>OY284480.1:43364135-44647192 GCA_958336345.1 Dorcus parallelipipedus | reverse complement strand
TTGAATTGTGTAGTTTTGAATTAAATTTACCTTTATTATCAGCGATGGATGACAACAAATTTGTCTCAAGCGCAGAAGTAACATTAACATATCATGCTGCTGGACCGTCTTCACTTTATTCATTTTCAACAGGATTTCGTGCATTTCGCCTTTATCGTTGCCTTTATCTAAAATGATGTTTATCTTTTATGGAAAGTGACTTTTGTACATAATTATTAATAACTTACAAACATTAGCATAGTTGAATGACTCACTGCAACCAGTTTCCTTTTCTGCTCGTTGGTGAAGAAATTGAGCAAAGAGCGTTCTGGAAAAGATAAGTATTTTTTGGTATACATTTGTTTCAGCTGTGCATAAAGTAATTTCAATTTGATCCCAGTGTCGATCTGGTAAACACGTGAGAGCTCCTTTTTGGTTGGAGCTGTAGTTTGGTCCTTCTTAACATTAAGGAAGATAAAACAGTGTGTAAGCGCTCTTGTCCACCGTGACTTTTGTCGCTTACCCATCTCTTCCAGACCTAAACAGTTAAACAAACTCAAAATGCATGCAGGAAATTAATAACTAAAACTTACTGCTATGTCATCAAAAGGAGAACACCTCAAGAATTTCAACAATGAGTACATATCTAATTCTTTGTTATGTACAGGAGTGCCTGTTAATGCCCATCTAGATGTAGCTCTTAATTTACACACTGCTTTCGCAGTGATGGACTTAAAGTTCTTTATCATCCAGAATGATTCGTCTCCAATAAATTCTGTTGATAGGCGTGTTTTTCTCGAATTCGGACATGCATATAGAGTACGTTGTGATCACCATGTCATACTTTGCCAAACTAAACAGAAAATAAACTTTAATGGTTTTCTTTTAATTAGACTTACAAAAGTCACCTTTTAGCTCTAGTTTCACGTTTAGGTCCGTGATAAGGTTCAACCGAAAGCAAATACTCTTTACAATGCTTCTTCACTTCTTCTTCTTCCCACTGTTCCAGTAGACTTGCTGGACAAACTATCAAAGTTCCTCCACTATATTTATGTTTCTGATGATGAGGAATGTTTTCTTCATCGGAACTATCATTTAAGTCTTCATGTTCACGTTGTTTTAACATCAATGCTATAATCGTTAGGGTCTTGCCTAAGCCCATATCATCAGCTACAAAACAACAAGTCATTGAAAGCAACACTGATTTTGTTTATATTTGTAACAAGTGCTTACCAAGAATACCACCGGAGGGTTTCTGCTTTTCTCGCCACAATAGCCAAGCGAGTGCATGCCTCTGATGCTCCATGAGTTCAACTTTGAGGCCCTTCGGATCCGCAGCTAAAGTGTCTTCTCCAGGACAACTTTCAATGGAACCGTGAAGTTGATGTAAACGATCCATTGTGAGGGCTTTTTGGGCATTGTACGTCGCCATTGCTAAGAAATCAAATAACAAAATTTAACTTTACAGTAAATTTAAACTGCCTTTGAATTTGTAATGGATGTAAATAGAAAATGCCTCGTTTTTAAAAATTTTTTAATATAAACTCAAGGGAAACAAATTGTCTATGGAAACTTCAAAATTTTCTTTTTCTTTAAAAACATACATATTTAATATCAAGTACAGTTTAAGCAAACAATTCAGAATTTTTAAAGTATGTAATTTGTAACTAACAATTCTTTTTTTTTAAGAATTCAAATGAAGTGACACCTGGTTCCTACAGATCATTTTCTTACCTCGTTTTCCAAACGTTTTGAGTTGAACTGCGGTTGAAGCTGCCTGCAGTTCAACCCAGGACAATGGCGGTTTCATCTGTGCGGGTACTTCTGGAACTGAACAAATTTTATTTTCTAATTTAATTTGAAATGAACAAAAATACCCTCTTTGAATTTCATTTTCATTAACTCAGCTAGAGATGTTTGGTGTGCCAACTCTAGTTTCAGTAGATCCCTTTCGAGGGTTTCCACTTTCTTTTTTTGATTTTGGTATTCCTCCACAGTGGTGAATTCATCTTCAGAATTTAAGATTACTGATTCACTAGCTTGATTTTCAAGTGATAACGCTCGATCTGTACGTAGAAAATTATTTGAGAATTTAATTGCGGATGTTGAGTTTTGCTGTGAGCGTATCATTGGAAGACTTTTATCAAGTATCCGAAAAATAATTACACCTATCTTTTTATTTGATATTATTATTATTATTATTTGCTGTATCCACGGATTAAGTAATTATTTTTTTGTAAAACTAAAAAAATGTTACAGAAAACAGTAAATAGCTGAGAAAAATTGAATGAAAAATTTAAAAAAATCCCATAGTGAAGTCATAATCTGTGGACGCAGGGTTTAATCAAAATGACTTTCTTTAAATATTACTCACTTTAATTTTACTTGATTTACTTTGCAATTTAATAATAATATTGAATACATACCATTGACTTTTTCACATGAATTCGTCGATATATTATTGAATGATGCGTCATTAGATGTACCTGAAATAAATACGTTTTTTCGTGTAGTTGACAGAAAAGTGACACAATGTTTAATCATAAATCGTGAAGAAAAGTGGGACTTGTCTTGTTAGCAACACTTTTCTTCACGTTTCCGTTAGCAACACTTTTCTTCACGTTTCCGTTAACAACACTTTTTTTCATTCATTTTGACGTATCAGAGGTCGAAGATTGATTGATATCATACCTTGATGTATTATTATTATTCGTCGACACTGTCATAATTTTAGCGTTATTTTCGTCAACTACACGAAAAAATAGCATGATCTACACGTTAGAAAAGTGAATTTCCATGTTTGTGTAAATTTGATCCACTCGTGAGCTAACGCTCATTCGTGAATTCAAACATTTATATTCACTGGAAAACTGTCACTTTTCTAAACTTGTAAATCAATATACAATTTTTTTTTCTAAGTAGTGCAATAACAAAATGAAAAGTGAACAACAGTTTGAAGAATGTAACAAGTATTACCAGCCACATTCTCATGTAAATGCTCCTGTATTTTAAATGATTCATCTTCAGAAAAGTCAGGAATGTTTACTATTTGCTTTTTCTTTTTTCCTAATACCCGATTTTCATCTTCAAAAGCAGCTCCTGAAATAATTTCAGTATGATTTTTCTGCCATCCTATAGCATAGAAAAAGAAGAGAATTTTTTTAACATCCTGCTCTCATTTCACTTTCATTTTATTTATGTTAACTAGTAGCAATTTAAAGTGTTACCTAAAATGTGTTCATCTGAACTCTCCTGCACATTAAGGGAATCATCTACAAAACCTGTCTTTTCTTTTGTACCTAGCACCTGGAGGTTTTCATCATCTTCTGAAGCAAAGCCTGAAATTATCATAGTGTTATTTTCTAACATTCTAGTGCAATAAATCAAAAGTGATTTCTTTTATATTGTGCTCATTTCACTTTAATTTGATTTATGGTAACTAGCAGAAAAAGTATGACCAGCACCACTCTCATAGGAAGTCTTGTGAATAACATAGGATTCGTCATCTGATACAATTCGAGTTGGTTTTTTCTTTCTACCCACAAGAAAACTTTCATCATCTGATCCCAGATAACATGTAAGCTTACGGCAAGTTTGATTTTGATCATATATAGACTACATAATATACACTTCGCCGCAAAATTAGAGGATAATTAGTAAAATACTAAAAATGTTTGGTCAACATGGCATTATCGCTTTTAAAATCTTAAAATAAGTTATTTCAGACTTTGTAATGCAAACAAAACAAAATTGAATTCAATAACTTTTATACCAACTCTAACATTTCATCATAAACAAGAAATAGTAAAAACGAAAAATTAAACTTAAAATCAAAACAACGATTAATAGCGGGTGTGTCCACCCCTTGCTGCTATGCAAGCTGTAATTCTTCTGGGCATGCTCTCTATTAAGGCGGTAATCTCCTCTTGGCCGATTACTGCCCAAACCTCTTGCAAATTATTGGAGAGCGCATCTAATGTTTGCGGAGGATTTTCAAGACCCCTAATCTTTCTCCCGATATTGTCCCAAAGATGCTCTATGGGATTAAGATCAGGGCTACGTGGTGGCCATTCAAGAACATTGATATTGGCGGCAACGAGTTCCTGCCGTACAACATTGGCAATGTGCGACCGAGCGTTGTCTTGCATAAAAATAAATTCTGGTCCATGTAGAGCACCAAACGGTTCTACAACAGGGATTATGATTTCATCCCTGTATCGTACACCAGTCAGTGAACCATTTATTCTTAAAAGATTGGTGCGATCAGCAAGGCTTATTCCACCCCACACCATAACGGATCCACCACCATATGGCTCGACTTCTCGTATGGCACACTGCGTAAATCGTTCACCTCGGGCTCTCCAGACTCTAGCACGTCGATCATTTGTCGAAAGGCAGAATCTGGATTCATCGGTGAACAAAACGTGCCTCCAGTCTTCAATCTGCCACTCAGCATGCCTACGAGCAAATACTAAGCGGTTTCTCCTGTGGGCTGCTGTTAAAACTGGTCCAGTAGCTGGTCGGTACGGCTTCAATGCAGCATCTTTAAGCCTCCTTCGAATGGTATTCGTACTGACTGCTGTACCAGTGGCAAGCAGGAGGTCGTTTTTTAGCGCTCTAGCAGTAGAAAACCGTCGCCTTTTTGCACTTATTCTGATTAAGCGATCTTCTGCAATTGTGGTTTTCTTTTTTCTGCCTTGGCCTCGTCGCCTTTGATAGCTACCAGTTTCGCGGTACCTATGCAAAGCTCTGCTGACCACAGATTGACCCACCCCTAATCGTCGGCCAACTTCTTGCTAAGTGTAGCCTTCTTCCATCAGGGTCACCAATTTGACGACCTCAGTTTCAGATAAGTGGCGTTTTTGTCTATTTCTGTTCATGACAACGTGATGACAACCACATCTAATGACTTTTTCAAGCTTTTTGACGTTTTTTGTTTAAAAAAAAAATTTTATATTTGACTTTTTGATTAAATTTTTTATTCTTTAAATACTTTTGCGTTGGAATATCGAGAATATATGTAAAATCATATTTTAATTGTAATATAAGTTGATTTATTTTGAAATATTCAATTTATTTACTACAACATTAAATATCCTCTAATTTTGCGGCGAAGTTTATATATACATATATAGACTGCTATCACCCGTACACAAGCGCGGAACATTGAAACAGTGGCGACATAGGTGGTTGGCAGCAAAAGCTTTTCTTTGGCGCCTTTATTTAAAATGTAGTTAAAGAATATAAAGTATAATATTTACCACTTAAAAGTCCTTACGATGTACCTACTTATTTTATGAAGTTGCTAGAACTACACAATTAATTTTAATTGTCCGAGAGATTAAAGCAACATCATAAATATGTTGGTGCAACGTTAAAACTAATACAGAGCAAATTAAATTTAGAGAATTATTATATGTTTGTATTATAATACACGTGTACATTTTTATTTTACATATTTTGAGTATGTATAGAAAAAACTTCGAAAATACTTGAAACAATATTTATTTAATGGAATATAAACAAAATTGGTTCCCTAAAAAATGTTTAAACTAATTTTCATAAAAATTATATGTGTGTACAATATATTTGTTTTATTTTCTAAAAAAATCAAATATGAACAGTTACCCCAAACCTTTATTTATACCAGTGTTCACGTTTTAGAATATTAAACACCAATTCACGATTTAGAACATGCAGAGTACCCAAACAAGGTGTTCACTTTTAGGGGTAATGATGTTATGGGACGTTCAAGTAATAGAGACTACACCGTATTATAAAATGTGAAATAATTATTTTCGATGCTTATTGTAAAGTAAATAACGGTTTCTGCATTGCTTCTTTATCACATCGTTGTGAGGTCTTGCATCCTTTCCATGCAGAACCCTATTACAATCTCGGCACCAGGCGTGGCATATGATTCGAAAAGATGTATTAAAAAAGTCACTTACAAATGTATTTCTGTGCATGTGGCACATAAAAAAATTGAAGTCTACTTCTTGGTACAAAACTGGCATCAATTGCTTCTTCATATTTTTCTTGTAGCAAAATTGTGGCAGATATTGTGAAATAACTTTTTGTGTATTTTTAAATGCTCTCATTAAATTTAAGGATGGATATGTCAACTTTCTGTTCTTAAATTCTCTGGCCTGAATGTAACTGTTTTGGAGTTCATCCTCTTTTGTAGTTAAACACTGATTACACGTTCTACAATTTGGTATAATTTTCTTTAATATATATCCACAGACATATGCAGAGCTATGGACTGAAATATTTTGAAGTGCCCCTATACTGTCATTTGTATTACGGTAATTATAACTACTGACAGTTTCTTCTAACTCTTCAATAGTTCCTTGAGGATTATTTATTAAATTAGTAAAAAATAATCTAGTATTATTTATGGGAACATTATCATCTTCTTCACAATTACTAGCTACACTTTTAGCAGATACCAAATTATTAATTAAAAGTGTTTTAAACGTTGATACAAATGATTCACATGTAGGATTTCTGTTTGTACTTCCATGGCTCCTAACACAACCGAAAAAATTTTCAAGTGGGTCTTGATTCAATTGCCTTGGATGAAAATACTTTATTCCTGCATTAGAAAGCATACTCCAAATATCTTGAAAGCTTCTTAATGTAAATACCCAATTTGTAATACTTGGAGGTATCATTTCTTTATTATTTTGTGTGCCAATAAATTTCATGCTGGACAATATTTGTATGGCCTCTATCCAAAACTGATGATGTGACGATTTTTTTGTTACCGAAGTTCTATATATTTTGCCATTTTGTTGTGTTGTGGAACCGTTAACACTGTCAAACAGCTTATCAAGAAACTGTATCAAGTTTGCAGTGTCCGCTGCTTCATGTTCCATGAGGTTACATTTTGCAGCTGAACAGTGAAAAAGTATTTTAATTTGCGAGGAATATTTAAAAAGTAGACATACTTACATGATAAAAATTTCATTGTTGCTGCTACTCTTTCACTGAATACCTGCGTGCACATCTTCACCTTCATTTTTGGAATTTTTTCAGGATTTATATGACATTCAGTAAGCTTGGGTAAGAGTCGTGTTTCATCAACTCCTTGGTCTATCATGTACAATTCGCTTATATGTTTCCATTTCGCAACTGCAGTTTTTCCATTTAAGGTGTATTTCAAATTTTTTGTAAGTAAGTTATTCCTTAAACCTTTTAAGAGATGAGGTGGATCAAATATAGGTGTTACTTTGACACCATTAATTTCATAGAAGTTCATTCTTCTCCTTTCTTTAAATATTCTATTCTAGTGTCTTCTAATAATTTCTTAATTGCAGCTTCATTAGATTTTCCTTGATCACATACAGTACACACTATTTTTAATTCCGGTGTTAATTTGGAAATAATTTCCTTAATCAAGCACATCAACTGTGCAGTTCTTACACTGCCCTGTGTAAAAGCATAAGCCACTGGTTGTTTATATTTTTTTACTATACCACGTACCATAAAAACTAAAACGTGATCAGCGATCTTGGTACTTCTTCTTCCATCTCCATAATCCTCAAAACCGCTTATAAAATCATACTTTTCATTGTAATGTAAATTGGGCATTAAGCTCATCTCATCAAAAATCAACGAACAGTATCTATGTTGTGCAGACAAGTTTGACACAGACTTTCAAATTTTGAAATAGTATTTCATTAACTCCTGCAGTAATAGGAATTTTTTGAAGCAAATTTCTTAATGTTTGCTTTGCAGGTAAGGTAAACAACCTTTCCAAAAGTTTATATGCTTTTGGACTTTGTTTATATAATGATAAAGACAATATTTTTTCCTCCAAAGTGAATCTCCTTCCTTTTGACTTTTTATTGGATTCTCGCATTTGAAGGTTTGTAAAAACTTTTGCAGCTGATGACATATTTGCAGCTACTTTATTAAAGCAGTCTTGGTCAGAGAATTTTTCAATTGCCTGTAATCTTGATTTGAAGCTTTGACACTTTTGATTAATTCTTCTCACTTGTCGTTTCAATTTTAAAGCTTCTGCATAAATATACCTTGCCTTTGGCGATAACTGAATTTTGCGACGAACTCCAACACTTTGTAAAATAGATGTCTTCTCTGCTGAAACAGAAATAATGAAAAAATCATTTAAACGAATTAAATAGCACCAGACAATCAGGCCTATTCTGTAACATTATGTATGACAGGAATTAGAATGTTTTTAGGAATGTTTTTAAATCAAAATATTCAGACTCTATCATATTTTTTGAGTACAGTCTGTGGTACTCCATAAAGAAAGTAGAACGCATCAGCTATTCATCAATCTATTTAACTTTTTTATATACAAACCAAGCAGAATTTTGGCATACTAATTCGATTACGTTACGATCTGATTTGTCAAATTCACTGATTTCAATTCAATTTGAGTTACAGAACAAGGGGGAATATCAGCTTTACATTATAGGTGCTTAAGGTTACCGACTAAAATTTGCATTGCTGGTCAATGTTTATACTGATTTAAAAAAAAACAGTTTTTTGTTTATTTTTTTATCAACAAAAATTTACATTTCAAAAAATTAACTTTTCTCAACACCTTTTCTACATTTCCATTAAAAACATTTTATTGAGTTTTCTTTGTTTTATATTACTTCAAATGTTTATTGACGGTTTGTTCTCATTGTTTACAATGAAATAATTGGAAAGATTTTATATCTATATATTTTTATATTTTATGCTTTTTATATTCCATATATTTTCATCTAAATAAACTGCCCCACTAACCAAATCTGACAATTTAGTTTTTTGGTTTAGTGCATATTTAAAGTAGGTACTACAAATAATATTGGTGTATTTCAATTACAGAATTCTTTCAAAGATATTTTAGCATTCAATTCAGGTACTATTTGAAAAAAATACTAATTTTTGAAAAATATAAAATTTGCAGGTAATATCAAATTCTATCACAAAGGATAGTTTTTTATTTTTGGGTACTTGACAATTCTACATTTTCTTTACCTTGGAACTTTCTTGGAGTGGTGATTGCTTTAAAACAATGTTGAGCACCTATGATAGGTGTTTCTTGACTACATTGTATTATATCATTTTGAGGTATTGATGGTTCAACTTCAGTGTTATTAGCGGCCTCCTGAGGAAAATGAGTAGGATTTAAACAATCTGAAAATGAAGAACTTTTACAATTCACACATCGTACACTATTCATGCACAATACTTACTACTCAGAAACAATTTTGGAATAGCTTTATAATTTATTCTATTTTTGCCTGGTGTCAAATCCTTTTCTTCAAAATGATTTTTACAGATACGTTTCTTATTATAGACATCCTGAGGTGTCAACCTTAGCAAGTCACCTCCCACAATAGTTATCCATAGTAGCATGCGTTGCAAGTCCTTCTGTGGATTTGGAAACCGATGTCTTTCGGTACCTGTAATAAGAAATATTATCTACTGAAGTTTATTAATCAAATAGCTAAATTAGTGCAAAGAACTTATTCTTCTATCAACCTCAGATTTAAGTAATTAATGATTAAGCCTTAATTAAATTTGAATTAAATCTACAATTTAATTTGCCCTAAGTTTTCTATTAAATATTAGCTGCTTTCGATTATACTGGATGGATAATTTTAAAGCAAAACATGTCAGTTATGAATTTTGTATTATTGTTTTTCACCTATGTGATGTAACTCTTCAATATTATAATGCATTTTGTTATGATAAAGAAAATACAAAATTGTAAAAGTAGTGTGATACTAATCTGAATAATTGTTGCTTACCTGAATAAATACAGCCAAGTACACAGCATTTGTGAATTCCCATTGTTACTACAAATAAATTTAAATAAATAAAGGTAAAACTGCACTTTAGGTTCCTAAATTTGCGCGTATTCAGTACTGTCAGATGCTCGTGCCGTGTTGCAGTTAAATTGTGTGTTATTTATTCCTTTCTGATATAAAGTTTATTAGTGTTATTTTATAATTTTCATAATACGAAAATGACAGTTCTGAGTACGCGCAAATTTAGGAACTTAAAATGCATTTTACCTAAATAAAGTACTTACAACTTGTGTTACTAAATAATAATAAAGAAACAAATTATGCGTACCTTCCAATCTATAATAAACTACCTAAAAATACAGACACATACACCATAAGAACTTAATAAATGGAAACACATTTGACATTACACGTAATTCACCGGATCAAAGAATGCACGCATTAACGTATCAAAACAGCGGCAAATTCAAATATATTGACTTGAGCGCCAATTACGGCTGGCAGCGAAAGTAAGAACATTGTATCTGAATTGTAATATAAGATATTACCCCCTGGTTTATATCAAGTTTGATTTTGGCTTACGGCAGCAAGGTAGGTATCTACATTACCATATGTGTTTTACATATGTATACATGTGTGCAGCATTATTAGTATATACGTAGTTTTGTACCTATGATTAGTACCCAGTGCCACCGTATTAGTAAGCATTTGTGAGCATTGTATGTATGTGTGTTAGCAATAAAATATATTGTTTTTTCATCTCCAAGTAGGTAAAATGCCAATATAACTATACGATACCATTAACCTTATTTTTCCTAAGTAAAATTTTGAAACTTTTCAAAATCAGACCAGATTTTGTGAAAGTGAAGAAGGGTTTTTAACCTTGTTCCGAAAGGATAAAGTAAATTTGGTTATGACTAGATGCAAAGATTTTACTATAAATTAGGTTAATTTTGTTGCGTGTAATTAGATAGTCATACGACTTGGCATTTTACTCGGAAGTGAGAAAATCGACCCTCGGAAGAATATAGTGAGCAGTCCTTCATTAAACTACTAAAAAGTAAGTATAATTCAAAAGAAAATTGTTTTAAATGAAAATATATACAGGCTGTTTCAATTCGAAGCTCATTATTGGGATCTCAAAAACGATAAGAGATACGAAGTCGGTTAAATTAGAGCAATTGCGTATTTTGGTGCTGAACAATAATCCGTTTTGAAAAATCTCCGATTCGTAGTTTTTGAAATATTTCCAAGTTATTTTTTTTAATTATTGTAGGGATTACAACAAAATATATCCTAGAGACAATTTTTTGAGCTTTTTATGATGATATTAGATTTTACTTAAAACACTTCCTTCTGACCATCAACAACTTCATCGTTTTTTTCTTACGGCCGCCGTATAGGTACGAAACAAAACTCGTGGTACATCAAAGCTTTTTTATTTTTGTCCTCACAGCATACCATATTTTTCTTTACACTGTTATTTCCAACAATTTCTTGCAATTATGGTTATTTTACTTTATTAAATCTGGACGTGTGATCTGTGGAAAAGCATCAGAAACAATGGCTCTATTTAATGCTATTAAAATCCAATATGGCGGCCGTAAGAAAAAGCCTCAGTTTAGAAAACAATTTTAGCTATTCGTCAAGGAAGTAGTTAATTGTCAAATTCATGCAACATTGAAGGAAAAATGTTTCAAATTCCTACTGTGTGTAGTTTAAAGTAGCTTAATTTATATATTTGCGTTTTTCTTTCTCAGCAGCTACCAGAAAACAATACAAGGAAAAAGCGACAGACGACAAAATGCGCAGTATAATATGTACGTGGTTACAACAGGCAAAGACTAGACGCAGGAGGAGGTAAATACAGACGTACACAATTTATATAAATATTTTAAAATGTCCCACACTACACAGCAATTAATGAATCTTTTTTTTTCTCCTTTATTTTACAGGGAACAACGCAATCAACCATAGGAAAAGAGACCGCCGAAGATTAGGAAAAGAACAGAAGTAAGACTTGAACGATCTCAATCAGATTTTAATTTAATAAAAATATTTTTATTAAATAAACAATATCTTTTTTTACTACGTTATTTGGTATTTTCTTGTAAAATATACAAAATTATAATAAAATGTTAAGTACAAATTAATTGTATTTTTGTACTCGAATTCGTCATTAAATTTAAATTTCTCGAAATCCAGCTAGGGGAGATTCGACTATACTGGACTGGCTCCAAAATTAGACAGCTTCAATTTTGAATAAATGCGGCTGCAAGCGGATGAAGCAGATGTTCGTCTATTTGCCCTGCAACTGCCTATTCCAATTGAAGCGGTCTAATTTTGGAACCGGTCCAATATAGCCGACTCTCGCCTACATGTTAAATAGTTGTAGAAAAGAAACTGTACATCAACCCAGAAACAAGCTTGAAACAACCTATGCATAACAAGCTTGCCATGGATTGCTTATTATAAGCTTGCATAAAATGGCTTGCATTAAATTTGATGTGTGGAAACTAGAATACTTGAATCAAGCTTGATATAAGTTAACATGCTTGTTATGGACCAGTTTATTTCAAGCTTATAGGCGTGTCATGACAAGCTTGATTCAATTTTTTCCTGCTATCTGGGATGTGTTGGTATCAGAGGACATTTCATAAGAAATATCTGTAAAAGAAGGTTCAAGTTGACTTGACAGTAAATTGCGACGTTTTCTTGTAAAAAAAAACTTGCATTTAGCTAACTTGATTAGCACTATCATGCCACAATGTTTCATCCGGAAAGATTAAACTTTTTAACACAGCTTTAACGTTCGAAAACGTCGATGTAAAAATGAATTAAAATGAAAAAAATGGAGCGCTCTATCAAAAATTTAATCTTTTCCCTCACAGAGGTTTTTAAAAATTTAAATGCCACAATTTATACTTGTTTGTGCGAAGTGCGAAATTTCAGTCACATGTCTCAAAATGGAAACCTACATAAAAAAGTTTGCGAAAGACCGGTAAGTATTTAGTTAATGTAAAAATTGACCCTTACTTTTCAAATATGACCATATCACACCCATTTTATAAGATACAAATTAAAACCAGACCGATACTGTTAAAAATACGTTCACACAAAAACAGAAATTAAATTAAAGACTACCATAGCAACCGAGCAAGTAACAACGAATAACGAACTTTCCATCTCTAGGGAAATTTGATTTATAAAAACACGCATGCGTATGACACTGATGTGAATCGTAGATCATATAAGGCAGATAGGAATAGGACAACGGCGTTGTTAAAACTTGAAGCATCGCGTTGACGGCCCACAAGCAGCACAGGAACTAAAATACATTCACCTTTCTAATGAGTAACTAAAGTAATTTTTATAACTGAAAATTTTACTAAATTCAGCTTTCGTAATGTACCTACGAAATAAAACTTCGAAGGTATAGGCGCCATGCACGTCTCTGCGTTCAGCGCCGCCTGGCGTGGTGATTTGTGAATTAGTGCTTTACCCGGCTAGCCGCATTTCAAAAAAAGTTGTTCCTGGAAAAATGACCTTGACGCACTGTACTGTATCGCCCTCTGGACAATTTTCAAGTAACTATGTGTACACGTCAATTTGAAATATTTGTACGATTTGACGGATAATTCAAATAATTCATTTTAAATTTGATTTCGTTATAAAAAAAAATGCCTTTACGGCGGAAATGTTGCGTAAGCAATTGCAATTCAGATTTTTGCTAATTTAAATCACAACTACCAACTTCAGTTTTGTAAAGTTTTCACTTATAATGTATTCACTCTTTTTCCTCGTCCCAGTAGGCGAGTTAGGTTGACATTTTTGTTGGTATCACAATGACACATAGACGTCAGGTGAGACAGTTATGTTTATTTTTAATTTCATGGTTATAACTTGAGTCCACTGACGGAGACGTTGTAGCCAGCTCGACTGTAGTGCATATTTCACGGTGCCATAATCGGTGCTCCTTCGTGTAATATTTGGCAACATAGTCAGATTAGTGGTGTGGAATTGTCATTAATATTTTTCATGTCAGATTCTGGCATCTATCAAACTTCAGGGCAGCAACTTAACTTGACTTGACTCACAATAATGTAGTGCCTTTTGGGCCGCTGATCACGCTTGTGCAGGTGTGGGTCAAACTTAACGAAACGAGAACACGGCCTACTGAGACGAGGATAAAGAGTGAATAGATAATAATTGAAAACAAAAATTTAACTGTCGCTTGTTACCTGTTCCAACTCAAGTGACAGAAACAAAAATTGTCGCAAATTTTGGGCGACAGTTTGTTTGTCGCTAGTGTACAATTCTGTCAATTTAAATTCTCCCCCCTTAGGTTCTGCAATAATTCATTAAGGACTTTAGACTTCTAGTGACAGTTAATGTCAGCTTACGATCTGTCAACTTAAATGCCAAACGTCATCAATATTTGTCTTCGATTTTACATATTTTCTACTGAATGTCGACTGTCGCAACTCAAGAATGACAGTTGACTGTTAGTTTGCAACTAACACACCGATCTGTCAGTTTTCAACTTCCGTTGTTTTGGATAGTCGCAGTTTTTCATAAATCGGACACGAAAATAATGTCAGTTGTCACAATTAAAGAGTGACAGTCGACTGTTTGTCACTAGCGCAAAATTCTGTCAATCTAAATGCAACTGTCAATTTAGGTCTTTG
The DNA here is from genome assembly GCA_958336345.1 of Dorcus parallelipipedus. NCBI lineage: Eukaryota > Metazoa > Arthropoda > Insecta > Coleoptera > Lucanidae > Dorcus > Dorcus parallelipipedus. Next base: position 44,632,749 of record OY284480.1, on the reverse strand, counting down.
ACTTTGTAGGTTTTCTATTTAAAATATAACAAAAAAATTAACCATTACTGGTCAACTGTCACAATTCAAGCGACAGTTGTCTGTCAGTTTGCAACTAACACACCGATCTGTCAGTTTAAACTTCCGTTGTTTTGGATACTCGCAGTTTTTCATAAATCGGACACGAAAATAATGTCAGTTGTCACAATTCAAGAGTGACAGTCGACTGTTTGTCACTAGCGCAAAATTCTGTCCGTTTAAATGCAACTGTCAACAAAAATAAATCAAAAAATTAACTATTGTTTGTCAACTGTCACAATTCAAGTGACAATTTGCAACTAACACAAATCTGTCAATTTCTGTCCCAGCTGTCATTAATACTTGCTTCCGATTTGGCATTTTTGTACTCGTATTAAATCAGAAGTAAATATGTAACAAATCAATGTTGATTGTCACAACTCAAGAGTGACAGTCAGTTGTTTGACATAATTTTGTCAATTTCACCGTTATATCCATGTACATCATTTCGAAGAAGATTGAATGTGTTTGCTACAATTGTTTTGGTCTTTTAAGTGTCTTTTATTTTTTCATTATGGCGATTCTTACCAAACTTTTATTTTTTCATTGTAATCAATTTTTGGAATGACCATCCAGTTAAACAACGTAACCTTCTTGCGGCTGCATGGAATAAACATGGCGGATACATGTGTTACTTCGTGAATTCAATTTATTTATTTATTTATTTATTTTGCAAAGGCTCAATTTAAATTATTGTTTTGAATCTTTTCGTTTTGAATTACGTGTCATTTACTTTTTTATTGTAATGAATTCTTCAAATGACTTATTTAATACTCAGTTAATAAGAACATTTAAAACTATACTTTTCTAGGTTTTTTATTTAATTTATTGTTATTATTTATTTAAATACAGTTTTTTGAGGTTGAGAGATTACCGTCACTAAATGATTATTAAATGACACTATTTTTTTAATATTTATTTAGTGCTGCTGCGTTCGAAAATTATACGTCGGGTGTATCTGGAGCGTATGATCTCATCTTTCTCACTCACGATTTTTAATCTATTTTGTATCTCGCTCTTCCGTTTAAAAAATCTTGTGTTTATGTTTCCATGAAAACAGGCGATCTTTTCACACCTTACTTGAGGTCTGTTCGATAGCTCTGCACTTTTCTACACTTTTTGCACCAACCGCTCCTGAGAGAGTGCGATGTACATGACATAACATAAGTAGGAGTGAGAAAAATAGAATAAAGGTGTTAAAAGTGTAGAAAGTGCAGAGCTATCGAACAGACCTTTAAATGTGGGATGTGAAAGATCGCCTGTTGTCATGGAAATACTATAAACATAAGATTTTTTAAACGGATGAGCGAGATACAAAATAGATTAAAAATCGTGAGTGAGAAAGATGAGATCATACGCTCCAGATACATTCGATGTATAGTTTTCGAACGCAGCAAGTGTATGTATTTATGAGAAATTATGAGAAAAGAGAAATCAGAAGGACGCGACATTTATCAACGAGTCTGTTCAAGCGGACCACACAGGTTATTACAGGTTCCTGTAATTGAACGGTTAGTTTTCCGGTTCTCATTTTCAGGTTTTTTATTTTACTTTGCATTTAAATTCACGTATTGGCACAAATTCATTTCCAGTTTTATTTAAATTTGCGGATGATGCGTTCTTTCAAAATTCCATTTTTCAGGTTACAACCGCTGGCTAGCGCCGCTAAATAATAAATGTTTATAATGTAATAATCGCTTGCTCGCATGAATGAACTACCTCGAATTACGGCTTAATAATTTAATTAAACGTGAAATAAAATTTTATTTGAATTTGTAAAATACGTCGCGTCGTACGAATCGCATGTGCTCGATTACAGATTCCTGTAATTACAGAGGCCGTCAGAAAGAAACACTTCATTTTCCATTGTCCTGCGTTTTCCATTTACATATTTCGTTTTTCATCTGTGTTCATTTTCACGTCAGTTTCCGTTTTATTTAATTTACGTTCGTTTGCGTGTGATTTTCTTTTAAACATTTCCATTTTCCAGGTTATCTACCTGCACGTCAAGAACGTCAGTTGGTCATCGTTCGAGCACCGTTTTGGGTGTGACTGCACAATGTTTATAAACAACAAATGTTTATAATTATCGTTCGCTCGCGTGCGTGCGATAAACAAGGTATTTCCTCGCATTACGGCTTCAAATTCCTCGAACATGTGAGGTTATGTCACTCGCTTTGCACAACGAATTAGCAGCAGCAGCAGCTCAAGGTTTCGCTCTTTCTTTGGCGGCGTAGCCTTCAACCCCCCTCATGAGCAGTAGGCGTTGATTGAATTAACTCAGGAATAAATAATTCGAAGGTAAACCAACAGGTCTGTACGTACTTATTTTTTCTTTAGTTAAAGTGTCTTTCGGTGTTGTAGGTGATGCCTTCCTTGCGAAAGCGCGTGACCAGCTACTTCCGTCAGCTGTCTTTTCACAACGAACCCCGAGAGCGTCGCCTAAACCTCAACGAGAACTCCTTCATAACAAAGTACCTCCAAGGGTAAGCTTTCTTAAGCTGACCAAAAACTGTTTGTAACTCGTCTCGTCGCTTGAAGGCAGATCAAGTTGAGAGATGGGCCCCCCGTGATTTCGGGGAAGAATCCGGCGGACCTCCCCAACTATGACCTTGAGTTTTACACGACGGGCCCAGACTCCATAGTCGGTTGTTACACAGGCCCGAACGGGGGCTTAACCACCGTGAAACGCACGGAGAAACACCTGAGCGTAGCCGACCCAGACATCGACTTCATCGACACGCAAGAAGACAATAGTAAGTACGCCGCCCCCGGGGGCCCCTCGTTTTAAATTGACCGCGCAAACTCTTCTGTGTTTTTTAATCATATAATTTAAGGACTTTACTTATAGCGTCGATAGGTGTGAGACCGAGTCGCGGTGGTGAGGGGGGTTTTTTCCCCATCGATAATACGTCGATGGTGATCAAGGTGGCGGGGCAGGAATATTTTGTGACGAATCGGAAGAAACAGCACAGCAAGAGCCAGAGCTTGGGGAGCTTGTCCAATTTTAAAGTGGAGATCGAAACGACGAGGATTGACCCCAATTCCCTCCACGGTAATAACGATAATAATCACGTACAGTCGTTGAATAACGTTAGAAACAGCGTCAGTAGCGATGGGTTTATCAGTGCGCAAGCCAAAGCGGATGACGGCGAAGTGAAAACGCAGAAGCACGTGAAAGTAGAGCAAAAAATTTCTGGTGATTTAACGATGTGTAATAATCAAGCCAAACAAAAATCTGGGGGTGACGTAGGCTCTAAAAAACAAAGACGCAAGCACGAGGTTGGCAACGGCTTGCGTGATTTAAATAAGGAGAACGTGAGTGATGTCAAAAAAGCACGCCCTGAGAACTATGAGATTTCAAAGTCTAAAAGCGAGGGGAATCCTTTTCAGCACAGGAAACGGGGCAGAATCATCCAAGTTCAGAGGCCGATCAGCACGGGTAACTCAAACGCATGGAGTAGTGACTGCTGCATTTATTTATTAATTTTTTTTCTTTATTATTTATTTTTATTTGTTTTGCCTCCATTTTTAAAAGCCATTCCACTACTGTCGGATTAAAAAGTTTAACTCGAAAAGAAAGCAAGTCATTTGTTGGATGTGAAAACTTTTCAAGGTCGTGCGAAAGTATTTTAATTAATTAAAAATAATCGAAAATCAGTCTGCCGGCTTTTGTGGATTTTCTTTTTTATTTTTTGCAACGCGCTGGTCTAGATTACGTGAAATTCTGAAAGTTTTTAAAAAGCGAGTGAAATTATACAGGGTGTTCCAAAACAGGCGGCCCAATCGCAACGGTTTTCTTTTGTGGATATGCAAGAATGCGTAAGTTTAAAATATAATTTATCAAGGAGGCACTTCTTCAAATTTTAAATAACATTAAAAAAAATGGACATTTAAGTAGCGACATCTTTCGATCGCTTGTTGACCTGATATTGCTGTACAGAGCCTGCTCGGGGAATCCGCTGCAATCAGAACCGATTTGTACAAAAAATTTTAAAAAGAAAGAAAAACGGGATAAATTATATAGGGTGCTCTAAAGTAGGTGTCTAAATTACAATACGGTATTTGTTTTGTTTGGAGCTGCTGCGCTTTTTAAAACTATTTATGCATCGATACTTGTCACCTGTCAAATTGACTTTTTATTTAACAGTTTTTTTTATACTGATCACGCACTCTCCTTTTAGTCGAAAGATTTGGTGGTCTGTCTGGGGGTCACGACGCCTTCTGAAAACTATTTTTGCGCTTAAATTTGACAGCTGTCAAAATGACGATTTATTCAATTGTGCTTTGGTAATGATTACGTGCCGTCCTGCTACTTGCAACATCAGTTTGGATCTGCCCAAGGTCACGACGATTTCCAAGAACCACTTTTACACTAGCTCTTGACAGCTGTCAAACCTGCAATTTATTTAACAACCTCTTGCTAATAGACGTTTTCCTCGTATTTGTAACGATAATTTAAAGCAACTCGCAAACACGACGCCTTGGGCAACCTATTTCTGCTTCAATTTTTGACAGCTGTCAAACCGACGATTCATTTCAGTTTTTTTTTTGTAACGAATAAGCGCTTTCCTTTTATCTGAAATACAGTTTGGAGCTGTCGTCCTAAGTCATGACGACTTCTAAAAACTATTTTTGCACTTAAATTTGACAGCTGTCAAATTGATACTTTATTTAAAATTTTTTAGCAATGATTGATTTATTCGAAAGATCATTTTGGAGCTGCTAACGCTCACAGCGCTTTTAAAACTATTTCTACATCCATACTTGACAGCTGTCAAATTGACTTTTTATTTAACAGTTTTTTTGATACTGATCACGCACTCTCCTTTTAGTCGAAAGATTTGGTGGTCTGTCTGGGGGTCACGATGGCTTCTGAAAACTATTTTTGCGCTTAAATTTGACAGCTGTCAAAATGACGATTTATTCAATTGTGCTTTGGTAATGATTACGTGCCGTCCTGCTACTTGCAACATCAGTTTGGATCTGCCCAAGGTCACGACGCTTTCCAAGAACCACTTTTACACTAGCTCTTGACAGCTGTCAAACCTGCAATTTATTTAACAACCTCTTGCTAATAATTAGACGTTTTCCTCGTATTTGTAACGATAATTTAAAGCAACTCGCAAACACGACGCCTTGAGCAACCTATTTCTGCCTCAATTTTTGACAGCTGTCAAACCGACGATTCATTTCAGGTTTTTTTTTTTGTAATGATTAAGCGCTTTCCTTTTATCTGAAATACAGTTTGGAGCTGTCGTCCTAAGTCATGACGCCTTCTAAAAACTATTTTTGCACTTAAATTTGACAGCTGTCAAATTGATACTTTATTTAACATTTTTTTAGCAATGATTGATTTATTCGAAAGATCATTTTGGAGCTGCTAACGCTTTTAAAACTATTTCTACATCCATACTTGACAGCTGTCAAATTGACTTTATTGTAACAATTTTTTTTATATTGATCACGCACTCTCCTTTACTCGAAAGATCAATTATTTGGCGGTCTGTCTGGGGTCACGACGTCTTCTGAAAGCTATTTTGCCCTTAAATTTGACAGCTGTCAAATTGACTTTTTATTTAACAGCACTAGCCTTTTAGTCGAAAGATTTGGTGGTCTGTCTGGGGGTCACGACGCCTTCTGAAAACTATTTTTGCGCTTAAATTTGACAGCTGTCAAAATGACGATTTATTCAATTGTGCTTTGGTAATGATTACGTCCCGTCCTGCCACTTGCAACATCAGTTTGGATCTGCCCAAGGTCACGACGCTTTCCAAGAACCACTTTTACACTAGCTCTTGACAGCTGTCAAACCTGCAATTTATTTAACAACCTCTTGCTAATAATTAGACGTTTTCCTCGTATTTGTAACGATAATTTAAAGCAACTCGCAAACACGACGCCTTGGGCAACCTATTTCTGCTTCAATTTTTGACAGCTGTCAAACCGACGATTTATTTCAGGTTTTTTTGTAATGATTAGGCGCTTTCCTTTTATCTGAAATACAGTTTGGAGCTGTCGTCCTGAGTCATGACGCCTTCTAAAAACTATTTTTGCACTTAAATTTGACAGCTGTCAAATTGATACTTTATTTAACATTTTTTTAGCAATGATTGATTTATTCGAAATATCATTTTGGAGCTGCTAACGCTTTTAAAACTATTTCTACATCCATACTTGACAGCTGTCAAATTGACTTTGTTTTAACAATTTTTTTTATATTGATCACGCACTCTCCTTTACTCGAAAGATCAATTATTTGGCGGTCTGTCTGGGGTCACGACGTCTTCTGAAAACTATTTTTGCACTTAAATTTGACAGCTGTCAAAATGACGATTTATTCAATTGTGCTTTGGTAATGATTACGTCCCGTCCTGCCACTTGCAACATCAGTTTGGATCTGCCCAAGGTCACGACGCTTTCCAAGAACCACTTTTACACTAGCTCTTGACAGCTGTCAAACCTGCAATTTATTTAACAACCTCTTGCTAATAATCAGACGTTTTCCTCGTATTTGTAACGATAATTTAAAGCAACTCGCAAACACGACACCTTGGGCAACCGTGCTTCAATTTTTGACAGCTGTCAAACCGACGATTTATTTCAGGTTTTTTTTGTAATGATTAGGCGCTTTCCTTTTATCTGAACTACAGTTTGGAGCTGTCGTCCTAATTCATGACGCCTTCTAAAAACTATTTTTGCACTTAAATTTGACAGCTGTCAAATTGATACTTTATTTAACATTTTTTTAGCAATGATTGATTTATTCGAAAGATCATTTTGGAGCTGCTAACGCTTTTAAAACTATTTCTACATCCATACTTGACAGCTGTCAAATTGACTTTATTGTAACAATTTTTTTTATATTGATTACGCACTCTCCTTTACTCGAAAGATCAATTATTTGGCGGTCTGTCTGGGGTCACGACGTCTTCTGAAAGCTATTTTGCCCTTAAATTTGACAGCTGTCAAATTGACTTTTTATTTAACAGCACTAGCCTTTTAGTCGAAAGATTTGGTGGTCTGTCTGGGGGTCACGACGCCTTCTGAAAACTATTTTTGCGCTTAAATTTGACAGCTGTCAAAATGACGATTTATTCAATTGTGCTTTGGTAATGATTACGTCCCGTCCTGCCACTTGCAACATCAGTTTGAATCTGCCCAAGGTCACGACGCTTTCCAAGAACCACTTTTACACTAGCTCTTGACAGCTGTCAAACCTGCAATTTATTTAACAACCTCTTGCTAATAATTAGACGTTTTCCTCGTATTTGTAACGATAATTTAAAGCAACTCGCAAACACGACGCCTTGGGCAACCTATTTCTGCTTCAATTTTTGACAGCTGTCAAACCGACGATTCATTTCAGGTTTTTTTTTTTGTAATGATTAAGCGCTTTCCTTTTATCTGAAATACAGTTTGGAGCTGTCGTCCTAAGTCATGACGCCTTCTAAAAATAATTTTTGCACTTAAATTTGACAGCTGTCAAATTGATACTTTATTTAACATTTTTTTAGCAATGATTGATTTATTCGAAAGATCATTTTGGAGCTGCTAACGCTCTTAAAACTATTTCTACATCCATACTTGACAGCTGTCAAATTGACTTTTTATTTAACAGTTTTTTTTTATACTGATCACGCGCTCTCCTTTTAGTCGAAAGATTTGGTGGTCTGTCTGGGGGTCACGACGCCTTCTGAAAACTATTTTTGCGCTTAAATTTGACAGCTGTCAAAATGACGATTTATTCAATTGTGCTTTGGTAATGCTTACGTGCCGTCCTGCTGCTAGCAACATCAGTTTGGATCCGCCCAAGGTCACGACGCTTTCCAAGAACCACTTTTACACTAGCTCTTGACAGCTGTCAAACCTGCAATTTATTTAACAACCTCTTGCTAATAATTAGACGTTTTCCTCGTGTTTGTAACGATAATTTAAAGCAACTCGCAAGCACGACGCCTTGGGCAACCTATTTCTGCTTCAACTTTTGACAGCTGTCAAACCGACGATTCATTTCAGGTTTTTTTTTGTAATGATTACACGCTTTCCTTTTATCTGAAATACAGTTTGGAGCTGTCGTCCTAAGTCATGACGCCTTCTAAAAACTATTTTTGAATTTAAATTTGACAGCTGTCAAATTGATACTCTATTTAAATTTTTTTTTAGCGATGATTGATTTATTCGAAAGATCATTTTGGAGCTGCTAACGCTTTTAAAACTATTTCTACATCCATACTTGACAGCTGTCAAATTGACTTTATTTTAACATTTTTTTTATATTGATCACGCACTCTCCTTTACTCGAAAGATCAATTATTTGGCGGTCTGTCTGGGGTCACGACGTCTTCTGAAAGCTATTTTGCCCTTAAATTTGACAGCTGTCAAATTGACTTTATTTTAACATTTTTTTTTATATTGATCACGCACTCTCCTTTACTCGAAAGATCACTTTTTATAAAAAGTATTTCTGCGTTGATATTTAACAGCTGTCAAACTAAAACTTAGTTGTTTTAACAATTTTTTTGGTAGTGACAGAGAAAGATAATTTTGGAGCTGCCGAGAGTTTCGACGCTTCCTAAGAACTAACACTTGACAGCTGTCAAACTGACAGTAATTTAACAATTTTTTGGCAATGCACAGGGATTTTTGCTTTATTTGAAAACCATTTTCTTTCTTCTTTCGATTTTTTCTCTGTACCCTCTCTTCCTGCTTCATTCATGCCCGCGCTTATTTTATTCCAGGTCAGCTGGATGATTTTTTTTACGATGCGTAATTATGAAGCAGGCGCTTCTTGAAATTTTAAATAATAGAAAAATCATATAGGGTGCTCCAAAACAAGTGTACTTGTGGACGATTTTTCAATGCGCAAGTTTAAAGCATATTATTATTAGGGAGGAGGCATTCGAAGGAATGTTAGATAAGTAACATTTTTAAGAAAATAAAAAATTATATAGGGTGTTCCAAAACATGTGCCTAAATTGCAGTAGGGTATTTGCGGATGATTTTTTTTTGCAACGCGCAAGTTCAAGACACAAATATCAAGGAGGCAGTTCTTGAAACTTTAAGTAACATTAAAAAGAAAAAAAGGAGAAAAATTATATAGGGGGCTCCAAAATAGGTGAAATAGGGTATTTTTGCATTGCGCAAATTTACACAAGGTAAATTATTTTTAAAAAATTGAATAATGAAGATTTAAAGAAAAATTATATAGGGTATTCCAGAACATTCGGTCAGATTGCAAGAGGGTATTCGCGTATGATTTTTTTTATTTCAATACGCAAATTTTTAGTAAGTAAAAGTCAAGGTCGGGGCCAAAAAATTGGGGAAAATTTAAAAAAATTGTATTTCGAGAACCAGGCATCGTAAAGGTCAAGGTCAGGTCCAAAAAATTGGGGGATTTTTTTTAAATTTGAATTTTGAGAACGAGGTATCGAAAAGTTCAAGGTCAAAGCAAAAAGACCGGGGAAATTTTTTGAAGAAACTGACAACGAGGCGTCGTAAAGGTCAAAGTTCAAGGTCAAAACAAAAAATTAGGTAAATTAAAAAAAATTGAACCTCGGAAACTAGGAATCGTAAAGATCATAGGTCAAGGTCAAGGCAAATAAGATTGTAAAAAATTTAGGAGAAAATTTTGAATTTCGATGAACGAGGTCAGAGCCAAAAAATCGGGGAAGATTTAAAAAGAAAATTGAATTTAATTTAGGGAGGAGTTCAATGAAAAAGATAAGAAAAATTATACAGGGTGTTCCAAAACAGACGGTCAATTTGGAAGAGGTTATTTGTGTGTGATTTTTTTTATAATAATTCTAAGGCAGGTTCGTTTCGATGCAAAAAACTAAAGAGTAATTTTCAAGTAAATGTATAAAAAATAATAATAAGAAAAATTCTACGGGGTATTCCAAAATATGTGTCTGCACGTAGTAAACACTTGAGATGATCTGAACAATGATCGATGATAAATCATGCACTTTTTCGTTGAAAATAATTGCGACCTTTGTAATTCGTTTATCCCGAAAAGCTGTCAACGTACAGCGAAACGTCTTTTTGATTTTACAAACTGTCCAATCAATTATGATTACAAATTTTGCAATTATTATTATTATTATTATTAGAGTTTTCGCAGCGCAGATATGGGTGGATATTATTTGCGCTGTGCGTATAGGCTCCTCCTGCTAGTAGGCTCCGCCCATGTGCTTCTTTAAAATCTGCTTCGCCTCATCTTTAATCACGTTTTTTACAAATTATACACTAATTTATTTTATTTATTTATGGCAGAGATATCGCAACATGAGAAACGTAACTTGCGTTGCATAAGCATTAAAAGCAGGTATGCTCCGCCCACAGGAAACACGAAATTTTTAAGTGATAGGTAATATCGGAGCTTTCTGTTTTAAAAATGTAAGTAGAGCTTAAGATACGCTGGGCGGAGTTTGTTAGATATAAAGAACGAATGGGGCGGAGTTAATTGGATGCATCCAATGAATGGGGCGGAGTTAATTAGATGCATTCAATGAATGGGGCGGAGTTAATTAGGTGCATCCAATGAATGGGGCGGAGTTAATTAAACGCATCCTCCACTGAATGGGGCGGAGTTAATTGGATGCATCCAATGAATGGGGCGGAGTTAATTAGATGCATCCAATGAATGGGCGGAGTTAATTAGATGCATCCAATGAATGGGGCGGAGTTAGTTATATGCGTCCGGCGAGTGGGGCGGAGTTAATTAGATGCACCCTATGAATGAGGCGGAGTTAATTATATGCGTCCGGCGAGTGGGGCGGAGTTAACTGGATACGTTCAACGAATTGGGCGGAGTTAACTAAATGCATACATGTAACAAATGAAATATCGACAATACATATTTATATCATTGGATCCGCTGATGTTTTCCCGAAAGTTTCAAAGCTTTTTAAACCGAGAGTAACTAATTTTTTTTTTGTTTGTTTTTGTTTTGTACATATATTTTGTTTTTCAGCCCCACCTCGCATCGCATGACTTTTCATTTCGTTCGACCGATAGCATGTCACTTTTCCCCTCGCGGTATTTCCTTTGTTTACCGGTTTTCGTTCTTGCAGTAAGCGGCAGCGCGGACAATAGCGAATCGAACGCACGATCTTCCGTCGACTTCCTGCTTCCGGAAGAGTGGAGCTCGAAATCCGATTGGATCTACGGCCTGAGCGATTCGCTGTACGACCGCAATCAAATCACGAGGGCGAAGAACGGGGATCCGATAGCCGACTGCTTCGGGATCATCGGCAGGAAGGACTCTTCAATTTTGGCTGTTGCAGATGGCGTTAATTGGGGTATGCATATTTATCACCGCCAGATGTCACCTGTTAATAAAGGAGAATTCCATAATAATTTAAAAAGAAACAAGACGCACAGTTGTCAGCGAAGCAAGTGACATCTGTTGGCGGCAGGTGTCCCTATTGTCTGTAAAAGGAAAACAAACAAGGTTGGTAGAAATGTTTGGATCTAGCAGCTCTGCATTTGCATCCACAAATAACTTCTCCTTCTTCTTGGTTTGAATTATTTAACTTTTGACACCTGTCAAGGTGACGAGTAAATTTCAAAGTAAGGATTTGGTCTTCCCCTTTTACAAACTTGAAATGTGGAGGCAACTTGCTCAGTTCTACCAACTTTTCAAGAATAAAAAGAATGACGCCATCTATCGGATCGTTTTGCAAATTACTTTCGCTTGACAGGAGAGAAGGCCTGCATCGCCGCGAAATCGGCGATCCACGGCTGCCTACACTACCTGAATCGGACGATCTTCAACGACACGAAGCCCTTCGAGAACCTCGTCAAGTCCGAGTCGAGGGATTCCCCCAAGTGCGAGACGCCGCTGCACAACACCCGCGTCACGAACACGCAGGAAGTGTTCGTGTGTCTCTTGAGGGCCTTCAACTGCGCGCACGATTTGATTCTGGAAAACAACGGGATGCTGACGACGCTGACCGTCGCCGTGGTGCTTCCCCTGAAGCAGAGCAACGTCGCGAGGACTCGGGAGGCGCTCGCCGAGGCGGAAAGGAACGAGCTGGTTTCGTACGTTTGTTGCGTTTGCAACGTCGGAGACACTCTGGCTTACGTCTATTCGAAGAAGCACGGCGTGAGAGAGTTAACGAAAGGTAGGATTAGTTGAGGAAATACTTTCGCCACTAGATGTCAGTTAGATCGTTGACGATTGTCTTATCTGTTATTGATGTATCTCGTCTCAAAAGAATTCGCAAAAACTCCTATAAGAAACAGCTTCAACAAAAAGAAAAATAAATAAAATGGTCGGCAAAGTAGTGAAAAAAAAAGTGGCGCCATCTGTTTCTTCCAATTCTTAAAAAAAAAAAAAATAGACGCTCTGCGTCACACGGACGTGATCACAAAGCGGCACCGTATGGACGTTTATCATATAGACGTGTCAATTACTCATGGACATTCCGAATATAGAACGGTGCAATTGACAAGATTAACAACTTTCGTTTTTTTTATCGATCGCACGCGAAAATTGCGTCAAACTATTTTTGCTAGTTCTCCCGCAGGGGCCCGACTAAAAAGAGCGCGCTCTGGGTAATGTTCTTTCTCTCTCGTGTAAGTGATTTTGTGCATTTTGCTTTTCATTTTAAACGCCCAAAGTGCTCTCGCGATACAGTTCCTGAACGGACGCCTGGAGCTTCTAAATAAAAAAAGAATAGATGTTCGTAAAACGACGTGGACGTGATCATATAGACGTCGCATGGACGTGATCATATAGACACATGAGTTACACAGTGAACGTTCCGACTATAAAGCGGTGCAATAATGCAATAACAACTTTCGTTTTCTATCGGTCGCACGCCTATGGTCCTGGAGCCTCTAAATTTAAAAAAAAAAACGAAAAGAATATATAGATGTTTGCAACATGGACGTGATCATGTAGACCTCGAAAAACCAAGTTTGTTGTAAAAACGACGCGTCACATGGACCGTGATCATATAGACTGCGCATTGGACGTTACGAGTACAGAGTCGTGAAACGACGGCAATTAATGACGCTAACGATAAAATATGAAAGGACTATCGATTTGCATCGGGGAAGAAATAACTTCACCGTTAGGTTCGCCGATGAATGTATCTCTCTCTATCCGCAAAAAACTACTTCAAAATCTTAAGAAAAAAATAGACGCGCAGCGTCATGTGAACGTGATTACATAGACGCGTCACACGGACGTGAGCGTATAGATATATCAATTACTCATGGACGTTCCGAATATAGAACGGTGTAATTGGCAAGATTAACAACTTTCGTTTTTTTTTGTCAATCGCACGCCAATATTGCGTCAAACTATTTTTGTTAGTTGTCGCTCTAGAGCTTCTAAATAAAAAAAGAATAGATGTTCGTAAAACGACGTGGACGTGATCATATAGACGTCGCATGGACTTATGGACGTGATCATATAGACAAGTCAGTTTACAAAGTGAACATTTCGACTATAAAGCGGTGCAATGGCAACTTTCGTTTTCTATCGGTCGCACGCCTATGGTCCTTGAGCCTCTAAATTATTTTAAAAAAAAAACCGAAATGGATATGTAGATGTTTGTCACATGGACCTGATCATATAGACCTCGAAGAACCAAGTTTGTTGTAACAACGACGCGTCACATGGACGTGATCATATAGACTGCGCCATGGACGTTACGAGTACAGAGTCGTGAAACGACGGCAATTAATGACGCTAACGATAAAAGATGAAAGCCGAAAAACAAAGGACGATCGATTTGCATTCCAAATCTTAAAAAAAAAAATAGACGCGCAGCGTCATGTGGACGTGATTACATAGACGCGTCACAAGGACGTGAGCGTATAGATATATCAATTACTCATGGACGTTCCGAATATAGAACGGTGTAATTGGCAAGATTAACAACTTTCGTTTTTTTTTTTTTTTGTCGATCGCACGCCAATATTGCGTCAAACTATTTTTGTTAGTTGTCGCTCTAGAGCCTCTAAATAAAAAAAAGGATAGATGTTCGTGAAACGACGTGACCTCATCATATAGACATCAAAAAACCGTGCGTCACATGGACGTGATCATATAGACGCGTGAGTTATACAATGGACGTTTCGACTATAAAGCGGTGCAGTAACAACTTTCGTTTTCTATCGATCGCACACCTATGGTTCTGGAGCTGTCACCAAATTTAAACTTGACAGCCTCAACCTTACCTTGACCGGGTGACAAATTCTGTTGTAGCTTCCACCAGCTTTCCCCTCAGCTAGCAACAGTGAGAAGGAGGTGCAAACACACCATAAGCGATAGCCAATAGAATAATTATGACGCCAAGAGTTTTGAATAAAAGAACCAATGTGAAAGCGAGAATTGAAATAGACGTTCCGGCGCAGCTTACAGTGTTGTCGGATGTTCAGACAAGATATACATACAAGTGACGTTGCCAGCTCGCTACAAATGCGTCGCAAACTCGCTGCGATGAAATTTGACTGTAACAGAGCATCTAAATTAAAAAAAAAAAAAAAAAAACTTCAAAAAGAATAGGATTGAGTTGCAGCAACGTCATTGTTAACTGATCCTAGATTAAACATAGGACTTTCTTAGCTTTAATTCGAGATTAACTTTAATTGACGTCGGTGCAACTGGACATAGACGTTCGGCATATAGACCTCGAAAAACCATGTTTGTTGTAAAAACGACGCTTCACCTGGACGTGATCATATAGACGCGTGAGTTACAAAATGGACGTTCTGACTATAAAGCGGTGCAATAACAACTTTAGTTTTCTATCGATCGCACGCCAGTGGTTCTGGAGCCTCTAAATTAAAAAAAATTCAAAAAGAATAGATGTTCATCACATGGACGTGATCATATAGACCTCGAAAAACCATGTTTGCTGTAAAAACGACGCGTCACATGGACGTGATCATATAGGTCGCGTTCGCCAGAATCAAGCGCTCACGCAGCATTCGTCTGTGATTGGCTTATTTAAAAAAAAATCAAAAAATCCACCAATCACAGATGAATGCTACTTGAGCGATTATTCTGATGAACGCGGCCATAGACGTGCTGCGAAATTGCGCCATGGACGTTATGAGTACAGAGCCGTGAAACAACCGCAATTAAGAACGCCAACGATAAACAATAAAACGTGAAAAACAAATGACGATCGATTTGCTTCGGGGGAAAAAAACTTTAACCAGAGATAAACAATAAAAACAAAAGTCGATTACTTGGGGATGAAACGAAAGACATAAATAAACAACAACAAATGAATAGGCGGCGCTATTTTCGCTACTAGATGTCAGTTCATCATTAGCGATTGTCTTTGTGTATTATTGACGTCTCGTCTCGTCTCGTCGTGCAATTGGAAGATAAGATTAACAACTTTCGGTTTTTTTTTTATCAATCGCACGCCAAAATTGCGTCAAACTATTTTTGTTATTTGTCGCTCTAGAGCCTCTAAATAAAAAAAAGAACAGACGTTCGTAAAACGACGTGAACGCCATCTCCCGGTCGATGAAGAAACTATTGCTCTGTTCTATACAAAAAAAAAAAAAACCTCCTGTTAAATTTTTCTTTGCGAAATTCTTCTTTAATTTTGGGGGGTGCACCTTAACATCTGTTCTCAGCAAGACTTTGTTAAGAAAACAATTTCTGTCACGATACGTTTATTACAGATCGCAATCAAAAGAAGAAGGTATGAAAAAATTTAACGAAAAACGTACAAGCAAGGGAATTTCGACGTGGGTCTTTTTAATTTTAATTTAATTTAATCTCGGTTGATAACTATTGCTCTACTCTACACAAAAAAAAACAAACCTCCTTCTGTTTATATTTTCATTGCGAGGTGCTTTTCACTAATCGTTTCGTGATTATTTAGCGATTGGGTGTGAGTGAGAGGTTTAGAGCCATCTCTTGACAGAATTCGAAAGGACGTTACTTTGATGACTCATCCGGACAAATCGATAATGAAAAATTAGATTAACTTAATTAGACGCATCGCCTACTATCTAAATAAATTAAAAAAACTCCATCTGTTGGCCGACAGAAGAACGATTATTTCGATTTTACTCAGAAATATGCATTTTCTTTGCGGTACTCCATAGCAAAGGACACAATTTTGTCTAAAAGGAAAAAAAAATAACATTTTGCAGACGTCAGGATAACATCATCTAGTAGCTGACAAAGGAATGATTTTAAGCAGAAATATGAACGGGCTTTTGATTTTCTTGCGACATGCTGCAGCAAATAAAACAAATTTTATTGTCTCCAGAATAGAATTAAATTAAAAGAAGAAAAAAAAGTCATTTTAAGGACGTTAGTTGGTATTGTAAAGAGCGAAGGACCTATCGTAGATCCTTGAGGAATACCGAGACCTCGAAAAACCATGGACGTGATCATATAGACGCGTGAGTTACACAATGGACGTTCCGACTGTAGAGAGGTGCAATAACGACTTTCGTTTTCTATCGATCGCACGGCTCTGGTTCTGGATTAAAAAAAATTAAAAAAAAACTTCAAATAGAATAGATGTTCGTCACATGAACGTGATCATATAGACGTGCAACAGATGTCAAACACACGTGCATTTTCATGACCACTTTCCGCATAATTCAACGACGCGAATAACAAATGAATAAACGGCGCGATTTTCGGCACTAGATGTCAGTTACATTGTTGGCGATTGTCTTATGTATTATTGATGTCTCGTCTCAAAAGAATTCGCAGACACTCCTATAAGAACCAGCTTTAACAAGACAAGACTTTGGAACTAATGAACGTGTATTTTACAGGTTCCCATGACATCCACTGCAATAGAGACATGCGAGACGCCCTCGGCGCCCTGGGCCCCGTCGACGGCATCAACCCCGAACTGAGCAACCTCACCCTCTCGATAACGACCGTCCAAAAGGGCGACATAATCTTCATAGCGAGCGACGGCCTGACCGACAACTTCGACCCGAACGTCTGCAAGTTCACGGTCAACACGAACCTGAGCGAGCCCATCAAGGCGAAGAGACCCAGCAGCAAAGACGGCCGAACCACCCAGAAACCCCCGGGCCAAAGACCCGCAAGCACGGAAAGACAGCAGCGCAGTCACGAAAATAAAAGCCCCAGAAAGTCAGAGCCGCCGGTGAAACCCCCGAGGAGGCACCACGCAAGAAACGCAAGCGCCAGGGGAAAGGGCGACGATAACCTAGTGGATGAGATCTCCAAGACGATCGATGAGATGACGAAGATAGTCAACCGGAAGATTCCGGAACAGGCCGAGGCCAATTCCAGCACGTGCAAGACTGAACCGAATTCAACCCCATCGAAGCAAAGCGAGGACGGTTTGAACAACCCGCTCGTCGTACAATTCCTCCGTGACAATTCCATCGATGAGTCGGACTCATTCGCAAAGTGCAAACAGAGTTTGTCCAAGCCCCAACTGAAGCCGGTACGCAAGCCAACTAGTCAAAAACAGACTTCGACTTCTTCGTCTTCTAGTCAGAATAAAACGAGCTCGATGACGAGGGCCAACCCCGAAAGCAAAGCGGGTGATCCCCCGAAGTACAGCTTCCTGCGATCGAAAACCTCCATCGACTTACGAGGTGCTAAAACCATCAGCCGGAACGAAGACGGCCTGCCGTATGTGACCCCGGTGCAACGCTACGAGCTGACTCTGCTCTTGATGGAGGATATTTTGAGGCATGGGATTTCGGGGCGCGAGCCCGGGTGCGTCGACGCCCAGCAGCTGTGCGAGAACCTCTTGAATTTCACCTTCAGTATAACGGCTGCGAAGCGACACACCCTCGAGGACAACGATTTGTACTTCGACAACCAGAACGGGCTGCTGGTCGAAGTGAGTTCGCAGGAGAAGAAGGTGCGCAGGAAGAAGGGGTTGGAGCGGGTGCAGAATCTTCCCGGCAAGCTGGACCATGTCACGGTGGTAGCTTTTAATGTAGGCAACTTTGCGGCTTAGGTTACGCTTGGATTAACGAAAACGATTTCGTCCAATCACAACGGATTTATTTTAATTTTTCAAATCACCGGGTTGCTCACTGTTATTGTCTAAACCATAAGAGAAAACTTGAAGGGAATTAATTAATTTTGCTAGTGTAAAAGTGTTCCAAAAATAAGCGTCCAAATTGCAGGGAAAAAATCTCGTTTGCCTTTTTATATACAGGGTGTAACTGAATTATTTTTTAAAAAATCGAGGGGGTGATTCCTGGGCTCATTTTAAGTAAAAAAGTTCCTATACACATGTGGCCTAAACCGCTTCGTTTTCGATATATAGGATGATAAAGTTTAATTATTCTTTTTTTTTTAATTTGCACGATTTTCTCCCATATTTTAAATATGGGAAGTTTCATACGAAGACTGCTTTTAGGTGATTTGTATAAAAATAAAATACCATAGTCATTCTGAAGATCGTACAGGATTTAAATTAGCTAAATTGAATTAGGTGGTTTGAGACTTAGATTGTATTTCTTTGGTGCATTTAATCACAGAACTTAGATACATGTTACGTAGTTGCTGCTTATAAGGTGACAATCAATAAAAAATCGGAACAAAAATTTTACGCCCTGTATATTGAAAATGAAACATTTTAGGATCTATGTTTATAGGAATTTTTTTACTTAAAATCGGCTCGGGAATCACCCTTTAAAATTTTTGGCAATGATTTATTTACACCCTGTATAAGTACTTTTTTCGGTCTGAATTCTCATTCCTTTTGTTTCGTTTTCCCTTCGTTTTTATCGTCGCTCTCATTTTATTCGCGAGGAAAACGAATCCAGTTTCCGGATTGCGAGTTTTTTTCATTTGTTTTATTTCGATTTTACTTCAAAACAATGAGAATCGATTCTCGTTTGTTTTACTCCGTCGATTCCCCCGAAGAAAAACGCAAAACGGCACTAGATTTGAAGTCCCCAAAAGAAAACCAATAAAAATTCGTAGAAAAGTACAAAATAATGGAGCTTTTTCAATTGTTCTGTTCGATCACTTAAATTAGCGCGAAAGAATTTATGTAATTTAATTCTAGTAGGTACCTATTATTTAACTTAAACCTTAAACAAACACAAACTTTAAAACAGCTGACGGAAGCACCAAACAGAACAAAGAACAACTAAGTAAATCGATTATTTAATTTGTATTTGTTTGGACTGGTTATAAATTTATTGCGTTTCGAACTCGGTTCGTGTACTAAGAAAAACTCGTTCATTGGCTTTTAAAATGGTGCTATTATTTAAACCTCGGTTCGCGTATTGCTGAAATTATGTTATTGGACCACTAACTCAGCCTCAAACTGATCTATTTAAACCTCGGTTCGCGTACTGCTAAAGCTATTTCATTGAACCACCATAACAGTATTCCTCAAACTGATTAATTTAATCCTCGGTTCGGGTATTGCTGAAATTATGTTATTGGACCACTAACTCAGCCTCAAACTGATCTATTTAAACCTCGGTTCGCGTACTGCTAAAACTATTTCATTGAACCACCATTACAGTATTCCTCAAACTGATTAATTTAAACCTCGGTTCGTGTACTGGCTAAAACTATTTTATTAATAATACGGTAATCTACAAATTGATTTATTTAACTCTTCATTCGATCATATTCAAATGTTCTTGGCGTAATGTTGACTGTCAAATATTTCCGCGCGTTTTAAATGAAAATGAAAAATTATTTTGTTTGCCTTAACAAAAGCATTTTACAAATCAGTTTTCCACTTTTTTTGGTTTTTCTTCTACGTTATCTTCTGATACACCTGAGCGATCGTCAGCTGATTTCCTTCGTTATGAATTGTTCTTTTGTTTTCCTTAAAAATTGTCGATTTTCTCTTGTTTTACTTTCAATTTTCTTCTGTTTTCTTCTTCGACATTAACTTTCGATTCGTCGTCATGCACTTTTTTCCTCGTAGGCGATTGTCAATGGTTTCTTTTCTCCTTTTAATTTTTTTTATTTTGGTACAAGCATTATTTTTCCACTTTTGAATTTTCTTTCTACGAGGGCGAGCCTCAGTTGTTTTTCTTCATTATTAATTGTTCTTTTGTTTTCCTTAATAATGAGAAGTTGTCGATTTTTTTTTCACGACTTTTTAAATTTTATTCTGCACGTTTTTTTCTTGACAGATTGCGAACGTTCTTGTTATTTTTAGGCTGTGATTAATTTTTCATAAAATGCTAATCAAAACATAACAACTAAATCGATTACATATTTAAAATTGCCTTCGATATAAATTGATTGCGTTTCGACCTCGGTCCGTGTACTAAGACAAACTCGTTCATTGGCTTTTAAAGCCGTGCAGCCTCCAACTGATCTATTTAAACCTCTATTTAAAATCTTTGGACTGATTTGTTTAAACCTCGGTCCGTGTATTAAGCAAAGCCCGTTCATTGGCTCTTAAAGCCGTGCAGCCTCCAACTGATCTCTTTAAACCTCATTATGAATTGTTCTTTTGTTTTCCTTAAAAATTGTCGATTTTCTCTTGTTTTACTTCAAGATGATTTTTCCTCTTTGTTTTTTTTTTTCACGACAGACGATTTTTAATTTTTTTTTTTTTCAATTTTCTTCTGTTTTCTTCAACGTTAACTTTCGATTCGTCGTCGTGCACTTTTTTCCTCGTAGGCGATTGTCAATGGTTTCTTTTCACCTTTTAATTTTTCTTTATTTTGGTACAAACATTATTTTTTCACTTTTGAATTTTCGTTCCGCAATTTTCTTTCTGCGAGGGCGAACCTCAGTTGTTTTTTTTTTCTTCATTATTAATTGTTCTTTTGTTTTCCTTAATAATGAGAAGTTGTCGATTTTTTTTTCACGATTTTTTCTTGACAGATTGCGAACGTTCTTGTTATTTTTAGGCTGTGATTAATTTTCCATAAAAAGCTAATTAAAACATAACAACTAAATCGATTACATATTTAAAATTGCCTTCGATATAAATTGATTGCGTTTCGACCTCGGTCCGTGTACTAAGACAAACTCGTTCATTGGCTTTTAAAGCCGTGCAGCCTCCAACTGATCTATTTAAACCTCTATTTAAAATCTTTGGACTGATTTGTTTAAACCTCGGTCCGTGTGTTGAGCAAAACCCGTTCATTGGCTCTTAAAGCCGTGCAGCCTCCAACTGATCTATTTAAACCTCGTTATGAATTGTTCTTTTGTTTTCCTTAAAAATTGTCGATTTTCTATTGTTTTACTTCAAGATGATTTTTCCTCTTTGTTTTTTTTTCACGACAGACGATTTTTAATTTTTTTTTTTTTTTTTCAATTTTCTTCTGTTTTCTTCAACGTTAACTTTCGATTCGTCGTCGTGCACTTTTTTCCTCGTAGGCGATTGTCAATGGTTTCTTTTCTCCTTTTAATTTTTCTTTATTTTGGTACAAACATTATTTTTTCACTTTTGAATTTTCGTTCCGCAATTTTCTTTCTGCGAGGGCGAACCTCAGTTGTTTTTTTTTTCTTCATTATTAATTGTTCTTTTGTTTTCCTTAATAATGAGAAGTTGTCGATTTTTTTTTCACGATTTTTTCTTGACAGATTGCGAACGTTCTTGTTATTTTTAGGCTGTGATTAATTTTCCATAAAAAGCTAATTAAAACATAACAACTAAATCGATTACATATTTAAAATTGCCTTCGATATAAATTGATTGCGTTTCGACCTCGGTCCGTGTACTAAGACAAACTCGTTCATTGGCTTTTAAAGCCGTGCAGCCTCCAACTGGTCTATTTAAACCTCTATTTAAAATCTTTGGACTGATTTGTTTAAAACTCGGTCCGTGTATTAAGCAAAACCCGTTCATTGGCTCTTAAAGCCGTGCAGCCTCCAACTGATCTATTTAAACCTCGTTATGAATTGTTCTTTTGTTTTCCTTAAAAATTGTCGATTTTCTCTTGTTTTACTTCAAGATGATTTTTCTTCTTTGTTTTTTTTTTTTTTTTCACGACAGACGATTTTTAATTTTTTTTTTTCAATTTTCTTCTGTTTTCTTCGACGTTAACTGTCGATTCGTCGTCGTGCACTTTTTTCCTCGTAGGCGATTGTCAATGGTTTCTTTTCTCCTTTTAATTTTTCTTTATTTTGGTACAAACATTATTTTTTCACTTTTGAATTTTCGTTCCGCAATTTTCTTTCTGCGAGGGCGAACCTCAGTTGTTTTTTTTTTCTTCATTATTAATTGTTCTTTTGTTTTCCTTAATAATGAGAAGTTGTCGATTTTTTTTTCACGATTTTTTCTTGACAGATTGCGAACGTTCTTGTTATTTTTAGGCTGTGATTAATTTTCCATAAAAAGCTAATTAAAACATAACAACTAAATCGATTACATATTTAAAATTGCCTTCGATATAAATTGATTGCGTTTCGACCTCGGTCCGTGTACTAAGACAAACTCGTTCATTGGCTTTTAAAGCCGTGCAGCCTCCAACTGATCTATTTAAACCTCTATTTAAAATCTTTGGACTGATTTGTTTAAACCTCGGTCCGTGTGTTGAGCAAAACCCGTTCATTGGCTCTTAAAGCCGTGCAGCCTCCAACTGATCTATTTAAACCTCGTTATGAATTGTTCTTTTGTTTTCCTTAAAAATTGTCGATTTTCTATTGTTTTACTTCAAGATGATTTTTCCTCTTTGTTTTTTTTTCACGACAGACGATTTTTAATTTTTTTTTTTTTTTCAATTTTCTTCTGTTTTCTTCAACGTTAACTTTCGATTCGTCGTCGTGCACTTTTTTCCTCGTAGGCGATTGTCAATGGTTTCTTTTCTCCTTTTAATTTTTCTTTATTTTGGTACAAACATTATTTTTTCACTTTTGAATTTTCGTTCCGCAATTTTCTTTCTGCGAGGGCGAACCTCAGTTGTTTTTTTTTTCTTCATTATTAATTGTTCTTTTGTTTTCCTTAATAATGAGAAGTTGTCGATTTTTTTTTCACGACTTTTTAAATTTTATTCTGCACGTTTTTTTCTTGACAGATTGCGAACGTTCTTGTTATTTTTATGCTGTGATTAATTTTCCATAAAATGCTAATAAAACATAACAACTAAATCAATTACATATTTAAAATTGCCTTCGATATAAATTGATTGCGTTTCGACTTCGGTCCGTGTACTAAGACAAACTCGTTCATTGGCTTTTAAAGCCGTGCAGCCTCCAACTGATCTATTTAAACCTCTATTTAAAATCTTTGGACTGATTTGTTTAAACCTCGGTCCGTGTATTAAGCAAAACCCATTCATTGGCTCTTAAAGCCGTGCAGCCTCCGACTGATCTATTTAAACCTCGGTTCGCGTACTGCTAAAGCTATTTCATTGGATCACCATTAGGGCATTCTTCAAGCTGATTTATTTAAACCTCAGTTCGTGTGCCACTGAAACTATTTTATTAATATTACGGTAATCTTCAAACTGATTTATTTAAATCTTTATTCAAATGCTCTTGTCATAATGTTGGCTGTCAAATGTTTTTAAACTGAGATATGAAAAACTATCAACGCCGTTCGGGATCGACTTAAAAAATTCGTGCCCGTCATAA
The DNA here is from genome assembly GCA_958336345.1 of Dorcus parallelipipedus. Classification (NCBI taxonomy): domain Eukaryota; kingdom Metazoa; phylum Arthropoda; class Insecta; order Coleoptera; family Lucanidae; genus Dorcus; species Dorcus parallelipipedus. The sequence continues at coordinate 44,609,189 of OY284480.1, read as the reverse complement.
CTTAATTAAATGTAAATTAAATACAGGGTTATTTTACAGCTTCGTAGTTGTGTTAAGTCTCGCTTAAAATTTTAGGGGTGATTTAATTTTTTCTCGGACTGGCAAATGTGAAATTCCATTCACCTCAGAAAAATAAAAAATAACCAGTGTGTAGAGAGGACATGTAGGAGCATGTGTGCGACGCGTGCAATAACGATAAAGGTACGTTGTAATTTAAACAAACGAAAGTTAAACTTTTTCGCCCTGTATATCGAAAACGAAGCGTTTTAGGCCACATGAACTTTCTTACTTAAAATCGATTCGGGACTTACCCTTTGAAATTTTTTGCATTCATTCAGTTACTTTTTCTACAGTGACTGATTCTCCATAAGAAAAACAAAAGACAATCGATTTAAAGCCCTAAAAGAATTTTTTTTAGTCGTCAAAATTGAATTGAATTAAATAATTTTTTTTTAAGCGGTTCAGTAAATTCAAAAACGATTGTCCAGAAGCAAAAAGTCACTTTCTGTGAAAAATCTCCCCATCCCTTATTTTTGGAACCCCCCCCCCCCCCCAATACACAAAACAAATGCAAATTTAGTTTTAATCGTGGTATCGAACCTGCCTTAAATTGTTTGAACATTCGATTTGATTAAGTCGTGCTCAAAGGTGATGTTGTATTTTTGTAATTCGTACGAGAGCTGTGGCGGACGATGCGTATCAAGAAGGAAACGTATACAGGGTGTGCGTGCATAATCAGTTGTAGTTTGGTAAAGCAGTCGTGTGTGATACTGTCTCGTAAGATAAGATGTCGTCAAGTTTGAAAAGAAGAAAGTTCTGACCCCTCAGTTTAAATATTACAGATCTGCTTCATTTTTTTTTTTTTTTAACCAATGTACCTACAGGGTGACGACTAAAGGAAAGCGTAACCTAAAGACTTATTCAACAATTTCTTCGGGCGTGTACTTTTTTGGGGGGTCAGGACTTTTTTAACTGAATAATTAATTATTTTTGTAGTAGTTAAGTGAATAGGACCATTACTTTCGGGCATGTTGCATGCCTTCTCTTATTCGTAGTGCAATATACGCACGTTTTATCGAATGATTTGCGTGCGTTTCGGATTTGTTTCGTTTCGTTGACGTGCCAAAAAAAATAAAAATTCAAGCTTAATTTTTGTGTGTTACGATTAGGCCTATCATAAATATACACATAAGTAGATATTTTTTTACTTTAAATCGTGCATTTTGTTATTAATTTTGTCGTACTAATGTAGCAATAAACTAATTTTGTATCGTACAACTTCGTTTTCTTTTTTCTCTGTCAAAAAAAAGAAAAACAATTCCAGAATATGAATTTTTAAAGGCAGGGAAGCAGAAAAAGGGAACGTCCTTCATATACAGGATTTGCCAAAACTGACCCTTTTTTTATTAAAATTAATTAAGTAACAAAATAAGGAACTCAAACCGGTTCATGCGAGTACTGCTGCGCGATTCCTTTCCGTCCTTCCCGGGCCAATTCCACCCTGGTTAAACCCAGATCCTGTTCCAATCCCTTGAAACTCCTCCCGGCCAAAAACCCAGCACCCGAACGTTCATTAACAGCCACGGTTCCGTCCCCCTTCACCGCCACTATCTTCTCATCCTCGTCCTCCACTCCATCACTTGACCGGACACGCCCAGAAATCAAGCTTACATCGGGGGTTTTATTAACCAAAAGATCCGGATCAATGTCGAGGTTAATTTTCCGCAGGCTAAAATCGTAGGAGAAGTCTAAACCGGCAGCGTTAGGATTGAGGGCGACCTCTACGTCGTGCGGGGTGACAACCGGCTTGAAGAAATCACGACTGTCGAATACGTCGCTCATCGAACAGCAGATCAGCACGTAAATGTCCATCTAAAATCGAAACGGTGAAACCTAGGGGATTCAAGGACACACTCGCCTGCGGTCGGTACCTCGGGGAAGTTGGCCAGCTTGGAGACGGTGGGTCTCCCGACGCTGATGGTGTAAAACGTCTTCCCGTCGCACTTCAGCAATCGCTTGATCCTGTCGATCACGTGGATGAAGTTCTTGATGACGAGCGTCCCGATTATTATGCCAAAGACCTGGCTGTCTTTGATTTTCTCGACTAGAAACCGCCGTCGCTTCAAGATGGCGCTGTTCTCCTCGTAGTTTTTTATCGACGGACCCATCGCCTCTTCTGGATCATAGAAATATAAATCTTTGGCTGAAAGCAAATTCAAATGTCAAGTCGTTTATATTTGCTTTTTAACTTTAAAAAAAAAAGCAAACTTGAGGCAAGATTTACATACGTTTAAAAATCAAATGAAAATTCATTAGCTTCCGGTTATTCGCCCCGACGTACAAAACGGTGCCATCTTCAATATTACCATCACCGCACACCACGACGCCATCTATTGGTATTACTTCAACGTTCGGCTGGCGCTGAAACGCATCTGAAATCACATCTGCAAAGGCGAATGATTTCGCACTGAACGTCGGGCAACTCACCTTTCCTGTGAATATACCGAGTGTCTAAAACGACGCTCAATCTATCACCTTCGAATTTCTTGGCGATCGCACCCTGTAAATGTGCGACGTCGATTTTGCCCTTCTCGTAAATGCACAAGCACCGTATTGCTTCGGTCCATTTCGAAAAGCACCTCGGACCGAAATGGATGATTCCATCGGCCTCGACGTGCTGCGCCGTGACGTAATCAACACAGCAACTGAAAACGCAAGGAAGGAAAATGAGCAGCTTTGAGACGACGCAAAAATAAAACCTAACCTCTCATACGCGGAGTCCCCAACTACGTAAACGGTCTGGCCGAGTAAGTCCTGCAATCGGGTGGCTAACTCGCACGAATCGGGAAGGAGATGATCCGGGAATTGAAGGCACACCTAAAAAAATGCATTTATTATACGTCTGTGCCTGTCCATGGGTAAACGTAACCTCACTTTTTTCAAGTCGTTGCTCCGAATCCACTGCACGCACTTTTGAACTTCGTAGACGTCGTCTAGGTGCTCGGGACTCGTTGTCGTCGGATTCTCACGCAGATTGACCCGTTTTTCCAGGCTGACGGCCTCGTTCGTGAAAAACTGTGCCATGCCTTCGCACTTTCACTTGCGCACTTTTTTGGGGACGCGCAGCTCATCGGGCCGTCACGCTTGCGGAATGCGAAATCGATAATTTCTTTACGAGCGAACCGCCAATCGCAAGAGTTTCGAATTCAAAACAAGAATGACAAAAATTCGCGTGGTGGTGTGGTTTACGCACAACCGTTTTCAATTGTCATTGATAAATGATGCTATGTCGATGTCGATAACAGGGTTGCCAATCCACTCTAAGCCAATTATCCTTTTCAAATTTTAAAAAACCCGCTCTTACCCACATTACATGAATGAAATGGTACAAAATTTATTTCATTTAAATACCTAATATTATTAGACTTAGGGCGGATTTCACAAACGTTACTTAAATTTAATCATCCCTTAAAAGTAAACGTTGCTATGGTTACATGTGTTGAAGGCATAGGGATGATTATTCCTAATCAATGGGCGCATTCAGGGACGCTCAGCGGCTGAGAGGCTAAGTAAGCAATTTCCCTGAATGAACAAGTTGACAGACCGCCGAAATAAAGCCGCTGAGATATTTACTCAGCGTATAAATTGTAGGCTGAGTTCCTCAGCGCTATCAAAAAGAGTGGTGGGGGCATAATCTAAATTTATTGGTTGAGTCTGTATTCAATTTTTCCAGTCGATGATTGGTCAGTTAGTTTATTCTGACCGTTGACTTGACGATTTTGTGCAGATTGACGGGATTGACCGTTTATTTAACTCGCCCATATAGTAAGTCAAGCATGTGAGACAGCTGCTATTCAGAACTTCGTTCAGGGAATCACTGTGTGCTGACACTTAGAAAACGCTGACTAAATTACAGCTTAGCTAAGCCGCTGAGCGTCCCTGAATGCGCCCAATGATTAAAGTTAAGTGACGTTTGTGAAATCCAGCGTTACCTTACACACATGGACGTTACACGACAGATTTTTCAGGTTAAAATCATCTACCTATATGTGGGACTGTGGGCGACAATCGGCAACAGTCCTGCCAACCGACCAAGCGAAGCATTTCGGAAGATAGTTGTGAAAAATGTCAATAGGTATCTCTGAATTTCGGTAAAGCTAATTTAAATTACTTGATTAAAATCACTGATTTTATTCAGGCGATTTTTATTTTTGAAAATCATTTAAAAAAAAAAAATTAAAAAATTCTCATGAAATAAACAAAACTGGGTCCAAATTTCTAAAATTAAGACACTTGATAGTTAATGTGCAATTTTTGACGCTAAAACAAAAAGCGATCGAGAAATAAAGAAAATTTATAAAATAATTATCATAATAAAATTTAAAAAATAAAAATAAAAAAATCTCATTGAATAAAATTAGAAAAAAATAATAAAAATAAAAGATATTTCATTAAATAAAATTACAAAAAAATAAAAATTAAAAAATTCTCATTAAATAAATAATTCTTTCTACTTTCTACAAAATTACAAAAAAATATAAAAATTACAAAAAAAACAAAAATTTAAGAAAATTAAAAAATTTCTAAAATTAAGATTTGACATTTGTGCAATTTTTTATGTACAATAAAACAAAAGACTATCGACAAATTTATAAAATTATAAAAAATTATAAAAAAAATAAATATAAAAAAAATCTCATTGAATAAAATTAGAAAAAAATAAAAATTAAAAAATTTCATTAAATAAAATTACAAAAAAATTAAAATTAAAAAATTCTCATTAAATAAACAATTCTTTCTACTTTCTACAAAATTACAAAAAAGTATAAAAATTATAAAAAAAACAAAAATTTAAGAAAATTAAAAATTTTTTTTAATAAAAAAAATTTCTAAAATTAAGATTTGACGTTTGTGCAATTTTTTATGTAAAATAAAACAAAAGACTATCGACAAATTTATAAAATTATAAAAAATTATAAAAAAAATAAATATAAAAAAAATCTCATTGAATAAAATTAGGAAAAAATAAAAATTAAAAAATTTCATTAAATAAAATTACAAGAAAATTAAAATTAAAAAATTCTCATTAAATAAACAATACTTTCTACTTTCTATAAAATTACAAAAAATTGTAAAAATTACAAAAAATTATAAAAATTAAAAGATTCCCATTAAATAAACAAACCTTCTAAAATTAAGATTTGAACTTTAGGCAATTTTTGGCGTGAAATAAAACAAAAGGCGATCGACAAATTTATAAAATAGAAAAAATAACAAAAATTAAAAAACTCAAGTCGAATCACAAAAAAAATAAAAATAAAAAATCTCATTAAATAAACAAAACTTTCTAAAATTAAGATTTGACATTTGTGCAATTTTTGACGTAAAATGAAACAAGAGACTATCGACAAATTTATAAAATTAAAAAAAATAAATATAAAAAAAATCTCTGAATAAAATTAGAAAAAAATAAAAAATTCTCATTAAATAAAATTACATACAAAGAAATTAAAATTAAAAAATTCTCATTAAATAAACAATACTTTCTACTTTCTATAAAATTACAAAAAAATTTTAAAAATTACAAAAAATTATAAAAATTAAAAGATTCTCATTAAATAAACAAACTTTCTAAAATTAAGATTTGAACTTTAGGCAATTTTTGGCGTGAAATAAAACAAAAGACGATCGACAAATTTATAAAATAGAAAAAATAACAAAAATTAAAAAACTCAAGTCGAATTACAGAAAAATAAAAATAAAAAATCTCATTAAATAAACAAAACTTTCTAAAATTAAGATTTGAAATTTGTGCAATTTGTGACGTAATACAAAACTAGAAATAAAGAAAATTGATAAAATTACAAGAAAATAAAAATTAAGTTCAAAATCGGTAGGTCTACCGAATCATCGGTAGAGTTGGCAGTACTGATCGACAATGTGGATTTGGTTGATTTCTTTGTTGCCAATAGTAAAGCTGAAACATCACTAACTAGTCGTCAATCAAAAATTTAAAAATTAATGTTTTTTTTTTCTTCCTTGAAAATATCCATTTTTACCCACGTATTTTTTTTACCCGCAAGGTTGCTTATATTACCCGTAATTCGGGTAATTGCCCGCACATTGGCAACCCTGGTCGATAATCAAAGCGACATCTACCGATTCAAATCCATGTTGAATATTTAGGGGTTCAAGAATTTAGTCAAGTCAACAAAACTTTACTTCAAACAAAAGAACGGTTGTGTGATATTAACAAAGAAATAAGCATTTTTGTTATTGTAAGTATATAATTTCATTGAAAACTCATTCAAAAAAGTAAATTTGTTGCTTTAAAAAATATATTCTAACCAATTTTTTTGCTTCGTTGAAAACATGATTTTTCGATGAATTTTTTGAATGAACTAAATTGTTTGAATGAAATAATTTATTTACGGTAAACAACATGGGTTTCTCCGTGTACAGTTGCAGACAAAAAATGTTGGATGCCGCTGTCATTCATCTGACGTACGAATGAAAGAAAATTTTCAACTTTTACGTCAGTAGATTGACAGTGACATTCGAATAATCTGTCCGCATTCCGCAACTGTACGAAAAAGACTGTGTTCAGAGAAGGTTTATATCAACACTTAAATCGTAAGAAAAATATCACTTGTCGTTAGTAAAAGAAAAACGAATAGTGTGAGATAGGTGTGAGAAATTGCACGGCGCCATCTATTGCAATTTTTCTTTACAATCTGTTCACCATGTGGAAGGCAAATAACTGTTATTTTTGTTTCAAATTCGTTCTTTTTTTAAATTTATGCATCTATTGAAGTGTCCTGTAAAATCGATTGTCTTTTGTTTTTATTATTTGTTTTAATTTTCTTATTATTTCGTTTTATTAATTTTTTTAATTCTATGTATTTTATTTTGTTTGCTTTCTCATGGTTATAGTAGTAAAAAATAAAATAAATAATTAAAAAAAAACATTTGCTTCGTCGTTCTTTTCTTAAAAATGGTCACACAATTTTTTGAAATTTCGTTCATTCGTTTTTTTTGTTTTCATTTTTTTTTTCTCCAAAAAAATTTTTTTTTTATTTATTAATCTACTGAATCCTGCTATAAAATCGGATGTCTTTTGTTTTCATTATTTTTTGAATATTATTAAATATTTCATTTTCTTTGCTTTCTCATTTTTCTTTTAATTTTTTGTTAAATTTATTCTATTAAATTGGGTGGTAAAATCGATTATCTTTTGTTTTTATTATTAATTTTTTTTGAATTTTATTACATACTTATTCTTTGAATAATTTGTAAATTATTTGTTTTTTTTTGTTTTGTCACCATTCCTTTCGACGGTCTTCTGTTTTTATTTTTCTGAAATACGTGAATATTATTAGACAATTTTTAAAAATTTTGTTCATTTGTTTCTTTATTCTGTCACTAGGTATTCGTCTTGATTTTCGTTTGTTTTAATTCTTCATCTAGAATACTCTTGCACAACTTTTAAAAATTTCATTAACTTGTTTTCTTTGTTTTGTCATCTTTCTTTCCTCCAAAATGTCCGGATGTCTTTTGTTTAATGTTTTAAAAAAATTTTAAAAATTGTATTACTTCATTTTCTTTGCTATCTCATTGTTCTTTTAACGTTTTGTTAAATTTTTCCATTAAATTGTGTGGTAAAATCGATTATCTTTTGTTTTTATTATTACAAAGTGGTCAAGAATAACTGTTTAAGTTGGCAATACAATTAACAGCATTTTTTTATTCGGCTATTTGCAACACTGAAACCGGATATGTTTTGTTGATTTATAACGTTTTCGATTGACTGCACTAGTGCGCACTCAGAATATCTTCATCTCATTTTATTACATGAGGTTAAAGCAAGATGCAAATACACTGAGTGGAACCTGTGCAAGTGAATCGAAAATGCTATTAGTTAGCGTAACCTGAACAGCGACAAGATTGTAGGTTATGTGAATAAAAATTAACGTTTTAATTTGAACTTGAAATGTCAAATGACGCTTGTCAAGTGACGGCTGTCAGTGTCAAGCCGTCAACAATCGGAAGTTGTACCATTTAAAAATAAAATTCAGCACTGCTAATTCAAACAATGATTCTTGACCACTTTGTATTTTGTAAATTTTATTTTATATTTTGATTTCGTTGTTCTATCACCATTCTTTTGAAATGGTTTCTTTTTTTAAATTTATTATTAATCAACCGAATTATGCTGTGAAGCCCACCGTCTTTTGATTGCATAGTTTTATCACAGAATATATTGAATTGCTTGTATGTAGGTAGTAGTAACACAGGTTGGGAATTTTTTATGCCAAAAAGGGCAATTCTTGAAAGATCTCTGCTTTTCACACGTTGGTATCACCGGCAGTGACGCTGTTTCCTTCCAGGTTGGCAATAGTGCTAACGTATTCAGTGACGTCAGTTCAATTTTTTCTAGGTTATGTTCATCAAAACAGCTCCTAATTTTGAAATTTAAAATCGAAATGTATAATGTAAAACTCAAGCGGGTTTAATAAACTTTTAAAATCGTTGTCGTAAGAAGCTCGTTCGCGCAGGATAAATGAAATACCGGCCTGAAAATTTTAGGTTATGTAAATTTCGTTGTGGTGATGGCTTACGATTTTAAGTCCGAAAGCGAAGTGAAAGAGTTCCTGCACAACATAGGCGTAGAGTACCGTTTCGGCTGCTACAGCGAAAGAAATCCGGAAGGTAAGACGACCCCAAGTTACATAACCTCGCAGCTACACTTGTCTTTTTTGTTCAGCTTGCCATTTACTGGGTGATTACCTAGAGGCTGTAAAGAAGGACTACGAGAAAGCTAGGAAAGTCTACAAGAACAACTGCGACGAGTTGAATTATGGGAAAAGCTGCCTCAAGTATGGGACTTTTTCCATGTTGGGAAAAGGCGGCGTCAAAGAAGATTTCCTAACGGCGTACCGGTACTTCGAGAAGGCCTGCGAATTAAACGTGCCGGACGCTTGCTTTAATCAGAGTCTCCTGTTGCTGCCGACGAACGCGCAATACGGCGTGGAACCAAACACGCCAAAGGTTCCCCTTAACTTCCTCTCTCTTTTACTTGCAACACTATTTTATTGTTACGCAGGCGATTTCACTGATGGAAAAGGCGTGCGTCAGCGACAACCAGAACGCTTGCTATTACCTATCAGGAATGTACATAGCTGGGATTAAAAAGGAAAAATCTGACGGGAAGTCTGAGGGGGAAGCCTACGAATTGGGGAAAGATATGGCGAAAGCGTTCAAGTACGCTTTAAAGGGGTGCAACTTGGGGAACATCTACAGCTGCGTTAATCTGAGTCAAATGTATGCGAAAGGCGATGGTAAATGAGATGAATTTGGGTGCCGATGAGAGTGAACGAAAAGGTGTTGTTGCAGGTGTTGAGAAAAATCAGGAATTGGCTGATAAGTACAAGAAGGTTGCGCTCGAGATGCAGGAGGATCTCACGGAGACTAATCGGACGTTGAAATTTCAGGAGGGCCTGTCGTAGCGGTTGATTCTTTTTTTTTTGTACTGTTGACTAGTCAGTTCGTCAGTTGAGTAGTTTAATTTCATAGTACATTTCAGTGTAATATAGCTCAATTTTATATGTAAATAAAAAAGGAAATTCATTATACTTAGATACTTACTGAGATACCAGAATTGGTAATTAATTTTATTTCTTAAATCAACAGGGTCTCAGTATATCATGAATTAAATTGTAGCGTCAACGGATCCCAGTATGTTGCGATTTAAATTGCAGCATGTATGACATTATTTTTGATTGCAACTGTAGACATTTAATGTGTAGAATTATATTTAAGTTGTTACTGATACCGAAGTAAAAGAAAGTCCTCAAATTTGAGGATTTTTATTCAAGGTTGGCGACACTGACCTTCAGAACAGTAATGAGAGTAATGGCAACAGTGTACGTACGTCAATCAACGAAACGTCAACAATGCGTTGAAAAAAAAAGATGAATATGAAGAAAATAAGGCCTAAATTCAGAAACGCCACTTAGTCATAGACAAAATAAGGAAAGACTGTTTACTGAGATAGATATATTGGGAAGATCATTGTTAGTTCGTAGAACCACAATTCGGTGCGTTAGTGATGCTATATTCTAGGGAATTCTTTTACGATATGCTGATGTGATGGTTGGTTAGAATGGAAATTTCTAGTTCATTCCGTCGCTAAGTTCAGATTGTTTATTTTGTTGTCACACCTATATGTCACACTCAGAAAAAAGATTGCATTGAAAAGGCAAGTTTAACAAAATATTTTTGATTAAATACAGTCAATAGCAATATTTCTTGTTAATTCAATGCATTTTTTTTTCTGAGTGGAGTTGTGTTTAAACCGTTTAAACCTCGTAGACTGGTCATACGGTTTACATTAAAAATGTAAATGTAATTTTTACTTTAGTTTTTTTATAAATTTCTTTGGTGAAATATTATAAGATTTGTCTGAACTTCATAATCGAAGTAATTGGTCGATTCTGCGTTCTCTGTAAGACATAACCTCAATTAACAAAAATGTTGGGACGATAGAGCGGACTGTAATTTGCATTTCTTGAATGAATTTAACTCGTTTTGATTTTTTCGAAGAAAATTTTGTATATGTTTTCGAGCTGTTTATTTATTTATAAATCCTGAGTTCTTTTCTTCTTTTTGTTCAGTGCAAACCAGGGTTAGAGATCTTACCATCATTACAGATAAACGCATAATCGACTCATAATTGCATAATCTAGACTTATAATTTAGTGCCGTTAGCCTATGCTATTTGTACAGGTTAAAAGCGAAATTAATTTTAAGTCTCCATTACTTTGATGCTGAAATCCAGCCTAAATAAATGTAGATGAAGAGTTACATTGTAATTGCCTTATTTTTAGTAGCTGCACGTTCTTAAATATTAATTTAGATTATCTTATTTTTCAAGGATTCCTCGACCAACCAAGGAAAATCGTACACGCAAGAAGAAAGAATGCCCGAAATGCACCGAAAGAATGCAAGAGCCTTCTGGACATATGCGCGGAGAACGTTGTTAAAAACCAGGCAAAGTTGAATCAGATGTATAAACACAAGAAGGAGAAGGCATGGTGTTTGATTAACAGCGGTAAATATGACAAAGAAAAGCTGTATGAGGTAATCAAAGGCGTCAATAGGAAGAATAATCGTTGCGAGGAAATATCAAGGGACTTAATTTACAAAGAGTATGGCAACAGCAATGTCTTTTTAAGAGAGACCAACTTATATGTCACTGTGTACGATGACCCTTTCGAATTATCAATGAAAGAGTTTTTCATAGATGTTATTGTAGTGACCATGATTTTTTATAACAGTAACAATAATATCATATGCGTGTGCAACAAAAGTACATAATGATTCGCTAACATATTTTAGACTATTTTTGAAATCTTCAAATTCTTTAAACATGGTAAATGTATGGTGAGGTAAAACATTTTCACATAACAAATTAGATTTGCAAATATCACAAGTGTTATTAAAAATTTTGTTAACGAAGAAACCACAAACATATGCCAATGCTTGATCATTAGCTAAATTTAGTTCGGGTGGATTAATTTCCAAATCAAATTCACAATTAGTAAAGTTTGAAAACGTTTTCGATCGGGGGGTTTAACAAGAAGTCATTCAAATTCTCTAAAATATTAATTTTATCATCCTCGCAGTTAGTAAGTAAGTTGGTGAAGCAACAAGACCATTTAATATTGCAGTTTTAAGAGCACTTATGAATTGAAAAGGTGACGGATTAATGTGTGCCCTTCCATGTTGCCTAATAACACTAAACAGATCTTCTAGAGGGTCTTGATTTAATGCTCGAGTTCTAAGAAATTTAAAGCCAGCTTCTTGACACATATTCCAAATCATAATGGCACCTTGTATTGTCTGAATCCATCCTTCTTTACATTTTGGTGCTCGTGAAACACGACCTGTTTTAATATCAATAAATTCCCAACTTTTTCTTTTTCCAGTATCGAATACCAAAAGTGAACGTGTTTACTTTTGTTGCTAACACATCTTAAAGCTTTGCCGCCTTTTGAGAATAACGAAACGGCATTAAAAGAATTGAAAAGCTTATCAACTCAAAAATACTCATTGTTTCAAGAGAAGCCGCTACTGTATTACTCATAGTTTTGGCAGCAATAGATACTTTCATTTTAAGATGTGATTGCTGCAACAATAAGTGATCGTGTTTAATTTTATACAAAGTTTGAAACCTTTTTTGATTATCAAAATTATGACATTCAATAATATGTTCCCATTTAGCAATTTTGTTCTCATCAAATTTTATGTTGTATGACTTTAGTGCATTTCTAGTATTCTTTAAAAGGTGTGGAGGATCATGAAGAGCAACAACTTTTTGATCATGAAAAAAGGTGAAAAAAGGACCTGGCCTATCAGTATGGCACTCTTCAATAAGTTGTTTCAATGTTGCAGCATTTGTCGTACCCTGGTCACATATGCAACATGCAATATGGAGTGTTTCCTCATTGCCATATGTTTGTGGTCTCTTTTTTTATCACTCAATATCCACACTCATTATAAGCGAAGGACTTGTCACAAGACTGCCCATGTTTTTATTACATTCTGTTAATTTTGATTGGTTTTCATGTGATTTACATAAAGAATTAGTTCAACGTTATCTATTAAAAGTTATGATGAATACAGTTGTTAGGAAAAGTTTTAGAGATTTAAAAAATTCAAAACTTGCTTTACGGAAGCAAAGCAGAATGAGAAAGTTTTTACATAAGTAACTGTAAATATTTATATTAAGTACATAATATTTAAATTTCATTCTTGATTCATACCTATTTATTTTTTGTTCACTTTTCAGAGTTTGTTCGTTATTTATTTAAATATTTATATTTCTTGTTCAATCCTGTTTATTTATTATATAATAAAACAGCACAATTAAACCATTTAAGAGTTTTAATTAAAAATTATTTATGTCATTATCAATTATTTATAGTATTATTATTATTAATAATACCTGTTACGCACATATCGATAAAATTCTGAAAAGATGTAATCGCCAAAATAGTCAACATTGACTATTTTGGAGCTTTTGTCTTTTCAGAACTGCATCGATATGTATACGTTGTTGTAAACTTTGATAGTTTAAACAAACTGTTCTTTTTTGTTAATAAAATATTTATTGTTGCAATCTGGTGTATTACATAATTGCAATGGTTAATTAAATTGTCAACCCCAACAGTACTTTTGTCTGGTTGGTTAGGGTCTGTCCTCCCGATATTGTACAACTCTCAGTTTCTCATATGGAAAGTAGTTTTAATAATTTAGATTAACGAAGTTATGTATGACTCGATAAAACGAAGCTCAGAACTTATTTTAATTAATTTCTGCAATGAAGCGAAAGATGAGTTAAAACTAAAAATGTAGTTACGTGACGCGAACGCTAGAACTATATTAAGTGACGCAGATAAACTTTAGATAAAAGGAAATAATTCTAAGAACCAACATATCCGCATGAGAAACTACTTTATAAATTAAAATCAATTGCATGATCACATAAATCAAATTTAGACAATCATCGGAGATTACAACAACGTACTATTATTCAATTTGAAATTTACGCGCTCTTTAGTTACGGGTAAAGTAGATATCTGAATTACCGTTTAAGGCGACAATAGTTCCGGGAACCGCCCTTAGTGTCTCTGCTACCGCCAAAAAATTTACACAGAGTTGATCCTCTTTCACTTACTTTCTCTATGCACTTAGTGGAGTATGCGCTCAACTCACACTCAAACTTAACCTTCGACGTTATTTGAAATTTGCTTTTATATTTATTCGTACAATCAAGTTTATGGTCAGTAGAGGTACTTTGATCGTGAGTGATTTACGACAGAAATTTAAAAAATCGTTAAAATGAAAATTAAATCTTTTCTGAATTTCAAATTAACATCAAACAGTCAATTTGAGTGTGAGTGACGTTTCTGAATTTGGCCCTATAATAATATCCAATGGTATCCTCTGAATGTAGGCTGGTTCAGAGTACAGTTACTGAACGCAACCACAGAAACTGTACTTTTGTAGTTTCTGAACGCAGCCCGCTCTCGCTGTTGAATGGGCGCATTCAGCAGACCCGAAAGTTGTGCAACTGTTGACCAAATTTCTGCTGAATGCGACCTCTCACAAGTTGATGAGTTGTGGAGCGATCGCCATTTTTTGTAGCGTGACTTCTCCGTTACCTGATTGGATTATATGTATAAATCATAATAATCGAAGGTAAGAAGGTAACAAAAAAAATCTGTACTTATAATACATTAATAAATCAACGCTCGAGCATATAAAAATTTAACTAATAGCGTTTTTCACTGTGACTAAATTGTGCACTGGGTGCGCACTCGGAATATTCTCATCTTATTTTAACCTCATGTAATGAAACGGGATGGAGATATTCTGAGTGCGCACTCAGTGCATAATTTAGTCCCAGTGAAAAACGCTATAATACAATTTTGACAAGTGAACAAAATTTCTATTTTGGCGGGAAATATTTGAATTTCCCGCTTAAACTCGTCGCGCGTTTCCTCGCCGGGGGCGCTTCGGTTTCTCTGCCAACTTTACGCACCGCGCCCAACAAACGTTTTAATCGCGTTTAAATCTTATTTTTATCGATTGCATCACGTTTTCTCGGTTGAATTGTTTAATATCGCGGCGTAATTTTCGCTGCACTTCGCGATTTGTGAGTCCGCCGTTCGCTCGATTGACGCCGCCATTTTGACGCGGTTGGCAATCAATCGTCGCGGCGTGTGGTTGACGCTATCGCAGAGAAAACGCAAATAAACACGTTTTGTACGCCCGAAGCCCCAAGAACGCACGCCCAGGTGATAGATTCGTGCTGGTTTGGACGTCGGAGGATGAACTAGGCTGGAAATTCTACGGGGGACGCTATTTTTAGTTCAAGGTCAGTTTATGTGCCGCGCTAACGCTTTTCTCTATCATCGGCGGCGCCGGCGGCCGTTTTTATAACCGGCCAATCTTAACTGGGCTTATATAAAAACAAAGAAGAGGAATAAACACCTCGGGGGCTTTAATATGAGCGCCGCGCAATTTTTTTGACCTTCGACAGACATAACCTATACGCGCGCCCCCTCTTGTTTACGATCGGTGATTGTTGCAGATGGCGGACGTGGATGGCCTAACGGACGCGGAGCTGCGCACGAAACTCATCGAGTTCGGTTTCCCCGTCATGCCGATAACAGGCACCACGAGGAAAGTCATGGCGAAGAAGCTGAAGCTACTGATGGAGAACAAGAACAAGCTCAACAACGAAGGCAGACGGTTTGCAGCTCGCCCCGCCCCCCCAAAATCGCATGCCTTTAATGTTGTCATTTCCAGGTCTTTAGCTCGATACTCGAGCGAGGAAGAAAGCGACTCGGATGCCAAGGTTACGAAAAGAGATAAACGCAGGGCCACCATGGCAGCGCCCCCTACGAAAGTCCCGGTGCGGAAGACCAGTCGGAAGATCGAGGTGGAAGTAGACGAGGTGGTGTTTCGCTTGAATATTTCTGCGCACGGTGTTAATTTGGGGGGTTTTTAGGGCGTCAGTAACAAGCCGAATGTAATCGAGGAGAAGCGGTCGACTACACGTACGTCAAAGATCACCAAAATCACCGAGAACGACTATGATACTGGGTCCGACTCGGAACCTGAGGTCGTTGAGTCTTCCTACAAGAGTCCCAAGTATAACAGCCATGATTACAAAACTCCTAGTAAGTAGACGTAGTTTCTTTTTTGGGCCCCCAAGTTGCTGTTTTATTTTAAAAAAAGTTTACATTTGTCGATTCACTAAGAAACTTGTTTGTTTATTAAGAGCGATCGATGTTACTTAACGAAGAGTTATTTTGTTTAATTGAAGCAAAACTTTGTTATTGTAATTGATTGAACATTTCGAAAAATTATTTATTTGTTAATTGTTTTCAAAATTAATTTGTTTCGGAAGGTCTGCGATTTATGGAAATTTCTTTCTAGTCAAAATAACCATGGCAACAGTGAAGACGTTAGTAGTGCCATCTATGTTAATCTTGCCCAATCCTTTTTTTTTTCTTAGATGACCTACCACAGTGAATTCTGATTGGTTGAATTGGTACTTCTCGCTCACTTCGTAATCAAATCTTGCATGGTGTCACACGGGCCTTAAGCGTAAATTTTAAATGCTAATAACTCTAAAGGCCCGGTTTTTCAATCACAAGTTAACTTTAACTTTCAGTATATTGCCATAGGAACAATTCTTTTCATAATTGTTACTATGTGAATAAGCCACAAGTTAATTTTAACTTGTGATTGAAAAAACGGGTCTTATTGTTGCAAGGAACAAGACAAAGTAGAGAAGAATTAAAATTTAAAAAAGAGTTAGTGGCGCCATCTATGTAAATTTGACTAGATTATTCAACTTTTGGAGCGCTAAATTTAAATTGCTTGGAAAATTTTACAGAAAAAAACGAAAGCGAAGAAAGAAATTGATGACGCCATCTGTCTGATGAATAAATGAGAAAGAAATCAGTAGCGCCATCTCTGTAGCTTTTGCCCGATTCTTTTTTTAATCGCAAATTTTAATATTTCGGCAAGTTTCCGCGGAAAAACAAATAATTTCTGCATAAAGACGATGGCGCCACCTGTCGTAATTTTGCGCATATATTTCTTGAGGACACGAAATTTAATTTTCCGTTTCTGTATTAACAAATTTGGAAAAATCAGTGGCGCCATCCAGTATTGACAGAGGAAAAAGAAACAGTAGCGCCATCCGTCACATAATCTGACACAAACGAAATGTAATTCTTCTCTTCTCTATTATAGTAATATGATTTTAGATTAGTGGCGCCACCTAATGCTGACAATGTCAATCACAGACAGAAAACAAAGTATAAATAAAAAGAATGACGTCATATGTCGCAGATGAGAAATTTATATCAAATATCCTGGTGCCATCTAACTAAATATAAAAAAAGCAGTAAATGACGTCATCATTTATCGTAGATTCGTAGTATAAGAGTCGAGATATCCAACTGCTACTAAAGTTATTCGACGAATAACTTGAATTTTCTGAATTGTTGATTGATTTTTTATTAATTGTTTCCATGGTAGTTATTCGTCTAATAACTATTAGCCAATTTATTAAAAGGCCCCAAGTGTTTCAATTAAAGTTCAGTGGCGCCATCTATCTAAAAATTAATGGTTCGGAGAAAAATTTACAAGTTTTACAGGCGCCATCTAGCTTTTACCATTTGTTTACCACCTGTTTGAATTTTTGTAACCAACATTTTTCTTTTTTGATGAACATGTTAAAGGAAATCAGTGGCGCCATCTAGATAAGTTGCGTTCATGGCAGGTTGATTTGCAGCAGGAGAGAATTGAAATAATTTCCGAGAAAACAAAAACAAAATAAATTTTTAAAAATGCAACAAAAGACGATTGATTAAATAATTAAATAGAAAACAAAAGACGATCCATCATGCCAACTCTCTTCTTCTTAATTGTTCTTTCAATTGTTTGTCAAAAAAGAAAAGTTTCGTTCGCGTCATTCTTTTAAACAATGCATGAAAGATTATCGTTTTTTTTTGTTAGTCAATTGCTTTTTCTTTTTCTCGTGAAGATGACAGATGTCAGGAACGTCAAAGTGCCATTTTGGCGTTTCTGACAGCTGTCACTGTGACGTTTTGTTGTCGCTGGGCAACGTGCGAGCTCCCATAAATTAAATATGTAATGGCGATCAGTTGCCCAAAATTTCGAAGGTTCCGCAAACTGTTTATAAAAGAGCTTCCGTTTCCGTATTTCACTTTTTCCGTTAAAAACTTAAAGAAAAAAAAACAGAAGACGATAGATCGCATGACAACTTCTTTGTCTTCGTGACAAAAGAACTCTTGCAGAACGAGGCGATTTAAAGGTCAAACGTCAAGGTCACGAACAAGAAATCGGGGGAAATTCTTAAGAATTTTTGAATTTCGTCAACGAGTCGTCGCAAACGTCAAAGTACAAGGTCACGACCGAGAATTTGTGAAAAATCGGGGAAATTTTTTTAAAGAATTTGAATTTCGGGAAAGAATCATCTCGAGGGTCAATCAAGGTCACGAACAAAAAATCGGGGAAAATTTTTAAAAAATCTTGGATTTCGACAAGTTACATTAAAGGTCAAGGTCACGACCAAATAATCGAGAAAGATTGGGGGAAATTTTAAAAAAATTCAATTTCGAAAACGAGGCGTCCCAAGGTCAAAGGTCAAGGTCACGAAAGAAAATCGGGGAAACTTTTTAAAAATTTTGAATCTCGACAGCGAGGCGCCGCAAAGGTCAGGACAAAAAAAAAATTTGGAAAAATTCTTTAAAAATTTTGAATTTCGACGAGCCGTCTTAAATGTCCAATAAATTGGTAAAAATCGGGGAAAATTTTTAAATTCGACAGAGTCGTCTCAAAGGTCAAGGTCACGGACAAAATTTGGGAAAATTTTAAAAATTTTAGAATTTCGACGACGAGGCGTCGCAGATGTCAAAGGTCAAGGCAAAAAATTAGGGAATTAAAAAAAATTGAGTCGAGATTAACGGTCGGAAAAGGTCAAAGTCAAGTGAAAGTTCAAGGTCAACCCAACTCAAGCGTAAAATTTTCCGATAGGTTAAAGGTCAAAAAAGGTCAAAATCAAGCGAATGTTCAAGGTCAACCCAACCCGAGCGAGTCCAACTGTAGTCTACAATAGCAAGGAATTTTATTATTATTAAATTATTATTAAATTTTATTATTATTAAAAACTTGCGATCAGTTGCCCAAAATTTCGAAGGTTCCGCAAACCGTTTATAAAAGAGCTTCCGTTTCCGTATTTCACTTTTTCCGTTAAAGACTTAGAGAAAAAAAAACAGAAGACGATAGATCGCATGACAACTTCTTTGTCTAAAAAAGAAAAAGAAACATGGGGCTGTCGAAATTGTGACAAGCCTTGTCCACATTAACTCTTTCGTGACAAAAGACCTCTTGCACAACTAGACGACTTAAAGGTCAAACGTGAAGGTCACGAAGAAAAAATCGGGGGAAATTCTTGAGAATTTTTGAATTTCGTCAACGAGTCGTCGCAAACGTCAAAATACAAGGTCACGACCGAGAATTTGTGAAAAATCGGGGAAATTTTTTTAAAGAATTTGAATTTCGAGAAAGAATCATGTCAAGGGTCAATCAAGGTCACGAACAAAAAATCGGGGAAAATTTAAAAAAAATCTTGGATTTCGACAAGTAACATTAAAGGTCAAGGTCACGACCAAATAATCGAGAAAATTTTTAAAAAATTCAATTTCGAAAACGAGGCGTCCCAAGAAGGTCAAAGGCCAAGGTCACGAAAAATATCGTGAAAGATTGGGGAAAACTTTTTAAAAATTTTGAATTTCGACAGCGAGGCGCCGCAAAGATCAGGACAAAAAAAAATTATGGAAAAATCGGAAAATTTTTAAAAAAATTTTGAATTTCGACGAGCCGTCTTAAACGTCCAAAAAATTGGTAAAAATCGGGGAAAATTTTTAAATTCGGCAGAGTCGTCTCAAAGGTCAAGGTCATGGACAAAATTTGGGAAAATTTTAAAAATTTTAGAATTTCGACGACAAGGTCACGACCGAGAATTTGTGAAAAATCGGGGAAATTTTTTTAAAGAATTTGAATTTCGAGAAAGAATCATCTCAAGGGTCAATCAAGGTCACGAACAAAAAATCGGGGGAAATTTTTAAAAATTCTTGGATTTCGACAAGTAACATTAAAAATCAAAGGTCAAGGTCACGACCAAATAATCGAGAGAGTTGAGAAAATTTAAAGAAAATTCAATTTCGAAAACGAGGCGTCCCAAGAAGGTCAAAGGCCAAGGTCACGAACAAAAATCGTGAAAGATCGGAAAAAACTTTTTAAAAATTTTGAATTTCGACAGCGAGGCGCCGTGAAGGTCAGGACAAAAAAAAAATTTTTTAAATTTTGAATTTGGACGAGTCCAAAAAAATGGTAAAAATCGGGGGAAATTTTTAAATTCGACAGAGTCGTCTCAAGGGTCAAGGTCACGGATAAAATTTGGGAAAATTTTAAAAATTTTAGAATTTCGACGACGAGGCGTCGCAGATGTCAAAGGTCAAGGCAAAAAATTAGGGAATTTAAAAAAATTGAGTCGAGATTAACGGTCGGAAAAGGTCAAAGTCAAGTGAAAGTTCAAGGTCAACCCAACTCGAGCAAACTCAAGCGTAAAATTTCCCGATAGGTTAAAGTTCAAGCGATAGTTCAAGGTCAACCCAACCCTAGCGAGTCCAACTGAAGTCAACAAGAGCAAGGAATTGAGGTCGAAAAAAATTCGATACGTTAAAGGTCAAGGTCAAACGAAAGTTCAAGGTCAACCAAACCCGAGCGAAAACAACTATACTCAACCCGAGCAAGGAATTGAGATTGAAGAATTTTTTATTAAAGTCAAGGTCGAAGGGACCCGAGCGAAAATTCAATTTCCTAGCTGCCGCGAGCCCCCCCCCCCCCCAACAGCGATAGGTCCTTAACGCGCTTCGCGCGATCTTCAAATATTCTCTGTGGGGGGAGTTCATAAATGACAAGTGGTTGACCACTTGTTTCACTGAAAGAAAAAAACAAAACAACTCGAACCTACCTAAATCATTCGAAAATTCAATTTGCATTAATTTTATGTTTTTTAAACAATGAACTAGAGGCGAATTGCTTTTTTTTTCTTTTCTCATTGGTAAATCGCGCAATCGCTGTTGTAAGTCGTTTCTTTTCTCTGATCGCACTAAATTCCAATCGGCTTTTCACAATAATGATACAGGGTGACCCCGAACTTGAATTATTGATTTAAGTCATTGGCAAGACAGCTTCCGACTTTAACAAAACAATCAAACCAACAAAACAACTTTGACGTGTAATAAACTCGAAATAAAATAAAATTGTGTTCTGTCACCTCACTCATGACATACTTTTAATTTTATTTTACACTTTTTAACCAAAATGTCATCGCGTACACGTTCTTTAATTTTTCGCCTCGAGTTATGAAACACCCTGTACATATCACCTGCCTTAAAAGGATATGAAGTGAATTAAAAAAGTATAAGTATAGAAAAATTATACTTTGTCACCCTGTACATAGCAAGCGAAACATTTCAGGCCACTTATTTATAGGAACTTTTTTACTTAAGAATCACCACTACAATTTTTTTACAATCCTTAAGTTAAACCCTGTGTAATTGAAACATTTCTGAATAATTAATTTTGAATATACCCTAAAATGTTAAATTATAAGATTTTTTTCATATACGTCACCTTAAAAAGATACGAGGTGAAGTAAAAAAAATAAAACAGGTATTATACTTTATCACATATTTTGCTTAAAATTAGCTCAGGAATAACCCTTGCAATTTTTTTGCAATAATTCAGTTACACCCTGTATATGTCCTTTTTCTGCATTAATTTTTTTTTTTAATATAATTTGCTTGACTTTGATTTTATTTTGTGGGCCCGATTTTTCTTGCAATCATCAAGTGACAATTTTGCAGACTCGCCAGGATCTTCGTACGTGTCATCGTCCACCTTCTTCGAGACTTCAAGGAACTACACCCCACCCAAAACCAACGAACCGATTGCGAACAGAAACTTCTCCTCCTACTCTTCGACCCAATCACCGAGCCGTTACACATCTTTCAACTCGGCCAGCAGCGGGAGTGACCAAGCAAACGACCGCCTCAACCAGATACGAGCTCGCTTAAGCTTGGGAAATTCCAGTGGTACGCAAAGCTACCCTCAATTTTTTATTTACTTTTTTTAAACCCGATCTTTCTACCTCCTAATAAAGTTCCCGATAACGTTATTTGGCAAATAATTAGATTTTTATGAATACTGATTTGTAAAGTTATTTGTCGAATAAATAAGACAAACGAGAAGTTGTTGCAGGTTATGACAGGCCGTTGTATTCGTCTTCGCCGGTTGTCAACGATCGAAACGATGAGAAAGTCGAGACTCCATTCTTGAGCAACTTCACCAGGAGACTGTCCCAGATGTCGACTAACAGCGCACAGAAAATGGATTATGATTTGAAGAACGACGTGATTAAAGAGCACGATACGAACGGCTCGGGGTCGTATTCCACCAGAACGTATCTGTCTAGGTGCGTGTGTGCCTTAGTGCTTTTAGTGAGTGTGTCAAGTTCACTCGTGTGTTTCCTTGCAGGCCTGTCAGGCGTGATTTCGTCAAGGATTATCAATCCGGGAAGGAGAACAACATCAAGAATAATTTGGTTTCGTTCGCGGTCATCGCTCTGGCCCTGCTGTTCTTCCTCGTGTTGGCACTGCTGTACATGGGCATGCACAACGGTCAGACTTCGCTTACAGCCGGTAAGGCTCTGTAGTTTTCGCCTCTCGAATTGTTCTATTTTAGATTTTTTTTTTTTTAAATATTATAATATGCACTCTTAGTTTTGTATGAAGATTTTTTAAAGAATTCTTAGGTGTAGGTTTGTACTCTCCTTTTTTTTTTTTTTTTAATTTGAAAAGAGAGAAAAGCAAAAGTGCCTCGGTTTGTTTTTGTTTTTAATGTGTTCTTTTTGTACTATGTCTTGCATTTGTGAACAATAAATATTTTGATTTGAGTTTACTTTTTATTTTCTTCAAAATTACCTTCACTTTTCGGTCTTCCGGTTGTAGACGGCTCTGTTCGGCCTCAATTCAGAATATTTATTGTTTTTCTTTTTTTATTTTTAGACAGAGATGGGCTGCATAAATAATAAGTAGACTTAGGGTGGGTTTACAGAAAGCAAGTCAAATGCTTAATTTCGAATGTAACTAACCATTGTGAACTTGCTGCTATCTTATGTGTGTCTGTAAATGTAACAGTCATATGTCTGTATAGGCCTCCTTCAGGCGATTTTGATGTTTTTTTAAACTGTATTGTAAATGTTCTGTCTTATTTGAAGGATAGTAGGGTGATCATATGCGGTGACTTTAATGTTAAATTTAACACATGTGAAAAACCTGCTCTTACTCTAAAGGATCTTTTTCTTTCTTACGGTATAATTCAAACAATTAATGTGTCTACGAGGGGAAATAACTGTTTAGATAACATTTTCACAAATTTGAATCCTGACAATTTTGTAGTTGCTATTGAGAACATAATCATATCTGATCATTTAGGGCAAAGTATAAAAGTAAATATTCCTTTTGAAAGTAAAAATAACAGTTTAAATGAACACTACTGTAGGCCAATTACCAAAGTTGGTTGTAACACTTTTCATAATATCTTGTCTGAAACAGACTGGGATTTCATAGGTGACAGCAATTCTGATATAAATACCTCTTTTAATAATTTCCTGGATCATTATATTGAAGCTTTTTTGTATGCTTTTCCCGAAGTCAAATTTAAATCTAAAAATGGAAAGAATAATGTGAAATGGTTTACTAATGATTTGAAAGTAATGCGTGAGAAAGTAAATCTTTTTAAGGAATTATACAATAAACATAAACTGAAAGAATTTGGTGTCCTGCATAACAATCTCAGATCTCAATATAGAATCGCACTTAAAACTGCAAAAATTAATGCGAATGATAAATTAATTAACAATTCTAATAATAAGGTCAAAACTATGTGGCAATTAATCAATACTCAAAGAAATAAATTACCTAATACTCCTACCACTTTCAGTGCTGATGTCTTTAACAATTTCTTCATTAATATTCCAAATGTAATATCACAAAGCATTCCTACTTCCAATGTTGATCCCCTGTATTATTTGGACACTTCGTCGTCTACTATTCCCTGTTTCAGCTTTACTGAAATTAGCTTTAATGTAATTAGAGATATCGTTACGTCGATGAAGAACAATAATTCTAAAGATGTGTATGGTCTGAATACAAGTATTATAAAAAAAAGTTTAAATAATATCATTTTGCCTTTAACTGTCTTAACTAATAGATGTATCAAAAGTGGTTTGTTTCCTGATTGCTTAAAAAAGGCCCTAGTCGTCCCCCTTTTCAAGTGTGGAGATAAAAACATAATTGATAATTACAGACCCATCTCGTTATTACCTATATTCTCGAAAATCATTGAAAAAGTTCTCAGTATTCAGATTGTAAAGTTTTTTGATGAAAATAATCTTTTTACCAGTAACCAATATGGCTTCAGGAAAAATTGTAATACAATAGATGCCCTTTTGCATTTTGTAAACAGTACGATTGACTGTTTTGAAAGGGGTGAACATTCACTGTCCATTTTCTGTGACTTGAGTAAGGCTTTTGATTGTGTATCCCACTCTATCCTTTTGGATAAACTCAATCACTATAATTTTGATGTTAATAGTATAAAGTTACTTTCATCTTATCCATCCAATAGAAATCAACAAGTTTATTTGAATGGTGAATTATCGTCGGAAAAAGATGTGATTGTTGGTGTTCCGCAGGGCTCCATCTTGGGACCACTTCTTTTTTTGATCTACTTCAATGATTTTTCCAACTGTCTGCCTAACATTGACTGTTTATTTTTCGCTGATGATACCACCTTGAACATTAATAATTCTGATTTAGTACAACTTGAACAGGATTCTACGGAGGTACTGTCTACAGCTGCCGACTGGTTTTCTAGTAATAAACTTCTGTTGAATGTTACTAAAACTAAAAAAGTTTTGTTTTCTTTAAATAGAGTAAATTATTCTTGTGAAAATTCGGTGAAGTTTTTAGGTGTTCATCTCGATCCTAAGTTAAATTGGAATTCCCATATACAGGAACTTTCTGGTAAATTATGTAGTAACATTTTCTTGCTTCGTAACCTTGCCAATACAGTCTCAAGACAATCTTTATTAGCAGCCTATTATGCGCTTATTCATTCATTAATATCTTACGCTATACTGATCTGGGGTCATTGTTCTAGTGCTGATAGAATATTTTCACTTCAGAGAAAAGCTGTCAGAATAATTGGAAATCTGGGCTTTAGAGATGACTGTAGACTGAAATTTTGTGAATTTCAAATCTTGACTTTTCCTTCTATCTTTATTCTGCAGTGCCTCCTGTTTGCTCATAATCATCTTAATACTCTGGTACTTCATGAAGATGTTCACTCTTACGATACTCGTCATAGAAAAAATATTTGTCCTAAATTTTACAGATTAAACAAAGCAAAATACGGGCCAAATGATATAGGTATCAAACTTTACAATCATCTACCTTTGTTTGTGAGACAGTGGTCGCCAAATATATTTAAAAAAAAAATTACTTCACTTTTAAAAAGTAATGCGTTTTATTCAATTGATGAATTTCTGACTTTTGTAAAAAATACTAATATTTTCGCTTAATCTTAACAGGGATCACCCTACTACTCCGCTGTTTCTTTCTAGCAGTATATATATAGTTACTGTTTCATTACTTGTTATTATTGTTGTTATTACTGTTAATTTGACGACTGTAAAACACTTGTGTTTTTTACATAAATAAATATCATGATTGAGTTGCCATAAGAATTACATTGCGAACTGTCAAATTAACAACGTCATTAAAATTTGATTGCAATTAAATTTTCTGTAAACTGGCCCTAAGTGTTG
Source organism: Dorcus parallelipipedus (assembly GCA_958336345.1). NCBI lineage: Eukaryota > Metazoa > Arthropoda > Insecta > Coleoptera > Lucanidae > Dorcus > Dorcus parallelipipedus. The sequence continues at coordinate 44,583,622 of OY284480.1, read as the reverse complement.
GGGGGGGGGGGCATTTTAGATCAAAATTTTATAAGAAACAGTTTTTTTTTGCAATCAGACAAAAACTGATTACTTTAAATGCATTCATTAAAAAAATAGTCATCAGGAAACCAAAAAGAAAACCTTCTGGGGAAGTCGATTTAAGTTCATGTTTCATTTTTTCCTTCCCAAGTTCTTTTTTTTTAAATTTTGGGGTTGTGACAGAAATAAGAGGAAACCGATTACTTTAAATGCATTAAGTTAAAAAGAGTCATCAGAAAACAAAAAGAAAAAATCTTCAGGGGGTCCCTAAGTTCTTTTTAAATTTTTTCCTTATCAAGTTTTCTTAATTAATTTTAATTTTTTAGTCCCCCCAAATTGTAATTACAAAAAGAAATCTTAGGAAGTAAAAACTCAGTCATCCCCAGGGGGAATCTTTCTTTTAGTTAAAGTCCCATAAACTGTTTTTTTTTTTATTAAGTCCCATTTCCTTGAATTAAAACAACCAATTTGTATTTAGTTTACAATTTGGGGCCCGATTGAGATTGATCGACCTTTCATGCATGAATTGATTGACCCATAAAATAAATTACATAATTCTTCCTAGGTTTAGTCATCCCTTACTGCGACAAGACCAACCTCAACAAGTATCAGAAGAGCATCAACTGCATCATCGATACTGACTTGGAAGGCGCTGTCAGCGTATACAAAGTGTTAAAACCCGAGCTGTATAGGAGAGCGGTCGCACATCACTGCACCGATTCGAAAATCAGGCCTTTTATGACCGAAGACGAGGCCCTCACCTACATGCGAAACAATGATGTAACTACAACATTAAAAAAAATACTCCCATTCATTGTATTTTAACCAGAAACTTTTTGCAGTATGACATACTCGATCACCTCAACAACATGGAACTGCTAACTTTTGCAAACCCCAACTGGGACATATCTCTATTTGTGGCCGACAGGAATGACGATTCAGTCTTGGAGACGATGGTACGCGACTTCGATTAATTTTATTTAATTAACTAATTAAATGTATGTATTTAGGAGAAGGTCATTGAAGAACGCAAGTCCAACAAGATCGCCCTGGCGATCCTAAATCCGGACCTGCCCTGGCAGTGCAGCTTGTACAACAAAGTTGCCACGATCTTCCAGACGGTCATCGTGCTCCTGGGCCTTTTCTTCGCCTTCTACTTCACCAACATCGCTTACAAGTACTTCAAGCATTACAGGCAGAAGCAGAAGGACGAACTGTTTTACATGGTGGAGCGCATCCTCGATACTTTGCAGTCGAGTTCAACCGAGGAGGCCGACAATTTCTTGGTGGTGAACCACGTGCGTGACATGATTCTGCCCATCAATGATCGCAAGCGTAAGCCTTTCGCTTTCAACAGAATCCATGTCACAATTGAGTCCTTGCAGGAATGGAAAAGACCTGGAAGAAAGCTGTGAAGTTCATCAACGAGAACGAATCGAGGGTTCGCACCGAGTTGCAAGTCGTACAGGGAGAACCGTACGAAGTGTGGCGGTGGCTGGGGAACGCAAACGTCAGTATCGGCGGGTAAGATCGAACCATCTTTTATATACGGGGTTATTCAATTCGATTATTTTAATTATTAGTTCACCGAAGAATAAGTCTTGGCAAGGACAAGCTTTCGAAACCCAAGTCGGTTCAGTAAACAGTCTTCCCTGTTCGCCGACCCCCTGCTTGAAGATCAGAGGGATGGTGGATGATGGAGATCGCAACTTGTTAACGATCAGGGAGGCGGTGCTCAGTAAGTGTGCTCACCAGTGTCGCATTCTGCATTGCGCAGTCGACACCAGCTCGAAATGTGTGTATTTAAAATGCGCTGATCAAAACGACGCGGCCATTGCGTACAGGAATTTGCACGGGTGGTGGTGAGTTCTCCCTCGATAGTCACCACGACGCTCCCTCTGCGAGTCACCCTGTTTTAGGTACGCTGGTAATTTGGTGACGGTGAAATACTTGAGGTTAGAACGGTACATGCAGAGATATCCAGATTCTCCGGTGAGTGGGCCCCCGTACTTGAAAGCGCTGCAGCCCGCAACAGACTGGACTAATTAGTTAAGACGGATTAATTTAAGTAATTTTGTTACGATTAGTGTTGTGCATACATATTTAATGTTGGTTTTTTTTTTTTTGTTCTTTTAACGTTAGGACGCAGCAGCTTTGTAAGTTCGAGTTCTTGTACATTTGAGTGTGTGCTTAATTCTATGTATTTTTTTTTTTTTTAATTCGAAATACTTGTACATAAGGTGAATCTATGTTCGGTTGGTGACCTGTTGGCCGGACAGTCAAGCGAGGTCTTTGAAGTTGTATATTTTAATGAGGACGTTATAGGATGAACTGTAAAGAGAAACTCGTTCTGTTGAATTTTTTTTTTTTTTTAAATTAGTGTATAGCGTAAGTACGTTCAAGAACAGTTTGTATTCATTGACAGTTTTTCATAAAATAAATATTTGTATACATTTTTTCTGTTTATTTTATTCTTACCTGATAAAGACAGTGTATATCGTCAGATCAAAAATAGATTCCTAGTAACTGCGTGTGTATTTCTGAATGCAGCCCAATAGTTTTTGAACGCAGCCCTCTGAAAATCCTTCGAGTGTGGGTTACGTTCAGAAACAAGAAGATTTTAGTTTTAGAACGCAACCCACACCCGATTAGGTACACTGTCATCAACGATGATTGAATATTATCAATCTTTCATTCCGCTATTTACCATCTGGACAGGTGAGTGTTGCCGTGGAAAACAAACACGTTACTGAATTAATGATAAGATGTTTAGATGTAAAGATAGTTTAGTATTTTGAACAATATATAGATGGCGCTGAATTACTGAAACGTGTTGATGTGTAGTTCAAAATTAGCAAATATTTTGACGCGAGAAAATAAGAAAAAAACTAAACTGTAAAGAGGCGAAAAATCATGATCAGGTCATTCGCAGGCGCAACACGTAAAGTTGACAGAAAAACTGAAGCTCCCCTCAACGAGGGAATGTGGAACGAGTTCTAGCTTCGAGCGGGAAATTCAAAATTTTCCGCCAAACTGGAAAGGTGCGTTAAAATAAAACTTCATTGAATTTAATAAAATTTGACATATTTTTAATTTTTATTAAAACAGCATCCGGATCAACATTTCGACATTCGATTACAATAGGACAATAGGCCATGATAATATCGAATAACAAATGGCGCTGAATTACTCAGCTGGGTATTCGAAGAAATGAAAAGATGAAAATGTAATAATACACTGTCACCTAACGTGACATCCTGCGATCGCTTTTTTGACCTAACATTGCATTAGGATTGACAGATTGAAACCAATCAAAATCGACTCGCAACAAGATCTTTTACTAACTTTTCAGTGAGGTTTTTAATCGCTTTCTGCAGCACTAGCAGACGGCAACCGCTACATTTGGCTGAACGCAATCATCGCGCTTGATGTTTCCATAATTTCAATCTCCACAGGTTTTTTTAAAACGATATAAATAAATTCTGAATCAAAAGTTGCATTAAATTGATTCCGCTTTCTTTAATCGTCACATTTTATTGGTGGAGGAGCAACAAATGTCAAAATGTCATTTGATTGGTAGTACTTTAAAACAAGTTCTCCTAAACTACTACCAACCAACATTTTGACATTTGATCATAAAAGGTCAAGAACCAACTTTAAATTAAAAAATTTTGGTCAAAAGATGTCGCTACTTAAGTTTTTCATTCTTTAAATTAAAAGCAAAGTTTTGAGTTAGAGATGGCGCCAAATTTTAGTTGTTGTGGCAATGCTGTCATCCATTGTTAAATACTAAGCCAATCAGTGAGGTTCTTATTCGTTATAATGAAACGCCTTGTTTTACACAATACTAGCACAAAGGAACCGCTATCTTTGGCTGAACGCAACCATTAATGTAATGGACAGCATAAATTACAGATACTTGATTATCATAGCTCATAGCTGGCTCGTCCTCCATTTTGGATTTCAGTCAATTGGTGTTGTGTATGTGTATGTGGTTAACATATTTGCTAAAATATGACCGGATGTGCAGCTCCTAATTGTTCAAATCATTCACCAAATGGTTTCAAATTTTTTTCATCATAAAAATAATTGGGCTCTAAAATGGTAAACGAGTCAGCTGTCTTGTATATAGTAGCTATAACTTTTCCAAATAGCAACAGTTGCTAGGGTAGTAAACATCGAAGCAAATGGACACGTTCAACCGGTGTCAGCAGCTGACTTGCAACGCTCAACATGTCGAGATGCTGTATGTTAGCGTTACCGATTCTGCCGAACGATCTGCCGAGATGCAACGATTTAATCTCAAAAACATGGTCGACAGTTTTCATCAAAATTTTATTTTGTGCGAAATTCTGGATGATGACTTTAATTTTAATGTTTTATTTGAAGAAGTCGAACCGCAGTTAATACAAAATCAAACGAAGAAAACTACACGGTTTGATGAGTTCACAATTTACAAATGAAAACATAACCTGGAATTATATCTGCAGCCAAAACAAGAGCGAACTTATTTACGCTGAGATAATTTCACAATAGTTGAGATACAGCGCACGCTCAGCGTATCGTTCAGCTGACACCGCTGACGCAACTTCTCAGCTGCTGACATCGGCTGAACGTCCCCAACGACTACGACTCTTGACGTTTGAGGTTAGGTTGTGTGTACATGGTGGTGTAGTACGCCTAAAATAAGTTAAAAATCATGCCTAATTCATTTGTACTAGATTAATATTTCAACTCGAATCTTAACATAATCGTGTCAATCCATTTCTGTTTTATTTTATTGTTACGTGCGAATGAAATGTCAAAACATGTCATGTGTTTTTGTTTGCTTGGAAATGTTCCCCACTCCAAATACGTCACACTTATGTAGTCCATAGCGATGCGTTTGATGTTTTGCTAAAAAATATTTATTTCAATCTCTACCGGTTTCTGAATCGATACAAATGTATCAGAAATTACATTGGGAACTTTCATGACAAGTGCTGGCGCCTGGTGGAGAAGTGAGTACTAGAGTAGACGTGATCGACTGTGATCATTTAAGTCGTGTTAGCATCGTTAGATACGCATCAATTATTATAAAATGTCGTTTGCGATAAAAAAATCTATGAAACCTAATTTCTAAATATAAAGAAGTAAGTAATTAAACGACGCTTGTTGATCACGCCATTGTTTTCGGAAACTTTAGCGCCTCTACCGGCAATGTTATTTGCCAATTAAATTTATTCAACTTTTCTTTACCTGTCAGATCAAATGTTGGTAGTACCTACGTTATTCTAAAGTATTACAAGCAACTAACATTTTGACATTTGATTGTACCGGATGATTTTTTAAATTCTTTATCAGCTCGTGCCGTGAAATTTGGACGACATGTCTTAAGCTCAACTAAAAATTAAATCGTTGCACAAATGCTGTACAAACTTCATGGCAAGAGTTGATAAAAAAAGAATTTTAATCAGCTGTCAAAAAGCTAAAATAATATTTTGTTATGAATAACAGATGGCGCTAAATTATTCAGATTTGTATTTTAGGCAAGAGCGTACAGGAATTTGGTGATTCGTGTACAGTTGCGGACAAAAAAAACGACTCATTACATTGAAACTTAATGACGTTTTGATTCTACAGGGCCCGCCAGTGAAGCGAGAAAAATAGAAGTATCCAATTGTTTCATGAAACATTTATTATCAGAATTTTTTTTTACAAATTGGAGTTGAGTAAAGTATGCCATTTTACTTTTTAAAAATAACGCCGCTCAAGTGAGACCCATTTCTATGAAAACGTTCTTCTAATCTTGACCGGAAATTTTGCATCACTCGACAAAGCAGGTCAGGTCACATCAGGTTGAATCCATACAATTTCTTGTCTGATATTCGTTTTTAATTTCGGTATGGTTTGCGGTCTATCAATGTAGACCGTGCTCTTCAGAAATCCCCAAAGAAAAAAGTCGCACGCGGACAAATCTGGGGATCTTGCAGGCTACGAGATGTCGCCATGTTTGGATATGAGCTACATGAGACCGTCACACAGTCACCATTCTTATAAAATGATTTTATACAGAAAGCACGCTGTACACCGGACCACTGCTCCATGTTTAACAAATGACATTAAATGTCAAACAATAGTTCTAAAATTACTAGATGTATAAAGTACCGCAATCTATTGGGCTCATGTATTGAAAAGAGAAAGTAATATTTTTGCCCGAAAATGACGACATCGCTAACTTCATTCGATTGCTCATTTGAAGTTACTAGATTCAGTGTGGTTAGTTACGCAAACGTGTAAAGGCCGATTTATAACTCGATTTTAATCGCAATCGCAATTTTAGTCGTAATCGCAACAAAGTTGAAAGATACGGTTTTCTGTGTTTAATTTATAACCCAATCGCAACCGCAGTCGGAATCGTAAGGATCATAAGAAGTTCGTCAACTTTCATCTCTTACAATCCGATCCTTACGATCGACCAATGGAAATGCATCGATAATCGAATGAATCCGATTGCTACCGATGAAATAGTAATTTAGGCGGGCAATCTGGCCGGGATGCGAGATTTCTAAACGTACTAGACTTGGTAATAGGAGCCACACGATTGGTTAAAAAGCAAGGCGGTAAATTCAAATACTTAATTTTCAACTTAGACCCTTGTCCTTTTACACTTCTAAGTATACTCATGACATATTTACTTATTTGACGTAATTATCTTGGTAATTATTAAGTAATAAGTAATTATTTGTAATTTTCTTCTTTTAATTTTTCTACTTAAAAAAATAAATATTGTATAAGAATGCATATTATAATAATTCTATCAAATTTAACATACATACATATTTTAAAAAGTAATGTTTTAAAAAATATTACTATGGAAAAAGTACAAAACTAGAAATTTGGATTGCTTATTTTTTTGTATGTGCCTTCCCCAAAGCAATATTGTTCTCAACACAAAAAGATAGAGAATGTGGTGCTGCTACTGCATTGGGTTGAGATACTTCAAATTTCTTCTTATGCTTTGTTGTTTTGCTGTATGCATGATCAGTTAAACGAAGCCTTTTCGGAGGTCTACCACTGTGAATTGCATTTCTTCCTCCAAGAATAGTCTTTCGGCGTGCTATGGCAGTTGGTTGAACTCCAATATTGCGACCCCCTTGCAAGTTTTTGTTTCTACTGATCTTAGGCATTCCAGCTCCATTATATTTGCCAAAAGTATATAAGGCAGTGACAAGAGAAGTGTCAGTCCTACAGGAATTAAAATTTTGGATAAACTTGTGAATTGGTTTGTCAAATTCTTGCAAATTGTTTTCGTGTTTCTCCATTAATTTATCAACACATTGTTGTAGTTGATTGCGAACATCATTAATATCAGTATTCCTCACTATTTCTGAACTTGATATTTTTGATGCAAAAGATAAGGGGCATGGAATGCAATCCAAAGCTGTCTCTTCTACCTGGATTGTACTAGGTATGGCTGTTGCCGAAACTCCATGATTTTCATTTATATTTTCATACCAACCTTTTATTTGGCACTCTTTCCCATTTATTACTAGATGCAATAAGTTTCTTAGGTGACTATCAACCAATGTGGGATGAAATTGTTGCGACTTTAAACTAAATTTATTTACAACAGCAAATTGATGTTTACAGGGCGCCCCCGTATTCCCTATGTAGCAAGTGCAAAATTCCAATTCAGAATTCACAATATATGTGTTATTGTTTGAAACAACTTCATATAAATTACAACTCATTTCTGTACATTGTAAATTTATGATTGCGTTTTTATCAATGTAATATTTATTTTTTCTCTTTGAACCTTCCCAACGTCCATTAATAATGTCGGTGATTTTTTTAAAGTAATAATGTTCAAAAGTTGCTGTTATATAATCAAACAACTGGACAATACTAAAGGCTTTTTTTCTTAAAAGAATTTTATCTTTCAATATTCTAAAAGTAGCTTCTGCGTAGTTGTTAGTTGTGTTACCTCTGGTCAATAATTCACTTCGATAACAAAGTGCCCAAAGCTTAGCTCTTCGCTCCAAAGCTCCAAAATATTGCAGCACTTTTCTATTGTTTAAAACACAGTGCTCATTCAAAAGTTGTTTGTAAGATTTTAAAAACTCAGGCTCATTCAAACAATTAAGGGCATTCCTGAAGGATTTGAAAATATGTATCCTGTCATCTTTACTAACACTGTTTTTTGAATTCCATAAAAATCGCATAACTGCTTGCATTATGTGAAACTTACATAATAAAAGTGTGGAATTCTCAAAACATGCTTGAAGACTATTACGCTCTGCATTACAATCATCAGTGATAATAACATGTGGAAATTTTTTTCCATAAAAGGCATTTTTAGGCATTAAAGTTTTTAAAAGTTGAATGCCACTTCTGATAGCATCCTCTGATTCTGAATAAGTCATTAAAACCCCTAGAGGCAAAGCTCCCACTACTGATGGACAAAGAAACAGAAACACTTTTGTATTATGTCTGTCCATATTTCCAGAGGCATCAACAAACATGAGTTCACTGGATGCTTTTATATATTGATGCACTCTTTTCATTGTAGGTGAACAAATTGCAATCAATAAATTATCTGTTTTCATAGCTGCACAGTTGTCTCCACACTGTTTGTTATACTTATCAATACATTTTTTTTGGGACTCAATCATTGCAGTTCCCGTAGGTTCACCATATTCCTTTTTAAAAATGGTGTAGTATAAATCATATACCCACTTTTGAGTTGGACATTTCTGTCCATCTGCAGCTATTTCATGATATTTATCACCATATCCTTCAAATAGTGTATCTTTAAAAAGACTTAATGCTGTGGAAGGGGAATGTCCTTTCTCAAATAATTCTTGAAAATTCTTTGCCAGTTCTTGAGATGGAGGACGATATTTTAAGACTGTTGAAGTATAAAGTGGATGGTTGTGATTATTTCTGAACAAGATTTCACATGGGTAACTTTTCAGATATTTATCTCTGCTCCTATAAGAAAAGAACAATAATTAACATGTAACACAATTTTAAATTATTTTATGTTTACAGGTTTATGAATACGAATTTGAAATTTATCTTTAAATAACGTATTCAACTTGAAAATATTAATACACACCTTTTCATTTCTGAATTTTTAATAGTAATTGTAAGTTTTGAGTTGCAATTAAGATGCTTTGGGTGGGGTTTTGCTCCTTTTTTGGGTTGAGTGTTGTGCATGCATCTGTATTCTACAAAAAAGAAAAATATTATATTATTATCCAAGAAATTACAAGTAACAAAAAGAAAACACACAGTTAATTACTTTGTTAATATCACATTTATTTGTCACACAGTGACTGCAGTTTCAACATTACAATGTCATTTTCAAACTGATAATTTAAACTGTTTAAACAGTTTAAATTATCAGTTTGAAAATGACATTGTAATGTTGAAACTGCAGTCACTGTGTGACAAATAAATGTGATATTAACAAAGTAATTAACTGTGTGTTTTCTTTTTGTTATAATGGAATATCACAAAGTAACGGCGGAACGTGTTAATTATTTGAAATTACAAGTACCTATACATCATTCTTTATTTATTTACCATCGTAGTAGGCCGTTATTTTAAGTTCGTAGGTTGGCTATTATAGTAAAATTAGACAAATTTAATTTGATGTCATTTTAAGGTATGCCAAATTTTCACACTTTTTCCAAATTTTCTCTAAAACGTGACTTTGAAATTTTTTAAAACTCTTTCACACGCAATAACACTCCTTCGGGTACGTAGCCTAGCGATGTAAATAATTCGAATTAAAATATTCATTGGAACTAAGTACTCGGATATTCAGATTAAAATCAATTCGATTATTTTCTCTCGGATGAATTTGGAATTGAATTCGAATTAAATTTCCCTTGAAACCGAGTACTCGGATATTCAGATGAATTAACCGAGTATTTACAACACTAACGTAACCCACCGGGCCCTTTCCCTGAGAAATGCAACATTGCCTAATTCGGAGTAACCTTATAGTCAAAATAGACCTTCTTTATGGAGAGTACCTGAGACCGTACTCAAGAAATACAATAGAAGTTGAATATTTTGATTTAAAAACAATCCGATTCTATTAGAAAAAAGTTACAAAATAGGCCTACGAGTATGCACGACATGGATTTTATTGTCTGCTAGTGTACCTACCTTAAACACAATTTTTTGTGTATTTTCGTCATGTGTTCTTGCTACTCTGTATGTAATTTTACTTTTCTCTTGAAAATTATGCAGCCACTCCAATGCTTCTTCTTTGCTTGTTACATTAATACGTATTATGCTGGAAAATCCATTATTTGGTAATTTATCCGTTTTTATAACTATACCCTTGTAATTGAGAGGCAAAAGTTGTTGGAGCTAAAACAATAATTATAATTTGTTTTCTTTTTTTTCAATACTAAGTACCTATCAATGTCAAAACTCTAGGGTTTCTGTTGGAATTCTGCTTTTATCCCTAAATGTAGAACAGAAATTTTTGAATTTCCTAACATTCATGCACACTTATCTAATTTATTTATTCAGATAACAGATACCAGTATCAGAAACATTAATTCACAGCTATTATAGAAAAGAAAACGGACAATAACTATGAAACTCAATGTTTAAAGGTTAGGTACGACATTTTTTGCTAATTATTACGGCGTAATATTATTATGTATATACTTACTTCAGCTATGTGTTCCTCATTTTTAATTTCAAATTTTAACAGAGCCATGATTAAATCTAACCATATAGCTATTAATCACGTGATTTATTTCGGCCAATAATATAACTCCCATTAACAAGTCTAGTACGTTTAGAAATCTCGCGGCCGGGATCACAGCCGGCCATATTTTAGTGTGGTATACGTGTGCAGTACAGTTCTGTACTGTGTAGGAACAAAGTTAATAGCTCCTAAATTCAGAACACCAATGTCATATTACACTGTCAGATGTCAAAACTAACTTCTTAACAGCCAGATGACATCAGTTTTATGACGCCGCTTGCGATCAGTTATAAAATAGCCCAAACAAAATCTTTACGATTCTTACGGTTACGATTATGACTAAAATTGCGATTGCGAGATAAATCGGCCTTAAATGTCATGTAATACGTGGTATTCGTTACATAAAAATGCCGGGTTGCTGTGTGTTTTAAATTGTAAAAATAGTCACGCAAAAGGTGTCAGGTTATTTTGTTTAACCAGTGGTGCAAAAAATTTACAAAAAAAACAATTATGGTTAAATTTCATTAATCGCTCAGATATATCCCCTAATGCAAAAATTTGTGAGGTAATATATTATTAACATTTTTGCAACAATTCAATATGATTGAAAATATATTGAGATACATTTTTCTGAATACCAATTTGAAAATTCACGACAAGATGGCAAGAAACTACTTAGCCCGAATGCATATCCCGATTTATTAAAAAACAATAAAAGAAAGCAGGATACAGAAGAAAGTTTTGTAATAAACAAAAAAAATAAATGATAACTGTGAAATTTCAAATACCTGCAGCTTCCAAACTGTAGAAGAACCTGACCTCGAGCTACAAGAAGTGGAGGAAATGAATACAATCAAAGAATTAAAGCAAAAATTGAAAGAAGCTTTAAGAAAGTGCAGGCAATATGAAGTGAAATTGAAACAGAAAAGTCAAACTAATTTAGAAAAAAATATTTGGAAAGAAATAATTGTAGAGGATTAACCTGGTCTCCAGAAACCATAACAAAGGCACTGAAGTTGTATATAGCATGTGGAACGAAGGGATATGAAGAAATTCGTAAACAAAACCTTCCGTACCCAAGTCCTCGTACACTTCAACATCGAATCAAGAATTTGAAATTTCGTCAAGATGAAATATTCAACTTGTTAGAAGTTAAAGTTAGTATTGGTGATGGTTAGAAAATATTTATTTGCTTGTGCACATATCATGTGCACTTGTATACATTCTTGTTCTGAATTTTTTTTTTAGGTGGAGAATTTTGAACCAGAAGAAAGACACGCTACTCTCATGTTTGACGAAATGGCAATTAGGCCTGGCTTACAATTCGATAATACACTTTCAATGGTAGTTGGTAGACCAACACTTAAATCGTCTAATGGAAAAGAAAATTCTGAAGAAATTGCTACACATGCGTTAGTTTATATGTTAGGTGGAGTTTCGACTAGGTGGAAGCAGGTTGTGGGATATGATTTTACAGGAAAATCGTTCAGTGCTTCAGAAGTGTATGAGAGAATAACAGAAATAATTAAAAGAAGTCAGGCTGTTGGAATAAATATTCTAACAATAATATCTGATATGGGCCCACAAAATCGTAGTTTATGGAAGATGCTAAATATTGTAGCAGGAAAATATAACAAAATTCATAACTACGTTCAACATCCTTGTTATGCTGGATGCCAGATCCAGTTCATGTTTTCAAAAATCTTGCTATGGCATTTACAAAGGGCTATAAATTTATTTTACATGAATCTATAGTTCAAAAATTTAGTTTACCATCAAATGAAGTTTCCATTGTGCCTATCAAACAACTTTATGAAATTGATAATGGTGATGTACTTAAATTGTGCCCTAGACTGAAACATAATGTAATCTATCCATCTCATTTTGATAAAATGAATGTTGGCATAAGTGTTGCATTAATAAACCATGATGTATCAGCTGCTATTCTCTATTGCATTGCAGCAAAAATGATTGATGAAAAACATAAAAGCACTGGCATGGTTTATACAAGTAATGTACAGGTGGTTTAAATTAATGACTAGTCGTTACCAAGGTTTAGCACTGTCTTTAAAAAACGAAGACATTTATAAAGATAGTATTAATTTTTTGAAATCTGTCCAAGATATCACTTACAATGTGTCTGTAAATAATACAAGGATGCCGTTTCAAACTGGTATAATTTTATCAACTGAAACGGCATTACATGTTCAAAAAATTTATTTAGAGGAAGAGCATTTTCGTTACATTTTGCTGGCTCGCTTAACGCAAGATGCCTTAGAAAATACCTTCTCTTCAATAAGATGTCGACAACCAGTTCCTGATGCCCAATATGTTCAAAGTGTCTTTATGATTGGTGTGTTTGTCACAGTTTGAAACAAATGTAAAACGAGGCAGTTATGAAGAAGATGATGCCAACTATATTGTGCAATACTGTGACAAATTGAATAAAACTGAAGCTAATACATCAGATGAAGTTGAAAATAAACTAATTGATAATATACTTGAAGATTTTTCAACAGTTGATATTAGATTGCAAGCCAGTTTATATTATTTACTTGGGGCTATTATTTATAAAGTTAAATGTAATTATGCTATTTGTAATACCTGCTATGAAAGTGTTAAAACTAAATTAACTAATGTAACTGTAATGAATAAATTTGCACAACTTAAAGAATACAAAGAAAACATTTTAGAGCACCCCACCTTGGATTTATTTGAATATATCAATGAATTTGAAATATTTTTTCGCAAATATGAGAATGCTATTTTATCTAATGCTGTAACAGTAGAAAATTTCATAAATTTAGTAACGCAAAAACAACCTCCTCCTAATAATATTCCTACATGTCATAATATTCTTGATAAAATGATTAAATTGTTTGTAAAAAGTAGATCGTACCTTGTTTTAAAACACAAATGTAAGAACATAAATTGTGACGAGTCAAAAAGTAGCCGTAGTGTTGCTGTGCGAGCTGTTTTAATATATAAAAGTTTATAGAACATCATTTATTATTTTTTGTCGTAACACGTGATCAGTAGCAGATAATAAAATCCAAATTTAACAAATACTTATAAAAATATTACGTGTCCGGATTTTATTGCCTGCATTCAAACAAAAATTTTCCTCAAATTACTAATTAGGCTTTCAGAATTAAAATGAAAAGTGGTAGAAGAAAGAATTTCAATATCAGCAAATTAAATTTGGCGGGTTATTTTGCCCGAAAATGGCTGATTGCGGTACTTTATATATCTAGTAACTTTAAATAGTTCAAAACCCCCACGCCCCTTCGTGAGCAGCAAATGAACTATTGGACTTTTAAAATTTCCCGCTTCACTGACGGACCCTGTATTTACATCCTGTGCACTAGCCTTGCAGTATTGGAGGTTATACTAATCGTCGTGTTACATTTCTATTCTAGTCTTTCCTGTACCTTTTGTATTAGTGGCAACGCGCACACGTTGCACTTCATTTAAGTAAACCATTATTCAAAGCAGCAAATGACACAACATGAGAGTTCCAATAATTTACTACTTTGACAGATCGAAAGCCAATTTACAATAAAAAAAAAAGAATGAGTCAGTTTTTTTGTCCGCAAGTTTACTTCGGGCGTTGCCATAGCCGCACAATACGCGAATGATGAGTGCGCACTGATTCATTGGTCGTTGTAATGCGTGGAAGTTGAATGCAGGCTATTCATTGGTTCTTTTCTTGTATTGCGTTACCAAGGTAACACCTAGACAGGTCCCAAGTATAGTGGTGATACACACCGAATTTGTCTTTTACAATATTCTTCTTCTTATTATTAATATTACCTATTTATTTAAATGTTCAAACAACAGGAATGCGCGCTTTTTTATTTGGCGAATATTTTTTGATAATCAACTGAAAGAATACAAATGTAAAGGTTGAAATTATTTATTTAATCATATGAATAATTGAAGGCCTATTCTCGCCTCGAAAACTAATAATTCCTCAACACACATTAACATAACTCTTACCTCGAAAAAGAAAATTAAACAATTAATTCTAAGCTCAATTAAAGACGACTTACAACACGCGATGTTATAATGACATCAAATTAAAATTAAAAAAGAATTATAATAATAAATACTCAATTACATACTTCATTCAATATATCGATAAGCAGATGTCTTTTTGTTTTGTAATCAAAGCATCAAACAAATTTGCAAACTTAATTGTTCGCATAACAATAATTCATTTATCCTGGCGCTACAAATTTGTTTGAAAAATTATTTATTAATTGTAATTAAAAGCACAAATAAGCAATTAATTATATGTAATTCGAGTACAATATTTACAAATCACCGCCACTGATAATTACGACAGTTTTAATTTGAGGTAGTGGCTAACTAACAATTAAACGTTTCGTCTCACGTAACCCGCGCACTCTCAAGTCACCACTTTCTTCAGCATTTTCACGATCTTCAGCTTCGGCTTCTTAACGGGGCTCGGTGGTTTCTCTTTGCGAGCTGGCGCCCTTCGCCTCTTCTCGCCCGTCTTGTTCCTGTTCTGGAATAAGTCCTTCCCGATCACCATCGACTTGATCTCCTGGTTGATGTTGTCCAGCTCAAAAATCGCCTCGTGCGTGCTCGTACCGAAGAAGTTACTTATCCTCGTGTTGGCCTTGTACCTCAACAGTAGGCGCACCAACTCAACTGAAAAAAAAAAAAAAAACAACTTTAACAATCGTTTGGTTACAAAAAAAAACAGTCGACTTACTATTGTTGCTTTCGACGGCGTGAAACAGTGGCGTCCTGCCCGATTTCTGATCCCTCAAATTGGGGCTGGCTTTACTGTCCAGCAACATCTTGGTGATGGTAATGTTACTCTCAAGCGTCGCCAACATCAAGGGCGTGAAGCCTTCGAAATTGTACAGGTCGACCTTGAAGTTTTTCTGGCGGGTCACCGACAGCAGCATTTCGAGGATGCCCACCGCACCCGCCGTCACCGCCAGGTGGAGGGGGTTGTTGCCATCTTGGTCTGTCAAAGTTATGTCGGCCCCGAACTTCAAGAGGAGGTGGACGATTTGCGGAAGGCAGTCGTTGATGACCGCCAAGTGTAAAGGCGTCTGTAAATCGTTTTGTTCGGAAAAAAATAAAATAAAATAAAATAAACGCTCTGCTTACCATGTCATTGTCGTTGAAGGCGTCCACGGATCTCTGTCTCACCCTGAGGGCGAGGCATTGACGTTGAACTTCGGCCACGTCGTTTTGACACACCGCCAAATGTATGTTGCTGCGAATACAAAATTTTTAGTTTTAGATCATTTCGGTTCATTTAATTTTTTAATTTAATACATGATTCGTTTCCCCGCAATCTGTGACGCTTACCGGAGGGTTTATTTTGTCGAGTTAATTAAGAATGACCTTGTATAATTTAATTCGCAATCACCCTGTATCGATTAATTAAGAATGGTCCTGTAGGGATCAATTAAGAATGGTCCTGTAGGTATCAATTAAGAATGGTCCTGTAGAGATCAATTAAGAATGGTCCTGTAGGGGTCAATTAAGAACGACCCTGCATGGGTTAATTAACAATCACCCTGTATATCGCTTTGCATGTGTTCGTCAGAAACCTTCACGTCCTTGAAAGTTATCTCTACAACAACTTTTTAGGAAATTAGATTGATTCAGCGGGGCGTGTTATCAAAATGACTAAACCAAAGTTTATCTAAAGGTACTATTTGAAATCAGAAGCACAAAATTAAACGGAAATTTTAAAACTCAATAAATCGGACGAATTTGAGTGATAGTTAAAAAAAAACAATGACGTCATCAATGTCGATAAATCAGTTTACAGTTCTTGTAAACTTCCAGCCAACTTTCGTCATTCATATTTATGACGTAATGCTATAACAATGTTGCCAAGTATTTACATGTTGATGGTGTATAGGTTATGTACGTGTTGTATATTCAAAGTAAACACATCTGACGTTAGTGATAATTGAAGCGGTGGCAACATTGTCATTTTCAAAAACTTGTAGTAACAAAATGTTACTAAATTTCAACGAATACATCGTACGTTGCATCTTGAGTACAGTTGGTACTGGTTTAGCGTCATTAATGACGAAAGTTGGCTGGAAGTTTACAAGGCCTTTATATGCATTAATCTGTGAACGATAGCGGACAATAAAATCTGGGCTCGTCATTGGTGCAATATAAACCTTGACGTTTAATACATATACATATACAAAATGTCACTAGTAATTCTAGTCTGACGTATAATACAATTTAATTTTGTTTTATCTTGACAGAAATATAACTCTAATTTGCCAAATTGGTCGAATACACAACATGTCAAACTCTTGTCCAGGTTTTATTGTCCGCTACTGTACATAGAAATTAATTAATTTAGAAAGTTGATGAAATTTTATTAATTCGTTAAAAAGAAAACCTCGGCGTTTTAGGAAATAACGAAGCTTTGAAATAATAAAATAGTTTCCGTTTGAGATTGCAAAATCTGTGCCAATTTAAAAAAAAATCAATGTCGATAAATCAGTTTGCATTCATCAAGAAATCAAATTAATTTACGAGGTTAATTAAGTCTTCTTTAATCGATTAAAAAGTAAAGAAATTTTGGCGTTTTAAGAACAAATTGAGCAATTAAAGATTTAAATAATTTCCGTCTGAAATTGCAATTTTCAGCGACAATAAAAAAAAAGAAACACTGACGTCATCAATTTCGGAAATGACGTGGCTGTTTCCTTTCTAATTTTGCAATTTTTATAACGCTTAGAAATCATGTTTTTAATCAATTAATACAACTGTAATTAACTTTCTAAAGTAATTTAATTTCTTTATTAAAGCACACTGACTTACCGACATTGATGACGTCACTGCTTTCTTTTATTGTCACCGAAAATTTTACAATTCCGATAACGACTAATCAAAAGTTCAACTAAAACTCTCTTAAATTAATTTGATTTCTTGTTTGATGCACACTGATTTACCGACACGGATGACGTAATTGCTTTTTCAAGTAAATTCTGTTCACAAATTAATAGCGTTTTCGATTCACTTGCACCGGTTGCACTCAGGGTATTTGCATCTTCTTTTAACCTCATGTAATAACACGAGACGAAGATATTCTGAGATATCCGGTCAATCGAAAAGCTATAAAAGACCACTGGCGATGTTGCCTTGTGAAAAGTACAACCGGCAACAGTGTCCCAGTTAGAAATTTGGAAACATTTTGGCATTTAAAATATTTTTCTGCTTCCGAGGCATTGAAATGGCTTGCTAAAATGAATATAAATGTAAACAATATAATAATAAAATTGATTTGACAAATTACTTTGACATGAAACTTCAAATACCTTGCCAACCTTGCTATTTTGATAATATTTTATAGGGCACTTATGTTTTATACCAACATAATGCAGCAGATGGTGGTTTTTTAATTTGTGAACAACGTATATGTATTTATCAATCCTAAACGGAAATATTAGTTTAATATTTAAATGATTCAGTATTATTTCTCAAAACGACAAGCGTTCTCCTTTTTTTTAATTCAATTACATAATAAAAGAAATAATCGACCTTATGAATTTCTTGATTAATACACACAATGAACACTGATTTATCGACACTGATGACGTCTTTTGTTTTTTTTTTTTTTAATTGTCACCGAGAATTTTGGAATCAAACGGAAATTATTTTACTATTTACACGCCTCCTTATTTTTTAAAACGCTAAGAATTTATTATTTTGAATACTGGGTAGGTAATAATTGGTGTTTGTTATAATCTTTGATTATATAGACCACATACATATAGACATTATAGACTAATGTGGATAGCGCATTCTTGTTGTAAGAAGAGTACATCTGATGTTCCAAATTCTTAGACAATGATAGAAGTATGGAATGTGTAAGTGAGAGTGAGAGAGTATTAGAAGTACGTAAAACCTGATTGCGCAGGACTAATCCGGCGTCAGTTAGTGCGTGCTCGAATTTTTCAATTTGCAATTTCGCGCATGCGCATAACGCTCAAGAATACTTCTATATCTATATCTGTCTATGTATATCTCTTATAAAATCTATCTATAGGCGTTTGATTTTAAGATCGCAACGCTACCGTGGATAAATCTGAACCTCTGTAAGCTACACGGAATTTTTGTAATGCACAAACTAAAGAGTAAAAACAAATTGAACGTTTTCTTATAAATTATAGTAAAGATTCAAATAACCCTCCATTTTGCGCCCTAACCCATTATAAAATCCATTAATCACTTTCGTTAGTGTTTCATCGTTAATGTCATTGAAAATGTCATCATTAAGGATAGCCATGCTTATCTCCTATGTCCCGAATTGAAAATGTTCTCTCGGTATAAGCATAATTTTTGCACAAGTACTTAAATAACAAAACAAAAATTTTATAAAACAAGAGAGAAAGTTAATCTTCTTCGCTACTGCTCATTGTCAGTATAGGGACCATGCACATGCGAAGTCAGCGCCACCAATGACCATATACTGCATTAGTGGTATGAAAATACGAGTTGTTTCAAATTATTAGTGTACATTTGAACTTGAATATTGTAATGTATTTCAATACCAGGAAGCTCAAGTATTATGTACTACAATCGTAAATTGTCATAAGAGTAATATTATTCCCATGCAATGAGTCTCAAGAAATATCTTCATATCACTAATTCACAAATCATCACGCCAGGCGGCGCTGAACGCAGAGATGTGCATGGCGCCTATACAGTGTACTTAATATGTTTATCAGAACTTCGAACACTGCTTAAAAATGACTTATGATTTTTTAAATTTTATTGTAAAAGACTGTAGAAAGCGTCCACGTTCCTTAATTAATACCACTTTCAATTTGAAATAACGAATTACAACATTTACAACAGCGCCAAATTCAAATTGTCCTCGATTACAAAAAAAAAAAAATACTTTTTATCTTCTTTTCAATAAATGAAAACTGAACCGTTTCAAATTTTGTTAACAGATGGCAGCACGTGACGAAACGTCAAGGCAATAAAAAAATGGATAAAATGTTTTTGACTCGGAAGAATTGTTTTCTTCAATAGAAACAAAAAAAAAATTCATAGAGGGGAGAGGGGGAGAGCAAAGAAACGCGTAGAGTTCCTCAACCCCCCCCCCCCCCGCTTATAGTTATTATTAATTACTTAATTATTAATTTCATAAATTTCATTTCTCGATCGTTTTTTGTTTTATTTCACGTCAAAAATTGCATAATAATTGTCAAATTTACTCAATTTTTTTCGACAATTCAGTTACCACTTTGGTCAACTTCAGTGACGACTTTGGTCAACTCCAGTGACCACTTTGGTCAACTTCAGTAACCAATTTGGTCAACTCCAGTGACCACTTTGGTCAACTTTAGTGACCATTTTCTATTCTAGTTATTTTCTTTCCGGCAAGCTTAAATGGTCGACATTTCTAGTGATTCCTTTCCGGCAAGTTTAAATTGCCGACTTTTCTAGTGATTTTCTTTCCGGCAAGTTTAATCAAATTTAACACCTGCCAAATAAAAGTTTAAAATACCCGAATGTGTCCTTGACTCGTTGCTAGGGTTAGATGTTTAAATTTCCCGCCAATATTTTGCACTAAAATGGTGGTTGAATAAAATTAAAAAATTCTTAGTAAATAAACAAAACTTTCTAAAATTAAGATTTGACATTTATGCAATTTTTGACGTAAAATAAAACGAGACGATCGAGAAATAAAGAAAATTTATAAAATTATTATTACTATTTTAAAATTAAAAAAAAAAATAAAAATTTAATTAAATAAAATTAGAAAAGAATAAAAATAAAAGAAATCTCATTAAATAAAATGACAAAAAATCATAAAAATCAAAAAATAAAATTAAAATTAAATTTTTTTTATTAAATAAGTAAAACTTTCTAAAATGAAGATTTGACAATCGTGCAATTTTTGACGCAAAATAAAACAAAAGACGATCGACAAATTTAAAAAATAAAAAATATAAAAAAATCTTATCAAATAAAATTACAAAAAAATAAAAATTAAAAAATTCTCATTAAATAAACAATTAACAATACTTTTTACTTTGTATAAAATTACAAAAAATTATAACAATTACAAAAGATTGTAAAAATTTAAAAATTCTCTTTAAATAAACAAAACTTTCTAGAATTAAGATTTGAACTTTAGGCAATTTTTGGCGTAAAATAAAACAAAAGGCGATCGACGAATTTATAAAATAAAATAAATCTCTTTGAATAAAATTAGAGAAAAATTACAAAAATAAAAAAACTATATAAAATTACAAAAAATTACAAAAATTAAAAAAATTTATTAAATAAAGAAAACTTTCTCAAATTAAGATTTGATATTTGTGCAATTTTTGACGCAAAATAAAACAAAAGACGATTGAGAAACAAAGAAAATTTATAAAATTACGAAAAAATAACGAAAATTATTATTTTTTTTTCTCAAGTTTTTCGATTTATTTATCGATTCTCGATTGCATAGCTGCCAAATGCTTATTACAAAAAAAAAACACTTTTTTTAGAATTGAACCGTTTCAAATTTTGTTAACAGATGGCAGCACATGACAAAACGTTTAGGCGATAAAAAATGATAAAATTTTTTTGACTCGGAAGAGTTTAATTTTCTTTAATAGAAACAAAACAAAATTCTTAGAAGGAAGAGGGGAAGAGCAAAAAAAGGCGCGTAGGGTTCCTCAACCCCCTCCCCCCTTTCAGTTTCAACGGTGTTAAAAAAATTTTCAATCTCAATTTTCATCCTCACGTTTGAAATACATGACGTTAATTGAAGTGAAGAGACTAAAGAGAGCATGCGCGAAATGTATTTCCGAAGTGGCGCCAAATTTAAATTGTGGCAGTCCGGAGAGCCGACAAACGTATTAAAAATTAACAATTCCTTTAACATGCGTACTTATGAAAAAAGAGAACATTGACCACAGAAAAAAAAAAGAAAAATAAAGATCCGTGTCAAAAAAGAGGACATGTTCTCTTTAAAAGAGACATCTGGCCACCCTAAGCATACAAGGGTTTGTTTAGTTGACACCAGGTGGCGAACGCTTAGCTGCAAACTCCAATGTCTAAATGACAGTTGTCATTGCCACGATTAACAAATTTGACAGAAATGTGACCACCTAATATTTTTCGTTCAAAAGGCAGTTTAACATTCCCTGGGTTTAGTTGGTGGACTAACTATCAAAGTTTAACGAGTTTAGTCCTACTGTCTTCTAAACGGAACTGACACCATCGTGATTACCTAAAGGTCGCATTTCAAATCTCGACCACTGTAACCACTCAGCTGATTAGTCAGACAACGTAAAATAACTACGGACTGAACGAAATTGCGCACGAACTAAACGCAGTGTTGCGTGTGCATGCGAGGGCCGTGCTTTTTGAGTATGTGATTGTGTGTGTGTGTGTGGGCTGTATTTTGTAGCCCTTCGCTTATTTTTGTTGATGATTAAGCCTGCTTTATTCTTTATAAGTCTTTTATTCACTTATTTACAAAACAAAAACTTAAACATAAGAAGAAAAAAAACAAAATTGGCAACGGAGCACGTGAACACGTAAAAGCAGAAACTGATATGGCTGTTTTTGTCATGCGCGAACACTCGGACCTGCGTGAGATTTATTAATCAACGACAAGATCACATCCATTCGGGTTGTCTCGTAATGATTCGTGCGCGCTCGAACATTCTCATTTAAAATTAAATAAACTTCTCTGAACACGCAGCGATTGCCAATTTCAAAATCTTCAAAGACAGGTGACGTTCCAGCTTTATTTTTTTAATTTACCGAGTTGACGTCGCGTCGTCGTTATTTTATTTGTTTAATCGTCACCGAAAATGGTGCAATCTCAAGTAAAAATACATACTCTACGATCATTTCCCAAAAAGCAAATAGTTCTATTTTAAATCGATTAATAACAAAATAATTAACTTTCCGAACGGTTTAATTTCTTGATTGTAAAGCGCACTGATTTACCGACATTTGGCGCGCGACTTCGAAAACTCGCTCGCAATGTGTTAGAGCCCGTGTGATAGCCCCGTTTTTTGAACACAGTTTAACTTTAATCTTCACTTTATTCCCATTAAACTGAAGATTAAAGATTAAAGTTAAACTGTGATCGAAAAACGGGGCCTTATTGCACGAAAGGGTGAGAAAAATAGAGTAATCAAAGCGCTCCGAGCGGCGCGGTAGCGAATTAACGAATTAATGACGCCACTATTTTATCTTTATCTTTCACCGGAAAATTTTGTAATTTCAAATGTGAAGTTATTTTCATATTCAAATGTTTCTTCCTTTTTTAAAACGCTTAGAATTTCCTTTAACATTCTAAAATAATTTAATTTGTTCATTAAAGCACACCGACTTACCGACACTGTTGACGTCACCGGTTTCTTTCTTTTAACGTCGGAGAAAATTATTTTAACATTTAAAGGTCTTTTTTAAATTTTGAAAACGCAGAATTTCTTTATTTTAAACCAATTACGTATTGAAAACGTAAGTAACTATAAACTTACATAACATTAAAGCACAACGACTTGCCGACATTGATGATGTCACCGGTTTCTTTCTTTTAACGTAGCGAGAAAATTATTCTAACATTTAAAGACTTTTTTTAATTTTTAAAACGTTTAAAATCTCTTTATTTTAAACTAATTACGTATTAAAAACGTAATTAACAGTCCGAAATAATTTAATTCGTTCATTAAAGCACACTGACTTACCGACGCCGATGACGTCACCGCCGGCTTCTTTTCAAACGTCAGCGAAAATTTTGCAGTCGCAAATAATTTAAAATATTTTCGAATTTTCCGTTATTTCTCAAAGTGCCGGGAGTTTGTTTTGATAATAGTTTAATTAACTCTGCTACTTTGCAAGTTGTATGAAAAATACAAGTCAAGAAAACACCTACAAGCCGTAAATTCAAAAACTTTCTTCATGTAGTGCATCGTGGAATGTGGATGTGAAATAAAGTAACGAAATTTATAAGAAGATGCAACCAGATGTTAACAACAACTTGAAACCATCTGAGGGAATTAAAACCAGAAGGTAAGTCGAACTGAACAATTCAAAAATTTGTGCCTGCGCTGTCGTTGCAGTTTACTCTTGCAGCTGCCAAGTATTGTAAATGCTTAGAATCGTTTATAAACTGCCAACAGCAGCGGCAACTGAGTCTATAAATGATCCTAGGCATTTACAATATTTTAGCAGTGAACTGTAACGACAGCGCAAAGTTTATAAATCCACCTTTATACGGGCTTTAGTTTTAAGCAAGTCATATTGATAATGGGGTTGTTGTAGTGAATGTAATGAAAAAATACTCACAGGTTTCCCATGGTCTTGATCTCGGTGCAATTATTCAAACATCGAAAGAAGTTCAGCTTTTCCTGCTCCATTTGAGGGTTCACACCAAAGTTATCGACATATTGATTATTCATCGCCGCAAACTTGCCCGAGATATCAAGCAGGACACTGTTCTTAATGTCGACCTGCTTGATGGGAGGCGGCCCCTGCCCGAAATTCGTGTCCTGCCCGTTGTCCCTAATAAATAGATCGTCTTGATCTTCGCTGAGCAGATGATTAATAAACGGCTCGTCTATCGCGAACATGTCCTGATCGGTTTGGGTCGAGCCGGTGCTCATTTCGCGGTTCGGGGTTTGAGTCGAAACCGAACGGTTCTTGACGGGCTTCTTCAAGCGTCTCTGCTGCATCAAGCAGCGCTCGATCTCGCGACGTATCAACAAGCGCTTACTCGACATCTGCAAAGTCGTCTTTTTCTTCGGCTTCGTTTTAGACGTCGACGCTTCGGACACCACCTCTGTTGAAGATGATGATGATGATGTTGCTATTAATTTCGGCTGCGATTCCTGATTGTTCTTGTCCTTAAAGTGCTTGATTTTTCCCATCACATTCACACGAACGCTCTTGCTTCTGTTATTGTTTGATGCACTGTTTTCTTCTGGGATTCCCCCATCACAATTCGACGTGGCAACGTTTCTCTCTCGTCTCCCGTACACTTTGTGGGGGATGTGCACGAACTCGGGCTCGTCGAATTCGGGCAAGCTCGGAGTCGCCTCGACGTCTTCCCCGCTGCTTTTTATGCGGCGAGTCAACACGGGGTCCTTGTGAGCGATCTCCTGGTAAAATTTCGCCTCGAACTCCTGGAAATCTGAGCAGGCGATGCCTGTGCTAAGGTCACTCGAATCTTTTTTATCACAACGACGAGATAAGGCTTCGGCGTTATCTCGACCTTCTTGATAAGTGTAATCTTTAAGGCTTTCGTTTGCTGATGGGAATTTCAAAGCACGCCTCAGCATTTCCTGGTTGACCTTGAGGGGGGTGCACTGCGTAAGGGGGATCTGTATGTTCTTCGCGTTGATTATGATGACTTTACGCGACAAGTTTCTGGCGCTTAAAATAATACGTTTGCCACACAACTTCGAGCTGCCTTCCTCTTCCATCACCCTCCTAGTTGTTGTTGTTGTTGGATTGTTAGTTGTTGCACGCACTTGGATGACCGGGAGCCCTTGGTGGAACCCCAACACGTCGCAGCAGTCGGGCTCTGTGCTTTTCCCACCCAGACTCATGTGATTCCCGCTTTTCAGAAAGTACCTGGGAACGTAGGTACGACTGAAGGACATGTTTTATCCATTTACTTGCCGTGTTTGTCTCTGAGGGAAATAAGAGAAATACCTAAAGTAAGGTTAGGACGATCAAGTAACGAAAATAACTCACTTCTCTCGACTTGGAAACGCAGCTAAGCTCTTGTTTAACCACGACTGATAGTTCGAACACGTTTTTAATTCTAGTAATTGAGATTGTAAGTGGGGCCTTCCCCGATCATGGCGTCATTAATGTGATGACGACCCCGATTGTGAAGGTGAAAGCCAGGCGTGATTACGAATTCCACGATTCCACGTTTCGTTTGTTTTAGTGGTAACAGATGGCCGTTGGTGCTTAGGGGATTTAATGCGACGCGACGCAGCTGCTGTGCAGGGATGCCAACTTAAATCGAAAGCTTTGGTGATCGAATTTCCTTTATCAATCAAACGTTTATTTATTTGCCTTATTATTATAATCATACGTGATTAGAGTTATTAAAGATAAGTAATCACAATAATATGTTGATGGATGACCGCTTTTGGCATAACATCGGATTAACCTCTGTGTAAAGTTGGTTGCATAACCTCAAGTATTTAATAACGTTTATTTAATCAACTTTTTAAACCATTTAAAAATTTAATGGGTTTTCTAAGTGAAATTAAATTTCTTTGATTAATGCCCTCTAATTTACCGACTTTCGTGACGTCACCGTATTTTCTTAATTTTGCAGTTTCAAATAGAAGTTGCTTTAATATTTGAATAATTTATAATACGCTGAGAGATTTTTATTTAATTCATGCGCAGAGTGATTGAATTAAAAAAAAAATGTAACAGTTAATTAAGTTTCATAGTATTGCTTTCGCAATTTACCTTTTATCAAGTGCGTTATTATTTTGTGCAAAGAACAACATCTATTCCTCATTAACCTCGCTCTTAACATAACTTATGAATTTTATTAACAACGTGATTGTTTTCAACGTATCTTTTGAACTACTTGTAGATCCTGATGAAGGTTAAAAAAAGACCCGAAATATCGATGTAATAAAAGAGTAAACAAGGAACCTTGCACGTTTACTTTACTAAAAATTTTTGACCGAAAATCCCCGCTTTTTCAACCTCCTATTTTCAACAAGTACGCTCGATACTTCTTGCTGAATTTCTTTGTTTGTTCACTTAACTCAAATATGCTTGTAGTGGCGCCATCTTTTGACGTTTCCCTGAGTCACACCAACAGCGCGGGCGGAAAATTCGAATATGATTTAAAAAATCGATTTGTTTCTATCTCACACCTCGTAAATATTTTTTCATTTGTTCATTTAACTCAAAAACACTTGTGGCGCCAACTCTTGATATTTCTCGGAGTCACGCCAACATTGTAGGCGGGAAATTCAAATCAATTAAAAAAATAGATTTCTTTACTTTTTAATAATTTATAAATATTTTTTTGTTTGATCACTTAACCCTAAAAAGTGCCTCTCTTGATATTTCTCGAAATGACGCCAGCATTGCAGGCGGGAAATAAAAATTGAATAAAAAAATAGATTTGCTTACTTTTTAACAATTTATAAATATTTTTTTTGTTGATTAGTCGACCCTCAAAAATGCCTGTAGTGGCGCCATCTCTTGATATTTCTCGGAATCACACCAACATTGTAGGCGGGAAATTCAAATCGATTTGTTTCTCTTTCACATCTCGTAAATATTTTTTCATTAGTTCACTCAACTCAGAAACGCCTGTGGTGGCGCCATCTCTTGATATTTTCCTGAGTCACACCAACAGTGCAGGCGTGAAATTCATATTAAATAAAAAGAAAAACAGATTTGTTTACTTTGCAACAGTTCACTTAACCCTCAAAACCGCTTGTAGTGGCGCCATCTCTTGATATTTCCCTGTCACACCAACAGCACGGGCGAAAAATTCAAATCGATTTGTTTTTATTTCACATCTCGTAAATATTTTTTCATTAGTTCACTCAAACTCAGAAACGCCTGTGGTGGCGCCGGCGCCGTCTCTTGATATTTCTCGGAGTCACACCAGCGTCGCTGGCGGGAAATTCAAATTAAATTAAAAAAGAAAAAGATTTGCTTATTTTTAACAATGTACAAACATTTTTTGTTCGTTCACCTAACCCTTACAAATGTTTGTAGTGGCGCTATCTCTTGATATTTCCCTGATATTAAGAGATGGCGCCACTACAAGCCACACCAACGGCACGAGCGGGAATTTCAAATTAAATTTAAAAAATAAATAAACTTGAGATCTCATAACAATTCTGAATAACTTTTCCAAGTAACATTTTTGTGTACCTTGAAAAATAAAGTTACTTTACTCTTATGTCGGTTCCAGATATTTTGGTTTCCTCGCTACATGACAAGAGGTATCCAAATTTTTACAAGTGAGTTTTGAGTAGAAGAAAATATAGGAACTTTCATAAAGAATACATTTTTCTGAGAAATCAATAATAATATGTGTGTCCCCCCAACTTTCTGCCGATTGCAGTATACAGGGTGTAACTGAATGATTATGAAAAATTTGACAGGGTGATTCCTGGACCGATTTCAAGTAAAAAATTCATATAAACGTGTGGCCTAAAATGCTTCGTTTTCGATATACTTACACATCCATTCATTTTGGAGAATCGACGGCTTCCAAACTAAAAATGAAATAAACAGGGTTGGGCCAAGGTGTAAAATATTCTTTCCAGCGTGGACTTCTTCGAGAATTAAAAAAAACAATCATTTACTAAAAAAAAAGTTCTACAAACTTAACAAAATATACACAATAAAAAAATGTACAATTATGACTAAAACAAATATTTACATTTATTACGAAATTATAAATAATATAAATCTGAACTACGAGCTTAAGTTTCATTATGTTCCTAAGTCTAAATTTTATTTACAAAAAAACTATGTACAAATAATATGTATTGATTGGTAGAGATCAGTCTTACAAAAGGGGCTCAACGATGTTACGGTTAACGAGTTAAAGAGCCAAGTCTTGGCGATGAAATAAAATGGATGGAATCTGAGCTCGCTTCGAGCCTATAGCCTCAATCGACTTACATAGCCTCAAACAACCAATCTTCGCTGCACCGAGGAATTCCGGTTGAGTTTTCGAACGTGCTCTTGCCATTTCGCCCTCGCGATTATCAGGATGGCCGTGAGCGTGACCAGGCAGGTCAAGAACGACCCGTACTTGGCCGTAAGCTCAACTCCTCGCACGGTAAACGTCGCCTTATATATAACTTCGATCGCATCCTGCGTGAGGCCCTTGTCTTCAATACCCTGCAAGCGAAAAGTTAATTATATTTCGCCCCTAATTTGAAAAGAGTGGCGAACTCACCGAATCAAACCAAGCTAAAGGTAGCATGACGTCGTCGTCATTGAACATGTCCATGGAGAAAAAGCCGAACGATTTCTTGGCCAAAATATTGACTTGCAGGCGACTTTTGCCCGCGATGGGGAACCCCATCAGTGGATGGATGTCCAAGTAATTGAGGTAGTCTTTCGGCTTGGGGTTTAATCCCGTCACTTTGATGAGGGACGGATCCACTTTGTAAAAGTGAGGCAGAGAAATGTAGATGGGGGAACCCAAGGCGCAGGAACTCGCGTTGATAAAACCGTGAGGGGGGCAGATCCCCGAATCCATGTCGCAGAAGCACTGGTTTACGGGGTCGTGGTCGGCACTGGAGAAGGCGTCCTCGGGCATGACGTACCTGTACACCGGGACCGTTCCGTTGATCAACTTGGTTTCTTTCTGGTAGGCGAAGGGGAGTTTCCTGCAGACGTCGTTCGCGTACACTTCGACCGGTCGCTTTTCCCTGATGCTTTTCGGGGGAAACATCGAACCATCGCTCGCGGTTATTCTGGAAGAAGGGCAGAAAATTAACTGCGCCCTGAAGGCTTAGGGCGAAGCGAAATGCGTACCTGTCACATTCGTCCGTGGACCAACGACCCATGCGTTCTTCGCCGTTGAATTTGTTGATCATTCCAAGGTTGTCGATGCCGTTCTCGCCGGTGTTTATGGTCACGACGTTCGGGGAAGTCCCATTCCTCTGCAACAAAAAAAAAACATATTAGGTATCTCTCATTTTTTTTGGACCAAGATACTGAAGTCGAAACTTTTCTTTTCTACCGTCCATCGTATTTCGTTTCTTTTTTTTGGAATTTCTTCGGTGTTTTTCACGGACGAAATTCGGCGCGAATTCGAATGGGGGGAGGAGGAGGAGGACATAAACTTACATGAGCTAACAATCCGGCTTGTTCTGGTATACTCGGATTTTGCATGGCCATGAACCCCCTGGCTAATTGATACACGGAATCGTCGTACCCCCAAATGAATCTGTGCGCGGCCAGCTTCATGAAGGGCTTCTTCTGCATGCCGTCGAGGGTGAAGGAGGCGGCCCATTTTGTCAGGAAGAAGGCGTCCTGCGTCCTGTCGGCTGCCGCCTATAAAAAAAACCGACCTGCACTTATTCCACCCCTTCGCAATTTCCTTATTCTTTTTACTTACCATTACCATTAAATTAGGAACTATCACCCTATCGCTTTGTCTACCCTTGGAGAGTTTCGGCAGGAACCTGTAGGACGTGTGCTCTTGGTAACTGACGGTTCCGTTGCCGTTAAAGTGCACGTTGACTCTCTCTTTCGTTTCTCTGAAAACAATAGAAATGCAAGAAGTCAAAACGAAAGAAAGAGAAAATAAAATATGCTTTTAAGAGATAAAGCAAGGCAGCGAGTAATGAACAAAAAAATGTTGCCAAAAAAACGTCGTATGAAAACATAACTGTCAAAAAAATCAGCTGTCAATCAACTTGACGATTAAAATTTCATTTTTTAATGTGATTAATTAGAATGACTCATCAATGGGTTACCAGAAACCTTCCTTGAAACTTTGACAGTTGTCGTGACTGTCAAAAAAATCAGACGTCAATTAGTTTTACTATTAAAATATCATTTTAAAAAAATGTGATTAATTAGAATGACGTCACCAATAGGATACCAGAGAACTTTACCGAAACTTTGACAGTGTTTGACAATTGTCAAAAATAGCTATCACTCGGTTCGACTATTAAAATATAACCTTTCTCTAATTAAAGTGATTAATCACAATGCGACGTCATCAATAGTATGCTAAAAAAATTCATTAACACTTTGACAGCTGTCACAACTTGCGCAAAAAATCAGACGCCAGTCAGTAAAACAATTAAAGTACAAGTTTTTTTATAATTAATGTAATTAATCACAATGAGACGTCATCAACAGTCTGTAAGAAAATTTCTTTAACACTTTGACAGCTGTCATAACTTACAAAAAATCAGAGTCAGTACAGCAATTAAAATGTGTTTTTTTTCTTAAATTAATATGATTAATCAGAAGATGACGTCATCAATGGTGTACCAGAAAACTTTGACAACTGTCATAATTGTCAAAAAATGATGTGTCAGTCAGTTTGACAATTAATACGTTCCTTTTCTTATTAATGTTATTAATTAATATGACGTCATCAATAGCGTATTAGGACCAATAGTTTACTAGACAGCTTTCATAACTGTCAAAAAAATCAGCTGTCGATCAATTTGACAATTAAAATATCATTTTTTTTAATGTGAGTGATTAGAATGACCTCATCAATAGGCTACCAGAAACCTTTATTGAAACTTTGACAGTTGTCATAACTGTCAAAGAATCAGATGTCAATTAAACATGATTAAAAAAAAAAGTGATTAATCAGAATGACGCACCAATAGGATACCAGAGATCTTTATTGGAACTTTGACGGTTGTTACGATTGTCAAGAAAAAAATCAAATGTCAGTCAGTTCGACAAATGAAACATAAGCTTTGTTTATGAATATGATTAATGAGAAGATGACGTCATCAATGGTCTACCAGAGAACTTTGACGACTGTCACAATTGTCAAAAATTATGTGTCAGTCAATTTGACAATTAACAGGTCTTTTTTGATAATTGTGACTAATTAATTATGTTAATAAAAAAACTTAATGCCGATTGTCAAACTGACTGACATCTGATTTTTTTTTGCAATTCGACAGCCGTCAAAATATCAATAAAGTTTTATGGAAGACTGTCAACGACGTCATTCTACTTAATCACATTAATAAAAAAAATTACATTTTAATTGTCAAGTCGATTGATAGCCTATTTTCTTTTGCTGCATTTACGTCAGCTGTCAAACTTTTCTAGTAGATTATTGATGACGTCAGTCTAATTAATCACAATATTAATTTTTTATATAATTGGCAAGCTGAATGACAGCTCATTTTTGACAATTATGACAGCTGTCAAAGTTTTAATAAAGTTTTCTACTAAACTGCCGATGACATGCTAATAAATTATGTTAGTAAAAAAATAATAATTTTGATTGTCAAATTTAATGTTAGTTGTCAAACTGACTAACATCTGATTTTTTCAATTCAACAGCTGTCAAAGTATTAATAAAGTTTTCTAGAAGACTGTCGGCGACGTCATTCTATTTAATCGCATTAATTAAAAAAACTCATATTTTAATTGTTAAGTCGATTGACAGCTGATATTTTTTGTAATTATGACAGCTGTCAAAGTTTTCTAGTAGATTATTGATGACGTCAGACTAATTAATCGCAATATTAACTTTTTTATATAATTGGCAAGCTGAATGACAGCTCATTTTTGACGATTGTGACAGCTGTCAAAGTTTTATACTAAACTGCCAATGACATACTAATCAATCACGTTAATAAAAAACTTAAAATTGATTGGCAAACTGACTGACATCTGATTTTTTTTTTCAATTTGACAGCTGTCAAAGTATTAATAAAGTTTTGTAGAAAAGAGGTCAATCTAATTAATCACATCAATTAAATTTTTTTATATTTTAATTGTCAAGTCGATTGACAGTTGATTTTTTTTGCAATTATGACAGCTGTCAAAGTTTTCTAGAAGATTATTAATGACGTCAGTCTAATTAATCGCAATAATATTTTTTTAAATATAATTGGCAAGCACACTGACAGGTCATTTTTGATAATTGTGACTAATTAATCATGTTAATAAAAAAACTTAATGCCAATTGTCGAACTGAATGACATCTGATTTTTTTTTTAAATTCGACAGCTGTCAAAATATCAATAAAGTTTTATGGAAGACTGTCAACGACATCATTCGACTTAATCACATTAATAAAAAATTTTACATTTTAATTGTCAAGTCGATTGATAACTGATTTTTTTTGCTGCATTTACATCAGCTGTCAAACTTTTCTAGTAGATTATTGATGACGTCAGTCTATTTAATCACAAGTTTTCTTTTATTATCGCGATTAATTAGAATGACATCATCAACAGTCTACAGGGAATAATTAATTAAATCTTCGTCAGCTGTGCTAATCGTTAATCATGATTAATCATAATGAGACGTCATCAAGTCTGCTAGAAAATTTCATTAACACTTTCACAGCAAAGAAGAGACCGTAGCGACATCTGTTAGAAACAAAAGAAATTGATTTCGAGGGAACTTAAGGGACATCTATAAACTTCTCACGTGAAAAGAGCTTTTACCGCTTTTACAGAGCCATCTCTTGGCAAGCAGAGAAAGTTGTTTTTTTATTTTCATCGAGAAAGAGCAAAAAAAATTTCTTACTTTTTCTCATTTTTCGCTCGAATTAGAAAGTGAGCCAACCAAAAAAAAAGAAATGGAAGCAGGCGATCCAAGAAAAAGTGAAGTGATTTCTTTGTTTTCTTTTTGACTTACTCGTATACGTAGGGCCCCACGTCTTCGACGTGTAACTTTTCGGCCAGGCCCCGCTCGAACTCGGCGATGTTCGTGTAGTTGAAGATGTGCACCTTGAAGGTCGTCTTCTCCGAAGGATGGGACCATAGTTTGAAGGCGTCGCTGTTATTCGTTATGATTAGATTCTGAAAGGTGAAAGTTTTATTCAATTTTTTTTTGCGTCTTGAAGTCTTCAACTTACACTTAAAACGAACGAGTCGAAGGCGTTCGTGAACCATAACAAGATCGTGGCCGCGGAACTGAAGACGAAGAGGAAGCAAAGTCCTGCCAATACTGAAAAGCAAAAAAAATTAATTAATTAATTAAATTGGATTGTATGTAGAGCAGGTCAACGAGTAGATTTGAGATAAATTAAATTAGAAACAATTTGGACTAATGACTGCGTTCGAATGATGATAATAAACGATAGCCGGGTCCTATTTTCTGCATCGGTGAAATTCGGCGCCCCCTTTATTTCGGCGAGGTTATCAACGTTGACTTCGGTTCAAGATTAAGAAACGCTTGTAATAATTATATAATTATTATAATTATATAATTAGCGCTCTTAATTTTTATGTTTAAATTCGGATTGTGAATTTATTTTTCGTTTTCCACGCGTTATACACATTTTGGGGCTTTCGGATACGACCAACAGATGGCGACACAACTCCTTTTCCCCTCTTTTTTTTAAACAACTTGTTTTCCCGATTTATATGACCAACGGATGATTTACGACTATTACTATTTATAATATGTAGTCATTACATAAAAAAAAGATAATTAAAAATAAATATCTCAGAATATCTCAACGAGTTAAGAATAACAGGAGGGAGCCTTGCGCTAACAATAGTTTAGTCTCTTAGATTTCTTTGTTCTCACTTTTTATTTGGTTTAAATACTTTTAAAAATGTAGGGGGGGCGGGACAAAGCGGACAGAGAAAAATTCCCCTTTAAGGGGGGAAACGTTTATTTTTGCAAAGGTCGATTAAAAACCTAATTTAATTAAATTTTCCAAGAGAATGCAATCATGAAAAATATAATTAAGATTAAAACAATCATATACGAGGACACATAATGAGGGCAACGCAATGCAATGACAAGAAAATTGAGAAATGCCACTGGGGTAATTGGGGGGGGGGCACTTAATTTTCTAAATTATTTTATTTATACATTTATAACAAAAATTCTAAAAAATTCAAATTATTCTTTTACCGTCCTCCTTTTAATTTTTGAGGCAATCTTGTTTATTATTTAATCTTTAATTTAGTGTTCCAGGAAACTCGGTCAAAACCTAACCTAAAAAAAAATATTCCGGAGAATCTGTCAAGATGCAGCGAAACGCCGACGTTTTTTGAAACTGCTTGCGGAATTTGACATTCTTGCCTGATTGCTTTAATTGTTCAATAGCTGGCGTTGTTGCAGAAATGTAAATGTACAGTCGTGAACAGTAAAAAAAACCAAAAACAATGAAACTGTGCCATCTTCTCTATTATGTAAATTAAGCAAATTTCCCTTTAACTGTTCTCCATGATACAGTAGCGGACAATAAAATCGGGGCAAGAATTTGACATGTCGTGCGTATTTCGACAAATTTGGTTGAGGTCATGTTTCTGTCAAAATAAATAAATAAAATTTGAATTAAACAAACGTCAGAATTACATTAAACGTCAAAAATATTAAAGCGAGGTTTACACTGTGCAAATGACGTGCCCGGATTTTATTGTCCGCCACTGTACATAGAATTTACAGTAATTAA
This sequence comes from Dorcus parallelipipedus, assembly GCA_958336345.1. Classification (NCBI taxonomy): domain Eukaryota; kingdom Metazoa; phylum Arthropoda; class Insecta; order Coleoptera; family Lucanidae; genus Dorcus; species Dorcus parallelipipedus. The sequence continues at coordinate 44,548,742 of OY284480.1, read as the reverse complement.
GTCTAAATGAAATAAATTTCAAATTTATTACAGTAACTCGTTTAAAGTCGAAAATTGATCTTTTTCCGTTTTTCCGGAAAAAGAAAGCATCAGGCGTCTTGAAAGTCATTTGATAGAGTGAGGTTATGATTACGTCTGCGTCCTTTGTCATTATCAATTTTTGTTTTGAGTTTTTTTATATATATATTTTTTTAAATATTTACCTTCAGAGTAATTTTTAACTCGACCTCCTAACCAATCAAACAATCACTTACAAAGTTAACCTCACAATTATTCACAAAATTACTCACAAAATATTCCATTGAACAAATGCCTCGAGCACGTTGTGTGTCCTTCGCACGAGCGAAATCACTGTTAAATGTACAGTCTACATGACGTCACATATGAAGCGCTACAATGGCTGAATGCAACCATTAATTCAGTTAGAAATCACTGCCTGCAAGACGCCGCTATGTTAACGGTAACCTTGGTTGAACGCAGCTATTACAAACGACGTCAATTCATTTTTTTTTAATGACACATCGGTCGTTGTGTGTGTCGCCAGCACGTGCAAAATAACTGTTAAATTTACAGTTTACGTGACGTCACGTATGAATCGCTGCAATGGCTGAACGCAACCATTAATTTAGTTTAGTTTTTTTTTTTTTTTAATATAAAGACCGGACGTTGTGTATCGCTAGCACGAGCGAAACCACTGCCTACAAGACGTCGCTAAGTTAACGGTACCCTTGGCTGAACGCAACTATTGCAAACGCCGTTAATTCAGTTTTTTTTTTTAATAACATCGATCGTTGTGTGTCGTCAGCACGTGGGAAATCACTGTTAATTTACACCTTATATGACGTCGCTACCTAGCGGTAACCTTGGCTGAACGCAAATAGTTTCTTTTGTTTCTGTTTATCTTAGATGACAAGGCAATTAAATAAAAGAAGTTCAGTTTAAAAAGTATAAACATTTCTGAGAAAAGATTGGAGCAAGCTGGTGAAGTGTGTACAAGGCCTTAACGGACTTCGGATTAGAACGTCGCGTCGTCGCCGACCGCGAGTGCGTAACAGGCCTTAATTAACAACACACAGTGATAAATGATGCAAGACGTGCTGTTCCTAGAACACACCGATGTCAATGAGTGGTGATAACCTTAAGACTGGTCTAGACGAGATTACGCAGCACGAAATTCATTCATCGGCGACTAATTCACGGATGCAACGGTTTTTCGAAAAAGAAAAAAATAATTTTTGAGGTTAGGATCAACAAACTTTATCGAAAAGCCAATTTCGAAACACAATCCAATGTCACAAGATCATTCCGTTTGACCTTTTATCGCAAACAAAATTAATTGACAGAATCTATGACTGACAGTTTCAAAAAATGTCAAAACAATTACTGTCGCTGCCAACTGTCGCACGCGAAATTCCCCATGCGAACGCGCGATTTAAATGAATGTAGAAACAGTTGAATGAATCTCGTTTCTCGTGCGTAATTCAGAAGGGCAAGATCGAATTTGCAACACGTGGTTGAATGCGAATGACGAACACTGTCGTGTGTTTGTTCAATGCCGCCTGCGATTACCGCATTTATCTGTTCCTTATCTCTTCAGAGACGTAATAACCACAATTCGGATTTGTAAGTAAACCGGAGAAACTGTTACGTTGTGGTTAGCTGATAAATCGATTATTACGCGTACGAAAGCGACTTTCGTTAAATAATCTTGTTTTCCGAGCGTAAAAATCAAGTTCACGTTCGCCGGCGATAAACTCTGACACGCGGCAACATCACGCCACTTTTTGTTTTCGAACGCTTCGGGACGACGCGTTATCTGAATGGGGGACTCTTCATTCGATTTCTTTTTTTGTTTTTTGTTTTGAACCGCTTATCTTTCACGAAATCCGTAAATGAATCGGGTTTTTTCCTTCGTCGACCGAAAACGGGCTAATTATAGTCGCGCCGGACGGTGGTATCGATAGCGGATTGAATCGGCGACCGCTGTGTCAATAAAATTCAGAAAACAAGCAAACATTAGGCGATGATTACTTTATCACGAGTTTTTCGTTCGTAAATTTAGACATAATTTTGCTGCTTGGACTGGCGCCACAACAACCGATCTGCATATTTTAATAAAAACTGACAAATTGAATGAAGTGCGTTCAGCCCAGGACATAGCTACCTAGCGCTACGGGTGTCTTGCAGGTGTTTAATTTCGCTTGTGACTTCGACATAACAACCGATCTGTATAAGTATAAATATGAAAAAAAAAAAAACTAGCAAAGTGAATATCCCTAAACCCCGCTTTATATTTTCGACGTTATGTGTAATTAGATTATTAACTCTTAGGCCCGATTTTACAATCGTCGGATAACCTGTGGTATAACGTGACGTAGGTGTGACGTAGATATGGAGGAACATTAAAGGATATTTGGCGCACAGTTATTCCGTTCTTATTCCACGATTGTAAAATTGGGCCTTAATAAAATTAGGAGTGAGACAATCACTCAAAGGACGGTATACACCCGTGTCCAAGAAAGTGGAATGCGTTGTTTTTATTTAATAAAAAAAAGCTTTTCCAAAATATTTCACCAACCTTGAGGAAAGTATCGGAACATTTGGCATTTCAAAATTAATTTACTTTTCGAAATCAAATTTCATGATCTGAAAGTTGCTTGCTATAAGGAAATTTCAAAATAAAATATGGAATTTTCAGAAATTTTCATATTTAACAAATTTAAAGAGTAAAATACAAATGAAAATGAAAAGAAATGAAAATTAAGTAAAGTAAAAATTCCACTACATTCCTAATTCTGGAGAAAGGATAATTAATAGATGAGAAAAAATGGAAATATTCAACTTTTTAGAGAAATTTAATTAATCCAGTGGTACAGTTCTGATGGTGTTTTTTTTTTAAATTTCAATAAGTTCCCCCTTCCTAAAAACTTTTGACAATTTGGCCCTTTACTTTTGGAATGCTCGGCATATCCCTTCAATTTTTTAATTTGATTTTTTAAAAATTTTTGTTATAAATGTATAAATAAAGTAGTATGTAATTTAGAAAATTAAGTGCCCCCCCCCCCTATTGGCATTTCTCATTTTTTTTCATTGCATTTTTTCAAGGTTTTTTAATGCATCGAGTAGAAAATTAGTAGGGGAGCGCCACCTGTGTTTGGCAGTAAAAAAAAATTGTAGAAATTTAATTTTGACGCTAGTTTGGAAAACGCCATCTATGTTTGACAGGTGACAAACAATTAGAAACGATAACTATTGACAGCGTTCGACAACTATTAGACATTTAGAGGCAAGGGAAATTTAAAAAACATTGATTCTGAATACGGCGCCATCTATGTTTGACAACTGACAAGCATTCAAAAGCAAATTAAATTTACAAAATTATTTCTAAGCCAATTTGAAGTAGCGCCATCTATGCAATTGACAGCTGACAAACATTTACAGACGAAAATTTTTTTTAAGAAAAACTTCACTTAGAGAGCGCCACCTGTGTTTGGCAGCAAAAGAAATTTGTAGAAATTTAATTTTGACGCTAGTTTGGAAAACGCCATCTATGTTTGACAGGTGACAAACAATTAGAAACGATAACTATTGACAGCGTTTGACAACTATTAGACATTTAGAGGCAAGAGAAATTTAAAAAACATTGTTTCTGAATACGGCGCCATCTATGTTTCACAACTGACAAGCGTTCAAAAGCAAATTAAATTTACAAAATTATTTCTAAGCCAATTTGAAGTAGCGCCATCTATGCAATTGACAGCTGACAAACATTTACAGACAAAAATTTTTTTTTAAAAAAAACTTCACTTAGAGAGCGCCACATGTGTTTGGCAGCAAAAGAAATTTGTAGAAATTTAATTTTGACGCTAGTTTGGAAAACGCCATCTATGTTTGACAGGTGACAAACAATTAGAAACGACAACTATTGACAGCGTTTGACAACTATTAGACATTTAGAGGCAAGGGAAATTTAAAAAACATTGATTCTGAATACGGCGCCATCTATGTTTGAGAACTGACAAGCATTCAAAAGCAAATTAAATTTACAAAATTATTTCTAAGCCAATTTGAAGTAGCGCCATCTATGCAATTGACAGCTGACAAACATTTACAGACAAAATTTTTTTTTAAAAAAAACTTCACTTAGAGAGCGCCACCTGTGTTTGGCAGCAAAAGAAATTTGTAGAAATTTAATTTTGACGCTAGTTTGGAAAACGCCATCTATGTTTGACAGGTGACAAACAATTAGAAACGACAACTATTGACAGCGTTTGACAACTATTAGACATTTAGAGGCAAGAGAAATTTAAAAAACATTGATTCTGAATACGGCGCCATCTATGTTTGACAACTGACAAGTATTCAAAAGCAAATTAAATTTACAAAATTATTTCTAAGCCAATTTGAAGTAGCGCCATCTATGCAATTGACAGCTGACAAACATTTACAGACAAAAATTTTTTTTTAAAAAAAACTTCACTTAGAGAGCGCCACCTGTGTTTGGCAGCAAAAGAAATTTGTAGAAATTTAATTTTGACGCTAGTTTGGAAAACGCCATCTATGTTTGACAGGTGACAAACAATTAGAAACGACAACTATTGACAGCGTTTGACAACTATTAGACATTTAGAGGCAAGAGAAATTTAAAAAACATTGATTCTGAATACGGCGCCATCTATGTTTGACAACTGACAAGCATTCAAAAGCAAATTAAATTTACAAAATTATTTCTAAGCCAATTTGAAGTAGCGCCATCTATGCAATTGACAGCTGACAAACATTTACAGACGAAAATTTTTTTTAAGAAAAACTTCACTTAGAGAGCGCCACCTGTGTTTGGCAGCAAAAGAAATTTGTAGAAATTTAATTTTGACGCTAGTTTGGAAAACGCCATCTATGTTTGACAGGTGACAAACAATTAGAAACGACAACTATTGACAGCGTTTGACAACTATTAGACATTTAGAGGCAAGAGAAATTTAAAAAACATTGATTCTGAATACGGCGCCATTTATGTTTGACAATTGACAAGCATTCAAAAGCAAATTAAATTTACAAAATTATTTCTAAGCCAATTTGAAGTAACGCCATCTATGCAATTGACAGCTGACAAACATTTACAGACAAAAAATGTTTTTAAAAAAAACTTCACTTAGAGAGCGCCACCTGTGTTTGGCAACAAAAGAAATTTTTAGAAATTTAATTCTGACGCTAGTTTGGAAAACGCCATCTATGTTTGACAGGTGACAAACAATTAGAAACGACAACTATTGACAGCGTTTGACAACTATTAGACATTTAGAGGCAAGAGAAATTTAAAAAACATTGATTCTGAATCCGGCGCCATCTATGTTTGACAACTGACAAGCATTCAAAAGCAAATTAAATTTACAAAATTATTTCTAAGCCAATTTGAAGTAACGCCATCTATGCAATTGACAGCTGACAAACATTTACAGACAAAAATTAAAAAAAAAAAAAAACTTCACTTAGAGAGCGCCACCTGTGTTTGGCAGCAAAAGAAATTTGTAGAAATTTAATTCTGACGCTAGTTTGGAAAGCGCCATCAATGTTTGACATTTACAAACGAAAGAAATTTTTAGAAAATTGATTTTGTACAGCGACGTCTGCGTTCGACAACTATTACAATTTGAACAGCGCCATCTATGACCGAGCGTTGACAAACACTTAGAGGTAAAGAAAATTAAAGAAAGGGAGAGTGCGCCTCCTGGGTTTGACGGCGAAATAAATTTTTAGAAAATTTAATTTTGACGCTAGCGTGGAAAGCGCCATCTATGTTTGACAGGTGACAAACATTTACAATAGAAAGAAATTTTTAGGTTTGACGCCATTTTGTACAGCGGCATCTGCGTTTGATAACTACTAGACATTTAGAGGCAAGATAAATTAAAAAAATAGAGATTCTTAACTGGGAAACGTTAATTCCATCACAGTTTCGATTTTTATTCCTTTCTTAAATAAATTAATATAAGGTCTGTAATTTAAAACCTATATAAATTTTGTCACCCCCTCAAATTTTTAAATTTCACTTTTTCAAGAAATTTAAATCAGTGACATTATTTTGAAGATTTCTTTATAAATTTCAATAATTGCCCCCTCCCAAAAAACTTAACAATTTAGCCCCCTACTTTGAGGATATTCGTTAAATTTTTCTCAATTTGTTAGTTTATTATTATTACTCAGATAGTTTTTGAAAAAAATAATTGCCCCCGTCATCCACTAGCAATTTGTTTTGTCGTTGCAACAATTTTTTTAACTTGGGAAAGCCGAGAAAAAATTAAATAGCCCCCTTAATTATATTTTCTAAAATTTCGTTATTGCAACGCAACGTGCTGGAAATTTTAATTAATTAATTTGATTAAATTCATTTTTGTAATTTCAGGTGTATTCGTTTCGCTTACTTTTTATCCCCCTAAATTTTGAAATTTTTAAAATAGAAATATTTCATAAAATTTAATCAATCCAGGGGCCCAGTTTGGCGATTTTTTTTTTTAATTTCAATGATTCCGCCTCCCAAAAACTTGGGGCAAATTGGCCCCCTACTTTTGGGATACTCTATTTTCCTCTAAAAAAAATTATCAAAAAAATTTGTAATTAAAAATAATTATAAAAAATTAAAATTAAAAAAAATTAAATAGCCCCCTTAATTATATTTTTTAAAGTTTCGTTATTGCAACGTATTGGAAAATGTAATTAATTAATTAATTAGATTAAATTCAGTTTTGTAAACCCAGGTGTATTTGTATCGCTTATTTTCTGCCCCCTCAAATTTTGAAAATAGAAATATTTCACAAAATTTGATTAAACCAGGGGCACAGTTTGGCGATTTTTTAAATTTAAATTAAATTAAATTTAAATTTTTTAAAATTAAAAATAATTATAATAATTAAAAAATAATACATAATTTAAAAAATTAATTAGCCCCCGTAAAGTTCTAAAGTTTCGTTATTGCAACGTGTTGGAAAATTCAACTAATTAATTAATTAATTAAAAATAATTATAAAAAATAATTATAAAAATTTAAAAAAATTAAAATTAATTAATTAATTAATTAATTAGTTGAATTTTCCAACATTTTAATTTTTTTAAATTTTTATAATTTTTTTTAAGTACCTAAGTACAAACTTTTTGATAAAAATTAAAAAAAATTAAATGCTGACTGTTGTACTTAGGTACTTAAAAATAATTATAAAAATTTTAAAAAATTAAATGCTGACGTTTCGCTTTTGTATGATAGCTTTTTCAAGATAATAAAAGTAATAAGTAGAAAATAACAAGTAAAATAATAAGTAAAAAAAAAATAAGTAAAAAAAGGAGAAAAGAAAAGGCAATTTAAAATGGAATTACTTATTTTTTATAATTTTTAATTTCTTTTATAATATCGATTTAAAAATGACAGATGGCGTTGAATGATTTATTTTTTTTACATTTTTTAAACAGAATATAAATCTGTAAATTTGAGATTAAAATTTTATTATAAAAAAAATTCACCTTTTGTTTTGCATTCATCAAAATGCTTCAGTTTTAATAAATCGATAAGCAAAACGTAGTTTCCCCAACAAGAAACTAATTTAAATAAGCGCGCCCTTTTATTATACAGGTGTCCCAGGTGTCTCGGCCCAAAATATTTTGAACCAATTCAGATGATATTTGATCAACACTAACGACACTGCGCAGACAGTAACTGTTTATATCAATTTCAGAAACACCCTGTATAATGTATAACTTTCGTGAAACAAACCGGCACCACATTTTTGAGTTTAAACTCGCCCGCGTCGCACCGAACACGTTTAAGTGAATTTAAAAAAAAAAATTGAGTAACTTTTTTTATTTTCCTGTTTATGTAGGACAAACTCACCCCATAGTTGTTTCGTCTTAAATTCGTAACCGCAGATGTGTGTCTTGCCGATGTGGGCGTTCTGCATGCGATCGAGGAGATCCTTGGTGACCGTGGGGGCCCTCTGCAGGACGTCCAGGGAAGTCTGCCTTTGGTGCCCCATCGCCGGAGGACGACGGCCTTCCATCGCGTGCTCTTCCAAACGGGGGTAGATTCGAGACATCGTTCTTATCACCCGACTCGAGTCTTATCAGAACGTCTTGGACGGCTGAGCGTTAATTACTGAGGAGAGCGAATCGAGATCGGTTTCTTAAATATCAATGAAGATTGTGTGATTTTTAAAGGCGGTGCGGCGCGGTTATCAGAGTCAGCGGTTCTCAAACCTTCTGGAAGGGAAAACGCGCGAGAAAACACTTCCAAATCCACGGTGCAGGGTGCATTTCTTTATTTTTTTAAGACGCCATCTGGTGGAGATTTGGATTTAAAATTTCGTGCGTAAATAAATTTAAAAATGTGAAAAATGTTCGCCAAGTTTGACATTAATCGGCCTACGCATTCTCGAGTTATTAAAAAAAAAAATTTTTTTTCAAAAAAATTTGACGCCCTGTATCTCGAAAACAATGCATTTTCGGACACGTGTTCATTAAGGTTTTCAGGCCTATTTTTGCCTGGGGAATCCGTTTAATTAAGTGTAATATACAATTTATGGCGCTCATACTATGTATCCCCTTATACAGGGTGTCTCAAACTACATTCGTTAGGAATCTCGGTTGGTAAAGGCGACAGGAAAAAAAAATAACAAGCACGCATTATTTGCATCATCTTTTTAAATTAGTATAACATATAATTTATGGCACTATGGACCCCCTTATACAGGGTGTCTCAAACTACATTCGTTAGGAATTTCGGTTGGTAAAGGCGACAGGAAAAAAAAATAACAAGCACGCATTATTTGCATCATCTTTTTAAATTAGTATAACATATGATTTATTGCACTCATACTATGGACCCCCTTATACAGGATGTCTCAAACTACATTCGTTAGGAATCTCGGTTGGTAAAGGCGACAGGAAAAAAAATAACAAGCACGCATTATTTGCATCATCTTTTTAAATTAGTACAACATATAATTTATGGCACTCATACTATGGAGCCCCTTATACAGGGTGTATCAAACTACATTCGTTAGGAATCTCTATTGGTAAAGATGACAGGAAAAAAATAATAACCACGCATTATTTGTGCCATCTTTTTAAATCAGTTTCACGAAAACAAATTTGAATAACTTTTTTGTCATTTTTAAAGAAGTCGAGGAAATGTCAAAGACACAGCATGACGTCATACACATATACATATGTAGATATTTGCATTCAAAAACTAATCAACGAAGTAACTGACTGATTTTTTCAAAATTTTCCCAGTGAACAAGAATTAGTTAAAAACAAAAAACCAAATAACCTGCTTTAAGGTGTTCGCACACTTACGCCCGGCACGACGTGTGGCGAAGCGCAGCGAAAAGTATTATCTTGCTTTGGTCTTACGTAAGTGCGCGCACTTGACCGAAGCGACGCGACATGAACGACTAGAACTCTCCTCCGACAATTAAATTTTATCATCGACGTTTGACAGTTTTGAAACGTCATGCGTCACGTGTTTTAATGGAAAAGTTCGTCAAGTATCTTTTGAGCTTTTCATCAAGTTGAAATTAGATCAATGCGAATGGCACTTTAGGTTATCAAAAAAACGCTATGACTGTTTGACATGTGCCACATGTCAAACGTCATCTACGGAAAGTCATCTTTTTTCACCCTGTACTCTTTCGTCGAAAAAAAAAACACTTCTTATACCAAGAAGAAAGAAGTTATTGATTAGTCAATATATGACATTTCGCGTGTCGATAGGTTGAAATATGGAGAATACGCTACAGCTGCAACTGTCATCAGTCAAACGTCATCCGTTTCTACTCTGTTTTCTTTCTTCAAGAAACCAGAACTTCTTGAACAAAAGCCTAACGACTAGGACTATCCTTCAATCTGACAATTTAGTTTTATCCTTGACGTTTGACAGTTTTGAAACGTCATACGTCACGTGTTTTAATGTCACGTGTTTTAAAGTCATCTCTCCTTTCATCCTGTATTCTTTCGCCAAAAAAAAAACGACTTCTTATACCAAGAAGAAAGAAGTTATTGATCATTCGAAATACATATGACATTTCGCGTGTAGATATGTCGATATATTGAAGGATGGAGAATACGCTACGCTGCTTAAAAAATGTCATTTGTCAAACGTCATCGTCAGAAAGTTATCCCTTTCTACTCTGTGTTCTCTCTTCAAGAAGCCAAAACTTCTTTTACTAAGATGTGTCAAACAAATCCGTACATCGAAATATGACATATCGCATGTATACAGGGTGAGTTTTTAAGCGTCCTTTCTTCCATAGCTCATATGTGTCGATGTATTGAAATACGGAGGATTTAAAAAAGTGGATTAGATATTTTTGCGAACAGAGAGTAATGTAATAATTTTTTTTTAAAGATATGATGATTCTACAATAACGCCATCTAGTGGGAATATCAGTGCAAAATTTTGTGCGTAAATAAATAAATAAAAGAGTGTACAAAATGTTCGCCAAGTTTGGCATTGATTCGTCCGCGCTTACGCGAGATATTAAAGAACTAAATTTTTGGGGAAACTTTAACGCCCTGTATCTCGATAACGGTGCATTTTCGGACATGCGTTCATTAACGTTTTTGGACCTATTTTTCTATGAGGAATCCGCTCGGTAATTTGTGGGAGTAAATTTGGGGACACCCTGTACATTTCCAAAGAAATTTTGAAACTTTCAGTAGAGAAATCAATGCTAATTTTTTGCATAATTTTTTTTGCCAAATTTCGCGTTAATTTTTCCATACGTTCTGGAAATATTAAAGAAAAACTAATTTTTTGGGGAAACTTTAACACCCTGTATCTCGATAACGGTGCATTTTCGGCCACGTGTTCGTAAAGGCTTTTGGTCCTATTTTTTTATGAGGAATCCGCTGCAGAATTTGTAGGACTACTTTTACGGACACCCTGTACATTTTCAGAGACATTTGGAAACTATAGTCTGTTCCATTTGTACTTGCCTGGTTTCATAAATGAAAATTTGGAAGCATTTTGTAAGCAACCGTGCGGCAAAGCCCCGAAAGTCGCAAATAATCGCGCAAACGCAGTTTTCCTTTAAGTACTGAACTCTTGAGAATGAGACTTTAGACCTTTAGAGGCAAGTTTATGCGGAATAGACTATAATTGACGAACCTTCTTGTGCGTTGAAAATTATCGCAAAATTTGTAATAAAGTCGACGTTTCGCTGCACGCCGAACAATTGCTGTCAAACGTAAAGCGAAACGTCGATATTTATATTGGGCTCTCAGATATTTTATCGAACAGCAACCTTGATTGACTTAAAAACAAAATCGAAATCCATGACAACTATGTATTGTCATAATGACAGCATAATCGTTCCGGATCATGGCGGAATACCCCCAACGCTCATGTGGTCCTTGCCCCCACCTCGGGGCGTACGACGCAGTGGCAAACCACCACGGCGATTACCTGCAGCAAAACACCGTCCCCCAACCGAACGTCCTCCACGAGAAACGGATCACCCTAGAAGACCACGCCCTAGGCACCCCCTCGGCCTACGAGCACCCGAACTTAGGCGCCCCCGTCGCCCTTCTAGAGCCCATAGACTGCCCTCCAATTCAGGACGTTAAGGCCGCGCAAGAAAAAATCTGCAAGGACTCTCCCTACGCCCTCAAGAAAGAAGACAAGAAAACCACTCAGCCCTCGGATGGGGTGATTGAAAAAATGATGAGGGCCCCGGTGGTAAGTCCCAAGGGCATATTGAAGAACGTCAAACCCAACGAGACGTGTCCCTGTGAGGAAAAGCTGACGTCCAAACCGGAATGCCCGGAAGAATCTGCGCCCAAAGCTGAGGCCCAAAATGTCGTCGAGCTGCGTGACGGTAGACCTCCGTGTTACTTGCCCCAGCCGGAAGACGCCTTTCCCGTTTCGGCGGCGATCTCCGGGTCGCTGGGTCCTTGGGCCACCGGACGAGTTGATTGGTCGCCCCTCGCGGGTCTCACCGGAACGCGCCCCGTCGTCGATAAGTACTCAATCGCGAGGTTCAGCGAGGGGGAGTGGAGGGCGCACAACAAACAAATCCTGGACGAATCCGGCACTGAACTCCACAGGAGCAACCTCATAGACTTCAACACCCGCCAGGCCATGGAGCAAGCTCGCGCGGACACCGACAAGAACCAGGAAGATTCAACCAAGAGGTTGATGCAGCGCGAGCAGGACTTGCACCGGTGGAAGTGCGAGCTGGAGCGCGCCATCGACGCGGCGGCCGAAGAAATCGCCTTCATGGAGCAGGAGCGCCACAGATTGAAGCACGCCATGGCCGTCCTGATGATGCCCGAGTCGATCGCCGGGGAATGTTTGGATCGCAGGACGAGTCGATTGGACCCCGAGCTGGTGAGGGATGAAGTCGAGGAAGAGCTCATAAAAGAGATGGCGTTGACCGCGGAGATCCGGGAGATCTTCTCCAAGGCGCTCAAGGATGTCGAGGCTCAACTGCTTGAAGACAAGACCTCCAAGCAACGCCTGGAGTACGACTGGAGCGACAAGAGGCAAGCCCACGACCTCGAGGTCATCAACGTCGCCCTCAACAACAAATCCAATATGATGCTCTTCAAACCCGGAGCGGTGCGTTTCCCGGATAACCAGTCTTCAGCGGAGCACTGGGAGAATTTCACGCGTGAGACCCTCCAGGAGTCGGAAGCGACCAGGCAGAGATCCGTCGTCTTGCGGGGGACCCTAGACGCAATCTTGACGAACGCTTCGAGGGACTTACGTGCGCAAGCCGAGAGGGTCGACGCGACCCTCTCGAGGAGAATCGCCTGCACGGAAGAAATCAGGATGAAACTGGAGAACCAGCTGAAGAAGCTGCTGCAGAAGTTGGCCGACGTGGAAGACCTGGTTCGCGATTTGAGGAGCGCGCTGAGGAGATTGGATGTCCCGATGAAGAAGGCGCAGACTCGCCTGGACAACCGCAACAATAGGCCCAGGGTGGAAAACTGTAGGGACGCTCCCCAATTTGGGCTGATGGACGAGGTCAAACGAATCGCTGAGAACGCGGCCGCCTTGACCTCACAACTGAACCAAGCGGAGCAGTCGCAGGCGGACCTCATGATGGAAAGGTGCAAATTGGAGCGCGAAATCATGGTGAAGAGGAAGACCTTGGAAATCGACAGAGATCGCATACAGGTCATCAGGACGCATTATCCTTCGGCCACGGCGCTTACTGGACACTAAATTTTCAAGTAGAAGGAAATAGATTTTGCGCAAACCTAATTTCGTCTTTCTTTCACCGTCAAATCCTCAACTTCTTTTCAGTTCAGACTCAGTCGATTTGACAATTCGCTTATGCTGCGTTCAGCCACTGCTGCCACAAAGCGAAGCGCTCGATGCTAGCGAATAAATCTTGGCTGAACGCATTGGTGTTTAACAATCGGCGAGGTCTCGGTAAAATGATGGCAAAATTCATTCGCCGAGTTAAACATAATACGACAGACTAGATGCGTTCAGTCGTTGTTGTTACGGAGCGAAGCGTTTGACTGTGGGGAATTATAGCGAATGATTTTGGCTGAACGTTTCATTCAACACATTTCAAATTTACGATCCGATTCGAATCGTCAGAAAATCCAATTTTACGCTTCGATTCTTAAAACCGAGTGTCAGGTTACGCATTGCCAAGAAAGGAATTGCGTCATCGCGAGCGTAATACGTCACTGGATGCGTTCAGTCGTTGTTGCTACGGAGCGGAGCGCTTGACTGCAATGAATGATAGCGAAAAGGTTTTGGCTGAACGCATTAGTGTTTAAGTTACAGCAAATATTGTAAATCAGTGTTGCCAGTGCCTTAAGTTAGCAACATCCCACGGACGAGGATAAAAGCAGAACTTATTTCTCATTTTATTTGTTTTTCATTTTCTTTCTTGATTCATTTTTTCTTCCGCCTGTTCTTACTCGTCATTTATTTCCATCCCAATTCATTTATTTATTCATCGATTTTCCTTTGCTCATGGATTAAATTTTTTTCATTAGTTATTAGTTAGTTATAGAAATACTGATTTTTGTTCAGTTCTCCACCTACAGTCCTCAATTAGCTAATTAGTATTTTAACTGCAAAATATAAGAATTTCATGACGCAACAGCACTTAGCTGAATTCAATTTTGATTTCCAAATATTTCAGTTAACGTCGAAGTTTGCTTAAACATCCAATCGACTACTGAGTGTTTCATGTATATATTTTTTTAATGCCATTTTACTGAACGCACATTTAACTGAATTCCATCTTAGCTGAATTCGATGCTGTCTTCTGAGAAGTGCAGAGGTGCTCAATTAACTTTGATAAAATTCCCAACGAAATTTTCCAAATTCGTAGCATCCGCAGCTAAATTCCATTTCGTATCTGATTCAGTACTTAGCTGAATTCCACGTAGAATTTTAGTTAATACAGAAACTGAATTCCTTAGCTGAATTCCGTAACTGTATAAAGAGCACTTAGCTAAATTCCATTTCAAATTTAAATATTTTCAGTAAAGACAAAGAATTAATAAAGTGTGTATAAATAACAAATGGATATCATTGCGATATTTTTGTAATGAGAGTCTTGTAGTTGAGTTTTTAGCTGAATTCCATTTCGAATTTTAAAATTTTCAGTTAAGCTAAAGTATTAATAAAGCGTATAGATCAACTAATGGATAACGCAGCTACATTTTTGTAATGAGAGTCTCCTAAACACTTGTCACTTAGCTGAATTCCGTAACTGTATAAAGAGCACTTAGCTAAATTCCATTTCAAATTTAAATATTTTCAGTAAAGACAAAGAATTAATAAAGTGTGTAAATAACAAATGGATATCACTGCGATATTTTTGTAATGAGAGTCTTTTAGTTGAATTTTTAGCTGAATTCCATTTCGAATTTTAAAATTTTCAGTTAATGTAAAGTATTAATAAAGCGTATAAATCAGCTAATGGATAACGCAGCTACATTTTTGTAATGAGAGTCTCCTAAACACTTGTCACTTAGCTGAATTCCGTAACTGTATAAAGAGCACTTAGCTAAATTCCATTTCAAATTTAAATATTTTCAGTAAAGACAAAGAATTAATAAAGTGTGTAAATAACAAATGGATATCATTGCGATGTTTTTGTAATGAGAGTCTTTTAGTTGAATTTTTAGCTGAATTCCATTTCGAATTTTAAAATTTTCAGTTAATGTAAAGTATTAATAAAGCGTATAAATCAGCTAATGGATAACGCAGCTACATTTTTGTAATGAGAGCTTTCTTGCAAAATTCTTAGCTGAATTCCTTTTCGAATTTTAGAATTTTCAGTTAACATAAAGAATTAATGAAGTGTATAATCAACTAATGGATAACGCAGCTACATTTTTGTAATGAGAGTCTCCTAAACACTTGTCACTTAGCTGAATTCCGTAACTGTATAAAGAGCACTTAGCTAAATTCCATTTCAAATTTAAATATTTTCAGTAAAGACAAAGAATTAATAAAGTATGTAAATAACAAATGGATATCATTGCGATGTTTTTGTAATGAGAGTCTTTTAGTTGAATTTTTAGCTGAATTCCATTTCGAATTTTAAAATTTTCAGTTAATGTAAAGTATTAATAAAGCGTATAAATCAGCTAATGGATAACGCAGCTACATTTTTGTAATGAGAGCTTTCTTGCTAAATTCTTAGCTGAATTCCTTTTCGAATTTTAGAATTTTCAGTTAACATAAAGAATTAATGAAGTGTATAATCAACTAATGGATAACGCAGCTACATTTTTGTAATGAGAGTCTCCTAAACACTTGTCACTTAGCTGAATTCCGTAACTGTATAAAGAGCACTTAGCTAAATTCCATTTCAAATTTAAATATTTTCAGTAAAGACAAAGAATTAATAAAGTATGTAAATAACAAATGGATATCATTGCGATGTTTTTGTAATGAGAGTCTTTTAGTTGAATTTTTAGCTGAATTCCATTTCGAATTTTAAAATTTTCAGTTAATGTAAAGTATTAATAAAGCGTATAAATCAGCTAATGGATAACGCAGCTACATTTTTGTAATGAGAGCTTTCTTGCTAAATTCTTAGCTGAATTCCTTTTCGAATTTTAGAATTTTCAGTTAACATAAAGAATTAATGAAGTGTATAATCAACTAATGGATAACGCAGCTACATTTTTGTAATGAGAGTCTCCTAAACACTTGTCACTTAGCTGAATTCCGTAACTGTATAAAGAGCACTTAGCTAAATTCCATTTCAAATTTAAATATTTTCAGTAAAGACAAAGAATTAATAAAGTATGTAAATAACAAATGGATATCATTGCGATGTTTTTGTAATGAGAGTCTTTTAGTTGAATTT
This sequence comes from Dorcus parallelipipedus, assembly GCA_958336345.1. Lineage (NCBI taxonomy): Eukaryota > Metazoa > Arthropoda > Insecta > Coleoptera > Lucanidae > Dorcus > Dorcus parallelipipedus. The sequence continues at coordinate 44,532,399 of OY284480.1, read as the reverse complement.
TTAGCTGAATTCCATTTCGAATTTTAAAATTTTCAGTTAATGTAAAGTATTAATAAAGCGTATAAATCAGCTAATGGATAACGCAGCTACATTTTTGTAATGAGAGCTTTCTTGCTAAATTCTTAGCTGAATTCCTTTTCGAATTTTAGAATTTTCAGTTAACATAAAGAATTAATGAAGTGTATAATCAACTAATGGATAACGCAGCTACATTTTTGTAATGAGAGTCTCCTAAACACTTGTCACTTAGCTGAATTCCGTAACTGTATAAAGAGCACTTAGCTAAATTCCATTTCAAATTTGAATATTTTCAGTAAAGACAAAGAATTAATAAAGTGTGTAAATAACAAATGGATATCATTGCGATATTTTTGTAATGAGAGTCTTTTAGTTGAATTCTGAGCTGAATTCCATTTCGAATTTTAAAATTTTCAGTTAAGCTAAAGTATTAATAAAGCGTATAGATCAACTAATGGATAACGTAGCTACATTTTTGTAATGAGAGTCTCCTAAACACTTGTCACTTAGCTGAATTCCGTAACTGTATAAAGAGCGCTTAGCTGAATTCCATTTCAAATTTAAATATTTTCAGTGAAGACAAAGAATTAATAAAGTGTGTAAATAACAAATGGATATCATTGCGATGTTTTTGTAATGAGAGTCTTTTAGTTGAATTTTTAGCTGAATTCCATTTCGAATTTTAAAATTTTCAGTTAAGCTAAAGTATTAATAAAGCGTATAGATCAACTAATGGATAACGTAGCTACATTTTTGTAATGAGGGTCTCCTAAACACTTGTCACTTAGCTGAATTCCGTAACTGTATAAAGAGCACTTAGCTAAATTCCATTTCAAATTTAAATATTTTCAGTAAAGACAAAGAATTAATAAAGTGTGTAAATAACAAATGGATATCACTGCGATATTTTTGTAATGAGAGTCTTTTAGTTGAATTCTGAGCTGAATTCCATTTCGAATTTTAAAATTTTCAGTTAAGCTAAAGTATTAATAAAGCGTATAGATCAACTAATGGATAACGTAGCTACATTTTTGTAATGAGGGTCTCCTAAACACTTGTCACTTAGCTGAATTCCGTAACTGTATAAAGAGCACTTAGCTAAATTCCATTTCAAATTTAAATATTTTCAGTAAAGACAAAGAATTAATAAAGTGTGTAAATAACAAATGGATATCATTGCGATGTTTTTGTAATGAGAGTCTTTTAGTTGAATTTTTAGCTGAATTCCGTTTCGAATTTTAAAATTTTCAGTTAAGCTAAAGTATTAATAAAGCGTATAAATCAGCTAATGGATAACGCAGCTACATTTTTGTAATGAGAGTCTCCTAAACACTTGTCACTTAGCTGAATTCCGTAACTGTATAAAGAGCGCTTAGCTGAATTCCATTTCAAGTGCGATTTCTCGGCTGCTTTTGAAGAACTTTGAAAAACAAAAGAGAATCAGTTTCAAAAACGAACAGAAATAGGAAAAATAATGTAGGACGAATAAAAAAAAATAAAGCGATAGATGATCGGAAACTAGCAAGCAAAATGTAATCGGAAGTTAAGGCAAAACATTTACGAAAGAAAAAGACAGTCGAAAACTAAAACAAAAGACAATCGGTTAGTTTTGAAAAATCTTCAAAAACAAGAGAGAATTAGTTTTAGAAACGAACAGAAATAAAAAAAAAATAATTCAATGACAAATTAAAGACAAAGATGAACGAAACTCAAACGAAACATAATCGAAAACTTAACCAAAAAAAAAAAAGATAATTGAAAATTAAACAAACAATCGCCGTGTCAAAACGGAAAACAGTGTTGCCAGTTAGCGCGATTTATCGCAATTTTGCTTTCCTTTTCGATTTATCGCTTTGTTTATTTACAATGTACTTTTGCATCAAAAAATTTATTCATAACATAATGATACATTTTTAAATTTATTAACAAACATATAAATTTCAATCGTTTGTAAACTTAGGTATTGTTGTTTACTCTAAGACTCGATTTTTCCACCTCCTGATAAAGTTTCCGGTAACGACATTTGGCAAATAACTTCATTGGTTTCCATGGTGATTCGTAAAGTTATTCGTCGAATAAATTTATCAGGTGGTGGAAAGATCGGGCCTAACGGAAAGACTAATGTTATGGGTTGCTATTTTTGTTTGGCAACCGTGTATTTGGCGGGAAATTTAATTTAAAACCACGAATGCTTTTCTTTCCCGACAAAATAATTAAAATAAACTATTTTGTCTACTGAAGTATGCTCTTAATTAATGTCCAGTGTTAAGGCAATAATATTCGGCCAACCAATTTAAAAAAAAAAACCTTTTGGGTACCTCTGACGAACGCAGAGTAAATACTACTTATTACAAAACAGCAGAATCGAACGATTCAAGATTTTTACTGGCGATTAGGAAAAACGCGAGAACGTGCTACGTCTGCTTGTTTGTTTTGCGCTAGTAGGTGCTTACGGAGATTATCGGACCAATCACGTAATCACTTTTTCAGTTTGGCCCACGTCGAAAAACGTACGCAATTCAGAGAGAATCTTGAAACTTCCCATAAGAAAGCAAATAACAATTTTTTTTGGCCGGAGATAAGTCGTTCAAATTTAGCACGTTTGTTGTATGTACAATTTTTTTTTGTTCGTTTCTTTTTGTTAACAGTGCAAAATTGCTTACGTCGTTAATACGTGAAACTCCTTACGTGCAAACGTGATGCAAATAAATGATTTATGTAATATGTATGTTGCTGGAGTTTCAACTCGAAACGTAAGCTGCGCTGATGTTCTGTGATGTTAACAATCGCAAGAGTAACAAACAAAAACTATTTTTTTTTTTTGCTTGCAAAGCGAACTTTCGGTGTCGAAAATATTCGCACCCGACAACAGCACGAATGAGTCCTCCTCGTCAAGGACGATAACAGGATTTGGCGAAATACTTTCGCGCTTGTTGTTAACGGCTGCAAGAATTTATCGCAAACGCAACCGATAAAACGAGAAGATTGAATTTAATTGAATTTGTTACTGTCAAAAGAAAATTCTTTTGAAAGAAAAAAAAGAATAGTTGAGGCGCCACCTGAAAATATGTATCAAACGTTAGGCGAGGAATTCAAAAATACAATAATATATACAGGGTGTACTAGTAAATAACGAACATTTTGGGTTCTAACGACAACGCGACGTTCGATTGTTTTCTTTTAAAACGGCATGAGAAGCTTAAGCAAAATGCACACAACTTTCACATAAAATTCATTTTCGATTTTCAAAAATTAAAGAACTAGAGGGGGGAGAACCGGCGTTCAAAACGAGGGAATAACTCTAAAACTAACCGAGTTAGACCCATGATGCGACCCACCAAATCAGGCTAAAATTAGACGAGGAATTCAAAAATGCAATAATACATACAGGGTGTACTAGTAAATAACGAACATTTTGGGTTCTAACGACAACGCGACGTTCAATTGTTTTCTTTTAAAACGGCATGAGAAGTGTGAGCGAAATGCACACAACTTTCATATAAAAAATTATTTTCGATTTTCAAAAATTAAAGAGCTAGAGGGGGGAGAACCGGTGTTCAAAACAAGGGAATAACTCGAAAAGTAATCGAGCTAGACCCACGATGCGACCCATCAAATCAAGCTAACATTAGGTGAGGAATTCAAAAATGCAATAATATATACAGCATGTTCTAGTAAAAAACGACAATTTTAGGTTATCGAGTTATAACTTGCTAATGCGACGTTCAATTGTTTTTAACGATATTAGAAACGCAAGCAACTTTCATATTTTCAACTTTTTCCGTTTTCCAAAAATTAGAGAGCTAGAGAAGGATGGGTCGCTGTCCAAAACAAAAAGTTCCCAAGGGAATAACTCGAAAGCTACTCCCTCTAGACCCACGGTGCGACCCATCGAATTAGGCTAGAATTAAATGAGGATTTCAAAAATGCAATAATATACAGGGTGTTCTAGTATAAAACGACAACTTTAGTTTATAACTCGATAACGCGATGTTCAATTGTTTTTTTGAAAGCGCCATCAGAAACGCAAGAAGGTTGCCTGCAACTTTCATACGAAACATTTTTTCCATTTCCAAAAATTAGAGAACTGGAGAGGGGAGAGCGGCTTGTCAAAACAGTAACTTCTTCAGCGAATAACTCGAGAACCAATCATGTTAGACCCACGATGCGACCCATCAAATCAGGCTAGAATTAAATGAGGAATTCAAAAATGCAATAATATACAGGGTGTTCTAGTATAAAACGACAACTTTAGCTTATAACTCGATAACGTGATGTTCAATTGTTTTTTGAAAGCGTCATCAGAAACGCAAGAAGGTTGCCTGCAACTTTCATACGAAACATTTTTCCCATTTCCAAAAATTAGAGAACTGAAGAGGGGAGAGCGGCTTGTCAAAACAGTAACTTCTTCGGCGAATAACTTGAGAACCAATCATGTTAGACCCTCAATGCGACCCATCAAATCAGGCTGGAATTAGATGAGGAATTCAAAAATGCAATAATATACAGGGTGTTCTAGTATAAAACGACAACTTTAGCTTATAACTCGATAACGTGATGTTCAATTGTTTTTTTGAAAGCGCCATCAGAAACGCAAGAAGGTTGCCTGCAACTTTCATACGAAACATTTTTTCCATTTCCAAAAATTAGAGAACTGGAGAGGGGAGAGCGGCTTGTCAAAACAGTAACTTCTTCAGCGAATAACTTGAGAACCAATCATGTTAGACCCTCGATGCGACCCATCAAATCAGGCTAGAATTAGATGAGGAATTCAAAAATGCAATAATATACAGGGTGTTCTAGTATAAAACGACAACTTTAGCTTATAACTCGATAACGTGATGTTCAATTGTTTTTTTGAAAGCGCCATTAGAAACGCAAGAAGGTTGCCTGCAACTTTCATACGAAACATTTTTTCCATTTCCAAAAATTAGAGAACTGGAGAGGGGAGAGCGGCTTGTCAAAACAGTAACTTCTTCGGCGAATAACTCGAGAACCAATCATGTTAGACCCACGATGCGACCCATCAAATCAGGCTAGAATTAGATGAGGAATTCAAAAATGCAATAATATACAGGGTGTTCTAGTATAAAACGACAACTTTAGCTTATAACTCGATAAGGAGACTCTCAATCATTGAAATTTTGAAAAAATGCAGAGGCGACTGTATCATAATTAATTCATAAAATAAAGGGCGGGAGCATAGAGAACCTTTAAATATAATTAAAACAATAAAACAAAAAAGGAATCAAAAGAAAACCGACCAACGCGACGGGATGTAATTGTTATGCATTCAACGATGAACGCAACGAAATGAAATTAAAATGAGAAAAACTCTTGTTAACAAAAAAAAAAAACGATAGATCTTTTAAAAATAAATATAATTTAAAGAAACTATTTTAAAACGTAGCTTAATGAATAAATAATTGATCTATTAAAGCGTGAAACTTTTTAGGGTTTCTTTCTTAATTAAAAGCGAAAATCCGAACAATAAAAAGCAGGAGATCACGCCGGCCGATTCTGAGATGTTATCTTGTCACATTCCTGTCAACATGACAGGTCGTGGTGTGTCACCTCGTAAAAAACGGGGCTTATCGAGAAATCGCGAGGGACGTGAACCGTGCCTTAACCCGGCACTTCGCTTTTAATTTTCTCCAACAAATTAGCGACGTGTAAAAACAATTTTCAGCCAAACGCTGGATCATCAAATATGTTTTGTAAACAGATTAATTAGTGTTGTACAATTTTACGGCTTCGGCCACAATAAAATCAGAAAAAGGTCGCGACGCTTCTTATGCAAGAGGATCTAGTTTCCAGCGTGCACCAGTTAATTGGTCCTGATAAAATTTTGTTATGGCTACAATCGCGACAATTGCGGTCAAATTTTCATGAATTTATTTCATTTCGAGCGTGACATTCTCATCTGGAAAATTGCTGCGCGGAAATCGGAACATGTTGTTACGTATTTTAGAAAAAACATTAATTTTTCCATTAGAACAAACGAAACAAGAAAACACTTCCAACAATGGAAGTTTAAAAAATACTAGGTGCGTTCAACGACGTCAGCAAAACGCTTAGTTTTGCTACTGACCAATGCGGAAGTTGCTGAACGTCACATATTGAAATTACTTGTCAGCTTCTTCTGAGATCTGAATAGATTGACAGATTGATTTCCGGTTCGCTGGTTATTAAAAGTGCAAGTAGTGCAGAAAGCGAATTTCGCTGAATTTCCTTATCAGCGAAGCACTACACGAAGATGCGTTCAACTTCTTCGTTTCCGGTTCGCTGAGCGTTGCTGGCCTCATTGAACGCACCTATTGTTAGACTTAAAAAAATAAATATGTATCTCTGGGTCAGCCAAATGGGCCCATTGCAAAATCACGCGTCTAGACGGGCTCGGCTGATGTTCTTACGCTGTGGTAAACACGTAATTAATTTATTATTACAAAATGACCGCCGTCTGCGATTTTTCTCGAACTCACAGACGAAGATACGGGCTTTGATTGACATGTTTGCTGCCCCCGAGGTCAAAAAAGTGGGAGAGTTTTCCGTGAAAGTGAACGCGTTCGGCGGGCACCGAAAATATGGAGGATTTTTGCTCACGCAGGCGTAAATTATTATTCATTAATTAGCTCACGCGATGGTGATTGATTGCGTTTAACGTTTTGCGCAAATCTTGTAATTTTTACCAAACAAAAAAAAAAGAAAACAAAAAATGGTTTGCGTCGATGCAGACACTTGGATACCTTCAACAGAAAGAGGTGGAGCTTTTTTTTTAATAAATCAGAACGAATTTGATAAATAAATGAAAAGACCGTTTGTTTTCTCAAAATTTCTCAACTTTATTTGAAAATTAATATACTTAGGCTCAGTTTTACAATCGTGGAATAAGGACGGAATTTAAAAATCATTTCTCACAAAATTTTAGGTCAAAAATCGGCCGTAAGATGTCGCAACCTTAACTGTTGATTAAAAGTCAACGTTTCGCTATAACTTGACAGCTGTCCAAAGTCGATGTAGAAGTTATGCAATTTTAGGTCAAAAATCGGCCGCAAGACGTCGCGTCCTTAACTGTTGATTAAAAGTCATCGTTTCGCTATCGCTTGACAGCTGTCAAAGTCGATTTAAAAGTCATTTCTCACACAATTTTAGGCCAGGAATCGACCGCAAGACGTCACGACCTCAACTGTTGATTAAAATCAACGTTTCGCTATCATTTGACAGCTGTCAATGTCGATTTAAAAGTCATTTCTCACACAATTTTAGGTCAAAAATTGGCCGCAAGATGTCACGATCTTAACTGTTGATTAAAAGTCAAATTTTCGCTATCGCTTGACAGCTGTCAATGTCGATTTAAAAGTCATTTCTCACACAATTTTAGGTCAAAAATTGGCCGCAAGATGTCACGATCTTAACTGTTGATTAAAAGTCAAACTTTCGCTATCGCTTGACAGCTGTCAAAGTCGATTTAAAAGTAATTTCTCACATAATTTTAGGCCAGGAATCGACCGCAAGACGTCACGACCTCAACTGTTGATTAAAATCAACGTTCCGCTATCATTTGACAGCTGTCAATGTCGATTTAAAAGTCATTTCTCACACAATTTTAGGCCAGGAATCGACCGCAAGGCGTCACGACCTCAACTGTTGATTAAAATCAACGTTTCGCTATCATTTGACAGCTGTCAAAGTCGATTTAAAAGTCATTTCTCACACAATTTTAGGTCAAAAATTGGCCGCAAGATGTCACGATCTTAACTGTTAATTAAAAGTCAAACTTTCGCTATCGCTTGACAGCTGTCAAAATCAATTAAAAGTTATTTATCACGCAATTGTAAGTCAAAAATTGGCTGCAAAATGTCGCTACCTTAACTGTTGATTAAAAATCCTAAATTGATTTTAGCAGCTGTCAAACGATAGCGAAACGTTGACTTTTAATTGGATTTTACATCCCGTCCGGCCGATAACGAAACATTGCCTTTTGAATTGATTTTGGCAGCTGTCAAAATAGTAGCGAAGAATTGACTTTTTAATTGGATTTTACGTCCCGTCCGAACGCTAGAGAAGCATTTACTTTTAAACTGATTTTGACACCTGTCAAACGATATCGTCACGTTGATTTTTAAACTGATTTGACAGCTATCGAACGTTGACTTTTAATTTGATTTTACATATTTCGTGTCCGGCCGATTGATTTTTAAATTGACTTTGGCAACTGTCAAACGATAGTGAAACGTTGATTTTAGATCAAAATGTTGATTTTAGACTTTGACCCCTGTCAAACTACAGAGAAACTTTGATTTTTAAATTGACTTTGACGCCTGTGGAACAGTAGCTAAAGGTTGACTTAATTGAATTTTACAACCGTCAAAACATTGACTTTTAAATTGATTTTGACAGCTGTCAAACGATAGTGAAACGTTGACTTTTAATTTGATTTCATAAACTATCCGACCGAAAAGGAAACGTTGATATTTGACCTTGACAACTGTCAAACTACAGCGAAATTTTGATTTTTAAACTGACTTTGATGTCTGTCGAACAGCAGCGAAAGGTTGACTTTTAGTTGAATTTTACAACCGTCTGACCGATAGCAAAACATTGACTCTTGACAGCTGTCAAATTACTTAATTTGATTTCATAAACTGTTCGACCGATAGCGAAACGTTGGTTTTCAAATTGACTTTGACAGCTGTCAAACGATAACGAAATGTTGATTTTTAAATTGACTTTGACGGCCGTCAAACGATAGCAAATAGTAGATTTTTATATAGTTTTTGACAACTGTCAAACGATAGCGATACGATGACTTTTGAATTGACTTCGGCAGCTGTCAAAACTATTGCGAAACGTTGATTAAACAGAAACAAGTAAATTTGAACGTAGCAGTTTAAATAGACTGTATTTATTTTTGAGGTTATGAGCACACGAAGCAACAAGCAATAATGTGTCAAAAAAAATAAGACAAACACAGTCTTCGAAACGAAGGAAAGTGAGAAATAAACCAACGATAAAATTAAATAAATAATCAAAAACTAAAATAAAAAAACAATTGTTGAAAGAGCTGAGGCAAAAGGTTAATGAAAACAAAAAAAATCAAAAATAAACAAAAAATAATCGAAAACTAAAACAAAAGATAATCGAAAATTAAAAAAAAAATTAAGGCTCAATCATTGTGTCAAAATAGAAAAGAAAGTAACATGAAAAACAAAAGACAATCAGTTTGAAGAATTGAAAATTAATTGGCGACAAAATTAAAAACAAAAAGTAATCGATCATTGTGTCAAAATAGAAAAGATAGCTAGATGGAAAACAAAAGAAAATTAATTTGCGGAACGAAGAAAAATGAAAAACAATCAATGACAAAATTTTAAAAAAATAATGAAACCGAGGATTAAAACAGAAAGTGAAAAAAAAACGAGAACGACAACGTTTTCGAAACGAAGATTAATAAAAAGTAATTCAACGGAAAAATGAAAACAAAAAAAGACAATCGAAAGCTAAGACGGAAGTTAATCGAAAACAAAAACGAAAGGTTTGAATAAAATCTTGAGAAAATTCAGTTCTATTTTAAAAAATTGTAAAAAGAACAAAACACGTGTTGCTTAAATTGGAGGTAAAACGTCAAGTAAAGTTAAAAGCGAGGGAATTGACAGTTTGGTGACTAATCGAGTGAATAAAAGTTACTAACACAAGTTTAAATTGCGCGCCATAAGTTATGAATTTCACTAACAACGTGATTGTTTTCAACTTATCTTTTGAACTACTTGTAGATCCTGATGAAGGATTTGTTTTCCTTATTTAGAGCGCCATCTGTTGGTCGCTGATTTTCTCGAAATGACGTTGTTAATTTGACAGTTCGCAATGTAATTCTTATGGCAACTTAATCGTGATTCGTTTAATTCGAAATTAAATATTTGATTTGCTTTCTGTAAACCCACCCTTAAAGTAAAAAAATTAAAAAAGAAAACCGAGCGATAACGATGTCGTTAAAGCAGTGACCTGTAATAGGTTTCGAAGAAAATTTATTCAACAATCAATTTCTTTTTAAGCTTTGCGTTTATTAACGAACAAGACGTCGGTAAGAAATAATACTAACTTTTATTAACATTATTGCAGAAGACGCTAAAACTATCGTTAAAAGAACAGTTTAATTCACATCAAAAGGTAAAGATCTTTTCACGTCCTTTTGATATTCCCATTAAGCAATTCATTTTCTATAATTATTTACATAAACGCCGCCAATTTATTTATTAATTTAATAAATAAAACGGAGCCTGGCCCTAAGAACAAACATTGCCATTCCGGCACTTATTATTAAGTTCATATTTCTCAGCTACTTTTTCCTCGGGCTTTCTCAACACACAAAGCTTCTTCCTCTTTCGGATGTAGTCGCATGTCAAGAGTGTTCCCAGCACAACCATTGCGGCCACCAAAATCCACCCGGCAACAGGTACGACGTTCACGATGACGTACAAAATATTTAGCAAGTAAACGGGCAGCCCCACGTGCAACTGAAAAGTCAACGCTAAAAATTTTTTTGTTTGCACGTAAGTAAACGCTTACGTATTCGATCCAGAACATCGGGATAAGCGTGTCGCTGAATTTATTGAATGCCTCGTCCACCTGTGACAGAGGATTAATCACCAAATTAACTTGGCTTCTCCCCGCAGATTCCAAGGGCACTCCGGTCGTCGGCTCCACGATGGTGTACGACTTGTGAAGGCTCTCGTTCGGTTGCAACCCGTCGACGTACGAGTGTATTTTCGGATGGCCGTACAAGAAGTGAGGGAAGCTCACGGCGACGGGGAAATCTCAAAGAATCAACTTTATTTCCGCCACTTACGTGGGTGAATGGAACTTACTGTAATAGCATTTCGATATGTCCATGATGCCGTCGGGTAAAACGGGGCGGCCCTTGCTGCAGTCGTCTTCGATCGGCGAAGTCCGATTGAAGCAGTCGCTCCTAAGCGAATACTTGTAGGCCTTGAACCCCAACGCTTCTGTCTCACCTGCGGATCATGAAGTTCCACACACCGTCTTGAAACGAACTCCACCAATTTTTTACTTACTCACTTTCATAGTGTATGGGGATCACAGTGCATATGACTTTCCGAAAGTACCTGAAGACCGTGTCTTTTGTTACGTACGGGGTGAACATGAGCCCTTCAGTGGCGTTCAACATGGTCACTTTGCACGCGTCGCCTTGATGGGGTACACTACGGCTACCGTCGTACTTATCCATGAGCATGAACTTGTCGTGACCGTGCCTCTCCCCGAAGAACACGGTGACCCTGTCGGTGAAATTGTTGCGGTACAACTGAAACATGTAAGTTATTTAACTATATAGAAATATAGTGCTGTTTCACTTACGAACTCCATCACTCCTAAATTGTTAACGGAAAATATCGAAGGTGCAAGTTTATTTAGTACGCCCACTATCGGGTTAGACCAGTTGTGGAGGTACTCGTACAGGGTCGTCTCGATTAGGGTGGTCGAATACATGGCTTTCATGAAGTAGCTCAGGGGTAGCTTGGTGTAAAAGGGCGCGTCTGCAAAGTATGACAGGATGCCCTAGAATTATAACAAGCGTGTTATAAGTTGCAACCCCTTCGATTCGGGTTCGGTCTTACCAGCAGAGGGATGTTTGCCACGGTTATCGTTGCGTTTAGGTCTATGTGGTTCAGTTCCGGTGCGAAAACAGCCATGTGTGTCACGGTGTATGTTATGGTGTCGTTGTCGTTGAAGACTATGTCTTTGTGTATCCATCGTTCCCTGGGAAATTTTTAATTAAACAGGACAATAAATAAAAACAGAAACAGAAAGTGAGCGCCGGGGGTTCACCGAGTGTTGTTTGCGTGTGGCACCGTGGTTTTCCCTAATTCAAAGCATAAATTTCCGCAATATTATTAAAAAAAAAATAATTAATTTCATAACTGTGCAAATATTTTTATCAATGTCCTTATACAGGGTGACATTGAAGAAACTACAATGCATAGCACCACGCGACAGAGGACCATAAAATAATTTAAAAAAATAACGTATGAAGAAGAAATCGCTACTTTGTCAACATGAGCTTTATAAACAATAACATAACATAACAAAGAAAAACTTCACTCTATGTTCAAATTGATGGCCTTGTTTTTGGATACCAGGGTTGCCAATGAGCGAGCAATTACCCGAATTGCGGGTAATTTAAGCAATCTTGCGGGTAAAAAAAATACGTGGGTAAAAATGGGTAATTTCAAGGAAGAAAAAAAAACAGAATAATTTTTAAATTTTTTATTGACGACTAGTTAGTGATGTTTCAGCTTTACTATTGGCAACAAAGAAATCAGCCAAATCCACATTGTCGATCAGTGTTGCCAACTCTAACGATAATTCGGTAGATCTACCGATTTTGAACTTGACATTTTTTTAATTTTAATTCTTTTTATTTATTTTATTTTTGTTTTGTAATTTTGTCCTTTTTCTTTATTTCTAGATCGTCTTTTGATTTACTTTGCGTCAAAAATTGCACAAATGTCAAATCTTAATTTTAGAAAGTTTTGTTTATTTAATGAGAATTTTTTGATTTTAATTTTTTTTGTAATTTTTTTTGTAATTTTATTTAATGAGATTTTATATTTTTATCTTTTTGTAATTTGACTAAATGGGATTTTTTTAATTTTTATTATTTTTTTTATTTTATAAATTTGTCGATCGTCTTTTGTTTTATTTTTCGTCAAAAATTGCACAAATATCAAATCTTAATTTTAGAAAGTTTTGTTTATTTAATGAGAATTTTTTAATTTTTAATTTTATAAATTTCCTTATTTCTCGATCGTTTATTGTTTTATTTAGCGTCAAAAATTGCACAGTAACTGTCAAATGCCTTAATTTTTGAAATTTGGACTGTTTTGTTTATTTCATGAAAATTTAATGATTTTCAAAAATAAAAATCGCCTGAATAAAATCAGTTTTCATTTTTGTATTTTTTTTCTAATTTTATAATTTGGGCGATCGTCTTTTGTTTTATTTCACGCAAAAATTTTCTTAATTTTTATGATTTTTTTAGTTTTTATAATTTGTAATTTTATAGAAAGTTGAAAGTACATATTGTTTATTTAATAGGAATTTTTTAATTTTTATTTTTTTGTAATTTTATTTTGTATTTGTATTTATATTTTTTATTTTTGTTATTTTTTTCTAATTTTATTCAATGAGATTTTTTTTATATTTACTTTTTTTTATGAATTTGTCGATCGTCTTTTGTTTTATTTTACGTCAAAAATTGCACAAAGACCAAATCTTGATTTTAGAAAGTTTTGATTATTTAATAAAAAAAATTTAATTTTTTTAAAATTTTTATGATTTCTTGTAATTTTTATGATTTTTTGTAGTTTTATAAAAAGTAGAAAGTATTGTTTATTTAATAAGAATTTTTTAATTTTTATTTTTTTGTAATTTTATTTAATGAAATTTCTTTTATTTTTATTATTTTTTTCTAATTTTAATCAATCAGATCTTTTTTATTTTTATTTCTTTAATTTTATAATAATAATTATAATAATTTTATAAAAAAATTTTGTTTCTCGATCGTCTTTTGTTTTATTTTACGTCAAAAATTGCACAAAGACCAAATCTTAATTTTAGAAAGTTTTGATTATTTAATAAAAAAAATTTAATTTTTTAAATTTTTATGATTTCTTGTAATTTTTATGATTTTTTGTAGTTTTATAAAAAGTAGAAAGTATTGTTTATTTAATAAGAATTTTTTAATTTTTTTTTTTTGTAATTTTATTTAATGAAATTTCTTTTATTTTTATTATTTTTTTCTAATTTTAATCAATCAGATCTTTTTTATTTTTATTTCTTTAATTTTATAATAATAATTATAATAATTTTATCAAAAAATTTTGTTTCTCGATCGTCTTTTGTTTTATTTTACTTCAAAAATTGCACAAATGTCAAATCTTGATTTTAGAAAGTTTTATTTATTTACTAAGAATTTCTTAATTTTTAATTTTATAAATTTTTTTTATTTCTCGATCGTCTTTTGTTCTATTTAGCGTCAAAAATTGCACAGTAACTGTCAAATGTCTTAATTTTAGAAATTTGGACTAAATTTTGTTTATTTCATGAAAATTAAAAAAAAATTTTTAATGATTTTCAAAAATAAAAATCGCCTGAATAAAATCAGTGATTTATAAAAAACATGATTTTAATCAAGTGATTTAAATTAGCTCAACCGAAATTCAGAGACATCTGTCGGATTTTTTCACAACTATCTTCCGAAATGCTTCGCTTGGTCGGTTTGACGCTAACAAACACCTTTGATTCAATCTAAGTCAAAGGAAGCTGCACTTTAGAGGTGCCATCTGTTGGACGAAACCACAGCAATTTTTCATGCGATATCTCATGAAAGGAAGCGCGTTTTACTAAAACAAAAATCTTGTCGAGTGATTGATTTAGTGACTTTCGATGCTAAGAAATATCTCTGTTTAAATCTGGTGTCAAAAGTAACTGCACTTTAGAGGCGCCATCTGTTGATGGACATTTTATGCGGTCCCTCATGAAAGGAAGCGCGTTTTACTAAAACAAAACATCTTGTCGAGCGATTTAGGGATTTCTGAGTCGAAAGTAAATTGTGCTTTAGAGGCGCCATCTATTGGAGGAAACTGCAAGTATTTCTCGTGCAATCGTTCGCGTCTTACTAAAATTTAAAAAAAATCGATTTGGCGATTTTTGACGCTAACAAATACCTTTGATTCAATCTGAGTCAAAGGCAGGTGCAGTCTAGAGGCGCCATCTGTTGGTGGCAATTTTATGCTGTCTCTCATGAAAGAAAGCACGTTTTACTAAAACAAAGCATCTTGTCGAGCGATTTAGAGATTTCTAAGTCGAAAAGAATTGCACTTTACAGGCGCCATCTGTTGGAGGAAACTGCAACTATTTTTCCTGCAATCTCTCGCGTATTACTAAAATTTAAAAAAAATCGATTTGGAGAGTTCTGGCGCTAACAAATGCCTTTGATTCAATCTGAGTCAAAGGCAACTGCACTTTGAAGGCGCCATCTGTTGGAGGAAACCGTAACAATCTCTCATCTCTTAATAAAAGAAAAATCTTGTCGAGTAATTGATTTAGGGTCCTTTGACCTTAACGAACAAATGTGCTTCAATCCGAGACAAAAGCTACTGTATTTCAGAGGCGCCATCTGTTGGAGGAATAATACAGCAATTTTTCATGCGATCGTCATGAGAGATCGCAGAAGGCGCGTTTTACTGAAATAAAAATCTTGTCGAGTGATTGGCCTAGGGATTTCTGGCGCTGATAAACAATTTTGATGAAATCAGAGTGTAAAATAACTACATTTTAGATACGCCATCTGTTGGAGGAAACCATAACAATCTCTCATCTATTATTAAAATTAAAAAAAAATTGTCGAGTTATTGATCTTTGATGTTAACAAACAAATCTGGTTCAATTCAAGACTATTGTATTTTAGAGGCGCCATCTTTTGAACAAAACCACAACAATTTTTCATGTGATCTCTCGTGAAAGAAGGCGCGTTTTACTAAAACAAAATATCTTGTCAAGTGATTGGCGATAATAAGTACTTTTCGAGACTTCTCTCACTTTAATCATGAAGCATTTAAAAGAGATTTAGAGTTAAAGACATTCATTTGAGAAAAATGTTATGTCAATCATTGGTGCTCTCCCGATTTAAATTTTGTATGAGTGTCTATTATCATTGTCTGGATAGCACTGACAGAACGAGGATTCAACGTTTGCAGAATGCCTGTCTAAGATTTATTTATGGTATTAGCAAATATAGCCGAATATCACATACTCTGACTTGGGCTGGCCGGTTCAATATGTCTATAGGATGGCCGAATTGCACTCCCTGATTTTCTATCACAAAATACTTTTTCATAAAAAGCAAAATTGTGTTTAGAACAGACGTGCATAATATTAATATTAGACATAAGGGCTTATTAACTCCCCCAGTTTATCATGTTGAGATATTGTGACAAGATGCAAGTAAATTCATGCATTGGATTTATTTAGCAAACTTAAGATAAGAGGAAATGTAACTCCTCAACGTAAACAACGGAACACCTGCATGAAAAAACCTTGAACACGTTGGAACGGATTTAAATTATTTCGTTATCTCTCGTACGTTTTCGGCGTCGGTAGAATTCGGAATTGCTCGACTTACACTTCCTATAAAAACTCCTCGATCTACATAAAGAGATAAGATCATAATCAGTTGTCATAACAGCATGTAACTTCTTGTACTTTGATTTGTGTTGTGAATTAAGGATGTGAGTATTTAAGTTATATTTGTATAATTAATGTTTGTCTAGTCATATTTCTAATATAATATTTAAGCTATGCCCCTTGTTTCGATTTATACCGTAACAATATTTAAGAGATTGTTCAGCTATAACGTCGTTAAACTTATTAATAATCTTCCGCCTGTTTTGCGTTCGATGTCTCCATCGTTATTTACTCGTCAGCTGCGAAAACATTTAACCCCGGCAGTCTAGTCCGGATTCAATGTGTTATTGTAAGATTCTAGTTATAATAATTTATAATGAACATGACATAGTCAATACTCTTGGATACTTTTATTAATATTGTTACACTTGTAAACATCATTTATCTTTAGTCTAGTGCGTTTTAATTCTTGTTATTGTTATGAATTGCTTGGCTTACTATTCTTATTCTTATTTATATTTGGTTATTGAGTTCAAGATTTTGAACTCTTTGGCATCATACAGGTATAGAATCTTATACTTATGTTTACGTTTTGCGCTTTACGCTCTATCTGTATACATACATGTATGTTGTCAATAAATTGCTATTATTATTAATTTAAATTTAAATGCACCCTCTTCTGTTTTACTTTAAATAGAAAATCTTCTCTAATATAAATTAGAATACCTCCAGCCCTTCTATTTGAAGTGTTACGTCTTTCAACTTTGTAACCATTTATATCAATCTCGGTGTCCAGTATATCTTCGTCCACGTGAGTTTCCGCCAAACATAATAACATGTTTGGTTACCATTCTTCACTTAAAATCTCTATTTCCTCCTTATTATTAAGAAAACCTTGACAATGTTAACTCATTTAGTTGCTATATTTTGTAATATTAGTTTCGCCTCTTTTGTTAAGGTGTGGCGCCCTCTTTGCTTTATTGAACGGACTGCGGATGCTTAATTTGACGCTAAATTTAATGTGTTCTGGGTCCAGGTAGAGCTTTCTACTTACGTCATTATTCAAGGACGTGGTTGTTTGTTTCAGTCCTGTTCGGTCGAAACATTACGTTTTCTTGTCCCTTTTAAACTTTTTAAGTTAATTTTTAAGCTAAAGTTAAAGTGTACCAGCGCCCTTTAGACCGGTGCATTCTGAAACGGGAAGCGCCACCGGAGAACTAGCCCTAGAAGCCTGGACTAAAAGCCTGCGCCAGAAAACTGCGCCCAAACAGAAAAGCCTGGATGTAAAGGGAAAAGGTTTCGTTAGCAGCCATTTTCATACACGCCATTGCACTTTTTACATTACCTGGGGGCTAATAAGTTCCCAGGTTTGGAATTGGAGTTAAAATTATCCCCAAATGTGTTCGATGGTGTCACGAAATCTTCCGGCACAGCCGCAAATGAATTACTCCTCCCAAAGAGCAAGAACTCCGATAATTTTATTATGCACGTAAAACACGTCTGACTTGTAACACACTTCGAACAAGAACGAGGCGAAATTGTGGCAGGCGAAGGTTGCTAGGATACGAAACCGAAAACGGTCACGTGGTGTGTCATCCACCAATAAACTTCGAAGAAGCAAAGAAGGGACATAGACTTGCCAACTATCGAAAGCGGGCCAGATATCGTCTAGATTCCGCGTTTTCTTCGGCGGGAAATTTGAAACGTAACAATTTACTGGACTATTCTAATGTTATAATGGGTTATATACTTGTAACACACTTCGAACAAGAAAGGACGTCAACGAGGCGAAATTGTGGCAGGCGAAGGTTGCTAGGATACGAAACCAAAACAGTCACGTGGTGTGTCATCCACCAATAAACTTCGAAGAAGCAAAGAAGGGGCACAGACTTGCCAACTATCGAAAGCGGGCCAGATATCGTCTAGATTCCGCGTTTTCTTCGGCGGGAAATTTGAAACGTAACAATTTACTGGACTATTCTAATGTTATAATGGGTTATATACTTGTAACACACTTCGAACAAGAAAGGACGTCAACGAGGCGAAATTGTGGCAGGCGAAGGTTGCTAGGATACGAAACCAAAACAGTCACGTGGTGTGTCATCCACCAATAAACTTCGAAGAAGCAAAGAAGGGGCACAGACTTGCCAACTATCGAAAGCGGGCCAGATATCGTCTAGATTCCGCGTTTTCTTCGGCGGGAAATTTGAAACGTAACAATTTACTGGACTATTCTAATGTTATTCGCCGCTGTTCCAGAATAGCGCTGGTTCTTATAAAACCTCGAGGAAGCGGAATATTTAAGTCAGTCTTATTTAGATTTAGATTAATAATTAATTGAGTTTCCACTTAGCTTAGAGATTGAGTGTTCGTCACTTCTGATCGTACTCAAAGACTTGTTCTGTTTAATAAACCAACGCACAATGTGTCACAGTGGGACCACAGTGTACTTAGTTAATGGAGTTAATTAATGAATAAATCAGATGGTTTAGAGAAGCATGTGATACAAAATGCCGCCTTCAGCGATCAATTTGCAAGTAAATCAGTAGCAATCACCGGTTTTTCAGGGACTCCCGTCCCGTAGGAGGTGGTGGTATAACCGCTGTTAAAGGATAAATTAATTAAGTAAGCAAGAGGGCGAGCAATTTCTTTTATAACAAAGTAGGGAATTTCGTCCGGTCCATTTACTTTTTAATTTATAAAGAATGATATTAAGAATGTCGAAATCATCGACCGACATCAAGAAAAAAGTGGAATTGTTTATGAGGGAACGGGAACTATTTAGACTTGGTGGATCGGAAACATGTGTTAATTTATAAACAATATCGATTGGGGCGCATTCTTAAAATAGGCGCTGAATTCCTCCCCAATTAATTGAGGTTCCACAATGTCCGTATCATTGGAATTTAAATGAATTTATTTGAGCCTACTACAGTAAGTACGACCACAAAGATCACTGGCCATTGCCCATAAAGATTTATTGATAATGCTGGAATTAAATATTCTATTTTGATATCATTCCTTTCTAGTTCTCAGAACTAGATGTAAATATTTAGCATCATTATAAATTTCTTTAAGTTGGGGGAAACTTCTAGTTAACGGAAAAAGGTCGTTTAATTTGGAACTAGAATTTTTTACGTCCACGTTAACCCATCTTTCATCAGAACCAAACGAAGAAGTAATGTTTTCTTAGGGAAAAGTGATAATCAAAATAACTCTTTAAAGTTGACATGAAGAGTTCAATATTTTTGCAGTTATAAATATCTTTCCATTCATGTTTCTGTAAAGACTTCTTAAAATTGTTAATAGCCGAACGTGAGAACTGTCTTTCATGAAATATTAAAAAAAAAGGAAGGTGTAAAAATAGAAACATTGAAAATTGTTTTTTCCAAAATTACAAAACAAAAAAGATCATAAAAGTTGACTTCCAAATAATTTTTAAAAAGAAACGGTCGCGGAATTTGTTTTCAAACAAAATCGGTTATTGCGTGTTTAATTTCAAATAGCAAACGGGTGTTCAGACGTTCGGACCTCACAGCAGTAGAATTGCCGCCGGATACGATGCTTCAGGGCGCTGCGTTTTTTTTCAAACGAATGTAAGCCACACAACGAGTCTTTCAAAACTTGTTACGTTAGCCATGCAAATAACACTTCGGGTTTCTGGCATCATAAACCTGTCATAGAGTAACCCTTTAGCTTTGTGCTCGTTCGGAATTTTGTACGAAATTGGTCGCACAAAATTGTAGAACATGTCAGTTTAGGAAAGAGATCAAATTACGTTGCAAGTTGAAGTAGTTCGCTTTAGTCTGCGTTGTTTCAAACAGGCGCCAGTTATATTAAAATGTCAAGTGGGCACTTGTAATGAAGAGAGGACCAGGGCAGTTGCAGATTGCGAGAGACCACCGCGGTGCTGTATGACAAGCGAATTGGGGGTGAATAGGCGTGATTTGGAGCTAGAAGCAACGATTATCATTGGCCGGTGGTTTCAAGAAAATTATCACAGTCTATACACTTCGTGTCGGTACCTTTGATCTCGTGTCCGAAAAATACCTACTGCGCATTTTGCCAGGATTCGATTTTACATTGGCGGAAACCTCTCGCACTCAAAAAGCATGTGACAAATGTAAACAAAACTCCCAATCCGCGTGCTGCAAACTACCGCGCATTCCGCCAGGAGTGACGGCGAAAAAAATATTTTGTAGAACGCGAAACTAGCGCCAGTGAAACGACTGTATAGACTGTGAAATTATCTTGCGAAGTCCGAGAGGTTGGGCTAATTTTAACTTGGGAAGACGGGAGCGCGAAAAACAAGAAGACAGGATTCGATCCCTCGAGCGAACGGTCGAATTAAATTTTAATTTTGACTTAGCGGGTTTCTTTAGTGCTTGCAGTCATTCCTCATTTTCTAGCTAAATCATTTATTTCGGTACGGTTAAACACAGTGTGTTAATAGAAAGGGCGATTAAACAAAACCACGAATACGTACGTTTCGCGTCGCGAGTGTGTCTAAATCAGAGTGCGCGAAGTGCGTGTGCGCGGATCGCGGATACGCGGAGAGGTAATTTGCATTCATTTATATTCTTCGTCACAAATTTGGTGGTATAAAAAGCGATAGTGTTGTAAGCGAATTTGATAACGTTTAAGTGTTATTTTGTTAGATAAGTTCGATATTGTTGTGCCTTCATTGTGTTTAAATGATCGTAGACATTTAAGTGTTTTAAAAATAAATAACGATTGCCAATTTGTGAACCCCAAAGTTGCAACAATATTAAGGAAAAATAATCTACAAACAGGTCTAGGTGAAAGAATGTAAAATAACACAAAAGAAAACAAAATCTATCGACTAATTACGAAAAAAAAAAAACGGTGATACGAAAGTAAAAACAAAAATAAAAGACGATCAATTGGAAAAAGTAAATATGTAAGAAGAAATGCATTCCCAATCGTTACGCCACTGCCTCACCTTTTGACCCAACGTCTTCAACCTAGATTAAATGTTTGTTCGAATCAGGTGATCTTCGAAGTAGTGAATTATTTTAACAGCTCCTGATGAGTGCATATTCTGAACGGTTCGGAATTAGTCAGAACTCGCGTCAGACCTTAAGGATGCTCAATATGACGATAAACTTAATGTATACTGGGCCCAGGCGGGGCACCCTTTAAGCGTCCAGTTGCATCTCCGATTGCCTCACCTGTACACTATTGGGCCGACATCTTCAACCTTGATCTTCGCGTCTTCTCCACTCAAGAACCTCTCCCGGTTGGTTATGTTGAAGACGTGGATTTTTGCGAGGATGGTCTGCGGCGGATCCTTCCACTCGTCGAAACTTGGGAGGCCTGCAAACGCGCTTAGAGGAATTCACGAGCTGGAGGTGTTTCGGACTCACCGGGTATCATCGCGAGCCTTTCTTTGAGGATCAAACATGCGGGTGTCCATATTGCCCCCAATATACCAATGAGCACTAGGGTTATTCCACAGCAGAGTTTACAGGGTTTTTCTGTGGAAGCAATTTTTTTAGATTTTTTCTAACGTAAGATACGTTTCGAACTTAGGTCGTTGCTAATCATGACCTTTTTGTTTATCAGGATCGTGACGAAAGAGCAAGTCAAGCATTATTCGAATCTTTCATTATTTAATAAAAGAAAATGTTTTACCTCTGTCTTGCATGTTGATGATTTTCTACCACAGCACTCTTACTCTCCGCTCAATCAACTAATTTATTATCAACAATCTATGACTTGTATATAATAAATTAGTTGGTTTTTGTTAATCTCAGTGTCACGAAATAACGAAACTCAAGTTATCGCCGTTGTTGTTAATTTCCATCAGCAGATTTCTTTTGACCTCCAGACTCCAGTCGAGCTGTTCGTGTTGATTTGCGAAAACAAAAGCGGCTCTGTCAAAATAATTTATTGAGCAAATCACATTTTACTATTTCCTAAAAGCGTTTTCTGTTCGACCAGGCCCACCACCTCCGTTTCATCCCTTCTGGTCTTTATCCACCTGGAAATTGAGAGGACGACGAGGGATGGCCCCAACACTAGCATCAGCGCCGTGAAAACCCACTGGGCAATCGGTACGATATTCACGGTGAAGTAAAGGAGAAGCACGACGTAATAGGGTATGCCATTCATAGCCTGAAAATTCATGAAATTAAAATCGAGGTGAAGGACGAAAAGGGTTGCTTACGTATTCGATCCAGAACATGGGGATGCAAGAGTTGCTGAACCTGTGAAACATCGAGTGCAATCCGCTTAAGGGCCTCACCATCAAGTTGCTTTGAACCCGCGCCATCGATTCCAGGGGAATACCCGTCAACTAATTTCATCAAATCGCGCATCGGTTAGGGTTTCAGTCCCCCCCCCCCCCTCCCAATTTTAAGATACTTACGGGCTCGACGTAAACGTAGGAATCGTGCAGGGTGGGGTTTGGTTTCAAGCCTTCGACGTAAGTTCTTAAATTTTCGTCGCCGTGCAAGAAATGGGGGAAGCTTGCCACTAGAGGGTAGTCTGGAAAAAAAATGGTGCATTGTATGTACAGGGTGCTCCAAGTTATGAAATGAGGAAAAGCCACTAGAGGATAATCTGAAAAAAATTGGGCATTGGGTGCCCCATGCTGAATGGTAATGAAATGAGGAAAGATTGCCACTAGGGAATAGTTTGAAAAGAATTATGTATTATACAGGGTGCCCCGCCCCAAACTGAATGGCAAGGAAGAAATGTATGGGGTAAATGGGAGCAACTTGCCAAGAAAATAATTGAAAAGAAAATAACGAAATGTGATCAAATATGATTGCCTGCCACTAGAGGATAATTTTGGGATTGCTTTGGCGAATCATTTCAAAACAACTGCAACGTTTCTTCTCTGCAAGAAGACATCCGCGAAGAACTGAAAAGAAAAACGTAGAAGTTCAAAGAAAGACTTCACCCGAATGAACAAAATTTTGAGAGCGAATCGATTAGAAAAAAAACTGCAACATTTCTTCTCTGGAAGAAGAGAAAAGATATCCGCGAAGAACCGAAAAGAAAAACATAGAAATTCAAAGAGAAAGAAGAAAAAATAAGACTTCACCCGAAGGTACAAAATTTTGGGATTGCTTTGGCGAATCAATTCAAAAATACTGCAACATTTCTTCTCTGAAAGAACAGAATATAGAAGGAACGAAGAAAGGAAGGAAGGAAGGAAGAGAGTCGCCCGTGAAGAAGAAAAATCGCGGAAATTCCTTCATTATATTTGTCCGCAACCAAGCTATTCAACAAACAAAGAAGAAAGAAAGACATCCGTGAAAAACACAGAAGAAATCACATCAATTTAAAGAAACAAGGAAGGCTCTGCCTTCACTTACGTTTACCGGAATAAACAAAACTACTGTCGGATTCAATTCAAGAAAGCTACAATACTTTCTTCTCTGGAAGAACCGAATATAGAAAGGAGGAACGAAAGAAGAAAGTCACCTGAGTACAATATAAGAAGAAGAAAAATTGAAGAGAAGAATGTAACTTTTGTGTCTGCCCGCAATCGAAGTACTCAAAGAAAGAAAGAAGGAAATCTGTGAAGAACACAAAGTTTAAACAAAGAAGATCTCAGTTACGCTTACCGGATTCAATTCAAAAAACTACAAAAGTTTCTGCTCTGGAAAAACAGAACATAGAATATAAGAAGAAAAAATCGAGGAAATTCGAAACGTGAAGGTGAAGAGCGCAAACTTTAAAGAAAGAAAAAAGACTGAGACTTCAGTTACTGTCGGATTCAATTAAAAAGGCAACAATATTCTCTTCTTTGGAAATACAAAACGTAGAACAAAGGAAGAAAGTCACCTGAGAAGATCGCGGAAATTCTAAACAAGAAGGAAAAGAACGTAACTTCCATTTTATCCGCCCGCAATCACGTTACTCAAATAAAGAAAGAAGGAAGAAAGACATCGGTGAAGAACACAAAGCTTAAAGACTGAGACTTCAGTTACGTTTATCGGAATAAAAAAAAATTGTCGGATTCAATTAAAAAAAAAAAAACTACAATATTTTCTTCTCTGGAAAAACAAAATATATAACGAAGAAAGAAGGAAAGTCACTTGGGAAGAAGAATACAAGCGAAAATTCAAAGCAAGAACGAAAAAACTGAAACTTTCATTATATTTGTCTACAATGAAGCTACTAAAAGAAAGAAGAAAGAAAGACATCTGTGAAGAACAGAACACAGAAAAAATCCGCATCAATTTAAAAAAAGAAGAAATGCTCTGACTTCGGTTACATTTACCGGAATAAACAATACTGTCGCGTTCAATTCAAAAGGCTTCTTCTCCGGAAAAGCAAAATATAGAAAGAAGGAATAAAGAAAGTCACCTGCGAAGAAGAATGTAAGAAGAGAAATCACGGAAATTCAAAATAATAAGGAAAAGACTGAAACATCTCCCAGCAATGAAGTTACTCAACGAAAGAAAGATACCTGTGAAGAAAATAAAAGAAAAACGCAGGCGTTTGAAGAAAGGAGAAAGACTGAGACATCGGTTACCTCCAGCGAAATAAAACCGAAATTTTCAGATTATTTTTGCGAATAAATTCAAGAAACCGCAATTATTTTTTTCTGTAGAAAACCAGACTAGAGAGAACGAAGGAAGAAAAAAGAAGAAAAATCGGAGAAGTTCAGAAAAGATCATCTGGTCGTTCAGTTCTCAGGCTTTTCGCTAACGCGAAGGCTTCTAATCCTCATATTTTTTTGAATTGTCGTCTTTTTTGTCTTCCTTTGTTTCTTGGTCATACTGGAATCCATTTTGTTATTCTTCTTCGGTTTTCTTAACATTACGTGTCCTGCCCTTTCATATACCTTACGATCTTTTCTCCTCTCAATTCATCCCCTATTTTTTTGATCCTCTTTTATATTTGGTCCTAGTTTTGTCCTCATTATTTTCCTTTCCATTCTCTTCTTCTTCTTCTACTGTACTCAACATGTCTCTATAAAAAATCTTTCCGTATGTTTCCTACTTTTTCTCCTCCCAACTCATCTTCTATTTTTTTGCTCCTCTGTTATATTTGGTCCTAGTTTTATCCTCACTATTTTCCTTTCCATTCTCTTCTTCTTCTTCTTCCTCTACTGTACTCAACATATCTCTATAAAAATCTTTCCGAATATAGGACGACGAAATACGAAGAGAAAAAAAAACGAAGAAAAGAAAAAGCTAGCGTCAGAAAACAATGGTAACTAAAGTCCTCAGGTTTTATATATAACTCCTGCAAAATGCAGCGCCATTTTGGCTCCAATTTGGGCGGCAAATTTGAAACTGGGGGCAAACCTAAATCATTCTCGTGAAAATATTTTTTAATAACAATGAGGACGTCCAATTTTGTTTAGCCCAATGAAAAAGAATCATGTATTATACAGGGTGCCCCAAACTGAATGGCAAGGAAGAAATGTATGAGTTAAATGGGAGAAGTTTCCCAATAAAAAAAACTGAAAAAAAAAACAACGAAATGCAAATGTACAGAAATCAAAAAAGAAACGAATGATCAAGACAAAATCATTTCTTTCTTGTTCTTCATATTTATTGATTTTTCATATTACGATTGACACTTCTTTTGTTTTCTGTTGGAACACATCAATACAATACGAGAATTAATTTGACACACGAAGAAGTAAACCAAACAGCAGAATAACATAAAAGAAAGTTGATTAAAAATCGTTGATCTTTCAGCGAGGAATCATCCGTCTTCTTTTGTTTTTCACTTATCTTTATCTGTCTGTTTTTGAAGATTCGTCAATCTTCTTTTGTTTTTCGATCGTCACCAATTATCGCGCTTCCTTCTTTTGTTTTCTTATCGTCTTTTTTTAACAACCCACCGAAGAATCATCCATTTTCTCTTTTTCGTTCATATTTTCTTCATACAGGTCTTTTGTTCGAAAGAAATTCTCTGAAACGCGATGCTTACTGAACTTTTGCTTTTAAGCGGAGAGATGGCGCTCGCTTCTCTTCGTTTCATCGTTTGACTCGCACTTGTTTTTTTTTTTTAATGGTTACAAGGCGGTTCCTCTTCATTTTCCAAGAAATACATAGTTGAATTCTGAAAGAAATTCTCTAAAACGTAATGCTCACTGAACTTTTTCTTTTAAGCCGAGAGATGGCGCTCACTTCCATTCACTTTAGCGTTTGAGCGCTTGACTCGCACTTGTTTTTAATGGTTACAAAGGAGTTTTTCTTCGTTTGCCAAAAAAAGTTGAATTCCGAAACAAATTCTCTGAAACGCAGTGCACTCTGAACTTTTGCTATTCAGCCGAGAGATGACGCCCCCTTCGTTTCTTGTTTTTAATGGTTACAAAGTAGTTTCTGTTAATTTTTTTCAAAAGGACAAGTCGAATTCTGAAAGTAATCCTTTGAAATGCGGTGCTCACTGCAGTGTTGCTTCTAAGCCGAGAGATGGCGCTCGCTTCCCTTCGTTTCAGAGATTGACGCGCACTTCGAACCCACATCCAATAGTTGTCCGGCGATGCTAAGCCCATTATCAGCGAACTCGGCTAACAACTTTGCCAGCTTAAAAAAGTTGATCCAATAATACATGTTTTTTTTTTGTTTTTGATATTAACTAAGGTACCTACAGAACGTTTGAGACACCGTGTATACAGAAAAAGTTCGAGGCACCCTGTACATAGAGAAAATGAAGCACCCTGTGCATAAAGAAAGGTTGAGGAATCGTACATGTAAGAATCCAAGCATCTTATAATTATCAAGAGCATTACGGAAATGAAGTCAAAGCAACACGACCGCCCACATAGAAAAATTAAATCGTTTATTAAGAACCTCGCTCTAGATGAGACACGAATGACATTTGCAAATTCTAAGAACTGCAGTGACATTGATAGCCGACCTCGTGCTGAATCACACACTTAAGGGAGGCTACGTAATCGGAATTGACCTTAGAAAAAGTAAATATAAAGAGGTCGTAGCAAAGCACAAGCATCTTATAATTATCAAGAGCATTACGGAAATGAAGTCAAAGCAACACGACCGCGAGAGAAATCCGCCCACATAGAAAAATTAAATCGTTTATTAAGAACCTCGCTCTAGATGAGACACGAATGACATTTGCAAATTCTAAGAACTGCAGTGGCATTGATAGCCGACCTCGTGCTGAATCACACACTTAAGGGAGGCTACGTAATCGGAATTGACCTTAGAAAAAGTAAATATAAAGAGGTCGTAGCAAAGCACAAGCATCTTATAATTATCAAGAGCATTACGGAAATGAAGTCAAAGCAACACGACCGCGAGAGAAATCCGCCCACATAGAAAAATTAAATCGTTTATTAAGAACCTCGCTCTGGATGAGACACGAATGACATTTGCAAATTCTAAGAACTGCAGTGACATTGATAGCCGACCTCGTGCTGAATCACACACTTAAGGGAGGCTACGTAATCGGAATTGACCTTAGAAAAAGTAAATATAAAGAGGTCGTAGCAAAGCACAAGCATCTTATAATTATCAAGAGCATTACGGAAATGAAGTCAAAGCAACACGACCGCGAGAGAAATCCGCCCACATGGAAAAATTAAATCGTTTATTAAGAACCTCGCTCTAGATGAGACACGAATGACATTTGCAAATTCTAAGACCTGCAGTGACATTGATAGCCGACCTCGTGCTGAATCACATACTTAAGGGAGTCTACGTAATCGGAATTGACCTTAGAGAAAGTAAATATAAAGAGGTCGTAGCAAAGCACAAGCATCTTATAATTATCAAGAGCATTACGGAAATGAAGTCAAAGCAACACGACCGAGCGAGAGAAATCCGCCCACATAGAAAAATTAAATCGTTTATTAAGAACCTCGCTCTAGATGAGACACGAATGACATTTGCAAATTCTAAGAACTGCAGTGACATTGATAGCCGACCTCGTGCTGAATCACACACGTAAGGGAGTCTACGTAATCGGAATTGACCTTAGAGAAAGTAAATATAAAGAGGTCGTAGCAAAGCACAAGCATCTTATAATTATCAAGAGCATTACGGAAATGAAGTCAAAGCAACACGACCGAGCGAGAGAAATCCGCCCACATAGAAAAATTAAATCGTTTATTAAGAACCTCGCTCTAGATGAGACACGAATGACATTTGCAAATTCTAAGAACTGCAGTGTCATTGATAGCCGACCTCGTGCTGAATCACACACTTAAGGGAAGCTACGTAATCGGAATTGACCTTAGAAAAAGTAACTATAGAGAGGTCGTAGCAAAGCACAAGATGAGACAGCTTCTAGCAGTTTGATCGTAAAGGTTGCTAGTGCCCGTCTTGTGGAGTATATCTCCATAAGCCCGAGGGCGTGATCGACATTTACAGGATGTCTTAGTGTGTGTTAGTAAATATAAAGAGGTCGTAGCAAAGCACAAGATGAGACAGCTTCTAGCAGTTTGATCATAAAGATTGCTAGTGCCCGTCTAGTGGAGTATATCTCCATAAGCCCGAGGGCGTAATCGACATTTACAGGATGTCTTAGTGTGTGTTAGTAAATATAAAGAGGTCGTAGCAAAGCACAAGATGAGACAGCTTCTAGCAGTTTGATCGTAAAGGTTGCTAGTGCCCGTCTTGTGGAGTATATCTCCATAAGCCCGAGGGCGTGATCGACATTTA
The DNA here is from genome assembly GCA_958336345.1 of Dorcus parallelipipedus. NCBI lineage: Eukaryota > Metazoa > Arthropoda > Insecta > Coleoptera > Lucanidae > Dorcus > Dorcus parallelipipedus. The sequence continues at coordinate 44,503,555 of OY284480.1, read as the reverse complement.
CAGGATGTCTTAGTGTGTGTTAGTAAATATAAAGAGGTCGTAGCAAAGCACAAGATGAGACAGCTTCTAGCAGTTTGATCGTAAAGATTGCTAGTGCCCGTCTTGTGGATTATATCTCCATAAGCCCGAGGGCGTAATCGACATTTACAGGATGTCTTAGTGTGTGTTGCTGTTTTCCAAAAAGTCCGTCCGTCTTTGTATCTAGTGCTATGGTTGGGTAAGAATTTTAATAATTTGATTTTTACTATTTTGGCAACGTTGATAAACTAACATTGCTTATTTTAATTATGAGATGCTGCTAAAATAATTTTAGCTCTGTTCCAACAACGCTTTGTGACGGTTTCGAAACCGAGACGGACATAGTATTTCGACGAAGCCTTGTACTAAAGATTGATAAAGTTGAAAGTAAAGGGGTGATTCTTTTGTTATCATTATTTTTAACCACCCGTCCCTCACATATGTATACATAGCCATAGTTTGAGGCACCCTGTACGTAACGAAAGCTTGAGGGGTACTTTACATAGACGTAGTTTGAGACACCCTGTAAACTTGAGGCACCTTGTATGTACCTGTAGAAGACCGTGACTTACGAAAGTAACACTGTGAGACGTCCGTTAACCCATCCATTAAAGTAGGCGTACCCTTGTAGCAGTCGTCATTTCTTGGGTTGGTACGATTGTACGCGTCACCGGGAACCACGAATTTGTACCCTCTTATCCCGTACTTGGAAACGTCTTCTGTGAAACAAAGACGCAGATATTTTTTTCCGTTAAACTGCGAAACGCGAGGCTTTACTTTGATAGTACAGCGCGACGACTTTGCAGAGGGCCTTCCTGTAGTACCTGAGGGTCCCGTTCTTCGTGACGTACTGATTATACAGGGCGCCCTCGCTGGCGTTCAGGACTTTATCCGGGCATTTATCTGAACGGCCCGGGATGTCGCTGCTCCCGTCGTACTTTTCGATCAGCGAGAACCTCTCGTGCCCGAATTTTGGCCCAAAATACGCGGTGACTCTGTTGGTAAACACACCGTCGGCGTATAACTAAAACCACATACGGAATTAAGGCGCTACGGAGGAGGGGACGGTGCTTACGACGTGAATGGCGCCGAAGTTCTTCTTGGGGACCACCGAGGGTATTAACTTGTGCGCCAGGTTTGCGATCGGGTCCGTGAAGTTGTAGAGGAAATCGAAGACGCTGATGCTGACGAGGGGTTTGGACTTCAAAGATCTGAGCGCGAAGTTGAAGGGGACTTTGGTGTAGAAGGGGGCGTCCCATAGAAACGAGGCGGCCCCCTAAAATTTAAAGCGCAAAAAAGATCGATGCAGGTTTTTCGAAAATCAATCAATCCTCACCAATACTGCCAGATTGGGTACAGTAACCGTTGCGTCGAGGTTGATTTCGTTCAGTTCCGACATGTAGATGGCAGTGTGGTTGATCGTGTAGGATATCGTGCCGTTCTTATTGAAGACCACATCGGTGTGGGTCCATTTTTCTCTGATTGATCGTGAGATGAAACAACAAATTTCAATCAATAATTGCGCTGTCGAAAAGAAAAATTAGATCCAATAGATGGCGTAACTTTCCCCTCCCCCCCTACTTTCCCTATTTTTCATTCGTTTTATTCACCATCAAACGTCAACGATAATGATCGAGCGAAATCACATGCATTTTTTAATTAAATTTATTAAATCTGACATCTTAAATACTATCTAAAAAAAAGGGGGGGGAAGCGCGCCATTTTTGTATCTGACTTGACGTACTTGAATCTTATAGGCCCTACTTCTTTCAGCTTGAGTTTATCGTCGTGACCGGCGAGGAAGTCTTCGGCGTTTGTTACGTTGAAGATGTACAGGTTGATCGTGATGGTTTCCGGAATGTCCTTCCACCAATCGAACGCAGGCAGTCCTGAAATTTTTTATAAAACACCTATTCTATCCCACCTTAAGCTTCCATTGGCTTATCGTAGAAACTAGACGTGGCTAGTTTTACTTGCATTGCCCGCTGCGGCTGCGGTTGGCTTACCAAACGGTGGATCCAACCTTCTCGGCTATTGTATTTTTTCATTTTTTTTTTTAAATAACTTTTAACTACCTGGTCTCATCCTCAGTCTTTCGTTCATCATCAGTTCGAAGGGCGTCCAAATCCACGTGATCACCCCCGCGATTGTTAGCATCAAGCCGGTGGTTAACGCGCACGTCGGAACTGTTGATTGCAAATGCTATTAAATTCCTATTGAAACTTTGATGATGTTTAACACCAGTGGCGTAGCAGGGAGTAAAGCAGCAAAACAAAAACGTGACGTATTTCTCCAAAATAAATAAATCAAATAAAAACGATTCCTTCTCTTGTCGAAGAAGCAAAGACAAAAAAATTGCAAAACACAATTTTTGGTGATTTCGGTTGTCAAAAACAAAAGACGATCGACTATTTTTAAAGAAAAACAAACGGAAGTCGATCGCCTCGCTTGTAGCGCATTTTCTCCATCAAAAACAAAACAAAAGCAAATGACCGCCAATAGAGAGAAAAGTTTTGATTTTTATTTCTTTGTCAAAGCAAAACAAAAACAAAACTGTTTATGAAATAAAAAAAAACGAAAGACCTTCGAATTTAGAAAAAAAAATTGTTCGTATTATTATTTGTTTTTAAAGAAAAACAAACGAATGTCGACCGTCTCTTGTCTTCTTTCATAAAAAACAAGAGCAAGTGACTGTCGTGTCAATCAACTGTTTTTAAAGAAAAACAAACGGAAGTCGATCGCCACGAGCGCATTTTTTTCTCCATCAAAATCAAAACAAAAGCAAACGACCGCCAATAAAGAGAAAAGTTTCGATTTTGATTTCTTTGTTAAAAGCAAAAGCAAAACAGAAACAACAGACGAATAACTGTTTTTAAAATTGAAAATAAACGGAGGGCACAATCGCCTTTTGCGCATTTTCTTTCGCCTATCAGAAACAAAAGAAAAGACAATCAACCGTTTATGAGACGGAAAAAAAAAGCGAAAGACCTTCGATTTTAGAAAAAATTTGTTCGTATTGTTTCTTATTAAAAAAAAAACAAGCAAATAACTGCCAATAGAGAGAAAACTTTTGATTTTGATTTCTTTGATAAAGCAAAACAAAAACAAGTTGGGAGGGTGTATGTTCATTGACGTGCCATTTTTTATTTCGATGTCACCCACAGATGGCGCGATTACGGTGTTTAAAAAAGTTGTTTTTGTTTTGTTCGCTATTTTCGATTGTTTTTGCCCTTTCTTATTTTAATTTAAAAAAAAATGGAAATCGGTTGTGAGACCGATCGTCTTTTGTTTTTATATTTAGAAAAGGGCTATTTTTTAACTGGAAATAAATCACACAGTTCAAGCAAATGTATAAACAGCAATAATTGTTTGTCTTAGTATAAGTAACTAGTCCATAACTTACTTAGTAATGAAAATATTTATATACAGCGTGTTTTATTTAAGTAAAGTTCTGAGTCTTTTCTTGTTTGAAAACGACGTCAATCAAAACAAATAATTTCGTTAGTTGCACTTGCACAAACGCCCGGTATATAATATATTGAAAATGTAACCTTATAAACAATAGCCAAGCAATACTGTTTTATACATATTTCATTATTTGCAGTTGTAAACATTTTCCTAGTTTGTTTTTAAAATGAAGTTGTTGTGCAACCACACAATTACTTTATTAAATGTAAACCATTAATAAATAAGTAAATTATTTAAAACAAGGTAAATGTAAAATGCATTCACGGGATCACTTACACTATCAACAATAATTTATTATTATTATTATTATTATTATTATTATTATTATTATTATCCTGGAGTGATGTCATAATCCTCAATTACACTAGGAAATTTTTCAGTTGTGAAGTATACTCTATACTCGTAAAAATCCAATTAAATTTTTAAACCATTAATTAATAAATGAGTTAATGTTTAAAAAAAAAGTAAGAAAACTTTAGTTACTTTGGAACGCAAAATGCATTATCAGGTTCACTCACGTCAATAACAATAATTTTATTATTCAACTGTACAGGAGTGACGTCACAAACCCCAATTTACACTGGGAAATTTTCCTGCTCGTAAAAATCAAATTTGATTTTTAAATAAATAATAATAATAAATAAGTGAATTGTCAGGTTCATTTCAGGTGCGGTCATAGGGGGGGGGGAGTCGATCGCTCCCCCCGCCCCCCAAGAAGTCATTTTTTCCGAATCATGCGGAACCTAAACATAAAAATTTTCTTTATTGTTGGTTGCAAATTAGTTTAAAAACAAATGATTTTTGTCAAGTGTATTTTTACGATTGTATTTGTCTACAATTTTTGAACACCCTAACGAAACCAAATCCCCCTCCCCCCCCCCGCCCCCAAAAAGCACTTCTAGGAATCTAGTACTGGTTCATTTACGTCATCGATAATGCGTAATTTATTATTGTTGAGTGACGTCATAATCCTCAATTACACTAGGAAATTTTCCTACGAATGCTGATTCAGAGCGAAATTTAAATATTTACGAATGACTGTGTTTCAAGAAAAACAAACGGAAGTCGATCGCCTCTTGGGCGTTTTCTTTCTCCATCGAAAACAAGACGAAAACAAATGACCGCCAATAGAGAGAAAATTTTGTTTTTCATTTCTTTGTCGAAAACAAAACAAAAGACAATCACATGTTTATGAGATGGGAAAAAAAAGAACGAAAGACCTTCGATTCTAGCAAAAAATTTGTTCGTATTATTTTTTGTTTTTAAAACAAAAAAAAAACAAAAGCAAGTTACCACCAATAGAGAGACAACTTTTGATTTTGATTTCTTTAACAAAAGCAAAAGAAAAACAAAAGCCGAATAACTGTTTTTAAATTAAAACAAACGGAAGTCGACCGCCTCTTGCGCATTTTCTTTGTCCATCAAAAACAAAACAAAAACAAATGACCGCCAATAGAGAGAAAAGTTTTGATTTTTATTTCTTTGTCAAAGCAAAACAAAAACAAAAGAAACAACTGTTTATGAAATAAAAAAACGAAAGACCTTCGAATTTGGAAAAAAAAATGTTCGTATTATTATTTGTTTTTAAAGAAAAACAAACGAATGTCGACCGTCTCTTGCGCATTTTCTTTCATAAAAAAAACAAGAGCAAGTGACTGTCAATCAACTGTTTTTAAAGAAAAACAAACGGAGGTCGATCGCCTCGAGCGCATTTTTTTCTCCATCAAAATCAAAACAAAAGCAAATGACCGCCAATAAAGAGAAAAGTTTCGACTTTGATTTCTTTGTTAAAAGCAAAAGCAAAACAGAAACAACAGACGAATAACTGTTTTTAAAATTAAAAATAAACGGAGGGCACAACCGCCTTTTGCGCATTTTCTTTCGCCTATCAGAAACAAAACAAAAACAATCAACTCTTTATGAGACGGAAAAAAAAGCGAAAAACCTTCGATTTTAGAAAAAAATTATTCGTATTGTTTTTGTTTTTAATTAAAGAAAAACAAGCGAATGTCGACCGTCTCTTACACATTTTCTTTTATTAAAGAAAAAAAGCAACAAAAACAAAAGCAAACGACTGCCAATAGAGTGAAAACTTTTGATTTTGACTTGATTGTCAAAAGCAAAACAAAAGACGAACAACTGTTTTTAAGGAAAAACAAACGGAAGTCGATCGCTTCTAGCGCATTTTCTCTCTCCATCAAAAACAAAACAAAAACAAATGACCGCCAATAGGGAGAAAAGTTTTTATTTTCGTTTCTTTGTCAAAACAAAACAAAAACAAAAGACAATCAACTGTTTCTAAAGAAAAACAAACGGAAGTCGATCGCCTCGCTTGTAGCGCATTTTTTTCTCCATCAAAAACAAAAGAAAAGCAAATGACCGCCGATAGGGAGAAAAGTTTTGATTTTTATTTCTTTGTCAAAGCAAAACAAAAACAAAAGAATCAACTGTTTATGAAATAAAAAACACGAAAGACCTTCGAATTTAGAAAAAAAAACTTGTTCGTATTATTTTTTGTTTTTAAAGAAAAACAAACGAATGTCGACCGTCTCTTGCGCATTTTCTTTCATAAAAAAAACAAGAGCAAGTGACTGTCAATCAACTGTTTTTAAAGAAAAACAAACGGAAGTCGATCGCCTCGCTTGTAGCGCATTTTTTTCTCCATCAAAAACAAAACAAAAGCAAATGACCGCCAATAGAGAGAAAAATTTTGATTTTTTTTTAAATTTATTTATTTATTTATTGTAACCAACAGCAATATGCCAATTACAGGCTACAAAAATGAATGTTCATGAAATAGGCGCCAATGCACGTAATAAAAGAACGTAATATAATAAATAGAAAATAATAAAGCTAACAATTAACCATAAACTTACAAGACTAACTAATAAGATTAACTAGGTAGATAGATTTTCTAAAACATGTTTTCTGAATTTCTTTGTGTTATCGAAAAAAACGTCAACAGAATTTAACTTATTAAAGTTATCACACATTCTATTCAAAGGGGAATTCATTGCGTAGTTTGTCTTTTGAGTGTTTAAAGAAAAGCAGGGTCTGTATCTTGCATCATACATAGGTACATAAAACTGTAGTTTACTTAAAATTGCGATACTGTCTAAACGGTTATTTATAAGTTTATATAGAAATATGTTTGAAAGTAAATGGCGTCTATGCGCAAGAGTTATTACACTAAATTTCTCAAGTAAAAGGTTATAAGATATTTCGTATGCATTAACTGGTCCGTATTTTTTAATATACAGGAATCGTAAAAACTTTTTTTGAATGTTTTCGATTTGATTACTGTGTGTAGCATAAAACGGAGACCAAATTATAGAGCCATATTCCAGATGACATCTTATAAGGGTATTATACAAATAAATTAAAGTGCCAGTATTTTTAAAGGAACGAGCATTCCTGATTAGAAATCCTAGCATCTGGTAGGACTTTCGAATACAATTTTCAATGTGTTTGCTGAATGTGAGTTTAGAATCGAATGTAATACCTAAATCTTTAATTTCCTCAGTTCTCTTAAGAATCTGATTTCCTAGTTTGTAAGAATAAACAATTAGCTCTAATTTTCTTGTACATGTAACTAGAACACATTTCTTTATGTTAAAATGAAGCCTATTTTTTACAGACCACTTATAAATTCTGTCTAAATTTTGCTGTAATGTAATGCAGTCTTGAATAGAGGAAACGGTCTTATATATTTTAAAATCATCGGCAAATAACTCAGCATCACAAACTTTAAGTATAGAGGGCAAATCATTTACCATTAATAAGAATAATAATGGTCCAAGATTAGAGCCTTGGGGTACACCAGATAGTACCACGAATGATTCAGATACTGCTCCTCTAAAGACCACATACTGTTTCCTATCAGTGAGGTAAGACACAAAAAATTTTAACGCATTCTTGGAGAAGCCAAAAATGTTTAATTTGGTTAACAATACATCGTGGTCTACAACATCAAATGCTTTAGCAAAATCAGTATATACTACATCTGTTTGTAAGTTGTTAGCTATAGAATCTATTGTATTCTGTGTGAAGTTAAATAAATTCGTAATTGTTGAACGTTTAGCCATGAAGCCATGTTGAGATGTACTAATATAGGGGAGAACATGCATTTTGATTTCTTTGTTAAAAGCAAAAGCAAAACAAAAACAACAGATGAATAACTGTTTTTGAAAATTAAAAATAAGCGGAGGGCACAACCGCCTTTTGCGCATTTTCTTTCCCCATCAGAAACAGAACAAAAACAAAAGACAATCAACTGTTTATGAGACGGAAAAAAAAGCGAAAGACCTTCGATTTTTAAAAAAATTTGTTCGTATTGTTTTTTGTTAAAAAAAAACAAGCAAATAACTGCCAAAAGAGAGAAAACTTTTGATTTTGATTTCTTTGATGAAAGCAAAACAAAAACAAGAGACGAATAACTTGTGTTTCAAGAAAAACAAACGGAAGTCGATCGCCTCTTGCGCATTTTCTTTCTCCATAGAAAACAAAACGAAAACAAATGACCGCCAATAGACAGAAAAGTTTTTATTTTCATTTCTTTGTCAAAACAAAACAAAAACAAAAGACAATCAACTGTTTCTAAAGAAAAACAAACGGAAGTCGATCGCCTCGCTTGTAGCGCATTTTTTCTCCATCAAAAACAAAACAAAAGCAAATGACCGCCAATAGAGAGAAAAGTTTTGATTTTTATTTCTTTGTCAAAGCAAAACAGAAACAAAAGAATCAACTGTTTATGAAATAAAAAGAACGAAAGACCTTCGAATTTAGAAAAAAAAAATTGTTCGTATTATTTTTTGTTTTTAAAGAAAAACAAACGAATGTCGACCGTCTCTTGCGCATTTTCTTTCATAAAAAAACAAGAGCAAATGACTGTCAATCAACTGTTTTTAAAGAGAAACAAACGAATGTCGACCGTCTCTTGCGCATTTTCTTTCATAAAAAAACAAGAGCAAGTGACTGTCAATCAACTGTTTTTAAAGAAAAACAAACGGAAGTCGATCGCCTCGAGCGCATTTTTTTCTCCATCAAAATCAAAACAAAAGCAAATGACCGCCAATAAAGAGAAAAGTTTCGATTTTGATTTCTTTGTTAAAAGCAAAACAAAAACAACAGACGAATAAGTGTTTTTAAAATTAAAAATAAACGGAGGGCACAACCGCCTTTTGCGCATTTTCTTTCCCCATCAGAAACAAAACAAAAACAAAAGACAATCAACTGTTTATGAGACGGAAAGAAAAGCGAAAGACCTTCGATTTTAGAAAAAGTTTTGTTTTTCATTTCTTTGTCGAAAACAAAACAAAAGACAATCACATGTTTATGAGATGGAAAAAAAAGAGAACGAAAGACCTTCCATTTTAGCAAAAAATTTGTTCGTATTATTTCTTGTTTTTAAAACAACAAAAAACAAAAGCAAGTTACTAATACTTAATAGAGAGACAACTTTTTGATTTTGATTTCTTTGACAAAAGTAAAAGAAAAACAAAAGCCGAATAACTGTTTTTTAAATTAAAAACAAACGGAAGTCGATCGCCTCTTGCGCATTTTCTTTGTCCATCAAAAACAAATTTTTCACTAACAAAGAAATCACTAAAGTCGGAAGCCGACAAAAACTAAAGTAACTAACTGACAGCCAAATCCACATCATCGATCAGTGCTACCAACTCTACCGATTTTAAAACTTTTTTTTAATTTTTTTGTAATTTTATCAATTTTCTTTATTTCTAGATCGTCTTTTGTTTTATTTTACGTCAAAAATTGCACAAATTTCAAATCTTAATTTTTAGAAAGTTTTGTTTACTGAGAATTTTTAATTTTTAAAATATTTTGTCATTTTATTTAACGAGTTTTTTTTTTACTTTTTGTAATTCGTTTTCTAATTTTCTTCAATGAGATTTTTTTAATTTAATTTTAATTTTTTTAAATTTTATAATTTTATAAATTTTTTTTCTTTATTTCTCGATCGTCTTTTGTTTTAAGTTCAAATCTTAATTTTAGAAAGTTTTGTTTAATTAATGAGAATTTTTTAATTTTATAATTTTTTGTAATTTTATAGAAAGTAGAAAGTACTGTTTATTTAATGAGAATTTTTTTATTTTTATTTTTTTGAAATTTTATTTAATGAGATTTTTTTTTATTCTTATTTTTGTCTAATTTCATTCAATGAATTTGACATTTGTGCAATTTTTGACGTAAAATAAAACAAAAGACGATCGAGAAATAAAGAAAATTTACAAAATTTATTATAAAATTTTAAAAAAATAAAAATAAAAAAATTTCATTGAATAAAATTAGAAAAAAATAAAAATTTCGTTGAATAAAATTAGAAAAAAATTATAAAAATAATAGAAATCTCACCAAATAAAATGACAAAAAAATAAAAATTAAAAAATTCTCATTAAATAAACAATATTTTCTACTTTCTATAAAATTACAAAAAAATATAGAAATTACAGAAAATCATAAAAATTTTGAGAAAATATAAAAATTTAAATTTTTTTATTAAATAAACAAAATTTTCTAAAATTAAGATTTGACATTTGTGCAATTTTTGACGTAAAATAAAACAAATGACGATCGACAAATTTATAAAATTAAAAAAATATAAATATGAAAAATCTCATAGAATAAATTTTAAAAAAATTAAAATTAAAAAAATCTCAAATAAAATTACAAAAAATAAAAATTAAAAAATTCTCATTAAATAAACAATACTTTCTACTTTCTATAAAATTACAAAAAATTATAAAATTAAAAAATTCTCATTAAATAAACAATATTTTCTACTTTCTATAAAATTACCAAAAAATATAGAAATTACAGAAAATCATAAAAATTTAAATTTTTTTATTAAATAAATAAAATTTTCTAAAATTAAAATTTGACATTTGTGCAATTTTTGACGTAAAATAAAACAAATGACGATCGACAAATTTATAAAATTAAAAAAATATAAATATGAAAAATCTCATAGAATAAATTTTAAAAAATTTAAATTAAAAAAATCTGAAATAAAATTACAAAAAATAAAAATTAAAAAATTCTCATTAAATAAACAAAACTTTCTACTTTCTATAAAATTACAAAAAATTATAAAAATTAAAAAATTCTCATTAAATAAACAAAACTTTCTAAAAATAAGATTTGAACTTTAAGCAATTTTTGGCGTAAAATAAAACTAAAGACGATCCACGAATTTATAAAATTAAAAAAATAAAAAAAAATTACAAATTAAATAAAATTACAAAAATTATAAAAATTAAAAAATTATGATTAAATAAATAAAACTTTCTAAAATTTGAAATTTGTGCAATTCTTGACGTAAAATAAAACAAAAGACGATCTAGAAATAAAGAAAATTGATTTTCATTTCTTTGTCAAAGCAAAACACAAACAAAAGACAATAGACTTCACAACCAATTTCAAAAACTCGAGGGCCACGATTTAGTTAAATTTGGTAACGGAGTTTTGCTTCCTGTCAACTTTACACTCTCGCACATTTTAAAATACATCTTTTGTGTTTTAACGGCTCAGTTGTAATAATTGGTTTTTTGTTATAAGTAAAGCACGGATTTAGGTGCATTTTTAGATCACACAATATAAAATGCACCTAAATCCTTGCTTTAGTTATCACCCCCGATTGCTACGCCACTTTTTCACGCGCTGAAATCGACTCACTCTCGCGCGGTTACTCAATTTGCATTTTCAAGTACATGTCGATGTTGCGTAAGTTGAACATTTTTTTTGCGCATTTCGTACCGGTGCTTAACACGTACGCGTTGCTATTGCAGAGCCTGGTCACTTTATGAGGGGGGTAATGGTCCATATCGTCTGCAATTAAAAAAAAAAAACAGTAGCTGCCAAAATTAGGACAATTTTTTATATATTTGTTTATTGCGTCGGCATTTGAATGGCGCGACTTTCTACGGCTGATTTGCTCTCGGGGTTAATTGTTTCTGTACTCTTTCGACATCGCCGATTGCTTGTTAATGAATGAAAATGATTAATTAATCCACACTTATTACTAGTATTACTACATATCCTGAGAATGTCAGTCAGATTTTTACTTGCCCCCCGGTAATTTTTTTCCGCCTTCGATAACTTATCAGCTTTTATAAGATTTTTGTTTTTAACATTTCGACCGAATCAAATAATGTAATAAAATAAACAAAACGTTTTCTATATAAGGCCCAAATGACTCTCCAAACGTGTCCCCTTCGGGGCGGATTTCTTTTTTAAATTTAATTAAAACAAATTAATAAATACTCACGCGGATTTACGCAATGCGGAGTTTTCCCAGCGGATTTTCCTGAGAGAGGTCGTGCAACTGACGAAACACTTTGCGAACCACTGCATGTGCATGCGGTGCACGAAACTCAATTAGAATCGTTTCTTGATGGTGCAGTGGTGCAGGTGACCTTCGCCGACAGGGTCCTGGGGGGAGCACGCACGCACACACTATTAATTCTGTGTGCACCGTGACATGGTTTCGTCTAAACCGCATCAGTGACATCATCACGAATTCGTTTTCGATTAGGTACAATCGGGAGCAGGTCGCTTACTTTCAAAACGCAGTCAAAAATCGCAAGCCTATACTTGACCCGTTTGCCCAACTCTACGACTATTTATTGAATATGTTAATGCGCGCATTTCAAATGTCGAAACTGCCATTTTTTTTTTCGTTCCGTGATGTGAATAAGCCGGCAGTTATTTGGTCAAGTCACGCTCACTCGTAATCGAAATTTAGCGAAAAAACGCGGGAATTTGTTAATGTGAAATGTTGCGAGATATGCAGATACGAAGAACTAGAGTAGGAGAGTCGATTTTTAAATGATTTCGATTGGATTCGATTCGATCTCTTAAAGATTTTGTCTTCTCTTCGACCTTCCCGTACGCCAGCAGACGAAAAATGATGAGTAAATTCGAATTACTAAAAAAAAAGAGATAGAAAAGGAAATATTTTTGAAGAAAACGACGTAAAACGTAAAAATCGCTCAAGCGGCGAAAAATCGCCAAATCTGGCAACCCTGGACATGACGATGTTGGTATTATTCACTTCATCATGGATTTCGTGAAAAGTCAAAGTCAAAGTGAGCGAGAAGTGCCAATTCAACCAATCAGAATTCACTGTGGTAGCTCATCTCCCTCACTTCGTAACAAAAATGTTATCAAATCTTGCATGGCGTCACACGGGCCTAAAAAGAAGAGGGATTAGATAATTAAAACTTGAAACATTTCACTGATGAATGAATGAAATAGTTGGGAGCACTAATTTTAGTGGTAAAAGCCTTGACAAAACCGAAGTCAAAGAACAAAAGGAAAAACAAAAGATTGTTGATTATTTCGCGAACAATAACAAAGCATCTCTGTTTCAACGATCTCATAAAAAAAAAAAACAAAAGACGATGATTAATTTTGTCGGGCAGTCAGAAACTTAATCAACTTTCTCTTAGAAAATTTAAATTAAAAAAAAAAATCGAAGAACTGTTAAGTAAAAGGAAAAATAAAAGACTATGATTAATGATTTTTAAAGTGACAAAGATCGCAGGCTTATCTTTTTCCACGGTCAACTATTTCAATAAAAAATGAAATAAATTTAAAAAAACGAAAAACTGAAAACCGCAAGGATAAACAAAAGACATTTAAGTAGCGACATCTTTCGATCGCTTGTTGACCTGTCAGGCTACGGTTCTGCTGATGAAGGCCCCAACTAGGCCTGAAACAGCTGTACAGAGCCTGCTCGGGGAATCCGCTGCAATCAAAACCGATTTGCACAAAAATTTTCAAAATAAACAAAAGATTTAAAATAATCGAAATTTAAAAAAAATAACATTTGTGGTAAGCTTGGAAGTATTAAGTATTATTGTCCAAAGTGGTAACTAAATCTGTAGTTTCTTGTCCAAAGTAGTAACTAAATATGTAGTTAGAGCAAAAATGAATGAATTAGTTGGGAACACTGATTTTAGCGGTAAAACTCTTGAATACAAATTAATTATTGGAACGCCACTGACATCTTAATTGAAGAATTCTCCAGAAATTATTCAACAATCTCCACCGTTTTTATCTACTGGTAAAGAGTAAACAGGTGGGAGTCGTACTAACAGTGTTTGTTGTCCAAAGTGGTAACTAATTATGTAGTTTCTTGTCCAAAGTGGTAACTTGATCTGTAGTTTTAGTCCAAAGTGGCACCTAACTAAATATGTAGTTAGAGCTAAAAAGAATGGAGTAGTTGGGAGCACTGATTTTAGCGGTAAAACTCTTAAATACAAATTAATTATTGGAACGCCACTGACATCTTAATTGAAGAATTCTCCAGAAATTATTCAACAATCTCCACCGTTTTTATCTACTGGTAAAGAGTAAACAGGTGGGAGTCATACTAACAGTGTTTGTTGTCCAAAGTGGTAACTAATTATGTAGTTTCTTGTCCAAAGTGGTAACTTGATCTGTAGTTTTAGTCCAAAGTAGTAACTAAATATGTAGTTAGAGCAAAAATGAATGAATTAGTTGGGAACACTGATTTTAGCGGTAAAACTCTTGAATACAAATTAATTATTGGAACGCCACTGACATCTTAATTGAAGAATTCTCCAGAAATTATTCAACAATCTCCACCGTTTTTATCTACTGGTAAAGAGTAAACAGGTGGGAGTCATACTAACAGTGTTTGTTGTCCAAAGTGGTAACTAATTATGTAGTTTCTTGTCCAAAGTGGTAACTTGATCTGTAGTTTTAGTCCAAAGTAGTAACTAAATATGTAGTTAGAGCAAAAATGAATGAATTAGTTGGGAACACTGATTTTAGCGGTAAAACTCTTGAATACAAATTAATTATTGGAACGCCACTGACATCTTAATTGAAGAATTCTCCAGAAATTATTCAACAATCTCCACCGTTTTTATCTACTGGTAAAGAGTAAACAGGTGGGAGTCATACTAACAGTGTTTGTTGTCCAAAGTGGTAACTAATTATGTAGTTTCTTGTCCAAAGTGGTAACTTGATCTGTAGTTTTAGTCCAAAGTAGTAACTAAATATGTAGTTAGAGCAAAAATGAATGAATTAGTTGGGAACACTGATTTTAGCGGTAAAACTCTTGAATACAAATTAATTATTGGAACGCCACTGACATCTTAATTGAAGAATTCTCCAGAAATTATTCAACAATCTCCACCGTTTTTATCTACTGGTAAAGAGTAAACAGGAGGGAGTCATACTAACAGTGTTTGTTGTCCAAAGTGGTAACTAATTATGTAGTTTCTTGTCCAAAGTGGTAACTTGATCTGTAGTTTTAGTCCAAAGTAGTAACTAAATATGTAGTTAGAGCAAAAATGAATGAATTAGTTGGGAACACTGATTTTAGCGGTAAAACTCTTGAATACAAATTAATTATTGGAACGCCACTGACATCTTAATTGAAGAATTCTCCAGAAATTATTCAACAATCTCCACCGTTTTTATCTACTGGTAAAGAGTAAACAGGTGGGAGTCATACTAACAGTGTTTGTTGTCCAAAGTGGTAACTAATTATGTAGTTTCTTGTCCAAAGTGGTAACTTGATCTGTAGTTTTAGTCCAAAGTGGCACCTAACTAAATATGTAGTTAGAGCTAAAAAGAATGGAGTAGTTGGGAGCACTGATTTTAGCGGTAAAACTCTTAAATACAAATTAATTATTGGAACGCCACTGACATCTTAATTGAAGAATTCTCCAGAAATTATTCAACAATCTCCACCGTTTTTATCTACTGGTAAAGAGTAAACAGGTGGGAGTCATACTAACAGTGTTTGTTGTCCAAAGTGGTAACTAATTATGTAGTTTCTTGTCCAAAGTGGTAACTTGATCTGTAGTTTTAGTCCAAAGTGGCACCTAACTAAATATGTAGTTAGAGCTAAAAAGAATGAAGTAGTTGGGAGCACTGATTTTAGCGGTAAAACTCTTGAATACAAATTAATTATTGGAACGCCACTGACATCTTAATTGAAGAATTCTCCAGAAGTTATTCAACAATCACCACCATTTTTATCTACTGGTAAAGAGTAAACAGGAGGGAGTCGTACTAACAGTGTTTGTTGTCCAAAGTGGTAACTAATTATGTAGTTTCTTGTCCAAAGTGGTAACTTGATCTGTAGTTTTAGTCCAAAGTGGTAACTAAATATGTAGTTAGAGCTAAAAAGAATGGAGTAGTTGGGAGCACTGATTTTAGCGGTAAAACTCTTAAATACAAATTAATTATTGGAACGCCACTGACATCTTAATTGAAGAATTCTCCAGAAATTATTCAACAATCTCCACCGTTTTTATCTACTGGTAAAGAGTAAACAGGTGGGAGTCATACTAACAGTGTTTGTTGTCCAAAGTGGTAACTAATTATGTAGTTTCTTGTCCAAAGTGGTAACTTGATCTGTAGTTTTAGTCCAAAGTGGTAACTAAATATGTAGTTAGAGCTAAAAAGAATGAAGCAGTTGGGAGCACTGATTTTAGCGGTAAAACTCTTGAATACAAATTAATTATTGGAACGCCACTGACATCTTAATTGAAGAATTCTCCAGAAATTATTCAACAATCTCCACCGTTTTTATCTACTGGTAAAGAGTAAACAGGAGGGAGTCATACTAACAGTGTTTGTTGTCCAAAGTGGTAACTAATTATGTAGTTTCTTGTCCAAAGTGGTAACTTGATCTGTAGTTTTAGTCCAAAGTAGTAACTAAATATGTAGTTAGAGCAAAAATGAATGAATTAGTTGGGAACACTGATTTTAGTGGCAAAAGTCTTGAATGCAAATTGATTATTGAAACGCCACTGACATCTTAATTGAAGAATTCTCCAGAAATTATTCAACAATCTCCACCGTTTTTATCTACTGGTAAAGAGTAAACAGGTGGGAGTCATACTAACAGTGTTTGTTGTCCAAAGTGGTAACTAATTATGTAGTTTCTTGTCCAAAGTGGTAACTTGATCTGTAGTTTTAGTCCAAAGTGGCACCTAACTAAATATGTAGTTAGAGCTAAAAAGAATGAAGTAGTTGGGAGCACTGATTTTAGCGGTAAAACTCTTAAATACAAATTAATTATTGGAACGCCACTGACATCTTAATTGAAGAATTCTCCAGAAATTATTCAACAATCTCCACCGTTTTTATCTACTGGTAAAGAGTAAACAGGTGGGAGTCATACTAACAGTGTTTGTTGTCCAAAGTGGTAACTAATTATGTAGTTTCTTGTCCAAAGTGGTAACTTGATCTGTAGTTTTAGTCCAAAGTGGTAACTAAATATGTAGTTAGAGCTAAAAAGAATGAAGCAGTTGGGAGCACTGATTTTAGCGGTAAAACTCTTGAATACAAATTAATTATTGGAACGCCACTGACATCTTAATTGAAGAATTCTCCAGAAATTATTCAATAATCTCCACCGTTTTTATCTACTGGTAAAGAGTAAACAGGAGGGAGTCATACTAACAGTGTTTGTTGTCCAAAGTGGTAACTTGATCTGTAGTTTTAGTCCAAAGTGGTAACTAAATATGTAGTTAGAGCTAAAAAGAATGAAGTAGTTGGGAGCACTGATTTTAGCGGTAAAACTCTTGAATACAAATTAATTATTGGAACGCCACTGACATCTTAATTGAAGAATTCTCCAGAAGTTATTCAACAATCGCCACCATTTTTATCTACTGGTAAAGAGTAAACAGGAGGGAGTCATACTAACAGTGTTTGTTGTCCAAAGTGGTAACTAATTATGTAGTTTCTTGTCCAAAGTGGTAACTTGATCTGTAGTTTTAGTCCAAAGTGGTAACTAAATATGTAGTTAGAGCTAAAAAGAATGAAGCAGTTGGGAGCACTGATTTTAGCGGTAAAACTCTTGAATACAAATTAATTATTGGAACGCCAATGACATCTTAATTGAAAAATTCTCCAGAAATTATTCAATAATCTCCACCGTTTTTATCTGCTGGTAAAGAGTAAACAGGAGGGAGTCATACTAACAGTGTTTGTTGTCCAAAGTGGTAACTAATTATGTAGTTTCTTGTCCAAAGTGGTAACTTGATCTGTAGTTTTAGTCCAAAGTAGTAACTAAATATGTAGTTAGAGCTAAAAAGAATGGAGTAGTTGGGAGCACTGATTTTAGCGGTAAAACTCTTAAATACAAATTAATTATTGGAACGCCACTGACATCTTAATTGAAGAATTCTCCAGAAATTATTCAACAATCTCCACCGTTTTTATCTACTGGTAAAGAGTAAACAGGTGGGAGTCATACTAACAGTGTTTGTTGTCCAAAGTGGTAACTAATTATGTAGTTTCTTGTCCAAAGTGGTAACTTGATCTGTAGTTTTAGTCCAAAGTGGTAACTAAATATGTAGTTAGAGCTAAAAAGAATGAAGCAGTTGGGAGCACTGATTTTAGCGGTAAAACTCTTGAATACAAATTAATTATTGGAACGCCACTGACATCTTAATTGAAGAATTCTCCAGAAATTATTCAACAATCTCCACCGTTTTTATCTACTGGTAAAGAGTAAACAGGAGGGAGTCATACTAACAGTGTTTGTTGTCCAAAGTGGTAACTAATTATGTAGTTTCTTGTCCAAAGTGGTAACTTGATCTGTAGTTTTAGTCCAAAGTAGTAACTAAATATGTAGTTAGAGCAAAAATGAATGAATTAGTTGGGAACACTGATTTTAGTGGCAAAAGTCTTGAATGCAAATTGATTATTGAAACGCCACTGACATCTTAATTGAAGAATTCTCCAGAAATTATTCAACAATCTCCACCGTTTTTATCTACTGGTAAAGAGTAAACAGGTGGGAGTCATACTAACAGTGTTTGTTGTCCAAAGTGGTAACTAATTATGTAGTTTCTTGTCCAAAGTGGTAACTTGATCTGTAGTTTTAGTCCAAAGTGGCACCTAACTAAATATGTAGTTAGAGCTAAAAAGAATGAAGTAGTTGGGAGCACTGATTTTAGCGGTAAAACTCTTAAATACAAATTAATTATTGGAACGCCACTGACATCTTAATTGAAGAATTCTCCAGAAATTATTCAACAATCTCCACCGTTTTTATCTACTGGTAAAGAGTAAACAGGTGGGAGTCATACTAACAGTGTTTGTTGTCCAAAGTGGTAACTAATTATGTAGTTTCTTGTCCAAAGTGGTAACTTGATCTGTAGTTTTAGTCCAAAGTGGTAACTAAATATGTAGTTAGAGCTAAAAAGAATGAAGCAGTTGGGAGCACTGATTTTAGCGGTAAAACTCTTGAATACAAATTAATTATTGGAACGCCACTGACATCTTAATTGAAGAATTCTCCAGAAATTATTCAATAATCTCCACCGTTTTTATCTACTGGTAAAGAGTAAACAGGAGGGAGTCATACTAACAGTGTTTGTTGTCCAAAGTGGTAACTTGATCTGTAGTTTTAGTCCAAAGTGGTAACTAAATATGTAGTTAGAGCTAAAAAGAATGAAGTAGTTGGGAGCAC
Organism: Dorcus parallelipipedus; assembly: GCA_958336345.1. Classification (NCBI taxonomy): domain Eukaryota; kingdom Metazoa; phylum Arthropoda; class Insecta; order Coleoptera; family Lucanidae; genus Dorcus; species Dorcus parallelipipedus. The sequence goes on along the minus strand of OY284480.1, from coordinate 44,484,582 downwards.
TGATTTTAGCGGTAAAACTCTTGAATACAAATTAATTATTGGAACGCCACTGACATCTTAATTGAAGAATTCTCCAGAAGTTATTCAACAATCGCCACCATTTTTATCTACTGGTAAAGAGTAAACAGGAGGGAGTCATACTAACAGTGTTTGTTGTCCAAAGTGGTAACTAATTATGTAGTTTCTTGTCCAAAGTGGTAACTTGATCTGTAGTTTTAGTCCAAAGTGGTAACTAAATATGTAGTTAGAGCTAAAAAGAATGAAGCAGTTGGGAGCACTGATTTTAGCGGTAAAACTCTTGAATACAAATTAATTATTGGAACGCCAATGACATCTTAATTGAAAAATTCTCCAGAAATTATTCAATAATCTCCACCGTTTTTATCTGCTGGTAAAGAGTAAACAGGAGGGAGTCATACTAACAGTGTTTGTTGTCCAAAGTGGTAACTAATTATGTAGTTTCTTGTCCAAAGTGGTAACTTGATCTGTAGTTTTAGTCCAAAGTAGTAACTAAATATGTAGTTAGAGCAAAAATGAATGAATTAGTTGGGAACACTGATTTTAGCGGTAAAACTCTTGAATACAAATTAATTATTGGAACGCCACTGACATCTTAATTGAAGAATTCTCCAGAAATTATTCAATAATCACCACCGTTTTTATCTACAGGTAAAGAGTAAACAGGAGGGAGTCGTACTAACAGTGTTTGTTGTCCAAAGTGGTAACTAATTATGTAGTTTCTTGTCCAAAGTGGTAACTTGATCTGTAGTTTTAGTCCAAAGTGGTAACTAAATATGTAGTTAGAGCTAAAAAGAATGAAGTAGTTGGGAGCACTGATTTTAGCGGTAAAACTCTTGAATACAAATTAATTATTGGAACGCCACTGACATCTTAATTGAAGAATTCTCCAGAAATTATTCAACAATCTCCACCGTTTTTATCTACTGGTAAAGAGTAAACAGGAGGGAGTCGTACTAACAGTGTTTGTTGTCCAAAGTGGTAACTAATTATGTAGTTTCTTGTCCAAAGTGGTAACTTGATCTGTAGTTTTAGTCCAAAGTAGTAACTAAATATGTAGTTAGAGCTAAAAAGAATGAAGTAGTTGGGAGCACTGATTTTAGCGGTAAAACTCTTGAATACAAATTAATTATTGGAACGCCACTGACATCTTAATTGAAGAATTCTCCAGAAATTATTCACTAATCTCCACCGTTTTATCTACTGGTAAAGAGTAAACAGGAGGGAGTCATACTAACAGTGTTTGTTGTCCAAAGTGGTAACTAATTATGTAGTTTCTTGTCCAAAGTGGTAACTTGATCTGTAGTTTTAGTCCAAAGTGGCACCTAACTAAATATGTAGTTAGAGCTAAAAAGAATGAAGTAGTTGGGAGCACTGATTTTAGCGGTAAAACTCTTGAATACAAATTAATTATTGGAACGCCACTGACATCTTAATTGAAGAATTCTCCAGAAGTTATTCAACAATCACCACCATTTTTATCTACTGGTAAAGAGTAAACAGGAGGGAGTCGTACTAACAGTGTTTGTTGTCCAAAGTGGTAACTAATTATGTAGTTTCTTGTCCAAAGTGGTAACTTGATCTGTAGTTTTAGTCCAAAGTGGTAACTAAATATGTAGTTAGAGCTAAAAAGAATGAAGCAGTTGGGAGCACTGATTTTAGCGGTAAAACTCTTGAATACAAATTAATTATTGGAACGCCACTGACATCTTAATTGAAGAATTCTCCAGAAGTTATTCAACAATCACCACCATTTTTATCTACTGGTAAAGAGTAAACAGGAGGGAGTCATACTAACAGTGTTTTTTGTCCAAAGTGGTAACTAATTATGTAGACGAGCTTGCCGCTTGACCTGGGAACTATAGCTGTATAGATCATGTTCGGATTCTTCAAACTGGGTTTCCTGCATTCCCCTTATTCCCAAAAATGTGTAAAAAAATTTCGAAACACACTTTTAAAAGCTTTACAATCAGGACTCCAATAAATATTTTTCCTACGTTCGCATCTGTAACAAACGACACTTCTTCTTTTGCTTTTTGCTTTTACGTTAGCAGGCAAACATTTTTGTCTGGGGAATGTTTTCCTGGAAACTTTCTCTGGACATGTTTGTACATGAAAAAAAAAAGTTTTGTTACTTGACTATTCCTTTTCATAATGGCATTGATTTCTTCTCTATGACATGTTGATATCATAGATACTGTTTTGTTTTTAATGACCTACTTCAGTTTATAGTTGAGCGACCCTCCTGAGAACCCGATATACAGAATAATACCTTTAATGAGGTGATCTTGTTAATAGGAAACTACGTCGTGAAAACCTGGTTCTTTTTGGTGGAGCAGCATATAACTCTTTAAAACAAGGAATTTGACATTTTAAATAAAGCGCAACACTTAACTTTAATCAATTTATTGAAAAAAAAAAGAAAAAATAATGGGAAAAACCCCTGATATCCGCCTCTGTGGGATCGGAGATCTTGAGCGAAAAACCTTTGCGTTGGAAATCAATACAAATAAACAAAAATTACGATTTTCAAAATGTACAGTATAAGTCTTTTAATAGATATCACTTTCGAATATCGGCGCGATCTACTTTCTTTCGATTCACACCGTTGATGGTTTCATGTCTACACAGATGTCGGTTGGAGAGCTCTGCTCCTTAATTAGATTACTAATTAATTGAATTTCAAATTAACTCAAGTCTTGGTACAGTGTTCTGAACGTACTCAAACACTTGTTCAGCTTAATAAACCAACGCACAAAGTGTCTCAGTGGGACCACAGTGTACTTAATAAATGGAGTTAATTAATGAATTGATCAGATGTTTGGAGAAGTATGTGATACAGATGCCGCCTTCAGCGATCAATTTGCAAGTAAATCAGCAGCGATCACCGGTTTTTCAAAGTGTAACGTGTTTTGTGTGTTGCCGGAATTCTTGCTCTCTGTGTGAGAAGAATTCACCAAACGACTGTGTCGGAATTTCTGGTTGCACCTCCGAACGAGTTGGGCTTCATACTAAGCCTGGAAATCTAGAAAATCCCAGCTAACGTAAAACGTGCAAGGGCGTGTAACTTCTTTTTTACGAAACTTTGACAAACGTTACTTCAAATAATAGTTCCAACTGTTTTTTATCCCTAGATGTGCGTGCGACAAGGATAGATATAAAAAAATCACTAAATGCGTTACCTCTATACGAAGTATGTTGATTTAGTACCTTAGTGAATGTACCGTAACCCGATCGTGGAAACTTGATCAGCCATCTTGACGATCCGAGCGGATCCAGTTTGAACCAGATTGCTGACGTTACCCGCGCACATCAGAGGGCTTCGTAAGTACCCACCGGCCACCGCGCTTCGGTTGGTAACGTTGACCCTGACGCATGACTGGACGCGCTGTCAAAAGGTTAGGTTTTCCAACTTTAATTTAATCTGACGTTTTGCGAATCGATCGGTTTATATTTTATTCATTTCTCGTGAACGGTTAAATCGCGAGGAAGAATTTCGAACTACGTGTTGTGCTGCGTTTACCGTAGTTAATTTTAGCAGCCACTTGAAATTGTGTAAAGTGCTGTATGTTTTGATTTGTTTAATAAAACCTCAGTTGTGTTAATTTTAACTTCGAGTTTAATTTCTGCGTTCACGCACACCAGTGAGTAAAGTCTCGCCTCTGTTTGATTTATTGTTGATTTATTTCTGCCCGATTTGGTCGATTGAAGACGTCGACTGGTCGATTACGTTTTAGCTGAAAAGCAGTCTTCTGGCGCCCTTTAATAATTTTACTACCTTGATTAACCCACCCCTTTCTTCACTGTTGCTAGACCGGGGAACAGCTGATACGTTTCGTCAGCAGAAGCTTGTCATCTGTCATTGGTAAGAGGCAAGTAAATTAAATTTAAATTTGGTGACAAATTCTCACGTTATGATACGCCCCCATATCACCATACTTAAATATGGTGCTACCTTCTTGATACTGCTCAAAGATGTCCTTACATTTCTCCATGTGATTAGGAGACTTGTACATGACACACTCGTCAAAGCGGTCAAGCAAAATACTTAATATTTCTGTATCGACTTGTCTGTCTTCTCTTTCATACTGAACGTTGGCTTCGTGATAACAAATTAAATCATCGATGTCGCACTGGCCTATGGTGGAACTAGATTTCTGGGAAATCTACTGAAACTGCTATCGTCTCGACAATGGGCTTTATTAACCTTGGTAATCAGTAGTTGGCCTTTCTAAGGCCTTTGACACCCTAGATATTGGGCTTCTATTAATGAAGCTTGATAGGTATGGTGTCAGGGGCCAAGCAAATGATTGGTTTAGATCTTTTTTAATTAACAGAAACCATGTTGTCAAAATTAATGATAAAACTTCAAAGTGTTATGACTTGTGTATGGGTGTCCCTCAGGGTTCCGTGCTGGGGCCACTACTGTTTTTGTTTTTTGTTAGTGATCTCCCTTTAAATCTATCCATTGGTCATCCTTGTATGTTTGCTGATGACTTGACAGTGGTGGTCTCGACCCAAGACTGAGGAACTCCTGCTTCAGAATACTAAACCTGTTATCACTGCAGTTCAAGATTGGCGTAATGAAAATCGTTTGTTGCTAAATTCATTTTCCAAGGCGTTTGCTACCTTTATCTGAAAAAAACGTTATTTGGCGGTTGGTTTTCGACAAGCGCTGTCCACTTAGGGTGTGTGCATATGAATCTAATTTTAGTTTTTTTTGTTTCAAAATTCCTCAATGAAAATTAAAACAAAATAGCAAGTGTGGCATATCAACGAGTTCCAGTCCAAACAACGAAAATCGCGCCCATAAAAAATTAAGTTGGCTATGAAAAAACAAAAATGAATCGCTCCAGAAATAAAGTACTTCCGGCATTCAATCAAGCGTTAAAGTTGCTTCGAGAATGTTTTCGCAGATTTTGAAAAAGTTCATAATTAAAAAAGTTATGTCCGATTATCGAAAATCGCAATTTTTAGTTTTTCTCCGATTGCGAAAAAACCGTTCGAGATATTTCAAATTTCTTAACAGATTATTAATCAGCATGAAATTTTGCAACTTTGCGCCCATTTAACCATTTCTCTATCTCTTATAATAAGCGAGATCCCCATGCTGGCCCTCGAATTACAATCACCCTGTATAGGAAATAGCGCTATTCGAGAATAGCGGCGAATAAGGATAGAACATTCCAGTAAATTCTACTATCGTTCGGTGCGAGTCTGGAATAGATTAGAATGTTGTCTGTACCATAGGTAGCGCGACCAGTCTAAAAATAGAATTTAGTTCACGGAATGTAACAATGCGAACAAAAGGAGAGGGAGTCAAAAGAAGCAGAAATTTGAAAACAAAAGAACGAACTTTATAAAGCACCTATGGCCATGTGTGTAATTTGAAAAGTTAATTGGATGGAAAGAAACCAAAAGAAACTTCAAATAAAAGACAACGAAATGCAAAGTAATAGACGAGCAAAAGAAAAAACAAATGAAAAATCGGCGAAAGTTTTTGAAAATCGCAGAGTGAAACATTACGTATTACATTACGATTTAAGTAAAATCAATTCGACAAAAAGAGAAACAAAACAAACAAAAAAAAACAAAAGGAAAACTGATAGATGAACGGCTGTCTCTTGGATTTTTTCTCTTTGGTGATTTCGGTTATGAAAAACAAAAGACGATCGACTATTTACGATGAAACTTTCGATTTTCATTTTTCGTCAAAAGCAAAACAAAAGTAATCGATTTTACTAAAAACCTTCAACAGGAAACATAAAACTCAAGCTTTGACAAGCAAAGAACGACATTAGATTTTGACAGGAACAGAAGAAAATGTTAAAAAGTAAGTAAAAAGTAAAGTGATAGGAGACGAACATTCTCTCCCCCAAAGTTATGTTTTACGATCATTTCTTGTTATTTTTTTTTCAAATTTACAATAATTATTGATCGTGTTGTTTTGTTAATTAAAATGTTATTGTTTTTATCATCAAAAAGTTTTTTTTTAATGCTTCAAATTTATAATTGCCGATCGTCTTTTGTTTTTTCTTTTATTTATTAAAAATTTTAGATATACTTTTCCGTTTTTTTTTTGTTTTCCTCTTTCTCTCCCTCAAAAAACTTCCACTTGCCTATCATTTTTTTGCTTTCCTTTTGTTCGTTTAGTTTTTTCAAATTTATAACATGTAATTATTATTATTGATCGTCTTTTACTTTCTAAATTAATTCGACGATTTTTCGGCGAAAATCTTTTGAAAATCGTAAGTAAGTAAGTAAACAAGCGCCAGAGTGCCAGAGAAATGAACAAAAGAAAACTGTAGTAAACGACAACGATGTTCGACGATCTAAGCGAAAAGCAAAACAAAAGAATATCGACGACTCTTCCGTGGAATGTTTTAAAGAAAATCGTATCAGTGATAAATCATAATACTGATGAAAAGTAATGGAAAATTCAAAAAGATATCAATTAAAAAAAAATTAATTGAAAACAGAAAAAAATTAAAATTTCCCGCTGACGAAAGTAGTCCGATAAAATTTGCATAGATGGCGCCACGCGATCTCGATTTTCTTTTAAATTTGCGGAAGATGACTGAAATACACTTAACTGCTGAATTGTAAGCAAAATTCAAATTTCGCGCCGAGAAAAATCGTGGTTCGATAAAATTTAGACAGATGGCGCCACATTTTATTTTTTTTAATTTATTTATTTCGACCTGCCGAAGATAAGCGAAATATACTTTATTATACTTCAATAGAAAAAAAATAAAATTTGACGTCGAAAAAACGTAGTACGACAAAACTTACATAGATGGCGTGACACGGTCTCGATTTTTTAAAATTAATTTCAACTTGCGGAAGATGACTGAAATACACTTTATTGTAAATAGATAAAAATTCAAAATTTCGTGCCGAAAATGTAGTTCGATAAAATATACATAGATGGCGCCACGGGTTCTCGATTTTTTTTTCTTTGTTAAATTAACTTCAACTTGCGGAAGATGACTGAAATACACCTAATTGCAAACAAAAAAAAAATTAACATTTCGCACCCCGAAAAAGGTAGTCCGATAAAATTTACATAGATGGCGCCACACGAATCGATTCTTAATTAAAATTAATTTCAACTTGCAGAAGGTGAATGAAATACAGTTAATTGCGAATGGAAAAAATTCAAAATTTCGCGCCGAAAAAGTAATCCGATAAAATTTACATAGATGGCGCCATAGGTTCTCGATTTTTTTTCTTTGTTAAATTAACTTCAACTTGCGGAAGATGACTGAAATACACCTAATTGCAAACAAAAAAAAAATTAACATTTCGCACCCCGAAAAAGGTAGTCCGATAAAATTTACATAGATGGCGCCACACGAATCGATTCTTAATTAAAATTAATTTCAACTTGCAGAAGGTGAATGAAATACAGTTAATTGCGAATGGAAAAAATTCAAAATTTCGCGCCGAAAAAGTAATCCGATAAAATTTACATAGATGGCGCCATAGGTTCTCGATTTTTTTTCTTTGTTAAATTAACTTCAACTTGCGGAAGATGACTGAAATACACCTAATTGCAAACAAAAAAAAAATTAACATTTCGCACCCCGAAAAAGGTAGTCCGATAAAATTTACATAGATGGCGCCACACGAATCGATTCTTAATTAAAATTAATTTCAACTTGCAGAAGGTGAATGAAATACAGTTAATTGCGAATGGAAAAAATTCAAAATTTCGCGCCGAAAAAGTAATCCGATAAAATTTACATAGATGGCGCCATAGGTTCTCGATTTTTTTTCTTTGTTAAATTAACTTCAACTTGCGGAAGATGACTGAAATACACCTAATTGCAAACAAAAAAAAAATTAACATTTCGCACCCCGAAAAAGGTAGTCCGATAAAATTTACATAGATGGCGCCACACGAATCGATTCTTAATTAAAATTAATTTCAACTTGCAGAAGGTGAATGAAATACAGTTAATTGCGAATGGAAAAAATTCAAAATTTCGCGCCGAAAAAGTAATCCGATAAAATTTACATAGATGGCGCCATAGGTTCTCGATTTTTTTTCTTTGTTAAATTAACTTCAACTTGCGGAAGATGACTGAAATACACCTAATTGCAAACAAAAAAAAAATTAACATTTCGCACCCCGAAAAAGGTAGTCCGATAAAATTTACATAGATGGCGCCACACGAATCGATTCTTAATTAAAATTAATTTCAACTTGCAGAAGGTGAATGAAATACAGTTAATTGCGAATGGAAAAAATTCAAAATTTCGCGCCGAAAAAGTAATCCGATAAAATTTACATAGATGGCGCCATAGGTTCTCGATTTTTTTTCTTTGTTAAATTAACTTCAACTTGCGGAAGATGACTGAAATACACCTAATGGCAAACAAAAAAAAAATTAACATTTCGCACCCCAAAAAAGGTAGTCCGATAAAATTTACATAGATGGCGCCACACGAATCGATTCTTAATTAAAATTAATTTCAACTTGCAGAAGGTGAATGAAATACAGTTAATTGCGAATGGAAAAAATTCAAAATTTCGCGCCGAAAAAGTAATCCGATAAAATTTACATAGATGGCGCCATAGGTTCTCGATTTTTTTTCTTTGTTAAATTAACTTCAACTTGCGGAAGATGACTGAAATACACCTAATTGCAAACAAAAAAAAAATTAACATTTCGCACCCCGAAAAAGGTAGTCCGATAAAATTTACATAGATGGCGCCACACGAATCGATTCTTAATTAAAATTAATTTCAACTTGCAGAAGGTGAATGAAATACAGTTAATTGCGAATGGAAAAAATTCAAAATTTCGCGCCGAAAAAGTAATCCGATAAAATTTACATAGATGGCGCCATAGGTTCTCGATTTTTTTTCTTTGTTAAATTAACTTCAACTTGCGGAAGATGACTGAAATACACCTAATTGCAAACAAAAAAAAAATTAACATTTCGCACCCCGAAAAAGGTAGTCCGATAAAATTTACATAGATGGCGCCACACGAATCGATTCTTAATTAAAATTAATTTCAACTTGCAGAAGGTGAATGAAATACAGTTAATTGCGAATGGAAAAAATTCAAAATTTCGCGCCGAAAAAGTAATCCGATAAAATTTACATAGATGGCGCCATAGGTTCTCGATTTTTTTTCTTTGTTAAATTAACTTCAACTTGCGGAAGATGACTGAAATACACCTAATTGCAAACAAAAAAAAAATTAACATTTCGCACCCCGAAAAAGGTAGTCCGATAAAATTTACATAGATGGCGCCACACGAATCGATTCTTAATTAAAATTAATTTCAACTTGCAGAAGGTGAATGAAATACAGTTAATTGCGAATGGAAAAAATTCAAAATTTCGCGCCGAAAAAGTAATCCGATAAAATTTACATAGATGGCGCCATAGGTTCTCGATTTTTTTTCTTTGTTAAATTAACTTCAACTTGCGGAAGATGACTGAAATACACCTAATTGCAAACAAAAAAAAAATTAACATTTCGCACCCCGAAAAAGGTAGTCCGATAAAATTTACATAGATGGCGCCACACGAATCGATTCTTAATTAAAATTAATTTCAACTTGCAGAAGGTGAATGAAATACAGTTAATTGCGAATGGAAAAAATTCAAAATTTCGCGCCGAAAAAGTAATCCGATAAAATTTACATAGATGGCGCCATAGGTTCTCGATTTTTTTTCTTTGTTAAATTAACTTCAACTTGCGGAAGATGACTGAAATACACCTAATTGCAAACAAAAAAAAAATTAACATTTCGCACCCCGAAAAAGGTAGTCCGATAAAATTTACATAGATGGCGCCACACGAATCGATTCTTAATTAAAATTAATTTCAACTTGCAGAAGGTGAATGAAATACAGTTAATTGCGAATGGAAAAAATTCAAAATTTCGCGCCGAAAAAGTAATCCGATAAAATTTACATAGATGGCGCCATAGGTTCTCGATTTTTTTTCTTTGTTAAATTAACTTCAACTTGCGGAAGATGACTGAAATACACCTAATTGCAAACAAAAAAAAAATTAACATTTCGCACCCCGAAAAAGGTAGTCCGATAAAATTTACATAGATGGCGCCACACGAATCGATTCTTAATTAAAATTAATTTCAACTTGCAGAAGGTGAATGAAATACAGTTAATTGCGAATGGAAAAAATTCAAAATTTCGCGCCGAAAAAGTAATCCGATAAAATTTACATAGATGGCGCCATAGGTTCTCGATTTTTTTTCTTTGTTAAATTAACTTCAACTTGCGGAAGATGACTGAAATACACCTAATTGCAAACAAAAAAAAAATTAACATTTCGCACCCCGAAAAAGGTAGTCCGATAAAATTTACATAGATGGCGCCACACGAATCGATTCTTAATTAAAATTAATTTCAACTTGCAGAAGGTGAATGAAATACAGTTAATTGCGAATGGAAAAAATTCAAAATTTCGCGCCGAAAAAGTAATCCGATAAAATTTACATAGATGGCGCCATAGGTTCTCGATTTTTTTTCTTTGTTAAATTAACTTCAACTTGCGGAAGATGACTGAAATACACCTAATTGCAAACAAAAAAAAAATTAACATTTCGCACCCCGAAAAAGGTAGTCCGATAAAATTTACATAGATGGCGCCACACGAATCGATTCTTAATTAAAATTAATTTCAACTTGCAGAAGGTGAATGAAATACAGTTAATTGCGAATGGAAAAAATTCAAAATTTCGCGCCGAAAAAGTAATCCGATAAAATTTACATAGATGGCGCCATAGGTTCTCGATTTTTTTTCTTTGTTAAATTAACTTCAACTTGCGGAAGATGACTGAAATACACCTAATTGCAAACAAAAAAAAAATTAACATTTCGCACCCCGAAAAAGGTAGTCCGATAAAATTTACATAGATGGCGCCACACGAATCGATTCTTAATTAAAATTAATTTCAACTTGCAGAAGGTGAATGAAATACAGTTAATTGCGAATGGAAAAAATTCAAAATTTCGCGCCGAAAAAGTAATCCGATAAAATTTACATAGATGGCGCCATAGGTTCTCGATTTTTTTTCTTTGTTAAATTAACTTCAACTTGCGGAAGATGACTGAAATACACCTAATTGCAAACAAAAAAAAAATTAACATTTCGCACCCCGAAAAAGGTAGTCCGATAAAATTTACATAGATGGCGCCACACGAATCGATTCTTAATTAAAATTAATTTCAACTTGCAGAAGGTGAATGAAATACAGTTAATTGCGAATGGAAAAAATTCAAAATTTCGCGCCGAAAAAGTAATCCGATAAAATTTACATAGATGGCGCCATAGGTTCTCGATTTTTTTTCTTTGTTAAATTAACTTCAACTTGCGGAAGATGACTGAAATACACCTAATTGCAAACAAAAAAAAAATTAACATTTCGCACCCCGAAAAAGGTAGTCCGATAAAATTTACATAGATGGCGCCACACGAATCGATTCTTAATTAAAATTAATTTCAACTTGCAGAAGGTGAATGAAATACAGTTAATTGCGAATGGAAAAAATTCAAAATTTCGCGCCGAAAAAGTAATCCGATAAAATTTACATAGATGGCGCCATAGGTTCTCGATTTTTTTTCTTTGTTAAATTAACTTCAACTTGCGGAAGATGACTGAAATACACCTAATGGCAAACAAAAAAAAAATTAACATTTCGCACCCCAAAAAAGGTAGTCCGATAAAATTTACATAGATGGCGCCACACGAATCGATTCTTAATTAAAATTAATTTCAACTTGCAGAAGGTGAATGAAATACAGTTAATTGCGAATGGAAAAAATTCAAAATTTCGCGCCGAAAAAGTAATCCGATAAAATTTACATAGATGGCGCCATAGGTTCTCGATTTTTTTTCTTTGTTAAATTAACTTCAACTTGCGGAAGATGACTGAAATACACCTAATTGCAAACAAAAAAAAATTAACATTTCGCACCCCAAAAAAGGTAGTCCGATAAAATTTACATAGATGGCGCCACACGAATCGATTCTTAATTAAAATTAATTTCAACTTGCAGAAGGTGAATGAAATACAGTTAATTGCGAATGGAAAAAATTCAAAATTTCGCGCCGAAAAAGCAATCCGATAAAATTTACATAGATGGCGCCACACGATCTCGATTATTTTTTTAAATTTCAACCTGTGGACAAAAAAGGTAGTCCGACAAAATTTTTTAGAAATTAATTTTAATTTGCGGAAGATGACTGAAACACAGTCAATTGTAAATTAAAAATTTCACGTCGAAAAAACGTAGTCCGATAAAATTTACATAGAGGGCGCCACACGATCTCGAATACTTTTTTTTTTTAATTTCAACCTGCGGTAGATGACTTAAATATATTTAATTATGTATTTAATTATAAATAGAAAAGATTCAAATTTCGCGCCGAAAATAAACCGTGGTCCGATAAAATTTACGTAGATGGCGCAACACGATTTTGTTTTTTTTTTTTTTAATAATCGAGTTTTCTTCGTAGTTTAAATTTAGAAAATTGTTTCGTCCACAAGAAACAAACGAAAACTTCAATCAACAACGACGAAATGCAGAAATAGATGGCGCCACACAATTTCATCCGACAGAGAATGAATAAAATATACTTGAATAACCGTGAAGGGAAAAAATTTAATTTCAAGTTTGGCGTGAAAGACGATTGAAATATACGTAAACTGTCAGCAAGAAATTATTTTCAAATTTCGCGCCGAAAAAATGTAATTGGATAAGATTTACATAGATGGCGCCAAAAAATTTCCACCTTTTTTCTTAAATTTCACCGGCGAAAGAAGATTGAAATATGTAGTTATACTTGAAACTCATTTTCAAACTTCGCGCCTAGTTTTGCAAGATTTACACACCTATAGATGGCGCCACACAATCTCGTTTTTTTTATTTCTTACAAATTTTATCTGGCGAAAGGTGATTGTTACATACTCTATCGTAAATGGGAAAAACAAAGTTCATATTGTGCGATGATGAAAATATTGTAGTCGGACAAAATTTACATAGATGGCGCCACAGGTAATTTTTTCGTTTGCCTTAGCTCTTGCCTTACGGTTATTTTTGTTGACAGATGTAGTTCTTGCCAAATGAAAATTGTAAATCAAATTGATTTGTTTAATTGTTATTTTTGTTGTATATAAGAAGTGTGCGTATAATGAGGGTCATCCTGTATTTATCACAAATGACACAACACGAAGTGCCCTTGCTGGAGATAACCCTGTATACGTGACAACCCCCAAATGCATTCCAAATTCTTTAATTTTATTTCATAACTATCCTGTGCGTAACGAACGCGGAAATTTCAGAAACGCAACCTTCTTTTTTTTTTAATCATTTTGTAATCGTCCGTTTAATTATTTATCATTTACTGGAATTGATTACAAATGATGCATCATCAGCAGATCCTTGCAAGTTCAGTATTTAATTCCGCTAATTACAAACAAAAACACTTCCAAGGTTCCCATCATCCATCACTTGACGAACAACACGGAACTTCCTTGGCCGTTTGTTATTTATAAATAGCAAAAATTTGTTTGCACTTGTAATCGTCGACTTTTTTTTAAATAATAATTGGCTTCGCTTTTCGGGCGAGCAAGAAACGAAACGGGCGATGGTAAACTTGTATAAAATTTATTTTCCAAATGTATATAATACAATAACCATTTGCTTAAATCAACTAGAAAAAAAAAGAATCCCTAAAAATTACACTATACAGAAGAAGTAATAAATCATTAAGGTAAATGCCACAAAATATTTTCGGGAATTCACGCGAAAATATCCTGTGATAAGTATCACTAATCGTTCTTCTCCGGCAGTTTCTGTTACACGGGGGGGGGCGAAATAAAGTAACCTATTTACACGCATTACATAATATTAATAGTCAGGGACGGATTTGCCGGTTTTCAGCCCGTGCATCAGAAACGCGCCTGCAGTCACCTAATTTAAAAAGAAATTACAAAACTGAGCAAATCTTGATTTAAAAAGTAATAATAATAATAAACACCTACCCTAACATTCTCCTACGCTTTAATTAATTTAAAAAAGTGTATAAATTATTTAATTTGTTATTGTTCGCATAGACGACAAAAAAATTGAGTTGAGCTATTTACATGTACGTATAAGGCACTATGGTCGTTTCTCACTTTGGAATTCAAATTAAAAAATTGTTTTACTTTTGCAAAGAACGCTCCTCATTCTCATTCTCATTCTCATTTCACCTCCACTTTGACCGTGTGCTTTTTAAATTCGAATAATGAAAATGTTGAAGCTAACGTGTGATCAAAAAATTACGTCGTCCTTGCCTTTGAAAAAGTGTGTTCCGTCAAATGTCAAAACCTCACGTAAAAAAAATCGCGCTCGATTGCTTGATTAAAGAAAAAAACTTGACACAAGGAAAAAATTAATGTATGTAGAGCTGGCAACGTTGCCGGTTTTCAAAAACATAACCACAACATCCCAAACGAACTGGAAGACATAACTATGGTCTCCAGTGACACAAACAAATATGTCATTGCGTCAATTGTAAGCGGTGATGTTTTTGTTGAAAAATTCTGTGAGTGACGTTTGTGCTTAATTCGTGTGAATAAGTCAAAATGGACGCAGGGGCGTGTTCTTTTATTCACCGAGGAGCTAATCGCATTCATCGGAAATTCATCAAAGCGCCTATCGCCGAAATTAATCGTGTAGTTTAGAAATTCATCGTTGAGGTGATCTGAAAGAATTGACATCGTTTTGTTTTAAAATTCATCGCCGAGACAATTTGAAACTCACTAAAAGTCATTGAGGTTGATCTGATGGCGATCTTTTGTTTGTATAATCAGCGCTGAGCTAATTTAAAACTCACCAAAGTCGTTGAAGTGCAACTGATGTTTAAAATAATTGTTTTGTTTTTAAATTCATCGCTGAAGCAATCTGAAACTCATCGAGGTTGATCTGATGTCGATCTTTTGCTTGTATAGTCAACGCTGAGGTAATCGTGAACTCATCAAAGTCGTAGAAGTGCAACTTTAGATATTTAGAATAATTGTTTTGTCTTTAAATTCATCGCTGAAGCAATCTGAAACTCATCAAAGTCATCGAGGTTGATCTGATGTCGATCTTTTGTTTGTATAGTCAACGCTGAGCTAATCTAAAACTCATCAAAGTCGTGGAAGATGCTTAAAATAATTGTTTTGTCTTTAAATTCATCGCTGAGGCAATCTGGATCTGATCAAAGTCATCGAGGTTGATCTGATGTCGATCCTATGTTTGTATAGTCAACGCTGGGCTAATCTAAAACTCATCAAAGTCGTTGATGCGCGACTGATGCTTAAAATAATTGTTTTGTCTTTAAATTCATCACTGAGGCAATCTGGATTTGATCAAAGTCGTCGAGGTTGATCTGATGTCGATCTTTTGTTTGTATAGTCAACGCTGAGGTAATCGTGAACTATTCAAGGTCGTAAAAGTGCAACTGATATTTAAAATACAGTTGAAATAAAAAAAAGTCGGGAAATGTCAAAATAAATCGACACGTTTTTTTTTTCAATATTTTCATAGTGTGAAAATGGATTTATTAGAACTAGGTTAGAATTATTTAACGATATATCAGTTTATAGGTAAATAGGTTAATTTTTTTGAAAAGTATTGTCAAGTAGACAATAAATTAACAAATAGAACCAAATTTACAATATATTGGAAAAATGTCTTCCCGTTTTTTTTTTTAATTCAGCTGTAATTGTTTCGTTTTTAAATTAATCGCTGAGGTAATCTGCATCTCATCAAAGTCATCGAGGTTGATCTGATGTCGAGCTTTTGTTTGTATAGTCAACGCTGAGCTAATCTAAAACTCATCAAAGTCGTGGAAGATGTTTAAAATATTTGTTTTGACTTTAAATTCATCGCCGAGGAAATCTGAATCTCATCAAGTCATCAAGGTTAATCTGATGTCGATCTTTTGTTTGTATAGTCAACGCTGAGGTAATCGTAAACTCATCAACGTCGTAACTGATGCTCAAAATAATTGTTTCGTTTTAAAATTAATCGCTGAGGTAATCTGAAACTCATCAAAGTCATCGAGGTTGTTCTGATGTCGATCTTTTGTTTGGATCTTTAATCAACGCTGAGCTAATGTAAAACTCATAATATCAAGTCGTTCAGATGGAACTGATGTCGTTTAAAATAACCGTTCCGTTTTTAAATTCACCGCTGAAGCAATCTGAAACATATCAGACCCAAAACGATTGGACAAACATCGTTTAGTTTTTAAATTCATCGCTGAGGTAATCTGAAACGCCTCGAAGTCATCCGAGTCGAATTGATGGTGTTTAAGGTAATCGTTGTGTTTTTAAACTAATCGCTGAGACAATCTGAAACTCATAAAATTCGCCTCGATTATTTAAAGAAATCGTTTTGTTCTTGTATTCGACGATTCTTCTTCTTCTTCTTCTTGGCCGAACATAGACTTTTTATATTGATTTCCAACGTTGAAGTAATCGTTTTGTTTTTAAATTCATCGCTGAGGCAATCTGAAACTCATCAAAGTTAACATGCTGACTGACATTCAATGCTGGGGTAATCTGAAACTCATCAGTCATTAAGGTCAAGTTGACTACATCATTTTTTTCCTACATTTAACGATGTGGTAATCAGAATCATCACGGTGAATTTATTGAGGTTATGTTTAGGTATATGATGAGAGACGAGACAAGCGAGCCGACTCGTTTGTCGCCTGTGGACACAAGCAAATGTTTTGTTTTTATTTCTAAACCAAAAATGTCTGAAGAAAAAGAAAATAGACAAACATGTCTTATGTCCAAATTGACAAACATGTCTTATGTCCAAATTGACAGTCCAGTTTGTGTCGTTAACTACCAGTATTGACAGAGAAAACTAGATGTCGCTTAGTTCCGTAATATATTTTAACATTGTGGTAATAGATGTCGCCACCGTAATTAATTTTAATATATTATTTCCGTTCATCTTTTAGGATTTAAATTTTGTACAGAATTAACTTAAAAGTATTGACACCTAACAGCGACACCGTCAAGATGATGTCTTTGTATTTTGAATGACAGATGGCGCTAAATTAATTTAGTTTGTGGTTGTGTGGTTGAGAGTTGTCGAAAATTTTTTGATTTGGATATTCAAAGAAATTAGAAACTGAAAACGCAATTTTACTAAACAAAAAAAAAGAGGCAAACATAACCTCTTTTGTCTTACTTGACATTGTGAGATTGACCGTCGCAATCTTGTATTTTGAATGACAGATGGCGCTAAATTAATTTAGTTTGTGGTTGTGTGGTTGAGAGTTGTCAAATATTTTTTTATTTGGATATTTAAAGAAATTAGAAACTGAAAACGCAATAGATTTTAGTAAACAAAAAAAGAAGAGGCAAACATAACCTCTTTTGTCTTACTTGACATTGTGAGATTGACCGTCGCAATCTTGTATTTTGAATGACAGATGGCGCTAAATTAATTTAGTTTGTGGTTGTGTGGATGAGAGTTCTCAAATATTTTTTGATTTGGATATTTAAAGAAATTAGAAACTGAAAACGCAATAGATTTTACTAAACAAAAAAAAAGAGGCAAACATAACCTCTTTTGTCTTACTTGACATTGTGAGACTGACCGTCGCAATCTTGTATTTTGAATGACAGATGGCGCTAAATTAATTTAGTTTGTGGTTGTGTGGTTGAGAGTTCTCAAATATTTTTTGATTTGGATATTTAAAGAAATTAGAAACTGAAAACGCAATAGATTTTACTAAACAAAAAAAAAGAGGCAAACATAACCTCTTTTGTCTTACTTGACATTGTGAGATTGACCGTCGCAATCTTGTATTTTGAATGACAGATGGCGCTAAATTAATTTAGTTCGTGGTTGTGTGGTTGAGAGTTGTCAAATATTTTTTGATTTGGATATTTAAAGAAATTAGAAACTGAAAACGCAATAGATTTTACTAAACAAAAAGAAAGAGGCAAACATAACCTCTTTTGTCTTACTTGACATTGTGGGATTGACCGTCGCAATCTTGTATTTTGAATGACAGATGGCGCTAAATTAATTTAGTTTGTGGTTGTGTGGATGAGAGTTGTCAAATATTTTTTGATTTGGATATTTAAAGAAATTAGAAACTGAAAACGCAATAGATTTTAGTAAACAAAAAAAGAAGAGGCAAACATAACCTCTTTTGTCTTACTTGACATTGTGAGATTGACCGTCGCAATCTTGTATTTTGAATGACAGATGGCGCTAAATTAATTTAGTTTGTGGTTGTGTGGTTGAGAGTTCTCAAATATTTTTTGATTTGGATATTTAAAGAAATTAGAAACTGAAAACGCAATAGATTTTAGTAAACAAAAAAAAAAGAGGCAAACATAACCTCTTTTGTCTTACTTGACATTGTGAGATTGACCGTCGCAATCTTGTATTTTGAATGACAGATGGCGCTAAATTAATTTAGTTTGTGGTTGTGTGGATGAGAGTTGTCAAATATTTTTTGATTTGGATATTTAAAGAAATTAGAAACTGAAAACGCAATAGATTTTAGCAAACAAAAAAAAAGAGGCAAACATAACCTCTTTTGTCTTACTTGACATTGTGAGATTGGCCGCGTTCAGGTAAGCGCAGCCGTCGCAATCTTTAACTACCAGTGTTGCCGGAGTACACGTTGCCATGTTTGTATAAAATTATTTCGTAGTGTTGCCAATTAACATCATGACATTTAACCTGCGTTAGCATTACCACGATAACAGATGGCGCTAAATTAATTTATTAATTAGTTTGTCAATGTGTTGTCAAATATTTGGGACTTGGATATTTAAAGAAACGTCAGAGATTTTAGTAAATTCGTAACAGTAAGTGAAATGAAAGTGATGGCACTGGCAACGCTGCCAGTAGCCCATTTTTTTTTATTCAACGTAATCGATGAATGAAAGAACGTGCCTCAAGTTACGCAGGAGCATTTAATTTAATGAATTTAATGTAATAAAGGCCAATTATTTTTAAAATTGTTTTGAAAGTTGGTCATTATTAGAGATCGGAGTCATATATTTCGATGTCATGTCGTCATGACAAATTTTGACTTTCTTAAAATCTATCGATGACGTTTGCATATGTGATTCCGATCTCTGGTCATTATTATTAAGTAAATGCACTTCCAAGGTCTACCGGGGCGACGCAATTTTATGATCACACGCTATAATATCATAAGGTGTAAGTATAATCATCTTTTGCTGACTTAGAAATTATTTTGGTTTTTTTTTTCTTCGATTAATTGCTTTGATTCATCCCTGCCCGACTCTTAAAGAAGATGTTCTCTTCAAATAATGTGATTGTGTATTATTGCAATATACATACGTACGTATCTGTGTGTGTGTGTGTGAGGGAGGGGAGCACCGAAAAATTTTGGATTTCAAAACGGAAGATATGGACGGAAGAACTGGCTAAGTTTCCAACACGCGTATTATTGCTTAACGTTACTCATTGGTATTTCTTTCGTTGGGGCGGGCGTACTGACGTGACCGGTGGCCAACTGGAGCGAGCTCAGCCGATTGGCGCCCCTGACTAGCCTCCAGACCGCGATGAAGAGCAGGAACGCGCCCACGGCGATGAGCACCGCGGCCAGTACGGTCCTTGCGATTGGGGGCACCGTCGACGCAAGTCGCATCAAATTTGTTACTTCTTCTGGAAGCCCATCGATCCCCTACAATTACAGTCGACCATAATAACCAATGAAAGAGGGGTGGGGGGGGGGGGTTAATTTACCTCTTCGAACCACAAGATTGGGAAAACAATGTCGGGGAATGTCGCTACTTGTTTGATGTCGACGACTTGCGAGACGGCCAAATTAATCTGCAGCCTCGCCTTTGCTGATAAGGCAGCCCCCATCAACTAAACAAAAAAAAACACTTAGTTGATAGTAGGACCATGACCTTAGGACTTACCGGTTGAACATCCAGGTGGAAGCTGTGCTTTTCGGGGTCGGGTGGTGAAATGCCATCCAGTGCCGTTCTGTAACTGTCATTGGCGAGGTAGAAGTGAGGAAAAGACAAGAGAATCGGTGAGTCTGCAAAGACATAAGCCAGGCTGTAAAGATGCGGGGGTGTGGGGTGGGGGTTTCTTACCGAATTGGCAGAGGGAGACGTTGGAGAATCCGCTGGGCGTGCAGGGGGGTCCTTGGGGGCAGTAGCACTCGTTCTCTGGGTTCTCCTCCGGCGTTCCGAAGACGTTGCTTGCTGGGGCGAATCTGTAAGCTGGGACCTCGTTGGTACTCAAGATTTCTTTAACGAATCTGCAACGAACCGATCGAATTAAATACCTCCAATATTTTGAAGTTTAAGTTAAGTTTACGAATGGATTTTAAACTATTTTTTTCTTTCTTAATATTTTGCTTCTTCAATCTGCTCACAAAGTCAAAAAGTCGATCGCCTTGCACATACTTCTCATCATCGGCTTTTCCCGAAAATCTTGTTTTTGTTCTCTCTTGTATTTTCTCCTCAATTTTTTGTCGAAATACCGTTTGCCTTTTGTTCTTTTTGTTTTCTTCGAGCCTTCTTTTTTTGTTTTTGTTTTTTCTGTTTATTTTTCCTTTTCTTAATATTTCCTCCATTTTCTCACATTTTTTTCTGAACGGAACGCCCCATATATTATTGCATTTTTGAATTCGCGAGTAAATTCTAGCCTGAAATCATGTGCCGCATGATGAGTCTAGCACGAGTAGTTTCGGACTTTTTGTTCAAGGTCACCGATGGAACTCGAGAATCGAGAATCGTCGTAGACCCACGATGCGACACACGATTTCGGACTAGAATTTACTCGCGAATTCAAAAATGCAATATCCTAGAGGATGTTCGGTTGAAAAAATGTAACCTTAGGTTTTACGTCGATAGCACGAGGTTCAATTGTTTTTTCTTTATTGCGGACCTGATGCGAGATTCCAGTAAGCCGCTCTTTTTTTATAGCGCCCTTGCATTTTTTTTTTCGTTCAGCCTGAATAAGTGTTTCAAGGACACGCGGATGCTTTCCTCGCCGCCTCTCTTTTTTGTTGTTTATATTCTTATTTGAGGATTTTGAAAAATAGTTGCAATTTTTAAATGTAACGCCCTGTATCATTGCATTTTTGAATTCGCGAGTAAATTCTAGCCTGAAATCATGTGCCGCATGATGGGTCTAGCACGAGTAGTTTTCGGGCTCTTTGTTCAAGGTCACTGATGGAACTCGAGAACCTTTCGTCGTAGACCCACGATGCGACACATGATTTCGGACTAGAATTTACTCGCGAATTCAAAAATGCAATATCCTATAGGGTGTTCGATTGAAAAAAATGTAACCTTAGGTTTTACGTCGATAGAACGAGGTTCAATTGCTTTTCTTTATTGCGAACCCCATCCGAGATTCGCCGCTGTTTTTATACTGCATCCTTGCTTTTTTTTCGTTCGGCCTAGATAAGTGTTTCAAGGACACGCCTATCCTTTTTTATTTATGTTCTTATTTGAAGATTTAGAGGAATAGTTGCAGGTGTTTTACCAAAGAATCGAGTGCCGCTCACTGAAGAACAATCGAACGTCGCCTTATCAAGATACAATCCCAACTTGCATTTTTTTTAATGTAACGCCCGATATTACTGCATTTTTGAATTCGCGGGTAAATTCTAGCCTGACATCATGTGTCGCATGATGGGTCTGGCGCGAGTAGTTTTCGGGCCCTGTGCTCAAGGTCACTGATGGAACTCGAGAACCGCTTATCGTAGACCCACGATGCGACACATGATTTCGGACTAGAATTTACTCGCGAATTCAAAAATGCAGTCATCTATAGTCCAAAAGTTGATAGCCTTGTTTTTCATCATAGGCTTTTCGAAAATCTCAAAACTCAAAGTCTTTAGAAGACAACATGACGGATGCTCCAAATTGATCTTTCATATACAAAGAAGGCGTCTAATCATTACCAAAGAAAAGTGTTAAATAAATGATCAGTTTGATAGGTCTCAAATGTCGATGCAAAAATAATTTTCAAAAAGTATTATGACCAAGGGCTCACGCTCCGAACTGATGTTTCAAATAAAATCACCAGAATCATCAGAAAATTGTTCAGTGAATTATCAATTTGACATCTGTCAAGTGTTGGCGCAAAAAAAGGAACAGCGCTTAATCATTACAAAAAAAAATGTTGAATTAGTTCTTAGTTTGACAGCTGTCAAGTTGTATCCCAAAAATCGTTTTCAGAAGGCATCATTTAGCTGGATATACGATTGCCAAAACAATATAAAATAAATTTTCAGTTTGACAGCTATTAAGAATTGGCTCAAAAATTGTTTTGGACTAATTTAATAAATAAAATAAAATTCTCACTATCAACACTTGTTTGATACCTGTCAAACTGAAAGTTTATTTAATATGTAATTTCTTCGGTGATGTTTACACGAATCAATCGAAGACGCCGCATTTGTTTACCGCGGCCATCCTTTATCAAAATTGAATCACATTTTCTTGACACCTGTCAAACTGATAGTTCATTTAATAATTTCTTTGGTGATCTGCTTACTACAGTTATCCTTTATAAAAATGAAATGTAAATAATAAAATAAAATAAATCACATTCTGTCTATAAACATTTATTTGACACCTGTCAAACTGATTGTTTAATTTAATAATTTCTTTGGTGGTGTTTGCACAAATCAATCAAAGACCCCGCATCGGTTTACTACAGTCATCCATTTTCAAATAATTTATTTAATCACATTCTCTGTCTGTCAACACTTATTTGACATCTGTCAAACTGGCAGTTCGTTTAATAAGTTCTTCGGTGATGTTTGCACGAATCAATCGAAGACGCCGCCGCATTTGTTTACCGCGGCCATCCTTTATCAAAATTGAATCACATTCTCTTCGCCGACACTTATTTGACACCTGTCAAACTGAACGTTCATTTAATAATTTCTTTGGCGATCTGCTCACTACAGATCTACTAAAATTGTTTTGGACTATGGACTGCTCCAAACTAATCTTTCAAATAAAAGCAATGCAGTTCGTCGTCACTTTTAAAACATTGACAAGTAAATTATCAGTTTGACAGCTGTCAAATTTAGTGCCAAAATAATTTTTACAAGCCGTCGTCGTAACTCAGAACAGCTCGAAAATTACTTTCCAAAAAAAGAAAGTATCTAATCACTACAAAAAAAAAAAAAAAAAACGCAAAACATTTAGTTTGACAGCTGTCGAGTATCGATGCAGAAATAGTTTTGAGACTGCTCTTTAAAATAATTACAAGGAAGCTGCGTGATTATTATCAACATTGTTAAATTAGTTGTCAGTTTGACAGCTGTCCCGTATTAGTGAGATTTGATTGTTAACTCTCCGTAGCTCCAAGATTATCTGTCAAGGAAGAGGAAAATACTTAATCATTAGTAAAAAAATTGTTAAAGTTCGACAGCTGCCAAGCATCGATGCAAAAATACTTTTTAGAAGACGTGGTAACTCTCAACAGCCCCCTCAAAAAAAGAGAAAAGAAGTACGTAATCATTACCGAAAATTGTCAAATAAGCTATTACTTTGACAGCTGTCAAGTATCGGTGCAAAAATAGTTTTTAGAAGCCAGTTCTAAATTGTCTTTCAAATAAAAGGAACGTGCGTGATCATTGCCAAAAAAAATTGTCAAATTATTGTCAGTTTGACAGTTGTCAAGTGTTAGTTTTTAGAGTGCATCAAAACTCTCGGCAGTTCCAAAATCATCTTTAAAAAAAATTTTACTCTGTCAATACCAAAAAATTGTTAAAACAACTGCATATTAGTTTGACAGTTATCAAATATCGATGTAGAAATAGTTTCTATTACTTTGACAGCTGTCAGGTATCGGTGCAAAAATAGTTTTTAGAAGCCAGTTCTAAATTGTCTTTCAAATAAAAGGAACGTGCGTGATCATTGCCAAAAAAAAATTGTTAAATTATTGTCAGTTTGACAGTTGTCAAGTGTAAGTTTTTAGAGTGCATCACAACACTCGGCAGTTCCAAAATTATCTTTAAAAAAATTTTTACTCTGTTAATACCAAAAAATTGTTAAATCAACTGCATATTAGTTTGACAGCTATCAAATATTGATGTAGAAATAGTTTCTATTACTTTGACAGCTGTCAGGTATCGGTGCAAAAATAGTTTTTAGAAGCCAGTTCTAAATTGTCTTTCAAATAAAAGGAACATGCGTGATCATTGCCAAAAAAAATTGTTAAATTATTGTCAGTTTGACAGTTGTCAAGTGTTAGTTTTTAAAGTGCATCGAAACTCTCGGCAGTTCCAAAATCATCTTTAAAAAAAATTTTACTCTGTCAATACCAAAAAATTGTTAAAACAACTGCATATTAGTTTGACAGCTATCAAATATCGATGTAGAAATAGTTTCTATTACTTTGACAGCTGTCAGGTATCGGTGCAAAAATAGTTTTTAGAAGCCAGTTCTAAATTGTCTTTCAAATAAAAGGAACGTGCGTGATCATTGCCAAAAAAAAATTGTTAAATTATTGTCAGTTTGACAGTTGTCAAGTGTTAGTTTTTAGAGTGCATCAAACTCTCGGCATTTCCAAAATTATCTTTAAAAAAATTTTTACTCTGTCAATACCAAAAAATTGTTAAAACAACTGCATATTAGTTTGACAGCTATCAAATATCGATGTAGAAATAGTTTCTAGAAGGCGTCGTAAGTCTCAACAGCCCCAAAATTATCTTTAAAAAAAAAGAAAGGTACGTAATCATTAAGCTATTAATTTGACAGCTGTCAAGTATGAGTGCAAAAATAGTTTTTAGAAGACGTGGTGGCTCTAACCAGTTATAAGATGTCTTTCAAATAAAGGGAAATGGCGTGATCATTACCAATCACATTGTCAAATAATTGTCAGTTTGACAGCTGTCAAGTGTTGGTTTTTAGAAGTCGTCGAAACTCTCGGTAGCTCCAAAATTATCTTTAAAAAAATTTACCCTGTCGCTACCAAAACAATTGTTAAATCAACTGTTGGTAAATAATAAATAAAATAAATTCAAATTTAATTATGTAATGTAGTTTGACAGCTGTCAAGTATCGGTGCAAGAGTATTTTTTAAGGCATCGTTACTCTAGCCACTTCTGAGCCGTCTTCCAAATAAAGGGAAACTGCGTGATCATTGCCAAAAGAAATTCTAAATTATTGTCAGTTTGGCAGCTGTCAAGTATTACTTTTTAGAAGTCGTCGAAATTCTCGGTAGCTCCAAAATTATCTTTCAAAAAATTTACCCTGTCGCTACCAAAAAATTGTTAAATCAACTGTTGGTAAATAATAAATAAAATAAATTCAAATTTAATTAGTTTGACAGCTGTCAAGTATCGGTGCAAAAGTATTTTTTTATCATTGCCAAAAGAAATTTTAAATTATCGTCAGTTTGACAGCTGTCAAGTATTACGTTTTAGAAGGTGTCGAAACTCTCGGCAGCTCGAAAATTATCTTTCAAAAAAAAATTACTGTCACTACCAAAAAATTGTTAAAACAACCATTAGTTTGACACCTGTCAAGTATCGATGCAATCAATTTGAAGCGTACCGTTCAACAACTTGTAAATTTTCTGCCAGCGAACGCTGAGTTTTATTGAACGCACGCAGTCTGACCAAGTTAGGGGCGGGAATTTTAAAAATGCTTCGTTTCAGACTGTTTTATTCCCCAGAGAGAGAGAAAAAATTGTCAATGTCAATCAACTTAAACTGTGAAGTACCTTTCAACAACCTTTAAATCGGCCACCAGCGAACGCTGAGTTTTATTGAACGCATCCAGTCTGACCAAGTTAGGGGCGGGAATTGTAAAAATGCTTCGTTTCAGACTGTTTTATTCCCCAGAGAGAGAGAGAGAAAAAAAATTGTCAATGTCAATCAATTTGAACCGTTGAAGTACCTTTCAACAACCTTTAAATCGGCCGCCAGCGAACGCTGAGTTTTATTGAACGCACGTTCGATAAAGTTAGGGGCGGGAATTTCATTAAAAAATGTTTCGTTTTAGACTGTTTTAGCATTCATTTTTATTCTCGAGTCTAAAACGAAGCATTTTTAGTAAAATTCCTGCCCCTAACTTTGTAAAACCGGATGCGTTCAATAAAACTCAGCGTTCGCTTGATTTCGCTGGCAGTTGTTAGCGGTTGATTGGCATACGGTAGATAAGGTATGCTTACTTTAAGGGTAGCAGTCGACAGAGGTCCTTGTCGTAAAGATACAGGGTTGTATTGGGGGACATGTGTGGGGGGAAAATCGAGCCGTCAGACCCCATCAGGGAGTTGCACTCATCCGTCGTCCAGTGTGACATCTTCGCGATGCCGTTTACGTTGTCTACGAGGCCAAACTTGGTTATGTCCATGCTTCCAGTGTACAGCGTCACGTTATCCTTGGAAGTGCCATTTTTCTAAAACAAAAACAAAGTAACACGTTAAGTCCCACACAACACTTTAACACCAAAGCTCGGCAACAAACTCGGCTTGATTGCCAAAGCTTGTAAAGCTTGAGGCGTGATTCTGCACTAATGTTTGCGGCTGCGACCGACTTACTAAAGGTTTTTTTTTCTTTGTTGCGTTGTGACGTGCAACGAATCCGACTTACATTGT
This sequence comes from Dorcus parallelipipedus, assembly GCA_958336345.1. Taxonomy (NCBI): domain Eukaryota; kingdom Metazoa; phylum Arthropoda; class Insecta; order Coleoptera; family Lucanidae; genus Dorcus; species Dorcus parallelipipedus. Next base: position 44,457,943 of record OY284480.1, on the reverse strand, counting down.
ACATGAGTCCGAATTCCTCGTAGGGCAGCTTCTGTTCTTTCGGCACGACGTCCTTGGCGAGCTTCAGCAGCGGATCTTCGTAGCCCCAGAGCAGCTGCCCCACGGAAACCTCGACGAACGGCTTGATCTTGAGGATGTCCATGATGCTCGCCATGGCCAACCTGAGGAACCTCGCCGCGTGTTTCGACTGAGACGTCGCGCTCTGAAAAGCAGATGGAACGTCTTTCATTTAGGATGTACGAGGAAGAGCGGCGTGGGCGTAATCACCAGCATGGGGATGTTCGGAACGACCACGACGTCGTCCTCCGACCCGGAAGACCTCGACTCATCGAAGTGGTAGATTTTCTCCTGGTTGAAGGTAATCGTCCCGTTCGGGTGGAAGGCGAGGTTTTTCTTTTCCCATGTTTCTCTGGAATTGATTGGGGGCAAAGATAAAGGATATAGAAAGATTTGGCACTATAATCGAGTAACATAGTACCGAATTGAATTCCCAGCCCAAAATCCAGCTGGCGCTAGTATTGTAGTAACAACCAATCAAATAATTCCATAAGAGTGACTTAAAATACGAAATTTTATGACGTTTACGTCTGACTTAGTCCAAACATTTTTATTTCGGTTCGTTTTTGATATGCTTTTACATATATTATCTAATGCTTTTAGTGAGATTCGTGTTTAGTTTGCTTCACAGGTTTGCTTGCATAATTTACAGTAAGTATAGCATTTTAATTTTGTTTGTACCGGTTCGTACCGGTTATCGCATATTAACTAATGGCTATGAGTTACAAATACATACTTTTTTAAAATAGAAAATGAAAGTTAGAAAGTGCTGTGTTGTGGGGTGTACGGACGAAATTTCACGTCGTCATAGATTTCCAGTTAAGGATCCTGGAAGATTTCAATTATGGCTGAAACATATTGGAAATCCTGTTTTATTTAATTTAGAAGCAAAGCAGATTTACGAATCTTACAGAATTTGTTGTCAGCATTTCGATAAGACATTTCTTCTTTCAACAACAAAGTTACTGCACCGGAAAGCTGTACCAACAATCAACGTTCCTGGATACACAGGTAAATAACATTTTATTTGTATAAAATTCTAAGAACTGTGATACTTCTAATCTTTGTGATACAAATGTAAACAAATGTCCAAAACGAAGAAACAAAAAATTTTACTACAGATTATTGCAGGTGGCGACAAAAATATTAATGGCAATTCAAACATATCTGCAGGTATTCCCATTAACATAATAACTGCATACAAATATTCAGATCAACGTCAAGAGAGTTCATATGCAAATAGCTCCACTGAATCCTCAGTGATTGTTGATACCGGCAGTAAGTCATTTTATATTAACATAATAAAATAACAGATTTCTTAAAAATGAAAGTAAAATTACTATTTTAAACATCAACTTATGTGTAATACTTTTTTACAGATGATATTTCAAATGTTGTTGTCACTTCATGTGTAAAATATTCATCACCATCATCTCTGCAACCTATTACTTCACTACAGACTGATCCTGTACATGCTTCAAGTAAGTTATTTGTTGCAGTAATAAATATAGGTACTTTCGAAACGTCACCATTAAAGTGAATTATAAACAACAATGGGCTTATTCAACATTTTTTTAAAATATAAATATAACTAATGTCACTTTAAGTATCTAATTTAAATATTTGATCACATGCATTGTTTAATTTCAGGTTCATCTGCAGTACATCACACAACTTTGCTAACTTCCAAGCAAAAGCGGCCATTACTACGAGATCTTGGAGTTACAAGAACTACTGATCTTTCCCCACGATGCAAAATGTTGAAAAAATCTATCGACAATGTTGTAAGGAAAAATGCCATTCTTCGTAAACGAGGATCATCCTACAAGGCTAGATTAAAACTTGCAACAAAGTTCAGTTATAATTATGAAAATTACTTAGCAAATATGAAACCAATCGCTGCAAACTTTATAAAGCGGCAGATATTACTTTCACAAAAAAAACCAAGAGGAAGGCGATTTACCTTAGATGATAAGATATTAGCTCTATGCATAGTAAAACAAAGTACAAAAGCATACCGTTTTTTGTCGAAACTGTTTTGTTTGCCTTCAAAACTCACACTTACAAGGTTGTTGAATAGAATTCCTTTTGAAACTGGCATAAATGACATAATTTTCAAAAACTTGAAATTTAAAACTGAAAAATTAAAAAACTTAGACAAATACTGTGTATTGCTGTTTGATGAAGTGAGTCTTCAACCTGGGTTGTATTATAATATCCGAAATGATACTATTGATGGCTTTGTAGATTATGGAAATGGAGAGAGGCAATGTAAATTGGCAACTCATGCTCTTGTTTTTATGCTCAGAGGAGTGCATCGCAAGTGGAAGCAGCCTATTGCCTTTGTGTTTACAGCCACTGCATCTTCTGCAGATATTAAACAATTAATCAAGCAAATTATTTCTGCAGTAACGAAAACAGGTCTTAAAATTATTGGCACAATTTGTGACCAAGCAAGTGCCAATGAAGCTGCTATAAGAAACCTCATAGAAGAGACAAAAGTAGCTTACCTCCGAAGGAATGAAGAACACAGAAATCAATCTTTTGAATTAACTCCTGGTCAAGAAATATTTCCACTTTTTGATCCTCCGCATATGTTAAAAGGTTTTAGAAATCATTTTATAGCAAAAAATGTTATGTTTAAAGAAAACGGAGAACAAAAAATTGCATCCTGGCAACATATAATTCAACTGTATTCTCTGGATGTTGGGGAATGCTGACTGTAGAGCCCTCCCTCACATAACTGAAGATCATATTTATCCAGAAGGCCAGAAAAAGATGCGGGTGTACTTGGCTGCACAAGTTCTTGGACAGCGAGTTGGTGCTGTGATGAAATTACTAGCACACAATACGAATAATACTTGTGAATTTGAGGAAAGTGCAGTAAATACAGCCACTCTGATACTTTTCGTAGATAAACTGTTCGATAGCTTAAACAGTAATGTAATTGGAGATAAATCTCCTGGAAAGATCCTCCGTAGAGCAATAACTCCAAAATCGGGTCATAACAGGTTTTGGGGAGAAGCTAAAGAAGTACTTCATTCCATGGAATTTATATCCAGAAGTACGAGACAAAGAAGTCGACCTCCTTCTTTAAAGAATTTTATTTTTACAATTAATAATTTACAAGAAATTTAGAAACGTTTGCATGCAGTAGGTTTCAAGTTTTTACTGACGAGATCGTTTAATCAAGATCCATTAGAAAACATGTTTTCAAGTATGAGAGCAGCTAATGTAAGAAATAATAATCCATCGGCAAATTTATTTCTTAATAAGTGACAATAAGTTGCAAGAAGTGCGAAAGAAAACAAGAGGTGAAACGAATTATATAACCACTATATCTTATACATATATAGCCGGTTAAGAAAATTTTGATGAAAGTTAAAAATTGTAATCAATGTTAGATTTTATACAAAATCGAAAAGAGCATGATCTAATTACTGCCAGAGAGTAAGGCGGTTAAAATATCCACAGCCGCAGTTTAGTTTAGCAGTTCGATGTGCTAGTCGTTTGGTAAGTGCTTTATTGCCTCAAATTGCTTATATGGAAGGCATCGCTTCTTATATCCGTCTAGAAATGAAAAAGGAAATATCATTTGAATGTATGAAATGTTATACCCATAAATCTATTGTCAGGAAAATGTTTATTAATTTAGTTTTTAAAATTATAATGTATTCATGGATTAAAAGATTAAACAGAATATTGACTGGAAGAGAAAATCACATGAAAGTTTTGAATACTTCCATTGATCCAATAACAAAATTAGTTCGTGATTTTTATATGAAACATAGAAAATTTAAAAAAACAAACACGTTGTGAATTACATTATTAATTTTAAATGTTAATCTGTTTTATTGTAATTTTTTTTCTTCCCATAATAATATTATAAAAATTAATCTCCTATCATATCTACAGTGTTTTATTCTGTTTAATTTTTTTCTTAGAAACATTTTTTGTTAGAAAAGATTTTTATTTGATGACACGGTGAAGATTTTTTTTTCATCAATATAATTTTGTTCTAAAATGAATCATTTCTTAGTTTGAAATAAAATTTGAATCTTTAAAATGCGTATTCATGATTTATGAAACTTTAAATTACATATTTCTAAAAAAATACTCCTAATTTAAAACTCCCGCGTTTATTCGGCCCAAAAGTTAGGTGGAGCCACTTTTGCGAACTAAACTTTGTTCTACTTCCATATTATTAACTGTCATATCTTTTGATTGGGGGTGAGTGAGCGAACAAAAAAAAATTGAACAGAGAACGGAGAAAGAAATACCAATCAACTGGGACCGTCCGTAATCTTGTTAAGAGCGATTTACACGAACAAGTTTTTCTTTGCAAGTGACATTAAAAGTTTTCTCTCTTTAATATTTGCATGCATTAGAAAGAAACAACTAATTGCTTGAAAGTTTACTTGTACAAGAAAACAAGTACAAGAAAATCTGAAAAAACTTGGACAGCTCTGAAAGAGACCTATAAAAATTTTGTTTACAGAAAAACTGGAACAAACGCTATTATCTACAAGTTTCTGTAAAAGTTTACGGTTTGCGCAAGCGCAATTTACCGATTTCACGATATACCAACTTAACTTTACAACGTGTGATTCATTATAACCTTTAATTCCAACAATTAGACAATTAGAAGTTTGTATATTTATTGTTTGTGAAATAAAATGCGGCAATGGCAGACTGTCCTGTCCTTTCCACTTTCAAAGGTTATGTTCTTATAATGTTTATATTAAAGTTGGCAGTTTTGCACAAGCAAGAAAATTTACAAGAAACACTTTTACAAGTAGGTATACTTTTAACGTCACTTTTAAAGCCGCTTCAAAAGGAAAACTTGTTCGTGTAAATCGCTCTTTAGAAATGTATCAAAAAATGATAATGCTAGCGCCATCTAACGACATCCGCTGTATACTGTATATTATGTGCGCAGCCATAATGCGCAGCTGTACATGGTTAAAAATAAAGTCAGTCTGTACCAGAGACAACCCTAAGACGGGCAACTAATATAGCAGTTTTATTCGCTATTAGCTATATCTCTCGGACTCATTTAATTTGGGATTGTATTTTCTTTGTCTCGCTAGGCTAAAGGTAAACTTAGATGGCGTTACTAATATTCTTGTTACCAAGTTGGTAACAAATTTTACAGTTGGTATTGTTGGTAACATCAACTATAAAATTTAGGCGCGTTTGTTCGTTAGTGCGTTATAGCGTGTATGCTTCGTTGTTAGCCACGTGTTTTCTTGTGTAAAACTTTATACAATTTACCTATTTATTTGTGAACATTGTTATGCCTCTTTAATTTTAATTTATCTTGGAGATGTATCAATAATAATAATCTGATTAGGTTATCATTCGGCTCTCGAGCAGTTGAATATTATTGTTAAATTTAATAGATTTAAAACAAATCTGAAATTTTATAATGATACAATTACTCTATGTATAACTGTACAAACAAAACATTTGCAGCCACTAAATTTGTGGAAGAGGAAACGTGCCGCCACAACCGTTTGCACCAAAAGCCTTTTGTTTAGTTTGCGGACGTGAAGAAAATGAAGTCGGGAAGCTGCATTACTTTCCATCAACCAAGATCAGGTATATAGTAAATAATGTAAATGAAAAGTGGAGCAAAAAGTGTTGCTTCTTCTTTGTTGTGTAGTACCATCATTTGTAATTTGCATTTCACTTGATTTTGATTTATTAGAGTAAAGTTACGATTGTTAAAGCTTTTCAAATGAAATGCTGAATATCAGTTAATGATTACACCTCGTTCAATGGATCTTTTTACGCATTTCACTGAGTTTTATCCATAGGAAACAAATCAATACTTACAAGTCAAATAATAAATCATAAGATCGTAAGTGTTGCTTTAAAGACATTATGAATGTCTTTAAAGCAACACTTACGATCTTATGATTTATTATTTGACTGTAACTAGTAATAATATACAGTTGTGGCCCAATATGAAAAAGTAGACTTTTTTTTGGCCTTGGATGTAACATACGATGTAAAAAAGGAATGATTTACTTGTAAAGATTGTTAGTGAAAATAATCATGAACAGAATCCTGGAAGTCATATAAAATATCTTACAAATTCTTCTTTTATAGATCTCAATTATGGCAAGAGAAAATGGGAATGGTGTTCTTGGGTGACACTTTGAGGAATTACCGAATGTGTAATATTCACTTTACAAAAGAGTCATATTTGAATATTCTTACATGTAGACTGCTTCGAGATGCAGTTCCTACACTTTTTCCAGCAACTGCTTCACATCTTCATTCAGAAGCTTCAACAAGTTCAGTTCCTACACTTTTTGCAGCAACTACTTCGCACCTTCATTCGGAAGCTTCAACAAGTGGTATGTTATATTTTGTTTACCCTGCAGGACCATCTAACTCTTGAAGCCAAAATTTTGAGATCTTACAGAAAACTAAAAGCCGAACAACAACCCTTAACAATTGAATAAAATAAAAAGTAAAAAATATTAATGTTTATGAAATTATCATTGTTTGAGGCTTTTGGGGTCACATAAAATGAGACCAATTTTATTTCCTTGGTTGCAGTGATTAAGATATCGAACTGCATATTTACGAATTGCAGATGTTGCGTTTCCATTACAACTTCCTTAAATAAACACTGATCAAAGTCTTCAATTTTTAGTTTCCTGTAAGAACCCAAAAAGTATAGCATTAAAAGTTGGGTTGTGTTAGATTTACAAATATCATTAATTGTGTATGTTTTAGGTCTGAGACAAGAGACTGTAACAAATACAGAAGAGACTGAGGCACATACAAAAGAGGCTGCAACAACTAGTACTGAAACTGACAGGTCTTCAAGTAAAGGTCTGTTCGATAGCTCTGCACTTTTTACACTTTTAACACCTTACTCTATTTTTCTCACTCCTACTTATGTTGTGTCATATACATCGCACTCTCTCAGGAGCAGTTGGTGCAAAAAGTGTAGAAAAATGCAGGGTTATCGAACAAATGTAAAAATTTGAGTTCAACGACAATTTGAAATTTCATTTTCTTGTTCTCCACAGTTCAACTTGAAACCAATACTGCTGTGTCCTGCACCATGATTTCTCGTAAACCAAAATCTGTTTTCTGAAGAATTACAAACATTGAGAAAAACCCTAAAGCAATGAAACTGATGTCTTTACTAAAATCAAAAGAGGCTCATATTCGTCAATTAAAAAAACTTTGCCGAAGTAGAAAAGCGGATCTAAGAGCATATTAACTGATCTTAGCGATAGTCAAGTCGTTACAAATCTATTCTCTGGATTGTCACAGACAACGAGGGATTTTCTAATTGCACAACTTCGTAGCGCAAAAAGAAACCCATATGGTCGTAGATGGACCGTTGATGACAAAGCTATGGCCCTTCTTTTGATTTCCTGCAATGCGAACAACATAGAAGTGACATTATATAGAAGAAATTATTAAATCAGTTATATATATTTCTTTACCATGGTGGTGTAAACGCAAAAACAGAGACTTAAGGGATACAAGCGCCCAAAAGAAAAAAATTCAAAAGTTCAAACATTTGTAGATTTAGCGCTTTCAAATATTGTAGAAAGAATAGAAAAATTTTTATTACTGGCTGCACGTGAACTATCGTTCAAATATGTTAGGGAAAGTATTTTTTTTTTAATAAAAAGTAGTTGCTTGAGCAAATAAAGATTTGGGAAATTTGAAATATTTACTGTTGCGAGCATTTAATACTGGTTGACACTGTCATTGAAAACTGTTTAATTTCAGCAAATTAAAATTTTATTGATTGCTTCTATAATCCACCAACATATGTAGTGTTAAAAAAAGGTAGTTTCCTCATTATTTAACATATAATACTGATCTCGTATTTTAATAGAGTACAATTCATGGAGTTCAAGAACGTTATACTTACAACCATGTGTAGTAATCATCAAAACATTCAATTAGAAAAGTGGAAAACATTTAAATTAAACGTTCTATAAAATGTCTAACGATATGCTAGTCTCATAAAAAGTTTCATGTAATTTTGCACTAAATTTATGTGAGCGTAATTGTACATACTGATAAACTAAACTTGATTTCTTTACATGTAAACTCACCATGTATTTGGAAATATGTACACATATTTTTTTTTGTATAATTATTGTTAGTGAATTGATATTTGTAAAAAATTAAAAAATCTTAGTGACAGTTTTATTTAATTACCATCATCCATTGTTAGTCAAGAATGTCATTCGGTTTTAGACTAATTAAATGAATGGTAGTTAATCAGTCTAGAACAGACTTTTTCGTTTTTATTTCAATCAAGTAAATTCAGTCATTATTTAAATTTCCCGGTTTCCACGTTCCCGCCTGTTTGCAGCGCACTCTGCGTTCACCTTTAGCTTTGTGACGTCACGAGCGAAAAGATTTTTATCATTGACTTGCACATCTCAGGGTTGTCTCTGGCTTGTACTGAAAACTCGAAATGTGTGTTTCGCTTCAATAAATCTCTGCTCAAATCAAATAAAATTTGCAATTTAAATATTTTGGACGGACGTGTCGCCTGCCAATTAATAACAGCCGCAGAGTTTGACTCATATTTCTGGAAACGCTCGGGGGCACCTTGACCGGCGTGAAATTATTTTAGAACGGTCCGGATCCGCGATGGTTCGTGAAGTAATAACAAAAACAGGTTCTTCGTGCTAAGAAATTTGATGGTGTTCAACCGGAATTATAAAGTAGTAAATTAGCTTTAAGCAAAAAGTAGGTCGATTTACGTCGTTGGCTTAGAAATATTCGACAGTGCTGGAAATGCAGTGCGACCGTTACCAACGGCGAAGCCGCCGGGTCACTACATAAAAATAATTCCTCGCCGGAGTTTTTCAAATTTCCCACTGCCGTTTGACAGCTTCATCTGTCACACAAGCCTCAAACTTTCTCTTTTGTTTCACGGCTTCTTCTGCCAAACGTTGTTTTACAAAATTGTCAATTGTACCAAGTAGGTAGCCACCTAAATGAAACAATAAATTCCACTCTAACAAAATTGTAATATGCATTACGACATGTGGCTTGCGCTACCACAGCCGTTGTTACATAACGCAACGAGCAATAAGCAACACTCTCCAAGTATACCTACATAGCATTACGTGGAAGTGCAGGAACTTTCTACGGCATATTTTCGTGCACTTCACACTTTCTTTTACGTAATCGACCAAGTCTTGACCTTTCCCAGGAGTACCTGCCAGCGAGTGCGGCCAAAATTCGATCGGTTTGCGGCGGCGGCGGTCACTTTCACCGTTTCGCAAAATCGTAACCAGCGGCGCGCTCCTTTTTTTTTCCCCCCCCGACACGGGGGATACTCACATGTAAACGTACGGTCCGATTTCTTCCACGACCGGCTTCGATCCGTTGTTGAGGAACTCGTCCGCATTCGTCACGTTGTATATGTAGACGCTGAGGACCGGATGGACGGGGGGTTTCGCCCACAGGTCGAAGGTCTGCGAGCCCTTCCTCAAAATTATTTGCTAGAAACAATAACCAATTTTACCAGATGTTGTCAAGATCTAAAAAGATCCGCTAATTTTAATTAGCGTCCGCCAAGTGCTAAATAGAGTGAATCAGTTAACGCCGCCCGTGGTAATTGCGCGAAGCGCAGAAATCAAAGAAAGTCAAGTTTTCTTAATTATGAAGGCAAGCTGTGAAACGTTTAATTATAGAAGGACGTAAGGGACATTTTTTTTAATGAAAACTTCACACATTGATTCACAAATGAATTTCACTTTTGACGATGCGCTTATCAGGTCGTTGCTTAATCGTGGTCGTCCGTTATTAATTATCGCCGATGTTCACAAGTGAAATCCTCCGACAATAAAAGTGAAATTAGTCACGAAGTGTGCGTGACGTAAATGGTATTGGTGCCATTACTAAACTGGGGTGCGTAACAGCGGGACGGACTGTGATATGGAAAATCACGTCCGATTAAAAATGTTTTTGTTCGCCGTTTTTGGCGCCGATTGAAACAAAGCAAATACTCACGTGATCTATGACTAAGTTCACCCAGCTGAGGAAGAATACGGCTAATATGACTCCGAACAGAATTATTCCTACCGAGACCGCCACGACAAACCCTGAAATTAAAAAGGAGAAAAAAATTACAAAGTTGAGACGTTGCAAAACATGGTCAAATTTGATTTGTTAATACATAAAAATTTTGATAGATGGCGCCACCTTGGGGGAGTGGGAGTAGCGCAGGCGCTTTTGTCGGACGAATTTTTCAAAACTCGATTGCATATTTTTGTATTTCTCTGAATTTTTTGTTGATTTTTTTTTTTTAATTTGAAATTTGTATCGATTGTCAGTTGTTATGAATATGTATATATAATTTGAATTTTTTTTAAAATTGAATCTAACGCAATCAATTTTACCGATCGTCTTTTGTTTTTTCTTTCACTGATCGATTCTTTCTTGTCGATTGTGTTATGTCGCGACTCGCTGTAATCGACGCAATCAGATTTGTCGATCATCTTTTTTTTTGTTTTTCCTTTCTTCAGAACGATGGCAACACTGTTTTCGGCTAAAAAGTCGGTGGAATCTATTTGGTTTTTGTTGTGGGTCTTTTTTTTAAATCCTTTCCTCGGATTCATCTGACTCCCAAGTTTCAGAGCAGAGGCAAATCTTATATACAATTAGATAATAGTGTTAACCATTCACAGAGGGCAATATATATACAGATATCTGCAAAACGACAGATTTATTCAAAAATATCAAAAGAGATGACAGTACTGGATGAAGCGCAGCGCAACAGTTATATTGCAACTGTAAATCACCGAAATTGCGTTGCAAGTATTCAATTCATTTTCTTGCAATACGTACACACCAAAAAGTAAGTTTTATTATAATTTTTTTCATAATTAAGCATAGAATAATTAATTTAAAGGTTCACATTACAGAAATGATACGATCACGGTGTAGTGTTCCTGAATGTGAAAATTTAATCCAAGAAAACGTAATTTCACATAATTTTCCTAGAAATAAACAATTGCGTATGAAGTGGCTGGAAAATATTGGCAGTGCAGAATTAATGAATAAATCAGATTCAGCTATTCGAGCTTATAAGATTTGTAACAATCATTTTGAAGATATTCATTTTCGAACAGTAGAAAAAATTAAACTGAATAGAGGGGCTGTTCTGACTTTAAGATTACCTTTAAACCGTGAAGAAAGAATAGAAGCAAGAGAATTGCATACAGTTTCACTAGAAAGTCAAGAATTTGGTAAGTAAAATAACGTTAATTAAATATATCTTGTTAATCTGTCTAATTATTACAGCACAGACACCGGTAACATCGGCACATTTCTTAGGTAGTAGATTTGTAACAGAAAATATTCAAAAAGAAAGCAGCTTACCTGGGACTTCAGAATCAAGTAGAACAGTTTGCGTTACGCCACCACCATCAACATCAAGGCTACATGTAATTTCAGGTAATCAATTACAAACTCTTTGTTATTCAAACTATTATAATGAATTTGAAAATGGTGTAAAAACAGTTGCAATTGAATTTCTTTTATTTCAGTGTTTCTATAAAATTTTAAAGAAATTTTCACATTTTTCTTTTCTTATTATAATTTGAATTTCCTATTTCCAGAAGTTTTCAAATTGCATATTCACCTGCTCTAAGCTGAAAGATTGTATCTCAAAATTGCTTTTAATATTTTTTTATCGAATAGTGCTTGAACTAAAGGGTATTAAATATTACAATTAATTTACTTTGAGTAAATAGAAATTCTGTCATTGAAACCTTGCAATATTGTTTATATTGTAGATACAAAATGTAGAACAGTTACAGAACTCCAATAGACAAAATATTCAGACATTAAAGTTTCAACTTAAGGAAGTTCAATTGTGTGTACATAAAATTATACATATTAACTGGCAGCGGAAGTGCAATTTATAAAAAATTGGATGTACGGTTGCGGACAAAAAATTTCGGATGTCATGTCACTCATCTGACGTATACATATAGGAATTTCTTAACTTTTACGTCAGTGGAATGACAGTGACATCCGAAATTTTGTGTCCGCAACTGTAGATTATAGTGGGTGAACAACTCTTGCCATGGAATTTGGACGGCATGTCTAATAGCACTTTCGATTGACTGCTCAAGACCACTTCTCAGAGTATTTTCATTTTATTTTAACTTCATGTAATAATAAGGGATGGATATATTCTGAGGGTGCTCTAAAGCAGTCAATCGAAAGCGCTATTAGTTTTGCTGTAAAACAGCATCAAGGAGTGAAATGACTTACTTTTCACCTAAGCTAAGACATGCCGTCCAGATTTCATGGCAAGAGTTGAAAAATGAAAAAATTAAAAGTCACCTGTATTATTACCACTCTGACATGTTTTCTGTTTTCTTGTAGGTGATAAAAAGTCTCACAAAATATTAAAGCATGTAGGAATCCGCTCAACACAATTAACACCTAAGAAGAAATATCTTTATAAAGAAGTCATCAGAAGCAGTTGAAGGCCAAAAGGAAAGTAGCAGATGATAGTTTATTAAATTACATTATTGCAAATGTAAAAAAGCACCAGAATAGATTAAGTGAATCTGCTTTAATATTTAGAAGGGGTACAAGGTTGACGTTTTCAAAATGGGCTGTAACTCTTATTTGAAACGAGATAGAAAATTGAAATTGTCATGTAGTACGTATTGTATATTAATGTGGCGCGCTTGAGCGGCATTCTTACAGCCAATCAAGTGACAGTAACCAGACGCGAGGCAATGCGCAGACGTACAACAACACACCCTCTAGTACTGGGTAGACACACACACGTGTAACATGTATTCGCTACTTGCTCATATTAAAACTAATAAATAACTTTTATTACAATGGTTTATTATTTAAAAACCATGACAGAAATCTAATTAAGTTTGTAGTTTAAAGATCCCTTTATCGTAGGTATTCTTTAAAATAAACATCTTTGCCTGAGAATAATTCTTAAATTTATACTTTTCATCAAGAGTTAAAAATGTAAAAAGATCGATTTTTTCAAATGGAATGCCAGATTTTTCGTTGCGTAATCAAATTGGTGATAAAATTTGGCACAAAGTGGTATTACATGTTCCTATATACCTAAATTAAACCGTTTTAGAGTTATTTCCAAAAAACGGAAAATATTACCATTATAAAAAATTTTCGTTGCTTTTATTCATTTTGCAACTTGAAATGAAACTTCGTAAAGGCACTCATTAGTTAATGAGTTTCAATAACTTGACATTTGAAAAATTATTTTTTATAATGGTAAAATTTTCCGTTTTTTGTAAATAACTCTAAAACGACACCCTGTATATTCACTATAAAAGATATAATTGAAAAGATCAAACTGAAAAGAGAGAAAGCTTATATGGCATTCATAGACATACAAAAAGAGACAGAAAACAGTGGCGTAAATTTGTCCGTAAATGGACAGAAGGGAATATGATTATGATTATCTTTTTTTTTTTTAATAATAACAACAATGAAAAACGAAGAAACAAATGAAAGCTTGATTTGAAACTTCGCAACGGAATTCATTGGTTTTTAGCTTCTTTCTCGTTTACGAAAAAATAGTTAACGAAAGACAAAGAAACAAATGATAGCTTGATTTTATTTTCGAAACAAATGATAACTTTATTTTATTTCGGAAAGCTCCGCGCCGGAATCTGTCGATTTTTCGTTTGTTCGTTTGCTTACAAAAAGAAGGAAAAAAAAATGAAATGGCAAAGAAACAAATGAGAACTTGATTTGAAACTTCGCGCCGGAATTTATCGACTTTTTAGGTTCTTTTTCATTTACAAAAAAATAAATAATAATAATGATGACAAATGAGGAAACAAATGAGAGCTCGATTTGATGTTCGAAAGTTTTGCGCCGGAAGTCGTCGATATTTCATTTGTTCGCAGCTTCTTTTGGCTTACGAAAAGAAACAAAAAAAGGATAATGAAATACAAAGAAACAAAAAAAGCTTGATTTGATTTTTAGTTTCCTTTACGCTTACTGACAGTCTCTTGATTAAGAATAAGAATAAGAACCGACGATTTTTTTTTTGTTTTCTGTTCATTAAATTTTGCATTTCTTCGTTTATTTCTTTGTTTTGTGCGATACGTCACTTTTTTGTTGAATCAATTTTATTTTTATATACAGGCTGCGTAAAACGTATGGCACCAAGTAGAAAAACGCGCAAACGGTTTGACATTTTGGTAGATTTAAAAATCGCTCTTTTGAGTTTCATCTTTTACAATAATCATACCATATGACATTTAAAAAATAAAAGTTGACAGTTGTCATTACAGCCTCAAATCTATTAATGACGCATATTGATTGTATAGTATTTTTTCTGCCATTTTACAACTGGTTTCTTGACCATTCAAATCACAATAAGCACTGACGCTAGTCGTTTAGACGTTTCTTTGGGCTCAGCCTGTATACAGAGTGTCCCGTGACACCACTACGAGATAATCACTTCAAACTAAGTAAAAAACTCTAATAAAGTTTTGTTCTAAAGTAAACCGTTTCAAAAATACTGAGTGTTTAATGTTTAATTTAATTTTCATCTAATCATTTATCCGGTTACGTTACGGGACACCCTGTATAAAGAAATTCTTCAATTTGCACGCAGACTATTTTCGCAGTTGAATTTATTTCTTTCGCACACAAATTAATTTAAGTTAATTTTTTTCCGTTTTACTAAATTTTGAAATGATTTGCCATATTTTTTAAATTTTCATTTTTAAATAAAGTAATCTGGGGGTCATCTGGGGGTTTTAAAATTTCTACCGCGCAATTAAATAAATTTTAGGGGCCGAGAAAAACTGCAACTTTTATGACGGAGACTTTCGTAACGCGACCTCAGCGACCTCTCATTAAAAAAAAACCAATAAAATTTGAAAGTTTAGACCGCCGCGTCCCCCAAGGACGCCCTCTTTCAGCCTCGTGCAAAAAAAAAAAACGAAAAGAAAAAAAAACAAACATCCAAACACATTTAATTTTCAAATCTTAATACCTAACGCATAATAAAAGTATGAAGCATCATCAGCACAAGCAGTGAATCGATTGACGCAAGCAGTGGCGCATCAAGCGTCAACTTCTCGGGCAAAAAAAAAAATACTGGGAAAACAACTTGACGCTTGAGCCTTGAACGACAATTAACGAGCAAATTAAATTGCCACGTCCATGACATCCACGGAGGTAATGGAACACGAATATCGAATGGATTCGAAACTGGTTCTGCAGGAATATCACCGCGTTTTTGACGTAAACACACACACACATACACACGTTCGGCCCGTCCTTGCGGCAACGGGGAGCGATTTTAAAAGTGCGAAAGGTCTCGGAAACCGGCTTCATTAATTATGCGCGAGTAAAGGAACCCGTTCGATGTGCAAAGGTTTCTTTTGATGATGATGGTGATGATTGGAAATGTCGAACGATGACAGCAGTCAACTCAACTCCAGGGTTGCCAATGTGCGGGCAATTACCCGGATTACGGGTAATTTAAGCAACCTTGCGGGTTAAAAAAAAATACGTGGGTAAAAATGGGTGTTTTCAAGGAAGAAAAAAAAACAGATTAATTTTTAAGTTTTTGATTGACGACTAGTTAGTGATGTTTCAACTTTACTTCTGGCAACAAAGAAATCAGCCAAATCCACATTGTCGATCAGTGCTGCCAACTCTACCGATAATTCGGTAGATCTACCGATTTTAAACTTAACTTTTTTTTTAAATTTTTATTACTTTGTAATTTTATCAATTTTCTTTATTTCTAGATCGTCTTTTGTTTTATTTTACGTCAAAAATTGCACAAATTTCAAATCTTAATTTTAGAAAGTTTTGCTTATTTAATGAGAATTTTTTGATTTTAATTTTTTTGTAATTTTATTTAATGACCTTTTTTTATTTTTATTTTTTTGTAATTTGACTAAATGGGATTTTTTTATTTTTATTATTTTTTTTATTTTATAAATTTGTCGATCGTCTTTTGTTTTATTTTTCGTTAAAAATTGCACAAATATCAAATCTTAATTTTAGAAAGTTTTGTTTATTTAATGAGAATTTTTTAATTTTTAATTTTATAAATTTTCTTTATTTCTCGATCGTCTATTGTTTTATTTAGCGTCAAAAATTGCACAGTAACTGTCAAATGTCTTAATTTTTGAAATTTGGATTGTTTTGTTTATTTCATGAAAATTAAAAAAAAAATTTTTTTAGTGATTTTCAAAAATAAAAATCGCCTGAATAAAATCAGTTTTCATTTTTGTATTTTTTTTCTAATTTTATAATTTGGGCGATCGTCTTTTGTTTTATTTCACGCCAAAATTTTCTTAATTTTTATGATTTTTTTAATTTTTATAATTTTTTGTAATTTTATGGAAAGTTGAAAGTACATATTGTTTATTTAATAAGAATTTTTTAATTTTTATTTTTTTGTAATTTTATTTTGTATTTGTATTTATATTTTTTATTTTTGTTATTTTTCTAATTTTATTCAATGAAATTTTTTTTATATTTACTTTTTTTATATAAATTTGTCGATCGTCTTTTGTTTTATTTTACGTCAAAAATTGCACAAATGTCAAATCTTAATTTTAGAAAGTTTTGCTTATTTAATGAGAATTTTTTGATTTTAATTTTTTTGTAACTTTATTTAATGAGATTTTTTATTTTTATTTTTTTGTAATTTGACAATGAGATTTTTGTTATTTTTATTTTTTTTAATTTTATAAATTTGTCGATCGTCTTTTGTTTTATTTTTCATCAAAATTTGCACAAATAATTTAATAATTTAATTTTAGAAAGTTTTGTTTATTTAATGAGAATTTTTTAATTTTTATAATTTTTTATAATTTTATTTAGTTTTTTCATTTTTGTATTTTTTTTTCTAATTTTATTCAATGAGATTCTTTTTATACATAAATTTGTCGATCTTCTTTTGTTTTATTTCACGCCAAAAATTGCCTAAAGTTCAAATCTTAATTTTAGAAAATTTATTTAATGAGAATTTTTTAATTTTTATAATTTTTTGTAATTTTATAGAAAGTAGAAAGTATTCTTTATCTAATGAGAATTTTTTATTTTTATTTTTTTCTAATTTTATTCAATGAGATTTTTTTTATATTTATTTTTTTTTTAATTTTATAAATTTGTCGATCGTCTTTTGTTTTATTTTACGTCAAAAATTGCACAAATGTCAAATCTTAATTTTAGAAAGTTTTGTTTACTTTATAAAGAAATTTTAATTTTCTTAAATTTTTATGATTTTTTGTAATTTTTATAATTTTTTTGTAATTTTATAGAAAATAGAAAGTATTGTTTATTTAATGAGAATTTTTTAATTTTTGTTTTTTTGTAATTTTATTTAATGAAATTTCTTTTATTTTTATTATTTTTTTCTGATTTTATTCAATGATATATTTTTTTATTTTTATTTTTTTTAATTTTATAATAATAATTTTATAAAATTTTGTTTATTTCTCGATCGTCTTTTGTTTTATTTTACGTCAAAAATTGCACAAATGTCAAATCATAATTTTAGAAAGATTTGTTTATTTACTAAGAATTTTTTAATTTTATAAATTTTCTATATTTCTCGATCGTCTTTTGTTTTATTCAGCGTCAAAGATTGCACAATAACTGTCAAATGTCTTAATTCTAGAAATTTGGACCCAGTTTTGTTTATTTCATGAGAATTTTAAATTTTTTTTTAAAATCATTTTCGAAAATAAAATTCGCCTGAATAAAATCAGTGATTTTAATCAAATGATTTAAATTAGCTCAACCGAAATTCAGAGACATAGGAACTTTGCAACAACTATCTTCCGAAATGCTTCGCTTGGTCGGTTGGCAGCACTGTTACCGATTGCCGCCCACAGTCCCACATGTAGATTATTTAAATATTTTAACCTGAAAAATCTGTCGTGCAACGTCCATGTGTGTAAGTAAGGTAAGTCCAATAATATTAGGTATTTAAATAGAATAAATTTTGTACCATTTCATTCATTCATTTCAATTTCATTACTCGTGGGCAGATGTGGGTAAGAGCGGGTTTTTTAAAATTTGAAAAGGGTAATTGGCTTAGAGTGATTGGCAACACTGCTCAACTCATATATGTATAGGCGTTTGATTTTTATGATTTTAAGATCGCAGCGCTACCATGAAGAAATCTGAACCTCTATAAGCTACACGGAATTTTTGTAATCCACGTGTTTAAGTGCCTACTAATACAAATAGACAAGTTGATTTAATGTGAATGTCACATATAACACAATCCTGATGCCATCATACACTCAGGATCGACGCCAAAACACGATTTGTTGTGTAGCATACAAGGGTTTGTTTAGTTGACACCAGGTGGCGAACGCTTAGGTGCAAACTCCTATACATAACCAATTTCAAACTAATCACAGTGGGCACAGGGACGAAAAACGATCAGTTAAAATTGAAACAAATACAAGACAGAAACATGCGTTAATTATTTATTTGCATAGTTCACGGTCTACTGGGAGTTGTGATGCTATTTTCTAAACATGTATAGGTAGTTTAGATAAGAGTTGCATTTTTTTTATAAGAGGGTTGACTACAGTGTATCACGAAGTACACACATGTATTGGATATACAGTGTGTCTGTAAATGACCATACGTCAATTATGTTGGGATGCCTGCAGTTTTATGAACTTGTAGTGGCGACCATGTCGTTTACGTCAATTCTGACAGGGCACATTGGCGTATCGTTGATTGTATCGTTTCGTTGATTTTGTACAGGTTATGTAACGTTATTTCTTGATATTTATTTCTTTAATTCTGATAGTTCAGTTCATTTTAGAGCTCGTTAATTAAACGTTTGCGAGAAACTTGTAAGTAATAATTTAATATGAATTACATATTACATTTCAATAAATACTTTTTATTTTAGACAATTTTCTCCAGTATTCACAGCCTTCATCAAAAATGTTTACGGCTGGACAAGATGTGAAATTATCAAGTTTTTGATTATCACAAACGTGAGATTATAAAGCGATTTGAGAGAAAAAATTGTATTTGCAAAGGTAAATCAACTGGGCGTCCTACAATATTAACCGAACCTGATATCAACGATCTTCAAGCATGAGTGGACCGAAATCCGAACAAATCATTATAAAAAGTTATCAGCACAGTCTGGTATTTGAGCCTCAATAATGCAAGTACTTAATTATTTGATTTTTGCAGGCATTAGTAGGACTAGTTGCGCAAAAGCTCTGCATCTCTCTCGAGTTTTTGTTGTTCAACAGTTGTACCCTCACGATTATCAACGAGTGGAGTACTGTCAGTGGTTTAATGAGCAATTAAATAATGATGATATACTTGATTTAACTTTCTTCACTGATGAAGCATGGTTCCATTTATCTGGTTATGTAAACAACCAGAATTACCGAACGTGGGATACGGAGAACCCTCATACTTTTGTCGAAACTGACCTACATCCATTAAAAGTTGGAAATTTGGGTTGCAATCTCAAGACGGAGAATAACGGGCCAATATATTTTTTACGAGATACTAAAATATCATTTTGACAGAATTTATTAATCAACTGCAAGACGACGAAGTAACAAGAGGTTATTTCCGACAGGACGGAGCCACTGCACGTACCAGCATGAATTATTTCCAAGAGTCTTATGGAAATCGCTTTATAAGTGAAGGTTTGTGGCCGCCGAGAAGTCCAGATCTGACACCACCAGATTATTACCTTTTCGGACATGTGAAGAATAATGTTTACAAAAACCGCTTACACAATTCGGATGAAGTTCGAAAAGCAATTAGGCAAGAAATTGAAAACATAACGCAGGAAGAACTTTGTCGTGTTTTTAAAAATATGAAACGACGAGTGAACTTATGTGTACAAAATAATGGAGAGCATTTTCAACAATTACTATAAAAATAAAAATTTTTTGTGTAAATCGGTCTTGATTGATTGATTGATTCCCCGAAAGATGTCGCTACTTAAATGTCCGTTATAAAAATAAAGTTGTATCCTATTCATAGTGTTTCATTTATAGTGTTTTTATTTAATAAAGCCCATTTAGCAAGGCTACATAAACATAACCTTGTCATCACTCATTACATGTTTTTGAAAACTGACCTCGGATTCAATTCGATCAATCAGATTATCCCTCGATCATTCACGATTAATGCAAATAAGTAGAATTTCAATTTCAAACGTTAAGATCACTGAATTCACTAATGAAATCAGTTTCCGAAAACACCTTTGTGCAGCCAAGAATTTATACCTGTGTTTATACCACGCCACTGGATCAGTGTTGTTCTTCGGGTAAAAATTATTGTAACAGAATTTTACAGATTACTGTAATAGATTTAATTTTGACGTAATAGATAGTGCTTTATATTTATTTCTTAATTATTTTTCACTGACCATCTCTGGATCGACGGCAGATTCTACTTTATACCATTGTTTATACTCGTGGACAACAAAAGCCGAACGAAAAGGTTTAAAACAATGCTAAATTCAAACTTATCTTCATTACAGCACATAAAAATTATTTCAATTTCTATATTTTTAACGACAGCTACATATAAATTTAATAATAAACATCAGACTTAAGTTATTTAGAACATTAATTTAAATTCGTAACACATTTTAAACGTTATAATACAGGATGAGTCATAATTAGGTGAAAAAAATTTTATCAACTCTTCGTTAGGCCGAGACAAAGAAATTAACCTAATATATCTTAGTACCAAAATGCTCCATTAAAAAGATACAGAGTATTAATGAAAACATGTTTATTTATAATTTGGAAAGTAAACATTTGAATTTTTAAAATTTAATAGCCTTTGTGTTTATTATAATATATTTTCAAATTACTCGAATAATTACCTTCCAAGTTATACTCACAAATGAAAACGGAAATGTTTCTTTTTAATACCCTGTATTTTTTAATTTGGTATTAAGATGTATTAAGTTAAATTGCTTTGTTTTGACTTATAGAAGCTTTGGTAAAAATTTTTATACCTAATTATGACTCATCTTGTATACATATTTCTAACATAAAAAATAAACTTTACAAATTCGACTTTGGAAGTTGCAGATAAAACGAAATGTAATAGATTTTATCGTCGAGTAATAGCGTAACAAACAACATAAAAAGTAATAAATCTATTACGCCCGTAATGACAAGACAACGCTGCACTGGATCCCACCAAGTGTAGAAAAATAAATTCAATGGTACCAACATAATTCGCGTTCAGACATTTACAGACACACTGTATTATTATATTTAAATCGATCACAGTGAGCCACGAACGGTCAAAATCGAAACAAATAGAAACGCGCGTCAGTTATTTAGTTCACGGCCTGCTGTGACGTGATCTTCCTTTGAATGCGCCTTTTTTTTTTCTTTAAATCTTGCACGATAGTTGCAGTTTTTTTTTTTTTAATTTTGATTTTGTTTACTGTTGTATCGCAAAGCGTCATCTCCAAACCGATCGCAGTAAGCCACGAACGGTCAAAATCGAAACAAATAGAAACGCGCGACAGTTATTTAGTTCACGGCCTGCTGTGACGTGATCTTCCTCTGAATGCGCCTTTTCTTTCTTTAAATCTTGCACGATAGTTCCATTTTTCTTTTTATTTCGATGTTGTCTACTATGGCATCTCCAAACCGATCGCAGTAAGCCACGAACGAAAACGATCTGTCAAAATTGAAACCAATAGAAGGCAGAAGCTCGGCATCAGTTATTTAGTTCATGGCCTACCGTGATACGAAATGCTAAATATGTTCTTTTTCTTCTAACCTTGCAGAAGAGTTGAAGTGGACCGCAAATAGTATATTCGATCGCAGTAAGCCGCGAGTTTTTTTTTTTTAATCTTGCACAAGACCTGTTGTTGTTTTTTCATTCCCGAGGTTGTCCACAATGTCTAATTTATTGTATATCATCTTTGCTGTGTCTATTTCATGTTTTTTTTTTTTTTGGACGATATATAAAGTATGAATGTAGAGTTAAGTTTAACAATTGACATTTGTGTCTTAAAACATTATACATTCGGCGCATTCAGCCATAACAGCGCTAAGACAGCGGCTGTGAGTGGCTGAACGACCTTTTTTCTCTAATTGACAATTTGACAGATGTAACGTCAGAAACGGCATCGTATGCAAAAATGTGTTGTCTTTAACAATTTGTATTTTTGTAACAAGATGGAACAAATTAGATGATAATAATTTTTCTCGAATTGTCGCGAAGCTACTAGAAGGCAAGATGCTAATGTAACAAGTCGCATCACTGTGAAATAGAACAATAACAATAGAAGTAAATATTGGTTAATATAACCGGGTTCAAAAGCGGGGGACGGAACGACTTTCAAGGAACTAATTGTTCGGGGCGAAGAAAAAAAAAGTTGAAGACATTGCGAGTTCCCGACGACCTTCGATTAATCATCGCAAAGTCAATAATACACGCGACCGACCCTGTTCACCTTAGCGGGCGGAGGGCACTAGCAAATCAATGTCAATCGATGAAAATTAGCGCTAATTAAAGGGGGCCTTGGATCTTGAGTTGGGTCGTAATTTACCGACTTTGAATATTAAACGAATAAATAAGTAAGTCGAACGCGAATGGATTTAATGTTGTTTTGACCAAACTCGTCCGCAAGTAAACAGCTCGGATATTATTAATTAATTAGGCCGAGTTCACATCGAACCCCAACTTGCACCGACGGCGACGCGCGCGAGCTCTGCTCGGTATGAACCGGGCCTTAATAAATTAAAACAAATGGAAAACAAACAGACGTTTCGATAGCTGGAAATCGCAAGATTTGTTTTTTTTTTGTTTTTTCGTAGAGAGAAAAACGCTAAAAGAAACGAAAGCGAAAACATTTTCATCAACGTCAGTTCGAATTGAAGCCAATTCGAAGGCCGGAAAATTCCCAAAACGCAGTTGTTTTATTGTTTTGTTTTATTGTACAAGACTTTCGACGTTCTTTTGTTTTGTTTTTGCTATTACGTTTTTTTAAAAATGACTTTTTTTCATATACCAAAATGAATGTAAATCGTTTAAATTCATGAGAGCGACGTTTAAAGTCCTGTTGTTCTAAGAGCAAATTGAACAAAAAAAAACTAAAACAAAAATAAAAACAAAAAACAAAGAAACAAAAGAATAGCGAAGCTGTCCGTGTTGATTGTCGTAAAAATCGCCGATTTCCTCTCTTTAATCTTCGGTCCGTGTTAAGTTAGAAAACAGATAAGATTGTAATAATAAACATTATAATAATATAAATAATATAAATATATATATATAAATATAAATAATAACATTGTAATTTTTTCTGTTTAAGTCTCGGTTCGTATTAAATTTTATTCACATAAGAGTATTTCTTTCCGTTCAGTCTTCGGTCCGTGTTAATTTTTCCCTTTGTTTTTCATTTATATTGGCGATTAACGGATTTCGATGGTCAAGAAGTCTCTTTACGCACGTTTTTTTTTTTAATATGGGCTTGACCTCGTCCTAAATTAAGGCGCAAATAAACTCTGCAGTCCACCCTTCATTAATTAATAAATCTTTTATTTTTTTGCTTTCGTGTTTTTTTTAATAACTTTTTTCTTATTCCAAAATGAATATAAATCGTTTAAAATCGTGAGGGAGATGTTTAAAAGCCTAGCGTTCCAAGAGAAGATTGAACAAAAAAAAAATAAAAACAAAAAACTAAAACAAGAACAAAAAACAAAAGAGAAGCAAATAAAACTGAAAGGCAGGAAATTCGGAAAGCAAGATTTGTTTTATTGTTTCTTTGTCTTGTAGATTTTCGACTTCTTTTGTTTTTTCGGTTTCGTATTTTTTTAATGATTTTTTGTTATGTCAAAAATTAATATAAATAAGTCGTTGATTTGGCCACTAGTGCGATTGTAGACTCTGAGTATATTCGATCTGAAACACGATTGTGTAATGGTTGTGATCCAAACTAACGTTGAACAGGTTATGTTCTGAGCTAAGTCGCACTCATGTGCCCGTCTGTACTGCTCATAGATAGTTATCTAAAAACACTGTATATGAATACATAATAAACAATAATATTTTGTGTTTCTCATCTAGACTAGAATTAATTTGGTTTTGATCTCAACTGAAATAGATTTGGTTTTGATCCGAGCTAAACTGAACTGGTTGCGAACTATAATGTGTAAGACAGGTTGGCTTTCAGCTTTAAAACTTGACCGTTCTCATCTAAAATTGCTCGTCTTTTGTTTTATTTGATTTCTCTACAATTAAGAATGAAATTTAAAAAAATTAACGCCTTTTCTCCGTTTTTTTAAAATTTATTTATCGTTTTTTTGTGTTCTTTCTATTTAGACATTTTTCGTTCAAGACTTTGTTAATCCAATCGTCTCCTTTTTATTTCATATTGCAGCTGATCTGATATATCAACTTGGTTTTGATCTGAACTGAAATGGACTTTTGGTTTTGATCCAAGGTCAAATCGACTTGGTTGTGAACTAGGATAAAACTGACCCGCTCTCGATTTTCGGCTTTAAACTTATTTTCATTTAACGTTCCTGTTCTAAATTTTGTGAATTCAATCCTTTTCTTTTTATTTCTCGGATTTGGTTTTGATCCGAACTGAAATTGCACTGGTTGTGAACTAAGATGACGCCGGTTTGTTTTCAATTTTCGGCTTTGAAAGCCGACCATTTTCTACTAAACTTGCTCGTCTTTTGTTTTTCTTTGGCTCTTCCAGATTTAAAAACGAAAAATTGCAAATTAAACATTTTTCTCTGTTTTTTAATTTTTAATCTATTTATGTGTCGCGTGAGATTCTCGAAGCTGTTATTGTTGTTTTTATTAAGACATTTATTAGTCAAAAAATTGTTGACTTACTGGCCTTCTTCTTATTTTTTTATTGCAACTAATTTGATATTAATTCGGTTTTGATCTGAACTAAAACAGATTTGGTTGTGAGCTAAGATAACGGTTCTAATCTAAAATTGTTTTTCTTTTACTTTTCTCCCGTACCGTTAGAGGTAACAGTTAATCTTTAAGCCCATAGAAGTTGAAATCGATTTGGTTTTGTTCCGGGCTTAAGTGGACTTGGTTTTGAACCGCACTAAAATTAATTTGGTTCTCATCTCAGCTGATCTGAAATTGTTTTGGGTTGACGGTTGCCAAAAAAGCACTCTCACTTCTAAATTGCTTTTCATAAAACAAAATGTAGATCATTTGTTGTGCGTGTTGGTTCAAATCGGTTTGGTTTTGTTCCGTGCTTAAATCGACCTAAAATTAAACTGGTTCTTGTCTCAGTTCATTTAAAATAGATTTGGACCGGCAGTTATCTTCACCTCTCCATTAATTTTCATAAAGCAAAATGTAGATAAATTTTTTATGGTGTGTGTGGGTTCAAAGTGATTTGGTTTTGTTCTGTGCTAAACTAGACCTGGTTTTAAACTTCACTCAAATTGAATTGGTTCTTATCTCGGCTAATTTGAAGTCGATTTGGACTGGCAGTTGTGAGAAACACTTCACTTCTTAATTAGTTTTCATAAAACAAAATGTGTGCGTGGGTTCAACGCGATTTGGTTTTGTTCTGTGCTAAAGTAGCCCTGGTTTTAAACTTAACTCAAATTGAATTGGTTCTTATCTTGGCTAATTTGAAGTTGATTAGGACTGACGGTTGTGAGAGAAACACTTTACTTCTTAATTACCTTTCATAAAACAAAATGCAGATTAGTTTTTATTTTGCGTGTGTGGGTTCAAATAAATTAGGTTTTGTTCTGTGCTTAAGACGACCTCGTTTTAAACTGAACTAAAATTGTGTGAAACACTTAGATAACACGTATCTAAACACGTAGATAATTTTTCATTTTGTGCATGGGTTCAAAGTGATGAGGTTTTATTCTGTGCTAAAGTAGCCTTGGTTCTTATCTCGACTAATTTATTAACTATTTAAAACGTAAAATTTACTTGTGTTTACAAAAGAACGGCGGACATTTTGCGCACCTTCCATGAACCAGTTTTTCGTTGCTCTTGGAGGGTGCTTTTTCTTCTGGCAAATATGAACTTGGGATTTGATGTCCAAATTTATTAAAAAAAATATATAATACATGAAACATCAGTTAGATTTTGTATAGGAATGCAAAATAAATAATTCAAATGGCATTATAACGAACTAATCAAGGACACACGATTTTATTTCCATAGGTCACTTGATTAGAAAAGATATTGATCACTCGTTATTACCTAGTGCATTTTTCATTAAATATCTAGAACCTTTTAGTTTGCTTAACTTGGCAGTATTGGATTGTTGGCAACAGTGACTGTCAGTAGGACTTAAAAAGCTATGCCAGAGGAATACTTGTTCTTTATGGATAAGGACACAAAAAGGTATTTTAAATAAATGACAAAAAGAGTAACGTAAAAAAAATCTAAAAAATAGTTACTTTTTTGTTTAATCCAGGAACGCGTAATATCTGCTTCTGATTTTAAACCAAGATAAAATAATAACAACAATAAACAATATTTCAAGTAATTTCATCTCCAAGTAAACAAACTAGTCAATAAACAAAGCACTCCAGGTAGGTCGACATAATACAGTGCCATTCATAAAGTTTGACATTAGTCGAAATGTCGTTTGTAATTGATTCTTTAAAGCTGAAAATAGAAATGGAATAAAAGGAAACAAATTATAAATAAATAAACGATTTACTCATAAATTTTATAAGAAAACGCCTGCAAGGTCTCGTTTCGGAGACTTTCGATTATCCAAGTTTCGAACCAAATTTTAAATGACCAAGAAAATGCGATTATATTATTTTTTATTTTGCTTTGATTGACACACGAGCTGGCTCCAATACTTTTCCCAAAAATTAGATGTTCTCGTCAATTTTACAAGAAAATGCCTGCAGGGTTTCCTTTAAAAAAAAAAAAACTCGATTATCCAAGTTCCGAACCAAATTTCAAAAGACTAGAAAATTGTTTACGTTGTTTTTCTTTCTTCTCGAAACAAAAATCTAATGTATCGAACGGTTTGAAAGCAACAAATTACGAAATTCCAAGACAGCCTGCGACATAGCAAGATGAGTTCAATTAGGGCTGGCGCCATAAATTACCCGGCGTACTAAATTCCTAAACATCTTGAAATATTTCATCTTTGTTTTTAGGCGCGTTCCCCATAGAATTGACTAAGCGTAGAGTTCCAATAAGCAGCAGGCGTTTATCGAATGTTATAGTGCGTGGTCAAACTACGAACATCCGTCCGTCTCTCCGTATCCAGTACCATGGTTTGGGTGAGAAAACATTTGCCAATTAGTTATTTTGTTGAAATCAATTTGATTAAATCTTATTTTACTCCCTATTTCATTTGCCCCAGTCCTTATCTGTTCCTGGATTTTCTTTTGTTCCAAAAAAAATAAAAATAAAAGCGTTTCCATTACCGTCTTGTCGAATCGAACTCGAAGACAACGGAATTGTCTTATTAATTAAACGAATAAATAAATAAGTCGAACGCGAATGGATTTAATGTTGTTTTGACCAAACTCGTCCGCAAGTAAACAGCTCGGGTACATTAATTAATTAGGCCGAGTTCACATTGAACCCAACTTGCACCGCACGAGCGACGCGCGCGAGCTCTGCTCGGTATGAACCGGGCCTTAATAAATTAAAACAAATGGAAAACAAACAGACGTTTCGATAGCTGGAAATCGCAAGATTTGTTTTTTTTTTTGTTTTTTCGTAGAGAGATAAACGCTATGATTTTTATTCTTTTGTTATATCGTAGAAGAAAAAAAAGAAACAAAAGCGAAAACATTTTCATCAACGTCAGTTCGAATTGAAGCCAATTCGAAGGCCGGAAAATTCCCAAAACGCAGTTGTTTTATTGTTTTGTTTTATTGTACGAGATTTTCGACGTTCTTTTGTTTTGTTTTTGCTATCATGTTTTTTTAAAAATGACTTTTTTTCATATACCAAAATGAATGTAAATCGTTTAAATTCATGAGAGCGACGTTTAAAGTCCTGTTGTTCTAAGAGCAAATTGAACAAAAAAAAAACTAAAACAAAAATAAAAACAAAAAACAAAGAAACAAAAGAATAGCGAAGCTGTCCGTGTTGATTGTCGTAAAAATCGCCGATTTCCTCTCTTTAATCTTCGGTCCGTGTTAAGTTAGAAAACAGATAAGATTGTAATAATAAACATTATAATAATATAAATATATATATATAAATATAAATAATAACATTGTAATTTTTTCTGTTTAAGTCTCGGTTCGTATTAAATTTTATCCACATAAGACTCCCTGTATTTCTTTCCGTTCAGTCCTCGGTCCGTGTTAATTTTTCTCTTTGTTTTTCATTTATATTGGTGATTAACGGATTTCGATGGTCAAGAAGTCTCTTTACGTACGTTTTTTTTTTAATATGGGCTTGACCTCGTCCTAAATTAAGGCGCAAATAAACTCTGCAGTCCACCCTTCATTAATTAATAAATCTTTTATTTTTTTTGCTTTCGTGTTTTTCTTTTTAATAACTTTTTTCTTATTCCAAAACGAATATAAATCGTTTAAAATCGTGAGGGAGATGTTTAAAAGCCTAGCGTTCCAAGAGAAGATTGAACAAAAAAAAAAAACAAAAACAAAAAACTAAAACAAGAACAAAAAACAAAAGAGAAGCAAATAAAACTGAAAGGCAGGAAATTCGGAAAGCAAGATTTCTTTTATTGTTTCTTTGTCTTGTAGAATTTCGACGTTCTTTTGTTTTTTCGGTTTCGTATTTTTTTAATGATTTTTTGTTATGTCAAAAATTAATATAAATAAGTCGTTGATTTGGCCACTAGTGCGATTGTAGACTCTGAGTATATTCGATCTGAAACACGATTGTGTAATGGTTGTGATCCAAACTAACGTTGAACAGGTTATGTTCTGAGCTAAGTCGCACTCATGTGCCCGTCTGTACTGCTCATAGATAGTTATCTAAAAACACTCTATATGAATACATAATAAACAATAATATTTTGTGTTTCTCATCTAGACTAGAATTAATTTGGTTTTGATCTCAACTGAAATAGATTTGGTTTTGATCCGAGCTAAACTGAACTGGTTGCGAACTATAATGTGTAAGACAGGTTGGCTTTCAGCTTTAAAACTTGACCGTTCTCATCTAAAATTGCTCGTCTTTTGTTTTATTTGTTTCTCTACAATTAAGAATGAAATTTAAAAAAATTAACGCCTTTTCTCCGTTTTTTTAAAATTTATTTATCGTTTTTTTGTGTTCTTTCTATTTAGACATTTTTCGTTCAAGACTTTGTTAATCCAATCGTCTCCTTTTTATTTCATATTGCAGCTGATCTGATATCAACTTGATTTTGATCTGAACTGAAATGGATTTTTGGTTTTGATCCAAGGTCAAATCGACTTGGTTGTGAACTAGGATAAAACTGACCCGCTCTCGATTTTCGGCTTTAAACTTATTTTCATTTAACGTTCCTGTTCTAAATTTTGTGAATTCAATCCTTTTCTTTTTATTTCTCGGATTTGGTTTTGATCCGAACTGAAATTGCACTGGTTGTGAACTAAGATGACGCCGGTTTGTTTTCAATTTTCGGCTTTGAAAGCCGATCATTTTCTACTAAACTTGCTCGTCTTTTGTTTTTCTTTGGCTCTTCCAGATTTAAAAACGAAACATTGCAAATTAAACATTTTTCCATCGCTTTCTCTCTGTTTTTTTAATTTTTAATCTATTTACGTGTCGCGTAAGATTCCCGAAGCTGTTATTGTTGTTTTTATTAAGACATTTATTAGTCAAAAATTGTTGACTTACTGGCCTTCTTCTTATTTTTTTATTGCAACTAATTTGATATTAATTCGGTTTTGATCTGAACTAAAACAGATTTGATTGTGAGCTAAGATAACGGTTCTAATCTAAAATTGTTTTTCTTTTACTTTTCTCCCGTACCGTTAGAGGTAACAGTTAATCTTTAAGCCCATAGAAGTTGAAATCGATTTGGTTTTGTTCCGGGCTTAAGTAGACTTGGTTTTGAACCGCACTAAAATTAATTTGGTTCTCATCTCAGCTGATCTGAAATTGTTTGTTGACAGTTGCCAAAGAAACACTTTCACTTCTAAATTACTTTTCATAAAACAAAATGTAGATCATTTGTTGTGCGTGTTGGTTCAAATCGATTTGGTTTTGTTCTGTGCTAAACTAGACCTGGTTTTAAACTTCACTCAAATTGAATTGGTTCTTATCTCGGCTAATTTGAAGTCGATTTGGACCGGCAGTTGTGAGAAACACTTCACTTCTTAATTAGTTTTCATAAAACAAAATTTAGATACATTGTGTGCGTGGGTTCAACGCGATTTGGTTTTGTTCTGTGCTAAAGTAGCCCTGGTTTTAAACTTAACTCAAATTGAATCGGTTCTTATCTTGGCTAATTTGAAGTTGATTAGGACTGACAGTTGTGAGAGAAACACTTTACTTCTTAATTACTTTTCATAAAACAAAATGTAGATCATTTGTTGTGCGTGTTGGTTCAAATCGATTTGGTTTTGTTCTGTGCTAAACTAGACCTGGTTTTAAACTTCACTCAAATTGAATTGGTTCTTATCTCGGCTAATTTGAAGTCGATTTGGACCGGCAGTTGTGAGAAACACTTCACTTCTTAATTAGTTTTCATAAAACAAAATTTAGATACATTGTGTGCGTGGGTTCAACGCGATTTGGTTTTGTTCTGTGCTAAAGTAGCCCTGGTTTTAAACTTAACTCAAATTGAATTGGTTCTTATCTTGGCTAATTTGAAGTTGATTAGGACTGACAGTTGTGAGAGAAACACTTTACTTCTTAATTACTTTTCATAAAACAAAATGCAGATTAGTTTTTATTTTGCGTGTGTGGGTTCAAATAAATTGGGTTTTGTTCTGTGCTTAATACGATCTGGTTCTAAACTGAACTAAAATTAAGCTGGTTCTTACCTCGGCTAATTTGGAACGAATTTGTGCTGACAGTTACATACACTTCTTAATTACTTTTCAAAAAGGAACGTAAATGAATTTTTATTTTTTATGTACGTGTGGGTTTAAATCGATTTGGTTTTATTCTATGCTTAAGTCGATCTGGACTGTTTTTGTAAAGTCGACTGTTTTTGTAAAGTTGCGAGGGCGATGTTTAAAGCATGGCGTCCCAAGGGCAAATTGAACAAAAAAAAAAGACAAAAACAAAAATCGTCGAATATCTTCTCTTTAATCTTCGATCCGTGTTAGATTAGGAAACAGAGCCTTGACGTACTTATTGTAATTTTTTCTGTTTAATACTCGGTCCGTGTTGATTCTCATAAAAATCGCAGATTTCCTCTCTTTAGTCTTCGGTTAAATTAGGAAACTGTAATTTTTTCTGTTTAAGCCTCAGTTCGTGTTAAATTCGATTCACATAAGAGTCCCTGCGTTTCTTTCCATTCAGTTCTCGGTCCGCGTTTTCTTTCTTTTCGAAACAAAAATCTAATGTATCGGACGGTTTGAAAGCAACAAATTACGAAATTCCAAGACAGCCTGCGACATAGCAAGATGAGTCCAATTAGGGCTGGCATACTAAATTCCTAAACATCTTGAAATACTTCATCTTTGTTTTTAGACGCATTCCCCATAGAATTGACTAAGCGAAGAGTTCCAATAAGGAGCAGGCGTTTATCGAATGTTATAGTGCAAGGTCAAACTACGAACATCCGTCCGTCTCTCTGTATCCAGTACCATGGTTTGGGTGAGAAAACATTTGCCAATTAGTTATTTTATTAGAAATCAATTTAAATTATTTTTGATTAAATCTTATTTCATTTGCCCCAGTCCTTATCTGTTCCTGGATTTTCTTTTGTTCCAAAAAAAAAAAAAAACAAACAAAAGCGAAATGTTTCCATTACCCTCTTGTCGAATCGAACTCGAAAACAACGGAATTGTCTTATTAATTAAACGGATTAATGGATTTAATGTTGTTTTGACCAAACTCGTCCGCAAGTAAACAGCTCGGCTACATTAATTAATTAGGCCGAGTTCACATTGAACCCAACTTGCACCGACGCGACGGCGACGCGCGCGAGCTCTGCTCGGTATGAACCGGGCCTTATTACATAAAATCGGAATGCAACAACTTGATTTTGCTTTCGATCTATTGATTGTCTCGCCGGCTTTGTAATACTTGAGTTAGGTTTCGAAACGTACGAAGATATTTACAATTCACACTAACGCTCGCCCATTGTTTACCGGGAACGTCTAGTATTATTGCATCCGCGTCGAAGGACGAAACGCAACGACGTTCGTCGTCAGGTACTTGCACTTAAGCATCGCTAAAAGTGGAAAGCTTCTACCCGATTGTGAAATTCTCATTATTGTTTAGAATTAATATTAGTACGTATAGGTGACATTGGTATTCACCGCATGATGATAATAATAATAATAAAAATAAAAATAGTAATAAGAAGGTTGGTTGCAACTTTAACGAGTTACCATCGGCGACAGCCTATTGCTAAGAATATTTAGCATTGAATAGTTGCAAAAAACTGGGAATTACTCACGCGCATTGTTGCTGCAATTGCAGAAAAAAAATTGGACTGACGGCGCGGCGCGGGCGGGGGAATGGGAATGGGAAACTCTCAGACTTTCACTCGTACTTACAATCGGCCGTTTCGGCGTAAACGCCATCCTTTCTCGTTTCTCACACCGGACAGGCCCTCCTCAGTTCGTCGTTCCTTTTTAATGTTAAATTGTAGGTGCACGGATCTTTCGCGTTTGGCGCTCGCGGGCCGTCCTTGGCTTCCAATAGGAATCCAAGGAATTCCATGAATATTCATGGCGGATTTGATTAGAGGCCGTTTCGATTTGAATAACGGAAAACGTTATTCAGACCTTCGGCCTTCGTTTCGTGCACAAGAAAAAAAAATGCAGTCGGTTTACGTCAGAAAGGAAAATTCAAAAATTCTTATTGTTGTTATTATTTTTGTCGTTTGCTTTTTAAAAATTCGAAAATTTGACGTTTTGACGCACTTGAAATAACCAAGCAAGTTTTCTTTGCTGTTGTTTTTGAAATTGTTACAGTTTTTCTTTTTTAATGGAAAATATAGCAGGGGTTATGACGTCTTTAATGCATCGACACGTAACAATGTAATAATCTTTATTTCAATGCTGCAGATTGTTAACAATAGCCTGAACAGTGAACAGTAAAACATAAAAAGTACTAATAATGTCAACAAAGAAATCAAAAGACCATTAATAGTAACAGTAATAGGTAACGAGTGTCCAGATAAAAAAAAAACTGGTCAAGTAGGCCGTGGAAAAATTTCCAAACAAGGTCTAGATTTGACAGCTCGGCGGTTGAACTTAGAAGCGACAAATTCTCGGTCACAGCCAACTGATTTTTATTTAGACACTCGTTACAAAATGTATCGAACATCAATATGTATCATGGTTAAAAAAAAGTAGAAAAGTAAAGCATACTTATCTAACATAAGTGTGAAAAAGTAGGAAAGTGTGAAAATTACTCTTTAAACCTCGGTCCGTGTTGATTCTCATAAAAAATGCCTGTAATTTCTTTTCTATTTAAACCGCGGTCCGTGATAACTTGATTATTGTTTAAAGTGCCTATTCTTTTTAAACCTCGGTCCGTGTTAAACTTGATTCTTGTAAAAATTGCCAGTAATTTCTTTTTTATTTAGACCTCGGTCCGTGTTAAACTGATTCTTGCATAAAGTGGCATAATTCCTTTTATTTTTAAACCTCGGTCCGTGTTAAACTTGATTCTCATTTAAAAATGCCCGTAATTTGCTTCCTATTCAAACCTATTTCTGTGTTAACTTGATTTTTATAAAAAAAATGCCCGTAATTTATTTTCTATTTTTACCCTCAGTCCGTGATAACTTGATTATTGTTTAAAGTGTCTATTCTTTTTAAACATCGGTCCGTGTTAAACTTGATTCTTGTAAAAATTGCCGGTAATTTCTTTTTTATTTAGACCTCGGTCCGTGTTAAACTGATTCTTGCATAAAGTGGCATAATTCCTTTTATTTTTAAACCTCGGTCCGTGTTAAACTTGATTCTCATTTAAAAATGCCCGTAATTTGCTTCCTATTCAAACCTATGTCTGTGTTAACTTGATTTTTATAAAAAAATGCCCGTAATTTATTTTCTATTTTGAAACCTCAGTCCGTGATAACTTGATTATTGTTTAAAGTGTCTATTCTTTTTAAACCTCGGTCCGTGTTAAACTTGATTCTTGTAAAAATTGCCGGTAATTTCTTTTTTCTTTAGCCCCGGTCCGTATTAAACTGATTCTTGCATAAAGTGGCATAATTCCTTTTATTTTTAAACCTCGGTCCGTGTTAAACTTGATTCTCATTTAAAAATGCCCGTAATTTCTTTCCTATTCAAACCTATGTCTGTGTTAACTTGATTTTTATAAAAAAATGCCCGTAATTTATTTTCTATTTTTAAACCTCAGTCCGTGATAACTTGATTATTGTTTAAAGTGTCTACTCTTTTTAAACCTCGGTCCGTGTTAAACTTGATTCTTGTAAAAATTGCCGGTAATTTCTTTTTTCTTTAGACCTCGGTCCGTGTTAAACTGATTCTTGCATAAAGTGGCATAATTCCTTTTATTTTTAAACCTCGGTCCGTGTTAAACTTGATTCTCATTTAAAAATGCCCGTAATTTCTTTCCTATTCAAACCTATGTCTGTGTTAACTTGATTTTTATAAAAAAATGCCCGTAATTTATTTTCTATTTTTAAACCTCAGTCCGTGATAACTTGATTATTGTTTAAAGTGTCTATTCTTTTTAAACCTCGGTCCGTGTTAAACTTGATTCTTGTAAAAATTGCCGGTAATTTCTTTTTTTTTTAGACCCCGGTCCGTGTTAAACTGATTCTTGCATAAAGTGGCATAATTCCTTTTATTTTTAAACCTCGGTCCGTGTTAAACTTGATTCTCATTTAAAAATGCCCGTAATTTCTTTCCTATTCAAACCTATGTCTGTGTTAACTTGATTTTTATAAAAAAAAATGCCCGTAATTTATTTTCTATTTTTAAACCTCAGTCCGTGATAACTTGATTATTGTTTAAAGTGTCTATTCTTTTTAAACCTCGGTCCGTGTTAAACTTGATTCTTGTAAAAATTGCCGGTAATTTATTTTTTATTTAGACCTCGGTCCGTGTTAAACTGATTCTTGCATAAAGTGGCATAATTCCTTTTATTTTTAAACCTCGGTCCGTGTTAAACTTGATTCTCATTTAAAAATGCCCGTAATTTCTTTCCTATTCAAACCTATGTCTGTGTTAACTTGATTTTTATAAAAAAAATGACAGTAATTTATTTTCTATTTTCACCCTCAGTCCGTGATAACTTGATTATTGTTTAAAGTGTCTATTCTTTTTAAACCTCGGTCCGTGTTAAACTTGATTCTTGTAAAAATTGCCGGTAATTTATTTTTTCTTTAGACCTCGGTCCGTGTTAAACTGATTCTTGCATAAAGTAGCATAATTCCTTTTACTTTTAAACCTCGATCCGTGTTAAACTTGATTCTCAATTAAAAATGCCCGTAATTTCTTTCCTATTCAAACCTATGTCTGTGTTTTAACTTGATTTTTATAAAGAAATGCCCGTAATTTATTTTCTATTTTTAAACCTCAGTCCGTGATAACTTGATTATTGTTTAAAGTGTCTATTCTTTTTAAACCTCCGTCCGTGTTAAACTTGATTCTTGTAAAAATTGCCGGTAATTTCTTTTTTCTTTAGACCCCGGTCCGTGTTAAACTGATTCTTGCATAAAGTGGCATAATTCCTTTTATTTTTAAACCTCGGTCCGTGTTAAACTTGATTCTCGTTTAAAAATGCCCGTAATTTCTTTCCTATTCAAACCTATGTCTGTGTTAACTTGATTTTTATAAAAAAAATGCCCGTAATTTATTTTCTATTTTTAAACCTCAGTCCGTGATAACTTGATTATTGTTTAAAGTGTCTATTCTTTTTAAACCTCGGTCCGTGTTAAACTTGATTCTTGTAAAAATTGCCGGTAATTTATTTTTTATTTAGACCTCGGTCCGTGTTAAACTGATTCTTGCATAAAGTGGCATAATTCCTTTTATTTTTAAACCTCGGTCCGTGTTAAACTTGATTCTCATTTAAAAATGCCCGTAATTTCTTTCCTATTCAAACCTATGTCTGTGTTAACTTGATTTTTATAAAAAAAATGACAGTAATTTATTTTCTATTTTCACCCTCAGTCCGTGATAACTTGATTATTGTTTAAAGTGTCTATTCTTTTTAAACCTCGGTCCGTGTTAAACTTGATTCTTGTAAAAATTGCCGGTAATTTATTTTTTCTTTAGACCTCGGTCCGTGTTAAACTGATTCTTGCATAAAGTAGCATAATTCCTTTTACTTTTAAACCTCGATCCGTGTTAAACTTGATTCTCAATTAAAAATGCCCGTAATTTCTTTCCTATTCAAACCTATGTCTGTGTTTTAACTTGATTTTTATAAAGAAATGCCCGTAATTTATTTTCTATTTTTAAACCTCAGTCCGTGATAACTTGATTATTGTTTAAAGTGTCTATTCTTTTTAAACCTCCGTCCGTGTTAAACTTGATTCTTGTAAAAATTGTCGGTAATTTCTTTTTTCTTTAGACCCCGGTCCGTGTTAAACTGATTCTTGCATAAAGTGGCATAATTCCTTTTATTTTTAAACCTCGGTCCGCGTTAAACTTGATTCTCATTTAAAAATGCCCGTAATTTCTTTCCTATTCAAACCTATGTCTGTGTTAACTTGATTTTTATAAAAAAATGCCCGTAATTTATTTTCTATTTTTAAACCTCAGTCCGTGATAACTTGATTATTGTTTAAAGTGTCTATTCTTTTTAAACCTCGGTCCGTGTTAAACTTGATTCTTGTAAAAATTGTCGGTAATTTCTTTTTTCTTTAGCCCCGGTCCGTATTAAACTGATTCTTGCATAAAGTGGCATAATTCCTTTTATTTTTAAACCTCGGTCCGCGTTAAACTTGATTCTCATTTAAAAATGCCCGTAATTTCTTTCCTATTCAAACCTATGTCTGTGTTAACTTGATTTTTATAAAAAAATGCCCGTAATTTATTTTCTATTTTTAAACCTCAGTCCGTGATAACTTGATTATTGTTTAAAGTGTCTATTCTTTTTAAACCTCGGTCCGTGTTAAACTTGATTCTTGTAAAAATTGCCAGTAATTTCTTTTTTATTTAGACCTCGGTCCGTGTTAAACTGATTCTTGCATAAAGTGGCATAATTCCTTTTATTTTTAAACCTCGGTCCGTGTTAAACTTGATTCTCATTTAAAAATGCCCGTAATTTGCTTCCTATTCAAACCTATTTCTGTGTTAACTTGATTTTTATAAAAAAAATGCCCGTAATTTATTTTCTATTTTTACCCTCAGTCCGTGATAACTTGATTATTGTTTAAAGTGTCTATTCTTTTTAAACCTCGGTCCGTGTTAAACTTGATTCTTGTAAAAATTGCCGGTAATTTCTTTTTTATTTAGACCTCGGTCCGTGTTAAACTGATAATTCCTTTTATTTTTAAACCTCGGTCCGTTAAACTTGATTCTTATTTAAGAATGCCTGTAATTTCTTTCCTATTCAAACCTATGTCTGTGTTAACTTGATTTTTACTACATAAAATATATTCTTAAAAAGTCATGAAGAAGCAGAAGAGAAAGACGAGAAAAATTCAATGCGAAAGAAAATAAAGTAGGATGAATAGAAAAATATTGTACGGTTAGAAAAAGTGTGAAAAATTAGAAGAATATGGAATGTAAAAAGATTTTGTGTTAAAAGGGATAAAATACACGTGGTTAAAAAAAAGGTGAAAGAATAATATAGCACGAGAAGCAAACAATATTGCAGAGCTCGGTTAAAAGTATGAAAGAAGTGTTAAAAGTACTAAAAGTGGAAAAATATTGTACAGTTAGAACGTAAAAGCGTAAAAAATTAGAAGATTTTGAAAAATAAAACAAAACATTGTGTAGGTATTTAAAAAAAAAGGTTGAAATACAGGCGGTTAAAAAAAACAAGAACAAAAAATATTTAAGTACGAAAAAAAAAGTGTGAAAAATTAGAACAGTAAGAAACGTAAAAAATAAAAAGATAAATATTAAAAAGAACAAGAAGAACAGAAAAACAGATTAACTACGAAATATAAAAAAGAAGCACAGTACGGAATGTGCAAAATGTAGTACGTACTTTCAGTTAAAATAGTGTGAAAAATCAGAAATTTAAAGAAAAAGTAAGAAGAACAAGAAAAATACTGAAAACACAGAGTGACTAAAAAATACGAAAAAGTAACATATATGTAGTATATGTCAAAATAGTGTGAAAACCCAGAAAATGTAGGGGAGTGTGAAAAAGTAGAACAAAAGAAAAGTAGAAAAACAAAGTGACAAAAAATGTGAGGAAGTAACAGAAGTTCAGAAATGAAGTACATAGTTAAAAAAGTGTGAAAATTAAAATGGTGATGTAGTTAAAATAATGTAAAAAAACAGAAAACTGAAAGAATAAGTATGAAGAAACAGCACAAGAAGAAAAATAGAAAAAGTGACAAGAAAAAATACGGAGTAACGAAGCACCAAAAAACACAGAAATGTGGCACAGTTAAAAAAAAGTGTGAAAAAGTAGAAAATTAAAAAAAGTGTGAAAAGTAGGAAAGTGTGAATAGTAAGAGAACACATTATATTCTTGAGAAGTCATGAAAAAACAGAAGAGTAAGAAGAGACAAATACAGGGCGGTTAAAAAAATATATATGAACGAAAATTAAAGTAGGAAGAGTAGAAAATATTGTACAGTTCGAAAAAGTGTGAAAAATTAGATGAATATGAAAAGTAAAAAAAAAATTTGTGTGTTAAAAAAGGGATAAAATATACGTGGTTAAAAAAATTTGCAAGAATAATAAAGCACAAAAGAGTAAAAAAAGAGGACAAAAGTACAACGTGGTTAAAAATTATGAAAAAAATTGTTCAAAGTACTAAAATTAGAAAAATATTGTACAGTTAGAACAAGTGTGAAAAATTAGAAGCATGAAAAATATAGTTATAATAGTTAGAATAGTTAGAAATTAGAAAACTTAAAGAAAAGTATGAAAAAGTAGAACAGGAAGAAACTGAGCAACTAATAATTATAAAAAGGAAGCAAAGTAAAGTAAAAAATCGGAAAAATTAGAAGAACAAGAAAAATAATAAAAGCACAGAGTGACTAAAAAATATGAAAAAGTAACAAAGCACAAAAATATATATATACAGTTAGAAAAAGTGTGAAAAATTACAAAGTTAAAAAGAAAGTAAAAGATCAAAAATGCAAAAATGTAGTATGTACTTACAATTAAAATATGTAGTGTGAAAAATCAGAAATTAAAAAAAAAAGTAGAAGAACAAGAAAAATACTGAATGAACACACAGAGCGACCAAAAAATATGAAAGAGTAACAAAGTACGAAACCTACAAAAATGTACATAGTACATTTCAAATACGTAGTGTGAAAAATCAGAAAATTTAAAGAAGTGTGAAAAAGTAGAACAAAAGAAAAATAGAAAATCAAAGTCACGAAAAAATGTGAGAAAGTAACAAAGTACAAAAACTTTGGAAACGTACTATAGTTAATAAGTGTGAAAATTTGTACACTTAAAATAGTGTGAAAAATCATAAAATTTAGAGAAGGATGAAAAAGTAGAACAAAAGAAAAATAGAAAAACAAAGTGACAAAAAAATGTATAAAAAATTCAGAAATGAAGTTGTTAAGGAAGTGTGAAAATTGGAGAGTTAAAATGGTATAATCAAAATGGTGTGAAAAATCAGAAAATTGAAAGAGTAAGTATCAAAAAGCAGAACAACAAGAAAAACAGTGTGACAAGAAAAAATATAAGAAAGTAACAAAATACAAAAAGTACAAAAAAGTATTTTCAGTTAAAAAAAAGTGTGAAAAATTAGAGAATTAAAATAATGTGAAAAATCAGACGGTTTAAAGAAATTTGAAAAAGTAGAACAAAAGAAAAATAGAAAAACAAAGTCACGAAAAAATGTGAGAAAGTAACAAAGTACAAAAACTTTGGAAACGTACTATAGTTAATAAGTGTGAAAATTTGTACACTTAAAATGGTGTGAAAAATCAGAAAATTGAAAGAATAAGTATCAAAAAGCAGAACAACAAGAAAAACAGAAAAACAGTGTGACAAAAAAAAATATAAGAAAGTAACAAAATACAAAAAGTACAAAAAAGTAGTTTCAGTTAAAAAAACGTGTGAAAAATTAGAGAATTAAAATAACGTGAAAAATCAGACGGTTTAAAGAAATTTGAAAAAGTAGAACAAAAGAAAAATAGAAAAACAAAGTGACAAAAAAATGTATAAAAAATTCAGAAATGAAGTTGTTAACGAAGTGTGAAAATTGGAGAGTTAAAATGGTATAATCAAAATGGTGTGAAAAATCAGAAAATTGAAAGAGTAAGTATCAAAAAGCAGAACAACAAGAAAAACAGTGTGACAAGAAAAAATATAAGAAAGTAACAAAATACAAAAAGTACAAAAAAGTATTTTCAGTTAAAAAAAAGTGTGAAAAATTAGAGAATTAAAATAATGTGAAAAATCAGACGGTTTAAAGAAATTTGAAAAAGTAGAACAAAAGAAAAATAGAAAAACAAAGTCACGAAAAAATGTGAGAAAGTAACAAAGTACAAAAACTTTGGAAACGTACTATAGTTAATAAGTGTGAAAATTTGTACACTTAAAATGGTGTGAAAAATCAGAAAATTGAAAGAATAAGTATCAAAAAGCAGAACAACAAGAAAAACAGAAAAACAGTGTGACAAAAAAAATATAAGAAAGTAACAAAATACAAAAAGTACAAAAAAGTAGTTTCAGTTAAAAAAACGTGTGAAAAATTAGAGAATTAAAATAACGTGAAAAATCAGACGGTTTAAAGAAATTTGAAAAAGTAGAACAAAAGAAAAATAGAAAAACAAAGTGACAAAAAAATGTATAAAAAATTCAGAAATGAAGTTGTTAACGAAGTGTGAAAATTGGAGAGTTAAAATGGTATAATCAAAATGGTGTGAAAAATCAGAAAATTGAAAGAGTAAGTATCCAAAAGCAGAACAACAAGAAAAACAGTGTGACAAGAAAAAATATAAGAAAGTAACAAAATACAAAAAGTACAAAAAAGTATTTTCAGTTAAAAAAAAGTGTGAAAAATTAGAGAATTAAAATAATGTGAAAAATCAGACGGTTTAAAGAAATTTGAAAAAGTAGAACAAAAGAAAAATAGAAAAACAAAGTCACGAAAAAATGTGAGAAAGTAACAAAGTACAAAAACTTTGGAAACGTACTATAGTTAATAAGTGTGAAAATTTGTACACTTAAAATGGTGTGAAAAATCAGAAAATTGAAAGAATAAGTATCAAAAAGCAGAACAACAAGAAAAACAGAAAAACAGTGTGACAAAAAAAAATATAAGAAAGTAACAAAATACAAAAAGTACAAAAAAGTAGTTTCAGTTAAAAAAACGTGTGAAAAATTAGAGAATTAAAATAACGTGAAAAATCAGACGGTTTAAAGAAATTTGAAAAAGTAGAACAAAAGAAAAATAGAAAAACAAAGCGATAAAAAAATGTGAGAAAGTAACAAAGTATAAAAAGTTCAGAAATGAAGTTGTTAACAAAGTGTGAAAATTGGAGAGTTCAAATGGTATAATCAAAATAGTGTGAAAAATCAGAAAATTAAAAGAATAAGTATCAAAAAGCAGAACAAGAAAAACAGAAAAACAGTGTGACAAGAAAACATATAAGAAAGTAACAAAAAGCAGAAGAAAGTACGAAAAGCACAAAAAAGTAATACAGTTAAAAAAGTGTGAAAATTAAAAAAGTACAAAAATGTACATAGTACACTTCAAATACGTAGTGTGAAAAATCAGAAAATTTAAAGAAGTGTGAAAAAGTAGAACAAAAGAAAAATAGAAAAACAAAGTGACAAAAA
Source organism: Dorcus parallelipipedus (assembly GCA_958336345.1). Classification (NCBI taxonomy): domain Eukaryota; kingdom Metazoa; phylum Arthropoda; class Insecta; order Coleoptera; family Lucanidae; genus Dorcus; species Dorcus parallelipipedus. Next base: position 44,415,872 of record OY284480.1, on the reverse strand, counting down.
AATGTATAAAAAAATTCAGAAATGAAGTTGTTAACAAAGTGTGAAAATTGGAGAGTTAAAATGGTATAATCAAAATGGTGTGAAAAATCAGAAAATTGAAAGATTAAGTATCAAAAAGCAGAACAACAAGAAAAACAGAAAAACAGTGTGACAAGAAAAAATATAAGAAAGTAACAAAATACAAAAAGTACAAAAAAGAAATTTCAGTTAAAAAAAAGTGTGAAAAATTAGAGAATTAAAATAATGTGAAAAATCAGACGGTTTAAAGAAATTTGAAAAAGTAGAACAAAAGAAAAATGGAAAAACAAAGCGATAAAAAATGTGAGAAAGTAACAAAGTATAAAAAGTTCAGAAATGAAGATGTTAACAAAGTGTGAAAATTGGAGAGTTCAAATGGTATAATCAAAATAGTGTGAAAAATCAGAAAATTGAAAGAATAAGTATCAAAAAGCAGAACAACAAGAAAAACAAAAAAACAGTGTGACAAGAAAAAATATAAGAAAGTAACAAAATACAAAAAATACAAAAAAGTAGTTTCAGTTAAAAAAAAGTGTGAAAAATTAGAGAATTAAAATAATGTGAAAAATCAGACGGTTTAAAGAAATTTGAAAAAGTAGAACAAAAGAAAAATAGAAAAACAAAGCGATAAAAAATGTGAGAAAGTAACAAAGTATAAAAAGTTCAGAAATGAAGTTGTTAACAAAGTGTGAAAATTGGAGAGTTAAAATGGTATAATCAAAATAGTGTGAAAAATCAAAAAATTAAAAGAATAAGTATCAAAAAGCAGAAGAAAGTACGAAAAGCACAAAAAAGTAATACAGTTAAAAAAGGGTGAAAATTAAAAAAGTATTATTATTGTTATAAAAAAAAACCTTGTGCTTTTCAAAATCTAGGAAAAATTAGGAACGCGAACTCCTAACAAAAAAAAAAAGAAATTCGTTAATCCTATTTTGTTTTAATAGGAAGACTACAATTTTTTTTTTTAAGTCGATACATCACTGCGTTGGAAACAAGTGAACTTGGCACTTTTGAAATTTAAGTGTCAGATTTCTTTTTTGATATTCTGACTTTAAGTCTTACTGTCACAACTACAAAACTCAATAAAAAAAAAAAAAAACAGTGAAATGTACTTACACCACTTTCGCAGGAAAGCGCTCGACAGTTTCGACCACAGCTTCTCTCTCCCGCCCTTCATCTTCAGGATTTAATTTTTAGGTTCGCGTTCGGTTCGAATGTGATCCAGAAACGTCTTTGTCACTTGTTTCCTTTTTTTTTTTTCGTTCCACAGTTCACAGCATAACTACACAGGCCTCACAGCTTCGCGTCGCGCACACGAAAATTTCAGGCCCTTCCTGTTTTCGATGCGGCAGCAGCACTTTTCGATTTGACCTGAAATAGGTTTGAAGAGGTTGGTGCCGCAGGACTCTGGCTTAAACCCGTTTCGCTGCGCGTCCTGGTTTAAAGTAAGGATCCCGAGTTGCTTCGTTTTAATGTCCTTGTTTCGCAGTGTCATCGCCGATCGTTAAGTAATTGCCGCGTGTCGTGAATTAATTTATTATGCAAAAAAAAAACTAATCGTCTTGGTCTAGAGACGTAAATAATTTAAAAGCAAAAAGAAAAAACGTTTTTCAAATGTTACTACCAGTAAGGCCAAGCAATTAAAAAAACGCAATCGCTGTTGTCGGTTGTTACACAATTAAGTGCCTGTGGTCGTGTACACTCTTTCCCAAATGTATTCGTCCGATTCGCAATGGAACGAGGCGAAAATGAACCTTATTGAAATACTTGTTAGGAACGCTACGGTGTTTCGATACATTTGGAAGGCAGTATACTTAGTAGTTATAATGGCGACACGGCAAGAAACTTGTTTTTCTTGACGTTTCACGTTTACGGCCGCGCATTCGATTATTCTAATTTCGTTTCGTCCTCTAAGTGCAATTAAATCGACAAACGACCTACTGAATATGATAGGTGCATGCGCACGTTAAATTATGTAAGAAATCGATGAACAAACAAATTGGTTATCGCTAAACGTCAACAACAACTGAAGTTTGTTTGTTTTTTATTTCATGGTTGCCTTTGTAACCACAATTTTTATACACTTTTTTCTTTCTCCATCCAAAAAACGAGAGACATTCGATAATAAATAAAACTAATTTTGATTTTCTTCAAAACAAGGGAAAGTAGAAGAGAAAAAAAGAAGCCGCGAAAGTTGTACAAAGATAAAAATGAGAAACTTTGTATATACATTACAACCAAAGGACGATTCGGGACGAGTTGAGTTTCTCGTCTTCTCTTAAAATAAAACTTCGTGCTCACATCTGCTTATAAAATAAATTGAATGTTCTATGATAAAAGGTTGGTAGTCTTTTGTTTTTTGCACCGCTTTGCGATGCGCTTTTGTTTCTCGTGTGAACCCTGAAAGATAGTACGTATAAAGCCCTACAACTTTTGCGTTTAAAGTTTTTCGCTAACTCCTAAAACAAAGCGTCCAAGTGGGGTGCAAAATATTAGTATTGTACACTGCTGTCTAAATGTTTTTGCCCCAACTGTACTATGTGAAAAAACAAAACTTCTAAGTCGCTACTTTAGTTAACAAATGACTGTATTAATTGGACAATTTGAAACGTGACAACATTAATTAATAATAAATTATTTTTCCAGGCCGCCTTGATTTTATTTATCGATACCTATAAACTCGAATACGTCACGAACGGTCCATCCAAATATCAACATATTATATATTTTTGGAATCGGAAGAAAACGGTCTTTCACTTTCGCGAACAATATACAGGGCGTTCCATTAAAAAAACACGAGTCGCACATTTTCCACCGCTTTGCGATGCGCTTTTGTTTCTTGTGTGAACCCTGAAAGATAGTACGCATAAAGCCCTACAACTTTTGCGTTTAACGTTTTTCGCTAACTCCTAAAATAAAGCGTCCAAGTGGGGTGCAAAATATTCGTATTGTACACTGCTGTCTAAATGTTTTTGCCCCAACTGTACTATGTGAAAAAAACAAAACTTCTAAGTCGCCACTTTGGTTAACAAATGACTATATTAATTGGACAATTTGAAACGTGACAACATAAATTAATAATAAATTCTTTTTCCAGGCCGCCTTGATTTTATTTATCGATACCTATAAACTCGAATACGTCACGAACGGTCCATCCAAATATCAACATATTATATATTTTTGGAATCGGGAGAAAACGGCCTTTCATTTTCGCTAACAATGTGCAGGGCGTTCCATTAAAAAAAACACGAGTCGCACATTTTGCACCGCTTTGCGATGCGCTTTTGTTTCTTGTGTGAACCCTGAAAGATAGTACGCATAAAGCCCTACAACTTTTGCGTTTAAAGTTTTTCGCTAACTCCTAAAATAAAGCGTCCAAGTGGGGTGCAAAATATTAGTATTGTACACTGCTGTCTAAACGTTTTTGCCCCAACTGTACTATGTGAAAAAACAAAACTTCTAAGTCGCTACTTTAGTTAACAAATGACTATATTAATTGGACAATTTGAAACGTGACAACATTAATTAATAATAAATTCTTTTTCCAGGCCGCCTTGATTTTATTTATGGACACCTATAAACTCGAATACGTCACGAACGGTCCATCCAAATATCAACATATTATATATTTTTGGAATCGGAAGAAAACGGTCTTTCACTTTCGCGAACAATATACAGGACGTTCCATTAAAAAAACACGAGTCGCACATTTTGCACCGCTTTGCGATGCGCTTTTGTTTCTTGTGTGAACCCTGAAAGATACTACGCATAAAGCCCTACAACTTTTGCGTTTGAAGTTTTTCGCTAACTCCTAAAACAAAGCGTCCAAGTGGGGTGCAAAATATTAGTATTGTACACTGCTGTCTAAATGTTTTTGCCCCAACTGTACTATGTGAAAAAACAAAACTTCTAAGTCGCTACTTTAGTTAACAAATGACTATATTAATTGGACAATTTGAAACGTGATAACATTAATTAATAATAAATTCTTTTTCCAGGCCGCCTTGATTTTATTTATCGATACCTATAAACTCGAATACGTCACGAACGGTCCATCCAAATATCAACATATTATATATTTTTGGAATCGGAAGAAAACGGTCTTTCACTTTCGCGAACAATATACAGGGCGTTCCATTAAAAAAATACGAGTCGCACATTTTGCACCGCTTTGCGATGCGCTTTTGTTTCTCGTGTGAACCCTGAAAGATAGTACGTATAAAGCCCTACAACTTTTGCGTTTAAAGTTTTTCGCTAACTCCTAAAACAAAGCGTCCAAGTGGGGTGCAAAATATTAGTATTGTACACTGCTGTCTAAATGTTTTTGCCCCAACTGTACTATGTGAAAAAACAAAACTTCTAAGTCGCTACTTTAGTTAACAAATGACTATATTAATTGGACAATTTGAAACGTGACAACATTAATTAATAATAAATTCTTTTTCCAGGCCGCCTTGATTTTATTTATCGACACCTATAAACTCGAATACGTCACGAACGGTCCATCCAAATATCAACATATTATATATTTTTGGAATCGGGAGAAAACGGTCTTTCATTTTCGCGAACAATATACAGGGCGTTCCATTAAAAAAACACGAGTCGCACATTTTGCACCGCTTTGCGATGCGCTTTTGTTTCTTGTGTGAACCCTGAAAGATAGTACGTATAAGGCCCTACAACTTTTGCGTTTAAAGTTTTTCGTTAACTCCTAAAATAAAGCGTCCAAGTGGGGTGCAAAATATTAGTATTGTACACTGCTGTCTAAATGTTTTTGCCCCAAGAATATAAAACTGTACTGTGTGAAAAAATAAAACTTGTACATCGCCAATTTCTTTTTTTTTTCTAGTTTCATAACCTTTTGCTATAGATACAATAAGTAAAGCGTCTTTGTTCTTTATTTTTTGTTTTTCGTGAACTCGTGAACAGAGAAGAAAAATTCGCGCTTTGAGGGCCGCTCGCCTTTGGGGGCTCGCGGCAGCTAGGGAATTGAATTTTCTCTCGGGTCCCTTCGACCTTGACCCCGAAGTCATTGATAAAGTCAGCGTTGTCATTTGTTTATTTAAATGACAGTTTTTTTAACAGCTGATGCAAAGTAGTTTAATTTGTGGCGTCACAAATCACTTCGTGATTGGCACTCTGTCGAAACATCCGAAATCACTTAATGCCGCAGCTGTCAAAATCAAAATGTCAAGTGTCAATTTTTGTTTAATTAATTGACTTAAACAACAGACAATTTGACAGTTGATGCAAGGTGGTTTAATTTCTGCCGTTGCTTAATGCCGCAGCTGTTGAAATGAAAATATCCGTTGTTAACTTTTTCATTTGTTTATTTAAATGACAGTTGTTTGACAGCTGACGCAAAGTAGTTTAATTTAATAATTAAGATGACAATTAGAAACACTTTTTCAATTTATTTTCAGTGCAACCCCTGTAGATAGATACCTATGCAAATACAAATACAGTTACTTGCTGGTTGGAATTTATTTTATTGTTGATGGGGCGTGTACGTTGCTTGCAAGTAAACAAATACATAACGCGTTTGTCTCTGTCGCTCTCAAAAAATAATAATAATAATAATAAATGAACGCCCATTCATTATCAATTAACACGGGCGATGTTTGTTTTATATTGTTGTTTTTGATAAAGCAGTTCGATCGATGGTCATTTGTTTTCTCTCGTTTTTTGAAATTTCTCATATAATAATAATAATACATAATAATAATAATTTAAGCAAAGAAAGAAAAAAAATAATGAAAAACAATCAAATGAAGTCAGTTTATTTGGTGCTCAGTTTTCAATAATAATTGTATGTATCTTCTATTGAAGACGAAACGTCGAGTTTGCGAAGCAAATTAACATTAGAAAAAAAAATAATAAATAAAAAATTAAGTGCATTTGAAATTGAGCAAATATTTTAAGGCAAAATTCTGCAAATATTTTTTTGGCAGTCGTCAGTCGGTAATTGGAAAGAACACATCACAAGTAAATATTGAACGTCGTCTCAGATTTATGTGTTTGTTTACGGAAAGTTTTACATTTTAAAACCGTAAGTCAATCAATTTTTTTTTTTTTGCTTTTTAATTAGTTGCCGTCCTTCGCACGTTAATTTTTGCCTCAATTAATTAGGACGATGATGTTCATAAATCGAATCATTTCGATGATTAAAACGCGAACTTAAATATTTTTATTTAAATTATAATGGCGCGCAGTGAAAGTGTTTTGCTTTTTAAAATTCAATATCGTCGTTTTTTTTCTCATGTTTATGTTTTTCTTCTATCACATACTATTCAGTCACTAAACAGGGTCGTGCAAATAGATATAGAGTTGATATCTTAAGGTAATTAACTTGATTTGTTTAGACAGACAGCAAAGTTTAATTATTTTATGAAAAGGCGACGTTTCGCTTGTCACTTTGTATATCCGTAACAACAAGGAAATTAAAAGAAATAGCCACAGGGAATGCTAATATCCATCGATGTAGAATTTGTTTGAAAGTCTGAACTTTATACTTTTAAACGACATGTCACTTCAATCTTTAAATTTGAGACATTGGCATAAATACATTCTCTTAAATGAAAGGTCACCAAAACAATGTTTTAAATAAATTTGAACATATCTCAAAATTTATTTAACATTTCTTATTTAGAATAATGTGTAGAATCAGAATTTGTAATAAAAAGTATAGCATTCCATTTAAAATAAAAAACTTAATGGCGACTTCCGGTATAACCAGAAGTGATATAAAAGTGAAAATCTGAAAGATCGCTTTCCCTTAGGGCAGTGTACTAATTTTTAGAATTTTTATTTATTCCCTTCCCCGAAAACTTTTAATAAGCCACTCTATTTGGGAGACCCTGTATATGAAGAAAAAGGTGAACAAAAACAAAAGACGGATTGTTCGAAAATAAATTAAGATCGATAAGAAAATAAAAGAAAAAATCATAATAATTCAACAAGAAAAAAAAATGAAACCGACAACGCTGAACAACAAAAAAAAAGAAAACGAAAAGGTCGACGTTTCTAGAGCGGTGTGTAAGAAAATCAAACATAGTTCGATTAGTTGACACTAGATGGCGTCAGGTTGATATTAAAATTTGTCGAACTTAGATCCCTTTCATTTCTGTCAGTTTCTCTTTAATGAAATGAAAAATTCAAAAATGAACGAAGATTTTTTCTTTAAATTAAATTTGCAGTCCCTAAGCATCATTTATCATTGTCTAAATATCAATAGAAGGCGTTGAATATTTGTCATAAAACTAGGAGAAAAGGGATTGTAATATAGATAAGTATACCTACTGTGCTTGCTTAAAAAGAAAGTGGAACTTAGTGAATTTGGTTCTGCTCTAAGTCACTAGATGGTGCCTGCAGTATAATACCGCGGTAATCTAATATTCAAGAGTCCCTTTATCTTTTTCTTATTGTGAACGCTTTAAAACTGCAGTGACAATCCAGTAGATGGCGCTAGTAAAACAGTACCGATTGTTTATTCTGTAATTTGACAAAAAAATAAGAGTAATGACTTTGTTAGGTAAAGGTCGGAGATGCTGCGAAATTTCTGTTCATTAAGTTTCACATTTCAAATTTTTCTTGACAGAATCATAACCTCAATAAATGTCTGATTTTCCAACTGAGTTCCACATATGTAAGCAGTGGAAAAGAGAAGCGCTTTCGTTTTGTTTTAGAAAACAAAACATCAACAATTCCTGTACGTTATACTCTGCAAAATAACTGCGTTATCTAACAATGAGTGCAGAGGCCGTTATCGCAAAAAAAATGTTCATATCGAATGACTGGCGTGGAATGTGTGTACATAGATAGTTAGTTACATATACAGTATGTCCATCTGACAATGAGACATAGGGATTTAACATGGGAAAACAGAAATTGCCTTATATTATCTACCTGAGTACATATATATGAAATTCAGGGTTATAATTGGAAAGATTATTTCATTCAAAGTGTTTTGATACTAAATTTGTACAATTTTAGTTGTTAATTATTTAGAAATTAAGAAAAAAAAGTTATAATTTTTTTCCGGACAATATTAGTAGGTATTTACCGAAAAGTTTTCAAACGGATGTCGTGGTCAAGTTAGTTTGTTCATGTTTCACAACCGTAAGGTCACGAGTTCAAATCCGAATGAAGACGCTTTCTTTTTTCTTTTTTTAAAATATTTTTTCAGATTTGAAATCACTCTTAAACTAATTTATTATTGTATTTATAAGTTTCATTTTAATATTAATTATGTTTTATTTATGTGTATTTTTTCGTTTGCAAAATTTTATATTATGTTAAAGGTATAACTTTATTTATTATGTTACATAATTAATATTACAATGAAACTTATAAATAAAATAATAAATTAGTTTAAGAGTTTAAGTGATTTCAAATTTGAAAAAATATTTAAAAAAAAGAAAAAAAAAGTTACCCCTTTCGGATTTGAACGCGTGACCTTACGGTTGTGAAACACGAACAAACTAACTTGACCACGACATCCGTTCGTAAACTCTTCGTTAAATACTTACTAATCGTGTACGGAAAAAAATATTTTTTTTTCTTAATTTCTAAATAATTAATAACTAAAATTGCACAAATTTAGTACCAAACACTTTGAATGCAATAATCTTTCCGATTATAACCCATAATTATAATTATACTCAGGTAGATAATATAAAGCAATTTCTGTTTTCCCATGTTAAATCCCTATGTCTCATTGTCAGATGGACAAACGGTATAAACACCGCGCATTTAATAGTTTCACCCATGTAAATAGAACATGTGGTATGTACGTAGGTATAAGCAGGTTGCGCTCAGTTAGAAACAAGAGAATTGCGTATGCAATTAGCACGTTCATGCCGAAACTAAAAATGACGTCGACAATTTGAAAGTACGTAAATAATAAACGCGTAATGCGTTTTGAATGGTCGTTTTTAAATACCACTTAGGCTCCTCCAAGAATATAGATTTGAAGACGGACGCACCACAAAACCACCCGTAAATAATTCCGCGAAGTCTATACGCGGGTGCGTCGATAAGAATTGCGCAATCGCTTACGAAACGCGTTCCCGTGCGCGCAATAGGAGCTCGCATTCTCCTTTGTTATTAAACAATTGAATTTTGCTACACGCTTTGACCTCCCGGGCGAAAGGAAGAGCTTGTACAAATATTTGAATGAATTTTGTGGTGGCTTTTCCCATTGGTTATCACTCAGTTTTATTTGAAACGCGAATCTCGCGCTGAAGCTTGAAAACACGTGAAAGTTTCGACTTATGTCATCTGTCAACTGTTTAGATTGGTGTGCTATCATTAGTGAACGGAATTGTATATTCTGTTCGATTAAATAAGAACGAAGCGGCAACGAATAACGCTACAGCGACGGGTTGTCGTTCACTAATCATCAAATACTATTTAAATTTAATTGTCATCAACTGTCTTTATTCCGACTATCGTCAACTACTTACGTTTTATTGTCATTAACTGCTCAAAGTTGATTTGAATACACTAAGAAACTAATTGCATAAAATAAAAACAAACGGAAGCTTAAATTCAAAGAAATAAATCGACCGTCAGTCATAATCGGCAATAATAGATGGCGCTTTGAAAATTCTCGCTAGAAAAGACCATCTTAGAACACAAAGGGTGCGAATTTTAACTATTGACGAGACGGCCTTGTTTACACGAACTGAGACAATCATAGAGGCAATTGTTACTTAAAAAGTCGATGAGATGGTGCAGATGTTACAATAATGGACCGTACTAGAATAAAACGTGAGAATTGATGGCATTAACATTTGATCTGTCATTAGTGACAGATCAAAAACTAAGCTGTTTTAAAGTACAGCTTGACAGTGACAGATAATTTTTATATTTGTTTACCTACAGCGTGACGGATCAAAAAATAAACATGTGCGATCGAATAAAAATTGATTCAATGTAGACTGTAAGGGTTGGTAACTGGAATTAATTAATACCAACTACGTTAAAGTGCCGCCTGACCAATTTAGTTACAATATGTTAAAGACAGTTAATTTTGTTTAAAAAAATAATAAGTTTAAAAAAGTTTTGGTCTTATTGTTAAATATGAATATGAAAATATGTAAGAATTTACCAGTTTTTTTGACGTACACTTTTTTTAATTAAAAAAATCAGCCGGTCTTTTAAAAACTGTTGACAGCTGTCAAACTGATGATTTATGATTAGACACTTCTCTTTTATTTGAAACATCCAATTGGGGCTGCCCAGTGTCATAATACCTTTTAAAAATTATTTCTGCATCAAAACTTGACAGCTGTCAAAATTTACGATTTTATTTAACGGCTTTTTGGTCGTGATTAAGCACTTTCCGTTCATTTGAAACTCAGTTTTCAGCTGGCCAGAGTCACGACGCTTTTTTCAAAAACCCAAAACAATTGACAGCTGTCATATTGGCAATTGATTTATTTTTGATAGCTGTCAAACTGATAATGTATTTAACAATTTTTTTGCGCTTGTATTATTTGAAAGATCGCTGCCCAGAGTCACAAAGCATTGTATTTTTCGCCCAACACTTGACAGGTGTCAAAGAATATAATTTTTTTGACACTTCTCTCTTATTTGAAACATCAAGCTGGTAGTGCTCAAAACACCTTTTAAAAATCACTTCTGCATCAAAACTTGACAGTTGTCAAATTGACGATTTAATTTAACAACTTTTTGATTTCCTTTTATTTGAAACGTCAGTTTTCAGGTGGCCAGAGTCACGACGCTTTCCAAAAACCAAAACAATTGACAGCTGTCAAATTGACAATTGATTTATTAGTTTCTTGACAGTGACTAGGCGAATTGTTTTCATTAAAAAAATCAATTAGCCTTCCAAAAGCTGTTTTTTCTCTCCAATACTTGACAGCTGTCAAACTGATGATTTATTTGACAACTTTTTTTTGGCTCTTTTCTTTGTTTGAAAGATCAATTTGGAGCTGCCCAGAGTCACGACGTCTTCTAACAACTGTTTTTCGTCAACACTTGACAGGTGTCAAATTGACAATTTATTTAAAAAAATTTTGATTTATGATTAGACACTTCTTTTTTACTTGAAACATCAACTTGGGTCTGCCCAGGGTCATAACACCTTTCAAAAATTATTTCTGTATCAAAACTTGACAGCTGTCAAAGTTGACGATTTTATTTGATAAATTTTCGGTTTCCTTTTATTTGAAACGTCAGCTTTCAGTTGGCCAGAGTCACGACGCTTTCCAAAAACCAAAACAATTGACAGCTGTCAAATTGACAATTGATTTATTAGTTTCTTGACAATGACTAGGCGAATTGTTTTCATTAAAAAAATCAACTAGCCTTCCAAAAGCTGTTTTTTCTCTCCAATACTTGACAGCTGTCAAACTGATGATTTATTTGACAACTTTTTTGGCGCTTTTCTTTATTTGAAAGATCAATTTGGAGCTGCCCAGAATCACGACGTCTTCTAACAACTGTTTTTCGTCAACACTTGACAGGTGTCAAATTGACAATTTATTTAAAAAAATTTTGATTTATGGTTAGACACTTCTTTTTACTTGAAACATCAACTTGGGACTGCCCAAGGTCATAACACCTTTCAAAAATTATTTCTGTATCGAAACATAACAGCTGTCAAAATGGATGATTCTATTTGATAAATTTTCGGTTTCCTTTTATTTGAAACGTCAGTTTTCAGTTGGCCAGAGTCACGACGCTTTCCAAAAACCAAAACAATTGACAGCTGTCAAATTGACAATTGATTTATTAGTTTCTTGACAATGACTAGGCGAATTGTTTTCATTAAAAAAAAATCAACTAGCCTTCCAAAAGCTGTTTTTTCCCTCCAATATTTGACAGCTGTCAAACTGATGATTTATTTGACAACTTTTTTGGCGCTTTTCTTTATTTGAAAGATCGACTTGGAGCTGCCCAGAGTCACGACGTCTTCTAACAACTGTTTTTCGTCAACACTTGACAGGTGTCAAATTGACAATTTATTTTAAAAAAATTTGATTTATGGTTAGACGCTTCTTTTTACTTGAAACATCAACTTGGGGACTGCCCAGGGTCATAACACCTTTTAGAAATTATTTCTGTATCGAAACTTGACAGCTGTCAAAATTGACGATTTTATTTAATAAATTTTCGGTTTCCTTTTATTTGAAACGTCAGTTTTCAGTTGGCCAGAGCCACGACGCTTTCCAAAAACCAAAACAATTGACAGCTTTTCAAGTGCCGCTTGACCAATTTAGTTACAATATGTTAAAGACAAGTAATTTTATTTAAAAAAATAACAAGTTTAAAAAAGTTTTGGTCTTATTGTTAAATATGAATATGAAAATATGTAAGAAGTCGAATGGTTTCTTACCAGCGTTGCCAATTCTGAAAATGAATCCAAATGAATGAAAACAAATGGCAATCAAGACGAAGAATATTTTTAATGGAAGGCGCAATTAGTGAAGACGATGAAGAGGAAAGAAATTGAAAAGATCGAAACACAAACGTTAAAACGATTGACAGTCGAACATAACCTACGAAAATCGTTAACGAGCGAAAAATTGCTATTTACAATTATCTTTTCTTTTGAAAGAACGTTCGGAAATAATTCTATTGTTCTACGCTAGGTGGCGCTTATTAGGATAGAATTGACTTGCGCTTCGGTGCATTTCATCCAATTTTCTTAAAAAGACTTTTGTTTTTGTTTGTGCGTTAAATTTTAATGGTAACGGTTTCGGCGAATAGATGGCGCTGATTTATTTTTGTTTTGCGAACGTTTTCGCTTCATTACGATAAGTGAGGTCTAAAGATCTCTTACTTTCTCATCGTGGTCAATCGTAATAATTTTTCTATTTGTCCTTGTTTCAGTATATATTTGGTAGTGTTTTTATCTTTCCACACTAGATGGCGCTGATTTGGATGGAATAGAATTTGAATAAAATTGGCCAAGAGATGGCGCTGCAATGACTAGGATTAGTACTACAAATCACTTCAAAATTTGAAATTTAAAAAAAGGCTTAAAAGGTAATGTCAGTTTCTTTGACTGGCTACGAGATGGCGCTCTAATAACTATGACGACAAATTACTGATTTGAAGAGAATCAATGTGTACGTAATGATTGTACGATCGTTATCAGAACGAATTTCGTCGTCTTTTGTTTTCTGCTTTCTTCTTCCGACAAAGTAAAAATGCAACATTTAAAACGATTTGCAAAAAAAAGCAGAAAACAGAAGAAAAGAGAACTTCCGATTTTGTTTTTCCATCGATTGAACAAAAGACGATTTAGGGTCATCCAAAAATAAAATTCAAAAGACAAATTTTGACTTTTTCTTCAAAAGTCGGAAAACAAGAAGAAACACGAAAATTATAAGTTTCATTCGTCTTATCTTTTTTCTTTTGTTTTCTCGTTTCTATCTTTATTGCATGGTAAGAAAAAGAAAACCAAAAACGACTGGCTGCAAAACGAGCCAATAGAACGTCAACGTTCAAATAAACATCAACTTGGGACTGCCCAGGGTCATATCACCTTTTAAAAATTATTTCTGCATCGAAACTTGACAGCTGTCAAAATTTACGATTTTATTTAACAACTCTTTGATTTCCTTTTATTTGAAACGTCAGTTTTCAGGTGGCCAGAGTCACGACGCTTTCTAAAAACCAAAACAATTGACAGCTGTCAAATTGACAATTGATTTATCATTTTTGGCAATGACTATGCGCATTCTTTTTATTACAAGAAGCTAGTCCTCTAGAAAGTTTTTTTCCCAACACTTGACAGCTGGCAAACTGAGTCACGACGTCTTCTAACAACTGTTTTTCGTCAACATTTGACAGGTGTCAAATTGACTATTTAACAATTTTCTAGTTTATGGTTAGACACTTCTCTTTCATTTGAAACATCAACTTGTGACTGCCTAGAATCATATCATTTTTAAAAATTTATTTCTGCATCAAAACTTAATAGCTGTCAAATTGAGGATTTTATTTAACAATTTTGAAACGTTTTCAGCTGGCCAGACTTAGGGCGCTTCCGAAAAACCAAAACAATTGACAATTGGCTATTGGTTTATCAGTCACTATGCGCATTCTTTTTATTAAAAATATCAACCGACCTTCTGAAAACTATTTGTTCTTTCTAACACTTGACAGCTGTCAAATTGTTGGTTTATTCAATAAATTTTTAATAAACTCTTTATCCGAAAGATCAGTTTAAAGCTGCAGTGTCATGACGACTTTTAAAAATTCTAAAATAAGCAAATCTTGACAGCTGTCAAATTGACAATTTATTTCACAATATTTTAATAATGAGTTTTGGTTTTATTTGAATCAGTTTGGAGTTGTCCGTGGCCATGACGCCTTTTAAAAAGCCGCCAATACTTGGCAACTGTCAAATTGATGATTTATTTGACAGTCTTTTGAAAATAATCAGATGCCTTTCTCTAAAATGAATAGAATTGAATTAAGGTCATGATACCTTTTTGCTTCACAACCGGACGGCTGTCAAACTAATAACTAATTCAAAACAATCTTTTGTTAATGATCACGCGCTCTTCTTTTATTTGAAAGACGATTTAGGGTCATCCAAAAATAAAATTCAAAAGACAAATTTTGACTTTTTCTTCAAAAGTCGAAAAACAAGAAGAAACACGAAAATTATAAGTTTCATTCGTCTTATCTTTTTTCTTTTGTTTTCTCGTTTCTATCTTTATTAAATGGTAAGAAAAAAGAAAACAAAAAACGACTGGCTGCAAAACGAGCCAATAAAACGTCCGCTGATTTTCATTTTAGATTTTTTTTTGTTTTATAAAACAAAATAAAATCGGCTATTTTTAAGAACAGAAAGAGAACGGAACGAATCGTTTTTCTTTTCGTTTCTCAAAAGAAAAAAAAAGAGATCGTGGAAATTATTTTTAAGAAAGCCGAACGAAAATCGATCGTCCTTCTCTTTCTTTTTGTTTTCATCGAGGGCGACGGAAAAAACAAAAGACGATCGAAGGAATTCGATTTTGTTTTTCGGACGATCGGCGGGGGACTTTCTCTTTTCATTTCGCTGACCTTCGTGAATTTTCGATAATTTCATTCATTTTTTTCTGATCGATTGAAATTCGAAACGATTCGATTCGAGAGGGCGCTCTCTTTAAGTTGTCTACGATTGTATGTACCATCTTGGGTTAATGACAAAGTTTCGAGTTTTTTCTTAAGTTGTTCACGACCGTCTACGTACCTACGTGTCTTATGTTATGTTTCTTTAAGTTGTCCACAACTGTACGTGTCTTGAGTTAATGACGAGAAAGTATTCGAGTGTCCACTTTAAGTTGTCCGCGACTGTACGTTTCTTGCGTTACTTAACACGTTAATACCAAGCGAGTGTTCGCTTTAAGTTGTCCGCGATTGTACGTAACTGTGAGTTTTTTGAGCGCTCTCTTTAAAGAAGAAAGTAATTATGAAAACAAGCGTTTTTCGAGGAAATTTTCAGCTCAATTAAGGACGACTTTTCGCATAATAATTACTTCCGGCCGATTTCACCGATTTTGTCCGGCGAATTTACAAACCGAATCTGATTTCACCTCGTCGCAAATTACGATGTTTACTCGGAATTTCTCCTGCTCGAGCTTGCGCGCGCACTCTTTTGCGCACAGGTCACTCGCAGGAACGATTTTCGAATTCTACACGAATCCTACATTTTACGTAAGAAACGACGCGACGCCGCCGCCGTAATTTCTCTTTGCGATTCAATTCGAGAAACCGCCCGCAGATGGTAGGAACGACAACGACGAGACGCTTGCGAAACCAAATCAAAACCAGGACATTGCAACAACACACCTCGGTTTCTTTTATCTGGCGTTTCTCACCGATAGGGGTGGCTTGATCGGGGGGGGGGCGGGGGGAGAACACTTGCACAGCGACACTTGACACTCACACACCGAAAATTTGGGCCGCAATCTTTGATGTTTTTTGTGCGCCCGCCGAGCGAATGCCAGCCAGGTAAGTCGAAGACGTCTTGACTAACGGTGAACTTACAATTGTACGGCCGGTTGGCCGCGGCGTCCCCCTCTTTGGCCCCCCCTCGTTCAAAGTCTTCGAGTTAGCCCCCCCACCTTACCTGGACAAATGCACCGGTCAATAATAACACTTACGGAATATTATGTGTTACGTACGGCGCACGACTACTTTCTTTCTTTCGGCCTACATTCTAAGGATAAATTTGCCAAAAGATACAGGGTGTCCCGAAATGATCGGGCAACTCTAGCAAACACCCTCTATTTTTTTTCAGTAATAAATTACATAAGATACAGGGAGTTCCGAAATTATTTGACTTTTACAATCGCGGGGGGTGTTTCGAAACATCGTAACTTTTACGATCGAAGGGACGGGCCCGAGAACTAATTGGGAATTCACGAAGCCGGCGACGCTGGCAAACATCGTCGTTTTATTTTTTAAATAAATTATACTCATGAGCCATTCATGAATAACAAATGAGGAATGACGTATAAGCTGTTTAGAAGCAAGGTCGGCCGGCTGAGATTCGTTAAATTGCTGACTGTGATTATCAACCGCAGAACGCTTGTTTGATACGTCGAATACATTTTGGATTACCTGCCCCCCCCCCCCCCCCCCACTTCCCCCTCATAAAAATTGTACAAATATTGAGCCCTTTTCTTTTTCTTTTTTAATTTGAAACATCACTTGGAGCTGGCCAGAGTCATGATGTTCCATGGATCGACAATTGACAGCTCTGTCAAATTGACGAGACGATTGAAATTTAAATTAAAAAAATCAGCCGGTCTTTTAAAAAACTGTTTTTTCTCCAACACTTGACAGCTGTCAAACTGATGATCTATGATTAGACACTTCTCTTTTATTTGAAACATCCAATTGGGGCTGCCCAGTGTCATAACACATCTTAAAAATTACTTCTGCATCAAAACTTGACAGCTGTCAAAATTTACGATTTTATTTAACAGCTTTTTGGTTGTGATTAAGCACTTTCCGTTCATTTGAAACGTCAGTTTTCAGCTGGCCAGAGTCTATGGCGCTTTCCAAAAGACCAAAACAATTGACAGCTGTCAAATTGACAATTGATTTATTAGTTTCTTGACAATGATTAGGCGAATTGTTTTCATTAAAAAAATCAACTAGCCCTCCAAAAGCTGTTTTTTCTCTCCAATACTTGACAGCTGTCAAACTGATGATTTATTTGACAACTTTTTTTGGCTCTTTTCTTTGTTTGAAAGATCAATTTGGAGCTGCCCAGAGTCACGACGTCTTCTAACAACTGCTTTTCGTCAACACTTGTCAGGTGTCAAATTGACAATTTATTTAAAAATTTTTTGATTTATGATTCGACACTTCTTTTTTACTTGAAACATCAACTTGGGACTGCCCAGGGTCATAACACCTTTTAAAAATTATTTCTGTATCGAAACTTGACAGCTGTCAAAATTTACGATTTTATTTAACAGCTTTTTGGTTGTGATTAAGCACTTTCCGTTCATTTGAAACGTCAGTTTTCAGGTGGCCAGAGTCACGACGCTTTCCAAAAACCAAAACAATTGACAGCTGTCAAATTGACAATTGATTTATTAGTTTCTTGACAATGACTAGGCGAATTGTTTTCATTAAAAAAATCAACTAGCCTTCCAAAAGCTGTTTTTTCTCTCCAATATTTGACAGCTGTCAAACTGATGATTTATTTGACAACTTTTTTGGCGCTTTTCTTTATTTGAGAGATCAATTTGGAACTGCCCAGAGTCACGACGTCTTCTAACAACTGTTTTTCGTCAACACTTGACAGGTGTCAAATTGACAATTTATTTTAAAAAAATTTGATTTATGGTTAGACGCTTCTTTTTACTTGAAACATCAACTTGGGGACTGCCCAGGGTCATAACACCTTTTAGAAATTATTTCTGTATCGAAACTTGACAGCTGTCAAAATTGACGATTTTATTTAATAAATTTTCGGTTTCCTCTTATTTGAAACGTCAGTTTTCAGTTGGCCAGAGTCACGGCGCTTTCCAAAAACCCAAAACAATTGACAGCTATCAAATTGGCAATTGATTTATTTTTGATAGCTGTCAAACTGATAATGTATTTAACATTTGTATATTTTTTGCGCTTGTATTCTTTGAAAGATCGCTGCCTAGAGTCACAAAGCATTGTATTTTTCGCCCAACACTTGACAGGTGTCAAAGAATATAATTTTTTTGACACTTCTCTCTTATTTGAAACATCAACCTGGGAGTGCTCAAAACACCTCTTAAAAATTACTTCTGCAACAAAACTTGACAGCTGTCAAAATTTACGATTTTATTTAACAGCTTTTTGGTTGTGATTAAGCACTTTCCGTTCATTTGAAACGTCAGTTTTCAGCTGGCCAGAGTCCAAAAACCAAAACAATTGACAGCTGTCAAATTGGCAATTGATTTATTTTTGATAGCTGTCAAATTGATAATGTATTTAACAATTTTTTTTGCGCTTGTATTATTTGAAAGATCGCTGCCTAGAGTCACAAAGCATTGTATTTTTCGCTTGACACACTTGACAGGTATCAAAGAATATAATTTTTTTGACACTTCTCTCTTATTTGAAACATCAAGCTGGGAGTGCTCAAAACACCTTTTAAAAATTACTTCTGCATCAAAACTTGACAGTTGTCAAATTGACGATTTAATTTAACAACTTCTTGATTTCCTTTTATTTGAAACGTCAGTTTTCAGGTGGCCAGAGTCACGACGCTTTCCAAAAACCAAAACAATTGACAGGTGTCAAATTGACAATTAATTTATTAGTTTCTTGACAATGACTAGGCGAATTGTTTTCATTAAAAAATCAACTAGCCTTCCAAAAGCTGTTTTTTCTCTCCAATACTTGACAGCTGTCAAACTGATGATTTATTTGACAACTTTTTTTGGCGCTTTTCTCTATTTGAAAGATCAATTTGGAGCTGCCCAGAGTCACGACGTCTTCTAACAACTGGTTTTCGTCAACACTTGACAGGTGTCAAATTGACAATTTATTTAAAAAATTTTTGATTTATGGTTATACACCTCTTTTTTACTTGAAACATCAACTTGAGACTGCCCAGGGTCATAACACCTTTTAAAAATTATTTCTGTATCGAAACTTGACAGCTGTCAAAATTGACAATTTTATTTAATAAATTTTCGGTTTCCTCTTATTTGAAACGTCAGCTTTCAGTTGGCCAGAGTCACGGCGCTTTCCAAAAACCAAAACAAATGACAGCTGTCAAATTGGCAGTTGATTTATCTTTTTTTTTGCAGTGACTAGGCGCATTCTTTTTATTAACTAGGTTTCCAAAAACTGTTTTCTCTTCAACACTTGACAGCTGTCAAACTGATGATTTATTTAACAATATTTTTGACGTTTTTCTTTATTTGAAAGATCCATTTAGCACTACACAGAGTCACGACATCCAGGGTCATATCACCTTTTAAAAATTATTTCTGTATCGAAACTTGACAGCTGTCAAAATTGACAATTTTATTTAATAAATTTTCGGTTTCCTCTTATTTGAAACGTCAGCTTTCAGTTGGCCAGAGTCACGGCGCTTTCCAAAAACCAAAACAAATGACAGCTGTCAAATTGGCAGTTGATTTATCTTTTTTTTTGCAGTGACTAGGCGCATTCTTTTTATTAACTAGGTTTCCAAAAACTGTTTTCTCTTCAACACTTGACAGCTGTCAAACTGATGATTTATTTAACAATATTTTTGACGTTTTTCTTTATTTGAAAGATCCATTTAGCACTACACAGAGTCACGACATCCAGGGTCATATCACCTTTTAAAAATTATTTCTGTATCGAAACTTGACAGCTGTCAAAATTGACAATTTTATTTAATAAATTTTCGGTTTCCTCTTATTTGAAACGTCAGCTTTCAGTTGGCCAGAGTCACGGCGCTTTCCAAAAACCAAAACAAATGACAGCTGTCAAATTGGCAGTTGATTTATCTTTTTTTTTGCAGTGACTAGGCGCATTCTTTTTATTAACTAGGTTTCCAAAAACTGTTTTCTCTTCAACACTTGACAGCTGTCAAACTGATGATTTATTTAACAATATTTTTGACGTTTTTCTTTATTTGAAAGATCCATTTAGCACTACACAGAGTCACGACATCCAGGGTCATATCACCTTTTAAAAATTATTTCTGTATCGAAACTTGACAGCTGTCAAAATTGACGATTTTATTTAACAACTTTTTGATTTCCTTTTATTTGAAACGTCAGTTTTCAGGTGGCCAGAGTCACGACGCTTTCCAAAAACCAAAACAATTGACAGCTGTCAAATTGGCAATTGATTTATTTTTGATAGCTGTCAAACTGATAATGTATTTAACAATTGTTTTGCGCTTGTACTATTTGAAAGATCGCTGCCCAGAGTCACAAAGCATTGTATTTTTCGCCCAAGACTTGACAGTTGTCAAAGAATATAATTTTTTTGACACTTCTCTCTTATTTGAAACATCAAGCTGGGAGTGCCCAAAACACCTTTTAAAAATTACTTCTGCATCAAAACTTGACAGTTGTCAAATTGACGATTTAATTTAACAACTTTTTGATTTCCTTTTATTTGAAACGTCAGTTTTCAGGTGGCCAGAGTCACGACGCTTTCCAAAAACCAAAACAATTGACAGGTGTCAAATTGACAATTAATTTATTAGTTTCTTGACAATGACTAGGCGAATTGTTTTCATTAAAAAATCAACTAGCCTTCCAAAAGCTGTTTTTTCTCTCCAATACTTGACAGCTGTCAAACTGATGATTTATTTGACAACTTTTTTTGGCGCTTTTCTCTATTTGAAAGATCAATTTGGAGCTGCCCAGAGTCACGACGTCTTCTAACAACTGGTTTTCGTCAACACTTGACAGGTGTCAAATTGACAATTTATTTAAAAAATTTTTGATTTATGGTTATACACCTCTTTTTTACTTGAAACATCAACTTGAGACTGCCCAGGGTCATAACACCTTTTAAAAATTATTTCTGTATCGAAACTTGACAGCTGTCAAAATTGACAATTTTATTTAATAAATTTTCGGTTTCCTCTTATTTGAAACGTCAGCTTTCAGTTGGCCAGAGTCACGGCGCTTTCCAAAAACCAAAACAAATGACAGCTGTCAAATTGGCAGTTGATTTATCTTTTTTTTTGCAGTGACTAGGCGCATTCTTTTTATTAACTAGGTTTCCAAAAACTGTTTTCTCTTCAACACTTGACAGCTGTCAAACTGATGATTTATTTAACAATATTTTTGACGTTTTTCTTTATTTGAAAGATCCATTTAGCACTACACAGAGTCACGACATCCAGGGTCATATCACCTTTTAAAAATTATTTCTGTATCGAAACTTGACAGCTGTCAAAATTGACAATTTTATTTAATAAATTTTCGGTTTCCTCTTATTTGAAACGTCAGCTTTCAGTTGGCCAGAGTCACGGCGCTTTCCAAAAACCAAAACAAATGACAGCTGTCAAATTGGCAGTTGATTTATCTTTTTTTTTGCAGTGACTAGGCGCATTCTTTTTATTAACTAGGTTTCCAAAAACTGTTTTCTCTTCAACACTTGACAGCTGTCAAACTGATGATTTATTTAACAATATTTTTGACGTTTTTCTTTATTTGAAAGATCCATTTAGCACTACACAGAGTCACGACATCCAGGGTCATATCACCTTTTAAAAATTATTTCTGTATCGAAACTTGACAGCTGTCAAAATTGACAATTTTATTTAATAAATTTTCGGTTTCCTCTTATTTGAAACGTCAGCTTTCAGTTGGCCAGAGTCACGGCGCTTTCCAAAAACCAAAACAAATGACAGCTGTCAAATTGGCAGTTGATTTATCTTTTTTTTTGCAGTGACTAGGCGCATTCTTTTTATTAACTAGGTTTCCAAAAACTGTTTTCTCTTCAACACTTGACAGCTGTCAAACTGATGATTTATTTAACAATATTTTTGACGTTTTTCTTTATTTGAAAGATCCATTTAGCACTACACAGAGTCACGACATCCAGGGTCATATCACCTTTTAAAAATTATTTCTGTATCGAAACTTGACAGCTGTCAAAATTGACGATTTTATTTAACAACTTTTTGATTTCCTTTTATTTGAAACGTCAGTTTTCAGGTGGCCAGAGTCACGACGCTTTCCAAAAACCAAAACAATTGACAGCTGTCAAATTGGCAATTGATTTATTTTTGATAGCTGTCAAACTGATAATGTATTTAACAATTGTTTTGCGCTTGTACTATTTGAAAGATCGCTGCCCAGAGTCACAAAGCATTGTATTTTTCGCCCAAGACTTGACAGTTGTCAAAGAATATAATTTTTTTGACACTTCTCTCTTATTTGAAACATCAAGCTGGGAGTGCCCAAAACACCTTTTAA
This sequence comes from Dorcus parallelipipedus, assembly GCA_958336345.1. Classification (NCBI taxonomy): domain Eukaryota; kingdom Metazoa; phylum Arthropoda; class Insecta; order Coleoptera; family Lucanidae; genus Dorcus; species Dorcus parallelipipedus. Next base: position 44,393,451 of record OY284480.1, on the reverse strand, counting down.
AAATTACTTCTGCATCAAAACTTGACAGTTGTCAAATTGACGATTTAATTTAACAACTTTTTGATTTCCTTTTATTTGAAACGTCAGTTTTCAGGTGGCCAGAGTCACGACGCTTTCCAAAAACCAAAACAATTGACAGGTGTCAAATTGACAATTAATTTATTAGTTTCTTGACAATGACTAGGCGAATTGTTTTCATTAAAAAATCAACTAGCCTTCCAAAAGCTGTTTTTTCTCTCCAATACTTGACAGCTGTCAAACTGATGATTTATTTGACAACTTTTTTTGGCGCTTTTCTCTATTTGAAAGATCAATTTGGAGCTGCCCAGAGTCACGACGTCTTCTAACAACTGTTTTTCGTCAACACTTGACAGGTGTCAAATTGACAATTTATTTAAAAATTTTTTGATTTATGGTTATACACCTCTTTTTTACTTGAAACATCAACTTGAGACTGCCTAGAGTCATAACACCTTTTAAAAATTATTTCTGTATCGAGACTTGACAGCTGTCAAAATTGACGATTTTATTTAATAAATTTTCGGTTTCCTCTTATTTGAAACGTCAGTTTTCAGTTGGCCAGAGTCACGGCGCTTTCCAAAAACCAAAACAAATGACAGCTGTCAAATTGGCAGTTGATTTATCTTTTTTTTTGCTGTGACTAGGCGCATTCTTTTTATTAACTAGGTTTCCAAAAACTGTTTTTCTCTTCAACACTTGACAGCTGTCAAACTGATGATTTATTTAACAATATTTTTGACGTTTTTCTTTATTTGAAAGATCCATTTAGCACTACACAGAGTCACGACATCCAGGGTCATATCACCTTTTAAAAATTATTTCTGTATCGAAACTTGACAGCTGTCAAAATTGACGATTTTATTTAACAACTTTTTGATTTCCTTTTATTTGAAACGTCAGTTTTCAGGTGGCCAGAGTCACGACGCTTTCCAAAAACCAAAACAATTGACAGCTGTCAAATTGGCAATTGATTTATTTTTGATAGCTGTCAAACTGATAATGTATTTAACAATTGTTTTGCGCTTGTACTATTTGAAAGATCGCTGCCCAGAGTCACAAAGCATTGTATTTTTCGCCCAAGACTTGACAGTTGTCAAAGAATATAATTTTTTTGACACTTCTCTCTTATTTGAAACATCAAGCTGGGAGTGCCCAAAACACCTTTTAAAAATTACTTCTGCATCAAAACTTGACAGTTGTCAAATTGACGATTTAATTTAACAACTTTTTGATTTCCTTTTATTTGAAACGTCAGTTTTCAGGTGGCCAGAGTCACGACGCTTTCCAAAAACCAAAACAATTGACAGGTGTCAAATTGACAATTAATTTATTAGTTTCTTGACAATGACTAGGCGAATTGTTTTCATTAAAAAATCAACTAGCCTTCCAAAAGCTGTTTTTTCTCTCCAATACTTGACAGCTGTCAAACTGATGATTTATTTGACAACTTTTTTTGGCGCTTTTCTCTATTTGAAAGATCAATTTGGAGCTGCCCAGAGTCACGACGTCTTCTAACAACTGTTTTTCGTCAACACTTGACAGGTGTCAAATTGACAATTTATTTAAAAATTTTTTGATTTATGGTTATACACCTCTTTTTTACTTGAAACATCAACTTGAGACTGCCTAGAGTCATAACACCTTTTAAAAATTATTTCTGTATCGAGACTTGACAGCTGTCAAAATTGACGATTTTATTTAATAAATTTTCGGTTTCCTCTTATTTGAAACGTCAGTTTTCAGTTGGCCAGAGTCACGGCGCTTTCCAAAAACCAAAACAAATGACAGCTGTCAAATTGGCAGTTGATTTATCTTTTTTTTTGCTGTGACTAGGCGCATTCTTTTTATTAACTAGGTTTCCAAAAACTGTTTTTCTCTTCAACACTTGACAGCTGTCAAACTGATGATTTATTTAACAATATTTTTGACGTTTTTCTTTATTTGAAAGATCCATTTAGCACTACACAGAGTCACGACATCCAGGGTCATATCACCTTTTAAAAATTATTTCTGTATCGAAACTTGACAGCTGTCAAAATTGACGATTTTATTTAACAACTTTTTGATTTCCTTTTATTTGAAACGTCAGTTTTCAGGTGGCCAGAGTCACGACGCTTTCCAAAAACCAAAACAATTGACAGCTGTCAAATTGGCAATTGATTTATTTTTGATAGCTGTCAAACTGATAATGTATTTAACAATTGTTTTGCGCTTGTACTATTTGAAAGATCGCTGCCCAGAGTCACAAAGCATTGTATTTTTCGCCCAAGACTTGACAGGTGTCAAAGAATATAATTTTTTTGACACTTCTCTCTTATTTGAAACATCAAGCTGGGAGTGCTCAAAACACCTTTTAAAAATTACTTCTGCATCAAAACTTGACAGTTGTCAAATTGACGATTTAATTTAACAACTTCTTGATTTCCTTTTATTTGAAACGTCAGTTTTCAGGTGGCCAGAGTCACGACGCTTTCCAAAAACCAAAACAATTGACAGCTGTCAAATTGACAATTGATTTATTAATTTCTTGACAATGACTTGGCGAATTGTTTTCATTAAAAAAATCAACTAGCCTTCCAAAAGTTGTTTTTTCTCTCCAATACTTGACAGCTGTCAAACTGATGATTTATTTGACAACTTTTTTTGGCGCTTTTCTCTATTTGAAAGATCAATTTGGAGCTGCCCAGAGTCACGACGTCTTCTAACAACTGTTTTTCGTCAACACTTGACAGGTGTCAAATTGACAATTTATTTAAAAAATTTTTGATTTATGGTTATACACCTCTTTTTTACTTGAAACATCAACTTGAGACTGCCCAGGGTCATAACACCTTTTAAAAATTATTTCTGTATCGAAACTTGACAGCTGTCAAAATTGACAATTTTATTTAATAAATTTTCGGTTTCCTCTTATTTGAAACGTCAGTTTTCAGTTGGCCAGAGTCACGGCGCTTTCCAAAAACCAAAACAAATGACAGCTGTCAAATTGGCAGTTGATTTATCTTTTTTTTGCAGTGACTAGGCGCATTCTTTTTATTAAAAAAAATCAACTAGGTTTCCAAAAACTGTTTTTCTCTTCAACACTTGACAGCTGTCAAACTGATGATTTTTTGACGTTTTTCTTTATTTGAAAGATCCATTTAGCACTACACAGAGTCACGACGTCCAGGGTCATATCACCTTTCAAAAATTATTTCTGTATCGAAACTTGACAGCTGTCAAAATTGACGATTTTATTTAACAACTTTTTGATTTCCTTTTATTTGAAACGTCAGTTTTCAGGTGGCCAGAGTCACGACGCTTTCCAAAAACCAAAACAATTGACAGCTGTCAAATTGACAATTGATTTATCATTTTTGGCAATGACTATGCGCATTCTTTTTATTACAAGAAGCTAGTCTTCTAGAAAGTTTTTTCCCAACACTTGACAGCTGTCAAACTGATGATTTATTTAACAATTTTTTTGGCGCTCTTCTTTATTTGAAAGATCGACTTGGAGCTGCCCAGAGTCACGACGTCTTCTAACAACTGTTTTTCGTCAACATTTGACAGGTGTCAAAGTGACTATTTAACAATTTTCTGGTTTATGGTTAGACACTTCTCTTTCATTTGAAACATCAACTTGTGACCGCCTAGAATCATATCATGTTTAAAAATTTATTTCTGCATCAAAACTTAATAGCTGTCAAATTGACGATTTTATTTAACAATTTTGAAACGTTTTCAGCTGGCCAGACTTAGGACGCTTCCGAAAAACCAAAACAATTGACAATTGGCTATTGGTGTATCAGTCACTATGCGCATTCTTTTTATTAAAAATATCAACCGACCTTCTGAAAACTATTTGTTCTTTCTAACACTTGACAGCGGTCAAATTGTTGGTTTATTCAATAAATTTTTAGTAAACTCTAAGCGTTTCTCTTTATCCGACAGATCAGTTTAAAGCTGCAGTGTCATGACGACTTTTAAAAATTCTAAAATAAGCAAATCTTGACAGCTGTCAAATTGACAATTTATTTAACAATATTTTAATAATGAGTTTGGTTTTATTTGAATCAGTTTGGAGTTGTCCGTGGCCATGACGCCTTTTAAAAAGCCGCCAATACTTGGCAACTGTCAAATTGATGATTTATTTGACAGTCTTTTGAAAATAATCAGATGCCTTTCTCTAAATTGAATTGAATTGAATTAAGGTCATGGTACCTTTTAAAAACGATTTTTGCTTCACAACCGGACAGCTGTCAAACTAATAACTAATTCAACAATCTTTTGTTAATGATCTTTTATTGGAAAGATCAATTTCTAGCTGTCCAGAGTCACAGCTTATTCTAGAAACTATTTTACGCCCACATTTGACAGGTGTCAAATTGATAGTTTATTTAAAAATTTCTTGGTAGTGATTAAACATTCTTCTTTTATTTGAAAGATCAATTTGCAGCTGCCGCGACGTCCCTTAAAAACCATTTTCGCACCAACACTTGACAGGTATCAAATTGACAATTTATTTAACAATTTTTTTTTTGTAGTGATTGGGCACTATCCTTTTATTTGAGAGAAAATCTTGGAACTATCCAGAGTTACCTCGTCTTCTAAAAACTATTTTGCACCAACAGTTGACAGCTGTCAAAGCAATAATTTATTTAACAGTCGTTTGGTAATGGTTAGACGCCTTCCTTGATTTTAAGGATGAATTTGAAGTTGGCCAGGGTCATGATGCTTTCTATAATAGACTTTTACACACTAACTTGACAACTGTCAAACTAAAATTTTTTTATCACAAACTCTTTTAAACGGTGCACAAACACTTTACGTTTCGCTATCGTTTGACAGCTTCTTCGGAAGTTTGTGATACAATTTTCATCGGACAAGAACCTACTTCAATTAATTTTTTTTTGTAATGATCGCACGTTCTAATTTTCTTGAAAAATCAATCTGGACTCAAGATGCCTTGCAAAACTGTTTTTACACCAACATTTGACAACTGTCAAACTCATTACTAATTTTTTGATAATAATTAGACGCATTCTTTGTATTTGTAAGATTAGATTTGAGCTGCCTAGAATAACGATGCCTTCTAAAAACTACTTTGCACCTACATATATTTGACAGCTGTCAAAATGATAATTTATTCAATTGTGGCTTTTGGTAATGATTAGGTGTAGTCCTTGTATTTGAAACAGTAGTTTGGAACTGCCCAGTGACAGGACGCTTTCCAAAAACCATTTTGCACCAACCCTTTTGACAGCTGTCAAACTGACAATTTATTTAACAGTCTTTTGGTAATAATTAGATGTGTTCCTTGTATTTGATACATTAATTTGGAGCAGCTCGCAGTCATCCAAATGTTCATAAACTTTATTTTTCCCTAAAAATTATACAGGGTGTCACTAAAACACTCGGACATGACTTACTTCTACATTCCGAAAATCGAAGGGCGATTCTCTTATTTGCTCGATCCCGTCACTGCATTTGTTTAATTTCGCCAGGCATTTGTTTTCACATTGAGCAACCTGGCGGCCGCGTTAAACAAATCCGCCAATTGTTTACCGTTGCAACATCGTTTCGCCGGTAAAGTTGATATCGATGCGCAGATGTTTGAAAAAACTCGGCGCGCTTGGCATACACGGATTTGTTTTAGAAGATGTACGCTCGCGATTGTTTTATTGAACGTAAATGAGCAACGCGTTCGGAATTTTAAAACAAAAACAAACAAAAATTATCGGAGGTTGAAATTCCATCGGCGAGAAGCGAAAGAAAATATTTGCAGACTTTTTTTTTAAACTTTTCTTTTTTTTATTATATTCTGTAATTCGAATTGTAATTTCCTTTTTAAAACTTTTACTATTGGTTTATACACGTACCTTACTTTTTCTATCTCATTTTATTTTAACAAAACCAAGAAAACGCCATTTATTAAATGAACCTATTATAAGAAGTAACCATTTGGATATGCGTTAATCCGAAAATTTTCCAGTAAATTACGTTAACGACGACGGCAGTAATGAAATTCTTCGAAATTCGAAACGCGCGCGTGTTATCATCAGTTCCGAGACGAGAGTTTAATTGCATGGCGATTAGCACGCCATCGTCGTTACGTTTGCTTTGCCACAGAACACGAATCGCTTTATTATTAATTTATTACGGGAAGAACGAATTTCTCTTCGGCCGCGCTTTCTTCCGCGCGCAGGAAAACTCGACAAATTACAAGCGACGAACCGTAAAGGGCCCAAGCTGGGTACTTGAAGAGCTGCTTATCTCTAAGTTGTGCTTTTGGTACTTACCGAAGCAGACCTTCCTTCTCTCAACTTCGGAATACGTCAGGTGGACCATTTTTGTTTGGATTAAAAAAAAAAAGACGGAGAGAAGAAAAAAAAACCAGGGATTACCGTGTACGTGCACCTCGAACAATAATTGCGTACTGACGGGGTCTGACGTAAGGTGGCTTATATTTTCACGCTTGTTTGTTTATGAATATTGTGTTACTGGCCAGTGTCGAAGACTTTCGATAAAATAACTGTTGTCTAACGCAAAAGTGACGGCGCTGCTTTTCCTATTCTTTTGCGAAACCGTTCGCCCGTTTTGAGACTGACGCAAGAAGTGGATGTCCTAATCAGTTTTCAATTACATTTCCCTCATAATATTTCAACTGTTTGTTGTCAATACAATATACAGGGTGATTCTTTTTTTTTTTGGAATATACAGCGTTATTCTGAATGTTTTTTGTTGATGTAATGTACAGGGTCATTCTTAATTTTTTCTTTTGTTAATCGAATACATGATCATTTGATTTTGTAATTTTCACGCTATTCTTGAAGATTTTCGTAAAAAAATCCTTGATGTTTGTTGTTGATACACACAATATACAGGGTCATTCTTAATGTTTTTGTTGTTTCTTAATAGAATACACATTTTTTTTATTAAGAGAATACACAGGGTCATTCTTACTGTTTTTTTTTTCGACGCAATAATTTTAATAATCACCGAGTGATTTTGTATTTCTCACGATACAGGGTCATTTTTAGACGTTTCTCTTAATAGAATATATAGGGTCATCTTTAACGTTTTTTGTTAATAGAATATGTAAAAACCTTTAATGTTTTTTTTTTATTAATATATGTAATATACAGGGTCCTTCTTAGTCATTTTTGTTAATAGAATATGCAGAGCAAATCTTAATGTTTTATGTTAATGTTAATACCGAGTGATTTTTTAAATTTCACGCGGCATTCTTAACTTTTTTTGTCAGTAGAATATGCAGGGCCATCTGTAATGTTTTTTGTTAATCTATGTAAGTTTTGTCGCACTACGTTTTTTCGACGTCAAATTTTATTTTTATTTCTATTGAAGTATAATAAAGTATATTTCGGTTTCTTCCGCAGGTCGAAATAAATAAATTTAAAAAAAATAAAATTAGGAGCATGTGGTGCCATCTGTATAAATTTTGTTGAACTACAATTTTTTTTCAGCGCGAAATTTGACAGTTTGACGCAGTTAAGTACGCTTTTCAAACATTTTCTGCCCCAGAATAACAAAAAATAATCGGAAATTATATGGCGCCATCTATGCATGTAAATGATGACGCACCACGATTTTCGGGGGCGCGAAATTTAATACATATTAAGTTTTCCTGTCCACAATTAAGAAATATGTTTCTTTCCCCGCTAGAGGAATCTTTTTATTAAATCAAATTGTGTGGCGCCATCTACATGTGTATTTTTTTGTCCGACTACGGATTGTATCCACGCGAAATTTGAAACTAAAGTTTCCTTTTCACTGTTATTCAAGTACATTTCGTTCGTTCTCTGTCGGATGAAATTGGAAAAAAAAAAATCGAAATTTTGTGGCGCCATCTGTTTCTGTATTTCGTTGTTGTTGATTGTTTTCTTTTGTTTCTTTTGTTTCTTTAAACTACGAAGAAAACTCGGCTATTTAAAATAACTAGAAAATAACCAAAATCGTGGCGCCATCTGTCTAAATTTTATCGAACCACGATTTTTCTCAGCGCGAAATTTGAATTTTGCTTACAGTTCAGCAATTAAGTGTATTTCTGTCATCTTCCGCAAATTGAAATTAATTTTTAAAAAAATCGAGATCGCGTTGCGCCATCTATGCAAATTTTATCAGACTACTTTCGTCAGCGGGAAATTTTTTTTTTTTTCTGTTTTCAATTAAGTGTATTTCAGTTATCTTCCGCAAGTTGAAGTTAATAAAAAAAAATAGAAATCATGTGGCGCCATCTATTTGTATGTAAATCTTTCTTTCGGCGCGAAATTTGAAATTAAATTTTCGTATTCACAGTTGGGTAAGTTAAATTTCAAACATTCTCTGCCCATGAAATAAAATATAATAAAAATAGTCGAAACAGTATGGCGCCATCTGTCCAAATTTTATCGAACCACGATTTTTCTCGGCGCGAAATTTGAATTTTGCTCACAGTTCAGCGATTAAGTGTGTTTCAGTCATCTTCCGCAAATTGAAATTAATTTTTAAAAAAATCGAGATCGCGTGGCGCCATCTATGCAAATTTTATCAGACTACTTTCGCCAGCGGGAAATTTTAATTTCTTTCTGTTTTCAATTAAGTGTATTTCAGTTATCTTCCGCAAGTTGAAGTTAATAAAAAAAAATAGAAATCATGTGGCGCCATCTATTTGTATGTAAATCTTTCTTTCGACGCGAAATTTGAAATTAAATTTTCGTATTCACAGTTGGGTAAGTTAAATTTCAAACATTCTCTGCCCATGAAATAAAATATAATAAAAATAGTCGAAACAGTATGGCGCCATCTGTCTAAATGATGACGCACCACGATTTTTGGGCGCCAAATATAATATCTATTAACTTTTCCTGTTCACATTTAAAAAATATACCCATTTCTTCCCCGCTGGAAGTGTTTTTTTTTTAATCTAAATTATGTTGCGCCATCTATGTCAATTTTGTCCGACTACGAATTTTATTGGCGCGAAATTTGAAATTAAATTTTCTTTTCCATGGTTATTCAAGTATGCTTTATTCATTCTCTGCCGGATGAAATTTAAAAAAATCGAATCATCTATTTCTGTATTTCGTTGTTGTTTTCTTTTGTTTCTTGTGGACGAGACAATTTTATAGATTTAAACTACGAAGAAAACTTTCGGGTCGAAATTTCAATTTTTTCTATTTATAATTAAGTACATATATTTCAGTCATCTTCCATTTCAGATTGAAATTAATTTTTTTAAAATCGAGATCGCGCCATCTATGCAAATTTTATCGTCCTCCTTTTTTCGCTGCGAAATTTTGATTTTTTTCTATTTGCAATTAAGTGTATTTCAGTCATATTTCGCAAGTTGAAGTTAATTTTTAAAAAAGTTGAGATCGTTGGCGCCATCTATGTAAATTTTGTCGGACTACTTTTTTCGGCGCGAAATTTTAATTTTATTTCTGTTTGCAGTTATGTAAGTGTAATTCAGTCATATTTTAATTAAAAAAAAAATCGAGAAATATACAGGGTTATTCGTAATGTTTTTTGTTTTGTTAATACAATAAATAGGGTTGCTTTTAACGTTTTTTTTTTCTTAATAGAATATACATGGTCATCTTCAATATTTTCTGTTAATGCTATACAGAGAAACTCTTTTTTTTTGGTATAGAGGAAATGTTTTCAATTTTGATTAACACAGGTGTCACTTTGACAGGTTCCAAGCCGCTTTTCAGACGATCTCCCCATCTTGTTTGAGTTTTTTTAATTGTTTGTCGTTAATGGAATGTACGGGGACATTCTTAATGTTTTTTTTTGTTAATGGAATATACAAGGTCATTTTAAATGTTTTTTTTAAGTAATAAAACGTACAGTGTAATTCTTAATATCTTTTGCTAATAGAGTATATCTACAGAGTATATCTACAGGGTCATTTTTAATGTTTATTGTTAATAGAATGTACAGGGTGATTCTTAATCGTTTCAGCAAAAATCAAATTAATAAAAAAATCGATGTTACAGGGTACCTACATGTTTTCAAGAAATTTAAAAAAGTAAATGTCATTTTCAATCAGGAAGCGTCATCACGACTCTAAAGAATTAAAATAACGAGTGTTCAATTGAAAAATTCATCAAGTAGGTTTTGATTTGTTGAAGAAAGAAGGAAAAAGGAATGACTTCTTAAATCGATTGACGTTCAATGGATGACAGTTGTCAAACTGTTGTAGTGTTTTGCCAATATTTTAATGTGAATAATAAATTATAAATTAATATGAGAAAGTTACAGCAATTGCAATTGGACAGCAAGTTGTCAATTCATAAATTGTCAAATAAATAAATAAATTGCTGAAGTAATCTGAGACAAACGTTTTGTCTACCATGGCCTCCTTTTATCAAAAATTTATTTGGACATACATTGTTGTCATTAGTTACAGTGATGTATGCAAGTGTTCGAAATGACCTCCGTTGCGTAGGTCAGGGAAGGCAAGTTCGTACTCAGTATTATACTTTAGCATATCTCCCAAACGATGCTGTTCTCGTAATTTTATTAGAAGAAAAAAAGTTATTGTATATGGTCACTTATCCATTGCTACCGTATGGCCCCTTATTTATGGGGCACCCTTGATATCAAATAAAATAATTACTTACCAATAAGATACGGTACAACACTAAATTTCACTGCTGTGTTTAATAAAAAAAAATGCAACAAATGACCAAAGCGTTCGGGACTCCCTTTTATAACCTCGGGGTACGTAAAATTCTGGGGCCTTTCCCGATTTCCTACGGAATAATTATATAGTTCTGCCTTTCGATAATAGAGTAGTAAACGAAAAGAAAAAAGGAAACGCCAGAGTGCAGAATTGAAAAGACAAGACATTGGCAAGACATTTAAAAAATTTTATTAGGAAAAAAAAATCATTTTTAATGATTCAACTCAATCCACCAGATTTAGTGAAAATTCTACCAAGTTGGCAACACTGGACATGACAAAAGCCGTAAGGCTGTTTCACGAAAGTTAGAAGGAGATAGTCACATAAAAGCTCTTTGACTTATCGACCGATCGATCGGCATAATGGCATATAATAAAAAAAATGAACTGCACATATAGTGATTATTTTTCAGTAAAGAAAAATGTATTAAATATTGGTATTCTTCATCCAAAAATAACAAAAAATGAAACTATGTAAATGTACAATAATTTGGAAAGTGAAAGTTGATAATGTACAATAATTTTGGTATACCCGTACGATAGTTTGGTTAGGCAAGGTTGGCAACACTGATTCTGCAAAATAAGGAAGTCGTGGGTTTGCTTTGTCTTCAAGAAAATCCCCCTTCAGAATTATAATGTTAAGGGGATGTCCTAATCAGTTTTCAATTACATTTCCCTCATAATATTTCAACTGTTTGTTGTCAATACAATATACAGGGTGATTCTTTTTTTTTGGAATATACAGGGTTATTCTGAATGTTTTTTGTTGATGTAATATACAGGGTCATTCTTAATGTTTTCTTTGGTTAATCAAATACATGATTTTTTTAAATTTCACGCTACAGCATCATTCGTTAAAAAGATATACAGAGTCATCCTTAATATTTTTTTGTTGATACATATAATATACGGGGTCATTCTTAATGCTTTTTCTTGTTTGTTAATAGAATACACAACGGTTTTTTTATTAAGCGAATACACAGGGTCATTCTTTCTGTTTTTTTTTCGACCTGCAATAATTGTTGTTAATACCGAGTGATTTTGTATTTTTCACTATACAGGTCATTCTTAGACGTTTCTTTTAATAGAATATATAGGATCATCTTTAAAGTTTTTTGTTAATATATTACACATAATTGTTCATAATGTCTTTTTTTGTTGATAGAATACACAGGGTCATTCTGAACTTTGTTCATTAATTTTGTTAATACCAATAATTACTTTAAATTTCACGATACAGGGTCATTCTTAGACGTTTCTTTTAATAGAATATATAGGGTCATCTTTAACGTTTTTTGTTAATAGAATATGTATACACAGTTACCTTTAATGTTTTTTTTTGTTAATATATGTAATATACAGGGTCCTTCTTGGTCATTTTTGTTAATAGAATATGCAGAGCCGTTCTGAAGTAAATCTTAATGTTTTATGTTAATGTTAATACCGAGTGATTTTTTAAATTTCACGCGGCATTCTTAACTTTTTTTGTCAGTAGAATATGCAGGGCCATCTGTAATGTTTTTTGTCAATCTATGTAAGTTTTGTCGCACTACGTTTTTTCGACGTCAAACTTTATTTTTTTTCTATTGAAGTATAATAAAGTATATTTCGGTTTCTTCCGCAGGTCGAAATAAATAAATTTAAAAAAAATAAAATTAGGAGCATGTGGTGCCATCTGTATAAATTTTGTTGGACTACAATTTTTTTTCAGCGCGAAATTTGACAGTTTGACGCAGTTAAGTACGCTTTTCAAACATTTTCTGCCCCAGAATAACAAAAAATAATCGGAAATTATATGGCGCCATCTATGCATGTAAATGATGACGCCCCACGATTTTCGGGGGCGCGAAATTTAATACATATTAAGTTTTCCTGTCCACAATTAAGAAATATGTTTCTTTCCCCGCTAGAGGAATCTTTTTATTAAATCAAATTGTGTGGCGCCATCTACATATGTATTTTTTTGTCCGACTACAGATTGTATTCGCGCGAGATTTGAAACTAAAGTTTCCTTTTCACTGTTATTCAAGTACATTTTGTTCGTTCTCTGTCTTGGTTAGTGCTCTATACGTAAAGAGCAGTAGCCAATGAGAATACAGTACCCCCGGCGTTTTGACGCGCTCAACGCAATTATCATAAAATTTTAAAAAATAAAAATAAATCTCATTGAATAAAATTAGAAAAAAATAATAAAAATAAAAGAGATCTCATTAAATAAAATTACAAATAAATAAAAACTAAAAAATTCTCATTAAATAAACAATACTTTCTACTTTCTATAAAATTACAAAAAATAAAAATTACAAAGTCAAAAAAATTTAAAAGAATTATAAAAATTGAAATTTTTTTATTAAATAAACAAAACTTTCTAAAATTAAGATTTGGCATTTGTACAATTTTTGACGTAAAATAAAACAAAAGATGATCGACAAATTTATAAAATTAAAAACAAAATAAATATTAAAAAATCGCATTGAATAAAATTGGAAAAACAAAAATAAAAAAATCTCATTAAATAAAATTACAAAAAAATAAAAATTAAAAAATTCTCATTAAATAAACAATGCTTTCTACTTTCTATAAAATTACAAAAAATTATAAAAATTACAAAATTCTCATTAAATAAACAAAACTTTCTAAAAATAAGATTTGAACTTTAGGCAATTCTTGACGCAAAATAAAACAAAAGACGATCGATAGATAAATAAAGAAAATTTATAAATTTAACAAAAATAACATGAAAATAAAAAAGGAAGAGTTTAAAAAATCTCATTAAATAAACAAAACTTTCTAAAATTAAGAATTGACAGTTGCGCAATTTTTGACGTAAAATAAAACAAGAGGCGATCGACAAATTTATAAAATTTTAAAAAATAAAAATAAAAAAGTCTCATTAAATAAACAAAATTGGTTCGACTTCCTAAAATTCAGAATTAACAATTAAAATAAATCAAAACGAAAATTTATAAATCTTTTTAAAAAATAACGAAAATTTAAAAAATTCAAAATGAAATAAAACTAGGTCCAAATTACTTTAAAACGTTTGACAGTTATTGTGCAATTCTTGACGCAAAATAAAACAAAAGACGATCGATAGATAAATAAAGAAAATTTATAAATTTAAAACTCGGCTATTTAAAATATCTAGAAAATAACCAAAATCGTGGCGCCATCTGTCTAAATTTTATCGAACCACGATTTTTCTCGGCGCGAAATTTGAATTTTGCTTACAGTTCAGCAATTAAGTGTGTTTCAGTCATCATCCGCAAATTGAAATTAATTTTAAAAAAAAATCGAGATCGCGTGGCGCCATCTATGCAAATTTTATCAGACTACTTTCGTCAGCGGGATTTTTTTTTTCTGTTTTCAATTAAGTGTATTTCAGTTATCTTCCGCAAGTTGAAGTTAATAAAAAAAGAATCATGTGGCGCCATCTATTTGTATGTAAATCTTTCTTTCGGCGCGAAATTTGAAATTAAATTTTCGTATTCACAGTTAAATTTCAAACATTCTCTGCCCATGAAATAAAATATAATAAAAATAGTCGAAACAGTATAGCGCCATCTGTCTAAATGATGACGCACCACGATTTTTGGGCGCCAAATATAATATCTATTAACTTTTCCTGTTCGCATTTAAAAAATATACCTACTTCTTCCCCGCTGGAAGTGTTTTTTTTTAATCTAAATTATGTTGCGCCATCTATGTCAATTTTGTCCGACTACGAATTTTGTTGGTGCGAAATTTGAAATTAAATTTTCTTTTCCATGGTTATTCAAGTATACTTTATTCATTCTCTGCCGGATGAAATTTAAAAAAATCGAATCGTCTATTTCTGTATTTCGTTGTTGTTTTCTTTTGTTTCTTGTGGACGAGACAATTTTATAGATTTAAACTACGAAGAAAACTTTCGGGTCGACATTTCAGTTTTTTCTATTTATAATTAAGTACATATATTTCAGTCATCTTCCGCAGATTGAAATTAATTTTTTTAAAATCGAGATCGCGCCATCTATGCAAATTTTATCGTCCTCCTTTTTTCGCTGCGAAATTTTGATTTTTTTCTGTTTGCAATTAATTGTATTTCATCCATGTTCCGCAAGTTGAAGTTAATTTTAAAAAAATCGAGATCGTGTGGCGCCATCTATGTAAATTTTGTCGGACTACTTTTTCCGGCGCGAAATTTTTATTTTTGTTCTGTTTGCAATTATGTATGTAAGTGTAATTCAGTCATATTCTGTAAGTTGAAATTAATTTTTAAAAAAATCGAGATCCTGTAGCGCCATCTGTGTAAATTTCATCGGACTACCTTTTTCGGCGCGAAATTTTAATTCTTTTCTATATTTGCAATTACAATTAAGTGTATTTCGTTCACCTTCTACAAGTTGAAATTAATAAAAAAAATTAAAAATCGAGGTCGTGTGGCGCCATCTGTGCAAATCTTATCGTCCTACTTTTTTTCGGCGCGAAATTTTAATTTTTTTCTATTTGCAATTAAGCGTATTTCAGTCATGTTTCGCAAGTTGAAGTTAATTTTTAAAAAAGTTGAGATCGTGTGGCGCCATCTATGCAAATTTTGTCGGACTACTTTTTTCGCCGCGAAATTTTAATTTTATTTCTGTTTGCAATTATGTAAGTGTAATTCAGTCATATTCCGTAAGTTGAAATTAATTTTAAAAAAATCGAGGAATATACAGGGTTATTCGTAATGCCTTTTGTCTTGTTAATACAATAAACAGGGTTGCTTTTAACGTTTTTTTTTCTTAATAGAATATACATGGTCAACATCAATATTTTCTGTTAATGCTATACAGAGAAACTCCTTTTTTTGGTATGGAGAAAATGTTTTCAATTTTGATTAACACAGGTGTCACTTTGACAGGTTCCAAGCCGTTTTTCAGACGATCTCCCCATCTTGTTTGAGTTTCTTAATTGTTTGTCGTTAATGGAATGTACGGGGATATTCTTAATGTTTTTTTTTTTTGTTAATGAAATATACAAGGTCATTTTAAATGTTTTTTTTTAAGTAATAAAACCTACAGTGTAATTCTTAATATCTTTTGCTAATGGAGTATATCTACAGGGTCATTTTTAATGTTTATTGTTAATAGAATGTACAGGGTGATTCTTAATCGTTTCAGCAAAAATCAAATTAATAAAAAAATCGATGTTACAGGGTACCTACATGTTTTCAAGAAATTTAAAAAAGTAAATGTCATTTTCAATCAGGAAGCGTCATCACGACTCTAAAGAATTAAAATAACGAGTGTTCAATTGAAAAATTCATCAAGTAGATTTTGATTTGTTGAAGAAAGAAGGAAAAAGGAATGACTTCTTAAATCGATTGACGTTCAATGGATGACAGTTGTCAAACTGTTGTAGTGTTTTGCCAATATTTTAATGTGAATAATAAATTATAAATTAATATGAGAAAGTTACAGCAATTGCAATTGGACAGCAAGTTGTCAATTCATAAATTGTCAAATAAATAAATAAATTGCTGAAGTAATCTGAGACAAACGTTTTGTCTACCATGGCCTCCTTTTATCAAAAATTTATTTGGACATACATTGTTGTCATTAGTTACAGTGATGTATGCAAGTGTTCGAAATGACCTCCGTTGCGTAGGTCAGGGAAGGCAAGTTCGTACTCAGTATTATACTTTAGCATATCTCCCAAACGATGCTGTTCTCGTAATTTTATTAGAAGAAAAAAAGTTATTGTATATGGTCACTTATCCATTGCTACCGTATGGCCCCTTATTTATGGGGCACCCTTGATATCAAATAAAATAATTACTTACCAATAAGATACGGTACAACACTAAATTTCACTGCTGTGTTTAATAAAAAAAAATGCAACAAATGACCAAAGCGTTCGGGACTCCCTTTTATAACCTCGGGGTACGTAAAATTCTGGGGCCTTTCCCGATTTCCTACGGAATAATTATATAGTTCTGCCTTTCGATAATAGAGTAGTAAACGAAAAGAAAAAAGGAAACGCCAGAGTGCAGAATTGAAAAGACAAGACATTGGCAAGACATTTAAAAAATTTTATTAGGAAAAAAAAATCATTTTTAATGACTCAACTCAATCTACCAGATTTAGTGAAAATTCTACCCAGTTGGCAACACTGGACATGACAAAAGCCGTAAGGCTGTTTCACGAAAGTTAGATGGAGATAGCCGCCACATAAAAGTTCTTTGACTTATCGACCGATCGATCGGCATAATGGCATATAATAAAAAAATGAACTGCACATATAGTGATTATTTTTCAGTAAAGAAAAATGTATTAAATATTGGTATTCTTCATCCAAAAATAGCAAAAATGAAACTATGTAAATAATTTGGAAAGTGAAAGTTGATAATGTACAATAATTTTGGTATACCCGTACGATAGTTTGGTTAGGCAAGGTTGGCAACACTGATTCTGCAAAATAAGGAAGTCGTGGGTTTGCTTTGTCTTCAAGAAAATCCCCCTTCAGAATTATAATGTTAAGGGGATGTCCTAATCAGTTTTCAATTACATTTCCCTCATAATATTTCAACTGTTTGTTGTCAATACAATATACAGGGTGATTCTTTTTTTTTTTTGGAATATACAGGGTTATTCTGAATGTTTTTTTGTTGATGTAATATACAGGGTCATTCTTAATGTTTTCTTTGGTTAATCAAATACATGATTTTTTTAATTTCACGCTACAGCATCATTCGTTAAAAGGATATACAGAGTCATCCTTAATATTTTTTTGTTGATACATATAATATACGGGGTCATTCTTAATGCTTTTTCTTGTTTGTTAATAGAATACACAACGGGTTTTTTTATTAAGAGAATACACAGGGTCATTCTTACTGTTTTTTTTTTCGACCTGCAATAATTTTTGTTAATACCGAGTGATTTTGTATTTTTCACTATACGGGTCATTCTTAGACGTTTCCCCGGGGAAAGATCTCCCTTTGGAAAATATAATTCTTGGGTAAGATAGAATCTCATCTTTAACGCACGCACTTTAGTTACCTTACAGAAACCTGTAAACTTGCTACAGTTTGAGCTATTCACTCATAGATGGCGCCACTATTAGTCCGTTTACATTCGACAAAATAGAAAATACTTGGACTTGTTTCGTCTTATAAAATTTTACCTGCAACGCGCACACTAGTAATCTTACAGAAACCTGAACATTTCTCCGGACTTTAAGCTACTTGTTGATAGATGGCGAAACTATTTTCGTTATACATATTCAACAAAATATTTCTTTGCTTCGTTTCATAGAATTTCCTCTTCAACTCGCGTACTTTAGTAATCCTACAGGAACCTGTGAAATTGCTAGACTTTAAGCTACTGGGCGATAGATGGCGCCACATGTTCCTGAAACATTTTTATTTTATTTTTCGTTGTATTCTGCAAAATAAGGAAGTCGTGGGTTTGCTTTGTCTTCAAGAAAATCCCCCTTCAGAATTATAATGTTAAGGGGATGTCCTAATCAGTTTTCTATTACATTTCCCTCATAATATTTCAACTGTTTGTTGTCAATACAATATACAGGGTGATTCTTTTTTTTTTTTGGAATATACAGGGTTATTCTGAATGTTTTTTGTTGATGTAATATACAGGGTCATTCTTAATGTTTTCTTTGGTTAATCAAATACATGATTTTTTTAAATTTCACGCTACAGCATCATTCGTTAAAAAGATATACAGAGTCATCCTTAATATTTTTTTGTTGATACATATAATATACGGGGTCATTCTTAATGCTTTTTTTTTGTTTGTTAATAGAATACACAACGGTTTTTTTATTAAGAGAATACACAGGGTCATTCTTACTGTTTTTTTTTCGACCTGCAATAATTTTTGTTAATACCGAGTGATTTTGTATTTTTCACTATACAGGTCATTCTTAGACGTTTCTTTTAATAGAATATATAGGATCATCTTTAAAGTTTCTTGTTAATATATTACACATAATTGTTCATAATGTTTTTTTTTTGTTGATAGAATACACAGGGTCATTCGGAACTTTATTCATTAATTTTGTTAATACCAATAATTACTTTAAATTTCACGATACAGGGTCATTTTTTCATTCCATTTAAAAAAGTATAAATTTTCATCGGTGAATGGAATAGACTGTGTATGTCAAAATAATTTGTGTACTAATATAGAACTGATTATAGTCGATAACTTTTATACAAGATGCTTTCTTTATACATTAATAGTCAAGGAGCTATTGAAGAAATCCATACCCATGATGCACCCTGTATACAGTATAATGATTCGTCAATTTTCATACAAGGTCATCGTTAGTATTTTTGTTAATCCCATAATTCACGAGGTCATCTTAATGTTTTTTTTAATAAAATGTACAAGTTATAATTAACGTTATTTATTAATAGAATGCATTATAATTATTTATTACCGAGTGATTTTTTTTCAGATTCACGATATAGGGTCAGTAGAATATGCAGGGTCGTCGTTTTTTATTAATACAATATATAGGCTTATTCGTAATGTTTTTTTTTTTGTTAATACATACAATGAACAGGGTTGTTTTTAACGTTTTTTCTTAATAGAATATACAGGGTCATCTAATATTTTCTGTTAATGCTCTACAGAGAGACTCCTAATGTCTTTTTTTTGTATATAAAAAATGTTTTCAATTTTGATTAACACAGGTGTCGCTTTGACAGGTTTCAAACCGTTTTTCAGACGATCTCCCCATCTTGTTTATTTTCAGCCGTGCGTTTCTTAATTGATATCGCTAATGGAAGTAATGTACAGGGTCATTCTTAACGTTTTTTTTTTTTGTTAATGGAATACAAGGTTATTTTAAATTTTTTTCTTTTTATTAATAAAACGTACAGTGTAATTCTTAATATCTTTTGCTAATAGAGTATATCTACAGGGTCATTCTTAATGTTTATTGTTAATATAATGTACAGGGTGATTCTTAATCGTTCCAGCAAAAATCAGATTAATAAAAAAATCGATGTTGTAGGGTACGGGAAAAATGTTTTCAAGGAATTTACAAAAGTAACTGTCATTTTCAAACAAGAAGCGTCACCACGACTCAAGAGAATTGTAATAACGAGAGTTCAAATGAAAAATTCATCAAGTTGATTTTGATTTTTTGACGAAAGAAGATAGAGCGGAAAAGGAAGGACTTCCTGAACCGATTGACGTTTAATAGATGACAGCTGTCAAACTGTTGTAATGTTTTGCTTATAGTGGACTGATTAGCGCTTTCCTTTGTTGTATTGGTGCAGAATATCTTCACCTCGTATTAATGTATGAGATAAAAACAAGATGCCAATACTTAGAGTGCAGCAAACTTTTAAAATTTTACTCTCTTTGAATCACAGAGAAAATGGTTCGATTAGTTGTTACTAGATGTAGATGTTTTTTACCAGTTTCTCTTTACTGAAATGAGAAATGAAAAAATGCGTCTCTTGTGAACGCAGCGATAATCCACTAGATGGCGCGAGCAAAACAATACCGTTTGTTTATTCTGTATTTGTTTGTTTATTCTATTCTGTATTGTGAAGTGCACATTTTTTGAGGAAAAGAAAAACCATAAATGACAGATTTCTTTTTTCTTTTTACCGCCTCTTTGAATCTCAGAAAAAAATAGTTCGATTAGTTGATACTAGATGGCGCTAGCTTCATATTAAAATTAACTAAATTAAATTAATTTAAAAAAAAACGCAGCAGGAAACGCAACGAAATTTTCTCCTTTAAGTTAAATTGCAGCTCCGGATTTTTTTCTACCTCGGTTGAGAGAATTCCAGCTCTTGAATTAAATTTGGAGCTCCTTAAATATCAACAGAAGGCGTCGAACACTCGTCATGAAACAAGGAAAAAAGAAATTGTAATTGAGATAAACATGCCTACTACGGTTGCTTAAAAAAAACTGTAGTGAATTTAGTTCTGTTCTAAGTCACTAGATGGTGCCTGCAGTATAACGCAGCGGCGATCATAAAATTTAAGGGTGCGTTTCGTTTGAGCGCTCATAAACAATGCTTGAACCAATCCCTCATACAGCGCTAAATGACGAAGTAGAAATGTCATTATGACGTCATAGTCTTCGCTCACGATCGCTTATTCCATTGAGGTAGGGCAGCAAAAGCGTAAGCGCTTATGTTCCAAACGGAACGTATGATAGCTGATCATAGTCAGGTAAAGATAACGCAGGTTATAAACAAAAAAACCATCATTATAGTTTAGAAATAGCAGCGGCAGCTGTGATTGGAATGATTGAATTAATTTCACTATTGAAGTTAGGTATACTTTTAAGGTTATGAATTCGTTGTGCAAACAGTAGTCAAAAGGGACACCTTTGCTTAAAGCGGCTGAACGCCAAATGGAATCACAGAAAATAGCGCTTGTAAGCGTAAGCGCTTGAAACGTGTGAGCGCACAAACGAAACGCACCCTACGTGTGAATACTCTAAAACTGCTGCGACAGTCCACTAGATGGCGCTAATAAAACGATACCGTTTGTTTATTCTGTACTTTGACAAAATGCATCATTTAAGTTCCGCTCAAAAAATAAAAGAGTAATGACTTTGCCAGGTAAAGGTTGGAATTGCTGCGTTTGTTGAGTCTGACATTTCAAATTTTTCCTGACAGAAACATAACCTCAATAAAAGTCTGATTTGCCAAATCTGTTTAAATCTGCACGATGTCAAATTGTTGCCCGGATTCTATTGTCCGCTACTGTACAAATAATTTTAAAAAACAAAAAACATCTCTTATGTGTCTTCATTTTTAAATTATTTAATTTATTCAGAAGTTTGGTTTTCCTGCATTTGCTATTAGCGAATTAGTGCGCTTTTGTGATTTTTTAATGCTAAAAGTTTTGTCGAAAGACTATTGGCAAGACTGCTGGTTGGTACTTGTACGTTTTCTAACGTTGGCAATACTGGGCGTATGTCATTGTCAGGATTACCACTGACAAGTGCTGGGAAAATAAATCGTTTATTGTTGTCCGAGGCGCAACGATTGTTGATGTTCATTAATGTTGTCTTATGCGCCGAACTGAGGGCGAATTGATGAGATAAGATGGCGCGAGACTACGATCACCTCTTCAAGCTTCTCATTATAGGGGACAGTGGTAAGTGGGTGGGGTTATATCAATGTTTTCCGGAAAACCGACGTCCAAAAACCGATTACAGGGGTCGGGAAGAGCTCGCTCTTGCTCAGGTTCGCCGACAACACCTTCTCCGGAAGTTACATCACGACAATCGGCGTCGACTTCAAAATAAGAACGGTCAACATCGATGGGCAACGCATCAAGCTGCAAATTTGGGACACAGCGGGACAGGAACGGTTTAGGACTATTACTAGCACGTGCGTACACCATCTCTCCTCCCGCCCCCACCCCGAAAACCCCCAACCGACAAATTTTTGCTTGTAGGTATTATAGGGGGACGCACGGTGTCATCGTCGTGTACGACGTTACAAACGGTGAATCGTTCGCGAACGTTAAGCGTTGGTTACTCGAGATAGAACAAAACTGTGATGTTGTTAATAAAGTTCTAGGTAAGTTGACGTGGCCATCGCCAACTCAAAAAGAGAAATAAACATGTCGTTTTGCACGCAGTTGGTAATAAGAACGATTGCCCGGAGCGCAAAGTAGTATTAACCGAGGACGCGCAGAGGTTTGCCAACACGATGGGCATCCAGCTATTCGAGACGTCCGCTAAAGACAATATAAACGTAGAAGAAATGTTCATTAGCGTAACTAGGTTGGTACTGGGGTCGAAGAGGGAGGCGAGGGAGCGACAGAACGTGACGGAAAACGACACCGTCAATCTCAGAAAAAGCACCAGCAAAGGCAAGAAGCGGTGTTGTTAGCGTTAATCAATCGGTTTCTATTATTTGTATGTATTATTACATTATGTAATTGTTTTCCTCCTCTTTTTTATTCAAATTATATATATAATGATTGGTTACCATAATTTTGTAAATACATTATATTTTTATTTTAAATCGCGTCGAAATTATTTATTCGATTTACTAATCGGCTCGATTGTCTTGCAAGTGTATGCGTGTGTATGTTCGTACATTACATGTCTGACGGTAAAATAGTAACATTTCATTTTTAATAATAATTTCTTTTATATTGGTAGGTATGAAAGATTAAAATACTTCAATTTTTAATTGTTTTTTAAATTTTTTTTATCACTGATAATTACTAGACTTGGGACATTTCGGGCGTTGTCATGGTTACGCAGGCGAGAATCAATGATATGTAGGCGTAATCATGGCAACGCCCGAAATGTCCCAAGTCTAGTAATTACTAAATTAGACTTGGATTTAGTTGCAAGAATATATTTAGAATTAAAATGCCTCATATTCAAGATATTCTTAACAGAGTGTAAAAGAATAAATCCTGCGAAACGGATTTAAAAAGTTAAAAGAGGCTTGAAAGTTAATATTTCAGATTTCGGCAGTAATATTAATAACACTTGTTACCAGGTGGCCAATAAAGAATTCTTTTTTTTTTTGGAAGACCCATTTTTTAAACCGAATTTGGCGCCAGAGCTATTTGCGTTAACTCTCTGACCGCTGACATTAGAGAGAGTAAAGACATAAAGTGACACTTTAAGGTTTTTTTGGCGAATAACCGGTTATGTGTGGTAAGATGAAATAAATAACATTCCATTTTTGTGACTTACCGGTAACTGTTGCACAGAAGAAGTAAAACAATAACGTCCATACATTTTGCCGAGCTCGAGAGCACACCAGCCATCTATTGGCCACCCTACATAAACACTTTCTAATTCAACCGGTTCTTTTACTAGCTATAATTTTTAATTCCAATTCGGTTGCATAAACATTAGTCAAAAATAATTATTCTTTAAAAATAAATATTGCTAAACATATGTACATAATTATATTAAAGATATAGCAGTATTTATTTTTACAGAACAATTAAATTTTTAATTTGACAAACGTTTTTACTATGGAACATAAATTTTTACATATTAGGTGGCAATTTAAAAAAATTAAATAAAATAAACCTTAATCATAAATAAAACTTTTATAAAAGTAAATATGTTAAGAAAATATATACAATATTAAAAAATACAGTAAAATGTTAACAAAGTAGGTACTTACACATTAAAGGTACAGGCTGTGACAAGTAATTAAAAAAAGGATTAGGCGTAATTAATATGTAAATAATTAACCGGGAATTATTTTCTTAAAATGTTTTAAAAGAACAGTCAAAAAAATAGTTAGTTGCTGATATAATGTAAATATCATAGAGTTGATATATCTGTAACTATTTAAATATACCTACACAAAGTACCTAATAACAGACAGGACTGTTAGAAACTTAATGAAATGAGTATGATTTACAAACTCTAAGCAACTCTTGGCTGAGCTATTTTAAGGAAATTATCAATCACTAGATTTGTTCGCACATCTTTTTTCTTAAGTTTTCTGTTTGTTGTTTGGAAAAAATGTAAAATAATATATGATAAATACTGTTTCATTTTCTCTTCGTTATTAGTTTTATGATCACAGTTCAGTGGAAGATTTAGATTTAGATTTTCCTGCAATTTTTGCAAAATGTTAAACATAATATTAGCGGGAATACTGGCAAATATAGTTCTTTTCGCCTCTTCCACCACCATGACGAATTCAAAAGTATCTCAAAAGGGTTTCTTGAGTTCCAGTATTCTTCAATCGTATTAAGGCATGACTGTCATTGCATTCGCTACTTAAAAAGTAAGCATCACATATTTCACAATTATGAATTAACACTTTCCTACATATAAATCCTGCTATATATGCAGGAGCTTAACTGCCGCCACTTCATTACAAACTGCCTGAGTATTGGACGTGGGAAACGAATATGTTTGTTGTTGGGAAATATTTGGTTCTTGATATTGATATTCAGTAGGTACATCTGACATAAGTATTTGCAAAGAGACAAGAATATTATTTTTATCATCTGCACAATTTGAATTAGTTCCACTCCTTACTGAATTATTAACAATTGCGGTGACAAATGCAGGAATAAATTGCGCACATGTTGGGTTCGTGTTTTGTCCACCCAAACCTCTCAGAACTCCAAAAAAATTTTCCAAAAGGTCCTGATTCAGGTTTCTTGTACAGAGGTATGAAAATCCAAAACCTTGAAGTCGATTCCACAGCTGCTGAACGTTCTTGATGGTTACTAACAAAAAAAAAACACACAATGTGGTGAAGTCTCAAGTTTTTCATTTTTCTGAAATGTCAGTCTTCTAATTTTTTGTATTGCATCTTCCCAGAAAGAAATGTAGGTTGAAGTTACAGAAAGATGGCTGCGTAGTGGCTTGGTGGACTTATAAATGGCATTGAGGCTGTCAAAAACCTGATCCATAAAGAGGCAGAAAGCAGCTGTTCCTTCAAATCTATTGCACTCTGTAGAAATATTCAAATCTTTGAAGAGCATTAAAACTGCATATGTGCTCCGACTGAACACCTGTGCAGCATACTTCACCTTCATTTTTTGTTTGCCCTCTGGATTAACATGGTTTTCTGTTAACCGAGAAAACCATTCATTTGGATCTAATGTATTATTGTACCTGTAATAAATTAGTGCGTAATTTACTGCTAAACAAACTGGTAAATTACCGTTCAACTACATAGTGGGTAATGTAGGACACATTTTCATATTAATTGGTTGACGGAGTGTCAATAAGTAAAGTAGATAATTTTTTTCCAAAAGTTACTTGACTTAAAGGGGTGACCGTCAGATGTCACCACGAAAGCTAGGTTTTCCAATCCCCATATAGCTGTCCAACCCCTGAACTGTTGTGATGATGAGAGTTGTGGAATATTGCAATCTCTCTCTTATTGAATTATGAAAGTATACGTGCCATTGGTAACAAACTGAAAGATAAATTTAACTTGGCATCGATAAACCGACCTTAAGGCCTGGTTTATCATTATCAAATACAAGCTAACTTTAATTTAAAGTTAACCTTCAGTTGATTACCATAACAATTGTCTTCGTAGTGGTTACTATGGGAACAAACTGAAAGTTAGAGTCAACTTGTGATTGATAAATCGTATTGCCAAATAAAACAGTTCTTGACTACTTTAGCTGCTTTCTTTCGTTTGATCCAAACGCAACATAATGGCCGCGTTCATCAGAATAATCGCTCAAATAGCATTCATCTGTGATTGGTGGATTTTTTGAATTTTTTTGAAATAAGCCAATCACAGAGGAATGCTGCGTGAGCGCTTGGTTCTGACGAACGCGACCAATACGTTTAGATTCAAAGATGGACGCTCTCTTGCAAATGGATCTTCGTGAAATTTAAATCCCGGTCGGTAATCCCACAGAATAAGGGTAATCCCATTTCCACTTCCAATTTTACGATCCGTTTGGATTGAAATGCATTCAGATCCAGAACGGGTAACGAGAAATTATTCGAATCATGATTCAAACTTTTCAGCAAAAGAAAGCAACTTTTGTAGTCGGTTTGTATTCGTACTTTGAATGCAACCAGGCAGTGTTGCCAATCTAGGGGATTTTCTCCTGAACTTGGCCTTGGGGGATTTTAAGTGTTAAAGGCTTTAAAGGGGAATTTAGGGGATACATTTTTTTAGGAAATTTTCAGGTTTTTTTTGCACTAAAGAAACGAGTAATACTTAGAAATAATTTTTTAGTTATATACATTAAGTAAATGAATTATTTTATAATTTGATTACGGAAATGAATATTGTAATTGAAATGTACGCTTGCCTTTGTACTCCAATGCCACCTGTTGACATATCAATGACACAGTATAAGAATCAGACAGTAGCGTCACTCGAGTATAAAGCTGGATTTACATGGAGCGTTGAGCGCGTTAAGTTAAAACGCCGGGCGAACTTTACTACCATTGGTTAGTGCTCGTTACATAAAGAGCAGTAGCCAACAAGAGTACAGTACGCCCGGCGTTTTTACGCGCTTAACGCTCCATGTAAATCCAGCTTAACTGTCACATTTGCCATTTTGTTTGATACCTACCGATTTGCAAATTACATTACATTTCCATAAGGCTATCAAACAATATGACGGCTTTTTTGACACTGACGTTTTAGTGACTCTACACTCTACTGCCTAATTACTTCTTCATCTTTTTGCTTTGCGCAGCAATACTGCTTGTCTTTCGGCCGTTAGCCATTCCAGACAATTACGACGTATTTTTCAAGCTGGACCTAAATTATTAGACTGCACAAACATTCTTGGCTGTTGGTGGGATTCGAACCCACGCCGCCGAGCGACACGACTTTCCAAGTCGGATATGCGAGACCGCTAAGCCACTCGGCGACCCCAAGGTATTTACTTATACTGGGTGCGTTCGACATTACGCTCGGGGCACGCTCTGAGCAAAAGTGTGAGGGAGAGCGAATGCGTCTCAGTGCATGTAAGAGTGAGATAAAGAAACACTCCGAGCGCTCCGAAGGTTATGTCGAATGCACCTACTGTGTCAATGATATCAGTGTTGCCAATTTAATGGATAATAAATCCCTTTTTAAGGATTTTTTTCAAGTCATAAGGGATTAAGGGATTTTTTTCTAAAAAAGAAAAAAGGATTTTCAAATTTTATTTCGTGAAAGAAGCTGGAAGCTGACAACCCCTAGACTGCTCAAAATTGTTCTGTTATACGTGAACTTCCTTCTGTAGAAGAAAACCCACTTATATTAAAAAACCACCATCTATTGAGCAATGTTTCAACTGTTTCTGGATGGTAACAAAAAAATAACTTGCATTGCTGTCAGACATTTAACAACGCAATTTGTTAAAAAAATTTCTCTTTCGTTTGTTTTTACGGAGGTAAGAAAATAAGAAAAGTTACATATTGTCAATAAAGGACGAATTGAATTGTATTTGTGTGAGATATTAAACAGCGCCATCTATTGCAGTTTTTTTTTGTAAAATCTATTGATCTTCTGTCACTGTTTGTTTCAAATTGTTTCTTTCTTTTAAATTTATGAATCTACTGGAATTATTTCCCGAAATTGTTGTCAAAATGACAACAATGATGTGATGTGCCGTGTAATTTATGTTAATTTTTTACATGTAAATTATGAATTCTTTACTCGGCTTATTGTTTACGTCAAGAATGTAAAAGATGTAAAGAATGTAAATAATATATTTTTTCTACTTTGCGTTCACAATGGATTCATTGTGACACCAAAAACAGTTTCACAATGAAGCTCATTGTGACACTGTTTTTGGGGATATTTTAGTCATTTTTAATTAAAAATATTTAATAGATTTTACAAAATAACTCAGTATTTATTTGTTACTTAACAATATACTCACAATGAAGCTGGATAAGAAAAATTAATAACTTGTTAATGTGACTTTTGATTAAAACGAAAGGTTTTCAGTGTTGCCACGCATTACAACTAAAATTCCCTATATACTAAGAAGATCCAATATTTTTCATATTTTTGTTCAATAAGTGACGCAAAGTAGAAAAAATAGTATATTATACTACTTGATCGATATAACTAGAGTGCGAAAAACATGGCGAATTAATTTTAATTAATTCTGTTATTTTGTGTTCAATTCAATTCGCTCAGAATTCCAATGAGTTCTGTCAGTGTCAAGTCAAAAACAAAACTCGGGGTTGGTTATTCTCGAACTGGGGAGAAGCGATCGCATCCGAAAATGACGTCAAAATGACGTAGGCTCTCGTATAAAACTATACAAATCTTTTGGAAATTGCGTCATTTTGACGTCATTTTCGGGAGCGATCGCTTCTCCCCAGTTCGAGGATAACCACCCAGGGCCTGAATTCTCGAAACGAGGGAGAGGGTTCGTTTTGCGGGAGTGACGTCAAAATGACGTAGACTCTCATATAAACCTATACAAACTTTTCGAGAAATGCGTCATTTCGACGTCATTTTCGGGAGCGATCGCTTCTCCCCAGTTCGAGAATAACCACCCAGATCGATAGATTTGAATGTCGTCTTTCATATTTTGCAAGAAATTCTGGTGTGCAACGTTCCAATAAAAAGTTGTGCTCATTTATAGTCGACTCAGCGGCCGTTTTCTATAGACAACGGTCCGGCCAGAAGTCGCGGTTTGTTCAGATCGATAGATTTGAATGTCCTGTTTCATATTCTGCAAGAAATTCTGGTGTGCAAGAAATAAGAGTATTTCTTTACGCGCAAATGCACATCACTGTACAAAACTATACCTACAAATAGTTCGAAAATTGCGTCATTTTGTCCTCATTTTCGCATACGAATCTTTTCGCACGGTTCGATGAATCGAGGAAAGAATCAGGACCACTAAGGAACACCAGTTGGCAACGCTGTAACTGTGGCCACCTGTAGCGTTTACGGGTTTACGTTTGTTTTTGTGATGTTCTTGTGTGCAATGACGTAAGGAAAGTGAGGTTAAATATGGCTGCTGAAGATAAACTGTTTTTCCACAAAACGGTGCAGCATTTGGCGAGGTCTCTGGCGTGTATAAAAAACACGCCATGGGATAAGGTGAGAAACTATATTTTCCTCCGGAATTCAATAATCTTCCGGTAGCCGTTTCGCGAACCTTTGACAGGTGGTTGGTTGGTTGGTTGATCGACCTGTAAACTTCAGTCTCTCATTTAAGTTTTTTTTTATTATGATTGTGGAGTAGAAAGCTCAAAATCATAAGATTGCTTTCGAATGAAATTGTAATAAATATAAATTTATTTGTGGTGTCTTTAGCCCTTTTCGTTTCATAAGTGATCCCGAACTGATCTAATTCCATTTGGTCCCACAGTGGGCTTCGCGTACGGATCAGATTTGTTCCACTCGGTGCTGCTTCACTCGTTGAAACGAAACGAAAACGTCTTTTGTGGTGTTGTAGGTGAAGACGCTCTTCTCGCTGTGCCCCATAGAAACCTCGAATGGCGTGTTCCGTTTGAGCACTCGCGATCAAGATGCCATCGTGGCGCTCGGAATTTATTTATTAGAATCGAAGCTGCAACACAGAGACAGAATACTTCCATATTTATTACGCTTGGCGAAAAGCTTGGGTAAAGTCGTGTGGTTGGACGAAGTCGTTCAGTGCAATTACGATCGTAAGTGCGAGGTTTTAAAACGTGCAAGTCGAAGTGCATCTTTTTTTTTTTCGTTGGTAGGAATTCCCAGGGCGGAGAAGTTCAGCTTTTGCCTCCACACTTTGCTGAGCGACATCGCCGCGAGATGCGAAGACGTCCGAGAGGAAATTATAACTACGCAGGTGGAATGCATGACCATCCTGACGAACTCCGTCGTGACTTTACAAGAGCAGGCTTCGAATCCCAGCTCGACGAAGTTGTACCTGTGCAGGGGTACGGTGCCTGTGCTGATCGGTCTGGCGAGGGCGATGGGACGCTTTTGCACCACGAATCCTCCCCTTATATGCCGGCTGTTTCCTAAACCAGAACCTCCAGTCGTGCAGAATCAGGCAACCATCGAGAGGAATAATTTCAAGAAAAGTTTCAGCAATTTTCGCTCTATTATACCTCGTAGTCTTTCTGGAAACTTAACCGCAACTTTGGATATATTAGCAATTACGCAGGTAATAATAAATCACAACATTAATTAATGAGTGTTAATTATTTAACAAAAAAATTTCCAGGGATATGATACACTTGATGCACCGTACAGCACGAACTCGTTAAAAAATGGTACGAGTCACACGACCGGCAACTACGACACCACCACGTATTTCTTCTCGAAATTCGGCTCCAGTTTCAACCAGTTCCCAAACATGCGCTTCTGCGACGCCAACGAGAACAAACAGAAACTCCTGTTCCCCATAACCCACCTCCAGACCGTACTCTCGCTGGCCAAGAAGCTCCTAACCAAAGACATGCTGTCGTTCTTGGACGAACAGTCGCTGGAAATCTATGCGACAGGAAAGATCTTGGTGTTTCCTTACAAGACGTTCTCGGAGACGATCAATTTGGTTATGGTGACTTTACTGAGAGAATTGTTGCAACCGCAGAAGGATCTTCCCGCACCTTTTACAAAAGACGTACAGGAATTCGTTAAAGGTATCCGTACTCCTCAGAGTCAAAAGTGTCGAAGAATTTCTATAATTTTCCTTCGTAGGTCTTTTCCTTAATGGCCAAACTGAATTGCAAAGCAGGAACCACGACGCGAGCGAAAGGGAGGACAGGGAGAGTAACTTCGCTCTCGTAAACAAATTTAAAGTCAACGTGATGGCAAACGCTGCCTGCGTCGACCTTCTCGTCTGGGCAATCGGGGACGAAACAGGTATTTCGACCGGAATATTTTATTTCGTTAAGTAGACGGTTATAAATTATTGTTAATGTTTTTTTTTTCTGGTCGTTTTTTGTTTGTGTTTTCAGTCGATGAGGAGTATAACTTTGCCGCATTGATTCACGCGTTGAATATAATTTTAGGTGAAGCCGATTGATTTGTGCAGATTTGTTTGAGTTTTTTTTTTTTTCTCTTTGATTAAGATGTGACCGTAACTTAAATATTTTGGATAAAAATCCTTGAACTAAGGTGAATACCTAATTTTCCTGATTTTATTTCAAGGTTCCACTGCAGGCATTTTTTAAACTTAAATTAGAGAAATATTGTGGTAGTTAAAAATGTGCAAAAGGACTCACCTGAGGTCTGTAGATGTAAGTGGCATTTAACTTATTTAGCAGGGTTCGAAAACTTTTTTTAATTTTTTTTTTTTTCAAATATTTTGATATCTGTGTATGACAAGAGATATTCAGATTTTGACAAGTACCTTGAGTATGAGAAGATGCAGGAACGTTCGTAAAGAACAAATTTTTCTGAGAAATCAAGCATATAGGTTGCGTCCGTCACTGTATACAGGGTGCATCATTGGTATGGATTTCTTCAATAGCTCCTCAACTATTATAAAGAAAAACGTCTTGTAAAAAAGTTATCGCTTTTAACGAGCTCTATATTAGTTAATTATTTTCACATATACAGCATGTTTCATAAGTGAGTTG
The DNA here is from genome assembly GCA_958336345.1 of Dorcus parallelipipedus. Taxonomy (NCBI): domain Eukaryota; kingdom Metazoa; phylum Arthropoda; class Insecta; order Coleoptera; family Lucanidae; genus Dorcus; species Dorcus parallelipipedus. Next base: position 44,361,789 of record OY284480.1, on the reverse strand, counting down.
TCCACCAAACTTATACTTTTTTTTAAATGGAATGTGCAAATTTTTATTGCATATTTTGATAGATCTCTTAAAAGTAAACATTCTTCGTCATTAATGACTGAACAAAAATGAGTACTGTAATTTAATATAGGTTTCCTGAATTAATAATAATTATTATTATAGTTCTTAATATTTGTAAGCATCCGCCTACTAGATCAAATATTTTCTGAAAATATTTCTTAGTAATTTAATGTTTTACAACTAAAGCATGAGTGTATCATTTTGTGGTGCAAATTCTATTTTTTTTTAGACTGGTCACGCCATCTATGAACCAGCCAAAGATTCTAGTGTTTTCCAGATTCGCTCTAGGTGGTGTTAGAATTTGCTGGAACTTTCGCTGCTTATTCGACGTTATTCTCGAACGAGTGAGTTACTACATGAGCACACAGATAATGGTAATAAATATTTCTTTTTTCGGGGCAGAATTATGATTGTCCAGCGTTAAGTGTTAAGCTTTGTTGACATCTGCCCTTACAATTTATTCTTTTTTTAAAATTTTTGAGTACAATTAGCCCCGTCTGTCGAGTTTCTTCGGAGTTAATGTATCAGCGGAGAGGTCCTGACACTTTACTATAATCGGCGCCATCTATCGAGCACCTATCGAAGTTACCTATGTCTAATTCATTTTCGCGAAATTTCCTCATTGGAATTGATTCTTAGTCTATCGAGTGGCATCGTGGTCAACCTTCAACGACATGAAACGGTCCTGCATTTGTTTTTCTTTTTCTTACAAAGACGACTGCAATTAACGCCATCTGTTGCGAGATCCGGAAACTACCAGAATTTTTATTTTACGACCAGCATCATCTGCTAGGAACATTTCGAAACGTTGTTTACAGTTACCGTGTTACAGACAACATTCAACGACAAGAAACAACCTCGCAATTGTTTTTTTTTTCTTAGAAAAAACGATTACAATTAACGCCAATTATTGCAATTAACGTCCCCCTGGAAACACTGAACATTCTTGATCTTACATGAGCGCCATCTATGGAGGAAATTTCAAAGTTTTGTTTTACAAGCTAATTTTAATTAAGTTACCTTTGGCAACACTGAAGTGCAATTGTTTTGGTTTTGTTAAAAAATGATTATGAATACACGTTCTGATGTGATCTGAAAATTTTTGATTTTACAATCAGCGCCATCTGTGAGGAAAGTTTCGAAATTTGGTTTTAGAGGCTGAATTTTAAATGCGTTATCTTTGTCTGTCAATGTCAAACGACATGAAACACTCGTCGCAATTGTTTTTTTTTTCCTACAGAAATTATTGCAATTGACGTCGTCCTGGAAACGCCGAAAATTTTTGATCTTACATGAGCGCCATCTATGGAGGAAATTTCAAAGTTTTGTTTTACAAGCTAATTTTAATTAAATTACCTTTGGCAACACTGATGTGCAATTGTTTTGGTTTTGTTAAAAAATGATTATGAATACACGTTCTGATGTGATCTGAAAATTTTTGATTTTACAATCAGCGCCATCTGTGAGGAAAGTTTCGAAATTTGGTTTTAGAGGCTGAATTTTAATTGCGTTATCTTTGTCTGTCAATGTCAAACGACATGAAACACTCGTCGCAATTGTTTTTTTTCCTACAGAAATTATTGCAATTGACGTCGTCCTGGAAACGCCGAAAATTTTTGATCTTACATGAGCGCCATCTATGGAGGAAATTTCAAAGTTTTGTTTTACGAGCTAATTTTAATTAAATTACCTTTGGCAACACTGATGTGCAATTATTTTGGTTTTGTTACAAAATGATTATGAATACACGTTCTGATGTGATCTGAAAATTTTTGATTTTACAATCAGCGCCATCTGTGAGGAAAGTTTCGAAATTTGGTTTTAGAGGCTGAATTTTAATTGCGTTATCTTTGTCTGTCAATGTCAAACGACATGAAACACTCGTCGCAATTGTTTTTTTTTTCCTACAGAAATTATTGCAATTGACGTCATCCTGGAAACGCCGAAAATTTTTGATCTTACATGAGCGCCATCTATGGAGGAAATTTCAAAGTTTTGTTTTACGAGCTAATTTTAATGAAATTACCTTTGGCAACACTGATGTGCAATTGTTTTGGTTTTGTTACAAAATGATTATGAATACACGTTCTGATGTGATCTGAAAATTTTTGATTTTACAATCAGCGCCATCTGTGAGGAAAGTTTCGAAATTTGGTTTTAGAGGCTGATTTTTAATTGTGTTATCTTTGTCTGTCAATGTCAAACGACATGAAACACTCCTCGCAATTGTTTTTTTTTTCCTTACAGAAATTATTGCAATTAACGTCGTCCTGAAAACACCGAAAATTTTTGATCTTACATGAACGCCATCTATGGAGGAAATTTCAAAGTTTTGTTTTACGAGCTAATTTTAATTAAGTTACCTTTGGCAACACTGATGTGCAATTGTTTTGGTTTTGTTAAAAAATGATTACGAATACACGTTCTGATGTGATCTGAAAATTTTGGATTTTACAATCAGCGCCGTCTGTGAGGAAAGTTTCGAAACTTTGTTTTAGAGGCTGATTTTTAATTGTGTTATCTTTGTCTGTCAATGTCAAACGACATGAAACACTCCTCGCAATTGTTTTTTTTTTCCTACAGAAATTATTGCAATTGACGTCGTCCTGGAAACGCCGAAAATTTTTGATGTTACATGCGCGCCATCTATGGAGGAAATTTCAAAGTTTTGTTTTACAAGCTAATTTTAATTAAATTACCTTTGGCAACACTGATGTGCAATTGTTTTGGTTTTGTTACAAAATGATTATGAAAACAAGATCTGATGTGATCTGAAAATTTTTGATTTTACAATCAGCGCCATCTGTGAGGAAAGTTTCGAAATTTGGTTTTAGAGGCTGATTTTTAATTGTGTTAATCACGTTCTGATGTGATCTGTAAACTCTGAAAGTTTTTGATTTTACAATCAGCGCCATCTACGGGGAAAAACTGATTTTAAATCGAATTACTTTTGACAATCTTCAACGATAGGCAATTGTTTTTCTTTTCTTAAAAAAAAAGGTTTGTCGATATACCTTCTGTTGCGAACTGAAAGCTGAGAGTTTTTTATTCTTTACAATCACCGCCATCTACGGTGATAATTTTGAAATTTGGAAGTGTTACAGTTCGTTATTATTGTGCTTTCATTGTGTTAAGCGTTCGTAGACATTAAAGTGTTAATTCTAATACTCTTATAATACAATTCTAATAATTTCTGAGCCCAATATCATCGTATTCATATTTTATTTTTGCATCACCTGGTATGAATGTCTATTATCTATAGGAGCGCATAAGAAGAAAATAGTTGACAATCGTATCTGTGTAACTGTCAATCCTGACCTATTTCTTTTGAATATTAGACTGTCCATAGAATTTAATGTAAAATATATTCGAAATAGAGAATTTTGAGTTTTCTGAAGATATTTCGGAAATAAACGAATTATTTGCACATTTTTATCGACCTCTAAATTGCGCAACTTTTTTCTAATTTAATCGTCTTTTTATCTCTTACAGTTTACGGGGCTTTAATCAGCTGTAACCCTGCATAGCTTACAACTGATGCAAAACTTTATTTTTGGTAAAAATAAAGTAAAATTGGCAGTAAAACTGTACCGCAAACATTTACGGTTATTAGCTGCATCAAAGTGTACTCTTAACACCGATTGGCATTTCAAAAATTTAATTCATCGTTCAAGACATTCACAGTGGAATATCGAAATAGTGCCAACCCAACAGACCAACCTAAAACCTCAAATATCTTGTTACCTGTGGTCATTTTGGTTTTGTGCGTTAACGCTTTTTGCAGTTCCCGGCCGTGTCGCGTTGCTGAATTGTGAGATACTGAGTTGTTTGGAAATTAAGAACGAAAGTGGTGGTGATCCTAATAAAATTCAACGGCCAGGGACTGTACTCAATAATAATTTTGCTGATTTTTATTGCATTAACCTGCTCAAGTTTTTGTTTTTCGAAGAGAACCCGTTTTACTTCTTCCGGTATTAGGGAAAGTCCCGAGAGGCAAAGCATTAAAAAAAAAAAGAAAAGGGACTTTTGGGCAGTTGAATTCTAATAATCCTTTTTTTTACATTCAAGTAAAGACTAACCCTTTCCATTGTTTGTTTAAAGTGGACTGCATTTGAGCAGAGATTTTTGGATGAAAAAAAAGAAAAGAAAAGCTTGTTTCATGAAAGAATAAAGTTTGTGAATGTTTTTTAGGTGCAGATAGTTTGTGTAGCAGACTAACGGAAAAAATCAACTCGAACCACAGCCACAAGCTGGTCCTGGCGCACATGCCCCTGTTGATGGTGTGCCTCGAAGGCCTCGGGAAACTAGCACAGAAGTTCCCTAACATCGCCTCTACTTCCATCTATTGCCTCAGGGATTTCCTGATAACACCGTCGCCTATCCTATTCAAGCTTCACCGTCAGACAGCGGAGAAAGCCTCCGCCACCGGCAGCACGAAAGAAAATTTAAAATTCGCAGGTAATTTCTGCAACCAGTCAGTCACAGTTTTTCCTCTGACAATGTTGGATCCTTGGTCTCAGGAAGTGGTTTAAATGCGGAGGAGTCTAAGACGTACTCCCCAACGGAGTCTGCTTTCGAGAAGTTGAGAGACGCAGCCATTGAAAACTTGTGTTACGCTTTGGATGCTGCGCACACTTTAGATCCGGAGTGTGTGAGGGCGTTGGTGGCAAGTGTTTCCAATCGTTTGTTTACCGCAGAGAAGAGTGACAGGTAAGCGTAACTAACTGAAACATTTGTTAGTTTTTTTTTTAACACGTTTAGGCGCCTTGCTCTCCGAGTGATTTAGTAATTATGCAATAGTGTTTCATAGATCAGATGAGATTATATGTTTTTACTTTTTACTTTCTTATTTTTTTTGTGCGGAATATTCTAAACAAGTGTGCAATTTTCTGAGGGTTGAACCCTCGAAGTTAATTTCGACAAAAATCCGTTAATTTGAGCAAAAAAATGGAGCTCAAGAACAAACACGTCTGACGTCACTTGTCTATATGTGGAATGTCCAAATAAATTTTTCATAAACTGAGGCGTGACGTTTTATTTATTTAAAGAAATGTTTTTTGACGCCTGTGTACGTATCAAGTTAGAGAAAATTAGAAAATGACTAAGACGAAGAACAAACATGGAATCATGTGACGTCAGTGCTCTATATACTGACTGTCCAAATAAATGTTTGGTAAATGAAAACCAAAATTGGAAGAAAATACTTTTTTTGATCAAAAAAATGTGTATGTAAGAAGTGAAGCCGAAGAGCAAATACGTATGTGACGTCACTTATATATACAGGGTGTAACTTAATGTTTGTAAAACAATCGAAACGGTGATTCCTGAGCTGATTTTAAGTAAAAGACTTCCTATAAACTTGTGGCCTAAATCGCTTCGTTTTCGATATACAGGGCGATATAGTTTATTTTTATTTTATTTTTTGTACAGAATATTCTAAATAAGTGAGAAAGTAAATTTCGACGAGAATCTGCACGGGCATCCGTTAATTTGAGCAAAAAAAATGGAGCTCAAGAGCGTGTGACACGTGTGACGTCACTTGTCTATATATGGATTGTCCAAATAAATTTTTAATGAACTGAGGCGCTACAATTTATTTTAAAAAAATACATTTTTTGACACCTGTGTATGCATCAAGAAAGAGAAAATTAGAAAATGACTAAGACGAAGAACGAACATGGAGTCATGTGACGTCAGTGCTCTATATATCGATTGTCCAAATAAATTTTTGGTAAATGAAAACCAAAATTGGAAGAAAATACTTTTTTTTGGATAAAAAAAAGATATATTTATGTAAGAAGTGAAGCCGAAGAGCAAATACGTATGTGTGACGTCACTTATATATACAGGGTGTAACTTAATGTTTGCAAAAAAATCGAAAGGGTGATTCCTGAGCTGATTTTAAGTAAAAGACTTCCTATAAACTTGTGGCCTAAATCGCTTCATTTTCGATATACAGGGCGATATAGTTTATTTTTTGTTTTTTTTTTTTTGTACAGAATATTCTAAACAAGTGAGAAATTTTTCAAGGAAAGAGTAAATTTCGACGAGAATCTGCACGGATATCCGTTAATTTGAGCAAAAAAAATGGATCTCAAGAGCGTGTGACAAGTGTGACGTCACTTGTCTATATATGGATTGTCCAAATAAATTTTTAATGAACTGAGGCGCTACAATTTATTTTAAAAAAATATATTTTTTGACACCTGTGTATGCATCAAGAAAGAGAAAATTAGAAAATGACTAAGACGAAGAACGAACATGGAGTCATGTGACGTCAGTGCTCTGTATATTGATTGTCCAAATAAATTTTTGGTAAATGAAAACCAAAATTGGAAGAAAATACTTTTTTTGATCAAAAAAATGATATACAATGTGTATGTAAGAAGTGAGAAGCCGAAGAGCAAATACGTATGTGGGATGTCACTTATATATACAGGGTGTAACTTAATGTTTGCAAAAAAATCGAAAGGGTGATTCCTGAGCTGATTTTAAGTAAAAGACTTCCTATAAACTTGTGGCCTAAATCGCTTCGTTTTCGATATACAGGGCGATATAGTTTATTTTTTGTTTTTTTTTTTTGTACAGAATATTCTAAACAAGTGAGAAATTTTTCAAGGAAAGAGTAAATTTCGACGAGAATCTGCACGGATATCCGTTAATTTGAGCAAAAAAAATGGATCTCAAGAGCGTGTGACACGTGTGACGTCACTTGTCTATATATGGATTGTCCAAATAAATTTTTAATGAACTGAGGCGCTACAATTTATTTTAAAAAAATATATTTTTTGACACCTGTGTATGCATCAAGAAAGAGAAAATTAGAAAATGACTAAGACGAAGAACGAACATGGAGTCATGTGACGTCAGTGCTCTGTATATTGATTGTCCAAATAAATTTTTGGTAAATGAAAACCAAAATTGGAAGAAAATACTTTTTTTGATCAAAAAAATGATATACAATGTGTATGTAAGAAGTGAGAAGCCGAAGAGCAAATACGTATGTGGGATGTCACTTATATATACAGGGTGTAACTTAATGTTTGCAAAAAAATCGAAAGGGTGATTCCTGAGCTGATTTTAAGTAAAAGACTTCCTATAAACTTGTGGCCTAAATCGCTTCGTTTTCGATATACAGGGCGATATAGTTTATTTTTTGTTTTTTTTTTTTGTACAGAATATTCTAAACAAGTGAGAAATTTTTCAAGGAAAGAGTAAATTTCGACGAGAATCTGCACGGATATCCGTTAATTTGAGCAAAAAAAATGGATCTCAAGAGCGTGTGACAAGTGTGACGTCACTTGTCTATATATGGATTGTCCAAATAAATTTTTAATGAACTGAGGCGCTACAATTTATTAAAAAAAAATACATTTTTTGACACCTGTGTATGCATCAAGAAAGAGAAAATTAGAAAATGACTAAGACGAAGAACGAACATGGAGTCATGTGACGTCAGTGCTCTATATATCGATTGTCCAAATAAATTTTTGGTAAATGAAAACCAAAATTGGAAGAAAATACTTTTTTTGGATAAAAAAAAAGATATATGTATGTAAGAGGTGAAGCCGAAGAGCAGATACGTATGTGTGACGTCACTTTTCTATACAGGGTGTAACTTAAAGTTTGCAAAAGAAATCGAAAGGGTGATTCCTGAGCTGATTTAAAATAGAAAAGTTCCTATAAACTTGTGGCCTAAATCACTTCGTTTTCGATATACAGGGCGATATAGTTTAATTTTTGTTTTGGTTTATTTTTTCTGTTCAAAAAGAAAATTAAAAGTAGAGCTCAATTAAAAGAAAATACTCTGTAAAAATACTCTACGAATAAAAAAAGAAAAGAATGTAAGAAGTGCAAATGGTTATTGGTCATATCGGAACGCTGTGTGACGTCACTTATCTATACAGGGTGCAGCTGAATGTTTACATAAAAATTGAAGGGGTGATTTTAAGTAAAAAGTTCCGATAAACTTGTGGCCTTAATTGCTTCGTTTTTGATACACAGGGCGATGAAGTTTAATTTTTTTTTTAAATTTATTTACACTTTTCATATAACAGTCGAAGAAGATGGCTTAAACTGTACTATTCTGTATATTGAAAACGAAGCATATTTTTTACTTAAAATCAGTCCGGAATCAACTTTTCAAATTTCTTATTAAGTTACACACTGTATATCGATTGTCCAAATATTTTTTTTTTGTGAAGTGAAGCTCCAATAATTCAAAGAAAATACTCCGTGTATAAAATAAATGAATTAATTGAAAAGTGAAGCCCAAAAGCAAATACGTAATGGCCATATTGAAAACACTGTGTGACGTCACTTGTCTCGTCTACATGTCGATTGTCCAAATGCATATTGGATAAAATTATCCTACAATTCAAAGAAAACATTTTTGGATACTCCATGTATCAAAAAAAGAATCTGCATGTGAAGCTTAAGAACGAATCTGTAATTGCCATTTTGAAGTATGTACTTTGTGACGTCACATGTCTACATATCGATTATCCAAATAAATGTTCGATAAAGTGAAGGTACAGTTCAAAGAAAACATTTTTTTTTTGAACACTTCATGTATCAAAAAATAAAAATAAATAAAATTGAAGCCTAAGAGCAAATGCGTATTGTCCATATTCAAACACGTGTCTATATATCGTTTGTTCAAATAAATTTTTGTTAAAATTATGCTGCGATTGTATGCGATTCAAAGAAAAGATTTTTTTAATCACTCCACGTATCAAAAAAAGTTAAAAAGAAAATTAAGGAGTGAAACAAATACGTAATGGGCGTATGGGAATGCGGTGTGACGTCACGTGTCTATACATCGATTGTGCAAATAAATTTTTAAAAGTGATGATTTTAAAAATCGTCTTTTGTTTTCTGCTTTTTATTGTAATTAAGTAAACGTCCTAGAAATTCTTTTGAGTCTATTAGCTAAAGGCCAAATGTCAAAAAGCGAAGAGAGATTTCTGAGATTGTTTAATGTCATCATACGATATCGACGCATCAAACTTAGTTTCAATAGAAAACATAGAAGTTCGTTAGCTAGAAGAATAAACGTTCTAAATCTAACGATGCATTATCTGTCTTTAATGTCAACATAAAACACAGCAGTCTATTAGCTAGAAGAATAAACGAACTACAAACTAATTATTGTTTTCCCTTCAAATCTATTAGCTAAAGTAAAACTGTGAAAAAGCGAAGAGAAGTCTCTGACGGCGGTTAATAACAATCAGTTACGTTATCGACTTTAGTTTCAGCATAAGAAACAGCAGTCTATTAGCTAGATGAATAAAAGCCCTACAAACTAAATATTTTTTCCTCCAAATGTAATAGCAAAAGTAAAGTTGTCAAAAAGTGAAGAGGAGAGTGTTTAACAACAATCATTTGCGTCAACGACGCGTTAACTGACTTTAGTTTCAACATAAAATGCATAAGTCTATTAGCTAGAAGAGTAAACGTCCTAAAAACTCAACACCGTCTTTCTCTAAATCTATTAGCTAAGGTAAAATCGGTGACTAAAATTCTCTGAAAGTTGTTAATGACATTAAACTGACTTAATTTTCAACATAAAACGTCCAAGTCTATTAGCTAGAACGAAATCAAAATTAGTTAATTTGTAGAAAGAGTTGTGTTTCAAATGATCATGACGATAAACCAGCACCCTCATTAACTAATTAACTAATAGCGAAGACGTAGAAAACTTTATCAGCCAAATTGGGGGATTGAATCCTAATAAGGCTCATTTCCAAAGTTTTCCCTACGTAGAACACTTTTTGGGAATGTCAGAATTTATTTGTCTATTAGTTACGTTGTGTTTAGCCTATGTACCTAATCTAATTTGTAACATGGAGGTTTAGGTTAACGTTTTGCACACAACCGAGTTTAGGAACGGTTTAATTTCTGTAATATCTGAAATATAGAAGAGTCTATTAGTTATGACGCGTGATTACATTCTAATGTGTTTCACATCCATGATTTTATCTTTGAAGAATAGTTTCTGGCAATGTTAGATTTTTTTTTTGTCTATTAGTTAATTGTGATTTGCTGTTTTTTAATGAAAATTAACTAGCAGAAATAGTTTAGTTTAAAATTTCAACGACAATCTCGTTTATAACGGCGGTTTAGAACGAACTAACGTCTGCACCATCCAAAATATAAAAGAATCTATTAGCTATGATGTGTCATTAAGACCTACTTGTCTCATAATCAGTAATAATAATTTCGGAATATTTTCGGCTATTTTCGGAATATTTAGCTAATATAATAGTCCATTAGTTAATCGACAAGATGTTCACTGTATCTATAACATACTGTCTATTAGTTAATTAATCAGCTAATTCTAAGCGTCATAGAGGCAATTTAAAACAGCTTTTTTCATTGCTCTCGAAAAACGAAGTAAGTCTAATAGCTAAGTTACAAACATGGACAGTGATGTGCTAATATTTTGCGATTGCAAATCGCATTATTTGCTTAAGAAATGATCGTTTATTAGCCCTATTACATAGTTATTATTTACATGAGTCTATTAGCTAAGACTTTTTTTAAGAAAGGGGTGTAACTTTTTTTTTTCAGTGAATCAACTCTGATATCTACGAACATCGTGTACATGTTGGGGCACGTGGCTGTATCGATGAAGGGCACGCCGAAAACCACAGACACGATCTTGCAGTTCTTCCAGCAGCGTTTCTGCCGCATGCCCGCCCTAGACACCCTCATAGTCGATCAGTTGGGCTGCATCATCATCGCCCAATGCGAACCCCACGTTTACGACACCGTCATGAAAATGTTCACCATGATAACGGTGGAGAGCAGCAGCGGATCCTACTCGAACATGACCTCCGAGAAGGCCCAGTACAGGTAACGACCCTCGCCCATTTTTCGCTCTGCCTTTTCGAGATTTCGTGATTCTTTCAGGCACGTTTCGAAATCCGTGATCAACGCTCTTGCGAATATTGCGGCGAACATTAAGCTCGAGATGCTGAACGGTCTGCTCGTGACTCTACTGGAACTGTTCGTTCAGCTGGGTTTGGAGGGGAAAAGGGCCAGTGAGAAGTCGCCGGGGGCCACTAAAGCTTCGAGCTCCGCCGGAAACCTGGGGGTGCTTATTCCTGTCATCGCTGTGTTATTGAGGCGGTTGCCCGCGATTAAGAACCCCAAACCTAGGTTGCACAAGTTGTTTAGGGACTTCTGGTTGTACTGTGTTATAATGGGATTTACGGCATCTGATTCTGGTAGGTATCTATCTATACTAATGAATGCCGTCACTAGATAATTACAGTGCCGCCATTTTAGTGCAAAAAATTGGCGGGAAATTTAAACGTCTAGCCCTAACAACGATACAGTCGGGCATTTTAAACTTTTATTTGACAGGCGTTTAATTGCTTCGTTTCTGATACACAGGGTGATGAAGTTTAATTTTTTTTTTTTTAAATTTATCTGACACTTTTCATCTAACAGTCGAAGAAGATGGCTTAAACTGTACTATTCTGTATATTGAAAACGAAGCATTTTAGGCTGCATATTTTTTACTTAAAATCAGTCCGGAATCAACTCTTCAAATTTCTTATTAAGTTACACACCGTATATCGATTGTCCAAATAATTTTTTTTTGTGAAGTGAAGCTCCAGTAATTCAAAGAAAATACTCCGTGTATAAAATAAATGAATTAATTGAAAAGTGAAGCCCAAAAGCAAATACGTAATGGCCATATTGAAAACACTGTGTGACGTCACTTGTCTACATGTCGCTTGTCCAAATGCATATTGGATAAAATTATCCTACAATTCAAAGAAAACACTTTTTGGATACTCCATGTATCCAAAAAGAAAATCTGCATGTGAAGCTTAAGAACGAACCTGTAATTGCCATTTTGAAGTATGTACTTTGTAACGTCACATGTCTACATATCGATTGTCCAAATAAATGTTCGATAAAGTGAAGGTACAGTTCAAAGGAAACACTTTTTTTGAACACTTCATGTATCAAAAAATAAAAATAAATAAAAAGTGAAGCCTAAGAGCAAATGCGTATTGTCCATATTCAAACATGTGTCTATATATCGTTTGTCCAAAGTGGTCACTGGAGTTGACCAAAGTGGTCACTGAAGTTGACCAAAGTGGTCACGGAAGTTGACGAAAGTGGAAAGTCCGTCATTTTAGTGCAAAAACGTGGTTTCTTTAATATAACTAAAATAACTAACTTTTGGTGCAAGAACGTAATTTTATACCAACACCTATTTTGGTTTTTTGGTCACTCTGAAGTCTACATTCTAATCTTGCCAGGATTTGCTTTATCTTGCTCATTAAGCATATGAACGAAAATGGTCACTAAAGATGACCAAAGTGGTCACTGGAGTTGACCAAGGTGGTTCTCTTTTGTTGACCAAAGTGGTCACTGATGTAGACCAAAGTGGTCACTGAAGTTGATCAAAGTGGAAAGTCGGCCATTTTAGTGCAAAAACGTGGTTTCTTTATCTTAATTAAAAATCGCTGTCGATCATTTAAGCTTGCCGGAAAGAAAATAACTAGAAAAGACGGTCATTTTAGTGGAAGAACGTTTTCTTTATCTTACACATCAAGCATATGATCGAAAATGGTCACTAAAGTTGACCAAAGTGGTCACTAAAGTTGACCAAAGTGGTCACTGGATTTGACCAAAGTGCAGCGTGACCACATTTAGCAGATTTTTACTTTTTTAAGGGTCGGTCTATCGATGCTAAATTTATCTTCCAGTTTGTTACTAATTGCAACGTATACTTTCATAATTGGTGCCACTGGTAACAAACTGAAAGATAAATTTAACTTAGCATCGATAAACTGACCCTTAAAAAAGTAAAAATGTACTAAATGTGATCACGCTGCCAAAGTGGTCACTGAAGTTGACCAAAGTTGTTACTGAAGTTGACCAAAGTGGTCACTGAATTTGACCAAAGTGGTCACTGAAGTTGACCAAAGTGGTCACGGAAGTTGACGAAAGTGGAAAGTCGGCCATTTTAGTGCAAAAACGTGGTTTCTTTATCTTAAAAAAAGTCGACCATTTAAGCTTGCCGGAAAGAAAATAACTAACTTTTGGTGCAAGAACGTAATTTTATACCAACACCTATTTTTGTTTTTTGGTCACTCTGAAGTCTACATTCTAATCTTGCCAGCATTTGCTTTATCTTGCACATTAAGCATATGAACGAAAATGGTCACTAAAGATGACCAAAGTGGTCACTGGAGTTGACCAAAGTGGTCACTGAAGTTGACCAAAGTGGTCACTGAAGTTGATCAAAGTGGAAAGTCGGCCATTTTAGTGCAAAAACGTGGTTTCTTTATCTTAAGTAAAAATCGCTGTCAACCATTTAAGCTTGCCGGAAAGAAAATACCTAGAAAAGACGGTCATTTTAGTGGAAGAACGTTTTCTTTATCTTACACATTAAGCATATGAACGAAAATGGTCACTAAAGTTGACCAAAGTGGTCACTGGATTTGACCAAAGTGCAGCGTGACCACATTTAGCAGATTTTTGCTTTTTTAAGGGTCGGTTTATCGATACTAAATTTATCTTCCAGTTTGTTACTAATTGCAACGTATACTTTCATAATTGGTGCCACTGGTAACAAACTGAAAGATAAATTTAACTTAGCATCGATAAACTGACCCTTAAAAAAGTAAAAATCTACTAAATGTGATCACGCTGCCAAAGTGGTCACTGAAGTTGACCAAAGTGGTCACTGAAGTTGACCAACGTGGTCACTGAAGTTAACGAAAGTGGTAACCAAAGTTGACGAAAGTGGTCACTAAAGTTGACGAAAGTGGAAAGTCGGCCATTTTAGTGCAAAAAACGTAGTTTCTTTATCTTAAAAAAAATCGCATTTAAGCTTGCAGGAAAGAAAATAACTAGAAAAGACGGTCATTTCAGTGGAAGAACGTTTTCTTTATCTTACACATTAAGCATATGAACGAAAATGGTCACTAAAGTTGACCAAAGTGGTCACTGGATTTGACCAAAGTGCAGCGTGACCACATTTAGCAGATTTTTACTTTTTTAAGGGTCGGTCTATCGATGCTAAATTTATCTTCCAGTTTGTTACTAATTGCAACGTATACTTTCATAATTGGTGCCACTGGTAACAAACTGAAAGATAAATTTAACTTAGCATCGATAAACTGACCCTTAAAGTTAAAGGATATTCGGCGAATAGCTATTATTTCGCGAATAGAGCTTATTCTACGATTGAAAAACTGGGCCTTAATCTAACAATAGGATAAGGCCTGGAAATTCATACGTGTCTTTCAATTCTTGTATACAACAATTTAATAACTTCGCCAACTATCAACCGATAATGAAACGTTGAGCGATTGTGCGAATTTTAAGTGTCCGTTAAAAAAAAATTGATGGCCGCTTTACAGTTCGTAATTTTCATTGCCGGCAATAAACAATTGCAGCAATAAAAGTAGCATTCCTTTCACAAACTAAAACAGTTCTGAACTGTACAGAGTAGTTCAGTGTACAGTTACGGACAGAAAATTTCGGACGTCACTGTCATTCCAGTGACGTAAAATTTAAGAAATTCCTTATGTGTACATACGTCAGATGCAAAATTTTCTGTCCGCAACTGTACAATCGCAATAATAATTCATAACATAACCTCTAGAGAAAAACTCATTTTATTTGTGGTTTCCAAACAAGAAATAATTTACGACATCTCGGATTCACTTTTAAAAGTAGTAAGATTTGGATGCTTTCGAGATTCATAGTTTTGAAGGGGATGGGTACGATATTTTGTCAGCTTTCTGTAAGTGCTATGAATTATGATTGCGACTGTACTTGCTGTACGGAGCTTGAAGCTCTTGAAACGGAAAACTTTCAATGTGTTCCAACAATTGTCGAAAAAAAGAAGTGCTACTTTAGAGGTACAATTATCATCGGACAAGAATCTACTTACTTTAATTACCGAGCTTTTTTTTACATAAAAATAGATACCTATTGAATTGAGTATAGATAATTAAATATAATTTTAAAATAAAGAAATTTTATCCACGGAATTGGATTTAATTTAATTTGCTTAAGTGGATAAAATGCATCTAAAACACGCATGCAATACATAGTTTTATCCACAATCACCACATTTATGAAATGAGAATGAGCGCAATTTAATTAAAAAAATATTCGTATTCGTAAAATGAAACGTGACAGGCTTTGTCATACCCACGTCATACCTACTGGTTGCTATGGTGCGTTGTTTATTATCATCCACTAGTGGAATAAAGTAACTTTATCTACGACTAAAATATAATGGAAGTATTATATGTGTGGTTTGTGAACAATAATGCCATGCAATATTCTATTAGGGAATAATGACGAGGGATTAATAGTCATTATTCCCTCTTGCTCACCAATTACAAAATTTCTCTAATCAAATAATAATAATATGTTTATGTTTTTTTATTAAACAAAGCAGTAAGCAATTTACATGTTTATATAGTTATTTTAAAACTAGAAGATGTGCCCTTTCCAATGATGTATAATACTTTACACGTTGATTGTGTCTTATGTACGTAATCGTTCATTAAAAATGAGCTTCAGAGTAGCCGCCATTAGATTCGCATCGAACTTTAAATTTCTCAACCTTCAAACTAATCGTTCTAATTTTTTGTATTTGACTATAACTTTTAATTCTAAACAACTTTTTCTTATGATATTTTTCTGTATCTTTTAAAATAAGGGCACTTTACTCTTAAGCAATTTTCACTTTTCGGTGTTACAACACATATAATGAAGAAGTAAATAAAAATTTTACAAAAATCACATCACAGCCATAAAGCCTGTAGTCTTCTTAATCTATGTACCAAATTTCATTAACGTAAGTCAGTAAATAAAAAAGTTACAGATTTTTGACACGTGAAAGTGCTTTTGGCCCCATAGTGCGGCCGACCAAATCTTATTCCTACTGGCCTAATTGTTCTGTTTACAGTTGAACGAACTTCCGGAGGACCCGGTATACAGAATAATATATTGAATTGAAACTTACGTGATTTAGTTAAATAGGACACTACGCCGTGAAAACCTGGTTCTTCCTTTGGTGCGAGCAGAGTATAAATCTTTATAACAAGGAACGTGACACTTTAAATCAAACACATCAATTAACTGGAATTAATAATTTATTGAAAAAAAAAAAAAGAAAAAAAAATTGGGCAAAAACTCCTGCTCTCCGCCTCTGTGGAATCAGAGAGCTTGAGTATAAAAACCCTGGCGTTTAAAATCAATACAATTACTCAAAAATTATGATTTTCAGAAAGTACAGTGTCATTCGTTTAACAGATTTCACTTTCGAATATCGGCGCGATCTATTTTCTTCAGATTCACACCGTTGGTGGTATAATGTTTACACAGATGCTTGTTGGAGAGCTCTGCTCCTCACTTAGATTAATAATTAATTGAGTTCAAATGCGTTCGAGTCTTGGTACAGTGTTCGTCACCCTGATGGTATTCAAAGACTTGTTCGATTTAATAAACCAACGCACAAAGTGTCTCAGTGGGACTACAGTGTACTGTAGTACAGTAAAAAAAAGTAAAAATCTACTAAATGTGGTCACGCTGCCAAAGTGGTAATTGAAGTTGACCAAAGTGGTTACTGAAGTTGACCACAGTTGTTACTGAAGTTGACCAAAACGGTCACTGAATTTGACCAAAGTGGTCACTGAAGTTGACGAAAGTGGAAAGTCGGCCATTTTAGTGCAAAAACGTGGTTTCTTTATCTTACACATTAAGCATATGGATTGCGGTACTGTATTTATTTAGTGACTGTACTAATGAACCATCGACGGCGACATCTGTTACCAGAATGTGAAAACCTCTTATGAAACTAGGAAACTTCTAATTTTTTTTTTTTAATTAAATTGATTTATCAAAGGTCTGTGGCCCCCCGAATGGTACGAAGGGGTGAAAGAGATCGCCGTCAAGACGCCACCCTTGGTGTCGCAGACTTCCAGCCGTTCGGAAATGAGGGAGTTGCAGTACACGAGCGCGGTTAGAAATGACAGCGTTTCAATAAACGAACTACACGAACTGAGGCTGCAGATCCTGGAGTTGCTGAGGGGCGCAACCGACGTCTCAACCTACGTAAATAAGATGTCGTTCGCTCAACTGACTTTCTTGCTGAGCGTGTACTGGGTCGAAACGTTACGGTAAGTTGCTGATCAGTCATCCATGTTTCTTATATTGCCTTGTGTTTACAATGACACAGTATAAGAATCTATACAGTAGAGACACTTGGGTGTAACTATCACATTTGCTATTTTGAGATAATTATAGAGCATATCTTCCAAAAAATTATAATTTTTGGTCCGCTTGTAAACCGTTACCAGAAAGTATCCATCAGTCAGGGTTGCCAAATTGGGTGATTTGATCAAATCAAAACTTGGCGATTTCGTGTTCGAAAAACCTAACGATAATCCTGCCATCGAATATTTCTCGTACGTTGTGCGATCGAAAGATGTCGCTACTTTAATGTCCGTTATTTTTAGGGTAGAAAATTCTACAGAACCGAATCTACAGACGGTAATCGTGGACTACTTGAGCGACTCGTCCCTGCAAAAAGACAAAGCCGGGATGTGGAACTGCGTGTCGTCGGTCGGTGAGAAAGTGTTCGACCGCTTCCTGCAGGTCATGAAGGACAAGCCGAAGAACGAGGCGCGCGAAGCCGAACTAGAGGAGCACGCTCAGTTCCTGCTCGTCAACTTCAACAACCCCCAGAAGCAGATCAGGAGGGTCGCCGATAAGTTTCTCTCGCTCCTCATCGACAAATTCCCCCACCTACTCTGGAATCGAAGGGTGCTATGGACCATGCTGGACATCCTTCAAGTCCTATCGTATTCCTTGCAGCTGGACCCAAATCAGGAAACACCAAACTTACGAATACCGTCGACGTCATACTCGATACAGCTGATGGATACGCTCGAGGCGAGAGAGGTCAGTTTGATTTATTTCAGTTGGGTTCGTTTATTCAACTTACTCTTTTCACACTCTAAGGAGTGAGAGCGAATAAGTTTTAATATAAGTAAGAGTGAGTGTAACGGTTAATTTTTCAGATTATGTACATTTGACGAATTTTTACTGTCTGAATGAAGACGCACAAAATTCTATTCTATAGAATTAGATTATCACTAAAACAGATCCCTGTATTTTTTTTCAAATTTTTTCTTTTGATTTGGTGTCAGCATTTTAATCAGTTTCTGAACATTACGTTTTCTGAGCTAATGAGGAGCTAATTTGCAGATCTAATAGTTCGAAACTTTAATGAAAGTCTAATTTAGAACGTTGTTTTCGGTCGGTAATGAAGGGATCAAAAAAGAAAAAAAAAAAGAAGAGGTGATGATCATGTACGTATGAGGTATGTGCGTCTGCTTGTGTAGAATTTTTTTGTGAGAAAATTCGTTGTTAGAACATTCCTTCTGTGTTGAATTTGTTAAGTAGCTAATCAAGTTTAAGAATACAAGAAGTTTGGTCAGATTGTTTTGGCTATTGGTCACTGATGGTGGTTATTCGATTGTGTGGTTATGTACCTTTTCCCGCCAAAAAGAAAAGAGGCGTCGTTACCCTTCTGAACGACATTGTAGTCGAGTTTTCGCGATACAAAGTTAAAACGCGAAGTTATAACTAAAAGTAACTTAAGTGACATCTCCATAGTTCCAACCTTAAGTTATCGCGAACACGAAAATCGTTCTTACTTGAAAGTTGTCAGTTCAAATGAAATCATTAATGTGAAAATTAAAGCTTTTCTGAATATCAAAAAGTGTGAGTGGAGTGCTCTATAACCTATAGTATAAATTCATGAAATCATCACTTCTGATTTATTGTGGAATAAGATCACATCTAACCAAATTTAAGCAGTGACAGTTCTATGACGTCTTTAACTTTGCTCTTGACCAACGTTATAACTTGACTGAAAGTCAACATGTCGGCACTTCTGGTTAAAGTTAAAACTTTTTCCGCGAAAACGACTTTTTGCTGTCAAAGTTATAACAAAGTTACAACTTTAGTATCGCGAAAACTCACCTTATTTTAAGCTACATGAGAATTATGAGCTGATTTACTCTGAGTCCGTACGAACAATTAAAGAAGAGTTATAAATGCGTCTGTTGTTATGTGAAGACTTTTCGTACGATGTTTTAAGAATATAATTACTTTTGCGTGGTAATACTGCACATCCTTGTGTTATGTGTATGTTGGTTATGGATGTTTTATTTATTGTGCATCTATCGAATGGTGTACGACCCAAGAAATGAAGTTTTAGAATTTGTTTAACGACCTAAGAAGTCAGATTCATCCCGTCAGAACCAAGTAACGTGAGACCTGAACTGTAACTCAACTAAACGTGAGTTAAATTTTTTGAATTGTCTTTAGTTGTTGTCGAACAGTGTATATGAGGACAATTAGTCTTTGACAGCTGTATACTGTATTCAGACTGTGTTATACAGCAATTTTGTACATGTTCGTTTAGTGTGTCCTGTTTTGGTTAAATTGTTAATAAATAAAGAACTTATTTGTTTACATTTTTTTGCGAATAATCGTTGATCTAGATCAATTTCAATCAAAGAGCTCTAGTTTCTTATGTTAATAATATTTAACTCCATATCTTATTTAACTGTTGTTATTTACATTAAAGTTTATTTATTTCATTCATAAGTTTGGATATGTTTTATTTACGGTCATAAAATGATTCAATGTTGTCCTGTGTGCATTGCATAAATGAGACGGTTTTCTGAATTCTACGTCTCAACTAACATTAAACAGAATTTAGTGGCGCCCTCTATAAGTTGCAAATTTACTTCCCTTACATTCTCAAAATTCTATAATTTCCTGCGTCCTGAAATTTCAATTTGCTTAGATAAAGAGAATCGTATTGCTCGGCTGAAGCTATTTTATACGGTAAGTCGAAATTATTTGAGTTTTAATTTTTGTTGTAAGTTTAACAGAAAAGCTTACGTTGCATGAGACAAAAGTGCGAAGAGAGTGAATGGAGTCGAATAAACGAATGCAACTTTAATTCGTCTCGTTTCCTCTTTTTCATCGATTCGTTTTAGAATATCGTCAAAGACTTCGCCGCCCATTCCGAACGCATTTTGAAAGAGGCAGTCACTTGGGAGCCCAAGTGGACGAGGTCACACATACAGGAGTACCTAAACCAGATTCCGTCTTCTTATTGGAACCATTCCGGGCTTGCGCTTGCTCTGGAATCGGTGCTTCAGTACGGCCCCAATAACAATAAAAACATCTCGTTAAGCGCAAGCACGCTGGAGAAGAGGCCGAGGTGTGTTAAGACGGATATGTCGAAGTTCGCAACTGTTTTGAACCTGCGCTCGAAATACAGTGGGGAGGTGAGTTTTTAAACAAACAGCCCTTAGTGTAGGCCTCCATTACACAAATCCAAATATAAATCCAGTTTCAAACATGTATAAAATGGGGAAAATAATAGGCTTAAAAAATTTCACAGTTGGCAACGCTGTTCGTCAGTTTTCATCAAAATAAGTCACTACAAAAACGATTACGTCTGAATTTCAATATAAAATCGAAAATTATTTTAAAAATAGGTTTTTTTTTTTAAAGAAAATTTAGGAATAGTACTTCACATTTAGTTCTTCACATTTGGTAACACTGATTATTATCACTTGTCTCATAAGCCGGTTTTTAACCTAAAATTGTGTAATAAATGACGTTTAAATCTACATTGGCAGCTGTCAAACGATAGCGAAACGTTGTCTTTTAATCAATAGTTAAAGTCGCGACATCTTGCGGCCGATTTTTTACCTAAAATTGTGTGAGAAATTACTTTCAAATTGATTTTGACAGCCGTCAAATGATAGTGAAACGTAGACTTTTAATCAATAGTTAAGGTCGCGACATCTTGAGACCTAATTTTAGACGTAAAGTTGTGTGAGAAATGACTCTCAAATTGATTTTGACAGCTGTCAAATTATAGCGAAACGTTGTCTTAATTAACAGTTAAGGTCGCGATATTTTGCGGACAATTTTTGACCTAAAATATTGTGAGAAATGACTTTTAAATCGACTTTGACAGCTGTCACATGACAACGAAACGTCGACTTTTAATCAACAGTAAAGGTCGCGACATCTTGCAGCCGATTTTTGACCTAAAATTGTGTGAGAAATGGCTTCTAAATTGACTTTGACAGTTGTCAAACGATAGCAAAAGAGAAATCGAAATTTCAATGTGAAATCGAAAATTATTTCAAATAATGGGGAAGATAATAATTGGTTCCTACTTTTTATTCTTAAAAGCTTATAAGAATAGTGCCGTGAAACCCTGGCATTTGGCAACACTGATTGTCTTAAAAAAAAGTCACTACATCTGAATTTCAATGTGAAATCGAAATTTTTTTTAAATAATGGAGAGTGAGGGTTGAAGGGTGACCCTTCGTCTTTTTTTTTAAACAACTTTATTATTATTATTTTTAGTTGCCATTCGTTGCAGAAATCTTGATTGTCTTTTGTTTTTTTTTTAGTCGTTGAAATTTTGATTAAAAATTTCTTAATTTTCTTGCAAATTTAAAACGAGATTGTCTTTTGTTTCTTTTTTAACCGTCGCGTCAGTCGTTGAAATCTTGATTAAGTTGTGGGGGCTCACACGTTGCCCAGCGACTAACGAAACACGTCATGATAACAAAACGTCAAAATGACAACTGTCACTTTGACGTTCCTCAACTTGAAGTTTCTGACTTCTGTCTTTTTGACGTTTCTGACAACTGTATTTTGACGTTTCTGATAGCTGTCATTTTGACGTTTCTGACATCTGTCCTTTTGACGTTTCTGACAACTATATTCTGACCTTTCTGAATTTGGCGTTTCTGAAAGCTGCCATTTTGACGTTCCCCAACTTGACGTTTCTAACAACTGTATATTGACGTTCTTGACTACTGTATTTTGACGTTTCTGATAGCTGTCATTTTGACGTTTCTCACACCTGCTTTTTTGACGTTTCTGAAAACTCTATTTTGACGTTTCTGATAGCTGTCATTTTGACGTTTCTGACAACTATATTCTGACGTTTCTGAATTTGACGTTTCTGATAGCTGTCTTTTTGACGTTTCTGACATCTGCCTTCTTGACGTTTCTGACAACTCTAGACGTTTCTGACATCTGTCTTTTTGACGTTTCTGACAACTCTATTTTGACGTTTCTGATAGCTGTCATTTTGACGTTTCTCACATCTGCCTTTTTGACGTTTCTGACAACTCTATTTTGACGTTTCTGATAGCTGTCATTTTGACGTTTCTGACATCTGTCTTTTTGACGTTTCTGACAACTGTATTTTGACGTTTCTGACAACTGTATTTTGACGTTTCTGATAGCTGTCATTTTGACGTTTCTCACATCTGCCTTTTTGACGTTTCTGATAGCTGTCATTTTGACGTTTCTCACATCTGCCTTTTTGACGTTTCTGAAAACTCTATTTTGACGTTTCTGATAGCTGTCATTTTGACGTTTCTGACATCTGTCTTTTTGACTTTTCTGACAACTATATTCTCACGTTTCTGAATTTGGCGTTTCTGATAGCTGTCTTTTTGACGTTTCTGACATCTGTCTTTTTGACGTTTCTGACAACTCTATTTAGACGTTTCTGACATCTGCCTTTTTGACGTTTCTGACAACTCTATTTTGACGTTTCGGATAGCTGTCATTTTGACGTTTCTGACATCTGCCTTTTTGACGTTTCTGACAACTCTATTTTGACGTTTCTGATAGCTGTCATTTTGACGTTTCTGACATCTGTCTTTTTGACGTTTCTGACATCTGCCTTTTTGACGTTTCTGACAACTGTATTTTGACGTTTCTGAAAGCTGTTATTTTTAGTATAGTAATATTTTTAAAATCCTGTGGTTTTTTATTTTTGTGATTTTTAACCGTCAGTCGTTGAAATTTTGATTAAACTGTGGGGGCTCGCAGGTTGTCTAGCGACCAACGAAACACGTCTTGATGACAGATGACAACAAAACGTCAAAATGACAGCTTGGACACTTGGACGTTTCTCAACTTGACGTTTCAGCCATCTGTCATTTTGACGTTTCTGACAGCTATCATTTGGCCGTTTATCAACTTTACGCTTTTGACATCATTTTGACGTTTCGTTGATCGCTGGGTAACGTGCGAGCCCCCAGTATTTTCAAAATCGTGTCTCTTTTACGCAAAGTTAAAACGCGATCGTCTCTTGTTTTTTAATTTTGTGGTTGCCATTCGTTATTGAAATCTTGATTGTCTTTTGTTTTTTTGTGATTGTTCGAAAATTTGACTGCTTTTTGTTTTAACTATCAGTTGCCGTCAAAATCTTGATTAACGAATGCATTTTTTTTTTGCAAAATTAAAACGCGATAGTCTTTTACTTCTTTAATTATCATTGTTGTAGAAACCTACTACATCTATTGTTTTCTTAAGTCGTTCAGTTGTTGTCGAAGTTTTGATAAAAAGTTTAATAAAAAAAACTATTTTCGAAACCGTGTCGTTTTTTATGGAAAAACACGATCGTCTTTAATTATTATACTAAACTGTAAATAAACATAACCTTAAAAACGTTAGATTAAACAATAAACAAATCGATGAAAATAAGAAACGTGACTTTTTTTTTTGATGGTTCTACGGTGACTTTACAAACGGCTTTGATGAAGACTGTAATCGCGTCTTTGAACTCTCAAACGACTACAGCGCCACCTATTGGTGGTCGTTCGAAACAGTACTTAAAAATCGACAGATAACTCACATTTGGCAACACTGCTCGTTAGTTCTGATAAAAATAAGTCACCGCACAAATAATTTCATCTTAATTTCGTTGTAAAATCGAAAATTACATATTTTAATAACAGGTAAATAAAATTTGGTGGTCCTCCTCAAACAGAAATTTTTAAAAAGGAGATCGATTAATGTAAAACAAATTTCAGTTGTCCGGATTACTTCTCGTTTACTCAGAACAAGGCAGTACTTCGCTGATCGACAAATTAATCAACAATGTATGGAAGGCGTGCAGCGAACGGTCTGATGCTGCCCACCGTGAAGCATTATGGAGAGCTACGGCCATGCTCATTAACGCCTCGGAATTGGACAGGAAGCTTTTGCATTGCATAGCGAGCTCGCAGGTATTAAAAAATCATTTTAATTAATTTAAGACTTCTACGGCAATATTTTCACAATCAGGTTCAGCTTTTTACGGTCGAAGCAATGTTCACGGCCGTCGAGTGTTGGCAGTGGTTAATCACCGCGAAGCCCGAGCTGCAAATCCGATTTCTAATGGAAATGGTGTCCGCTTGGAATTACACCGTGCAGAAGCGCTTGGGTTTATTTTCGGTCTCCGACCCGCAGACAAGTCCCCTAGCCAATCACGAAGGTGAATTGTTTTTCTTTGTTCGTTTTTAAATCTCACACGAAAATATTTCAGGTGGACGTTTGGAACCGAACCCACCGTTCGTGAAGCCCCACGCCATCTGGGTGCAGTTCATAAGCGAACTGGTCGAGACAGTTAAGTACAGCAGTTACGAAATAGTCGAGATGTTGGCCACGCTGATCCATCGGTCTCTGGCTATGAATGTGGGCCAGAAGATGCCCTCGCAAACACGAGATGTCTCTGCAGTCGGTGTGAGATTTAAGTGGGTGACAATTTCGGGGAAAGTCGAAGGAAAAAATAACTGCGTGTCTTTGTAGGTTACTGCAGTGCGGTTTGTCTCTGTTACAAGGTGACATTCTCCCGAAGAGTCTGGCAAAGAACGTGCTGCGCGAGCGCATTTACTGCAGTTGCTTGGATTACTTCTGCAGGCCCATGCACTGTCCTACGCAGAGTGCGAACGACTTACGAGATGACATAACCATCCTAGTTCGTTTCTGGCAAACCATGCATTCCGATAAGAAGTACTTGAAGGCTAGTGATGTTGGCGGTGTGTATTTGCTGTGGTGTAATTATACCAAGCCGACTTCGATCTTTATTACAGATTTAGATTTAGGTCCCCCGACGCCCCTGACCACAATTCAGACGATGGAGATGGTGAAACCCGGCGAATTCAGCCGCCCCACGACGGGGTGGGTCAATACGATCCCTCTTTCGAACAGCACAGCGACGCTTAGCAAGAGATCGACCAAGTCCAAGCGCATTCCCATGGCCGACAACTTCGTCAAGTGCTACATTAAGAAGAGGAATCTCATTTTGGAATTGCTCGTAAGGCCTTGGCTTTTATTTTTTGGTTATAACTGTGACTAAATATGTAATTTGTGTGTGTGTGGTTTTGAAGGCTGTTGAAATCGATTTTCTGATTGTTTGGCACAATCCGAGCTCCAGGCCGGAACTGATGGTTCCCGGTGAAGATAATTTGGCTGCTTGGAGAGCCAAAACCATTACGGATAAGCAATGGAGAGATTACACGCATTTGGCTTGGGATATATCACCCGTTTTAGCTGTACATTTACCGGAAAGGTACGCGGTATTTATTTATTTATTTTTTTGAAATTGAAATAAAAACCGAACATAAAACAGAAACGAAAATGAAATTCAAACAAAAAATATGAAATACGAACAAGAGACGATTGCAGTATGTACCTAAATGTTTATCAAAAAAGAAAATTGCTTAGATTGGCTTCTTTTCTTTAAATAAAATAGAAAATAATTAAATAAAAACAGGACACGAAAGCAAAACGAAAAATGAACGTGTAAAAACAAAATAACCATCGCAGTTAATTAAAAGAAATAAAAAATTTACATTACTTCCATACACAAGGAAAGATCTGTTACAAACGTTGCGTTGGTAATTACAGACCAATTTCTAAATTGTCAATATTTGCAAAAATCGATTGTGAATGACATAATTTCAGAATCTATTAAACATTTACTGATTCCACAGCAGCACGGTTTCTGCAAAAAGAAATCTACATCCACCAATTTAATACTGTATACCTAATGAGTACTTACATTCCATCCTAGACACCTCTAGACAAGTAGACGTCATTTATACGGATTTTCAGAAGGCGTTTGATAACTACTACAAAAACTTGAACAAATAGGTTTTCATGGAAACATGCTTCGCTGGATTAAGTCCTATCTTTATTGTCGGACGCAAGCTGTGGTCATCAACGGATGCAAATCTAACCCAGTGAAAATTTTATCTGGAATGCCTCAAGGTACCCATCTGGGACCAACTCTATTTACACTTTTTGTTAATGATATATTGTATCACAAACTCTTTTAAACGGACACTAATTAAGTTAATTAAATTAGTGTCCGTTTAAAAGAGTTCGTGATATAATTTTCATCGGACAAGAACCAGCTTTAATTAGTTAATGATATAGGAAAGGCGCTGAGTTCTTGTCATTTTTTTATTGTATGCTGGAGACCTTTATTGAAAACTTATATGAAGGTGGAAACAATCTGTGACTGCCAGTCCTTGCAAAACAGTATTAATAATCTTGTCGAATGTTGCAAATTAAATAGACTTTTTCTAAACATTAAAAAGTGTAAGCACTTCACTGTTACTAGGAAAAAAATACTTTATAGACCAAGTCTACCAAATTGATAACGCACCTCTGTCTAAAGTTAGCCAGGTTAAAGATCTTGGGATCTTTTTCGATTCAAAACTCACTTTCCAGTATCACATTGACTTAATAACAAGAAAAGCTTTTAAAATGTTTGGCTCTTAGTAACCTACAATATTACTCTGTAATTTGGACCCCACAATACAAGTTTCTAAAAATAGAATAGAAAGTATTCAAAAGAAATTACTAAAATTTTTAGACTATAGATTTCACTACGGTAATCAGTGCCTCTCTTACATAGCTGCATTAATTAGGTATAATCTTCTTTCGTTGGAACAGATAAGTGTTGCTGCTGGTATTATCTTCGCTTTTAAAGTACATAATTAATAATTACATTGACTGCAGAGAGCTGCTTTCACTGTTTAATTTCTGTACACCTTGTTGTGATATCCGGTGACTTTTTATATCGATAGTCAGAGAACAAATATTGGTTTTAATTCACCTATTTACAGACTAACCCCTTTACTTTGCAATTCATAACGACTTGGTTACATAATGATAATAGTTAACTGACATATTTTTGACCAATCGGTACATAAAAAAAATGAGGACTTTAACTTTCCTCAAAGCTCTAGGAATGCCAATTTTCGTGTCTGTCCCCTACAAAATCCTTCCCTCCTCAGAATTTTCTTCAGTTCTTTATCAATTTTTCCTTCATTTCGGTTTTTATCTTAAAAAAATAATAATAAGAAAACTCTAGAGTCAGAGTTGCCAGAAAATCTTCAATTTTCATTTTCTTTATCCACCGAAAGCCTTCCCTGTTTAAAATCCTCTTCAATTTCTTTTTTGAGTTTTATTTAAAAAAAATTGAGAACATTTCAAAAGGTCTTACTTTGCTCGAAGCTGTGAGAACGCCAGGAAATCTTTAGTTTTCAATTTTCTCTATTTCGAAGGCCTGCCCTTTCCAAAATTTTCTTCGATTATTCAATCAATTTTTTTCTGCATTTGATTTTTTATTTTAAGAAATTGAGGAGACTTTTAACTCGGGACGTTTTTGACTTTCCTCAAAGCCCTACCAATGCCAAAAATTTTTCAACTTTCACTTTTTTCTCCTCTGCGTCGAAATTATCTTCAATTGTTTGTTAATTTTCCCTTCGATTTGAGTTTTATCTTAAAGAATTGAGAAAATCTTTAACTCTGGACTTTTGATTGTTTTCTAAAAGTTCTAGGAATGCTAAAAGACCTTCCTTTACAAAGAGATGGCGCTCCCAATCATTGTTTTACTAAAAAATTTATTGCCAGGTATTTGTTCAGAATTAATTATTACTACTCTCTCAAAAATAACACAAATAATGTCTTTGCTTTATTAAATTAAATTTCAATATCGGATCAAAAGATGGCGCTCTCTACCTTTTGTTTCACTAAAAATTTGCCTCATATTTGTTGTAAATTAATCATCGCACTTTGATAAATTAAGTACATAGTAATGTCCATACGATACTGTCAAGAGATGGCGCTGTCAACCCATTATTTATTTATCATTTTATACCATTACAATCAAATTTGTTGAATGAAATTAATTGTTGCTTTTTTGTAAACAACACAGATAATATCCTTGCACTTTGCCTTTCAAAGTTCAAATTAAATTTCACTATCGTTCAAGAGGTCGTCTCAACCTTTTTTATTTGTTTCACTGAAAAATTGCCCCATATTTGTTGAAAACTAATCATAGCTCAATAACACACGCTTTCCTTTTGAAAGAACAGAACTGTTCATCAATTTTTTTTCTTCATTTGAGTTTTCATTAAAAAAAGAATTAACTCGGGACGTTTCACTTTCCTCAAAGCTCTAGGAATGCCAAAAGAATCTTCAATTTTCTTTCCTTCCCTTCCAAAAGCGTTCCACTTCAATTTTGTATAAATTTTTTTTTTCACTGGGGTTATCTAAAAAAATTGAGAGAACTTTTAACTCAGAACTCAAAGCTCTAGGAATGCCCAATAATCTTCAATTTCATTCCGCCAGAAGCTTTACTCTTCAAAATTATCTTCAATTGTTTATCAATTCTTCCTTCACTTCAGTAAAATTACTGCTAAATGAGAGGTAAAAATTAGAATTTTAGTGGCGCCATCTGACGACCATCCCTAAGAAGTTACAGTTATTTTTCGATAACGACTGGCCGTCAGATGACAGCATTAAAATTTAATCAATACCGTCACTGAATAATTACAGTACCGCAATCAGCCGCCATTTTAGTGCAAAATGTTGGCGGGAAATTCAAGCATCTAACCCTAAACCGACACATTCGGGCATTCTAAACTTTTATTTGACAGGCGTTAAATTTGATTAAACTTACCAGAAAGAAAATCACTAGAAAAGTTGGCAATTTAAACTTGCCGGAAAAAAATCACTAGAAATGTCGACCATTTAAGCTTGCTGGAAAGAAAGTAACTGGAAGAGACGGTCATTTTAGTGCAAAAACATTTTCTTTATCTTGCACATTAAGGGTGGGTTTACAGAAAGCAAATCAAATATTTAATTTCGAATTAAACTAATCACGATTAAGTTGCGATAAGAATTACATTGCGAACTGTCAAATTAACAACGTCATTAATATTTGATTGCAATTAAATTTTCTGTAAACTGACCCTTAGTATATGAACGAAAATGGTCATTAAAGTTGACCAAAGTGGTCACTGGAGTTGACCAAAGTGGTCACTGAAGTTGACCAAAGTGGTCATTGAATTTGACGAAAGTGGAAAGTCGGTCATTTTAGTGACTGTATTAATCAATCCAGTTGCCGCTGGCGAAACTGGTTGCGAATCAGATATTAAATTTGAAATTTCAAGTTGCTAATTTGCTTGCGATATCGATTAAACAGCGAAATCCATTTCTCAAATGTTGATGATAGGGAGAAACTGCTTGAGGACAAGGGGGAATATCAAATGGGGGGCTGCTTAGCCCCCAATTATTTCTGTCCCATAAAGTCGCACATCTTGCACAGTAAAATGTTGTTTATAATTCTTCTAAGTTGTCTGCATGTTTGTCGTTTTTGTTTTCTCCTTATAGATTTGTATAAAATCGATGTCGAATAGATTTCCAAAATTAATAAATAAATTTTACAAATATTCAAAAATCTTCCTCTCCCTTTTGTAACTGCACACAGATCGTCCCTAGTCTTACGAGATATCTGAATTTCTTTTCTAATTTTTAAATTGTTTGAGTTCTCATTTTTTCTTCTCTAATTTGGCTTTGGCCTTATTTTATTCCTCCATATTCTTCTGTACTTACACTCCCTCTACTTTTATTAAACACCGTATGTGTAATATTTTTATGGTTTTTAAATCATATTCTAATGCAGTAGTTTTTACTTCACGTCATTAGACATGTGACATAAATTAGGAACATAATTCCAAATCGACCTGTACAGTCACCATCGAGACTCTGAAAGAACATTAAGAATATCAATGTCAAGGTCATGGTCTTACCCGAGGAAAAGTATTTAAATTTTTCCAAAAAAAAGGTATGTGATGCTTTAAAAAAACGAATGAGTCATGGCTATTCGAAACAAATGAAGGAAGAAAATTTATAGAAAATTTTCTCTATCTTCCAGGCACAAAGATTTGTAATCTTATTCAGTTCCTTCCTTGCCTTTGCTGTTAACTTCCAATTATTGAGTCGTTTAATTCAAAATCCTCAACTCTTCATTTTTCCTTTGTGTCTTCTAGTTTTTCTCTTCTCTTTGTTTCCCTCTGGCATCTCCGTTCAGTTTTTCAAGGCAATCTACTCATCGGAGATGTTTTACGCTTGGTGCTTCTTTTTCTATTTTCTTCTTTTCAAAGATTCGTTCTTTGTCTCGTACTTCTATTTCTATACAAGTCAAGTTGGACTTTGTCGATGTAACAATTTTATTTCTTCCTTTTCTCTGCCGTTAGCCTTCTAATTACCGGTTTCTTTTTCTCTCCAAATCCTCAACTGCAAGATGTCTTACTTGGTTTCTCTTAATTTTTCCTTACCTTTCATTTCCATCCGTCTTCTACTTTCCTGCCCGTCAAGATGACCTTTGTCCTTCCAATCGTTGGGTCATTTTCCCTTCCAAATCCTCAAATGTAAGGTCTCTTCATTTCTTCCTTGTTCTCTCCTAAATTTTAGAAAACAACCTTATCATCAAATTCGTTTCGCTTCTTCCTTTTCTTTATGTCCTCAACTCCTCGTCTTATCTTTCTTTCTCCTGCGTTTCTCTTTCACACAGTTCAATGTATGCATGTCCCAAGGTGATCTTGTATCTTTGTTTTATAGAAAATTTCCTCTCGATTAATTAAGTGACTCTTTCACACCCTTGGATCTTCCTCTGCTTCTTACTTGTATCTGCCATAAAATACAGAGTCATTGTCTCCAATGAATTTAACAAAAAACAACAGTTTTGTTTTTTTTTTATCTTCAGGTACGTACATAGTTGGCTCGAAATAGAGATCATGATGTTATTTACCTGATGATTAAGTTAATCGATTGATTTATGTTAACATTCAGACTTTTGCAGTTTATTTGTTGACTTCCTAAATAATTCTATATCATCGTGAATGGTCCCATCACAACACTGACGAGAGCACGCACAATAAACCCCCGAGAAAATGAATTTGTTTTCGTTTACGGCCCCCTTCGTTCAAGTAGTGCGATATTTTTCCTGTAAGAAATTGGTTAGAAACAAATTGTTCTAGTGAAGGTCTTGAAGACAATGTAAGTAATGTCTGTTGAATATCATTCAGGAATTTAACACTAAAACCAGGTTATTAGTGGAGGGTTGTCGTAAGATGGCGCGTCTGCGCTTGATTAGAATGAAATGCATTGACTGTCCGTTCTTGTTTTCCTTCTCTGGTTTTGACTATAGTCACTACGTAAATACCGTACCGCAATCCATATGCTTCAGGTGTAAGATAAAGAAACCACGTTTTTACACTAAAATGACCTACTTTCCACTTTCGTCAATTTCAGTGACCACTTTCGTCAACTCTAGTGACCACTTTCATCAACTTTAGTGACCACTTTCGTCAACTTAACCTTTCGTTTGCAGTCGTTTTGACGGTCAAACCGTCACTAGCGCCCACTATTGGTAGGAGTTGTATACTACACTGACTAGTATGAAAATTAGATCAATTCTAAACGTGTTAAAGTTATCCTAATATTTTTTATGAAATTCTGGAATAATGGGATGGGTTTTGCAAGTATTTAGACCTTTATAAATAACAGGAACTCAATTTTGTGATGAAACAAATCATGAATGTACAATAAAATAAGAATCCAAAATGAAACAGTAATGTTTTTTTAGGCTTAGAAATATTGATGCAATAATTCACGAAGTCCGACACCAGGTGATGCAGAATCCTGTTGCCGTCGCCCATGTCCCCGAGGCACTGCAGCATTTAGCCACCACGGAGAGCATCCTGGTTGATAACAACAAACTAGTTCACATGCTAACATGGGCGGAAGTGTCTCCGGTTCAAGTACGTACCTTATTTTGTAAAGGCAATCCAATCAGTTTTTTTTTTTGTGTGTTTTTAGGCGCTGGCTTATTTCAGCAGGCAGTTCCCCCCGCATCCGATTTCTGCACAATATGCAGTGCGAACCTTGACTTCCTACCCCGCCGAAGCCGTCCTCTTCTACATTCCTCAACTGGTGCAGGCACTCAGACATGATACGGTAAAATTCGACTCGATTCGATTTGCTTTATTATTAATAACTGTTCGACTCGGGGTTGAATGCAGATGGGGTACGTCACCGAGTACATCAAGTACATTGCTCAGAAGTCGCAGATCGTTGCTCATCAGCTGATTTGGAACATGAAGACGAATATGTACTCGGATGAAGATATGCAGCATAAAGACGGTGAGTTGAAAATTAATTTAGTTGTAGACGTTACGTAGTACTTAATATAAAAACCAACCGACCAACTTGTGCTTTATTTGGAAAAGAATGAATGTGTAGTTAACATAAAACCAGTCAACTTCTGCTTTGTTTGGAAAAGAATGAATGTAGTTAATATAAAACCAACCGACGAACTTCTGCTTTGTTTGGAAAAGAATGAATGAAATTATTTTCAGCAAGTCTCTACGACGTGCTCGAATCCTTGATCAACAACATCACGGGGAATCTTTCGGGGCCCGCCCTTCAATTCTACGAACGCGAGTTCGACTTCTTCCAGAAGATCACCAACGTCAGCGGACAGATCCGTGGTTACCCCAAAGGACCCGAACGGAAACGGGCTTGCCTGGATTGCCTGAGTAAAATCAAGGTCTCAACTTTACGATCAACTGAATCCAAGATTTTACTCAAAAGTCGTTGCAGGTTCAACCTGGGTGTTACTTACCGAGCAATCCCGAGGCGATGGTCCTGGATATAGACTACAAAAGTGGAACGCCCATGCAGAGCGCGGCTAAGGCTCCTTACTTAGCCAGGTTTAAAGTCACCAGGTGCGGCATCAACGAACTCGAGCACATAGCCATGGCGATTTCGAACAATCAAGGCAAAGACCACGCGATGCATTTGGGGCCGGAAACTTGGCAGGCCGCCATTTTTAAAGTGGGGGATGACGTGCGCCAGGATATGCTGGCGTTGCAGGTGATAGGCATCTTCAAGAACACCTTTCAGACGGTCGGCTTGGATCTATACTTGTTTCCGTATAGGGTCGTGGCGACTGCACCTGGCGTAAGTTTGCTTTTTTTTTTCTTTTTAATTTGAAGTTAAAGCCGCCGTTTCTAGTGTGGGGTGATCGAGTGCGTCCCGGATGCGAAATCACGTGATCAACTGGGGCGTCAGACCGACATTGGAATGTACGAGTACTTTCTGAAGAAGTACGGCGACGAAAGCACGCAGGAATTCCAACAAGCGAGGAGGAATTTCATCATCTCGATGGCCGCCTACAGTGTCATTGGGTTCCTGTTGCAAATCAAGGACAGGCACAACGGAAACATAATGCTGGATACTGCCGGTCACATCATACACATTGGTGAGTAGTATTTTTTTATTATTTGAAACAATTAAGAATCACCCTGTATTTGTAATTAATTTTTTGTTTTGTAGATTTCGGATTCATGTTCGAATCATCACCGGGAGGCAACTTGGGCTTTGAACCGGACATAAAGCTAACCGACGAAATGGTTATGATCATGGGCGGAAAAATGGAAGCTCCTCCCTTCAAGTGGTTCTGCGAGCTCTGCATCCAGGCCTACCTCGCAGTCAGGTAATACGATTATATCCAAATCATTTTTTTAATGAGGAAATGCCATCGGAAATAAAAATGTACAGGTCGACTTTTACATTTAAATAATTAAAGTAAATGCAGCTTGAAAACTTATCGAAACGCAAATAAACACAAGTAAATTTCTCTAAGAATTAAAAATGAAGCAGTGTAAAACAGATTAAAAATTCAAAAATTAGGAAGTAGATTAGGTATCGAAATTGACAAGTTGCCAAAGGAATGTTTTTTTGCTTTAGTTTGGCTTTTTTCATCGAAGAACAATAATAGCATGGAATTCCACACTATTATAACGTGCGTTCAAAAAAATCCGTTATCGAGAAGGCTCTGTAGCGGGACTCTGTGCATCAACGCTTTCGTCATATAGAATTCTACTATAGATTTCTACAACACGACTCGAGAGTATCGTAAAGCGTTACTCTGTGCACATGTAGAATGTCTTTCGTATATCTTCGGCAATATACTATCCATCGTAAAAGTATCTTACAGAATTTTGGTGACTTTTTAGTGCTTTTTAACGATGTAACTAAATTGTGTTATGTGACATCTTGTGGACTGCATTTGTGTCAATAATTTAGTGTGAATTATTTACCTAATTATTTTCTGTTATTTATTTATTTTACAAATTTTATTATTGTGGTAAAATTGAACTAAATCTTACCATTCTTAGCGGTAAGTGCGTTAAAACTATAGTTGTATAAGTTATATTAGTTTATTTATTTTGTACCTAGATGTTTGCTGTTAATATGCATAATATTTTGGTGGCAGAGGAGGAGGAACGTTTAGAACAAATCCGAAATTTTAATATTGAAAGGCATTTACAGCGTTCTGAAAGTGATCCATTTAGTTTAGCTGATGCACACTTTAAACAAACATTTCGCTTCACCAAAGATATGGCACAGTTTGTATTAAATAGGATTTAGCCAGTAATGAATATAACAAATAACCCAGTAGCTGTCCCTACCAACATAAATTTTTTTGCTACTCTTAATTTTTTGGCTACGGGCTCATATCAGCGTTTAATTGGACAAAGCTTCAATATATCCAGTTCCCAACAAATGGTTTCAAGGGCTGTAACGGAAGTCACAGATGCTACTGTTAATGAGTTGAGTGCTGAATGGGTCAAATTTCCTACAACTGCAGTAGAAAAAAATGCAATTAAGGCAAGATTTATGGAAACTACTGGGTTTCCTGGCATAATCGGCGCTATTGATTGCACCCATGTTGCTATCTTAGCACCTAAAGAAGAGGAGCACAATTATTTAAACAGGAAGCTTTTCATTCAAAAAATGTTAAACTTGTAAGTCCAACTAATAACAATTAAACACAAAACACATTCCAACTAATAAAGCAGAATTTGAATGTATTTCGAATTTATTATCTTATTATTTTTCGATTTGCGATTATGATTTGAAGATACTAAATGTAAATGCCCAATTTCCAGGTGCTACACATGACGCATTTATATGGAGAAATTCAGTAGTAAAAAGGGAATTAGAGAGATTGTACAATGAGGGTAAATATTTCAATGTTTTTCTGAATTGGGAAATGCTGTACCTTTTCCCTTTAGGTGAACGAAATTCATGGTTGTTAGGAGATTCTACAGCCATGGCTGATGACACCAATACATAATCCGCAGCCAAACACCCCAGAGGCCAACTATAATGAGAAACACATCAGTGCTCGAAATTGTATTGAACGATGCAATGGTGTCTTGAAGGGTAGATTCCGTTGTATTCATAAAGAAAGAATATTACGGTATACACCTGATAGAGTAGGACAAATAGTAAACGTCTGTGTTATTTTACACAATATATGTATGTGTAAATGGGCATTTAGAACCAGACTTTGATGTGCCCATTCCCGAACATGTTAATGGTGAAGCTCACAATGGCAATGATGTTGGATTAAGAGAAGGGCTACTGGCAAGAAGAAATCTAATAGCTGAATACTTCAGAAATTAAAATAAATAAAATTTGAATGGGTGAACTGTGTTTTAATTCTTTAACGTTTTAAAATACAAAACATTTAGATACCTCAAAAATGTACATATATTACAATAAAAAGTTCTATACTTAAACAATTTTAAAATTCCAGGAAAAAACAAATCAATAAAGTGAAACTAATTAGTAAATTAGTAAAAAGATCAAGTATTTTTGGATTTAAAAATACTATTTGCTGTGGTTTGCCATAAAGCATTTCCCTCAGCTTTTCCTTGAGCCCCATTAAATTTATTGGCAATTAATCCTGGATTTTCTTCAGCAAGCTGAAGAAACACTTGCCAATGTTCTTGAGTTACTCGCATTTTAACTACTGATAATACGTAATGCAGGCACAAAAATATTAATTTTAACTGAATTGTATCTAATAAATGAAACCCTGAAACCGGCTGAAACTTAAATATGAACATTTGTGCGCCACATGTTCTCATTATCTCTTTCGTACTCATGTAACTATTCAGTTTTCTCTTTTTAAACGACACCTCAAAACGTGTCGACTTCGCTGGCGATATGAGTGGTAGTGGGGGAACGAAATCTTCAGTAGAAATGTATTACAGAGTACGAGTCGTATCGCTTCAAGTCGATAGATAGAATACTACAGTGCACAGAGTCCCGCTACTGAACTTTGTTTTAAGACGGCACGTCGTAGCTTCGTACGTATGTTGCAATCTTGAATAACTGCTGTGAGCTGCCAACAGCGTCAACTGTCAAAGCCTTTAGCTTCCAGGTATTTGTAAATAATTGTAAATAATCTTTTTATTTCATTAATTGCGTTTTATTATCCATTTAGTAGAAAATCGTAATTAAATGGATATAAAAAGTTAGGTTATGTTTGCGATAATCGTATAGTTACGACCATAGGGTCGAGCTGATTTAAATCATTTGATTAAAATCACTGATTACAAACAAGCGATTTTTATTTTTTAAAATCATAATTAAAAAAAAGAAATTCTCATTAAATAAACGAAACAAATTTCTATAATTAAGGTACATTTTAAGACATTTAAATCAAAATACTCCCATACCTTGGTGGCGCCTTTAACCAGCAAAACGTAGAACCAAATAAGCACACATAAGAAAGAAAGGAAGAAGGAGAAACCTAAAAGATAAGAACAAATGCGTTACACTTTGTACCACGCCCCAGTATGCGCCATGTTTACCTAGTCTCCAACTGCCGGGCATTACACAATGCTTACAAACGCAGGCGTGGCGATTTATAAAATCCGGTAATCGACGTTCCGTAAACATCAATCTCCAGGCGATTTCAGCCAAATGAATTACAAAAGCACAAGACCAACCACAACAGTGACACTAACGTGCCACGAAAGACTTCAGGCGTATTGGCGCACAGAAATTTTCGATGCATGTAAGATAACAAGAGGGGGGGTTGATAGAAAAACATAGACAACTCACTTCAGGACCGAGTGAGATGGCAACAAATCCGTATTGCGTATTGCAGGCCATCGTTTATTAATCGGCGTACAAATGAAATGCGCATGGTAGAATAACGAAATGTTCCTCTTATTTCACAATACAGGGTGTCTGACAATACTAAAATGATTTTAACGGGATTTTCACCCGTAACAAGAAAATTGGGCAGATTTTCTAAAATTAAGGTACATATATTTTAAAACAATTGACGATTGTGCAATTTCTGACGTAAAATAAAACAGAAGACGATCGAGAAATAAAGAAAATAACGTAAAAATAAAAAAAAAATTCATTAGACAAACAAAACTGGATCCAAATTTCTAAAATTAAGATATATTTTAAGACATTGGACAACTGTGCAATTTTTGGTGTAAAATAAAACAAAAGACGATCGACAAATAAGTAAAGAAAATTAATACATTAAAAAAAGTGATAAAAAAAATTTCATTAAATAAAGAAAACTTTCTAAAATTAAGATATGAAGACAATTCACAATTGTACAATTTTTGACGTAAAATAAAACAAAAGGCGATCGAGAAATAAAGAAAATTCAGAAAAACAAATAACTTGAAAATAAAAGAATTCTCATTAAATAAACAAAAACTGGTTCGAGTTTCTAAAATTTAGGAACATTCTATGCAAGGTTTAGCCGAGTTAAATAATTTCATTATTTCATTAATTTCTAAATCATTATTTTTAAAAATTTGTTCAAAATTATTAATTTTCGGTTGAGATAATTTGATTCATTTGATTATAATCATATTTAAAATCGCTGATTTTATTCAGGCGATTTTATTTTTGAAAATCATTTAAAGAATTTTTTTTTTAAATGCGCGTGAAATAAACAAAACTGGATCCAAATTTCTAAAATTAAGACATTTGACAGTTGTTGTGCAATTGTTGATGCTAAATAAAATAAAAGACGATCGAAAAGTAAAGAAAATTTATAAAATTAAAAAATTCTTAGTAAATAAATAAATAAACAAAATAAAACAAAAGACGGATCGAGAAACAAAGAAAATTTACAAAATTATTATTATTATTATAAAATTTAAAAAATAAAAATAAAAGAATCTCATTGAATAAAATTAGAAAAAACATAATAAAAATAAAACAAATCTCATTAAGTAAAATTACAAAAAAATAAAAATTAAAAAATTTTCATTAAATAAACAATACTTTCTACTTTCTATAAAATTGCAAAAAATTATAAAAATTGCAAAAAAATCATAATAATTTAAAAAAATTAAAATTTTTTTATTAAATAATTTTTGACGTAAAATAAAATAAAAGACGATCGACAAATTTATAAAATAAAAAAAAATAAATATAGAAAAAATCTCGAATAAAATTAGAAAAAAAATAACAAAAATAAAAAAAATCTCGTTGAATAAAATTACAAAAAGATAAAAATTTCTACTTTTTCTACTTACTATAAAATTACAAAAAATTATAAAATTAAATTTTTTTTATTAAATAAGCAAAACTTTCTAAAATTAAGATTCGATATTTGTGCAATTTTTGACGTGAAATAAAACAAAAGACGATCGACAAATTTATAAAATTAAAAAAAAATTAATCTCGAATATAATTAGAAAAAAAATAAAAAAAAAATCTCTTGCTTGTTTTGATTTTTCTGAGAAAATCGTGAATTTTATCAGACCATAATATACAGGGTCTTACTTAACTGTAATCATAAGATATACAGTGTTCTACTAGACTGCAATAATTTTATTAACAACCTTGTTATCTTTAAACAACTTTTCAATAATGATTTCTAAAAATTTGTTTAGTTATTAATAAAATAGAAAATTTTAATGAAATTCAACATTTTTATTTGCAAAAATAAACCGATAAATAAACATTTAAGACTTGAAACGGTGACATTTTGATTGTGCTTCGACAAGTGCACGCATGCGTCGACGCTCCTATTCTTTCGAATCGCAGAAACAAGTCGCATGAATTTTTAAACCGAATTACTAACTATCACTTTGATTTTTTATTATTAGCTTAAGAATGTATACGAAAAGTCAAGAAATACTTCAAATGGGGTTTTTATTTAAAAAATACAAAAAAATCGTGATTTTTATCAATACGGTTACGACGTGACTGCAAAATTTGCACTCGGTAACGGTTTTTTTAACGCACTTTACAATATGATCTACTTTGAAACTGATATGGAAAAAAAAATTGTGTTGGCAGCACCGGCACCGCTGATTCTTCTCTAGCTTGACATTTAACAATTTGAGGTTATATATTTTCTGTCCGTTGCAAATTTTTTTCCGCATTTTTTAAGTTACAACAGATATCGTTGCTTTTATAAAATCATAACCTCAACTGTCAGACACGAAACATCGATAAAACAGAAAACGATAATAACTCTACAAACACGTTTTTTTTTTTCTTTCTAAAATCAATTTTAGACCCAGTCGTACAATTCCAGGTTAATTTTTAAGCCAAAGCTTAAGCCCTTAACAACAATTGTTGAAATAATCGTTGCCATGGGTTTAAGCTTCAGCTTAAATTTAAGCTTAAACGTACAGATCGATTTTCTTGTTTCAAAAATAAACCGTGTGTACTAATTTCAAAATTTATTGAAATAGAAAAATAAATTTCCCTAGAAATTAAAAATGATGCAAAATAAAATTTCTTCAATTTCTTTTCGATTTCGTGAATTCCTCCATTTGCTTTTACTACACTGCGAAAATAAAAGTTTGCTTAAGAATGAAAACTATTACATAATTTTTGGTCAAAAATCGGCC
Organism: Dorcus parallelipipedus; assembly: GCA_958336345.1. Taxonomy (NCBI): domain Eukaryota; kingdom Metazoa; phylum Arthropoda; class Insecta; order Coleoptera; family Lucanidae; genus Dorcus; species Dorcus parallelipipedus. Next base: position 44,321,779 of record OY284480.1, on the reverse strand, counting down.
GTAAGATGTCCCTACCTAAACTGCTGAAAACTATTACGAATATAGGTTAGGTCTTCAAATTGACAGGTCGTCAAGAGAATAACCTCTGATCTCGGGCAAATGTTTCGTTTTTCATAGCTTGCCTTTACAAATGGAATAACTAAAGTGAAAATGAGTATTTTTTTTGTAAAGCAAAATAAAGCACTTTGAAGAAGTGTTCTAAGGTCAGCTAAAGTGAGACATAAAATTGGATATGGTTGTGAACAGCGTTGTTCCAAGTAGGAACTTTTTGTGCACCAGGTTGGCAGCTCCAAGGGCACCAGATTTAAATATTCAGTACCAAAAATCTTAAGCAACTTTTAATTTGGAAATTACCGATCGAAATACAATAGAAGCAAATTAACCACATAAACAATAACCACAAAAAACAAGAAGAAAGTAAATAGCAGTAAAAATCAAAACTCACTTGCAAGCGCTTCTGGTCAGAACCACCAACTTAGTAAATTTACCTGTTTACGTACAGTTATTAAAGTACTAAATTTGATACTAAAGTATCAGTTTGAATAACACTCCCTTTAGAATTGAAGATTATTTCAAGGTCAAGTGTCTTTACTGTGTGAATGTATTGGATAATCCCTGCTCTCTCTCTCTCTCTCTCCTTGTTGAAACCTACTTTAAAAGAATCAGACTATCAACCATCCCGGGGTAGTGATACCAACATTCTTTCCTTTCAGTTAATTACCCCAAGAGGAAGTTCATACAAATACCCTCCTATTTTATTCAAACACACAGCCACATCCCCCCCTCCTCGCCCTACTTTACATTGACAGATGATTGGTGTTACTCGTAATGACAACTGCAATTGCTTAAAAACTCACAAGAGGCGCTGAGTGGAGTACCATCAAAAATTTTAAAAGTCGAATTCAAACGGCCATACATATACGTCAGTGAATGTTAATGTAGCTGGCCATGGTCATTACTTATTAATACGATATGATTGATGAAAGGTGGCTCTGCTCCCCTTATAATGAATCGACCACCCTGTTCACTGCCAATACACAGATTTATTTAAAAAAGAAAAGATTATTACGCATTGCGTCATTGAGGTCGTAAAATGTTTTTGGCTTCAGCTTTAAGTAAGATTTTTTCTTTGATATTTCAATACAATGAATCATTGCCGACAAATTGGATGTTCATTTTTTTTTTTTCATTTGTAATTGACACTTTTTTTGTTTTAATTGTGATTCCAGGCCGTACCGTGAAGCCATAGTTTCGCTGGTATCTCTGATGCTCGACACGGGCCTGCCCTGCTTCAGGGGCCAGACGATTAAACTGTTGAGGGCCCGTTTCGCACCGAACGTAACCGACAAGGAGGCCGCAGCGTACATGCTGTCCGTGATCAGGAACAGCTTCCTGAACTTCCGAACCCGCACCTACGACATGATTCAGTATTACCAGAACCAGATTCCGTATTAATGCATTTCCCTCTATTTCTTGAACAATTTTTTGATTCAGTAGCTGCCAGTACAAGAGATAGATAGCATAGTCTAAAGCGATCTTTGAAATAATCGATTGTTCACTGGGGTGGGTTCGTTGTTAAATTCTAATTTAATGTAGTTTAATGGCTGTTGATTCTTGCCGTCGTGTTATTAATTATTCAAGCTCTTCTATATTTAAAGGTGCATTTTCTGAAGACGGGGGTTGGGGGGGGGGGTAATTTAAAGTAAATCTAGTCCGATGATGTCTAGTTTATAATATGTACACGAGATTAGTTGTGCTCTAGAAATCGAGACCGTCTAGTCTTAAATTATTATGAAAAGTTGTAAGTAAGTAAGTAAGAGAGCGAAGGTTTTATTTTTCGATGAGTTAATTAAATTGTGCAAAGTAAACGAAGCCCGCAGTTTTTATTGCTCATTACAAAAAGAAAAAAATATACATCATCACAACTTGCAATAATTACAGGATTATAACAACATTGTGTTTTTTGACACAAAGATTGATGTGGCACTGTATGATAAAAAAAATTATTTGTATTGTAATCCCTCTGATCTTTTTTTTTTTTAAATCACATTCAGACCCGTTTATTGTTGAATATCTCGATCCAATATCCGTCCGGGTCCGTAATGAAGGCGATCGTTTTCATTTTGCCGTCTTGCGGACGTTTGACGAAGTTGACCCCCAATTGCTCGAAACGTTCGCAGGCCTTGTCGACATCCGGCACCATTAACCCAATATGACCTGCATATGAAACAGATAAAACATTTTTTCTAAAAGGAAAAAATTTAAAAAAATTAATGGTACAGTGGTGCTCAGCTGAAACGATACGACTCGGTGGGAATTTCCTAATATTATTTTAATTTTGCATATTTTTTTAAGGTGAGCACGTAGTATTCAACTAACAATAAACAATTATAACGTTACGTCAAATTAAGAAAAGTGACCTTTGAGTGTCATTTTCATTTTCGCAGGCCTTATCACATCCGGCGCCGTTAGTCCATTAATGCTGCGCACAAATTAAATTAGTTTTAAAAATAAAGCGGCTTTTGAAAACGACGAAAAGGAAAAAATACATGTACAGGGTGATCCAAAACATTTTTCCGATGCTCTTAGGATTGATGATACATTAAAGAATAAGATCACCTTTTTTTTTTTAATAAAAATCGTTGCCGAAAAAGAATGACTACAACAAAATGTAACGTCGCTTCTAATTTTTGTAAAAAGTGACATTTAACTCATCATTGCGATTGTTTTTATTTTCTGTATTCTCTTAAAATTCTTTTTCTGACGTCGCTTCGTCTATCAAAATTCGAGAAATTAGCAGCGCCATCTATCGATATTTTTGACTATTTGCTTCAACCGCGCCAACACACAAGTTAGGTTTACGATTTGCGACTGTTTCCCTAATAATTTCTCAAATGCTTTAGAGCGCCTTTCACAATAGATGGCGCTGTTCAATGTGTCGAGTAAATACGCGAACGCGATCTGTTGATTAAGCGTTTTAGAGAAATACCACCGTAGCGCCATCTGTTATGAGAAACCGTTGACAGCTTTTCGTTATCGCTCATGTGTACATACATGTGTTTCGAAATGTCCGACATTTCTGTGAAATTTTGTCCAGCGCCATCTATTGAGAGAAACATTAGACAGTTTTTCGTTGTTGCTTATTTATATCTAAATAAAAAAAAACAATTGCACAGAGTTTATTAAAAGAAAAAGTGCATTCAATTGTTTTCTTCTTCAATACACACGTACGAAAAGTGGGGGTATCAGGAGATTCTCAATAGATGTCGCTATGGACGGTACTCGTTTCTTTTCTCGAAATTTCGTGGAAATTTAAAAATGTATTGCCGAAAATAAAAGATAGTCGCTCTAAGTACTGCCGCGATTATGCGTACAATTGTTTTTTTTTTAACTGTGCATTTAAGGCGGACACGCCGTCAAACGAATACACAAAACATGGTCGGTAATGCAGACTGCGCAGAATAGCAGTTACTAACCTATTATATTTTGTGCATATTTATTTGACAGTTAACAGCGGCTGTCAACATAACAAACTTTGACGAATTTCTCAGTAGATGGCGCTGCTCATTATATTGCGTAAATGTACGGAGTTTCACAAAAATTATTAAAAACAAAATCGCTATCGATATCGTACACGCAACTGTGCACACATAAGCGAAGACGATGCACCACTGCGCATTTTCTTACCAGATGTCGCTGCTCCTCATTATGTTATGTACACAGGTATTTCTCAATAGGTGGCGTTTCGAAATTTCGAAGAGATTGATAGATTATCACAGACTTTTTAAGATGGCGCTAGTGAATTTGGTACCGTAAAGATTAACAAAAGTGATTATTTAAAACAAAAAAAAATTTGTACATGACAAACTGTTGCGAGTTTCTCAATAGATGGCGCTGGCATTAATAATTTGAAAACGATTAAAAGCGAAAAAAACCGTCGCCTTCAATTTTTTTTTAAAGCTGACGGAAAAATTTGGGTGTCGCGAAGACCCCAATAGATGGCGCCGCAGGCGTTTTTTCCCCCGTAATTTCCAGATCGACTGTCATCAGATCGAATTTCAGGTGTATCAACCAAACAAAGAAAAAATGCAGAGCGCCCGCTATTGAGAGAAACTGTCGACAGTTTTTTTGTTATTGCTTACGTCATGGGTACACAAAAAAAATAGAATGCAAATTATTTTTTACTTCAAATGAAATAAAAAAGCAAAAAATGAATTGCACGTATAATCTCCCTATTTTCTGTTTTTTTTTTTAGTTTCGTTTTAAATTTGTTTCGATCTCTTGGTACTCATTCATTTTCGCAAACGTCATCGACATACGGCGTCGTTAAATAATCCAATAACGGACGCGCACAAATCAAATTAATTTTCAATGAAGTGCCTTTTGAAAACAATGAAAAAGGAAAAAAAAATACATAATATACAGGGTGATCCTAAATGGACTTCTGATATTTTCAGGATTGATGTTACATCAAAGAACGACATCACCTTTTTTTCTTTTTCTTCTAAAAATGAATTAACTTTTGTAAAAGTAGGCGTTGAAAACAACAGCAAAATGTAACGTAACGTCAAATTAAACTAAGTGACGTTTGATCTGTCATTCGGTTTCATTTCTAAACATTCTCAATTTCGAAAATCTTGAATATTTTGTGGAGATAAAAACGGCTTTTCACATCCCACTTGTAATTTAGATCCTACTTGTAAGTAGGATGTGAAAAGTGCGTCCGTTGTTAAGGAAATAATGTAAACACAACACAAGTCATCTTGAAAAACAGGTGAGCGAGACGCAAAATATGTTAAAAATCGTGAGTGAGAAAGATGCGATTACACGCCCGAGATGGTCTAAGAGGGATAGTTTATGAACGCAACCCAACTGTTGTTGTTTTTTTTTTTTTTTAATTCATAACCTCCACAGTTCGACATAAAATGTTGATAAAACAGAAAGCGATAATAATTCTACAAACATTTTTTTTTTAATCAGTTTCATAGCAAACTGGATGAGGATACATATTTCAAAAAAAAATTTTAAAGCAACTATTTTCTAAAATTAATATTCCTTTATTCAAAATATTGCAATTTATTTCGGTTCACCAAAATTTTAAACGGTTTTATTAATCTATTTTGTTTTAATGCAACTTCTTGTTTTGTTTATTTGAGTTAAAAAAAAAAAAAAGCGATCTGAATGAAAAACAAAAGAGAATCGAGCTTTAGAAAATAAAAAAAAAGTAAAGGAAAGAAACAAAAATTACACTGTGTAATTCTTTTTCTTTTTTGCTTTGTGTTAATCTTTTTTATTTTCTCACGTTCGCTCCGCTGAAAAATCCTCAATCCTCTTTTGTTTTTCATTGGTTTCATTTTTGTTTCTGTTTGTTGTTTTATCCTTAGATTTTTGACAGTCTCTGGAAGAATCGTCGGTCTTTTCTGTTTAGTGTTCGTTTTTTCTCCACATTTTGTTGTTTTTTTCTTTTTAATTTAAGTTAGAAACAAACCATAAGCGAGTCGATTGAAAAACAAAAGAGGAACGAGCTTTAGAAAATAAAAAGAACGAAGCAAAGCAAGAAATGACAAACATTGACGCTTCATGGAATTTTTTTGTTGCATTGCGTTAATCTTTTTTATTTTCTCACGCTCGCCTCAATCAAAAAATCGTCGACCTTCTTTTGTTTGTTTCGTCGCTGTTCTTTTTATTCAAGTTTAAAAAGAAAACAAGAGCGAATCGAATGAAAAACAAAAGAGGATCGAAAATAAAAATACTAAGGCAAAGCAAACAAAAAAAATTACCTGCACTGGCAACATGTAATTATTTTTTTTTGTTTTGCTTTGCTCTTTTTATTTTCTAAAGCTCGAATCTTTTTTGTTTGTCATTTGATTCGTTTTTGTTTAACTGAAATAGAAAAAAAAAAAAACAATTTCACATTCAAAAGGCCACTCTTTTCGTTTTATCCGCTTTGGCAATGCAGCCGAAGTAAGCCATAAAATATCAAAGTTAAATATACAGTATGAGACATAATTAGGTGTAAAAATTTTTCTCAAAGCTTCTTTAGCAATTAACCTAATGTATGTTGGTTCTAAAGTGCTCCTTTAAGAAGATACAGGGTTTATTTATAACTTGGAAACATACCATATCCTCGTGGCTCTGAGTTTCCAACGTGGTATTTACAATTTGGATCGTCCTCAGTGCCCCAATTGCTAAAATTAATGATTTTTGTTTTTAAACAATGCGAGAAGTGTGTTTATATTATGCTTACTGTGTCAGTTCAAGTGTGGCTTTTCTAGAGAAAGTCCACTCAGATCGCTCCTGCGATCCCAATTCACCGATGATGTCCCCCTCTTCTTCAAAGCCCATAAAATACAGAGAGAATTTCATTTCCGGAAAGTCCCTCTTTTGCAGCAGTTTCATGCCTAGGACGCCGGTGTAAAACGGTATCGTTCTCTTGGGGTCTTTTATGCGATACATCGTCTGTTGAAATATGAAATCCTACAAAAATACGGTGGGGGTCGTGTTACGGTGAAATACTAATTTCGGAATGCGTTTGCCTTTACCTTTGTCGATGCATCTGGTTCTTTGCACAGTTTTAAAGCTTCTTCGTTAGTGATGGGTAATTGTATCTCGGTCATCTTGCTGAGAGAAAAACTGCGATGTTCAACTGGAGATGTTTTTAAAACGAATAATGATCAATTGAAAGATAGGGGACCGGTTGATGGAGGTTATCACAAAAATAATCACAATCAGCTGACATTCAGTGTTGCCAGGTGTCACATTAAAGATGTATCCATGGGTAGGAAAGTCTTATGTACAAGGTCGTGCAAACATTTGAGCGGGAAATACAAATTATAGTTCATGACTAGAGACACGAGATGGCGACAGCAGCTACCATTGTTGATAAAACAGGACATTAATATGAGAATTTGCTTATGTGAATCACAAGTTGTGCTGTGATTAATTACGGGTGTATTTTTCTTGTATGTAATGTGCGATTTACAATTTTATCATTTATTAGACTACAAATAAGTGACAAAATACTAATTTAATATTTATTGTGGTATTCTGTAAAGTGTAAAAAAGTGAAATTGTTAAAAATGGTATTTTACTGTTGTGTACCGTCGTGCAAAAACAATAACAACCAACAAAAAATGCACATGTTCCCAAAAGATGAAAAGGTAGGCATTATCTAGTAATAGTTTTGTTAGAACAATTCATTGTACGTAAACTATAACGTTTACCTTATGTCGACAGCAAGGACACAGTATAAGTAATAAAAAAATGTACGTGGACTGCATATTTTTTTGTGTGTGCATTGAAATATTTTCTACATCACCCATGCCAAAATCATCCATTATACGACTCTGAGACAGTAATGTATTTTGATGTAAAAATGTACTTCTAGATGTATAAATTATGGTTGAAGAAAGTGAAGAATTGTCAGCTTCTCTTGTTAGAAAGTGAAGATGTAAGAAAGAATTATCGGGTATGTGACATACACTTTTCCCAAGAAGAAAAAATTATTGGTCGACGTGGAGCTAATTTGAAATTTAATAGTATACCGTCACTGCATTTACCACCTCAAACTGAAGGTACCAGTACTTTATATATTTCTATTATTTAATGCTTTGTAATATATATATGTATAATTATGTAAATTAATTACAGTTTGGGGTTTAATGTGCTTATTTTTTTAGTTCTTACTGAGCAGCAATTGTCCACTAATTTCATAATGGAAATTGACCAACCTTCTACATCTACATCTACAATAAATCTTATGCTGGAGCAGGAGGAAATAGTAACAGAAAGTGAAAAACCTTCCACCAATGTTGTAGAAATGGATTTAGATACAGAAATTCCTGAATTAATAGTCACCGATAAGCTAACAGTAGGAGAAGGTATTGTTTTCTTTTAAGAGTACAGCAAAGTGTAATGTTGCCTCAATGAGCTGTAATGCAAACTCTGAAGATGACACTGCGCGAATACTGCATCCATTAAAGGAATTTTTATGTGAAGAACGTGAAATTGTCCATGAACCAATACTCTTGGAAGATATAACTGAGGAAATTATTATACCTGACAATTTAAATTATTCTTTAGTAAAAACTAGTACGCTGACCTACATAGCTGGCTACATAGCAAAAATTTTTTTTAAAAAGGTTAAAAGTTGTGATACATGTAAGTTGGATTTAATTGGCAATATCAGCCAGTTAAGTGACGAGGATGCTTTTATTATCAAAAATAGAAGTTTTTGCCCAAATGCCTTGCTTTCTCCTACAACAACATTTACTAAATTATTTAAGAAATGCATGTATGTTTTAGATAATACTCTACCGCATATTTGTTATAAAAGTAATGTTGCCAGCACATTAAAATTTATATTATTGGCAAATATAAAAAATGAAATATTAAGTTGTAAGGAACACGAAGTCTTAGATTTATTTATTACTTCTACAGTAGAATTTCATTTATACACGTGGTGCAAGAATATTAATAAAATTTTGAAGGGGAAAATTCAGTATAACAGTAATGACCCTATTAAGTTATTGGCACACCAAAAATTTTTGAAACAGGAAATATTCACAGAAAATTCGTCACACATAAATTTAACTGTTAATTAATATTATCCATTCCTTCACTAGTTCTAGTTTTTTATGTTAGCAATGGTACAAGAGTACCACATTCTCACTTGACTTCCACCGCATGCTGTGATAACAGATAGTGAAGGAATGGATTAAATTTTTTTGAAATACGAATTGTCATGTTCTTGTAAAATTGGTATTTTTCATTTTATTTGAATTGAATTATTGGTACGTTACGTATAAATCTCTGCATCTAGCAGCCCTTTGATCACAAATTGAAATTTTGTAGTGTATATTAATATAATAAGTACTACGCTTTTTTTTAGTAAGATTTGATTGTGAAATTTCCATTGTGAAGTATGTTATAGTTATTAATTTTCTTATATTTTGTAATCAGTTGTTCATAATGTGACATTTCACAAATTTCAGATCTCGGGAGGCCGTGAAAAAATACGTGAAAGCTACAACATAATTATGATCATTAATTTACAATTAGTAATTTATTAAAGTGAATAAATTTTACATTCAAGATGTCTATGTAACAGCATATTAAGTAAGACAAAAAATTATGTTTCACGGTCTTACGAAATTTGAAACTATATGACTTTATGTTTAATACATCTAAATAGGTCACAGTTTCATATCAGTATAAATACATATTATAAAATGTTATTTGCAATAAATTATATCTGATATTACATATTTTTATTTTATGACTGTAATGGAAAATATCAAATGTTTTAATAGAATTATTAACATCATATGTTACAGTAGTTCTATTAAAATATTTTAGCATTTTCTTTTTCCTAAAAAAATTCAAAAATTATGTCAACATCGGACAAAATTAATACTTGAATTAATGAAAGAAACCCGCATTGAAAATTAAAATAGTACGTAACTAGAGACACGAGATGGCGCTGTTCTCGTGCGAGAAAAATATATATGTCTTTCCCATCTATATCTTTCTTTATCTATGGATGTATCAATGTCGATGCCCAACATGGAAAACAAAAGGCCCGAGTTTTTTTGTGTTTGTCATTTCTTATCTCGAATTTACATTTACTTACATGAAATTCTAACCGAATTGTGATTTTTGTATTTGCCGCCCTTTATTTTTAGTTCCAGTTAGAAACGAGACGTGGGCGCGACTAAAAAGAAATACACGCAGAATGCTTTCGTTATTTCATTTTAATGATTTTAATCAAAATTAACGGATTTGTGCCGCACGAACTTTTAATTTCTTTCTCGATTTTAATGTATTGCTTTTAAATAATAATTTATTATACATGCGATTTATAATTTGTGCCGGCGAGGTTGGCAGCAATGTTGTTTAGAGTGAATTTAACCTCAAAATTTCTTTATGCTTTTTTCATCGATTCTGTGGATTTGAGGTTGCTTGGAAAGATACGAATTACCGTGTAAATGTAAACATCTCGGAATTAAATTAACAGGTAACATAAATGAGATAATGAAACGCAAGCGTTTATTGTACGTTATTATTTTTCGAGGTTAGAAGCGATGGACTTCGCAAAACTGGAAGAGGCGCTTGAAAAGCGCGACAAGGACCGGGCAGACTTTACGAACCTCACTTTAAAGGTCAGTTCTCCCAAAGTCGTAAAAGTATTTTCTTTAAATTCATTGATCCCGTTCCAGAATGTACGAGGTATTGAAGATGCAATGGCTCACATCGAGGAAGAGTGCAAGACGATCGAAACCACAAAGCGCAACGTCAAGGAGCTATCGAAGCACGCACAGGCCAAATCGTTCGTGCAAATTTGCAAACTGGGCTACGTCGAAGCCCTAATCACGCACACGGGTGAATACAACGTCGAGTTGAACTCCGAGTATCAGTGCACGTTAACCGCGGAGCAGACCATCGAATTCCTAGACGAAAAGCTGATAGGTAAGAGTCACTTGTAAGGTTTTGCGTGGCGTGTAACTTTGAGGTTTTAAGAGGAGAGGTCCGTGTTGAGCGCGTACGCAACGCAAAAGGAGCAACTGGAGCGAAGGTTGGGGTTCGATTCGTTTGAAATCGATGACGACCTGCCCGATACTAAAGATATGCCCGGCCAGATCTATTCCGATAGGGGGGTTGCAATTAAACAGGGTGCATTTTATGAAATAATCGAGGAAGAACCCAATGAGGTTTATGTAAAACCTACAAAAAGGTTGTCGAGAATAAAGAACTAGGCTTTTTTTCGTTAATAGTAAAGGCATTTTGATTTGTTTTGTTACATTTAAAGAAAACCTTTGCAATTAAAATTAACCCTCCATTTCATGCTATTGCAGATTTGCAACACAGATTTAATATGTGTACTATAATTGAATAAGTGCGTTGTTCGTGGTGTTGCAAATGTGAATCGAACCTTTATAGTTTAACTAGTTTAGTCCACAGCCGAAAGTTGTGGCTGGATGTCAAGTTTTGAATTTTCATTGAGAGCGGTCCCGCGCGTTTTCATAACCTCTAAACAGCACGACAGATTTCACGTGGTCAACAAAGTAGCAAGATTAGCTAGAAGTTTCGCTTACGGTTTCTTCGTCCAGGAAGGTACGTAGAATGGTTTATCTATGAATAATTCATAGTAGTGTGTAAAATAAACTTTCTACAACTAGCTTTATATCTATGTTACAAATTTGCAACACCATGAAAATGGAGTTGAAAATTTTGTATAATTTATAGATGTCTCGTCGAAAGAAAGGTCCGCTGGAACCACTCACCCAGCAAGAATTGGAGGAGATTTGTAAGAATTGGAGTTGGAATGATGATAGTGTACTAGATCCGGAGTATCAACCTGATCAGGAGGAAGACAATGACCTGGAACCAGAAGTTGTTCCTCTATCTAAGGATTCTGATGTTCGTAACTGTCGAACTGAAGCCACTATAATTCAGCCTGAAGCAATCACAGAAGACCTAATAGAAGAGTTTGTGCCAAAATCAGTTACCCATCCATCAACATCTTCTACAAAACGCAGAGCGGAAAATATTGTGTGGCGCAAGAAGAACTTGATTATTGATGATGACGCAATCAAATTCAAAGGTGATGAACTGCTACACAATAATATATTGGATTATGATTACTTCAAATTCTTTTTCAATGATTCTCTGATCGAAATGATTGTAAATGAAACCAATGTATATAGTACACAAAGAAATCCAAATAATCCTGCATACATATCTGAAGAAAGATGTAGAAACATTTTTAGGAATCTGTATCTACATGTCAGTGTCAAGATTAACAAGATCCTGTTGCTACTGGAGATCAGATATAGGAATGTCAAATATCAGAAACGCAATGACCATAAATGAGTTTGAACGAATGAAAAGCATACTTCATTTCAACGATAACGATAAAATGCTTGCAAGGGAAAATCCTGGTTTTGATAATCTTCATAAAATTAGACCAATATTGTCTTATCTTACAAAACAATTTTCATCAGTACCCAGGGAGTCCAAATTATCTATGGATGAGCAAATATGTGCTACTAAATGTAGACATCATTTGAAACAATACAATCCCATGAAACCTCATAAATGGGGTTCATGGATATTCATACAATTTTGAGATTTACAATGGATCAACCAATTGCTCCACCAAAGTAAATCCCGATGAATGTGATTTAGGTGCGAGTGCTAACGTTGTGGTACGCTTAGCAAGAATTATTCCCAGAAATATGAATTATCAATTGTATTGTGATAATTATTATACTTCCATACCACTGTTTACACATTTGACAAATCAAGGAATATACATGCTGGGCATGATACGACGAAATAGGATACCTTGTACAAAGCTTACAGATGAGAAAATATTCAAGAAAACGTCGAGAGGAACATCAGAGGAATATGTTGCTCATGCTGATGGTGTTGACCTTAGTCTTGTTGTGTGGAATGACAATAAGGTAGTCAATTTGTTATCTTCTTGCCATGAATTACCACTACATCCTGTTAGTAGATTCAATAGAAAAGAGAAAAAGAACATAACAGTTTCTTGTCCTAACGTCATCAAGCAGTATAATGTACATATGGTTGGTGTTGATATGCTAGATAGCCATGTGGGTCGTTACAAAATTTCTATAAAAAAAATTCTATATTCACAAACCTCCTTATTTTGCCCTTCGTGTTAAAAATTTACGTGGAATTAATTTTCAAGCAAAATTTGTAAATTCATGAAATGAAGGGTTAAGATAATATTTTACTTTATCTACTTTTCAATTTTCCACAAAATTTTTATGTAGATTTCCTTTAAATATCCCGTAAATCACGACTATGTCCTTGAAATAGTGTGCAAATACATAACTGATGCGTGACCTTGAAGAAGCTCGACAAACCAAGAGGGTTTTAAACAAATATATTACATTGAGAAATGCAATGATCCTCAGCGTAATTTCAGAAATTTAAAAAAAAAACAAAGAAAGTAACGCAAGGATAAGCATAGATTAGCATTTTAGAAACTATCATACTACAATGTTTCATTATAAATATTAAATTCTTTACACAGCAGCCAATTTTTTACGCTTTGTGCATAATTGGCTTCTGCTTTTATTTTATTAACCAGCGCTTCGCGCCGGCACTTGTTTCGACGTTGTTTTTTTTTTTTTGAGAAGGTGATTAGATCAAAAAAAAAAATTTTAAGGCCTCTCGCGGTTAGGGGGCTCGCGGCAGCTAAGGAAATAATTGATTCCTTCGTGTCTCCCCCGTTCAGCGTTTTCATTTGAGTGGTCGCACGGCCTACTTATCTCTGAAAGGAGACTTTCTCGACCGTATAAGTCGGCAATACGTTCATCACGTCCTCGAAAGTCAGATTAAAAAAATTTGCGACACTTTTGTTTGAGGGGCGAGACGAACGGGACGACATGCGTTGCGTAGGAGAAGAATGGCTCTATCTTCCGGTCGAAACAACTCGGCAATATCGGTTCCGGTTACGTAAAAAAAAAAAAAATTCCGGCGCGTCACCCACCCGGAGCCGAATTATAAACCGTGTGGAGACGGCCCTGTGCATCGTACCGGAATGCGCGGGGCCTCAAAAGACTTCCAGGCGACTAATCTAGCTGTAGTCTAAAGCGCGTTCGCCTGGGTCTAGACCATCGCATCGTCCAGATCGAAAAAAAACCACCCCAATTGGGATGGCCCCATTTAAAATACATTGGAAGCACTGCGCCGCTGGAACGCATAGCGTCGGCTTACGGTTGCGCCCGAGGGGGAAGCGGCGTATGGGAGCGGCAAGAGGAAGGACGAAGCTAAGCGGAAAATTGTGGGAGGGGGGGGGCACGAAAGTCGCCTGCTGTAGCATCGTTCCGGGTGATCGGAGCTTCAAGCGCGCGGCGGTATCGCGTTCCTCGTCATTTTCTGCCATACGATGACGTGCAGTTCGATTCGATTCGACCCCCTCCAGGTACCGTAAAAAATTCCGAATAAAAAGCTTGTAAATACGCATTTTCCCAGGTTATAGGCCCCATAGGTTAGGTACCTGGGGGAGCCTTCTAGCGTGTGAGAGAGTTTAAAAAATTCTTCCCGTTTTCGAGAAATTTTCGTCAATGTCAGACGACGTAGTTTTTTCGTCACTTTTCGGGCCCTAACTCAAATCCAGGACCGGACTCGGGGCCGTGCGTCCGGAATTATATTGATGCACCTACTCTCGGTTGACCTTGACCTTGACCTCAAATGCTCTTTGAAATATTAAAAAGATGTTCAGGTAAAAATTTTTAAAATCCTATTGAATGATACCGTGTTTTTCAAGTTTCAAATTGATCTGTTGATCCTGTGCGAGAGATTAAAAAGTTGTTTAAATAAAATCTGTTTCTTCTTTAAAATCCTCTTCAAGAGCCTTCTGATAACGGATTTTTTTACGTTGCCAAAACAGGGTGACAACTGTTATTCGTTACTCTTACTAGTTTGCAAGTCAACTTTTACTCTTAATTACGTCGAAGGACAAATTTCTTTAAGAATGGCGTTTGCAAAAAAAGAAACCTGCGAATGGACGTCGCCGCCATCTAGCGACAGAGTAGCGAACTCGAATCAACGCCCGCCTAGAGGTAAGGTTACTGTATCGAGAAGGTAGCGCCAACTTTCTATCTCCTTTAATCTGGGGTTAATCAAATTCATTCATAAACTCCTTAGCAACGATAACTTGTTATATATCTATCCTTTTTCTTCTTTAGCGTTTCATCGCTTCCTTTTTAATTTGGGGGACGAAGCCGCGGAAATGAATGGCGGTACCTTCTAAATACAGTAACCTTACCTAGAGGGGTACCAGGAATTGTGACGGCAGTGTTGCGAACTCAAAGGATGAATCGCTTTTTAAGACTTTTATCATTAAAATAAATTAAATGAAAATTTAGGGTGCCCATTTTAAATCGTTATTGACGGGTTACGTTTTGAAAACGAAAAAAAAGTGATTCGCGTGTTGTAAGACAATTAACAGCGCCATCTATTGAAACGTGGCGGAAGTTAACTTTTCGTTTGCTTTAATTTCTGAATCTACTGAATTCTGCTTTGTCGTTTCTTGTGTTTTTATTTATTTGTTTATTTTTTGATCGTTTTTATAGGTAAATAAATTTTGTACGTTTGTTTTCATTGTTTTGTCAACTTTCACAGCTTTAAACTATTAACTACTTACGTTTAAAGACATTTGTAGCAGGTCAGGCACAGGATGTACCATCGCCGGCACTAAAAACGAAACGCCGTAAGTAGGTGGTAGCTAAATAAGGTTTCGCTTTTAGTGTCGGCGATCGTACATTCTTTTAAGATTACAATCATCACAGCGCATTTAGTAAAATAAAAAGTATCCGGGGATTAAAAATTTATAAAATACAGCCGACAGTTTAATCTATTTTTTTTAATCTTTCACTCTCTTGGTACTTTTCTATCTATCTATATGCAATATCTACATAAACAAGTCAAAGGCATAAAAAAACAAGATACTTTTTTGTATGAATCTTGACTCATACAATTAATAAATTGAATTGTAAAGTGCCACGCGAAATACTTGTTTGTAGTGTACCTAAGCCGATTGTATTCGTTTAGAGTAGGTTGAGACACTTCAAACTTCATTACGTCAAAATTTAACAGAACAATTTGCACCGAAATGTATGTGAGCTTCGACCGTTCTTTTCCTTTTTCCCAGAAGTATGAAAATACATCAATAGTACTGTCGGCGTGGTCTTCTTTTGCTCTCTCATGTCTCTAATATCCCCTCGTAGAATCTCTTTTTATTTATCCTTCGCATTTCGTCGTCCTCATCTTCACCGAACGACTGACGTCGTTACGTCGCTGCTCCAGACAAGTCATTTACATCAGGTCGAAGACGTCCCTTGCTGCCGACGCATCCAGATCGCTCCTCCCTGGACGACTCTTACACCAGGCCGAAGACGTCCCTTGCTGCCGACACATTCAATCCAGATCGCCAGAGTATCGCTGCTTTCTGGACGATGAGGTCGAAGACATCCCTCGTTGTCACGAGGTGGACGCAAGACGTTAGCCTGACAATACACAGATGGTGCTTCTTATTACTAGCCTACGTTAATTAATATTATTCACAATAATGGATGAGGGATGAGTGGAGATAAGAAGCTATGGAAAATGTTTGAGTTATAAGAAAAAAAAAAACACCTCTCGGTCTTCTTACGTCTACGTTCCGAGCTTGGTTGGATTCGGTCGGTAAATAAGGGCCGTGGAATTTTTTGAAGCATCCTGCGGAAACCCCCCCGTACAAAATCTTCAACCATTCCGACGTCTGATCGCAAAACGGACGCCAGATTCGCTTTTTTGGTCCTTTTTACCCTACGATGCCGAAAGGCTCGTCTCCATTCGATCACGTTTAAGGGTCGAAAAAAATTCCCGATAAGTTCTCTATACAAAAACATTGGCTGACGTTTCGCCCCCTGGCTTCCCACGGCGACGGGCGGTCGCTTCGTGACCGCCACCAAAAATCGTCCAAAGAATCCATCTAGAAGTGGTATATAATAATAATATATAATATATAATATTAATAATAGTTAAATAAAAAAAATTGTTAATTCAAAATTTTTTTGTTTACTGAACAGTTTATTTTTCTAAATGTACTACGTGCGAAATGGTAAATGAGATTTTTAAATTTTTTTCTGACAGATTGAAAAGTAAGAAAGGAAAATATGTAGCTGGTGCCGGGAAGTCCGGGTCGGCTCCGCCTGCTACATTGATTAGAAGAGATTCCGCCGATACTCTTGAGATATCGGCGGATCTCTTCTCTTCCGTAAGCTGAAGATTACGCTGGCTGAGGAGTAAGTTTTTGAATGTTTGCCTTTTAATTTCACAGTTTGTTTTGTATCTTTACTTTATACAGTGCATTTCGTATCTTATGAAAAATTAATAATTTTTTTTTTCACAAAAAATTTTTATAATATAATTTATTCCTAGTTTTTTTTGTTCTTGTTATTGTTTTTTTTTTGTTTTTGTTAGAAATTTGTTCCTTTTCTTTAATGTTTGAAATAAATTTGTTATTTTTATTTGTTTTTTTCTTATTGATTTTTAAAAAATTTTTAAACGTTCAGATAAATAGTCATTAATTATGCATTCAGCTTTCTTCCATTTAATTAGAGATTAACTTTAATCAATGTCGGTGCAACTCACCCTAATTTATTATTAGTTCCTCTCGACGGCAAGAGATGGCATTGTTTTGTCTCGTATCAGCAACGTAGCACTTGATCACTCTCTGTGGAGGAGGATAGTTTCAGTGAAACGTAGGTGATATTGCTTTTCTTCTGGTATTCTTGGCAGAACATTTCTGAAAACATAAATTTTTCTGCGCGTTTCGTTTTTAGTTGCAATGTGACGGCAACAGGTGGCGCTGTTTTTTTTTCCCTCTGCTATTTGGCGCCGTTAATCTAACGCAGCGCTCAAAACTAATCGCGCCCTCTTAATTAAACAAATCGAAACCACGAATGCGGTTCAATTAAAAAAAAAAAACTCTGTTCTTATTTTCTTTCCTAGATGTCTGTCTTAGTGACACGGTGAGTTTCTACCGTCCGTAACTTTTTCAGTTGGTATCTGGGTTTGTCGCAGATCTTTCGGATGGCTCCTGTAGATGAGGCGGTGTTGCCAGGTTGAAGGAAATTTCCCAGAATTCGAGGATTTTCTCAGGTGATCCTAAAAATGTCGATATTTCACGAACGGTTAGAAATAGGAGCTTCGGGTCTTCACCACTGGCTTTGGTTCGTCAAAATCTGTGTTGGCAGGTTGAAGCAAAATTCCCTAAAGTTTGAGAATTTTCTCAAGCGATTGTAAGAGGGAAATGGGTACAACGCACAACAGTTATGAAATAATCGTCCTACAAATGGCCACCTGACGTTTTAGACTATCATAGGCGACCTAATTACTATGATACACTGAAAACAACTTTCGAATTGCATAATCTCTCCGGTGAAGCTTTCCCAAATTCGCGCCATAATTACTCGGAAAATTCGCCTGTAATTCATTAGTATCTTAATCTAGTCAGAGGGAAGTTCCTCTTGTGTATCATAGTGTGGTGTAAAACCATGTAAGTCTACTTATTATTACCCCTAATGAATGTATTGTTTAAGTTAGCTGGCGTACCTTATTTTTAGTAATGTAAATAATTGCGTTATACTGTTACAGTATAAATCGAAAGCTTAAGTATTATATTAAACATAAATAAATACAGACAAACATAATTGTACAAAGTTCAACTTACCCTAACAGCACACTTTAACAAAATAGAGCCTACATCATGCTCTGATAGCAACTAGTTTAAGATCTTTCTCTTTATGCAGATCGTGGGTTTTTATAGGAAGTGCAACTCGAGCAATTCCGAGTTGTTACGAGACCGGAAAGGTACGATAGATTACGAGATACTTGAAATCCGTTTTAACTTGTTCAAGGTTCTGCACTTGCAGAGGGCACATGTCGAGGTCGCGCTAGATGCAATTCTCTTATCTCAAATTCGCTAAATGAATCTAATATTTTAATTTACTTTCGCCTTGTCACAATACAATTCTAAAAATGTCGATATTCCTTGAACGATTAGAGATGGGAACCTCGGGTCTTCACTGCTAGATTTACCTTGTCTAAGGCTGCGTTGTATAAAAGGTTTAAGCCGGGGTTAAAGTTAATCTTAAGTTAGAGTGTGACACACAAATGTTGTACGACATAACAAGTGTCACATTCTAACTCGGGATTAAAGTTAATCCTGGCGTAAACCTTTTATACAATGCAGCCTAAATCTGCACAGTGATTGTTCCGAAATTATTTCTGGAAAGATCGGGCCTAAATGTAAAAAAAAAATTAACCCATAGACGTAGTAGATTCTCTTGAAAAAAGGTGGTCACGCTGTAGAGCGTCGCATATCGTATATTATGGCATTGGCCATAGGTTGCTTACTCTTTTTCTTCTTCCCCCCACCGTTGCCAGTTTAGTTATTTCATTATCAGATCTAATGACTTTCTGTCGAAATTTCAGACAACTTTCAAACACATCGAAAACTTAATTTAGTTTTAGTGTTGCCAGAAAAATTGTATCTATTCTTTGTGTATTGAATGCCTCTTTATTTTCGTGATAAATTTTCATATACACATAACATAATAGATGGCGCTATCAACATATTATTGTCGCAGCAACAAAGTTCTTGCAAAATATTTTATTATCGGACACATTATTGTAAACTGCTCCTAACCAAAATTTTAACTTTATGTTGCAACAGCGCCAACAAAATGTTTCGAATTTGTTTGTGATTTTGAATAATAGATGGCGCTGAATTAATCAGGTTTGTACAACGAGGAAAGAACAACAGGTGGGAAGATGCGACAGTGGGAGAATGCAACTACATTTAACGGAAGTTGGTAGGTCACTTCCTTCAGTATGGCTGTTTGTTGACATCCGTAGTGGACAAATATAATTGCCGGATTTTGTGTTTGTATCTGAGCGTAGTACGAATTTATGTGTTTATTTAACAGCTATGATTAATAGTATTGGAACCATGTACGAGCACATTCCCGCGTTCAGCGCCGCCTAGCGGTGATTTGTGAATTACTGTTACGAAAACATTTCTTGGAGTTAATTTATTGCATATCACAATTTTATTACAACAGTCAAATTCCAATGTACTCTGATCATTTGAAACAATATAACACAAATGCACAATATGGCCGTTGGTACGCTGTCCTAGCATGTTCATTAATGTGCTTTTTCCTAGATGCAAGATGATGTTATATTATAGACTTCAGTTAAAAAAGTGAATGACTTTTAAGTTAGTTTTGTAGTGAAGTAGTGAAAGTAAAAAAGACCAAAATTAAAACTACCCTTAAAAGTACATTGCGCGTTAGGAAAAATCTATTAGGCTTAAACAGAATACATTCGAGGAATTTCAAAGTTACTGTATTATAATTGCAAAGCAAATTTTATTCCTAAGGGTTTCGTTTGTTCCACTCGGTTAACCCACGTTTTCATTTTCTGCTGGTTCTTCCTCATTCACGGATTCTTCGTCTTCATCTCCTTGGTGGTGATTGATGAAAAGGGTCGACAGCTTCGCAATCGAACCGACCGCTTTAAACCTCGTCTGTGCTTTGATTTTATCCACCTTTTTCTTCCACTACAAGAAAAAAAAACAACTTTCTTTTTCGTCTTCTTCTATTTGACGATCATTGGCCTTCTGAATGTAACATTTATTTTTAGGTGTTACTTACTTCTTCGTCTCTCGAAGGCATTTCGGCCAAATAATAAATCATATCCTTCCTCTGGGGATCCAGGATTGCCAAAACGGACACGCAACCATCGACCGTACCCAATACAAGAGCCTTACCGTCATGCGTACTTTCGACGGCGGATAACTCTGCCTGACAGCGATAGTTCGCGATCATCTCAGCATCCGCAGTTCTGAAATGACGCCGCGCCGTCAAGAAAAACTGCAGACATTTTGAGACGGGCCCACCTGAATACTCGCAGTGTTTTCTTCCCGCCGTGGTAGTATAGAACGTACTCGTCCGTCTTCGTGAACATGCAGATGATTGTGAAGACGCCCTCCGCCACTTTGGGTATGTAAGTCTTGACGGTCTGTCCCTTCTTCAACTCGATCAGTTCCAATCCGCCCCTAACGCATACGGTGTTGATTTAATCGTACACAAGAATCCAAGGGTTAGTACCTGGCGGGTGCGTAGAGTCCGTGCTTTCCATCTTTGGTGCAAATCCCTCCCCATTTGGGCACGCCCCTCAGATGCTTTTTGTTTTTTATGTCGACGATGATGCTTTTGTCGGCCGCGGTGATGGCCACCAGGTGTCCCTTGTGTGGCATCGCAACGAGGGAGACCACGTCCTGAAACATCCGCCGGTTTCTACTAGATTTAGTAAGGGAGAGAGACGTACTTTGATTGTACTGCTCTTCAGGGTGATGCGGTGAACGAGGGCGCCTGTTTTGGCGTTGTAAACTATGATGCATTCTTTGTTTGCTTTGTCTGCGGAAACGGCGACGATGTGTTGTTCGTCCGATGTGATTATGGCCGGCTTGAAGGGAACGCCGGTCACGCTCTTCACCGGATACTCGAAGGTGTAATCCAACTCCCCGTCTAAATTATTATTTATTTGATCATGCGGAAAGTGTTCATCCCTCGAACTATTTAAATACCTGGTATACACCTCACGCAGGCGGTCGCAGTCGTCCTCACCACGTCGGTTCCGGCCGGATTGCTGGGTTTAGATATGGCGAGCACTTTCGTGCCCCCTTCCATCAGTGTTAACTGTCGAATGCCGGGTTGTTCCTCCTTGAAGATTACCTGCTGCGTCAGCCTGTACCAAATCAAGAAGTTACCAGATTCTGCCGACAGGATGTACCTAGATGATTGGAAAAAAAAGTAGAAATTGAGGGCATCGTGAGGCATAGACACGGACTTTCCGTCTGGGGTGATGAGGGCGTGGGTGACTATCGCCCCCAGGGGACTAGCGGCGAGTTTGGCAATCAGTTTTCCCACCCTCAAGTTCCACAACCCGACGCAGTTCCTCGTTGCGGTCACTGCGAGCCCGAGGTCTTGGGTCAGGCTAAAACAAACAAACCATTTCGTAAATTAATCAGAATCTAAAATGCGTTTAGGACCTGATCGAATCGATTTGGAGCTCGTGCCTGTCGATGACGTGCACCTGCTCGAAGATGTTGTTGATGTTCCAAACTTTCACCGTCCGGTCAATCGACGACGTCACGATGCTGTTCCAGTTACCGATCGTGAGGGCTTCCAGCTGGATGATTCTGCCGAAATGCGCGTCCAAAATCTTCACGAGCTTGCAGCTGTCGACTTGCCAGACGTACAAGTTCTTTCTGTAAATGTACAGGGTGTGAAGAAACCAATATATTGTAACTGAGATAAGAGAACCCGCAAAGATGTACAGCTGATTAAATTAAGTAAACATAAAAACTATAATGTAAACAAAAAGATGCCTCCGTCGTATGACTCACCCGAAGTGCAGGAAACGGAACACCTGCAAGAAACGCGCATCGTGTGCAAAAACTATGATTCATCTACGGGAAAAATCCAGCGAGGAATTATAACTTTCAAGGCAACAATTGACGTCACAAAACCCCTATAAAAAACCTAGAGTGAATGCTAGATTAGTAGTAGAAGAACCAATCTCTTCAGAGTGTCATGTAGACTAGTTGTCTTTTAGTGCAATACACGATGTAAGTAAATTGTAATCATTGTTAATTAATTAGTTAATAATAAATGTTTTGTTATATTAAGCTACGTCCCTAGTTTCATGTTACTCCAAAAATTACCGTAACAATATTTTGGAACCTGCCCCGGTTTTCTCTAGTTGCCAACTTCAGTTCATTCGTGGCATAGTAAGTATTTCATTGTTGGAAGGAATAAAGGAAATAAAGCGCTTGCCCTCACCTAACTCCAGATATGGCGTAGTTCTTTCGACCGCTTAACATAATCGAGTTGGAGTAGAGCATTTTGGTGGAGATGTTTCGGATTCCGTAGGGCAGCATGAAGACTTTGGCCTTCAACTCTTGCCCCTCCTCGACGTCGAAGTCCCAGATGATGTAGCCGTTGCTGGTCGTTGCTAAAAAGCGACGGTTTGCTCCTCTCGCCCCCTGTTTCGGTCTCACTTACCGTAAAGAATTTTCTCGTGCCTGTCCAACTTCATTTGCAGGACGACTTCCGTGCCGTCTGTGGGCGACCTGGGTAGGTCTTCGATTTTGATCCACCTTTTTTCGTCCAGGCTCCTCTCGTACTTCGATACGACGTGGCAATCGTCGGTCGTGCAGATGTAGAGGGTGTCTTGATCCTTCGTCATCGTCATAGAGCTGTAGGACATAGATCAAAGATTACTATAGATAGGCAACTCGATTTAGGCTGGGTTGCACAAAACATTTGAGCCAGGTTTAAATTTAAGCTGAACTTAGACTGTGATAAGTTATGACGTACAGCATTCTATGTGTCACATTCTAAGATAGGTTTAAATTTAATCCTTTTATGCAACCCAGCCTTAATGAATGAATCGATTCATTTTATTTCTTACTCATGTCGCCGGCGGCGCTGGAGTGAAATTTGAATTTTGGCGGGCATTTGTTCATACGCCTTTTGTTTTGTATTGTGCGTTTGATCCGATGCAATTTTTTAAAGATCTTTTTCATATGAAATACTACTAACAAACATTTTGTATAAAAAGTGATATAAAAAACTACATCGAATCGAACAAACATTACAAACAAAAATATTACGTTTAATACTAAAAGTATATGAAAGAATTAGGTACATGGGATGTCAGAAAAGGAAACAAAAAATACAATTTGCAAACAGTCCTTATGTATAATAATAATTATTGTACAGAGACAAAAATTTAAAAACCGTACATTGACAGAAAGTTATATGAATAGTGCAGTATTCAAAGTCAAAGCAAGCTTTTAAATTAAGTTTTCCGTCTGTTATATATTAATACATTAATACAGTACCTCAAAAAACCCAAAAATATGATTTGGCTAATATGTTAAACATGACACTTTTATTATTATTATTATTATTAAGATATGAATGATACAAATAAAGAAGTTTTTAATAGCAAAAATTTAATGCTACTGCTGCAGTCGTTTTACCAATGAAAGCTTATAACATTTTGATTTATATTTTAAATGCAACCTTAAGGCTTGTTGTTTAATACTATCATTGATATTTTTAGTTTGTACCCAAGTGTAACAATAAAAATTAATAAACATATTTACAAACATTTTGTATAAATCGTGATTTTCACATGCACTAAACATTTGTTTGTTAATATTTGCATCAATAATGAGATACAATTTAGTCAATAAATTATCCTCAGAACAAATATGTGGCAGCCAATAGTGTACAATTTGAACACACAAATCAAAAAGAACGATAAATTTTGTTCTTGGCCTCAACGAAGCATTTGGTCGGTATTCTCTGATTTCAATTAAGTTATGTTCACTTGTGTCTTCCTGAGTGATTAACTCTTTTCGACACACAGTACAGGCACCAATTAATTTTAAGATATTTTTGGACATGTAGCCCGCCAAATACCCATGTAGACTCATTACAGTATTGTCAACAGTAGATTTTAGAGTGATTAACCTTTCCTGTCCATACGTAAGTGGCACACAATTCTCACTTTGAACTACACGTATGTCTAAATAATGACCTAAACTATCTAAAACACCTTCAGATTCATCCTCTTCACAGTTTGCATTAATGGAATGTGAGGCCAGAAAATTGTTAATAATTAACGTCTTAAAAGCATTTGTAAATGCAGTACATGATGGATTGACATTTCGCACCCCATGGCTGCGAATGCAACTGAAAAAATTCTCCAAAGGATCTTGGTTCAGGTTCCTTGTAAGTAAGAATTCAAAATCTGAATGTTGTAATTTCTGCCACAAACGAATCAAATTTTGCAAACTCAATATCCAATTGGTTACAGTCGGTGGCACAAATTCTTTACCATTCCCAAAATATTTTATTGATTGTAATACTTTTATGGCCTCGTGCCAAAATGTAATGTGATTAGTTGCCTTACTAACAGCACATCTCAATGTTTTCCCATCTTTAGGCTGAACACTAGAACCATTCACACCTCTATCAAATAATTTGTCCATGAATAGTAAAAAGTTGGCTGTCCCAATAGCTTCATCCGGCATCAGTCCTTCACGTCCTACAGTATTAACAATTTAATAGATCTTTATTATTTAATAATAGCAAAAACAAGTCTTACCGTTCTTAACGAGCCCTCTCATGGTTGACTGTACCCGATGTGAAAACACTTGCGCAGCATGTTTTACCTTCATTTTTTTTACTTTAAGTTTAATTACATGTTCATCAGTTAGACGACTT
Organism: Dorcus parallelipipedus; assembly: GCA_958336345.1. Taxonomy (NCBI): domain Eukaryota; kingdom Metazoa; phylum Arthropoda; class Insecta; order Coleoptera; family Lucanidae; genus Dorcus; species Dorcus parallelipipedus. The sequence goes on along the minus strand of OY284480.1, from coordinate 44,296,889 downwards.
AACATGCGGAACATTTCTTTTCTCCACTTAAAACGAACGTCATAGTTCAGCATATTGTTTCTCATCCCCTTCAGCAAATGGGGAATATCAAATAACGGAAATATTTCCACTGTATCAACAATAAATGAGTATGTTTCATGTGATCGTCCTTCTTTAGCACAATTCATTTTACTTTCTTGGACCAATTTATTAATAGCAGCTTTGTTATATTTACCACTGTAAATCCTACCTCCATTAAATGATGAATGATAAGTTTCACATTTTTTGCAATTTCTGCATTCGTCATCCCATTTTGTGTGAAATAGTATGCCACAGGTTGCTTCCATTTTTTTAGCAATACCTGAAAAATGTACCTTTGTATTATTATTATGTTTTAGTGCATAGTTAATCTTTCTGTTTCCTTTGATTATTATACTAAAGTGGACTGTACATTCTTTGTGTTAGCAAAGTGTAATAATCAATTGTACTGTTTGTTCAACAAATTCAATATATGAATAACATACCTTTAATCATGAAGACAATAGCATGATCAGCAATCTTGGTTGAATTTCCATCTGATGTATTCTGAAATCCTTCTATTTGTTGTTTAGTCCGGTCATAGTGTAACAGGGGTTGTAATGACATTTCGTCATCAACATCAAAATGCAATGTCTGTCCCTTGGATTTAGATGCTGTACACTTCTCTTCAGGCTCTCCAAAATAGGTATATTAATTCCACATTTAAATGGCAGTTTTGAAAGCATAAGACACAAGTGTCTTACGAGACGGAAGGGCAAAGATTTTTCTTAATAACGCATAACTTTTTGGCCCACGTTTAAGCAGTGCCAATGCTAAAATTTTATCTTCTTTACTAAATCTACGTCCTCTTGGACGGTATTGTGTTATTTGTGATTGCAAAAATTGGTAAATATATGGATTGACTTTCCTCTCAAATATTGCGCCACTCTCTGTTTCTTGTATTGCAGCTTTAATTCTTCTTCTGTTGCTGTCCACAGTAATTTTTAGTTTACGAGCAACTACTCTATATTAATTAGCTATTTTGTATAACTTAAAGGCCTTGGGAGTTAACTGCGCCTGTTTCTTTAACTTTACTTCCAACAAAAGGTTTCTTCGTTTACAGAAAATGTTTCTGTGCAATTTTGATGGGCTTTTTCCTATAAGCTCTGTGGAAACCTGTTCTGAAACAAGCGATGTTACAGAGCAGCTGGGCTGAGGAGATTTCCTTTGAGACGTTGCAGGCACAGCTAGTTCCTCCACGTGTTCAGACATTAAGGGTGTCGGATCAACATTTTGTTCGGCAACTGTAAATAAATATTTTTGTAGTTGTTCAGTGAAGACAAAAAACCAAATTTCTTTACCTTTTTGTATGTGAAGACTTGGAATACTTCCTACTTTTAAATTAGTCCTATTATTTACCATCACAAATTTCGTATCATCACTGATGATGTGCACATCACAAATTCGGTAACTTTTGCGTACTGCGTCAACACGTTTTTCAAGTGAATCTTCACGTCCAATACTTATGCACCAAATTTTCATTTGCTAATATAAAAAGAAAATAATGAATAACTATTAATGGACACTCAACGTTTCACTGTCGTTTGACAGCTTCAACAGGAATTTTTCTACATGTATCTTAAAACAAAATTAAGCAGAGTGATAATAGGTACCGTGCGAATTATGGAAAAGCCAGAGTAGGCTTATGACATGTGCAAGCTTACGTCCTAGATAAGATTACTTTTAAAACAAACTTCAAAATAATTGTACCTGTGTTAATGTCAAAACATCACAATAAAAGCTCGAAATATTGTCCTTCACTTGCAAAACCTAACTGCATCCGCCTTATTAAATTTAAACTTTCTAATATACATAAATGATTTTTGTTCACTTGAAAGCATTCTAATCACAATTTTAAAAATATTTTAACATTTATTCCCTGACAAATCTGGATATTAATTGTCAAAAGGAAATTTATTTAAGACACGTTTGGAGATTCCAAAGCCAACTCTGGCCTGTATTCAAAAAATCGCAGGTTAATTTGTATCGCTACGTATTGATACCTCTAAATATCAACAACTGAGCACTAACTCATTTCAATTAAAAGTACATATCTAATACCATTGAATATAAACCTACTCTAGAAGGGCAACGCAATGCTTAAAACTGGCAGCCTGAAATTGGAGGTTCACGCGGTCAGCTGATGGAGGTTGACGCTAAATAATCTGGTTGTTCACAGAGGGCAGGATAATTTCCAAAGACGGTGACTTTAAATGGTTTGCATATTCGATAACGCCAATGAGATTTATCTTTCACTATTACCACCACTATTACTTAGTTCTATAAACAGATGTATTACATTTTCATTAGCTACTTTTTGTCCGCCACTAAATGAACGAAATTAGTTATGGCTGGAAATCGTTGCGAATATTTCAATTGTGGAAAAACTGCAAGAAAATTCCCTGGAATAAATATGTATTTGTTTCTAAACGACGAGGAGCGACAAAAACAGTGGATTTTAAATTCTGGTAGTTACAAAAATTTAGAAAAAATAGTAGTTTTACTTTTAAAGCGGCAGTTTTTTTAAACTTAATTAAAGGAAGTGCCATCATAGCCGGCACCGGTTTCAAAAGTTTTTGTCGGCGCCACTTTCAAATACTGTTCCCGTCTTCTTTATATTTTTTTACTTTATCCTAAAGAAATTAGGATTAGAATATAACCCAATAAAACGTAAGTTAACAATTCTTATTTATTTAAATATTTAAATATGTACATACCACGCCTATTGCTAAATGAAAAAAATATATTGTAGTGATAAAGTTGTCCTTATAAAATTTCTTTTTCTATTGTAGTAATTTTTAATTTTGAGGTTTGATTCAGGCATTTCAGGGTTATGATTCTTTTAGTTAACAAATGTGTTAAAAATTTTGTTGTGAATTTGTGTTTTATAATTTCTAATAAGTTTAATAAATCGTCTACGATTGTCACTAATCGTTTACAATCTATCTATTAATTAGAAATTTCAGGTTCTTGTTTGTTTATTTAAATTTATTTGGTTTTGATGACTCAATTACGATTGTTTAAAAGTTTATCTGCGCGGGCATTGTTAAAATTAACTGAAGCTCATATCAATCCCAATGCTTTTCAAAAAAGTCTTGCAAATTGGCACTGCAAATTTTGAGTCATTCCGTTGCTGCAGCAATCAGAACAAAATCAGTGCAAAAATTGGCGAATTAAACAGTACTACAGCATTAGATACAGCCAACTTCGTTGAAATAATGAATAGATTGTTTGATGCACTTAATAGTAGGCAAAGATTTTGTAAGAATCCATATAACAAAGCATTGTCACAAACGTCAATAGAAGGTTACAACATTTTATTAGAAGGACGTGAAATAATGAAAGAAATAGAAAAAATTGATTTTAAAGGAAAAGTCAGCAGACCTCCTTGTTTTGACGGTTTCATCTGGACTATAACAGCAATACTGGAATTATACCAAGATGAAAAGGAAAACGATTATTTTTATCTATTAACTGCTCGTTTAAATCAAGACGTATTAGAAAATTTATTTTCTATATTTCGGCAACAAGGTGGATATAACCGAAATCCAACAGTTCACACTTTACGAACTAGCTTTCGTCTTGTTGCTATTACAGGATTACTACAACCACCAGAATCTTCTAATTGTGAACCTGATGATGACGTTCATTTATATATACCTGATATCACAGAAACGAACCTCTCTCAAAATCCAAAATCAGTGATTTCAGATGAAACTTCTCTACCTTCTCCATCTTCTTCTTTGTCTTCATCGTCTACACCTTTTCAACACGATTTAATAGAAAAACAAACACCAACATTAGAAGAATGTTCCATAACATATTTTGCAGGTTATTTAACTAAAAAATGTTTAGATAAGTATAACTGTAACTTCTGTATGGAATCACTCTTAAGTCCAGCAAAAGAAGAACTAAACGATTCTCGAGAACTTCTTATAGTTAACAAAAACTATTCGCGTTCTGAAGAAGTTTCCTCAATAATTGCTTTAAAAAATCCTTCCCAACAATTTTCAGATGTTTGTAAGTATTCATTAAAAATATTTGAAAAGGTTTTTAATGAAATTAAGGAAAAACAAAAAGTAAAACAACGCATCATTGCGGCAATTGAGAAGTTTCTAAGAAGTAATGCTTCTTACTGGGTAGAAGAGTCTGTATGTCAGGAGCATAGAAACTTTATTATAAATCATTTAGTAATGACAAAACTATATTTTCATTGTAAATGGTTGTCAGATGCAAAAAAATTTAAATCGTCGGATAAAATTTCCCAAAAGTTGCAAATTTTAAAAAACCTTTAAAATATAATTGATTAAAACTTAGTTTAATTTATATTTTTTAATTTATTAGTTTTGACTTTTAATTAAAACTATTCCTGTATTTCCACTGTTCATTATTTTTTTTTAGTATGAGTAGAATGTAATGTACAGTATAAGTGAAAATGATTGAGTTCATTTGGGTAATTAAATTAGAAATAATTATATAATTAATAAAATGACAACACATTTTATTATGTAACCATGCAAGATTTGATATAAGAATTAAATTTATCGTTGTAGTAAAATTTCAGATAGAGGCATTCATTAGTGAACTTTTTTCATCTTTGCAACTTTTGATACGTGTTACAATTTTGGTCACAAATTAGAAAAAGCAGCCATTTTAATTGTTCTATTTTTTGACTAATAGCGTTTTCAATTCACTTGCACCGGTTGCACTCAGTGTATTTGCATCTGCTTCTAACCTCATGTAACAACACGAGATGAAGATATTCTGAGTGCGCACTAGTGCGGTCAATCGAAAACGGTATAAACCATAACAAGTGTCAAAATTTGCAAAGACGCAAAAACGTTCACTAAAGAATGACTCTTTCTAAAAATCAAATAGTTATCCATATAAAAGGTATTTGTTCTTCGTGTATATTCCGTTCACGTTTTTTTTTTGCATTCTAGTAGGCCATTTTTTTTCGTTAGGTTACGTGCATGTATTTTGAAGGAAGTCAAAATGTGACAGATGTAAAATTCTGACACTTTAACGTCAGTCCCATCGACTATTGGTGCTTTCCTTTTACCACAAATCTCATCTCAGATCAGATAAACGTCATTTCCGTTATCACGAACAAGTGAATTTGAATTGAGATTTCAACCTTCCACCTTGCCGCTCGAGCATTCCCATTCCTTGTGAGATTGAAATCTGTTCAAACTTACTTGTTCGTGCTAACGGAAATGACGTTTAAGTGATGTGAGGTAAGATTTGTGGCAAAAGGAACGCAGCTTATATTGCTTCTTATACTCTATGATGGCATGAAGAAAGTAAAATAATAACATTAAAACAAATAATTACTTGTGACTTTTTAATACCAAGTCAAAATGCTAAAAATCATCAATGTTTTTCGGCGTCAGTTTTCAAAAATATAACCACAAAATTAAAAACGAACGTCAATCAAATTTCTGACAAGTATATTTTTTTGTGGTACCAACAAAAATGTCACCCTAACACGGCCCACTTTGAATGCAAAAAGAACGTGAATGAATTATATGAGCTACTTTTTTTAATAAGAGGCGCTGCACCCACTTAGATTTTTTTAGTAGTTACCGAGATATGGCCCGAGAACACACTGTTGGGACACCTGTATATGTTATTAAAAAGGAAAAGCAGTTAAAATACTTCGTGACTTAATGAAATCACTTTTGGATTACACGATATTATAGAGTCAATGGAAAACGTTATATGTTAATAGCAAACAAATTATTTTTGCTTTTGTAAAATGTTGTTTTTAATTCGGTATTTTAAACGGGCTTTAAATTTTTTAACCAAATTGAACGAAATAAATTTTAAAAAATCGCGTCTGCAAAGTGTTCGCAGCCGTCTGAAGGTTTAAGCCATTAATATGCCGCTCGTGTTAACTACTTTCAGGATTCCAAAATCAAATCTACCTAATTTTCATTTGCAATTTGGTTGTAATCCGCATTTATTTTGATTTTTGCTCCATAGATGGATACCACATAAATAATAATACATTTCCAGATTTCTTACTATAAAATGTAATAGACAATTTAAATCAAGAGATGGCAGCAGTTCCTAATGGAAAGATGCGGTTGCCAATTCATTCATTTACGTTGCCCTTCTACAGTACGTTTATATTCAATGCTAATACTTACCTGTTCATTTGGTGGAAAACTGTGAAGAGGTTTTTTATGTGCTGCACACATAGGTACACAACATTTAAAAGGTATTGTTATATATATATAATTAAATTACATTATTAATTAATTCAACGCTCAAGCCAAAAGCCAACACACGACCGCACACAACACACGCGTAAACAAAGATCAACTACCTACCGGTAAATCCCTACACACAACTGAAGCGGCCGTTAAAATTTAAATTATAAAGACGCGAGCGCGTTATGCGACATGAGTAAGAACTAAAATGAATTTACCTTTGTTGTAAAGAGAGTGCTGTAGGATATAAATTATCTCTCTCATCTGGCAACATTGCACATAAACAATATGCGAGTGAGAACGGATAGATAAGAAACTGTACAGAAATTTATTTTAGAGCGCCATCACTACAAAAACTCATTACAGGACACTGCTTTATCGACGGTTTTTATATCCTGTGAGTTGCATTCAAGGCGGCGATATTATTTAAAATCAAACTCTACTAAAGCAACTAAAGAAGAGCGAAGAAAGCTTCTATTTTTAAGCAAGTGATTAACCTGTGAAATTCTAGGGGCTCAAATTCCACGTCCTTGGTGCAATAGCCAAGGATCATCCTGTCATCGTCGATGTCTCCGGTCCAGAACACAACTTTATAATCAGTCTTGTTAGCATATTCAATACCTGCAAGAATCTCGTTCAGTGCTCTCACAGTTTCAGTATCGAAAGGGGCTAACTTAGAATCGGCCATTGACTTGCGTCGTACGGACTTTTGAAAGTGTCCTGCAAGGTCCCCCTCAAATCAAAACGAGTCCAGGTCTTCGGCCCGTAAATGAAGAGGTCGTGATTCAACAGGTACACCCCGCACACCTGCTCCTCCTCTTCCAGGGGGTTCTCCACGAGCGTGAACTCGCTGGACAGCATGTTCAACAAAACCGTCTGAAAATATTTGGGTTGAAACTGCACCTTGTTATACCTGGTAGGTACCTGATTGTTGTTGGTATAAGCGGCCGCCCATTTATTATCGGGGCTCAAGACCAGCTGTTGCATGATCCCCTCGATGTTGGGGTTGACGTCCCTGGTCAGGTCGCTGGTGGACAGGTCCCACGTGATGAATCGGTTTGAGACCGAGACCACGTAGCGAAGATCCGAGGTCAAGCAGATGGAGAAGACCGCGAATTGATGGCCTTCCAGAGAATACTGCAACGAACGCATTAAAGAAGGTTTAAATGCGCGAAGGGGTTTACCTTGAGGGGCCCCCCGGGTGTGTGCAGGCAGTGATAGAGCGGCATGAGGGCGCAGTACGCGGGGCCTTTGATGTCGCAGTCGTTGAGGAGCATTTTGATGTTCGGGTTGGTGCTACTTTCCGGGAGGAGTCTCCCGACCAATTGGGGGGCGAGCATGTTGGGGTACTGAGCCAAGACCGCTCCGCCCAAACGTAACGCGTCTGCCACCAGCATTAACTCCCTAAAATTCATAGAGTCTTTCAATAATGTCTTCAGAGGAATCCCTTATTACCTTTTCGCTTCTTTGTCATCTCTGTAATTGGAGGCGTCCTCGAAGTCGGCCAGAACGGCCTGCAAGGGGCAACTGCTCAACTTCGAATGCAACCACTCGTAGTTGAAGAGCACGTTCTCGTAGAGGTCCTTGAATCGCCTCGATCTGACCAGATGGTAAGGCATTTCGCCGAACTTGCGGAGATTATACCTCGAGATCGTCCCGTCCTTGGATTGAAACAGAAGAGGTTGCACGGGGACTTTCCTGTCGGCGATGCCCTCTTTGTCGGTGAGATTGAAGCGATGCCTCTGTATTTCCGTGTACTTGAAAGGCTTGGGCTTCCCCCCGCCCCAAATACCCAGGTAGTAATCGGCTATCATCGAGTGGAAGTACATGGCCATGTTCATGTTTTTGAAGTAGCGCTCCTTGGCGGCATCTCTGAACTGCCTGTGGTACCAGTTCATGACGCTGACGCCATCCGCTTCCCTCTCGGATAAGTAATTGGGCAAGTCGTTCCTAATTCTGGTCCAAAGTAGAGGGGGGATCCTCCTGACGGGGGGCAAGTGGTACTGGTAGACGTCGTCCAGGACTTTATCGTCCAAAGAGATCAGGTCTTCGAGCTCGGACTCGGAAAGTCCGCTCTTCGCAGCTGTTATGTAGGCCAAGGCGTGGAACACCAAGATGCGACCGTGCTGGATGGAAAAGTGTTGGCCGGTCCCAAAAGAACAAAAATCAAAAACCCTACCTGCTTTTCGATCCTTTCGAACAGCATCATGATCGAGTCCATGACGGTCGATGCGAGATGGGTGTCCGTTGGTTTAGTGTAACTGCGCCATCTGCATATCTCGGCGAAGACCAGCTTGACGAAAATGGGCAGGCTGCATTTTTCGATCGCGTTCGACACCAAACGCCATTGGTAATTGGTGAGGTCCCTGCAAGCACGGCCCATCCACATTCTTTCAAGAACGGGATGGAATTAACGCGCAAAGAAGTAAATGGAAGAAGTAGTGCACTCGTACTTTATGACCTGCATTGCCAGTTCTTCCCCCAACGCCGTCACCTCGATGAAGTTCTCATCTACGTCTATCATACGTCGCAGGACGTGGTAGTCCTTGGACACTTCCGGATTGCTTTCTTCACACGCACAGGACACGATGATCTGAAATAATTCGCAGGTGACTTTTAATTGTTGGGAGAGCGGGGGATTTACTCACCTTGCAATTTGGGGGTAACCTCGTCGGTAACCAAGACACTTTATTGGTGTCTTGGGTCCCCGTCAGTTGATCTACGGAGTCGAAGAATAAAACAAACGGTTGCTGTTTGGTTGCCATGGTTAGGAGCTGCTTGAAATGAGCCGTCAGAGGTACGATGTCGTCCGGAATTGTATCGAAGGGGATCATGAAGTTGTAGGAGATCTGTAACGCAGATGTTTAGTCGTTGTAAATATTGCGACATCCCCCGAACGCCCCCTAACAAAGATTTATTTCCCCCGGACGTGTTTTAGGTTTCTGTTGGCAATGTAAAAGTTGGACTTCCCTCAGAAGTCCAGATATCTTTGTGACGCAGATGGTTTATTAAAGTTACGGGGTTTCCCCGGAGGTGTTGGGGTTTTTAGAGCGTCCGGGGAAGTCTCTATCAGTTGATGTAAATATTGAACGCTCTAAAAACCCGAAAATCTCTGTAACAAAGATGATTTATTAGGGTTACGGGATTTTCCCGGACGTGTTTGGGTTTCTAGAGCGTCCAGGGAAGTCTTATTAGGCGATGTAAATGTTGAACTTTCCCCAAACGCTTTAAGAACCCGAAAATCTCTATATCAAGACGATTTACTACGGTTACGGGATTTCCCCGAATGTGTTTGGGTTTCTAGAGCGTTCAGCGAAGTCTTATTAGTCGATGTAAATGTTGGACTTTTCCCAAATGCTCTAAGAACCCGAAAATCTTTGTAACAAAGATGATTTAGTAGGCTTACGGGATTTCCCCGGGTTTCCCTCCAAAACGCTCTAAAAACCCAAATAGAGATACATTATTAGGGTTACGGGATAACCCGGAACATGTTTAGGTTCTTAGAGCGTCCAAGGAAGTCTTTATTGGTCGATGTAAATATTGGACTTTCCCCAAACGCTCTAAAAACCCGGAAAGTCTCTGTAACAAGGACGATTTATTAGGGTTACGGGATTTCCCCGGACGTGTTTGGGTTTCTAGAGCGTCCAGGGAAGTCTTATTAGTCGATGTAAATGTTGAACTTTCCCGAAACGCTTTCCTCAACGATTCCGATCTACTTCTACCTGTACATGGCACGATTCTTTCGTTAAAAAGTCAAGTGATCGCGGGTTGGTAGAATCAAGGTCGATTTCACACGTATAATGCAAAGGACCTTAGTTCTTGAAATTTGTTGAAGCGCCTCAATGGCGCAAACTCACTTGAACGTCCTGAAACAATTTTTTCGGCGATTTTTCGTTAAAAAATCAAGAGTTGACCGACTCAAGGTTTATAATACGAGAGACCTTAGTTCTTGAAATTTCTTGAACTTCCTCGGCGTCTCCGATCAGCCTAAATCCACATGGGATGATTACTTCTATCATTTTCTCGTTAGAAAATCAAGAGACTATTGCGTCAAGGTCGAATTCGTCTGTATAATGCAGGGAATCTTAGTTCTTGAAATTTTTTGAAGTTCCTTATTATCACAGAATTACATGAACTTTCTGAAACAACTTTTTTTGGTCGATTTCTTCATTAGAAAATCAAGAGTTGATTGAATCAAGGTCGAATTCACCTGTGTAAAACAAGGGGTCTTGGTTCTTGAATTTTTTTTAAGTTCCTCAACGGCTCCGATCTGCCTAAATCAACATGGGACGATTCTTTCGTCGATTTTCCCATTAAAAAATCAAGGAGTCGATTGATCAAATTCGATTTAAGCTGTATAATGCAAAGGACCTTAGCTCTTGAAGGGGCCTTAGTTCTTGAGATTTCTTGAATTTCCTCGGCGGCTCCGATGTGCCTAAATCCACATGGGACGATTCTCTCGTCGATTTCTTCTTTAGCCAATTAAGGGGTCGATTAAATCAAAGTCAATTTCACTTATATAATGCAGGGGTCCTTAGTTCTTGAAAATTCTTGAAGTTACTTAATGGCACAGTTCTCCTGAAGATTCCGAAACAACATTTTCGATCCACTTTTTCATTGGAAAATCAAGAGTTATTTGAATTCATCTGTGTAATACAAGGGTCCTTAGTTCTTGAAATTTCTTGAAATTCCTCAACGGCTCTGATCTGCTTAAATCCACATGGGACGATTCTTCCATCGATTTTTTTTTCTATTTCAGCTATATAACGCAAGGGACCTTAGTTCTTGAGATTATCAAAAGTTACATCGCGGCTTCAATCTGCCCAAATCCACGTGGTCGATTCTCTCGATGATTTTCTCATTAGAAAATCAAGGGTTGATAAGGGACCTTAGTTTTTGAAATTTGTTGGAGTTTCTTAATGACTGATTCACCTGAATGCTCTGAAACAACTTTTCGGTCAATTTTCTCGTTAGAAAATCAAGAGTTGATTGAATCAAGATCGAATTTACCTGTGCAATACAAGGGGCCTTAGTTCTTGAAGTTTCTCAACGGTTCCGATCAGCCTAAATCCACATGAGACGATTCATTCGTCGATTTTTTCGTTAAAAAAATCAAGGGGTCGAGTGAATCCAGGTCGAATTTATCTGTGTAATGCAAAAGTCTTTGGTTCTTGAATTTTGTTGAAGGTCCCCAGCGGCTCCGCTCAGTCTACATACATATGAGACGATTCTTTCGTCCATTTTGTCGTTAAAAAATCAAGGGGTTGATTGAATCAAGGTCGATTTCACCTGTATAATACATAGGACCTTAGTTCTTGACATTTCTTGAAGTTCCTAAGCGGCTCCGATCTACCTAAATCGACACGGGATGATTATTTCGTCAATTTTTTGTTAAAAAATCAAGGAGTCGTATGAGTCAAGGTCGATTTCATCTGTATAATGCGAGGGGCCTTCGTTCCTCAATCAGAACGTTCCGAAAGAACTTTTTCGGCGATTTTTCGTTAAAGAAATCAAGAGTTGATTGAATCAAGGTTTATAATACTAAAGACCTTAGTTCTTGAAATTCCTCAACGGCTCCGATCAGCCTAAATCCACATGGCGAGATTCTTTCGTAGACTTTTTCGTTAAAAATCAAGTGTACATTCACCGAAGGTCGAATTCACCCGTAGTTCTTGAAAATTCTTGAAGTTCCTTAATGACTTAATGGCGCAGATTCGCTTGAACGTTCGAGAACACTTCTTCGGTCGACTTTTTGTTAGAAAATTAAGAGTCGATCCAATCAAGGTCGAATTCAACTGTGTAATACAAAGGATCTAAGATCTTGAAAGATTTTGAAGTTTCTGAGAGGTTTAGATCTGCCCAGCAAGAACTGAGCGATCGCGCAGTTAAGGTCCATAGAGGCGACTTATTCGATAGATTTTTCGTGAGACAATCAAGGGTTGATCGAATCAAGTTCGAATTTACCTATAGGTACTATAAATCAAAGGATCTTAAAATTTCTTGAAGTTCCTTGACCGCTCAGATCTACTTAAAAGTTCTTAGTTCACAAAGGAAGCAAACTCATTCATACGATTTTTTTTTTTGGTGAAAAAGGCAAGGATTGATTAAATCAAGATCGATTTCACCTATATAATTAAAGGACCTTAATTCTTGAGAGTACTTGGAGCTCCGCAAAGGCTCGACGTTCTCAGTTTGCACCTCAGGCAATTATTTCCGCTTACTTTTTCCTTAAAAATTAAAAGTTGATTGAGTCTAGGTCAAATTCTCCTGTTTGTGCGTAATTAAAGGGATCTTGGTTCTTGAAATTTGTTGAAGTTCCTCAGTAGCTCAGATTTGGAACCCGAACATCTCTATATCAAGACGATTTACTACGGTTACGGGATTTCCCCGGACGTGTTTGGGTTTCTAGAGCACCCGGGGAAGTCGATGTTCTTAGAGGGGGAAGTCACATTAGCCAATGTTAATGTTGCACCAATGTCAGAACGATCTAAACGTTTGACTTCCCCAAAATGCTCTAGAAACCCAGTCATCTGTGCAATAGAAGTGATTCACTTGGGTTACGGAATTTTCCAAAACATGTTTGGGTTTTCGGAGAATCCAGGGAAGTCATCCTGGGTCATCCCCCAAACGTTCAGAAAACCCACGAGGATGATTTACTAAGGTTACGGGGTTTCCCCAACATATTTGTGTGTTTGAACGTCCAAGGAAGCCCAAACGCTTTGAAAATCCCAAACATCTCTGTAATAGAGATGATAGTTTTCTAGAGCGTCCGGGGAAGTGTTAACAGTCGATGTATAAATGTTTGGACTTTCCCCAAACGCCCCAAAAACCCAGACATATCTGTAAGGGGGATGATTTACTTTGGTTACGGAGTTTCCCCAACATATTTGTGTGTTAGATCGTCCAAGGAAGTTGTATTTTCCCCAAAAACTTTGAAAACCCCAAACATCTCAGTAATAGAGCGTCCGGGGTTGATGCGCGACTGATGTTTAAAATAATTGTTTTGTCTTTAAATTCATCGCTGAGGCAATCTGGATCTGATCAAAGTCATCGAGGTTGATCTGATGTCGATCTTTTGTCTGTATAGTCCTCGCTGAACTAATCTAAAACTCATCAAAATCGTTGATGCGCAACTGACGTTTAAAATAATTGTTTGGTTTTTAAATTCATCGCTGAGGCAATTAGAAACTCATCGAGGTTAATCGATGTCGATCTTTTGTTTGTATAGTCAACGCTGAGCTAATCTAAAACTCACCAAAGTCGTGGAAGATGTTTAAAATATTTGTTTTAACTTTAAATTCATCGCCGAGGAAATCTGAATCTCATCAAAAGTCATCAAAGTTGATCTGATGTCGATCTTTTGTTTGTATAGTCAACGCTGAGGTAATCGTAAACTCATCAAAGTCGTAGAAGTGCAACTGATGTTCAAAACAATTGTTTCGTTTTAAAATTAATCGCTGAGGTAATCTGAAACTCATCAAAGTCATCGAGGTTGTTCTGATGTCGATCTTTTGTTTGGATGTTTAATCAACGCTGAGCTAATCTAAAACTCATATCAAGTCGTTCAGATGAAACTGATGTCGTTTAAAATGACCGTTGCGTTTTTAAATTCACCGCTGAAGCAATCTGAAACATATCAGACCCAACACGATTGGACAAACATCGTTTAGTTTTTAAATTCATCGCTGAGGTAATCTGAAACGCCTCGAAGTCATCCGAGTTGAATTGATGGTGTTTAAGGTAATCGTTGTGTTTTTAAACTCATCGCTGAGACAATCTGAAACTCATAAAACTCGCCTCGATTATTTAAAGAAATCGTTTTGTTCTTGTATTCGACGATTCTTCTTCTTCTTCTTCTTCTTGGCCGAACATAGACTTTTTATATTGATTTCCAACGTTGAAGTAATCGTTTTACTTTTAAATTCATCGCTGAGGCAATCTGAAAATCATCGACTCGCCTTGATTATTTAAAGTAAACGTTTTGGTCTTATATTCAACAATTCTTCTTCTTCTTCGCCGAACATAAACTTTTTATATTGATTTCCAACGTTGAAGTAATCGTTTTGTTTTTAAACTCATCGCTGAGGCAATCTGAAACTCATCAAAATTAATATGCTGACATTCAATGCTGAGGTAATCCGAAATCAGTCGTCAAGGTCAAATTTACTACATCATTTTGTTTTTACATTTAACGATATGGTAATCAGAATCATCACGGTGAATTTATTGAGGTTATGTTTAGGTATATGATGAGAGACGAGACAAGTGAGCCGACTCGTTTGTCGCCTGTGGACACAAGTAAATGTTTTGTTTTTATTTCTAAACCAAAAATGTCTGAAGAAAAAGACAAATAGACAAACATAACCTCTTGTGTCCAAATTGACAGTTCAGTTTGTGTCGTTGACTACCAGTATTGACAGAGAAAACTAGATGTCGCTTAGTTCCGTAATATATTTTAACATTGTAGTAATAGATGTCGCCACCGTAATTAATTTTAATATATTATTTCCGTTCATCTTTTAGGATTTAAATTTTGTACAAAATTAACTTAAAAGTATTGACACCTAACAGCGACACCGTCAAGATGATGTCTTTGTATTTTGAATGACAGATGGCGCTAAATTAATTTAGTTTGTGGTTGTGTGGTTAAGAGTTGTCGAATATTTTTTGATTTGGATATTTAAAGAAATTAGAAACTGAAAACGCAATAGATTTTAGTAAACAAAAAAAAAGAGGCAAACATAACCTCTTTTGTCTTACTTGACATTGTGAGATTGACCGCGTTCAGGTAAGCGCAGCCGTCGCAATCTTTAACTACCAGTGTTGCCGGAGTACACGTTGCCATGTTTGTGTAAAATTATTTTGTAGTGTTGCCAATTAAGTCTTATTAGTCTGTGTATAAATGTTTGGACTTCCTCCAAACGCTCTAAAAACCCTGACATATCTGTAAGGGGATGATTTACTAACGTTACGGGGTTTCCCCAACATATTTGTGTGTTAGAACGTCCAAGGAAGTTGTATTTCCCCCAAAAGCTTTGAAAACTCCAGACATCTCTGTAACAGGGATAATAGGATTCTAGAGCGTCCAGGGAAGTCTTATTAGTCGATATATAAATATTTGGACTTTCCCTAAACGCGCTAAAAACCCAGACATATTTGTGAGGGGGGAAAATTGATTAAGGTTATAGGGTTTTCCCCAATATGTTTGTGTGTTAGAACGTCCAGTCAAGTGTTTGAAAACCCCAAATAGACATGAGTTACGGGATTTCCCCGAACATTTTTAGAAGATAATCCAAGATGGAAAAGAATTTTACCTGCTGGCAGATCGAGATTAGCGTGGGAGTCAACGCACTAGAATCCGGGGTTGTCCCCAAGAACCTTACGATGCTGATTGGCCTGGCCCCAGCGAACCATTCGCCTGCTGTTGATAGGCTGGCGCTCCTGGCCAATAGCGAAGTTTTGCCACACCCCCCTTCGCCGTACAGGACCAATGGCTTGTCAGAATTGTCCAGCATGTAATTTTTGATCCTCTCCAAGTCATCCTCCCTGCCGTAGAAGACCTAAAACGACATTTAATTTCAAGCATCATTTACCTCGAAAACCCATCGTCAAATCCAACTTTAACGGAATTATTGCAGGCGTGTAGGTGCTGCAGAATCTCGGTTATTATTTGCCCTTGGGCGCTGGAGTCCTCTTTCCTCATCGCCCTGTCGACCAACTTGACGATGTTCTTGTAGAAGTGCGTGATGAAGTGCTTGAGGTATTCCTCGTGGGTTTCCGGATCGAGTCCTTCCCTGCCGATCCATTCGACCGTGTACCTAAAACAAAAGCGGCTCGATTGCTTTGACGATTGCTTCGTCCGGTCGGGGGGTTACTTCTGGATGTTGCTCGTCTCGATTTTATCGGGCAGTCTCTCGTCCCTCAGGTTCGCCAGCAACTTGGTCGACTCCACGTCCAAACTTCGGTTGATGATGTCGACGAAGAGCGAGGCCTTCTTCAAGTTCTGCAGGTTGATGTTGTTGATGTACCTCACGTAAGCCAAGCAGTGGTTCTTGGTGTTCTTCACGTTGAGAATGCCGTTGATCACTTCTCTTTCGGTGACTGAAGACCGGAAGAGCGGAATGTTGAGGGCCGAAAGTTCATCGACATGATTATTACCTGACATGAAGTAATTGTGCATGGCGTCCTTGTCCATTTTCCCCTGTTGATAGAGGGAGCTGGAGGCTTTCCGGAAGAGCTTCTGGAATTTGCCGAGGGTGTCCCACCAAACCGCCTGGTCTTCAGCTTGAAGCTTGGGAATCCTCTGTTTGGTTGATGTATTTAATTAATTAATTACACAAACATTTCAAGTTGCATTAAAGAGTATTTTGCGAAAAAGTATGCATTGGTGTACACCAGTGCAGGATAATAATTAAAAGGAAGGGTTAATTAAGACACACACCTTATTGTTGAAGTTGATCAGGATGGAAGAAATCGGTTGAAGCACCGATATTGGTGGTACCGCGTTGCTGTCTTTCTTGTACCAGGTGTCGATGAGTGTCGGGTCGTTCCCGGTCGCGGCCAGTTCGTCCCGGATCATTTGCAATTCCGATGAGAGTATGTAGGTTGGTATTGGACGGTATCCGTATTTTTGACCCAGGAATACCTGGAGGAAGTTTCGTAAAGATTTTTTTTTTCTTGGGGTGAATTTGGTGACGTACCACGAAATTGGGGCCCATGGAAAGTCTCTGGCAGTTCTGGATTTCTTTCATGCAGAGTTCCGTGGTCATGTGATCGTCGGTGGCTTCGTCCCTTACACCCCATCTCATATCCACTACCTACGAACATTCTTAGAATTTGAAATCCGCTTTGACTGGATCTCTTTCGAATCTTGGTTATCTTAAGAGCGAGGCGCGAAGCTGGTAAGCAAATGTTAGTGACATATGAAAAAGACAAAAAAATAAGGTTGGCAACAGTGTGTGTTCACCATTACAACAGCGTGTAACAGTGTATATTTTGTACATGTTTATGATTAATAAAACGTTTGTTAACTTCAGTTATTAATCGGCCCCACTGAAACCCCCGTCCCCGGTTATCCAAGACAGTATATAATACAAAGTTGCGTTGTTTTTAATTTTTTTTTTAATCCCTATCTATCAAAATTTAATTAGTTTTCAAGAAATTCAAATTGTCAAATCTGGGCGTTTTTCGAATTTTGATTACCTTGGTGCGGACAATAAAAAATAATCACTAGGATAGAGCGGGCAACTTTATTTAGTTATTGTTGATCACAGGGTATAATATTTTATGAAGGTAAGTGTTTCATAAAATTAAAAGTGATTAATTCAATTCGCAGACAGTCGAGACAAATTTATTCGTTTCGTTCTTTCGTTGTAAATCTATTGTGGGGGAATTACACAAGTTTAACATGTAAATAACTTAATGGCGTTTTTCACTGGGACTAAAGGCTGGTTTATACAACAAGAATAAGAAATAAGGTTTAAGGCGTAACGCTTAAGATAAAAGTTAATCTTACGGGTCTGTGTGTTTGCGATTATAAACCGAATAAGGAATAAGGTATACCGCGTAAGATAACAAAAGTTGGTTAACATTGAACTTTTAGGCCTTATTCTTAAGCCGCGTTCACAGCGCTTCGTAGTGTCGCGAGCGACACGGTTTCGACCAATCGCGTGCCTGCGTAAATGTACGTCATTGTATTCCCCTCTGTCGCCTCGTGTCTTGTTTACTGTCGCCGTGAAGTTGGATTTTTCCAACTACAGCGTGGTGTCGCGTGAATTAAGTGAGGTTATGTATACATATAATTCTTGTGGGCTTAGTGTTATATCAATGATTTATATTAATGAAAATATTTTTATAGAACGAAGAACTATTTATTTAAAAAATTAAGCAAACTTTTTTTCCGTGATTTACTTGCGATCTGTTTCTTTCTCCACCACCAATACGATGCTAAATATAAAATAATCTCCACCACTTTCATTTCAATACAATAATTTTAAAAATACAAGACAATAAATTGTTAATACGCTCGCACCTTCATCATATTATGTTTTTAAAAAATACTGCCGCGCATATCAAGAATACTGCCGCGGCGACCCAGCGAGAGATTTTCAGGATAAAATTTATTTTGTGGGAGTATTGTCGCTTGCGACACTACGAAGTGCTGTGAACGCGGCTTTAGGCGATATGTCATGCGCGCATGCGTACGAAGCATTGCTTTCTAAAATTATTTATAAAAAATATTACTATTTAGTTTTACCTGCTAATTTCTAAAACCACTTATTTTTGTTGTAGATATTACTTTAATTCAATGATAATGTTTTAATATTTTGGTTCTTAGATAGTTTAAGTTGGCAATAAGCCAACTTCAGGTTTATTATTAAGAATTTAAGTTGACAGTTGTTACCTATGGTTGTTAATAATTTTTGCTCCTGATTAAAAATATAAAAGTTTATAAAAGCTGTGTTATTGACGATCTTTATAACCACTCTTTTCTGCTTTGTCCACGCTCTAGTAAAAATTACAACAATTTTGTACGTTTATTTTTCACGAAATAACCGGTATAGCCAACTCACGATTTTGACGATTGACATTAACAAACCTAACCACGCATGCGTGCTTTGGAGGAACACTAAATTTTATTGGTCAGTTTTAAAACGTATCTTATTCTTATTCTGTTGAATAAACACGTATGTTACATTCTTATTCCTTAAGCTTTATCTATTAGGCGTTAGTCCTTATTTCTTATTCTTGTTGTATAAACCAGCCTTAATTCTCATCTTATTTTAACCTCATGTAATGAAACGGGATGGAGATATTCTGAGTGCGCACTCAGTGCACAAATTAGTCCCAGTGAAAAACGCTATAACTTTAATGTAGTGTTGTAACATATCGAGTTACAAGTATTTAGATACAGTATCTAGATAGTTTTAGTGTAACTGCATCTGCAACTAGTTACATTGTAGTACTTGGTATCTGTAACTGTATTTAGTTACATTTATGTATGTATCTGAGCATTTAGATACATAGATACATTTTTTAAATAAAAATAAAAAAATTGTTTTTTGCTATCTCTTTTATATTGTGCAATGCCTTTTTATAATAAACTTCCACAACGAATAATATCAGTACCTACTCAGCTAAGCGGATAGCGTTTTATGGTTCTCGTGCAGCATTTGTGATAGGCTATAATTTTGAATAATTTTGAATGAGCCAATCACAAATGCTGCACGAAAGCCGCAAAACGCTATATGCTTAACTGAGTACGCAGCTCAACCAACAATAGAAGTTTTCCTACGGAAATACATACATATATCGACTACTATTAACTTTGGAGCCATATTTATTAGAAGAATATATAGGGTGACTGTTAATTATACCGATAGAATGAAACCACGACAAGAAGCGATGTCCGAGAGTATGGGAAAAATGTTTAAAAAATTCTTTCTACTTTAGTTACTGGTTAAAAATTCGAGGAGCAGATGAATGAAATAAATGCCGTCATAAAAGTTTTTTTATAGTTTTATGATACTGCAGTGAAATTGACTTTTAAGTGGAATTTCACAATTCCGTTTTTAGATCAACGCCCGACATGAATGCAAACTCGAAAATATTTACTTGACAAATAATGCATGCAGCAAATTACTTATTATTAAAATTATTAAATCTATTAAAACTTTAACAAACTCTTAATTAATTATGTACTATTCCTTAGAATTTTTTAAACGTAATCTCGTAATCTATTACATTCATAATGTTTTTATAATCGGCGATAACTTCAGGTCTAATAAATCTTTTCACATTTTCGGAGAAAATTGTATTACTATTTATTTAGTATCAGATGCCTGTCGGGCCGGCCATATGACCCCTGTGATCACCAGATTTAAATCCTTGCGATTTTTTTGTGGACGAAACGGCTGGTACATTTCGCTCTAGTAAACAATCCGCACGAATTAACAAACAATTATTTACACAATTATTTGCGAATTTATTATTCGTATTTCGTACGCAATTTTAGAAATTACTAATAATTACGTCGCGTAAAAGAAACTTGCCTTTCCCAGCTGTTAAACGAGTAATAAAATAACTTGAAATGTTTGTCAAGGTCGCATTGTGTGCAAGCGAGAGTCAGTAAAAAAAAATTATAGTCCTATTATACAGCCGCATTTATAGTACGTGGCCGTCGTATTTTGTACGCAATTTTCTAATTAATTATAAACTGTTTACAAAAATTTTTCGAACATTCTTATGCGTTTTTTTGTCGGTACAATTGTTATTCACCCTGTATGCAATGTCATCTATTTTGAACTTGTGAATTTGTTCATTTGTTTTGTACTACTTTTCAGTGTAATTTTATTAATGTCACAAAACGATAATTGTTCTTTCTGTTTATATTTTTCAATTTCAAACTTTGTCAGTTTTTTTTAATTGAAATAAAGAACATTATTTTTTATTATTATTATGTAATACATTTATGTATGTATCTAAAAGGTATCTAGATTCATGTATACTATATCTGTATCTGGATCTAGTTACTTTTAAAAAAGAAGTATATGTAACTGTATCGAGTTACAAATTAGGGTAAGTATCTGTATCTGAATCTAGATACTTTGAAAAATGTATCTGTTACAACACTACTTTAATGGGGTTTTACGCCATGAAATCGCGCGGAATGACTCATCCGACCATCGATTTCGCCACTTGCAATTTATAGGTCAAATAGTTCGTACCCGTCGGTATCAGGGTCCGTGTAGTACCTCACACGAAGCCGCCCCCCCGGTGACCCAATTTAAAAGTTTCAGGCCGCAATTATAGGTGTAATTACCTGAAACTCTAAGCCGTGCTTCTCACGACAGTAATCCTTAATTTTTGGGTAACACTTGGCCATTAGGGTATTTCTCTCCATTGTGGTATCTAAAAACAAAAAAGAAAATCATTTTTTAAAATAAGTATGTACACTGCCTTCCAAATATATTAAGGAACTAAAATAAAACCGTGGTCTTAAGAAGTATTTAATTTTCGCATTGTTTTATTGCGAATCGTACGAATTGATCTGGAAAATAAAAAAATATGTACCTGTGAACGTCGAGCTGGTGAAAATTCGGACAATTTTCGAGCTGACGGGCGGAAGCTGCTCCAACAGGCCCGCAAAAATCAAATCTATCGTCCTATCATCCATTCTTTAGATGTATTATTATTATTACTATTTTTAATAAGTTCGTTTGAACTTGTGTCGCTCGCGCGCGCTCTTCGACCGACTTGAACACAGACCGCTAAAGGACTGGGATAATCGATGGGGGGTTGGTTGGGAAATTACAAATCTCCGTGTGGGTCGACGGTCCCATTTTTCACCTTTAATTTCTCAGTCACACGAACGACTTATTTATGTGTTTAATTTTAAAACCACTTTCAATTTGGCTTGACAGCATCATCCATTTAACAAACCGCTGGTCCACCGGGATATTAAGAGTGCGAACGTTTTGTTGGACGCTTCAAGTGCACCAAAGTTTGTTGGGGAGGCAAAGCATCTCCCATCTAGAACTCGTACATGACAATTTTTTTTTCTAACACAGTAGCGGACAATAAAATCCCCGGGCACATCATTTGCGCAATGTAAACCTTACTTTCAGATTTTTGACGTTTAGTTCATATTGTCACGCTAAGGGCCTTCACCATGTCGGGCTAAGCCTCCACTACGTCGCGACGGTGCGTCCTTAGACTTCGGGGTTGATTGGGTTGCGTAGGTTTATCAGAGGGTACAACTTTAAGTCAATGATTTAAAAAAAATTTATTACGTCAAATAATTAATTTAGTTGAGGGTGGTTTGTCCGTTAAAATTGGGGGTGCGGTCCTGGGTCGTTCGCGACGACTGGGGTTGTTGATTCGTCTAAGACGGAACAGCGGGCGACGTTTCCTTAGCCGGGGAAGACTGGCGAAGCTCGAGGCCGGTCCGTGACTGGAGGGGTTGGTCAAGGTCGGTCTCGGTGACAACGTTCCTTGGCTGGAGTGGAGCACGACATGTCCTTGCTCAGCCTATGGGTGATTGGGTTGGAACAGCGTGGCCAGGGCAGGCTCCGGTGGTGTCTTCTGTTGGACAGCTGACAAGGGAGATGGTTCTCGTTCTGTTAGAACGGGTTCGGCAATGTTGTCGGCGGCAGTGGCAGATGATGTGGCTGCAGCGACGCTGATGCTGGGGTGGCGACAACGGCGATGTTGGTGGTCCCCTCGTTAAGTTGGCACTTAGTGCCCACTGAGTCGGTCCGGTGGCAACGACTACATGACTGCATCACTGGCTTCCCAATTTTGCCCCGCACTTTAAATACACGTTTTTTGCCTATTCAAGCGTTGCATGTTTTCGTCACTTGCTTTGTGTCTGTCTGTTTGCGTCATTCGTATTCTCTAGTATACGCGCGTGGCCCCGTTTGTAACAAATTCCGCTGATGTGTTATTATGATTTCATAATTTGAACCTTTACGTTTACGTTGTATCGGTTACCTCCTTAATGTGTTTACATTTCGACACGGTCGCAATTTGCCCTCAATTACACAAGTTCGCGTTTAAATACTTTTTATGTTTTTTACTCGCGGAACACAGAAAAAAAAACCTCGTGGTTTTTAAAAAATCCCCCTCGTGACAATATACAAAATGTCACTAGTAATTCTGACGTTCAATACAAATTTTACTATTTTTCGTTTATTCTGCGTCTTGGCAAAATACGTTATCTGAAGTGCACATTTTTTGAGAAAAAGAAAACCGTAAACGACGTAACTTCTCTTTGAATTTCTGCCACAACCTTAAATTTGCGAAGAGAACGTAACGAGTGTTCAACAAAATCCTAGTGCCTCGAGTTAGCCTTGGAAACAAAAGTAGGTACCGTAGATTGAATGTACAGGTGCAAGTACTGTCAAAATATAAAACTAAGGTTATGCGAAGGGACCGAATTAAGATGATTTATTTTAATATATCCCTTTAAGAACGGAGAATATTTTTTCATTAGCCACTTCCACCAACGAATATGTGTCGTCCAACGACTAAAGTTAACGACTAAAAACTAGGTCTTGTCCACGTACAAACATTTTCAGGTTAATCGAATTTTATTCATTTTTGACATATAAAAAATTACGTTCGACATACGATTTTTTCCAAGGCTAACTCGAAGTTTTTTTTTTTTGAAGACCCGTTATATGTATGTATAGTGGCAGGCATGAAAAACGAGCCACCGTTGACGTCATCAATGTCATCAATTTGTAAACGACGGAAACAGGGTTATAAAAATTATGAAAAATAAGTTTAACGTAAATACATTGCACTTAAGTTGATCGTTGATCCAGTTGGTCCAGTGATTTTTAAATTTATTTATCAACTCTTGTCATGGAATTTAGATGGCACGTCTTAGCTTTACTGTAAAACAAGATCAAGGAGTGCAATGAAGTACTTTTCACTAAAGTAAGACACCGTCAATAGATGGTGTTAAGTAAGAGAAAAAAAATTTTTTTTGTAAATTCTTTCAAAGTGCCATCTATTGATAAGCACCGCAATTATAAAATATGTCATGCTTGTCAACACATAGATGGCGCTCTGAAAGAATTTACAAAAACGTCTTTTTTCCTTTTCTCTTACTAAACGCCATCTATTGAGAAGCACCTTAATTGAGTTTTTCTAAAATTCGAAAATGGGAAAAATAAAATCCCTTTTCTAATTTTAGTAAAAGAAAATGTCATGCTTGTCAAGAGATGTCTCTTTAGACGAATCTACAAAAATGTTTCTTTCTCTTTTTACTAGGCGCCATCTATTGACAAGCATTACATTTTCTTTTATTAAAATTAGGAAAAGGATTTTATTTTTCCCATTACGGTGCTTGTCAACAGAAGGCGTTTAGTAAGAAAAAAGAAATTCTTTTTTTGTAAATTCTTCCAGAGCGTCACCTATTGATAAGCACCGCAATTACAAAATATGTCATGCTTGACAATACATAGACGGCGCTCTGGAAGAATTAGAAAAAAAATTTTCTTACTATCTATTGACAAACACCGTAATTGAGTTGAGTTGAAAATGAGAAAAATAAAATCCCTTTTCTAATTCTAGTAAAAGGCATTGTCAGGATAAGTGGCGCTTTGGAAGAACTTACGAGAATATTTCTTTCTCTTCTTACTAAGCGCCATCTATTGACAAGCACCACAGTTATTGTTTTCTAAAATTTGAAAATGGGAGAAATGAAATAGATTTTTCGATGTTAGTTTAAAAACTGTGCTTGTTAATAGATGGCGCTACGGAGGAGTTTACAATTTTTTTTTGTTCTTTTCTGTTACTAAGCGCCATCTATTGACAAGCACCGGAATTATTCTAAAATTCGAAAATGATAAAAATAAAATCCGTTTGCTTGTTCATAGTTCTTTTTATTTTTTGAAAAAAAAAAATCCGTTAAATGTGTTATAAAATCGATCGTCCTTTGTTCTTGTTATTTTTTTTTTAGTTTAATTGTTTTTGAATTTTTATTATTTTATTTTCTTTGTATTGTCACAGTTCTTTTCAGTGTGTGTTTTTTTTAATGTATTATTTTTCTACTGAATTGTGCCCTAAAACCTATCGACTTTTGTTTCTGTTTTTAATGATTTTTTTTCCACAAGAAATGACGCGTTGTTATAAAACATTCAACAGCGCCATCTGTTGAAACATGTTGAAAGATTTTTAGTTTTTTTTAATTTATGAATCTACGGAACCGTGCTTTGTCGTAATTTATGTTTTTGGTCAGTTTTAAATACTGTTGTGCATTTTTTAAACTTTCTTCTTTTTTAAATTTTTAATATTTTTTTTTAGTTTTATTTGTTAAATTTATTTCCCAATCTAGTAACAAATTTTAGGGATTTTTTTGTGTTGGAAAGAGATCTTTTGGTAACTCTTTTTACACGTTGGTAACACTTGTTAGTTGTTAGACGTTTATGTTTAAGTCTTGAAGGGAATCCGACAGGCGTTTGCTGATATTATTTTATGTGAAATATTTTTTAAAATTCGTGTTTTTTTAATTTTTTTTTTAAATAATGTATGCGTATAAATGTAAAGTGCGTTAAAAAAAACAGTTAATAAGTAGGCTTACGTCAAATGCAGATTTTGCAAAGTCACGACATTACCATACGATTATTATAAACATAACCTAACTTTTCGCATCCATTTAATTACGCTTTTCTACAAAACCTATCACAGAACGCGATTAATGAAATAAAATATCTATTTTGTTGCAAATACTTCGAAAACAAAAGCTTTTGACAGTTGATACTGTTGACAGTGCGCATTTATTCAATTCAAGGTTACAACATACGACTTACTAACTAAACTACGACGTGCCGTCATAAAATAAAAGCAAGTTCAGAGCGTTCTCGATAACAGATTTTTTTTTGAACGCACGTTATAAGTGCAGTATATTTATGAAGAAAGCTATTATTATTTTTCGTATAATAGAAAGCTTATATTTTAATAAAAACGTTATTTTGATGTTTTGAAAAGTGCTAAGATCGGGAAGATTTTCAAAATAATTTGGTGATTTTGGGAAAATTTATGGAAATGTAACCAAAAGAGCTTCTGACAACACTGTCTAATGACTAAGTTTTAGCAGCGTTGTCATGTTTTATCATGTCAAAATGAAAGAACAGCGTAGGCATATTTTAAAACAAAAGAAATGGCAAATACCGTGCCATCTAGAAAAAAAAGCGACTAACAGATGTTTAAAAAATGTAATTGTGTTATTGATACGGCCGTGAGAAGTTTGTTACGAGTGGATTAAACAAGAAAAATAAAAAAATTCGATGAAAAGATGATAAGAAATTGACAGTTGTCAGATTGTAATGTTTTAAAACGTGATGTGGAAATCTGGCGAAATTAAAACAAAAGACACTTGAAAAATGTTAAACTACACAGCGTTGCTATAATTTAAAACAAAAGAAATCAGGAAACACCGCGTGATCTGAGAAACTATAATAGTACAAATTTGTTACAAGTCGGTTTTAGGTCAAAAAACGGCCGCAAGATGTCGCAACCTAAACCGTATAATAATAAAATTGACAGATGCCAAATTATCTTTTTACGTGTGCCGTGTTTAAAATAAAAGAAAATCGAATTTTCACGTCAAATAATTACCTTCAAATTAAAAAAAAAATAAGGAAATTAGAATGAAATGAC
Source organism: Dorcus parallelipipedus (assembly GCA_958336345.1). Lineage (NCBI taxonomy): Eukaryota > Metazoa > Arthropoda > Insecta > Coleoptera > Lucanidae > Dorcus > Dorcus parallelipipedus. The sequence goes on along the minus strand of OY284480.1, from coordinate 44,270,448 downwards.
ACTTGTCAGTTTTTAATATCTTTTACTTTTGAATAAAAGGAAAATGAAAGATAAAGTCAAAAAAAGTCAGCTAATATCGTGCGATCTGAAAAAATGCAATAGGTTCGACTGACAGATGTCAAAATTTTAATTGGATCCTTGAGAAAGCTGAGAAGAATGCGTTAAAATAAAAAAGCAAGATGTTCAGTGACAAATCGATTTGACAGTTGCAGTTTATAACGCGGAACTTGACGAAATTAAAACAAAAGACAGTTGAAAAATGTCAAAATAGGATGAGCAAGGCGTTGTCAACTTCTAAAACAAAAGAAATCAGCAAACTTGCTATCTGAAAAAACTATAACAGATAAGGACGGTTGATAGCTGTCAAACTTTTGTCAACAAGTGTCTGTTGTTTTTCACAAGTGATGCGTTTTTTTTTAATAAAAGAAAATCAAAACGTTAACGTCAAATAAAGACAGTACTAACGAGCAGCATTCCCGCAAGTGAGATAGCGAACCGTTGCGTCACCACATACCCGCTTCTTCTTTTACACAATATTAACCAACTGTCAACCGTGACAGTTAATGATTGGTTGATAATTAATGTGTTAGAGGGAGAAGCGGGTATGCGATGACGTAACGGTTCGCTATTTCACTTGAATGTTGCCACCGTTCAGTATTCAATTCACCATGGGAATAAAATGTGCGATTTAAAAAAAAGAATGCAATAAATAAAATTTGCAGATGTCAAACTGCTATTAGTTCGTTCGTATTTTTGAAACTAAATGTGTTCAAACAAAAGAAGAACGACAACTTCGCACCAAATGGTCACAACGGCCTATTTTATTAGAAAAAAGTAAAAAATTAGAGTAGAATGACAGTCGTCAAATGTCACTTTGACAAAAGTGAAACAAGAGGGAGTTTGAAAGGTGGAAGAGGATCGGAGCACGGCGTTGCCATTTTTAAAACAAAAAATATTTATCAAACACCGTGCGACCAGAAAAAAAATGAATTAATAAACCTGACAGGTGTCAAACCTTGATGAAGTCGTTCAGATGTCGGTATAGTTTGTTGTGAGTAAAGCATATTAAAGTAAGAGAAACTCAAGAAAGTTCAATCAAACGAAAACGACGTACAGTCGCGGACAGAAAATTTCGGATGTCAGTGTCATTCCATTGACGTAAAAGTTAAGAAATTCCTATATGTATACGTCAGATAGTGACACTGACATCCGAAATTTTCTGTCCACAACTGTACCACTTTAAAATAAAAAAAATTATAAAATGTGTTACGAAACACAAAGATCGGGAGAAATCGCGACTAATTTAAAAATAAAATGTCCCTAGTTTTGGTCGGAAAACGTATGAAACGGAGCCAAGCCAAAAGTAACATTAAATTGTAATTAAAACTGTTTTTTTTTAAGACACACTGTATATGAATGGTTCTATTACATTCGGCGGGCGTATTCGAAAATATTTAAGGGAAATTTCCCTCTTTTTTTGGGGGGGGGGGGATTTAAGCCCCTTTAGGGACAAAGGGAATTTTAATTAAAATCTAGGGAAATTTAGATACTTCTGTTAAAGAGAAAAAAATAATTCAAGATAAAAAGGTAATAAATAAGGTAATAACTTTAATAACTGTTCTAAAAAGGTCAAGAATAGCTCCATCTAGCGGAGAAAACTAACACTAACATATGTAGATGTCTGTCGGTGTAGGCAGTAGTGAGGAGCAAAGTAGCGATTTCTTAATAACGCCGCTATCCGTGATTGCTATTTTCAAATAGCGGCGATTTTAAACCGTTATTGTGATCGCGGGTTGAAAGCTTAACGTCTATACGAATAACAAGTAAATACGAGCATGTGCGATAGGTTCCTTTGTTGTTGGATGGCGGGAATAGCCACCAGCTTTGACTTGAATCAATTAACTGTGTTTGGATCTAGGACCTGTTAAAAAAACTACCAAGAAAACAATAAATAAAAAAACTAATAACGTTTAAAATCCAGTTAAAAATCACTGCGGTAAGATGTTTCGTTGAACGTGAAGAAATCGATCAAGCGATATTTACTAGCAGTGTTCCGATCCGCTTTAAATCGCGGTTTTGTAATCGCCGTTATTTCAATAACAGTGCAGCTGGCGTTATCAGCGATTTGGTAATAGCGGCGATTAAATAACCGGTAGCGAAATATGGCTCATCACTAGTAGGCAGCGTTGCCTATTTACCCGAGTCCCGAGGGATTTTTCTAATGTCGCATGGGAAGAACAAAGTTCTTGATCGTTTGAGGAGATTTTGTAAAAATATGAATATTTTTTGTCGTTGTTACCATACTGAAAGATCTACTATAAATCTTAAGTCGAAGATGAGAAACACAATTTATATTTTATCAAATTACAGTTTTTTTTAATTGAAAATATTTTTGTTTATTTTATTCCTCCTTTAAATTCAATTCCATTTCACAAAACGAATTTTGGTAATAAAAAGATCTCGGTAATATGGGAATTTCGAATTCGAAACGTTGGCAACTTTTGGTGTTTTAATCGCGTAAAATGTTATTTTCCGGCAACATTGCAGTTGCAAATTAACGCGGAAAAAACTTATTTTGATTTCGCTTATCGACAAAATGTAGTTTAAAACGCTCGGTTTTTAAAAGTGGACAAGGGGAAATGTAGTTTAGTGTTCGAACAACGCAGGTGAGCAACTTTTTTATTTTCGGTTATGTCCCATGTAGTTTGTGTTTTGAACGGAGCGCGGAAGATTTTTTTTAATACTAACGTTAAACGCAATTAAAAATTTTAAAACGCATCACTTAGGATGTATACAACAGAAAGTATAATGAAGATAAGTTTTATATAACGTGCCCTGCTTAAATTAGCTTGTGCCGTGCTAACCTAACCTCAAAAGTAGAAGCGCGCAATTGGCACAATTTTCAACCACCACCGATTCTTACGATGTTTATTAATGGTGTTATTTTAAATCATTCTTAATTAATTGTTTGCTGAGGTAATATTTATTGCATGTTGATAAATTCTTAAGCAATTCTGAGCGAGTAAGGATTTTATGTTGTCAACACTGACCAAGCAAGGTATTTTATAATTTATAGGCAACCAGTGGTACAAGTGACTGAATGACTGACTGACTGAAATGAATTTTTCAAATTTACAAATATTTGTTTGATTTTCCTAGATTAAATAGTGTTATTTAGTGTTTTAAACAGTTTTAAGTACGACTGTACTAAATGTGCCGAGTTTCGTCGGAGGTCTCCAGAGAAACTGCACGCTTTCAGCTGCCGCACTGAAATTATTGTTGCAGATGGGTTTTTAGTTTTAAAAGGAAGTAATAATCGGTGTGATAAAAACCATGGCGGCTGATCCCACTACGGCCCAGATGAATAAATTCCGCAGCTACGTCACCATGCTGGCCGACCCGAACTGCAAGGACGATCTCAAGTTGAAGGCAACTCAAGAAATCAGCGAGAACTTCGAGGTACTAACGGGGCCACCACCGAAATTCTTTTCTTTACGAGTCCTTGTTTCAGACGATTCTTAACTCGCCTTTGTATCAGAATTTCCTCGAGCACTCGGTGAAAATCTTCTTGAAGATCCTCCAGGAGGGCGAGCCTCATTTCATAGCCGAGTACAACATCCAACAGGTACGACTCGCCTCGTTTATATCTATTCGACTTATCTAACTTTAGAAAGTGACTTTTAGGTCAGGAAGTTGATTTTAGAGATTCTGTACCGATTACCCACCAACGACTTACTGAGACCGTACGTCAAGCCGATACTATCGTTGACTTTGAAGCTGCTCGAAATAGATAACGAAGAGAACGTGCTCGTCTGCCTGAAAATCATCATCGAGCTTCACAAGCAGTACCGCCCCAATTTCAACCCGGAAATCCAGAATTTCCTGCACTTTGTCAAGTCGATCTACTCGGAGCTGCCCAATCACATGAATAAGATTTTCGAGCCGAAGCAGCCCATCAAAGTGAAGGACCTCAGCGAGGTTAACGTTGATGAATTGTTGAAGGAGACGTTCACGATCACTACCATACAGACTGAGAAGAAAAACAAGGATCAAACTCTCATATGCGTAAGTTTTTATTGCCTTGGCTTATTGAATTTCTTATTGCCTTGTGTATGTTTTTGAAACTTATTTATTGCATTGTTGTAAGATATTCCACAACGCCATCTGATGAAACTTGCCGAAAGTTTTTGTTTGTTTAATAAGATCAATAAGAAAATGTCACTTGTCATTTTTTAAAAATTTTATTATGTATTTCGTTTTCTTTGATTTCTCATCGTTCTCTTATTTTTTTTTATCAATCTATTAAACTGTGTTGTAAAATCGATTGTCTTCTTTTGTTTCATTTCCTTTTTTTTTAATTCTATTATTTATTATTTTGTTTGGTTTTTTTTTTTTTTAACTAAAACTAGAAAGCGGCTTTTATTTCTCATTTTCGAATTTTAGGAACAAAAATAATTGCGATGTTTGTCAATAGATGACGCTCAGTAAGAGAAAACAAAAATGAAAACATTTTCGTCACCAGTTGACAAACACTGCGATTATTTTTTTCTAAAATTAAAAAACAATAGATGGCGTTTAGAAAGAGAAAAGAAAAAACAAACATTTTTGTGAATTCTCCCAATGCGCTATCTATTGGCGAGAAATAAAATTCGTTTCTTAACTTTAGAAAAATAATTGTGTTTGTCAATAGACACCGCAATTATTTTTTTTCTAAAATTCCAAGATGACAAAAGTAAAATTCGCTTTCTAGTTTTAGTTTAAAAAGAAGTTGTGCTTGAGATGGCGCTTTAGAAAAATTACAAAAATGTTTTTCTTTTCTTTTCTTATACTAAACGCCATCTGTTGACGAGCACCGCAATTATAAAATATGTCTACTTCTCAATAGATGGCGCTTTGGAAGAATTTACAAAAATGTTTGTTTTTCTTTTCTGTTATTAAGCCCAATTTAGACGTTGCGGTTTTATTTCTCAAATATGTAATTTTTCACAGCGCAATTTTACAAAATGTCAACGCGTAATATCTAGTTATTTTTTTATTGACATATTTCACGTCAACATTTTGTAAAATTGCGCTGAAAAAATTATTTGTAAGAAAAATCGTAACGAACATTTTAAGTAGCGACATCTTTCGATCGCCTTGCACAAAATTTTCGACCGATTTGCACAAAAAAAAATATTTAAATCGTAACGTCTAAATTGTGCTTTTTGACAAGCACCGTAATTGAGTTTTCCCAAAATTCGAAAATGGGAAGACTAAAATCATTTTTCTAATTTTAGTAAAAGATAATTTCATGCTTATCGATAGATGGCGTTTTGGAAGAATTTACAAAAATGTTTTTTTCTTTCTCGTACTAAGCGCCATCTATTGACAAGCACCGTAATTATAAAATATATCATGTTTGTCAATAGATGACACTTTGGAAGAATTTACAAAAATAAAAATGTTTGTTTTTCTTTTCTCTTACTAATCGCCATCTATTAACAAGCATGACATTTTCTTTTACTAAAGTTAGAAAAAGGATTTTATTTTTCACGTTTTCGAATTTTTGAAAAACTCTCAATTACGGTGCTCGTTAATACATAGATGGCGTTTAGTAAAAGAAAAGAAAAAAAAATGTTTGTAAATTCTTCCAGAGCGCCATCTGTTGCCAAACACCGCAATTATAAAATATGTCATGCTTGTCAATAGATGGCGCTTTGGAAGAATTTACAAACATTTTTTTTTCTTCCTAAGGCGCCATCTATTGACAAACATGACAATTTCTATTAATAAAATTAGAAAAAGGATTTTATTTTTCACGTTTTCGAATTTTTGAAAAACTCAATTACGGTGCTCGGCACTATAGATGGCGTTTAGTAAGAGAAAAGGAAAAAAATGTTTTTGTAAATTCTTTCAGAGCGCCATCTGTTGACAAACACCGCAATTATAAAGTGCGTCATGCTTGTACATAGATGGCGCTCTGGAAGAGTTTACAAAAACATTTTTTTCTTTTCTCTTACTAAACACCATCTATTGGCAGTAATTGAGAATTTTTCTAAAATTCGAAAACGTGAAAAATCCTTTTTCTAATTTTAGTAAAAGAAAATGTCATGCTTGTCAATAGATGGCGCTTTGGAAGAATTTACAATTTTTTTTTCTCTTCTTACTAAGCGCCATCTATTGACAAACACCACAGTTTTTGTCTTCTAAAATTCTAAAATGGGCGAAATAAAAAATTTTAGTTAAAAAAACTCCGCTTGTCAATGGATGGCGCTACGGAAGAATTTACATTTCTTTTTGTTCTTTTCTGTGACGTCATCTATTGACACGCACAGGAATTATTTTTTTCTAAAATTCAAAAATGAGAAAAATAAAATCCGTTTTCTGTTTTTAGTTAACAAAGTCGTGCTTGTTAATAGATGGCGCTTTGGAAGAATTTACAATTTTTTTGTCCACTTTTCTCTTATTAAGCGCCGTCTATTGACAAGCTCCGCAATTATAAAATGTTTCATGCTTGTCAATAGATTCCGCATGTTTATTTTTTCTTTTCTCTTACTAAACGCCATCTACCGACAAGCCCCGTAATTGAGTTTTTCTAAAATTCGAAAACGGCCAAAATAAAATCATTTTTCTAAATTTAGTACATAATAAAAGAAAATGTCGTGCTTGTCAATGGATGGCGCTTTGGAGGAATTTACAAAAATGTTTTTTTCTCTTACTAAGCGCCATCTATTGACAAGCACCGTAATTGAGTTTTTCTAAAATTCGAAAATGGGACTAATAAAATCCTTGTCATGCTTGTCAATAGATACATTTTGGAAGAATTTGCAAAAATATTTTTTTCTCTTCTTACTAGGCGCCATCTATTAACAAACACCACAGTTTTTGTCTTCTGAAATTCGAAAGTGGGAGAAATAAAATCCGTTGTTTAAGTTTACAAAAAGGTGCTTGACGATAGATGGCACTATGGAAAAATTATTTTTAAAAAAATTCTTTCACTTACTAAACGCCATCCATTTGTTGACAAAACATCAAAATTATTTTTTGCTAAAATTGGAAGATGATAAAAATAAAATCCGTCTTCTGGTTTTAGTTAAAAAAATCGTGCTTGTTAATAGATGGCGCTTTAGAGGAACTTTTTCCCCCAACTTTTCTCTTACTAAGCGCCATCTATTGACAAGCACCGAAATTACAATTTTTCTAAAATTCGCAAATGGGAAAAATATCCGTTTTCTAATTAATTTTATTGTCAATAGTTGGCGCTTTGGAAGAATCACAAAAATGTTTTTCTTATCTCTTTTTTTAAAAAAGTCCTAAAAAAGAAGCAGAATTTTATTTCACTTATTAATGTCGCCATTTTATTTATTTATTTATTTATTTTTTTCAGTACAATTTAATCCCGAAAGCCGTTCTGTCCCTGAAAGTAATTCAAGACCTGCCCATCATCGTCGTCCTCATGTACCAACTCTACAAGGTGAGCGTGCACCAGGACGTCAGCGATTTCATCCCTCTCATTATGACCACGATTACGTTACAACCATCATTACAGCAAAGGTAAGTAATTCTTTTTGTCTCAGTTTTGTTTTTCAATACAATAATTTCTTCGTTTAGGCAAGCAGAGAATTTCAACAAAGAGATCTTCGTCGACTTCATGGGGGCACAAATAAAAACGCTGTCATTTCTCGCGTACATAATCAAGATATACCAGGAGGTCGTCTCGACTCATTCGGCCAAACTGGTGCAGGGAATGCTCGGATTGTTAACACTGTGCCCCATGGAGGTGGCACACCTGAGAAGGGAATTACTCATCGCCTCCAGACACATCCTCGCAACGGATTTAAGAAATAGTAAGGAGCAACACCAACGAAAGACTTAAAACTAAAAGTTTAATTTCTTTCCAGAATTCGTGCCTCACATGGAACGGCTCTTCGACGAGGACGTCCTTTTAGGCCGTGGCTGGACCACACACGAATCTCTTCGGCCTTTGGCATACTCAACTTTAGCCGATTTAGTCCACCACGTCCGACAACAACTGACACTATCGAACATAGCAAGGGCCGTGCATTTATTTAGCAAGAACGTTCATGATGATAGTTTGGCAACAACGTAAGTCGCTGTAAATATCGCGCAAAATTTTGAACTGTACGTAATTGTTGACAGGATACAAACAATGTCTTGCAAACTTCTCCTGAACCTCGTCGATTGTATCCGACTTCGAGCCGAGGTTGACAGCACTGCTGAAGGCAGGGAGCTGCTGATGAGGATGCTGGAAGTGTTCGTGTTGAAGTTCAAGACGATTGCCAAAATACAACTGCCGAAGATGATAGAGAAGTTGTAAGTGTTGTAACTCGACGAAGAGTTTTCTGATCACACGCAGGTTTTTGCAGCAAACAACAGCAGACGGCGCAGCCAACTTTGCAGACGCAAACCTCGCAGAATCAAATTGACCTCATTGAGAATGTCTTGGGCGGTGGTAACCAGAGCTCGAATCAAAAGGAAGAAAAATCCAAGTTTGGGTTTCCCCAGAACAATAATTACAACGTGGCCGACTATAGGAGCCTCGTCAAGACTTTGGTTTGCGGGGTGAAGACCATTACATGGGGCTGTGCAGCGTGCAAGGTTTTTATTTCTATCATTCACTTGGTTTGTTTTAAATAATATTTTTGTAGACGAGCCCGAATCAACCGATCGTAGGAACGAAGCAGTTTCAACCTCACGAGACCCTAGTTTTCATTCGCTTGGTAAAATGGGCACTCAAAGCTCTGGATATTTACACTTTGAACATCGGCCCCCAACCGATAGGCCCGGCTCGTGTCAATCAGCAGAACGTGCGCAGCAAAGAAGAGAAGGAGGTCCTAGAACACTTCAGTAGTGTGGTATTGTCCCTTTCTTATATGCATGGAATGTAATTTGGGGTTTGTTTTAATTGAATGCGTTGCAGTTTTCAATGATGAACCCCCAAACCTTCCACGAGATATTTTCAACTACAATCGAGTACGTGGTCGAAAGGGTTTCTCAAAACGCCACCCTGCAGATAGTCCCGAACACTTTACTGGCGAACCCAACGACTAGCCCGATTTTCGCCACGGTGCTCGTCGAGTACCTGCTCGAGCGGATGGAAGAGATGGGCTCGAATGTGGAGCGCAGCAATTTGTATCTTCGCCTCTTCAAGCTGGTCTTCGGAAGTGTCTCACTCTTTCCACAAGAAAACGAAAACATGTTACGCCCTCATCTACATCAAATCGTTAACCGGTAATCTCACACAACTCATTTTATAAGCTTTTTTATATTAATTCTGTTTTTAGTTCCATGGAGTTGGCAATGAGTGCGAAAGAACCATACAATTATTTCCTGCTGTTACGTGCCCTGTTCAGATCCATCGGGGGTGGAAGTCACGACTTGCTTTATCAAGAGTTCCTACCCCTCCTCCCTAATTTGTTGGAAGGTAAAAACGCAGGGGTTTACTTGAAGTTTAGACAAAAAATTTTTATTTTATTTGGTAGGTTTGAACAGGCTTCAAAGCGGCTTGCACAAGCCGCACATGAAGGATCTCTTCGTCGAGCTCTGCTTGACAGTTCCAGTGCGTTTGAGCTCTCTCTTGCCTTATCTACCAATGTTGATGGACCCCCTCGTTTCAGCCCTGAACGGCTCACATGTCCTCATCAGCCAGGTAATTAATTATATACTTTTAATTTGGGGGGAAAACCCGAATTGAATGCATTCGCAGGGACTTCGCACTTTGGAGTTGTGCGTGGATAACTTGCAGCATGACTTTTTGTACGAGCACATCCAACCGGTGCGTGCCGCCCTCATGCAGGCGCTTTGGAGGACGTTGAGGAACAATGATCAAGTGGCGCAGGTTGCTTTCAAGTGAGTTAAAAACAATAAATTGGAATTTATCTCGTGTGATCATGGAGATTTCGTGTGTGTATTGTGAAACGTTTCGTTTTTAGAGTGTTGGGGAAGTTCGGTGGAGGCAACCGGAAGATGATGATCGAGCCCCAGAAACTGGATTACGTTTCGAGCGACTACGACCCGCCTACGATAGTCGCTTACTTCCGCGAACAGCAGAGCTCGATAGACTTCCCCGTGGAAAAAGTAAGTTCCTCACTCTCACACTACAAAACAGTTTGACAGCTGTCGAGAGTTTGTGCGAAACTTCTGTTTAGAAGACGTCGCCACCACGAGCAATTCCTAATTGATGTTTCATGTAAAAGCAAAGCGCGCGATCATAAACAAGAAATTGTTAATTTGGTTGTCAATTTGACAGCTGTCAATGCAAAAATCGTTTTCTTTAGGAGACTACGGGCAACTCCAAATTGATCTTTCAAATACAAAGGAGGTGTTTAGTCATTACTAAAAGACTGTCTATCAGTTTGATAGCTCTCAAAAAAGTATTATGGTAAATTATCACTTTGACAACTATCAAGTGTTGGCGCAAAAAAAAACCGCGACCCTGGATAGTTCCAAACCGATCTTTCAAATAAAAGAACAGCACGTGATCACTACAAAAGAAATGTTGAATTAGTTCTTAGTTTGACAGCTGTCAAGTTGTATCGCAAAAGTCGTTTTTAGAATGGATATACGAAGAAGGTGTGTAATCAATGCCAAAAGAATATAAAATAAATTGTCAATTTGACAGTTATTGGCGCAAAAATTATAGGGTGCTCCAAACTAATCTTTCATGTAAAAGCAATGCAATTCGCTATTATTAAAACTTTGTTCATAAAATGTCAGTTTGACAGCTGTCAAGTTTGGTGCAAAATTAATTTTTACAAGACGTCGTCGTAACTCTGTTACGAACAGTACGAAAATTACCTTTCGAAAAAAAAAAGAAAGTACCTAATCACCAACAAAAAAATTGCAAAACAAACTATGTATTAGTTTGACAGCTGTTAAGTATCGATGCAGAAATAGTTTTTAGAAGGCATCGCCACCCCATGCAGCTCCAGACTGATATTTAAAATAAATACAAGGAAACTACATGATTATTATCAAAAACATTGTTAAACTAGTTGTCAGTTTGACAGCTGTCACGTTCTCGTGAAATTTAGTTGTTAGAAGGCTTCATAACTTTTCGTAGCTCCAAAATTATCTTTCGGGGAAAAAGGAAAATATTTAATCATTACCAAAAAATTGTTAAAGAAACTATTGGTTTGACAGCTGCCAAGCATCGATGCAGAAATAGTTTTTAGAAGACGTAACTCTCGCCAGCCTCAAAATTATCTTTAAAAGAGAAAAGTACGTAGTCATTAACGAGAAATGTTATATAAGCTACTAGTTTGACAGCTGTCAAGTATCGGTGCAAAAATAGTTTTTAGAAGGCATGGTGACTCTAGCCAGTTCTAAACTGTCTTTCAAACACACAAAGGGTAAACAAAAAACTTGTTAAATTACTTGACAGCTGTCAAGTGTTAGTTTTTAGAAGGCGTCGAAACTCTCGACAGCGTCTAAATTATCTTTAAAAAAATTAATCCATCACTACCAAAAAATTGTTAAATCAACTATTAATTTGACAGCTGTCAAATATTGCTGCCGAAATATTTTTTAGAAGGCGTCATAACTTTCGACAGCCCCTAATTACCTTAAAAATGAAAAAGAAAAGTACATACTCATTACCAAAAATTGTTAAATAAACTGTTAGTTTGACAGCTGTCAGGTATCGGTACAAAAATAGTTTTTAGAAGCCATGGTGACTCCAACCAGTTCTAAACTGTCTTTCAAATAAAGGGAATGTGCGTGATTTATGCCAAAAAAGTTAAATTATGTATTGTCAGTTTGACAGATGTCAAATATTGCTTTTTAGAAGGCGTCAAAACTGTCGGCAGCTCCGAAAAAATTTACTCTGTCGCTACCAAAAAGTCGTTAAGACAACTATTAGTTTGACAGCTGTCAAGCATCGATGAGAAATAGTTTTTATAAGGCATGGTGACTCTAGCTAATTCTAAACTGTCTGTCAAATAAAGGAAAAATGCGTGATCGTTTCCAATTGTTAAATTATTAATTATCGTTTACGAATTCTTATTTAACAATTTTTTTTTGCAGTGATTAATTTATTCGCAAGATCAGTTTGGAACTTCTGGAACTCACAGAGCTTTTTAAGATATTTTTGCACTGATACTTGACAGCTGTCAAATTGAATTCTTATTTAACTTTTCTTGATTGTAATCACACAGTTTCCTTTAACTTGAAAGATCAGTTTGGTGCTGCCTGAGTTCACGATATCTTCTAAAAACTATTTTTGCACCTAAATTTGACAGCTGTCAAATTTATGATTTATTTAACAATTTTTCAGTAGTGACTGATTTATTTGAAAGTTCAGTTTGGAGTTTCTGAAACTCGCAGTGCTTTTTGAATTATTTTTGTATTGATACTTGACAGCTGTCAAACTGAATTTTTTACTTAACATTTTTTCGATAATAACCACGCACTGTCCTTTAACTTGAAAGATTAATTTGGTGTTGCCTGGGAAGACGACGCCTTCTAAAATCTATTTTTGCACCTAAATTTGACAGCTGTCAAATTGATGATTTATTTAACAATTTTTCAGTAGTGACTGATTTATTTGAAAGATCAGTTTGGAGTTTCTGAAACTTTTAGCGCATTTAAAAATATTTTTGCATTAATACTTGATAGCTGTCAAACTGGATTTTTACTTAATATTTTTTGGATAATGATCACGCACTCTGCTTTAAGTTGAAAGATCAATTTGGTGTTGCCTGGGATGACGATGCCTTCTAGAATCTATTTTTGCACCTAAATTTGACAGGTATCAAATTGATGATTTATTTAACAATTTTTCAGTAGTGACTGATTTATTTGAAAGATCAGTTTGGAGTTTCTGAAACTTTTAACGCATTTAAAAATATTTTTGCATTAATACTTGATAGCTGTCAAACTGGATTTTTACTTAATATTTTTTGGATAATGATCACGCACTCTGCTTTAACTTGAAAGATCAATTTGGGGTTGCCAAGGATGACGATGCCTTCTAAAATCTATTTTTGCACCTAAATTTGACAGCTGTCAAATTGATGATTTATTTAACAATTTTTCAGTAGTGACTGATTTATTTGAAAGATCAGTTTGGAGTTTCTGAAACTTTTAGCGCATTTAAAAATATTTTTGCATTAATACTTGATAGCTGTCAAACTGGATTTTTACTTAATATTTTTTGGATAATGATCACGCACTCTGCTTTAACTTGAAAGATCAATTTGGTGTTGCTGAGATGACGATGCCTTCTAAAATCTATTTTTGCATCTAAATTTGACAGCTGTCAAATTGATGATTTATTTAACAAATTTTCAGTAGTGACTGATTTATTTGAAAGATCAGTTTGGAGTTTCTGAAACTTTTAGCGCATTTAAAAATATTTTTGCATTAATACTTGATAGCTGTCAAACTGGATTTTTACTTAATATTTTTTGGATAATGATCACGCACTCTGCTTTAACTTGAAAGATCAATTTGGTGTTGCTGAGATGACGATGCCTTCTAAAATCTATTTTTGCATCTAAATTTGACAGGTATCAAATTGATGATTTATTTAACAATTTTTCAGTAGTGACTGATTTATTTGAAAGATCAGTTTGGAGTTTCTGAAACTTTTAACGCATTTAAAAATATTTTTGCATTAATACTTGATAGCTGTCAAACTGGATTTTTACTTAATATTTTTTGGATAATGATCACGCACTCTGCTTTAACTTGAAAGATCAATTTGGGGTTGCCAAGGATGACGATGCCTTCTAAAATCTATTTTTGCACCTAAATTTGACAGCTGTCAAATTGATGATTTATTTAACAATTTTTCAGTAGTGACTGATTTATTTGAAAGATCAGTTTGGAGTTTCTGAAACTTTTAGCGCATTTAAAAATATTTTTGCATTAATACTTGATAGCTGTCAAACTGGATTTTTACTTAATATTTTTTGGATAATGATCACGCACTCTGCTTTAACTTGAAAGATCAATTTGGTGTTGCTGAGATGACGATGCCTTCTAAAATCTATTTTTGCATCTAAATTTGACAGCTGTCAAATTGATGATTTATTTAACAAATTTTCAGTAGTGACTGATTTATTTGAAAGATCAGTTTGGAGTTTCTGAAACTTTTAGCGCATTTAAAAATATTTTTGCATTAATACTTGATAGCTGTCAAACTGGATTTTTACTTAATATTTTTTGGATAATGATCACGCACTCTGCTTTAACTTGAAAGATCAATTTGGTGTTGCTGAGATGACGATGCCTTCTAAAATCTATTTTTGCATCTAAATTTGACAGCTGTCAAATTGATGATTTATTTAACAATTTTTCAGTAGTGACTAATTTATTATTTGAAAGATCAGTTTGGAGTTGCTGAAGCTGACGGCGTTTTTTAAAACTATTTTTGCCATGACATTCCACAACTGTCAAATTGACTCTTGTTTTTACTTAACAATTTTTTTTTATGTTGATCACGCGCTCACCTTTTACTGTGCCCTAGGTACTCCATTGTTTCTCTTGTACGATTTGAACTGAAACTTAACAGCTGTCAAATTCACGATTTGTTTAGTAACATTTTTGCAACAAAACTCGACGACTGTCAAACTTAAATAATTTATAAAATAATATTTTGGTGTTTTGAGCAATGTATTAAAAAAACACTTTGGTTTTAGGTGATCGAAACAGCTTTCAACGCGTTGAAACAAAGCACGACGGATTCTTTCTATCGCAAACAGGCTTGGGAGGCGATTAACTGTTACTTAGCAGCTTCGCTCAACGTCAGCTACGACAAGAACACTCTCATCTATTTATTCATGCATCACAGTTACCAGGACGGCAAGAACATCCCCCACATTAAGGGCTCAATGTATAAATCCGTCTACAAGCAAGCGAGGGAGACACATCAGACCGCACTGATCGGTAGGTATTAATTCATTAGACCTAACCAATTGTTTTTAATTAATTAAAAATGTTTTGGTGCAGGCATGTTTGTTGCGGCCGCCATTAAAGAACTGCGTTACCCTGCTTTGTCCACCATGTACGCAATCGTTCGCCACTACACCATGGTCGCAGTCACGCAGCAAGCCGGGGCCTTCGCAGTTTCCCCAAAGTAAGTTTCATTCCCTTTTTGAACAACTGCAACTTCAAATAATTATTCCAGACCAAACGAGCAAGTCGCTTTGGACCCCTTGGTTCTGGTTGACGCTCTCGCTGTAATTATGGGCCACGAAGAAAAAGAGCTCTGCAAACCGGGGGAGTATGCCTTAGGGTTGATGATCAATACGGCCTCGACACTCCTTGGCAGCAAAGAACTGGCATGTCGCCTGCCTTTAATCGAGTATTTATCAGAGAGGATGTGTTCGCTGTGCTATGAAAGGGCGTGGTATGCGAAACTGGGGGGCTGCAAGGCTATCGAAGTCATGCTGGAACGCTGCGCCCGGAAGTGGGTCTACGAACACATGATTTCATTCCTCAAAGCTCTGCTCTTCGTCATGATGGATCTAACGTTGGAGGTGTCAAGCGGGGCGTTGGACAGTGCGAAAATTAACTTGGAGAAGATGTTGATTGTGTGCGTGACTCCTGCACCGGAAGGCACGGATCAAGCTACGAGGGACGTGCAGAAGAAGGCGCTGTGCAAAGTAATACACGAGCTGGTCAGGCAGGTCACCAGCCCGCATACTCTGGTGAGGGAACAGTCGATGATCTCGCTGCAGTTGCTCGCTGAAAAACAAAACAAAACCGTCACGGAATTGATGACGCCTTTCAAGGAAGTCCTGGCAGACATGGTGCCCCCGAAGAAGCATCTGCTGAAGTATCAACCGGCCATCGCGCAGATGGGATTGATGGATGGAAACATGTTTTGTACGACGTTGAACCCTCGACTTTTCACCATCGGTAAGAGAGCCGTAATTAGGAAATTAAAAGCGTTAAAAAGTTACTATAGAAATTGTCAACAGACAGTGATAAAATGATAAGGTTCAAAAGTACAATAGATTGCATGTTTTGTGACAAATCAGATATGCAAAGCGCGAAGAAATGTTTGTTTTGGGTTTGACGTCTGTCAAATGTGCAAAAATAGTTTTTAGAAGACCTCATGCTTCTGGACGACAGCTTCAGACTGTTCTTTCAAATAATTAATCATTGCAAAAGAAGTCGGTTTGACAGCTGCCAAAAATTAATGCAGAAATAGGTTGCCAAAGGCGTCGTGTCTGTGAGCTGCTTCAAATTATTGTTTCAAATACGAAGAAAACGTCCAATTATTACTAAGAGGTTGTTAAATAAACGCCGGTTTGACAGGTGTCAAGAGTTAGTACAAAATTAGTTCTTGGAAACCGCCGTGACCTTGGCCAGTTCCAGACTGATGTTTCAAATGCAAGGGCGGCACCTAATCGTTGCCAATGCACAACTAAATAAATCGTCATTTTGACAGCTGTCAAATTTAGGTGCAGAAATAGTTTTCAGAAGACGTCGTGGCCCCGGGCAGCGCCACCAAATTGATCTTTCGTGTAAGAGGAGAGTGCGTGATCAATATAAAAAAATTTGTTATGTAAAAAGTCAATTTGACAGCTGTCGAGTGTCGATGCAAAAATAGTTTTAATAAGCGCCGTGAGCTTCAGCAGCTCCAAAATGATCTTTCAAATAAATTAATCACTGTTAAAAAATTGTTAAATAAGGAATCAGTTTGACAACTGTCAATTTTGGGTGCAAGAATAGTTTTTAGAAGGCATCATGACTGGTCGACAGCTCCAAACTGTTCTTTCAAATAATTTATCATTACAAAAGAAGTCTGAAATGAATTGTCGGTATGACAGCTGTCAAAAATTGATGCAGAAATAGGTTACGAAAGGCGTTGTGAGCTGTTTCAAATACTAGGAAAACGTCCAATTATTACCAAGAGGTTTTTAAATAAATTTCCGGTTTGACAGCTGTCAAGAGCTAGTGCAAAACTGATTCTTGAAAAGCGTCGTGACCTTGGGCAGTTCCAAAACTGATGATGCAAATAGCAAGACGGCACGTAATCATAACCGAAGCACAATGAAATAAATCGTCACTTTGACAGCTGTCAAATTTAAGCGCAAAATAGTTCTCAGAAGGCGTCGTGACCCCGGACAGACCGCCAAATAATTGATCTTTCGAGTAAAGGAGAGTGCGTGATCAATATTAAAAAAATTGTTGAATAAAAGTAAATTTGACAGCTGTCAAGTATGGATGCAAAATAGTTTTAAAAGCGCCGTGAGCTTTAGCAGCTCCAAAATGATCTTTCGAATAAATTAATCATTGCTAAAAAAATGTTTGACAGCTGTCAAATTTAAGTGCAAAAATAGTCTTTAGAAGGCGTCATGACTTGTATTTCAGATAAACTGAATTTCAGATAAAAGGAAAGCGTTTAATCATTACAAAAAAAAACCTGAATTGAATCGTCGGTTTGACAGCTGTCAAAATTTGAAGCAGAAATAGGTTGCCCAAGGCGTCGTGTTTGCGAGTTGCTTTAAATTATCGTTACAAATACGAGGAAAACGTCTGATTATTACCAAGAGGTTGTTAAATAAATTGCCGGTTTGACAGCTGTCAAGGGCTAGTGTAAAAGTGGTTCTTGAAAAGCGTCGTGACCTTGGGCAGTAGCAAACTGATGTTGCAAATAGCAGGACGTCACGTAAACATTACATTGAATAAATCGTCATTTTGACAGCTGTCAAATTTAAGCGCAAAAATAGTTTTCAGAAGGCGTCGTGACCCCAGACAGACCACCAAATCTTTCTACTAAAAGGAGAGTGCGTGATCAGTATCAAAAAAACTGTTAAATAAAAAGTCAATTTGACAGCTGTCAAGTATCGATGCAAAAATAGTTTTAAAAAGCGCAGCAGCTCCAAACTGATCTTTCAAATAAATTAATCACTGCTAAAAAAAATTGTTAAATTGTCAATTTGACAGCTGTCAAATTTAGGTGCAAAAGTAGTTTTTAGAAGGCATCATGACTTTGGATGACAACTCCAAACTGCTCTTCAAAAGTAAGGAAAGCGCTTAATCATTACAAAAAAAAATCTGAAATGAATCGTCGGTTTGATAGCTGTCAAAATTTGAAGCAAAAATAGGTTGCCAAAGGCGTTGTCTATGAGCTGCTTCAAATTATTGTTTCAAATTCGAGGAAAACGTCTAATTATTACCAAGGGGTTGTTAAATAAATTGCAATTTTGACAGCTGTCAAGAGCTAGTGCAAAAATGGTTCTTGTGAGCTTCAGCAGCTTCAAACTGATGTTTCAAATAAAGTATTTACTTTTAAACAATTGTTAAGTAAAGTATCAGTTTGACAACTATCATATTTAGGTGCAAAAATAGTTTTTAGCGTCGCCACCCCAGATAGCACCAAATTGATATCTCAAGTTAAAGAACAGTGCGTGATCATTATCAAGAAAACGTTGAGTAAAAAAAGTCAGTTTGACAGCTGTCAGAAGTATGAGGAAATATAGTTTTTAGAAGACGACGTTACTCTAAGTAGTTCATAACAGATGCTACAAGTACAAGTAATGGGTGTAATCATTACCAAAACACTGTTAAATACATTGTCACTTTGACAGTTGTCAAAGGCTAGTGCAAAAATGGTTATTGGGAAGCGTCATGACAGTGATCAGTTTCTAATACGAGGTGGGTATCTAATCGTCATCAAAATACAATTAAATAAATCGTCATTTTGACAGGTGTCAAGTGTTGGTGCGAAAATAGTTTTAAAAACGTCGTGAGGTGGTCTTTCAAATAAATTAATCACTATTGAAAAATTATCAGTTTGTTTATTATTGTACGCTTTTTGTTTTCGTTTCCTTTTGATTGTCTTTTGTTTTCTCGTTCTTCGCCTTTTGTTTTTCATTTGCCGTTTTCTTTTCAGATCTTTTGTTTTTGTTTAATTTTTGTTAATCCGTTTTTGTTTTATTTACTTTTCATTCTTTATTGATCATCGTTTTTTATTATCGTTTGTTTAGTTTAATTTTATTGATTCTGTTTTGTTTTTGGAACCGTCGACAAGATTTCAGTTTGGGAGACTCTGTGTATTCAATAATAAAATAATTAATCTAAGAACGCAAAATCTATGCACATGGCAGGATTTTACTTTACATGATTTCATTGACGGCTTCTTTAAGATAATAAATACATTTATTATTTATTGGTTCCTGTCAAGGCTGTGCACCAATTTTTTGAACCATTGAAAAGCTTTCAGTTTTGGAGGACTCTGTATGTTAACAGTTTCTTCAGAATAAAAAAAAAAATACGTGTATCGTTTACAGTTCCTATTAGAGCCGTGCATCAATTTTTGAATCGTCAGTTTGGGGGACCCTGTATAATCAATTTAAAAAAATTATCTGATAACGTAAGATTTCACACTGTACAAGTAACGCACATTCAAATCCGGGCAAGAATTTGACAAATCGTACATATTTCGACAAATTTGGTAATCTAAATAAATAAAAAATTAAATTTGAATTAAACGTGACATGCATTAAACGTCAAAAATATTAAAGTGAGGTTTACATTGTGTAAAAGATGTGTCCGGATTTTATTGTCCGCTACTGTACATTGACAAACAAGAAAAATTAATATCTATTATTTATTAGTTCCTATCAAGGAGTTGCACTAATTTTCAGAACCATCGAAAACCTTCCAGCTTGGGGGATCCTGTATATTCATTAAAATAAAAAGGACGTCATTTTTCTTGCAGACATGAGCATCAAAGAGTACGAACTTTTCATAAACGACTTGATCTCGCTGTGCAACTCGGAGGACACCAAATTAAACAGCTTTTCGTGTTACAAGTCGATTACCAATTTCACTCCGTTAAGGATCAGCGCCCTGCGGGCCTTGGCCGCTTGCTATTACCTCGAGGCAGACATACGTGAGTCGATCTTCCAAGTGCTATACAAGACTTTAGAGGGGCCAAACCCCGAGCTGCAGAAGACCGCTTTCGAATGCATGAAGAAATTCATCAACGGATACACGATGGATAAAGAATTGGTACGTCAGTTTTATTTATTATTTTTTTTTTAACTAATTTTTTTTAGGTGCACAAAACGATGCGTCCTCTACTTTTAACTTTGGGGGACGTCAAGAACCTAACCCTGCACGGTCTCAGGATGCTCTCGTACTTGACGCAGCTGTTCCCCCTTGCGTTCAACGAGAAACTCTGCGAGCAGCTTTTAGAAATACTAAAGCAACTATTAGAGAACCTGGTGAACTTGCATAAAAGTGAGTAACTAACACCCCCTCCCTCATTTTTAAACATCCGATTGTTGTTGTTGTCTTCGCTTGCAGATTCCGCAGGGATTTCGAAGAAGGGCGAAGAGGAACAGAAAATCGTCACCGTCATCAGCATTTACCACCAGATGCCGGCGGCCTCCTCGAAATTCATCAAGCAACTGTGCCAGTTGGTTCTGCAAACCGAGAAGGCGATGCTCATCGAAGCCAGCTCTCCGTTTCGAGAGATCCTCATGAAGTTCCTCCTGCGGTATCCAGCCGAGAGCCTCGACATGTTCCTCGAGGACAGCTACATTAAAGTGGGTGTCAAAAAATAAAAAGCCCCCCCGTTTAATTTTTTTGTTTGTTGCAGGATCAACAGTTTAGTAGATACCTGGAGTTTTTGATTAAACACAAAGACGGTAAAGTATTTCGAGACCACATACAGAACCACGTGGTGCACCGGTTAATCACGTTGGTCCTCACGAATACCAACATTAACTCGACTTTAGACCAAGCCGAACGCAACGAGCTTCAGTATCAAAGTATACGAATAGTGTCGTTCTTGATTAAGTTTGATGAGCAGTGGCTGTCGTCTCAGCTGGAATTGGTGGAAGCGTTCAAGCAGATTTGGTGCAACGATGAATACCAGGTTGAATTTTGTCTTCACCTCTCGATTCTTTAAATTGTAAGTTCAATTTTTTATTTGCAGGAGAGGCACAAGAAGGTCGATACTTTAGAGTACACGCACTGGCGTGAGCCTAAATTATTAGTCAAAGTTCTCCTGCATTATTTTTGCCATCACCCGAATGACATCGACTTGCTCTTCCAACTTTTGAGGGCAACTTGTGATAGATTTATTCCGGAATTTCAAGTAAGCGACACTATTTTTTTTTATATGATTAAAGAATGAGTTGCTAATGTTTTAAGTTCTTGCGAGACTTCCTGGAGAACACCGTCGCCCAAAATTACACGGTCGAGTGGAAACGTTCGGCTTTCTTCAGATTCGTCGAGCATTTCCCATCGAATACAATGTCTCAGGTGCAACCTTACTAATTTTTGAAGCGTTCGTTATAATAAACGCTTTGAATTCGCAGGAATTGAAGGCGAAGGTGTTGCAGCTGATCCTCATCCCTTGCTTCGCGACGAGTTTCGAGCGGGGCGAGACCAACAAACTAATAGGGAGCATCCCCGAGCCGTACCAGCACAACCCCGACAACATAGTTTCGGTCTTCATTAATAAAGTAAGTGTTGAGCTCGAGACTTGTAAGTAATGATCACTGCTGTTGGGAACAGATAAGTTAATTTTATCTTAACAAATAAAAACATTGATAAAGAGAAACAGATACTTAAATTTGAAAAGTAAATATA
Organism: Dorcus parallelipipedus; assembly: GCA_958336345.1. Lineage (NCBI taxonomy): Eukaryota > Metazoa > Arthropoda > Insecta > Coleoptera > Lucanidae > Dorcus > Dorcus parallelipipedus. Next base: position 44,248,887 of record OY284480.1, on the reverse strand, counting down.
CAGGATGATGTATAAAATAGCTTGAATTACCATCTGTGAAAGAAAAAAAAATCGAAAAAAAAAGTTTTACAATCGTGGAATAAGGACGGAATAACTGTTCTGTTTTTTTTCTTGTATTTTGCTTTTCTTTATTTTTCTTTTAAATTAAATTTAATTTTTCTGTGGAAAATTAATCTCTTGATTTTTTGGATATTTTATTGTTATTTATTGCCTTTTGCTTTATTTCATTGATTGTTTCTTTTTATTTAATTCTATTTGTTTCCATTTATAAATCTTCTGTTTTATTGTGTCGATTATGTTTTGTTTCCGTTCGCTTTTTTGTTCAATTTTATTGATTCTCTTTTGTTTTATTGTATTCATTTTTAACTTTTTTTATTTACTGAATTTTAGTACATATTTTTATTCATTTGGTATTTTATCGTCAATTTTTTCCTTGTATTTTGCTTTTCAAAAACATTGTTAAATTAATTGTCCGTTTGACAGCTGTCACGTTTTAGTGAGATTTACTGGTTAACTCTCTGTAGCTCCAAAATTATCTGTCAAGAAAAAGGAAAATACTTAATCATTAGCAGAAAAAATTGTTAAAGAAACTATTGGTTTGACAGCTGCCAAACATCGATGCAGAAATAGTTTTTAGAAAGCGTCCTAACTCTTGACAACCTCAAAATTATCTTTAAAAGAGCAGAGTACGTAATAATTACCAAAAATTGTTAAATAAGCTACATATTAGTTTGACAGCTGTCAAGTATCGATGCTAAAATAGTTTTTAGAAGTCAGTTTGACAGCTGTCAAGTGATAGTTTTTAGAAGGCGTCGAAACTCGGCAGCTCCAAAATTATCTTTAGAAAAAATTTACTTTGTCACTATAAAAAAATTGTTAAATCATTTATTACTTTAACAGCTGTCAAATATCGATGCAGAAATGGTTTTTAAAAGGCGTCGTTTATTCTCGACAGCCCCAAAATTATCTTAAAGAAAAGAAAAGTATATAACTACCCAAAATTGTTACATCAGGTGTTAGTTTGACAGCTGTTAGATATCGGTGCAAGAAGGCATGGTGACTCTAGCCGGTTCTAAACTGTCTTTCAAATAAAGTAAAAATGCGTGATCACTGCAAAAAAGATTGTTAAATTACTGTCACTTTGACAGCTGTCAAGTGATAGTTTTTAGAAGTCGTCGAAACTCTCGACAGCTCCAAAATTATCTTTCAAAAGAAATTTACTTTGTCACTATAAAAGAATTGTTAAATCGTTTATTAGTTTGACAGCTGTCAAATATCGATGCAGAAATGGTTTTTAAAAGGCGTCGTAATTCTCGACAGCCCTAAAATTATCTTAAAGAAAAGAAAAGTATATAACTCCCCAAAATTGTTACATAAGGTGTTAGTTTGACAGCTGTTAGATATCGGTGCAAGAAGGCATGGTGACTAGCCGGTTCTAAACTGTCTTTCAAATAAAGTAAAAATGCGTGATCACTGCAAAAGAAAAATTGTTAAATTACTGTCACTTTGACAGCTGTCAAGTGATAGTTTTTAGAAGTCGTCGAAACTCTCGACAGCTCCAAAATTATCTTTCAAAAGAAATTTACTTTGTCACTATAAAAGAATTGTTAAATCGTTTATTAGTTTGACAGCTGTCAAATATCGATGCAGAAATGGTTTTTAAAAGGCGTCGTAATTCTCGACAGCCCTAAAATTATCTTAAAGAAAAGAAAAGTATATAACTCCCCAAAATTGTTACATAAGGTGTTAGTTTGACAGCTGTTAGATATCGGTGCAAGAAGGCATGGTGACTAGCCGGTTCTAAACTGTCTTTCAAATAAAGTAAAAATGCGTGATCACTGCAAAAGAAAAATTGTTAAATTACTGTCACTTTGACAGCTGTCAAGTGATAGTTTTTAGAAGTCGTCGAAACTCTCGACAGCTCCAAAATTATCTTTCAAAAAAGAATTACTTTTGTCACTATAAAAGAATTGTTAAATCATTTATTAGTTTGACAGCTGTCAAATATAGATGCAGAAATAGTTTTTAGAAGGCGTCGTAACTCTCGACAGCCCCAAAATTATGTTAAAGAAAAGAAAAGTACGTATTCATTACCAAAAATTGTTAAATAAGGTATTAGTTTGACAGCTGTCAGATATCGGTGCAAGAAGGCATGGTGACTCTAGCCAGTTCTAAACTGTCTTTCAAATAAAAAGAAAGTACGTGATCTTTGCCAACAAAAATGTTAAATTATTGTTAATTTGACAGTTGTCAAGTGTTAGTTTTTAGAAGGTGTTGAAACTCTCGGCAGCTCCAACATTATCTTTCAAAAAAAATTTACCCTGTCGCTACCAAAAAGTTGTTAAAACAACTATTCGAATTCGACAGCTGTCGAGTATCGATGCAGAAATAGTTTTTATAAGGCATGGTGACTATCCATTTCGAAAATGTCTTTCAAATATAGGGAAAGTAGGTGATCATTTCCGATTGTTAAATTATTAATAGTTTGACAGCTGTGAAGTGTTCGTTTTTAGAAGGCGTCGTATCTTTCTATAGCCCCAACATTATCTTTAAAAAATTACTCTCACTACAAAAAATTGTTAAATCAACTACGTATTAGTTTGACAGTTGTCAAGTATCGATACGGAAATAGTTTTTAGAAGGCGCCACCACTCCGAGCAGTTCCAGACCGATCTTTAAAATACATACAACGAAATTGCGTGACTATTATCAAAAAATGGTTAAATTAGTTGTCAGTTTGACAGCTGTCACATTTTAGTAAGACTTAGTTTTTAGAAGGCATCGTAACTCTCGGTAGCTCCAAAATTATGTTAAAAAAAAACAAAATTACTCCACATTATCTTTCAAAAAATTGTTAAATAAGCTATTAGTTTGACAGTTGTCAAGTATCGATACGGAAATAGTTTTTAGAATGCTTCACTACCCCGAGCAGTTCCATACTGATCCTTAAAATACATACAAGGAAACTGCGTGACTATTATAAAAAAAATGGTTAAATTAGTGGTCAGTTTGACAGTTGTCACATTTTAGTAAGATTTAGTTTTTAGAAGGCATCGAAACTCGCAGCAGTTCCAAAATTATCTTTCGAAAAAAAAAAAAATTTACTCAGTCACTACCAAAAAATTGTTGAATAAGGTATTAGTTTGACAGCTGTCAAGTATCAATGCAGAAATAGTTTTTAAAAGGCGTCGCCACCCCGAGCAGTTTCAGACTAATCTTTAAAATATAACTGCGTCATTATTATAAAAAAATTAGTTGTCAGTTCGACTGCTGTCACATTTTAGTAAGATTTAGTTTTTAGAAGGCATCGCAACTCTCCGCAGCTCCAAAATTATCTTTCCAAAAAAAAAAAAGAAAATTTATTCAGTCACTACAAAAAGATTGTTAAATAAGCTATGTAGTTTGACAGCTGTCAAGCATCGATATAGAAATAGTTTTTAGAATACATTGCCACACCGAGCACCTCCAAACGTCTCTAAAATATAAGCAGACTTGCGTGATTATTATTTTAAAAAATGTTAAAGTAGTTGTTAGTTTGACAGCTGTCAAGTGTTGCAAGATTAGTTTCTAGTTGTAACTCTCGGCAGTTCCCAACTGAAATTTAAGTTCAAAGAAGTCGACTAATCATTAACAAAAGATTTTTAAATAAATTGTGAGTTTGACAGTTGTCAAGTATCAATGCAGAAATAGTTTATAGAAGTCGCTGTGACTCGAGGCAGTTCCAAATTGATCTTTTAAATAAAGAGAAAGTGCCTGATCATTACCAAAAAGAATTGTTAAATTGTCAGTTTGACAGCTGTCAAAATTTTTAAGGCTTTGCTACCCGAGAGGAGGTATTATATTGTATACTGTGCCGTTTTCGAATTCTTATTTAACAATTTTTTTTTATGTTGATCGCTCTCCTTTTACTGTGCCAAGTATATTTTTTTGTCTTTTGTTTTTCATTTGCATTTGCTGTAATGCATTTTTTTTAAAATTTTATCTGGCGTTATTGATTGACTTGCACGGATTTCTTTTTGCAACACCTATACTTCTGATCCCGATTTTTAGATCGCATTTTTTTTTTTTTTTGGCAAAATTATCTACTGAATGTTGTTTAAGAGTGGGGAAGAAAAAAAGTGTTTAGTATTGTATTTTATCTAAACGAAAGTGTCATTTTTTTGCGTTCCTAGTTGAAAATAATTGAAAGGTTCAACGTAACAAGGTTCTTTTTTTTTGTAAAATGAAACTTCTTGTAAGTTATCGACGACTGATAGATTTAAAAATGAAATTATTTCTCTCATTTGCAATTGCCAATTAATGATTTTTTGTTATAGTTAATCGATCCGGACAATCCGTTTGCATTCGCCGATTGCGTTCGCATCTCCCTGCTCCAATTCTCTTGCCTGTTGGTGGAGCAAGCGAGCCTCCACATCCACCACCAAGACGCCAACAACAAAACCCAAGGTTTCAAACTGCGCAGGCTCATGACCTTCGCCTGGCCCTGCCTCCTGGGGAAGAACTGCGTGGACGCAGCCACCCGTTACCACGGTCACCTCTTACTCTCGCATATAATCGATAAGTTTGCAATACATCGCAGAATCGTCCTGCAAGTCTTCCACAGTCTGCTGAAAGCGCACGGGCTCGAAGCGAGGAACGTAGTCAGACAGGCCCTGGAGATACTGACCCCCTCGATGCCTCTGCGCATGGAAGAAGGCAACACCATGCTAACGCACTGGACCAAGAAAATTATAGTCGACGAAGGCCACTCGATCCAACAACTGTTTCACATCTTGCAGTTAGTCGTTAAACACTACAAAGTTTATTATCCCGTGAGGCATCACCTCGTCCAACACATGGTCAACTCGATACAACGCCTGGGTTTCAGCCCGACTGCGACTTTAGAACACAAAAAGTTAGCCGTCGAGTTGGCAGAGGTCATCATCAAATGGGAATTGAAGGACGAGAGCGACAGCGAAGGGGGGGCCGTTGAGAACATCGCGGTGAAGAGGCCGATATTCGATGAAACCATCGAGCCCCAGCGAAAACGCCCCGCCTTGCAACAACCGAGCACGTCGCAGCCTTCGCTTATAGTCAAGACCGAGCCGGATGTGAATAAACCGATCGATCGAGTCCACACCGACATGGTCTTGAACAGCCTGCTCCGCCTTGCTTGTCAAGTCAACGACGCCACGCCCCAAAACCCCACGAACCCACCAATCAGCAGCCCGGGGGAGTTGCTAAGCCGACGATGTGTCCTCCTATTAAAGACCGCACTCAAACCGGAGGTCTGGTCTCAACCCATCGACTTAAACCTCGTGTTCTTCGATAAAATCCTGCAAAGCATCGAGTCGCCTAACCCCAACTACGGGAATATCTGCACCGCTTTGGAACTGCTGACGTTCTTGTTGACCGTCATGAAAAAAGAGCAGATCCTTGCGAGTTTCAAACCCCTCCAGAGAAGAATCGGGGCCTGCATCACCTCGACCAATAACAAAGTGATCAAACTCGTGCACACCTTGCTCCATAAATTGATGGCCCTCTTCCCAACGGAACGCACCAACTCGAACATGTCCTGCAAATACGAAGAGCTCGAGATCCTGTACTCGACCGTGGGCAAAGTCATCTTCGATGGCCTCTCGAATTACGAGAAGAATTTACAAGCGAGCCCCTCGAGCCTCTTCGGCACTATAATGATCTTGAAAGCCGCTTGCATGAATAACAACTCGTACATCGATTTATTGATCACCCCCTTCATGCGTGTGCTGCATCGCATCGCAAAGGAGCACTTACAACCGACCACCCCGGATACGAGCTCGATTACGAGCGAATTGCTAATACTCAGCCTGGATTTGGTTAAAACACGGGTGGTCGTGATGGGGGTTGAAATGCGTAAGACCTTCATCGGCTCGATCTTGGTGGGCCTCATTGAAAAATCACCTGAAATCAAGGTTATGAAAGCGATCAACAAGATGCTGGAGGAATGGATGAAGAACAAGAACGTCGTAACATTATCGCAGGCCCCGAGCTTACGCGAGAAATCAATCTTGCTAGTCAAGATGATGCAGTATGTAGAGAAACGTTTTCCGGACGACGCCGATTTAAACGCGCAGTTCCTCGAACTCGTCAACTACGTCTACACCGACGAACAACTCAAACAGACCGAGCTAACCTCGAAACTCGAGCCGGCCTTCTTGGCGGGGCTTCGCTGCAACCAACCGCACATCCGGGCCAAATTCTTCAAGGTCTTCGACGAGTCGATGCGTCGACGTTTACACGACCGCCTCCTTTACATAACCTGCTCGCAGAAGTGGGACGCCATCGGCCCCCATTACTGGATCAAACAGTGCATCGAGTTGCTTCTAGTCACCGCGACTTCAGACCGACGGATACAGATGTCGCATGAAAGCAGCATCCTTCCGAGTATCTCCTCGGTGTTAAACTCGGCCGATCCCCTGAAAGTGAAGGAGTTCCAGAAGTTCCAAAAGGAGAACCCACAGTTCTACGTGAACTTCGAGGTTAAAGAGGAGGTGCTCGACATGGACCTGTCGAACGTCGAGTCCAATCAGGGCCTGGATGAGAAACCTGTGAATCGAGCGGAGAAGATCACCAAGATGATCTCCGAGCATCACAAGTTCATCGAGTCCTGTCAGAGCATCACGACGGATCAGTTTTTGGTTGCCGCCTCTCAGCTGTGCCACTTGGATACGGGACTGGCCGAGCAGGTTTGGCTGCAGCTCTTCCCGAGGCTGTGGGACATCTTGGACGAGCAACAGAAGAACACTTTGGTCCAAGAAATCCTGCCTTTCGTTACGTCGGGGACGCACATCATCCAGAAGGACTGTTATCCGAGTGCGATTAATACGTTTGTTGAAGCCCTCTCGAGGTGCAACCCGCCAATACAGATGTCGCCGTGAGTTTTTTTTTAACTTTTTAAAGCATGTAAAATCCTGGGTTCTTAGATTTAATTCGACTGGTAAAGCAGATTTCGTTGGCCAACCTGTTCTTCTAACACTAGCGTCTATTTTTACAAATCTCTAGGTATATTTTGTGTCCAATTAATAGAGGCATTCAACAAACAAATCTATTGATTACAATCAGATTGAATCGATATAAATCGATTGTATGAAAGCACTAAATACTGGCGTGACCGGTGTAACCCTACTTTCTATAACATTTGGTATTTAACAATAGCAATATGATAATGTTAGCACTGCAGTTAAGTTATTTCTCTAATAAATCCTTGAAATAAAGAATATGATATGATACAAACCGCAATGCCATATTTAATCGCAGTTGAATCGCAAAATTTTTACGATGGACAATTTCACAATCGATGTTGAATTGATTCAGATGCGTTGAACGTTAAACTGTATGCAATTATAAGTCGATTGTGAATCGATTGTGTCGGTTGAATGCCCCTAAAGACTAAAGTTGCAAATTTCCTTTTTTAAAACCAAAGTCCGGAAATGTGTTTCGTTTCGAGGACGAAATTTGATGTCCCTTCTGCAAAGGAATTAATTTTTTTACCTGCGTAAACATCCCGAATTACTTTTGTAACTGAAAAGTTTGTTTTTAATTCAGTATTAAGGTGAAAAGTCGCCGTCCTGCGACGAATTCAATGGAAATTTCATTTTGAGGTTAAGGGCACGTTCAGAAACTACGTTTGGGGCGCATTCAGGAATTAGATCTGGGGTGCGTTCAGAAATTATGTTCGGGGTGTGTCCGGAAACTACATTTGAGGCGAATTCAGAAATTGCATTCGCAGTTCGTTCAGAAACTACTCTGTGTCCCCTATTGGATATCACAGTACAGAGGAGGCAGATTCAATTGAATCTGAAATTTAATTGATCGCATCAAATTCGAACTATGCAGTGTTGCCAGTTTATTTGCGACTCAGTCGCCGTTGTAAATTATACTCTCCGTTTAATTAGTTCCTAGAAAATGCAAAAATACATATGGCTACAGGACGTTATGCACTGGTAAGTAAATAATATTTTTATTTAAAACAAATGCGCTTAGTCAGAGAAAGGTAAGAGTAAAGGTTATTACACTAGATAGTGTGATCTAGCGGATTTTTGAGAAAGTAACATCGCAATCTGGCGGCATCATTAGTGGAATGATACCGTGTGTTTCGTTTTGATTTGGAAAAGCGCATTCGTGTTAAATAAAAATAGAAAAACAAAAGTGCGAAGAATTTTTTAATTCTCTTGCAATTTTTTTCTTATGAATTTATCAATTTAGTAAAACAAATGAACTGAAGATTTCAATTTTAAATTTCAAATAACTCGGTAGAAACACGAACATTGACGAAAGGAAAAATAAGAAAAACATCAATCATTTGTTTTTCTTTTTTCGTATTTTATAGATATATTTAATGGAACAACGAAAAATATTAAATACAAATTGACAAAAGGAAAACAACAGAAACGTTATTCATTAGTTTTTTTTTCTTCATTTATTATTTATTAACGAAAACTATTAAATACAAATTGTTGTTGAAAAATGTTGTTTTTCACGTTTCAATTATATAATGAAATAACACGGAAGAAAAAAAATTGACGAAAGGAAAAACGAGAAGGACGTCATTCATTTATTTTTTTCTTTTTCATTTATTATTGTTTAATCAAACAACGAAAAATGTGAAAGAGAAACGACAGTTATTAGTTTTTTTTTTTTACTTTTCGTTTATTATTATTTGATCAAACAACAAAAAATATTAAATAAAAATGCAAGAAGAAAAAATAAGCAAAACGTTGTTCATTTGTTTTTTCTTCATTTATTATTATTTCATCAAACAATGTAAGAAATCAAGCATTTCATAATTATTAAGCTCAGTACGTAAGTTAAATTCAATAAAACGCGAGCGCGGAAAATTCGCCCACCTAAAGATTATGTAAGTAAGCATAACAGCCGTTCGCCTTATCAAAAGCCTTGGCCGAGATGAGACATGATTGACCTTTCTTTGCAAAGTCGAAGAATTGCAGTGGCATTGATAAAGCCGGCAATATGAATCATAGAGAAACTGGCACACATGTGGAATACTACGCAATCGAAATGACCTTTGCAAAAATCATATAAGTAGCCATGACCGCATGGCCTAGGACGACAGTTCAGACAGCTAGTGCCCGTCTTGTTGAGTGCATCTTCACAAGCCCGAGGGCGTAATCGACATTTACAGAATGTCGTAGTGTGTGGCCGATTTAATATTTTTCCTAATTTTTACTTGTTTTTGTTTTCAATTTCAAGATTATCATTAAAATGAAATAAAATAACATTGTATTCTTGAATTGTAATGCCTATTTTGTGTCACCAAATTTACTTTAAACATGACAGCCTCAACCTTACCTTGCCCGGGTGACAAATTCTGCTGTATCTTCCACCAGCTTTCCCCTCTGCTAGCAACAGAGGGAAGGGGGTGGGTCTAATATGATGTTAAATTATTATTAAGGACGGATTGAACCCAGCTGATAGACAAACAACCTCGTCGGTATCCCGAGGGCCGAACGAAAATAGAGGCTACACTTGACTCACTGGTACATGAACGTAGAAATCAAAATCAAATCTACAGTTAAACAAATTTAAGCTTTATTAATAGTCAGAAGTTCAAGCGAATGCAGGTTATAACACACACCAGGTGATACAGATGCTTGTTTACAACAAACAAAATTCAAACATAGGTAAACTGCGAACAATCTACGGTTGTCAGCTTATTTACTTAACAAAAACAAAAAACTATATTTAGCTATACTATCTGCATTCAGCCGAAAATTCGCTCTCCAGAAAAGACATGCAATAGTTGAACGACGATACGCACTTGATAATAAATTAAATAATCAAACTCAGAGTCAGATCCAAACAGCACGGTAAAACTAGGTGGGAATTTGACGAAGCATTAAGGCTTGAAGTTAGGCCAAACGTAAAAGCCTGAATAGAAAGAAAGAACAGACTCGTTAGCGTCCAAAATGGCGTCAGTCAATTCGCACAATTTTTACCTGAGTTACCTCTAGTTTACTTGGGCCCTTTATGGTCTGATTAAAATTTCAATGAAGGAGTGGGGAGAAGAAGTGAAATTGTTAATTATTGCGGTGTAATTAATTTTGGGAATTAAGACCTAGTTTGAGCATTACATAAGAACTTCTCTCTTACTCTTGTCGAGACATTTAGAAGAACATATAGTGTTTCGACGAGGTCTTGATAAAGTTGGAAGTAAAGGTTAATTCGTCCCCTTTCTGTTATCACTTTTTTAACCACCCGTCTCTCACACAAACAACGCGAAATATTAAATTCAAATTGACAAGAGGAAAAAAAATGTTTTTCCTTTTTTAATTTTTGGGCGCATTTATGTGAAATCTGCAGTCGCATGCTATCCTAGTGGTCGGCGTTTGTGGGCGTGGCTTAATGAGTGTCTCCGCCTTTTTTCAAGTTTCAACGAAACAATCGGTGAATTTGTCTCTGCGTCCCAAGTCATAGAGGGGGAATTTTTGTAATTCGTTTTCTAATTTTCTTCAATGAGATTTTTTAAATTTAATTTTAATTTTTTAAATTTTATAATAATTTTATAATCTTTTTTTCTTTATTTCTCGATCGTCTTTTGTTTTAAGTTCAAATCTTAATTTTAGCAAGTTTTGTTTAATGAATGAGATTTTTTAATTTTTATAATTTTTTGTAATTTTATAGAAAATAGAAAGTATTGTTTATTTAATGAGAATTTTTTAATTTTTATCTTTTTGAAATTTTATTTAATGAGATTTTTTTTATTCTTATTTTTCTCTAGTTTCATTCAACGAATTTGACATTTGTGCAATTTTTGACGTAAAATAAAACAAAAGACGATCGAGAAATAAAGAAAATTTACAAAATTATTATTATTATAAAATTAAAAAAAATAAAAATAAAAAAATTTCATTGAATAAAATTAGAAAAAAAATAATAAAAATTTCATTGAATAAAATTAGAAAAAAATTATAAAAATAATAGAAATCTCACCAAATAAATAAAAATAAAAATTAAAAAATTCTCATTAAATAAACAATATTTTCTACTTTCTATAAAATTACAAAAAAATATAGATATCACAGAAAATCATAAAAATTTTGAAAAAATATAAAAATTAAATTTTTTTTTATTAAATAAAAACTTTCTAAAATTAAGATTTGACATTTGTGCAATTTTTGACGTAAAATAAAACAAATGACGATCGACAAATTTATAAAATTAAAATATTCTCATTAAATAAACAATATTTTCTACTTTCTATAAAATTACAAAAAAATATAGAAATCACAGAAAATCATAAAAATTTTGAAGAAATATAAAAATTAAATTTTTTTTATTAAATAAAAACTTTCTAAAATTAAGATTTGACATTTGTGCAATTTTTGACGTAAAATAAAACAAATGACGATCGACAAATTTATAAAATTAAAATATTCTCATTAAATAAACAATATTTTCTACTTTCTATAAAATTACAAAAAAATATAGAAATCACAGAAAATCATAAAAATTTTGAAGAAATATAAAAATTAAATTTTTTTTATTAAATAAAAACTTTCTAAAATTAAGATTTGACATTTGTGCAATTTTTGACGTAAAATAAAACAAATGACGATCGACAAATTTATAAAATTAAAATATTCTCATTAAATAAACAATATTTTCTACTTTCTATAAAATTACAAAAAAATATAGAAATCACAGAAAATCATAAAAATTTTGAAGAAATATAAAAATTAAATTTTTTTTATTAAATAAAAACTTTCTAAAATTAAGATTTGACATTTGTGCAATTTTTGACGTAAAATAAAACAAATGACGATCGACAAATTTATAAAATTAAAATATTCTCATTAAATAAACAATATTTTCTACTTTCTATAAAATTACAAAAAAATATAGAAATCACAGAAAATCATAAAAATTTTGAAGAAATATAAAAATTAAATTTTTTTTATTAAATAAAAACTTTCTAAAATTAAGATTTGACATTTGTGCAATTTTTGACGTAAAATAAAACAAATGACGATCGACAAATTTATAAAATTAAAATATAAATATGAAAAATCTCAGAATAAATTAAAAAAAAATTAAAATTAAAAAAATCTCATTAAATAAAATTACAAAAAATAAAAATTAAAACATTAATTAAACAATATAAATAAACAATACTTTCTACTTTCTATAAAATTACAAAAAAATTATAAAAATTAAAAAATTCTCGTTAAATAAACAAAACTTTCTAAAATTAAGATTTGAACTTTAGGCAGTTTTTGGCGTAAAATAAAACAAAAGACGATCCACGAATTTATAAAATTAAAAAAATCTCTGCATAAAATTAGAAAAAAAATACAAAAATAAAAAAACTCGTTAAATAAAATTAAAAAATTATAAAAGTTAAAAAATCCTCATTAATAAACAAAACTTTTTAAAATTAAGATTTGATATTTATGCAATTTTTGACGAAAAATAAAACGATCGACAAATTTATAAAATTGAAAAAAATATGTGAACAAAAAAAACTCATTGATTAAAATTACAAAAAAATAACAAAAATAAAAAAATCTCAAATAAAATTTAAAAAAATTAAAATTCTCATTAAATAAACAAAACTTTCTAAAATTAAGATTTGACAATTGTTCATTTTTTGAAAATTAAAAAAAATCATTAAATAAGCAAAACTTTCTAAAATTATAATTTGACATTTGTGCAATTTTTGACGTAAAATAAAACAAAAGACGATCGAGAAACAAAGAAAATTTACAAAATTACTAAAGGTGCTCGTCGAGGTGATTTTTATTTGGCGGTCCTGTAGAGCCAAACCTTGGAAACACTGAATACATACCGTATGTTTCGCTTTGATTTGAAAATGTACTCGCATTTAAATTAAGTCTCCAATCCTTTACCAGAGGCTTACGTCCTTTATTTTATAATATAGCCATTTCGGTTTCCGCTTTTTTTTTTCAAGTGACAAACGAAACAATTTAGTAACTTACATACTTTCAAATGTGCCCCCAAGCGCCTTAGAGAGGGCGGGCCAAAGGCGGAGCTTATGTTCGTCATTACTCACAACATGCAGTGAGATTTTTTTTACCATTTTTTTTTATTTTGTTTATAGGCCCCTGATGAAATACATTGGAAAATCGCACAATTTATGGCACAGGATGGCCCTGGGCCTGGAACAAATGGCCTTCGACCCGAACGTGGTCGTCAAGTCGAACGTTCCGGCTACGTGTTACGATTTTGTCGAGCCCGAACAGAACAGTAAGAACGAAATACTGGATTCCCTGGGGGAATTGTACTCGCTCCTGTGCGAAGAGGACATGTGGGCGGGGCTGTGGCAACGCCACGCCCACTACCGCGAAACCAGCGTTGCCATAGCGTACGAGCAGCACGGTTTCTTCGAGCAGGCCCAGACCGCCTACGAAAGCGCCATGGCCAAGCACAAGCAGGACAGTACTCTGGGCCCCGTCCCCACGCACACGCAAAGGGAAGTCCTATTGTGGACGGAGCACTGGATTCGCTGCGCCAAAGAATTAAACCAATGGGAAATCCTGTTGGAATACTCAAAGAACGGAGTCTACGACCCGTATTTGATGTTGGAGACTTCCTGGCGTATCCCAAACTGGGATTTGATGAAGGAGGCCCTCTCCAACGTGGAATACAGTTACCACAAGGAACTTACATGGAAGATTACTTTGTACGGGGGGTTCCTATTGATTTGCAACACCGACCCGGACAAGCCGATCAAATTAGCGGAGCGCTACGTCGAGTCCGCAACCACGCTGTGCCTTAACGAGTGGAGGCGTCTGCCTCACATAGTCAGCCACATACACCTGCCCTATCTTCAGGCCGCCCAACAAATCATGGAGCTTCAGGAGGCCTACCAGATACACAAGGGTTTATTGCAGAGCCACCAGAATTCGCTGCACGACATGAAGGCGATCGTGAAAACGTGGAGGAACCGCCTGCCCGTGATCGCCGACGACCTCACGCATTGGAACGACATTTTCACTTGGCGTCAGCAACACTACCAGTTCATCATCCACCATTACGAGAACCTGAGGGAACCTTCGCACACGAACTTCATGCTCGGCGTGCACGCGTCGGCGCAGTCGATTATTCACTTCGGGAAAATCGCGCGCAAGCACAAGCTGACCAACGTCTGCCTGGAGTCCTTGAACAGGATCTACACGATAACCAGCGTGCCGATCGTCGATTGTTTCCAGAAGATTCGACAGCAGGTCAAGTGCTACCTCCAGCAGGCGTCGATGAACAACAAGATCGAGCTGCAGGAGGGCCTGGAGGTCATCAATAACACCAACGTTAAATATTTCACCAAGGAAATGACCGCCGAGTTCTACGCCTTGAAGGGGATGCTGTACCATCTAAGCGGTGAGTTTGTTTTTCAGTAGTTTAGGCCGCGACATCTTGCGATCGATTTTTGACTTAACATCGCAAGGTAACTTATGATTGCAGTGGAGTTTTCGAGCTACTCTTCTGCTGAAGCAATTTTTACAGTTGAAGTAAATTACAATTGTAGATGATTGGTTCGATTATTAGCTTCAGCTAAGCTAATTTTACAGTTGGCAACCATGCAATCTGAACATCGACAGACGTGAAGTTGCTGAACGCTGTAAACTAACCTAACATAATCGTCCCGATCATCTGCAATTGTAATTTGATTGTTTATTTCCTAGGAAAGTCAGATGAAGCAAACAAAGCGTTTTCCGCCGCCGTGCAAATGCACGACACCTCAATCAAAGGCTGGGCCCTCTACGGGGACTACCTGGAGCAAGTGTTCACGAGGGATCCGCGTCAAATCAGCCTGGGCGTGAACGCAATCACTTGTTTCCTGCACGCCTGCCGGATCCAGAACGAGTCGAAGGCCAGGAAGTACCTCGCCAAGGTCCTCTGGCTTCTCAACTACGACAGCGAAAGCTCAAAGTAAAACGAACGCATCTTTTTTTAAATTAATTCGCTTAAACCCGCTCTTTTTTTTTTACAGTCTCATGGAAGCTTTGAATAAGTACTCGGTCGGGGTTCCCCCTATTTTATGGTTACCTTGGATTCCGCAACTCCTAAATTGTTTGGTTATATACGAAGGGGACGTCATTTTAAATCTTTTATGTCAGGTAATTACGTTCGACTTATACTATTGGCTTGTTGATGTACAGGGCGGAGTTAGTTGAAGCTTGGGGCGGAGTTACTTGATGCTCGAGGTCCGAGTTAGTTGTTGCTTGAGGCTTTTGTGTTCGCAGTTTGGTCGATCGACTTATTCTATTGGTTTGTTGATGTACAGGGCGGAGTTACTTGATGCTTGAGGGCGGAGTCAGTTGTTGCTTGAGGCTTTTGTGTTCGCAGTTTGGTCGATCGACTTATTCTATTGGCTTGTTGATGTACAGGGCGGAGTTACTTGATGCTTGAGGGCGGAGTTAGTTGTTGCTTGAGGCTTTTGTGTTCGCAGTTTGGTCGATCGACTTATTCTATTGGCTTGTTGATGTACGGGGCGGAGTTACTTGACGCTTGAGGGCGGAGTCAGTTGTTGCTTGAGGCATTTGTGTTCGCAGATTGGTCGAATGTTTCCCCAGGCGGTCTATTTCCCCATCCGGACTTTGTACGTGACCTTGCGCACTGCCACTGCGAGGAAAACAAATTCCGTGCAGCCTCAGGAAAACCAAGGTGACGCTCATGCCGCCTCTCAGGGTCAGATCCAAGATACGAACACTTCGGGGAGTACGGGATCTGCGACGTCCGAGGCGGCTGCGATTAAGGCGTCCCCTGCGATGGTGCGTTGTTCGAAAATCATGAAGATGCTGCGCGACATTCACACGACGGTCCTGTCAAGTTTGGAGGGGATCGCGGACCAGGTAATCCGACTAGCGCAATTTGACACTTTCCCACCGACTTTTACTTTTCCGTCAATAGATGGCACCACATTCTTAACCAAAACGAGCAATGTCGCCCAATTTAATCAACCATATGCAAGTTCAAATTAAAAAAAAATTAGTCATTGTGGCCAACCTGACATTTTTCCACCAACTTTTACTTATCCGTCAATAGATGGCGCCACATTTTTAACCAAAGGAGCGATGTCGTCGAATTTGAACAACCATATGAAAGTTAAAATTAAAAAAAAATAGTCATTGTGGCCACCCTAACATTTTTCCACCAACTTTTACTTTTCCGTCAATAGGTGGCGCCACATTCTTAACCAAAGCGAGCGATGTCGACCAATTTAATCAACCATATGCAAGTTCAAATTAAAAAAAAATTAGTCATTGTGGCCACCCTGACATTTTTCCGCCAACTTTTACTTTTCCGTCAGTAGGTGGCGCCACATTTTTAACCAAAGGAGCGATGTCGTCGAATTTGAACAACCATATGAAAGTTGAAATTTAAAAAAATAGTCATTGTGGCCACCCTAACATTTTTCCACCAACTTTTACTTTTCCGTCAATAGGTGGCGCCACATTCTTAACCAAAGCGAGCGATGTCGACCAATTTAATCAACCATATGCAAGTTAAAATTAAAAAAAAATTAGTCATTGTGGCCACCCTGACATTTTTCCGCCAACTTTTACTTTTCCGTCAGTAGGTGGCGCCACATTTTTAACCAAAGGAGCGATGTCGTCGAATTTGAACAACCATATGAAAGTTGAAATTTAAAAAAATAGTCATTGTGGCCACCCTGACATTTTTCCACCAACTCTTACTTTTCCGTCAGTAGGAGGCGCCACATTCTTAACCAAAGCGAGCGATGTCGCCCAATTTAATCAACCATATGCTAGTTGAAATTAAAAAAAAATTAGTCATTGTGGCCACCCTGACATTTTTCCACCAACTTTTACTTTTCCGTCAATAGATGGCGCCACATTTTTAACCAAGGGAGCGATGTCGTCGAATTTGAACAACCATATGAAAGTTGAAATTAAAAAAAATAGTCATTGTGGCCACCCTGACATTTTTCCACCAACTTTTACTTTTCCGTCAATAGGTGGCGCCACAATCTTAACCAAAGCGAGCGATGTCGCCCAATTTAATCAACCATATGCAAGTTGAAATTTAAAAAAATAGTCATTGTGGCCACCCTGACATTTTTCCACCAACTTTTACTTTTCCGTCAATAGGTGGCGCCACATTCTTAACCAAAGCGAGCGATGTCGCCGAATTTAACCAACCGTATGAAAGTTGAAATGAAAAAAAAATTAGTCACTCTAATCGAGCTGTGTTGCCAAATAAATCAATTAACCTCGTGAAAATTTTGATTTAGAAAAAAATGGAATTAGTCATTCACGTGAACACCCTGTGCGGTGTTGCCAAATAAGTCGCCCAACCTCGCGAAAATTTAGATTAAAGAAAAATTATTAGTCATTGTAGTAGCTTCACGCGACCACCCTGTACATTTAAATTTCTTCTTCGATTTTTAAAAACAGGAGAAGTCTGCAGGGTGGGGGTGTAGCTATAATTTTTTCTTTGATAGACTCGACTACAATCCTTAACCAAATCTTGCGGTGTTGCCGAATACATAATTTAACTCAAATTGTGAAAGTTAAAATAAAAAAGTTAGTAGCTTTCTGTGAACCTCCGGTACACCATTCTTTCGCTTTTGTTCTTGAAAGTGTACAGGGTGTTCACAGAAAACTGCTAATTTTTTTTCGTTAATAGATGGCGTCATACTCAGGTGTAAATTCGAACGGTGTTGCCAAGTAATTAAACCATCTTCGTGAAAGGTTAAATAAAAGAATCTTCACGGCAACTTTTCGTGAACGCCCTGTACATTTGCTTTTATTTGAAAAAAAAAGAAAAAAGGGAGAGAATGGAGCACAGGGTGCCTGTGGACAGTTGCTTTCTGTCAACAGATGGCGCCATATTCGGATATGATTCTTAGTCTAATCTAGCGGTGTTGCCAAATTGTAAAGAATTGGGGAAGTTTATATTAAATAATCCATCAATAGATGGCGCCATATTTGGATATAATCCTTAATCTGATCGAGCGGTGTTGCCGAATTATAAATAACTTATGGAAATTTAAATTAAAAACAGGTACAATTTTTAAATCAATAGATGACGCTGTAAATGTAAATGCGCATTTAAATAAAAAAAGTGACAGTTTTCCATCAATAGATGGCGCCGCGTACTTAATCGAATCTAGTGCGTTGCTGAATTGTGAACATTTTGTGGACGTTCAAATAAAAAGTTACGATTTTTTCATCAATAGGTGGCGCTGTGCTGCTCGTGCGCAGTCCTTAATGTAATTATGCGGTGTTGCCGAATTGTAAAAATAGATTGCACCTTCGGATGGATGTATTTTTAAAAGAGAGAAGTATCCAGGGTTGTTCATAGCGTGCTGCTACAATTTTTCCATCAATAGATGGCGCCATATTCGGATCTTATCGAACGGTGATGCCAAAGTGTGAGAAACTTTTTAAAATTTAAATATAATTACAATTTTTTTCCATCCACAGATGGCGCCGTGCTCGGATAAAATCTTTAATAATACTAATAAGCTTTATTTCCTGAAGTCGTCACATAAGAGCGAGTAGGCTACAGGCTACGTTTACAAAACAAAAGAAAATCTAATCAGCCACCGTTGCCGAATTGTGAAAGACTTAATAATAATAATTTTATTTGCATAAAGTTTAATTTAAATTATATTTATTAAGTTTAAATTTAAAAAATTACAATTTTTTCATCCATAGATGGCGCCACGTGCGGGTGGATATTTTACGTAATCCTTAACCTAATCGAACTGTAAAAAAATCTTTTCGTTAATAGATGCCGCCTTATTAATGAAATTGTGAAAGTTTAAATAAAGAAAGTTACATTTTTTCTTCAATAAATGGCGCGGGCGGATATTTTACGTAAATAATCCATAACCTAATTGAAATGTAAAAAAAAAACTTTGAAATTTTACCGTCAGTAGATGACGCCACCGGATGTATGTAAGAAGTCTTTAACCGAATTGGGAAAATTTTAATTAAAAAAGATTTAGTGCCCGTAAACACCCTGTACATTGTGCTCGTTTTTAAAAAAATTTAACGCGAAAGAAAACATGTTCGCGAGGAGCCGTTACAATTTTTTTCGTCAATAGATGGCGCCTTAATGATGAAATTGTGAAAATTTAAATAAAAAAGTTACCAATAGATGGCGCCATATGCGGGCGGATATTTTACGTAAATAATCCCTAACAATATTGCCAAATTTCGAAAATTAAATTAAAAAAATTTAGTATCCGTGAAGACCCTGTACATTTTGCTGTTGTTTTTAAAAATGAAAAGAAAGAAAACGTGCCTGGTGTAAAGTGCCGTTACAATTGTCTTTCGTCACTAGATGGCGGCTTATTGATGAAATTGTTGAAGTCCCTAGATAGATAAAGTACCGCAATTAAACGCCATTTGGAGTCAAAATAAACGCGCGAAACCTTGGAAACGAGACACGGCGTTAAAGTTTAGCGTCTTTATTCGCCATTGTGAGTCAAATTTAGATTTACATTGAATAATGAATTTAGCTTTAGCTACCTAGAGTCTTTAGAAATTGTGAAAGTTTAAATAAAGAAAGTTACAATTTTTGCATCAACAGATGGCGCCACATGCGGGCGGATATTTTATGTAAATAATCCCTAACCTAATTGAACTGTGAAAAACAAACTTTGAATGTCCAAATTTTACCGTCAACAGATGACGTCACTTTCGGATATATGTAAGAGGTCCTTAACCTAATTGAACGATGTTGTCGAATTGTGAGAAACTTTAAATTAAAAAAAGTTTAGTGTCCGTGAACACCCTGTACATTTTGCTCTTGTTTTTAAAAATGAAAACGCGAAAGAAAACGTCCAGGGTGTTTGCGAGGAGCCGTTACAATTTTTTCGTCAATAGATGGCGCCTTATTGATGTAATTGTGAAAGTTTAAATAAAAAAATTTAGTGTCCCCAACACTTTGTGCATTTTGCTCTGGTTTTTAAAAATAAAAAAGTGAAAGAGAACGTGCAGGGTGTTCGACAGCGAAGAGCGATTTTTTTCATCAATAGATGGCGCTTTATTTGATGATATGATGATGAAACTTTAAATTTAAAAAGTTACAAGTTTTCTACTAAAAGATGGCGCCACATACGATTAATCAATCGTGCAATAAAATCGGTCGTTTTACTTTTCATTATTTTTTTTATTACATCGTATTTTTTTAAAAATATTTCGTTTTATTTGCTTTTTCGTCGTTCTTTTAATTCATTTTTTTTAAATTTATTAATTTGTTTTGTCGATTGTCTTTTGTTTTTACTTCATTTGTTGTTATTGTTGTTTTTTTTTCCTCTTTGTATTTTTTAAAGAAATCTATTTCATTTTATTTGCTTTTCGTTGTTCTTTAATTTTTTATAAATTTATTAATCTATTGTTTTGCCAATTGTCTTTTGTGTTCATGTATTTCATTTCTTGTTTCTTGTTATTGTTTTTTTTTTTCGTATCAAAAAAAATCTACTTCGTTTTATTTGCTTTTTCGTCGTTCTTTTAATTTTCTTTTTCTTTTTTAATGTTTATTTCTGGATCTAGTAACAAATTTTAGGGATTTTCTATGTTGAAAGGGAATTTTTTTTGACAACTCCGCCACAGTATAAGAATCTACACAGCAGGGACACTTGAGTATAACTGTCACATTTGCTCTTTTGTTTGATAAAATGAAAGATGAGAAAATATTTAGAAATTATATTAATTTAAAAAAAAACGAACAGTTTAGGTCACGACATCTTGCGGCCAATTTTTGCAACAGATTTCTAAAGAGAAAACTATTTTTTTTAATTTCTCTCCTGTAATTCAAAGAAATATTAACAGATGGCACCACTATAAGTTAAGTGAGCCACTGTTTCAAACAAAAGATGAGAAAACATTTATGAATTTCCAAGAGAAACAAGAATTTCCCGCCTGTAACTAACAGAAATATTAACAGATGGCGCCACTGCAAGTTACATGAATGGTTAATTCAAACAAAGTGAAAGATGAGAAAATATTTAAAAATAGTTAACAAAAAAAAACGAAGAGTTTAGGTCGCCACATCTTACGGTCAATTTTTGCAACAAATTTCTTAAAAAATTGATTTCTTTAAATCATATTACAAATTCCCGCCTGAATGGCGCCAGTGTATGTTAAGTGAATAATTAATTGAAACAAAATAAAAGATGAGAAAATTATAAATTGTTAAACAAAGGTTTCACTTTAGGTCGCGACATCTTGCCGTCACTTTTTGCAACAGATAGAAGAAAAACGTTTTATTAAAATCTTATTTGAATATCCCGCCCGTAACTCAAAGAAATATTAACAGATGGCGCCACTGCAAGTTAAGTGAATGTTTAATTCAAATATGATTTTGAAAGTGGTCACTAAGTTGACGAAAATGGTCACTGAGTTGACGAAAGTGGTCACTAAAGTTTAATTTTTTATAAATTTATTAATCTATTTGTTTTGTCAATTGTCTTTTGTGTTCATGTATTTCATTTCTTGTTATTGTTTTTTTTTATTTCGTATCAAAAAAAACCTAGTTCATTTTATTTGCGTTTTCGTCGTTCTTTTAATTTTATTTTTCTTTTTTAATTTTTTTCTCTGAATCTAGTAACAAATTTTAGGGATTTTCTTTGTTGAAAGGGGATTTTTTGTCAACTCCACCACAGTATAAGAATCTACACAGCAGGGACACTTGAGTATAACTGTCACATTTGCTCTTTTGTTTGATACCTACTGATTTACAAATTACATTACATTTTCTTAAGGCTAGGTTCACATGCATTGCGGATACGCAAAATTTTTATTGCGGATCGTTTCTAATTGGTTCATTTTGATTGAAATATACATAATGAACCAATAAAAATTTTGCGTATCCGCAATGCATGTGAACTTAGCTGAAGGGTATCGAACAGAAGGGCGTTTTTTTGACACTGACGTTTAAGTGACGCTACTAGGTAATTACTTATACTGTGTGTCTATTCAATGCAGTATCTGTTAATAGCAATTTCTACGTTGTAACAATAATAAAACAAAAGGAACGATCTTGATTTGTTTTTGTTTTGCGGTTTATCTACCTAGTTTGTTCGCAAACGTATTTACATTCCTCTTTTATTTTTATTTTTATAAGCGAAATAAAATTGTACAGAGTGTCCGCAGAAAACTCCTTTTCCATAACTAACCGAATAATGTTAAAAATTTGAAAATTTAATTGATAGAAAACCGAAATAAGTTTCGATCCAAATGATTACTTAAAATACTTCCAGATGGAGTGGTTCAGGGAAAACTGGTACGAAGAGGTGGTCCGCCAGTTGCGTCAGGGCTTGGCCAAGTGTTACGCCATCGCCTTCGAAAACCGAGAGTCGGTGAACGAGGCGAAGATCACCCCTCACATCCTGAACTTCGTCAAGAAGCTCGTCTCGACGTTCGGCATAGGCGTCGAGCACATAACGAGCTCGTCCAAGGCCGTCTTCCACTCGTCCGCATCCGAGAGTCTGGCCAGGCGGGCCGAGGCCACCTACCAGGACCCCGTCTTTAAGGAAATGAAGCAGGAGTTCACCAAGGACCTGGACTTTTCGCAGTCGAACGCGATGCGCCTGCACACGCTCATTTTTAAGCTGAAGAAGTGGATTAAAATCATCGAAAGCCGATCGAAACTCCTGATACAGTAAGTAAAAGTTAGGTTACGTCCGCCATCTTTCGTTCTCAAAGCGTATTTTGCGCAACCCAGTCGCATTTTTTTAATGTGCGGTTTTATTTATCGGAATTATTTTTGGCATTAACATAATACAGGGTACAATCGTGGACAACTTTAAGAGAACATATGAAAATTTGCTTTTGAATCTTTTTTTATTTTTTTTTTTTTTCGAAAATGTCACGTTGATACCGTTGCAGTCAATGTCAAATTTTTGGAAATACTTATTGTGGAATGCAATCGCTATTGCCTACAAAAACCTGATGCTTTTTGACAGTACACTAACAGATTTAGTTAATACAGTGCCATCTATTATTCAGTGTTGCAATTAAAGTTTGAACGAGCATCTTGCAAGATCTTCTCCATTGAGGGGAGTATAAAAGTATTTTGATGCGACAATTACAATTATGACGAAGGCGACGACGACGACGACATCTAATGCTATAATACGGAGCTAAAGAGACATTTATTTATTATGAAATGTATGGTTTTTTCCTGGCAACACTGTTTCGCATAATTCTAGGCTTTAACATGCGTTGGCACTTTCGTTAAAGGTAATCATTCTTCTATGTACTCTGTCTCTAATAATAATAAATAAGTTATTTAAAAAAGTAATATAATATCACCCTGGATACAATTTTTTTTTTAATTCTAGATGGCGCATTTAGTTGCCTTTGTTTGTAGCTCAAAGCGGCATAGTCTTCTTCTTCTTGTTTCCTTTTGAAATTTTATTCGTTTTACTTAGCGCCATCTAGCGATAGATAATCACATTAATTTTCTTTTCAGATTACGCACAAGTTAATTAATCGATGAAAGTGATTTTTTTCTGATTTTCTTTTGCACTATATTCAGCACCGTTTGACGACGAAAATCATTTAGCGCCATCTAGCGATAGATAATCACATTACTTTTCTTTTCAAATTAGGCACAAGTTAATTAATTGATGAAAGTGACTTTTTTCTGATTTTCTTTTGCAGTTTCACTAACTATATTCAGCACCGTTTGACGACGAAAATCATTTAGCGCCATCTAGCGATAGATAATCACATTACTTTTCTTTTCAAATTAGGCACAAGTTAATTAATTGATGAAAGTGACTTTTTTCTGATTTTCTTTTGCAGTTTCACTAACTATATTCAGCACCGTTTGACGACGAAAATCATTTAGCGCCATCTAGCGATAGATAATCACATTAATTTTCTTTTCAGATTACGCACAAGTTAATTAATCGATGAAAGTGATTTTTTTCTGATTTTCTTTTGCACTATATTCAGCACCGTTTGACGACGAAAATCATTTAGCGCCATCTAGCGATAGATAATCACATTAATTTTCTTTTCAAATTAGGCTCAAGTTAATTAATTGATGAAAGTGACTTTTTTCTGATTTTCTTTTGCAGTTTCACTAACTATATTCAGCACCGTTTGATGAGGAAAATCATTTAGCGCCATCTAGCGATAGATAATCACATTAATTTTCTTTTCAAATTAGGCTCAAGTTAATTAATTGATGAAAGTGACTTTTTTCTGATTTTCTTTTGCACTATATTCAGCACCGTTTGACGACGAAAATCATTTAGCGCCATCTAGCGATAGATAATCA
Organism: Dorcus parallelipipedus; assembly: GCA_958336345.1. Taxonomy (NCBI): domain Eukaryota; kingdom Metazoa; phylum Arthropoda; class Insecta; order Coleoptera; family Lucanidae; genus Dorcus; species Dorcus parallelipipedus. The sequence continues at coordinate 44,224,623 of OY284480.1, read as the reverse complement.
CATTAATTTTCTTTTCAGATTACGCACAAGTTAATTAATCGATGAAAGTGATTTTTTTCTGATTTTCTTTTGCACTATATTCAGCACCGTTTGACGACGAAAATCATTTAGCGCCATCTAGCGATAGATAATCACATTAATTTTCTTTTCAGATTACGCACAAGTTAATTAATCGATGAAAGTGATTTTTTTCTGATTTTCTTTTGCACTATATTCAGCACCGTTTGACGACGAAAATCATTTAGCGCCATCTAGCGATAGATAATCACATTACTTTTCTTTTCAAATTAGGCACAAGTTAATTAATTGATGAAAGTGACTTTTTTCTGATTTTCTTTTGCAGTTTCACTAACTATATTCAGCACCGTTTGACGACGAAAATCATTTAGCGCCATCTAGCGATAGATAATCACATTAATTTTCTTTTCAAATTAGGCTCAAGTTAATTAATTGATGAAAGTTACTTTTTTCTGATTTTCTTTTGCAGTTTCACTAACTATATTCAGCACCGTTTGACGACGAAAATCATTTAGCGCCATCTAGCGATAGATAATCACATTAATTTTCTTTTCAGATTACGCACAAGTTAATTAATCGATGAAAGTGACTTTTTTCTGATTTTCTTTTGCAGTTTCACTAACTATATTCAGCACCGTTTGACGACGAAAATCATTTAGCGCCATCTAGCGATAGATAATCACATTAATTTTCTTTTCAAATTAGGCACAAGTTAATTAATTGATGAAAGTTACTTTTTTCTGATTTTCTTTTGCAGTTTCACTAACTATATTCAGCACCGTTTGACGACGAAAATCATTTAGCGCCATCTAGCGATAGATAATCACATTAATTTTCTTTTCAAATTAGGCTCAAGTTAATTAATTGATGAAAGTGACTTTTTTCTGATTTTCTTTTGCAGTTTCACTAACTATATTCAGCACCGTTTGATGAGGAAAATCATTTAGCGCCATCTAGCGATAGATAATCACATTAATTTTCTTTTCAAATTAGGCTCAAGTTAATTAATTGATGAAAGTGACTTTTTTCTGATTTTCTTTTGCACTATATTCAGCACCGTTTGACGACGAAAATCATTTAGCGCCATCTAGCGATAGATAATCACATTAATTTTCTTTTCAGATTACGCACAAGTTAATTAATCGATGAAAGTGATTTTTTTCTGATTTTCTTTTGCACTATATTCAGCACCGTTTGACGACGAAAATCATTTAGCGCCATCTAGCGATAGATAATCACATTAATTTTCTTTTCAGATTACGCACAAGTTAATTAATCGATGAAAGTGATTTTTTTCTGATTTTCTTTTGCACTATATTCAGCACCGTTTGACGACGAAAATCATTTAGCGCCATCTAGCGATAGATAATCACATTACTTTTCTTTTCAAATTAGGCACAAGTTAATTAATTGATGAAAGTGACTTTTTTCTGATTTTCTTTTGCAGTTTCACTAACTATATTCAGCACCGTTTGACGACGAAAATCATTTAGCGCCATCTAGCGATAGATAATCACATTAATTTTCTTTTCAAATTAGGCTCAAGTTAATTAATTGATGAAAGTTACTTTTTTCTGATTTTCTTTTGCAGTTTCACTAACTATATTCAGCACCGTTTGACGACGAAAATCATTTAGCGCCATCTAGCGATAGATAATCACATTAATTTTCTTTTCAGATTACGCACAAGTTAATTAATCGATGAAAGTGACTTTTTTCTGATTTTCTTTTGCAGTTTCACTAACTATATTCAGCACCGTTTGACGACGAAAATCATTTAGCGCCATCTAGCGATAGATAATCACATTAATTTTCTTTTCAAATTAGGCACAAGTTAATTAATTGATGAAAGTTACTTTTTTCTGATTTTCTTTTGCAGTTTCACTAACTATATTCAGCACCGTTTGATGAGGAAAATCATTTAGCGCCATCTAGCGATAGATAATCACATTAATTTTCTTTTCAAATTAGGCTCAAGTTAATTAATTGATGAAAGTGACTTTTTTCTGATTTTCTTTTGCAGTTTCACTAACTATATTCAGCACCGTTTGATGAGGAAAATCATTTAGCGCCATCTAGCGATAGATAATCACATTAATTTTCTTTTCAAATTAGGCTCAAGTTAATTAATTGATGAAAGTTACTTTTTTCTGATTTTCTTTTGCAGTTTCACTAACTATATTCAGCACCGTTTGATGAGGAAAATCATTTAGCGCCATCTAGCGATAGATAATCACATTAATTTTCTTTTCAAATTAGGCTCAAGTTAATTAATTGATGAAAGTGACTTTTTTCTGATTTTCTTTTGCACTATATTCAGCACCGTTTGACGACGAAAATCATTTAGCGCCATCTAGCGATAGATAATCACATTAATTTTCTTTTCAGATTACGCACAAGTTAATTAATCGATGAAAGTGATTTTTTTCTGATTTTCTTTTGCACTATATTCAGCACCGTTTGACGACGAAAATCATTTAGCGCCATCTAGCGATAGATAATCACATTAATTTTCTTTTCAGATTACGCACAAGTTAATTAATCGATGAAAGTGATTTTTTTCTGATTTTCTTTTGCACTATATTCAGCACCGTTTGACGACGAAAATCATTTAGCGCCATCTAGCGATAGATAATCACATTACTTTTCTTTTCAAATTAGGCACAAGTTAATTAATTGATGAAAGTGACTTTTTTCTGATTTTCTTTTGCAGTTTCACTAACTATATTCAGCACCCTTTGACGACGAAAATCATTTAGCGCCATCTAGCGATAGATAATCACATTAATTTTCTTTTCAAATTAGGCTCAAGTTAATTAATTGATGAAAGTTACTTTTTTCTGATTTTCTTTTGCAGTTTCACTAACTATATTCAGCACCGTTTGATGAGGAAAATCATTTAGCGCCATCTAGCGATAGATAATCACATTAATTTTCTTTTCAAATTAGGCTCAAGTTAATTAATTGATGAAAGTGACTTTTTTCTGATTTTCTTTTGCAGTTTCACTAACTATATTCAGCACCGTTTGATGAGGAAAATCATTTAGCGCCATCTAGCGATAGATAATCACATTAATTTTCTTTTCAAATTAGGCTCAAGTTAATTAATTGATGAAAGTTACTTTTTTCTGATTTTCTTTTGCAGTTTCACTAACTATATTCAGCACCGTTTGATGAGGAAAATCATTTAGCGCCATCTAGCGATAGATAATCACATTAATTTTCTTTTCAAATTAGGCTCAAGTTAATTAATTGATGAAAGTTACTTTTTTCTGATTTTCTTTTGCAGTTTCACTAACTATATTCAGCACCGTTTGATGAGGAAAATCATTTAGCGCCATCTAGCGATAGATAATCACATTAATTTTCTTTTCAAATTAGGCTCAAGTTAATTAATTGATGAAAGTGACTTTTTTCTGATTTTCTTTTGCAGTTTCACTAACTATATTCAGCACCGTTTGATGAGGAAAATCATTTAGCGCCATCTAGCGATAGATAATCACATTAATTTTCTTTTCAAATTAGGCTCAAGTTAATTAATTGATGAAAGTGACTTTTTTCTGATTTTCTTTTGCAGTTTCACTAACTATATTCAGCACCGTTTGATGAGGAAAATCATTTAGCGCCATCTAGCGATAGATAATCACATTAATTTTCTTTTCAAATTAGGCTCAAGTTAATTAATTGATGAAAGTTACTTTTTTCTGATTTTCTTTTGCAGTTTCACTAACTATATTCAGCACCGTTTGATGAGGAAAATCATTTAGCGCCATCTAGCGATAGATAATCACATTAATTTTCTTTTCAAATTAGGCTCAAGTTAATTAATTGATGAAAGTGACTTTTTTCTGATTTTCTTTTGCACTATATTCAGCACCGTTTGACGACGAAAATCATTTAGCGCCATCTAGCGATAGATAATCACATTAATTTTCTTTTCAGATTACGCACAAGTTAATTAATCGATGAAAGTGATTTTTTTCTGATTTTCTTTTGCACTATATTCAGCACCGTTTGACGACGAAAATCATTTAGCGCCATCTAGCGATAGATAATCACATTAATTTTCTTTTCAGATTACGCACAAGTTAATTAATCGATGAAAGTGATTTTTTTCTGATTTTCTTTTGCACTATATTCAGCACCGTTTGACGACGAAAATCATTTAGCGCCATCTAGCGATAGATAATCACATTACTTTTCTTTTCAAATTAGGCACAAGTTAATTAATTGATGAAAGTGACTTTTTTCTGATTTTCTTTTGCAGTTTCACTAACTATATTCAGCACCGTTTGACGACGAAAATCATTTAGCGCCATCTAGCGATAGATAATCACATTAATTTTCTTTTCAAATTAGGCTCAAGTTAATTAATTGATGAAAGTTACTTTTTTCTGATTTTCTTTTGCAGTTTCACTAACTATATTCAGCACCGTTTGATGAGGAAAATCATTTAGCGCCATCTAGCGATAGATAATCACATTAATTTTCTTTTCAAATTAGGCTCAAGTTAATTAATTGATGAAAGTTACTTTTTTCTGATTTTCTTTTGCAGTTTCACTAACTATATTCAGCACCGTTTGATGAGGAAAATCATTTAGCGCCATCTAGCGATAGATAATCACATTAATTTTCTTTTCAAATTAGGCTCAAGTTAATTAATTGATGAAAGTGACTTTTTTCTGATTTTCTTTTGCAGTTTCACTAACTATATTCAGCACCGTTTGACGACGAAAATCATTTAGCGCCATCTAGCGATAGAAATTATATTAATTTTCCTTTTAGATTTTCTAATTTAAATCAAATTTTTCCGCTTGATTGAGGTTCTTTCGAAATTTAATTTGGCGTCATCTAGCGGCGGAAAATCATATCAATATTCTTTTCTTTTTTTTGACATTCTGTGCGAATTTTATCAATTTTATTTTGCGCCATCTAACGAAGGAATCTTGGAAACCTTGGGGGCCTGCGACAAATAAGGTACTACATTTCAACAGTTGTGGACGTGATTTAATTTAATTTAATTTATGACGATCCACGATTTCTCATTTAACGAAAAGGGTCCATTGTTAAGAAAAACAAACTTAAAAAAAAATCATATTTGAATATCCCGCCTCCATTACTGCACTAACTCGGGGAAATATTGACAGATGGCGCCACTACAAGTGCTTCATGGTGGATTTTCACACCTCCGGCATTCGGGACCTCTATTCGAGATTGTTGATTTATTTAAAATTTCTGGATCAGAAATCGCGACGTCTTGCGGTCAACTTTTGCAACAAATTTGTTAAAATCATATTTGTATTTCTCGCCTGTAACCCATAGAAACATTGACAGATCGCGCCACTGCAAGTTAAGTGAATGATCAATTCATGCAAAATAAAAGATGAGAAAATATTTATAAATTGTTAACAAAAAAAAAAGAAGACGAACAATTTACGTTGGCCAATTTTTGCAACAAAAAAAAGATTTTTTTAAATCAAGTTTCCCGCCCATAACTCAAAGAAATATTAACAGATGACGACACAGTGCTTCAGAGTTAAGTATACGATAAATTAAAAAAAAAAGGAGAGTAAATATGTACAAATTGTTAACGAAAACTAAGCAACAGTTTGTAGGTCGCGACATCTTGCGGTCGATTTTCGCAACAAATATCTGGAAAAACTCGATTTTTAAAAGCATATTTGAATTTCCCGCCTTCTAATACAGAAGTATTAACAGATGGCGCCAATGCAAGTTAAGTGAAACATTAATTCAAACAAAATGAAAGATGAGAAAATGTTTAGAAATTATATTAATTTAAAAAAAAAAAGCGAACGCTTTAGGTCACGACATCTTGCGGCCAATTTTTACAACACATTTCTAAAGAGAAAACTATTTTTTTTTTAATTTCTCTCCTGTAATTCAAAGAAATGTTAACAGATGGCGCCACTATAAGTTAAGTGAACGACTGTTTCAAACAAAAGATGAGAAAACATTTACGAATTGCCAAGAGAAACAAGAATTTCCCGCCCGTAACTAACAGAAATATTAACAGATGGCGCCACTGCAAGTTAAGTGAAACATTAATTCAAACAAAATGAAAGATGAGAAAATATTTAGAAATTATATTAATTTAAAAAAAAAGCGAACAGTTTAGGTCACGACATCTTGCGGCCAATTTTTACAACAGATTTCTAAAGAGAAAACTATTTTTTTTAATTTCTCCTGTAATTCAAAGAAATGTTAACAGATGGCGCCACTATAAGTTAAGTGAACGACTGTTTCAAACAAAAGATGAGAAAACATTTACGAATTGCCAAGAGAAACAAGAATTTCCCGCCTGTAACTAACAGAAATATTAACAGATGGCGCCACTGCAAGTTACATGAATGGTTAATTCAAACAAAGTGAAAGATGAGAAAATATTTAAAGATAGTTAACAAAAAAAGCGAACAGTTTAGGTCACGACATCTTGCGGCCAATTTTTACAACAGATTTCTAAAGAGAAAACTATTTTTTTTAATTTCTCCTGTAATTCAAAGAAATGTTAACAGATGGCGCCACTATAAGTTAAGTGAACGACTGTTTCAAACAAAAGATGAGAAAACATTTACGAATTGCCAAGAGAAACAAGAATTTCCGGCCTGTAACTAACAGAAATATTAACAGATGGCGCCACTGCAAGTTACATGAATGGTTAATTCAAACAAAATGAAAGATGAGAAAATATTTAAAAATAGTTAACAAAAAAAGAAACGAACAGTTTAGGTCGCGACATCTTACGGACAATTTTTGCAACAAATTTCTTAAAAAATTGATTTCCTTAAATCATATTACAAATTCCCGTCTGAATGGCGCCAGTGTATGTTAAGTGAGTAATTAATTCAAACAAAGTAAAAGATGAGAAAATGATAAATTGTTAAACAAAGGTTTCACTTTAGGTCGCGACATCTTGCCGTCACTTTTTGCAACAGATAGAAGAAAAACCTTTCATTAAAATCATATTTGAATATCCCGCCCGTAACTCAAAGAAATATTAACAGATGGCGCCACTGCAAGTTAAGTGAATGTTTAATTCAAATATGATTTTGAAAGTTGTCACTAAGTTGACGAAAGTGGTCACTGATCTTGACCAAAGTGGTCACTGAATTGACGAGAGTGGTCACTAAAGTTGTCGAAAGCGGTCACTGAAATTGACGAAAGTGGAAAGTCGGCCATTTTAGTGCAAGAACGTGGTTTCTTTATCTTACACATTAAGCTCATGGATTGCGGTACTGTATTTATTTAGTGACTGTAAGATTCGGCTATCGACTGCGCCATTTATTATCCAAAATGGAACACAAAGTTTAAAATGTCACGTTGATACCGTTGCAATCAGTGTTAAATTTTTGGAAATGGTTTTTGTAGAATGCGGTCGCTATTACCTACCAAGAAACGTGATGATTTTTGACAGATTAATGCTGGATTTCACAAACGTCACTTAACTTTAATCATCGATTAAGAATAATAATTCCTATACCTTCAACACATGTAACCATGGCAACGTTTACTTTTAACGCTTGATTAAACTTAAGTAACGTTTGTGAAATCCACCATTAGTTTAGTTAATTTAATAGCGCCATCTATTCAGTGTTGCAGTTAACGTTTAAAAATGCTTTTCGCAAAATCTTCTCTGTCGAGGAGAGGAGTTGTGACAACCACAATCATGACGAAGATAGCAACAATATGTACTGCCCCGATACAGGAATAATACGGAATGCTTTTTTGCCAGAACAAGTAAAAACAAAATCACAATTGTTCGTCTCCTGTTTGTTTTAGTTTTTGTTTTTGACGAAATCATGGAAATTCCTCGCCTGATCGCAGGATGTCGCGATTAAACATGTACAAAATTATATTTTTTTCCGAAAAAATTATACAGCATGTTTTCTGAAAGTCACGTGGTTTCAGGTCGTTTTTAATCGAGGAAAAATGCCGCTTCCTCTCCAACTTCACTTTGAAGAACGCCGAAGTGGAGCTCCCCGGTGAATTCCTGCTCCCGAAACACACTCACTACTTCGTGAGGATCGCAAGATTCATGCCCAGAGTCGACATAGTCCAGAAGCATAACACGGCAGCTCGAAGACTGTACATCCGAGGCCACAACGGGAAGATCTACCCCTACCTGGTGGTCAACGACTCCGGCTTGGCCGAAGCAAGAAGGGAAGAGCGCGTCCTTCAGTTGCTGCGCATGCTCAATCACTACCTCGGCAAGCAGAAGGAGACTTCGAGGCGCTTCCTGCACTACACGGTGCCGAGGGTTGTGGCCATTTCGCAGCAAATCCGGCTGGTCGAGGACAACCCCGCTTCGATTTCCCTGCTGGATATATTCAAGAAGGGCTGCAGTAAACTCAGCATTGAACACGATGCCCCCATCCATCATTACTACGAGAGACTGGCGAACGTGCAGAGTCGCTGCATTAAAGCCAGCCATCAAGTGTACCGGGATATATTGAAGGGGGTTCAGACTAACATGGTGCCGAGGACTATGCTTAAACAATGGGCGGTGTCCACGTTTCCATCTGCCACCGATTACTGGCATTTTAGGAAAATGGTAAGCCAGGGGGAGGACGGCCAGTAAAAAATAAAATCGAATGTTGTTTATTTGCAGTTCACCCTGCAATTGGCTCTGGCTTGTTTTGCCGAGTACGTCCTGCATTTAACTCGTCTCAATCCCGACATGATGTATCTCCACCAGGACTCGGGGCTCGTCAACATCGCCTACTTTAAGTTCGACGTTGACGACGGCACCGGCGAGTTGGATACGACGAGGCCCGTCCCGTTCAGACTCACGCCGAACATAATCGAGTACTTGTCGACGATCGGCATCAGTGGACCGCTGACTGCGTCCATGATTGCCACTGCGAGGTGTTTCGTGTATCCGAATTTCAAGGTGCAGTCCATTTTGAGGCCGATCTTGTGCGACGAGATGATTCTGTCGCGCATCAAGAAGCCCGAAGACGCGGAAGCCAAGGAGGAGAAGCTGAACGACAGCGAGCAGATCATCAACATGGTCAACAAAGCGATCACCTCGATCAACAACCGACTGAACAGTCTGGCACACTTCGATGGCCTAGACAGTAAGGTGAGTGAGTTTTGACTAGTTCTTGGAACGGTCAAAAATATGTTGACTCTTTATGTCAATTCGCTCATGCTGCTGGCAACACTGGAATTGCTTTATTATTTTTTTTTTCTTTATTTAAAACAATCAATGATTTTTTTTTTCGTTACAGGTGAGCACATTGGTGGCAGCAGCCAGCAGTCACGACAACCTCTGCAGAATGGACCCCGTCTGGCATCCGTGGCTCTGAGGCGGTGGTTTCCCCGCATTTTCGTTTTTATTATTTTTTTAAACGTTTTTTTCTTTTAAGTTGGTAAGACTATATGAAAAGTCAGTATTAATGCAATTAATTTTTAAACAAACCCTGTACTTACGACTCGTGTATAAAAGTGACTGTTTGGAATTGTAGATATTTGCTGTTGTATTTAGCGTAAATAAATACAAAGTCTTTTGGATATTTTTGTTTCATTACTGTGAACGTTGGCAGGCACCCGCAATGCGTGACATCGCGCTTTTAGTTAATACCTTTGATGTGCAAAGGAAAATTATTTGAAAATTACTACACGGAAAAAAATAAATAGTAAAATGTTTTGCAATTGTAACACTTTTCATTGCAACTTAGAGTAAATATAGTGACAACTACAAGTTGTAATAAAATATTCTAAAATGTTACAATAGATTATTGCAGTTCTTTTTAATAAACTGGACAGTTTCTTTTAAGATAATTTGTAAATTTCTTCAATGCATGTAGTTACACTTTATTTAAAATAATAGACAGCTGTAATTCTTGCCAAATGAAATTGTAATTAAATTGATTTGTTTAATTGGCAGTATTAGAGAAATAGAATATCTTATAAGTCACGTGAATTATTTCAGCCTTTTTGGGCTTCATCAGAGATATGTACTAAAAAATTACTTTTTGAAAGGATAATAATTAAATATTACACTTACATATTTTTGAAATTTCCAATAACCCAAATTAAACAATTAAACAAATCAATTTAATTAAAATAATAGAGTAAAATTTATACAAATTTGCAGAATATATTACTGTTTTTAAAATACAGAGTGCGTACGTAGATACGCACTTAGTTTACAATTGACACGAAAATTTACAAAACTTGTGTAATAAAAAGTATATTTATTTTTGTATTCTTTACTGCAAATTGTATAATTAATATTAAAATTTGCTACACTTTTGTAATAAAAAGTATATTTATTTTTGTATTCTTTACTGCAAAATGTATAATTAATATGAAAATTTACTACACTTCTATAATAAAAAATACATATTTTTTTGTATTAATTACTGCATATAGTATGACTTTCCCATATAATTTATATGAAAGTTTACTACAGTGTTATAGCAAATATTATAAAATAAAAATTGCCTTAAAAATTTGAATCTTTATCCGAAGATTACCTATATATACTTAATTATTTTAAAATTCTTTCTCTGTTTGAAATATGTATTGTAATTAATAAATTCCGGAGAGTAAATTACAGAACTAATCGTCGACTTCTCGCCGTAAATATATGTATAGTCGCGGCCAAAAATGACGAGATTCTAATTATATTTCGATACGGGTTTCCTGTTGGACCGCGTATTCCGTATTCCCAATCCTTAGTCTCGGTTTTTCGATCTCAGTTTAACTTTAAACTTCAGTCTTTTCTCATTGCTTCTATAGGAATAAACTGAAGTTTAAACTTAAACTGAGATCGAAAAACTGGGCCTTAGAGAATGAAAGTGTGCACGTACATGTATAGTACATTTCCTGAAAATAGAATGATTGTATACTTAAGTGTTCAGAGATAAATAAAAAAAAACATGACTTAACCTTATTTTTTATTTTATTTATTTATCATATAACATTACAAGAAAATATTAAAGTATTTAAAGTACATGTTTTGAAGTTATAAAAAAGGTATCATTAACTTTGGTACATTTATCATTTAACATTACAAGAAAATATTATTCATGTCTTAATCTGTACATTATACAACTAAAATATTTAAAGTACATGTTTTAAAGTTATAAAAAAAGGTACCATTAACTTTGGTACAAACTACTGGTATATAATCGTATAAGTTTTCGTATTTTACACAACTAATACCTGAACTAACTTCTACTTCAAAAATGTTGGGGCACAAGGCTCGACATTTTTATTTAAAAAATAGATTTAACAAAATTTTCTAAGGTTGACATTCCTTAAAAAAGTAAGGGGGAGGGAAGTTCCCCGGGGAAAGAAATCCCTTTGCTAAAATTAAAAATCTTGTTTTACTTTTAAATGTGATGTGATCGTAAATTTTGCCCACGCGAGAGCAACCTTACAGGTTTCTGTAAATCACACTTTGGCTATTGAAATATAGATGGCGTTCAATGCCTCTCATAGAAAAAAAATTCCCCGGGAAGCTATATAAGTCCGACAAGCACATGGGAGGACGGGTGGGGAAGGTGGTCGGGGCATAAGGCTTCACATTTTTGTTAAAAAACAAAGTTTTCTAAGGTTGACATTCTTTAATATAGTTAGGGGGAGGGAAGTTCCCCCGGGGAAAAAAATCCCTTTGGTAAAATGGAAATCTTTTTATATGTGATATGATCGTAAATTTTGCCCACGCGAGAGGCAACCTTACAGGTTTCTGTAAATCAAAGTTTGGCTACTGAAATGTAAATGGCGCAGTATCTAATCTGAGGAACCACATCTGATTCGTTAATTAACCTGACTTCTTAATAACCTCGACAAATCCAAAAATTTTACGCATGAGCATTTTTACAGGTCTCTGTAAATCGAACTTTGACTATTGAAACGTAGATGGCGCTCAATCTAATTAGAATAAAACCCAGTCGTTCATAAAATTCGACTTTTCTTAACAATCTGGAGTTGTTTTTCAGCTAATCGAGAAGCAAACTGCATAGTGCGATGGCCAACTATGTCAGCATCCCACTGACATATCTGTCTGTTTCAACTTTAATGAATAGGACCAAATATTAACGTTAATATCTCAAAATAAGTACAACACTACAAATTACTGTAACATTTTATTAAAAACATGTTTAATTACAATTTATTATATTATTTTTTTTTAATGTAAACGTGTGGACACTTCTGGAGCAGAATGACACCAAGCTTGTATGGTTGGTAACCATACTTCCGTTACGTCTTCCTCCAATCTAAGCTCCGTTGACGCTGTCATGTTGCGTAGACGTAGCGGGCGAGCTGGCAACACTGCTCTCTAAACGTATCTTCGTAGTATTTCTGTAAGCAGAGGTTCACTCTTTTGTCTCATCCTCACTAATCCAAAAGAAAAGGAAATATTCATCTTAACTTCCAAAAACTGCACAGAAAGCAAATAATTAAAGCACAGAATGTAAGGCATCGCCAAATTAAGTAAAACAAAATTCAAGTTAGTAGAAACATAAATATATGTCACCTGCATATCTCCATTCCCCCAAATGGCGCTGTAGTCGCTTCTTTTATGGTCGCTCAAAGTAGAGAGATTAGTTGGCTAATGACAATTGCATACAAATCAAGTGTACATAACATGCAACAATCCTATGTATTCAGAACAACAGAAATTGTGATCGTTACCGACCTCTACAGTTTTCTGTAATTCATCGAATCATCGCAGCAAAAATTATAAAATTTACAGACAGCAATAATATAAATATTCTGCGTCGAATTTAAAAATGTGAAATGCGACAGCTACGTCCACCGCCTCTTCTACAAGTAGCACTCAAGAAATCGTGATCGATACCGACTTCTACAGTTTCCTGTAATTAACCGAATCGTCGCAGCAAAAATATTCTTAAAAATGAAAATGCGTCAGACACATCCGTCGCCTCTTCTGTAAGTAGCAATCGAAATCGTGATCGCCTCCCCTTCTCGTCTCGCAACAACGGTCTTGCCAAATGCCAATACCCGAGTCGCTAGCTTGTGAGAGTTCAAATAACATCACAAGTTAGGGTCTCAGGGAATAGGCAACTTGAGCCCCCCGGCGGTTGGCAGCGGAGACGGAACGACAAAAGAAGCGCGCTGCGCAAATTCAAGTCGCGGCGGGAGCGCTTTAATCGACCGCGCGCGCGATTGAAGCACTCCTACCAACATCGTCACTTTGGTGGACACAATATCAAACGGCGCGTTGAAATTGTATTCACCCCCTAATTACATCACACATTAAAAAAAAAAAAAAAAAACAAATATAAATTATAGGACATCAGTAAAAAAAAAAAGACATAATGGTGACAGGCGGGCGATGATTGTGGCGGAAGTCTAGGAAAGTTAGCAGGCTGTACAGTACTCCCAAAACGGTGTAATACTTACTATACAACCTACTACCTCAGCCAAACTTCGCCTGCGTTTGTTTTTCGGGGCCCCCTGCTTCGCCTCCTCGACTGTTCTTGATGGCCCTAAAAACCGCCTCAAAACGTCTGAGCTTATTTAAACATCTACGAAGATCGCTCCAACTCAATTGACGAGAGCGAGCTATTACGGAGATCGTTCAAAAAGAAAAGTAAACTCAGGCGATGAGAGCTACTACGGGGATCGTTCAAAAAGAAAAGTGCCGTTTCCTTTCGCAGCGACGCGACGCACAGTTTTCAATAATAGGACCCGATACATGCGAACTTGTGATACAAATCTACACAAGTTCGGATCTACGGGTTGCCATTAATGAACATCGTCCTCCATTCCTATCCCGACGCAGATGAGAACAATCGCAGCACATACATGAAACAAATGACCAGCGATTTTCTTTTTGCTTTCTGAATTGGGGTAGGCCGTGACACATTATTGCTTGCTTCGCGTACTCATAACCTCAAAAATAAATACAGTCTACTTAAACTGTTCCGTTTAAATTTATTTGTTTTTGTTTGACAGCTGTCTATGTGAATTCAAAAATCAACGTGTCGCCATCGTCTTGACAACTGCCAAAGTCAATTCGAAAATCAACTATATATCGCTAGCGATTTGACAGCTGTCAAAAACTACTTAAAAATCAACGATTTGCTATCGTTTGACAGTTGTCAATGTCAATTTAAAAATCAACATTTCGCTATCGGTCGGGCAGTTTATGAAATCAAATTAAATCGTTTGACGGCTGTCAAAGTCAATTTGAAAACCAACGTTTCGCTATCAGTCGGACGGCTTATGAAATCAAATTAAAAGTCAAAGTTTCGCTATCATCATTTTAAAATCAATTTAAAAATCAATGTTTTGCTTTTGGTCAGACGGTTGTGAAATTCACCTAAAAGTCAACCTTTAGCTACTGTTCGACAGTCAATTTAAAAATCAACATTTCGCTAAATGTAGTTTGGCAGCTGTTAAGGTAAAAAATCAACGTTTCACTATTGTCTGATAGCTGTCAAAATCGATTTAAAAGTCAATCTTTAGCTACCGTTCGACAGACGTCAAATTCAGTTTAAAAATCAAAATTTCGCTATATACTTTGACTGGTGTCAAAGTCTAAAAATCAACGTTTCATTATCGTTTGATAGTTGCCAAAGTCAATTTAAAAATCAATCGGCCGGACACGATATAAAATCAAATTAAAAGTCGACCGTTTTGCTATCGTTCGATAGCTGTCAAATCAGTTTAAAAGTCAACGTAACGATATCATTCGACAGCAGTCAAAGTCAATGCTTCGCTATCGGTCGGACGGGACGTAAAGTCCAATTAAAAATCAATGTTTCGCTGTCGTTTGACAGCTGTCAAAATCAATTGAGGAGTTAACGTTTTTGTTATCGTCCGATAGTTACCATGGTCAAATTAATTAAATTAATTAAAATTTCGCTATAGGTCGGACAGGTTGTAAAATTAAATTAAAAAGCAAATTCCACTAACGTTTAACAGCTGTCAAAAGGTAATTAAAAACCTGTACGACCGATAACGCAATTTTGATTTTTAATTTGACATTGGCAACTATCGGACGATAACAAAAACGTTAACTCCTCAATTGATTTTGACAGCTGTCAAACGATAGCGCAAGGTTGGCTTTTAATCAACGGTTAAAATCGCGACATCTCTGCGGCCAATTTTAACTTAAAATTGTGTGAAAAATGACTTAAATTGTATTTTGACAGCTGTCAAATAATAGCGAAACAGCTGAATTTTAATCAACAGTTAAGGTCGCCACATCTTGCGGCCGACTTTCGACCTAAAACTGTGTAAGAAATGACTTTCAAATCGACTTTGACAGCTGTCAACTGATAGCGAAACGTCGGCTTTTAATCACCAGCTAAGGTGGCGACATCTTGCAGCCTATTTTTGACCTAAATTTGTGTAATAAATGACTTTCAAATCGACTTTGACAGCTGTCAAATGATAGTGAAACGTTGACTTTTAATCAACAGCCAAGGTCGCGACATCTCTGCGGCCAATTTTAACTTAAAATTGTGTGAAAAATGACAAATCGTATTTTGACAGCTGTCAAATAATAGCGAAACAGCCGACTTTTAATCAACAGTTAAGGTCGCCACATCTGGCGGCCGACTTTCGACCTAAAACTGTGTAAGAAATACGACTTTTAAATCGACTTTGACAGTTGTCAACTGATAGCGAAACGTCGGCTTTTAATCACCAGCTAAGGTAGCGACATCTTGCAGCCTATTTTTGACCTAAATTTGTGTAATAAATGACTTTCAAATCGACTTTGACAGCTGTCAAATGATAGTGAAACGTTGACTTTTAATCAAGAGCCAAGGTCGCGACATCTCTGCGGCCAATTTTAACTTAAAATTGTGTGAAAAATGACTTAAATCGTATTTTGACAGCTGTCAAATAATAGCGAAACAGCTGACTTTTAATCAACAGTTAAGGTCGCCACATCTGGCGGCCGACTTTCGACCTAAAACTGTGTAAGAAATACGACTTTTAAATCGACTTTGACAGTTGTCAACTGATAGCGAAACGTCGGCTTTTAATCAGCAGCTAAGGTAGCGACATCTTGCCGCCTATTTTTGACCTAAATTTGTGTAATAAATGACTTTTTAAATCGACTTTGACAGCTGTCAACTGATAGTGAAACGTCGGCTTTTAATCACCAGCTAAGGTAGCGACATCTTGCAGCCTATTTTTGACCTAAATTTGTGTAAGAAATGACTTTTAAATCGACTTTGACAGCTGTCAAACGATAGCGCAAGGTTGGCTTTTAATCAACAGTTAAGGTCGCCACATCTTGCGGCCGATTTTTGACCTAAAACTGTGTAAGAAATGACTTTTAAATCGACTCTGACAGCTGTCAACTGATAGCGAAACGTCGGCTTTTAATCACCAGCTAAGGTGGCGACATCTTGCAGCCTATTTTTGACCTAAATTTGTGTAATAAATGACTTTTAAATCGACTTTGACAGCTGTCAAACGATAGCGCAAGGTTAGCTTTTAATCAACAGTTAAAATCGCAACATCTCTGCGGCCAATTTTAACTTAAAATTGTGTGAAAAATGACTTAAATTGTATTTTGACAGCTGTCAAATAATAGCGAAACAGCTGACTTTTAATCAACAGTTAAGGTCGCCACATCTTGCGGCCGACTTTTGACCTAAAACTGTGTAAGAAATGACTTTTAAATCGACTTTGACAGCTGTCAACTGATAGCGAAACGTCGGCTTTTAATCACCAGCTAATGTAGCGACATCTTGCAGCCTATTTTTGACCTAAATTTGTGTAATAAATGACTTTCAAATCGACTTTGACAGCTGCCAAATGATAGTGAAACGTTGACTTTTAATCAACAGCCAAGGTCGCGACATCTCTGCGGCCAATTTTAACTTAAAATTGTGTGAAAAATGACTTAAATTGTATTTTGACAGCTGTCAAATAATAGCAAAACAGCTGACTTTTAATCAACGGTTAAGGTCGCCACATCTTGCGGCCGACTTTTGACCTAAAACCGTGTAAGAAATGACTTTTAAGTCGACTTTGACAGCTGTCAACTGATAGCGAAACGTCGGCTTTTAATCACCAGCTAAGGTGGCGACATCTTGCAGCCTATTTTTGACCTAAATTTGTGTAATAAATGACTTTCAAATCAACTTTGACAGCTGTCAAATGATAGTGAAACGTTGACTTTTAATCAACAGCCAAGGTCGCGACATCTTGCGGCCAATTTTAACTTAAAATTGTGTGAAAAATGACTTAAATCGTATTTTGACAGCTGTCAAATAATAGCGAAACAGCTGACTTTTAATCAACAGTTAAGGTCGCCACATCTGGCGGCCGACTTTCGACCTAAAACTGTGTAAGAAATACGACTTTTAAATCGACTTTGACAGTTGTCAACTGATAGCGAAACGTCGGCTTTTAATCAGCAGCTAAGGTAGCGACATCTTGCCGCCTATTTTTGACCTAAATTTGTGTAATAAATGACTTTTAAATCGACTTTGACAGCTGCCAAATGATAGTGAAACGTTGACTTTTAATCAACAGCCAAGGTCGCGACATCTCTGCGGCCAATTTTAACTTAAAATTGTGTGAAAGATGACTTAAATTGTATTTTTACAGCTGTCAAATAATAGCGAAACAGCTGACTTTTAATCAACAGTTAAGGTCGCCACATCTTGCGGCCGACTTTCGACCTAAAACTGTGTAAGAAATACGACTTTTAAATCGACTTTGACAGTTGTCAACTGATATCGAAACGTCGGCTTTTAATCACCAGCTACGGTAGCGACATCTTGCAGCCTATTTTTGACCTAAATTTGTGTAATAAATCGACTTTGACAGCTGTCAAATGATAGTGAAACGTTGACTTTTAATCAACGGCCAAGGTCGCGACATCTTGCGGCCGATTTTTGACCTAAAACTGATTTTTAAATCGACTTTGACAGCTGTCAAACGATAGCGAAACGGTGACTTTTAATTAAATTTTACAACCTGTCCTATCGATTACAATTGCCTATTGATATAAGTTACGACATGCGTTCTTTTTCTGTTCACAGTCTACTCTAACTCGGTGAGTAAGTAGAAAATCACGCTTTGGTCGCTTTGCGAACACTCACCGGTTTCACATACTAGCAACCGTGGCGGGAGTGTATGGGGCGGGGGGGGGGGGGGTCGAAACGAATGGTGCACCTATGTCCTAAGTCCACTCGTGTTCTCATAAGGGCCCCAGACAGCTGTGAACAAAAGGACTAAGTAAATGTTAATCATATTATTAGTGAATTGTGCGGCATTAAAAGTAACAGACTTTGCGCCTGAAACTTTTGACATACAACCGCAATAGGGCCTTGTTCACACCAACGCAAACGCAAATAACAATTTGTAAGCTGATATTTTCTTAATCATTTGACCGTTGGCAATACTGACGTATTAGTTTTCTTTTTTTTTCTTTTCGGCAACCTTGTACATAGAAAATTTAAAAATAATCTGACACATGAAATAGGGCTTTGCTCACACCAACGTGACGCGTTAAGTGCCTTAATGCGCTCGGCAACTACGAACGATTCGATTGTTTTTTCTTTTCTTTTCGATTTACAAAGCGATTTTTCTTAATCACCCGCCCCCCAATTTTTGCGTAACATAAATTCATCATAACGTCGCATAATGCGATTACTTGCGTCGTCTTTTTTTTAAATAAATATCCGACAGGTTATTCGGTCGATTAAAAAAAAAAAAGAATCGCGTTGTACGTCGGAAAGTGGCACGCTCGTAGATTTGGGTAAATAAAGGTTACATAATGGCGGGCAAAAAAATTCGCACAGTGAAAGTCGGGTCGGTCGTTGAATAGCCCACCAGACGAATGGCGGCGCGCAGAAAAAAAAAAGACAACGTCCGCGTATATTTTGGACGTTGACCCCCGCGCTGCTGGAAACGATCACGAACGCCACCCGACGAACGATCGAACGAACGACCGACCGACCGACCGGTTTATCCTCGTCGTCGTTTTTGTTTACATCGGGTCCGAGGTTGCCATTGTACTTTTAATTGTCAAAATCAGCTGATCGCATGCTCACCCTACTTCGGGCAGACGCCGCCGCGCCGCCGTCGTCGCCCGTGTTAATTGATAATGAGTGGGCATTCATTTGTTTTTTTTTTTTGTTGTGAGAGCGACGGAGACAGACACGTTATGTATTTGTTTACTTGCAAGCGACGTACATACACGCCCCATCAACAATAAAATAAATTCCAATCGACAAATATCTACAGGGGTTGCACTGAAAAGTGACGGCTCGCATCCGATTTTGCAGTGTATCTTTTTTTTTTAGGTTTACGTGTCGCGCAAAATAATTATTTCTATTTGCGCTGTTGGACGATTTCATAAATTTCG
Organism: Dorcus parallelipipedus; assembly: GCA_958336345.1. Lineage (NCBI taxonomy): Eukaryota > Metazoa > Arthropoda > Insecta > Coleoptera > Lucanidae > Dorcus > Dorcus parallelipipedus. The sequence goes on along the minus strand of OY284480.1, from coordinate 44,205,266 downwards.
CTGCGCATTGAAAAAGCGTTTGTAACGCAGAAACCACAACACGGTTGCGAATTTCCTGCTGTCATTTTATACAGGGTGTTTCAGGATTAAATCACGAAGTGCAAGAAAAAAATAATGATGACGTGTTTTCAATTATACGTCACAAAGTGCATCAACTGTCAAAATCGTCCGTCATTTAAGCCAATTAATTAGACAAATTGACACTTGACGTTTTGATTTTGACAGCTACGGCATTAAGTGTTCCGGATGTTCGAGTGCCGACTTCGAAGTGAAATAAATTGAATTTCGATTTGACGCCACAAATCGAACTAATTTGCGACATCTGTCAAATTAGCTGTCAGTTAAGTCATGTAAATAAACAAATGAAAAAATTAACAACGGATATTTTGATTTAGACACCACCTTGCATCAACTGTCTGTCGTTTAAATCAATTAATGAAACAACTGATGACGTTGACACTTGACATTTTGATTTTGACAGTTGCGGCATTAAGTGATTCCGGATGTTTCGACAGAATGCCAATCACGAAGTAGAACAAATTGAATTTCGACGTCATGCTTTCGATTTGACGCAACAAATTAAACTACTTTGCGTCAGCTGTCAAATTGTCATTTAAATAAACAAATGACAACGCTGACATTTGACATTTCGATTTTGATGTAACTAACAACAGATATTTTGTCAGAAATTAAGTCATCTTGCATCGAGTGTTAAAATATCTGCCATTTAAATAAACAAATGACAACGTTGACAACTGACCTTTAGATTTTGACAGCAATGGCGTAAGTGATCGTGAAAGTTTGACGGTCAACTTTTTGCGGCCTTGAAATTATACGACGTCACAAATTAAACCATTTCGCATCGAGTGTCAAATTAACTGTCATTTAAGTCATGTAAATAAACAAATGATGAAGTTAACAACATGTTTTGATTTTGACAGCTGCGGTAATAAGTGACGGCAGTAATTAAACTATCTCGCATCGACTGTCAAATTTCCTGTCATTTAAATTAACAAATGACAAGGCTGACATTTTGATTTTGATTTTGGTGTAGCTAACAACAGACATTTTGATTTTGACAGCGATGTCAAAAATCAAGATATCCTGCATTGACTGTCAAATCTTCTGCCATTTAAATAAACAAATGATAACGCTAACAACTAACCTTTAGATTTTGACAGCTGAGTGATCGCGAAAGTTTGACAGCCCAGTTTTTCGGCCATGAAATTGGACGATGTTACAAATTAAGCCATTTTACGTCGAGTTAAATTATCTGTCACGTAAGTCATTTAGATAAACTAATGGTAACATTGACAGTTGACATTTCAGTTTTGACAGTTGTGACATTAAGTTAGAAATTCAACAATATTATTTCATTATTTAATCCTTTAAAACAGGAATCTCAAACATCCTGTATATAACGTTCTCGAATTTCGCACACGTTTCAGAAAACAAAAGAATGTCACCTATAAAAAAAAAGAAAAATTATCTTCGTATATAATTCAGCAAGCAGGTGGGGTGGGGAGGGGGGGGGGGGGGTTGAGGTTCACTCGGGCATCTTGCCTCGACTTTCAAATTATGTAGTCAATTAGTGAAACAAATGACAGCGTTGACACTTGACGTTTTGATTTTGACAGTTACGCGATTTAAGTGGTCGTGGATGTTTGACAGGACGGCCGATCACATGAAGTGAAACGAACGTGTTTGGCCTCGAAACTTGACGACGTGCTTTCGATTTGAAGGTCATAAATCAAACCACCCTGCGTCATCTGCCAAACTATCTGTCACCCGTCAAATTTGACGTCGTGCTTTCCATCTGACGTCATAAATTAAATTAATCAATCGCCTGTCAAGTTTTCTGTCATCTAGTCCTTCAAATAAATTGACAATTGACATTTTGATTTTGACAGCTGTGACATGAAGTGATTGTGGATGTTTGTTACAACGGCCAATGAAAGCCGAAACGGCCGAAATGAAGTCACAACGCTATCACATTTGTTTAATTGACTCAAATGACAGGTAATTTGACGGTTAAGGCAAAATGATTTAATACTTTGCCGTAACTGTCAAATCATTTGAGTCAATTAAACAAATGATAGCGTTGACAGTTGACATTTTAATTTTGCCAGCTGTAGCTATAACATTACGTCGGTTAAACGCATCGATGCATCCACGGCCTTAATAACACCCTATTTTTTTAATATACAGGGTTTCCTCATAAAGTTACGCGGTTTAAGCATTGGTTGGACGCAACGATGCGTCCACGGCCTTAATAGTTTATCTTTTTGCCAAATATACAAGGTTTCCACATACAGTTACGCGATTTCAATTTGATTAAACGCACAGGTGCGTCTACGGCTTTATTAGTTTAATTCATTTCGAGAAATATACAAGGTTTCTTTGTAAAGTTACGCGATTTATGGCCGATTTCTCCACCATGTTTAACCTAAGGTTAATTTATCTAACAGTTGGAATGTGACGTACAGTTGGCCATACTGCGTGTCACATTCTAACTGACAGATAAATTTAACCTCAAGATAAGGCGATGAAGAAATCGGGCATAAAGCTTTGATTGAACGCACTGATAGGTCCACGGCCTTAGTAGTCTATTTTTTTGTAAAACATACAAGGTGTCCCCATAAAGTTACGCAGTTTAAACGCATCAATGTATCTATAACTTCATTAATCTTTTTCTTTTACTGTACAGGGTTTTCTCACATGCACAGTTAAGTTGTAACGACTACTGTTCAAAAAACTTGTAGTGAAGTTGGCTTTGGAATTTTGTTTCAAGTAACGTCTAAAAGTTTGGAGGTTATTATTTTACAACATAACCTCATTTTCACAACTGAAATTAATATGCCGATTATCGGTCAATTTTAACTGGCGTTGCGAAAATGAACTCCGTGTAACCAATAAATAAGTGCGTCTTGAAACAATTAATTATACAAATTCGTTCTAACCTAAAAAAAAAAAAAAATTAACGTTCGGGCAATCATGCGTGCGCAGTGAAGCTACGACCTACGGCATACGTTAACTTGACTGCAAATAAACGGCCGTTATAAAAACGCGTTGATGCGTCCACGGCCTTTATTTTTTCTTGCAAAATATACAGGGTTTTCTCACAAAGTTAGGCAATTTTTTGATTTAAAGTTGAGCCATTCTGCTCGCCCGCGCGCTAGAAACAGCCCAGAGAACGCGAGCTATTCCGATCGCTTACTTTCTAAAATTAGAAACGACGCGCGAAGAATCCGCGCTCATTATTTCGTCGCGGGGGCCCGCGAGGGGCGGGGGAGGGGGGCGCACACCAGAGAGAAAACGTCACCTGCCGTTATCCCGACGTTTGTTCGGCGGCACAAAGCTAAGTGCTCGCACAAACAAAATATTAACGAAAAACCATAATGTTTGGGGGTTTGGAGCGGGGGGGGTCTCGAGCGCGCGTACGCGACGCAATTTTATGATAGGCGGCGGCGGCGGCTGCGGCGGCATTCTTCGCTTGTTTTGTTTGTTTGTTGTTCGGGCGCGAGACTGCGTCGCGCACCGCGCAAGAAAGAGAGAGAGAGGCGCGCACTCTTTTGCCCGCACATTCAATAGTTTAGTCTAGTCTGTCATAGACCTACGCAACAAAAGTCGTAGTGTGCTATGGCATGGCTCACTTGTTGAACCGAGGCCGTTTACACGAGCGCGCGCCTACGTTCAATTTACGCCTACATCATCGTCGATTAGTTTTTTTTTTTAAATCAACCCGACTTCAAAGTTATTCGTTTCAGATTTTGTAAGACATAAGCGAAGCCTATTATTTCAAATATCCGGGGAGGGGGGGGGGTCTCTCCTCAAAGAATTCCGAATTTATCCACTTTCAATTTTATTGTTCAGGTGCTGCTTGGAACTCTCGAAGCAAAGTAGAATTGGACGCTTCTAATTATTATTAGAGAGAGTAGTTAGCTGGGGGGGGAATTCCCCGAAATGCCCACGTTTTTCTCTTCACTTCTTTCAACTGTTAAAATGACGTAAGTGTCAACTAATAGTACGAAATAAATTCAATAAACGCGTTTGAACGACATCATCAAAATCCAAGGGTACTTTTGAGTGTGGGGGGGGATTCTCCCAACTGTCAATATGTGTAACACAAAAATATTCTAGAAATAAAAACAAAAAAATTATTGTCAACTGTCAAATAATTAAAAACCAATTTGACAGTTGAAAAATTGCCAAAACTTTGTATTAATTTTTAAGTGCAGGGCTTTGAACGAGAGCCACTTGTACGCCAACCCCCCCCCCCTGTCCTCTCATGAGCTTGTCGGACTTATATAGCCTTTGACTGGAATTGTTTTCTATGAGAGGCATTGAGCGCCATCTATCCGCTATTTCGAAAGTATGACAATTCTCCATGTGCTGCAGTTATAATTTTTTTACGCGCACGAAATAAAATATTTGAGGCAAGTAAAAGGCAAAATCCCCCCTTTCAAATGTATTTTTTTTTTTGGACTTCATTCAAATTTTTATTTTATGGATCGTTGGAGTCTAACTGGCTTGATTTTTGTAAAGTTTCTAACAGCGCCATCTATACTCCCCATAGCCGAAGTTCGATTTACAGAAACCTGTAAAGTTGCTCTTTTGTAAAATTGCGTAGGCACGTAGACCTTCAATTGACGCTACTCCGATCTCAGTCGAACGGAGATGTAGCAGGCGAGTTGGCAACACTGGATATAACAAATTGTATTTTACAGAAACCTGTAAAGTTACACACGAAATTTAAACTAAAAAAGCTTTGATCTTTTACCTTATTTATAAATGAACACGCAAATTTCTCACATTTATCATTTATTTGAAGAAAAACATCAAACAAGAAAAATGTCAAAGAAAAACGTCAAACAAGAAAGATGTCAAAGAAAAACGTCAAATAAGAAAGATGTCAAAGAAATTGTCAAATAAGAAAAATGTCAAAGAAAAACGTCGAACAAGAAAAATGTGAAAGAAAAACATCAAACAAGAAAAATGTCAAAGAAAAACGTCGAACAAGAAAAATGTGAAAGAAAAACATCAAACAAGAAAAATGTCAAAGAAAAACGTCAAACAAGAAAATATGTCAAAGAAAAACGTCAAACAAGAAAAATGTCAAAGAAAAACGTCAAACAAGAAAAAATGACAAAAAGAAAAACGACAAGCAAGAAAAATGTCAAAGAAAATATGAAAGAAGAAAAACGTCAAATTAGAAAAAAGTCAAGGAAGAAAAACGTCAAATTAGAAAAAGTCAAGGAAGAAAAACGTCAAATTAGAAAAAAGTCAAGGAAGAAAAACGTCAAAGAAAAAATGTCAAAGAAAAAATGTCAAAGAAAAATTTCAAAGGAAAATGTCAAAGAAAAAATGTCGAAGAAAAACGTCAAACAAGAAAAAATGCCAAAAAAGAAAATCGACAAAAGAAACAAATTTTATTTTACAGATACCTGTAAAGTTTCACACGAAATTTTAACTAAAAAAAAAACTTTGTTCACTTCGCAACATCTGTCAAACTAGCTCTCATTTAAGTCATGTAAATAAACAAATGAAAAAGTTAACAACAGATATTTTGATTTCGACAGTTGCAGCATTAAACCACTTTGCATCAACTGTCAAATTGTCTGTCGTTTAAGTCAAATGATGACGTTAAACTTAAGATTTTTATTTTGACAGCTACGGCATTAAGTGATTCCGGACGCTTCGACGGAATGTCAATCATAAAGTGAAATTAATTGAATTTCGACGTCATGCTTTCGATTTGACGCCACAAATTAAAGTACTTTGCAACATCTGTCACATTAGCTGTCATTTAAGTAACGTAAATAAACAAATAAAGAAATTAACAGAGGATATTTTGATATCGACAGCCGCGGCATTAAGTGTCGGCAGGAATTAAACCATCTTGCATCAACTGTCAAATTGTCTGTCGTTAGTCGATTAATTAAACGAATGATGGCGATGACACTTGATACTTTGATTTTGACAGCTGCGGCATTAAGAAGTGATTCCGGATGTTCGACAGAATGCCAATCACGAAGTGGAACAATTTGAATTTCGTCGTCAAGCATTCGATTTGACGCCACAAATTAAACTACTTTGCATCAACTGTCACATTAGCTCTCACTTAAGTCATGTAAATAACATTGTCAATTAATTGTCAAATAATTACAAAACAAATGTGACAGGTAATGCCAAAGAGAAACAATTTTTCTAAAAATAAAAACAAGGGCATTGACAACTGTCATTAGTGAATTAATCACAGACGAATAAAATAAAACTATTTTTAATTTAAAAAGAAAAACTAATAATAATAATAAAAATCTTTTAAGCGACGTTAATGTGAAGGCAAAACAATTATTGCAAATTATTGCAAAAATGAAAACAAAAGAATTGTCAAATAACAATAAAAAATTTGACAGTTGAAAACGTTGAAAAGTAAAAAAGTATTAAAATTCTTTTAAATAATATTAAGGCCAAGGAAAATTAATGAACCTAAATATAACGAGCGTCTAAACAAAAACCTGGTCAAGTGGCTTGTGATCGAGAATTTATCCATTGCATTTACGTAGCAGAATTACTAAATGTAGCCTACTTGACCAGGTTTTTTTTTTAGACACATTAATAATAATGACGGTCTTAAATCTCTAAATAAACTAGAAACATCCATCTGGCAACAGTGTGTGGTTTGATGAGAATTACCAATTTTATTAGAAAATGAAATGAAGCGAAGATTGGATATTAGCGACAGTTGGTAATAGAGTGAAGTTCGTCGCAGCTGGCTTCTAAAATACCATTGGATTGCGTTCGCAAATGTGCTCAGTGGGTATAATTTTTGAACGCACCTCAGGAGATGAATTGATCATTAATTGAATAAAGTGAAGTTTGTACATCATAGCTTGATTTGAAAACGCCATTGGGTACGTTCGAAAAATAGAACTGGGCGAGTGCAATTTCTGAACGCACCCCAAGATTAATAATAATCACGGTCTTAAATCCTTAAGTAAACTAGAAAGGCCCATTTGGCAACAGTGTGAGGTTTGACAAGAATTTCGAATTTTATCAGAAAATGAAACAAAACCAAGATTGGATATGAAGGACAGTTGGTAATAGAGTAAAGTTCGTGGCAACTGGCTTCTAAAATACCATTAGATTGCGTTCACAAATGTGCTCAGCGAGTGTCATTTTTGAACGCACCCCAGGAGATGAATTGATAATAATCACATTAGCAACAATGTAAGATTGCCAACCGTTCCAAATACGTGTATTATAAAAAAGAAACCAAAGCGAATATTGATTGTTATTAGCGACAGTTGGTAATAAAGTGAAGCTCATTGTAAGTAGTTTGGCAGCTGATCAAGATACCATTGGATTACGTTCGCAAATTGCTCAGCGAATATAATTTCTGAACGCACCCCAGGGGATGAATTATTAATTATTATCACAGATTGCTTACCTAAAATAAGCTAGAAATATGCACTTGGCAACAATGTAATATTGCCAACCGTTCCAAATACGTGCATTACAAAAAAGAAACTAAAACGAAGGGTGATTGTTATTAGCGACAGTTGGTAATAAAGCGAAGTTCGTTAAAAGTAGTTTGACAGCTGATCAAGATGCCATTGGATTACGTTCGCAAATTGCTCAGCGAATATAATTTCTGAACGCACCCCAGGAGATGAAGGATTAATATTCACAGATTGCTGGCTTAAAATAACCTAGAAATATCAATTTGGCAACAGTGCAAGATTGCCAACCGTTCCAAATACTTGTATTATAAGAAGAGAAACAAAAACGAAGGTAGATTGTTATTAGCGATAATTGGTAATAAAGTGAAGTACGTTATAACTAGTTTGACACTTGACAGTTGATCAAGATGCCTTTGGTTTACGTTCGCAAATTGCTCAGCGAATATAATTTCTGAACGCAACCCAGGAGATGAATTAATAATAATCACAGATTGCTTTCCTAATCTAATCAGGTTTGGCAACGATGTAAGATGGCCAACCGTTCCAAATATTATTTGAAAAAAAAAAAAAAAAAACTAAAACGGTTGATTATTATTATTATACAGCGAAACGAGGATTGATTATTTATTAGCGACAGTTGGTAATAAAGTGAATCGCGTGTGAGAATACGGATTCCCCTAAGTACCTCCCCCCATTTTTATTGTCTCTGGGCTTGAAACCCATAGTCTAAGTGAAATTGATTGCCAGGGTGAGTGGCTTAGGGCTTAGGGCGGGGAATCCCCTAAGTACTCCATTTTTTTCTTCTCTTTTTCAACTGTTACTTACACGTGTTTCAAAAAGAAAAGAAAAGAAGACGCCACGGAGGAAAAATGTACAACTGTCACTATGACAGGCCGGACAACAAAATCGATGGCGAGAGTCAAGAAACAAATGAACCTCGAAAGAACCAACAGTAAAAAAAAAACGCGAAACAAAACAGATTCAAAAATTTCAAATCGAACTGCTGCAGTCTGGTGGATCACCGGCCTTAAAATAATTTACAGTTACTATGACGTGCTAGAACCTTCGTGAGTGTTCTCGTCGGCACTAGAACGTTCGGTATCAGACTATAAAAGCAACTGGGGGGGTTGTTTTCAGATCTCTCAAATTTCTGAAGGTAAACAACAAAACGAAAACGCCACGAAGGAAAAAGATAATAACAAAACCGACTAATAAGTATTTATACACGTTCATATATAAAAAAAGAAAGTTTAAGAAAACGTGAACGTCGTCGGTCGCACTTTGTAAGAGAGCGACATCTCTGAACGGCCTTTGAGGTTTTATCACGATAAGCTCATGGTCAGGTAATCCCGAAATAACGAGGCGGCACAGGGCAATTACCTGCGGTAACAATAACAAAAGCCGGTCGATTTATAAATAATTTCGTTTTCGTCGTTCTTTTCGTTTGTTTTCTTTCCAAGGGGGAGATAGTCCCACGCAAACCTCGCTTTGATGCTGCATTATGTCACGTGGTGGTGCGGAGGGGACGTGGGGGATTTGAACTAGGTTAGTTCGCGCGATCATATGTTTTTTATCTGTCATATTATCACTTTCTATTATTACGCCGCCGCCGCCGTCGTCGTCGTCGTCGTATTTTAGAAACGTGACTGACGGGCGCGAGCTGATTTCTCGCTCGCGGAGATAATTCCTCGCTCTCTACATATAAATAGCCGGGGTTCGAGGTTGCGGCCTAACCTCGTCATCGTTTTATCTGAGCCACAGCGCGCTCGTAATTCCGAAGGTATGCGCGAGATCCGGACGTTTGTAGTCGAACTCTTATCGTGAAACAGTTGACAGAATTGTTTAAAAAAAAAACACGAATTTTTTTTCTGTTAATCCGGTTCGAAGGACCAACTCGAATTCAAGGGGGCGTGAATAACATCTGAACGACGAGTGAGAATTTAAGGCTAAAAAAAAACGTTGAGACGAAAGGACACCACATAGCAGAGATAAAAACTAACTTTGGTCTTTCGATTTGGATCAACAGTATCTGTTACGAGTCATAAATTAGAAGGACAACAAACAACCAACGCAGTGATCAACCCATGACTGCGTATATTCTGCTAGCAAACAAATAATTCTTTTTAAATCCGGTTCGAAAGACTAAATGAAACTCGACGTCAAAAACTAGATTTGGACATGGGCAACTTCGTCTGTTTCGTAAAAAAAAAAATGCTGAAACGCAAGAGCGTCTCAGTAAAAATAAAGTAAAAAAAAATTTTGGTCCTTCGAAACGGATGAGCTTTATTTGTTTGTCATAAGTAAAAAATAATTTTGGTCCTTCGAATCGGATGAGCTTTATTTGTTTGTCATAAGTAAAAAATAATTTTGGTCCTTCGAATCGGATGAGCTTTATTTGTTTATCATAAGTAAAAAATAATTTTGGTCCTTCGAATCGGATGAGCTTTATTTGTTTGTCATAAGTCGTAAGTCAAACAGGCAAAAGAGTAAAAATACACACGTAAGTATAAAAAAGCGCTTCGATCGTGATTTGTTCGTATGGAACTAAATAAAACTAATAAAAAAGACGATTCTTAGCCATATGTTGTATTACGCGTGAGATAAAATTTGTTTTAACAATAATGAAAAGCATTGTTGACGACATTTGAACTGGTCCTTCAATCCTTTAAGTAAACGTCAAAAATTGCCGAATTTAAACTGGTCCTTCGATCCGAATAAGAATGTCGCCTTTGAATAGACGCCAAAAATCGACGAATTTAAACTGGTCCTTCGATCCGGATAAGAATGCCGTCTTTAAATAAAAGCCTCCTATTTGAGTCTCCTTTTGTTGTATATTTCGTTGATGATAATTTGGAAATTTGGCCCTTCTAACCGGATAAAATCCATACACACAAATTAATTGTCTCGAACTTCAATGCATACGTATTTGAAACAGAAGTGAAAAATCAAGAACGACATTTGGATGTGAACAAAAGGAAACGCGGAGTAGAATTTACAAATTTGGTCCTTCCAAAATCAAAACTTCATTTGCATGAAACGGGCGCAGAAAAAAATTGGAAGCGATTCTTCAGTGTATGTAGGTAAAAAGAAAGTCACACTCAATCTATTGAATTTGGTCCTTCGAACCGGCTAGAATTGTTTCAAAAGTTCCTACATCCCTACCGTTCAATCACGAAGTTGTTGAGTAAAATGACCGAAGGCGAGGAAAACGAGCCTACGTAATCCTCGATGGCCTTTGTTTCTACTCAAATTCGGTTTTGCATTTTAAGAGAAACCAAAACGCCATCTCTACGAATCGGATGCAGATACACATTTAAGAAGAAAAATTGACGGCGGCGCTTCGTGGTAAATACAAGTATAACAGGATCTATGAATTTGGTCCTCCGAGCCGGATAGAATTGATTCAAAGAACTCCACATCTTAAGCGTCCAATTACGCAGTTGTTAAAGAAAATGCCCGAAGGTGAAGAAAACGAATCTACGTAATCAACGATCGTGTTTTGTCCTCAATCGAGTTCGGTTTTGCGTTTTACTAACAAAACAAATAAAAACGGCATCTGCACAAATCGAATGCAAATAAACCATTGAAAAAGAAAGGTCAACGTAAATAAAAAGAAAATGAAACAGCCAGCCATTAATTTGGTCCTTCGAGCCAGATAGAATTGATTCAAAGAACTCCACATCTTAAGCGTCCAATTACGCAGTTGTTAAAGAAAATGCCCGAAGGTGAAGAAAATGAATCTACGTAATCAACGATCGTGTTTTGTCCTCAATCGAGTTCGGTTTTGCGTTTTACTAACAAAACAAATAAAAACGGCATCTGCATAAATCGAATGCAAATAAACCATTGAAAAAGCAGCCAGCCATTAATTTGGTCCTTCGAGCCAGATAGAATTGATTAAAAAATCTCTAGATCTCAGGCGTTTAATCACGACGCTGTTAAATAAAACAATCGCAGGTGAGGAAAACGAAGACTTATACATAATTCTCGATCGTGTTTTGTTTTTACTCAAAATTGGTTTTGCGTCTTACTGACAAATAAAATGAAAACGGCATCTGTATGAATCGGATGCAGATAATCATTGAAAAAGCAAATTCAGTGTAAATAAAATGAAACAGAATCCATTAATTTGGTCCTTCGAACCGGACGGAGTCGATTTAAAAGTCTCTACATCTTAAGCGTTTAATCACGCTGCTGCTAAATAAAATGGCCGAAGTCGAGATAAACGATTCTATGCAATCCTCGATTGTGTTTTGTTTTCAATTAAGTTCTGTTTTGCGTCTTACTGAGAAGTAAAAACGGCATCTGTATGAATCGGATGCAAAAGTGAATTCAAGGTAAATAAAAAGAAAATGAAACAGAATCCATTAATTTGGTCCTTCGAGTCGGATAGAAATAATTCAAAAGTCTCTACATCTTAAACGTTTAATCACGCTGCTGTTAAATAAAATGGCCGAAGTCGAGATAAACGAATCTATGCAATCCTCGATTGTGTTTTGTTTCCAATTAAGTTCTGTTTTGCGTCTTACTGAGAAGTAAAAACGGCATCTGTATGAGTCGGATGCAAAAGTAAATTCAAATGTAAATAAAAAGAAAATGAAACAGAATCCATTAGTTTGGTCCTTCGAGTCGGATAGAATTAATTCAAAAGTCTCTACATCTTAAGCGTTTAATCACGCAGCCGTTAAATGAAACGATCGCAGGCGAGAAAAACGAGTACTTATAAATAATTCTCGATCGTGTTTTGTTCTTACTCGACTTTGGTCTTGTTGTACTAAAACGACGCGACGTGTCGCGTATACGAAAGGATATTCGCTAAGAAAGCAGAAGGCGACTCTTCTGCATGCATAAAAGGAAACTGCGAATTTGGTCCTGCGAGTCGGATAGTATCGATTCGAAAGTCTCTGCGCCGAATCACGCAGATTCTTAGAGTCGATCGTGTCTTGTTTTTACGTTCGAGTTCGGTTTCGCGATTCACACCGAGAAATTAAAACGAAACAAAAGTAACAAAAAAAAATTGAATTTAAGTATACACACTGAAAAATAATTGTAAACAAAAGGGTTTGGTCCTGCGAGCCGGATGATCTGTTTCGTAAAAATTACTACGCCAAGTTTTAACTTTGACATTTAACTTGTCCGGCACGTCATTTCTGCTAGTGACTTCTGATTTTTTAAGTTGACCAACCTGATTTGACGTTTGGCGTTTGACATCGACATGGGAGAAGATTTTCAATTTTTATTATTAAAAATTTCTTGAATAAAATTTAGTGGTGTGACTATCTCGAGGTTAAAAATTTGACAGGTTGTTTCCATATGTATAGATACATAAATGTCAATCACATCTAGGGGAGGTTACGAATCGAAGTCGCGTAGAGAAAAACAGTTGTTTGGCTGCGTTAGGAACGATAATTGGATCTGTCACTCAGTCCATCGGGCGAATTACCATAGAAATAACGGTCGCGAATAATTGAGCGCGCAGAAAAAAAAATTAAGTTGGCAGCGGCCGTGTGAAGTCACGTAGACGCGTTTTATCGACTAGGCACATCATCAAGTTAATGCGGCGCAATGTAGGTCATGTACGCGTACGCAACGACTCCTCGCGAGGAGGCAGCTTTCCACCGGGCCGATATCTCGACGGGGAGGGGGGCAGTGAGGCCGGCGCGGGTTGTTCAACTCGCACGGATTCCAAGGGCGTTCGCGACCAGACGCGCTGTTGCCGCTCCGCACTACCAGACGTAGCGAAAGTGTTATGTCAGAGCAGCGGCGACGTGTAGGTAGCGCGCCTTGCCCGAACGGACGGACCATTGTCTCATCGTCTCTCTCTCTCTAGGCAACAGGCGATGGCCGATGCCAATGCCCCATGCCCGTCATTTAATCGAGGCGGCGCGGCGGTATTCACGAGCGACGTTCACTTGTCACTAGGCTACTGGATTTATATGAAACGGCCGAGTGAATACGCGCCCCGGCTATACGAAACCGTTTACACGGACGGACGTCAAAGCGCGACCACCGCACCGGGTTAATTGGTTCACATCCCGGTTCGAAAACTCAACCAACAACTTCCTATATATAGTGAGCGACCGATGACCGACGTTCAATTGCTTTTTGTCAATCATCGGACGCGTCTAAGATGAACGAAAAACAAAAGAAGACGGCGAAGCATTACAAGTAACGAATAACAAAAGAACTAAAATAAAGAAAAACCGAGAAAAAATGAACAAAAAACAAAAGACATGACATTCCCCTCCCCCCTCGCGGGATTGTTTGAAAATCAAAAGACCAAACGGAAGCAAAAGAAGACCGAATACAAAAAAAAGTTCGATCGTAAAACAGGACCGAAATACGAAAATAAATTAAAAAAAAAAAAAAAGAAGGATGACGTCTCTCCCGAGGATCGCTTGAAAAACAAAACACTAACGAAAACCAAAAAAAAAGACTACAAGAAGCACAAACCGAAACAGAAACTCATCGAAATGAGAACGAACGAAGAAAAAACAACAAAAGAAGTCTGATGAACTCGTCAGAAAATTAAAAGACGGAAACAAAAAAATAACGCAGGAAGAACAAACGGAATACAAAATAAAAATAATTTGGTAATGAAAAAGAACAACCAAAGAAAATCAAAAGACCAAACAGAAACAAAAAGAAGATCGCAAAAATAGCAAACAAAATACGAAAGAAAAAAAATAGTTTGATAATAAAAGGACGAAATACGAAGAAATTTGACAGAAAAAAAAACAAAAGAAGAATAACGTTTGTCTTGAGGAATACAAAAAAAATGTAGTTTGTTAATAAAAGAACGACAAAATACGAAGGAAATGAAGAAGAAAAACAAAAGAAGTATGACGTTTATCATGAGAATCGTTTGAAAATCAAAAGACCAAACGGGAGCAAAAAAAGAATGAATACAAAAAAAAGTTCGATCGTAAAACAGCACCGAAATACGAAGAAAATAAATCAAAAAAAAAAAGAAGGATGACGTCTCTCTCGAGGATCGCTTGAAAAACAAAACACTAACGAAAACCAAAAAAAGACTACAAGAAGCACAAACCGAAACAGAAACTCATCGAAATGAGAACGAACGAAGAAAAAACAACAAAAGAAGTCTGATGAACTCGTCAGAAAATTAAAAGACGGAAACAAAAAAATAACGCAGGAAGAACAAACGGAATACAAAATAAAAATAATTTGGTAATGAAAAAGAACAACCAAAGAAAATCAAAAGACCAAACAGAAACAAAAAGAAGATCGCAAAAATAGCAAACAAAATACGAAAGAAAAAAAATAGTTTGATAATAAAAGGACGAAATACGAAGAAATTTGACAGAAAAAAAAACAAAAGAAGAATAACGTTTGTCTTGAGGAATACAAAAAAAATGTAGTTTGTTAATAAAAGAACGACAAAATACGAAGGAAATGAAGAAGAAAAACAAAAGAAGTATGACGTTTATCATGAGAATCGTTTGAAAATCAAAAGACCAAACGGGAGCAAAAAAAGACTGAATACAAAAAAAAAGTTCGACCGTAAAACAGCACCGAAATACGAAGAAAATAAATCCAAAAAAAAAGAAGGATGACGTCTCTCTCGAGGATCGCTTGAAAAACAAAACACTAACGAAAACCGAAAAAAGACTACAAGAAGCACAAACTGAAACAAAAACTCATCGAAATGAGAATGAACGAAGAAAAAACAACAAAAGAAGTCTGATGAACTCGTCAGAAAATTAAAAGACAGAAACAAAAAAATAACGCAGGAAGAACAAACGGAATACAAAATGAAAATAGTTTGGTGATTAAAAGAACGACCAAAGAAAATCAAAAGACCAAACAGAAACAAAAAGAAGATCGCAAAAATAGTAAACAAAATACGAAAAAAAAATAGTTTGATAATAAAAGGACGAAATACGAAGAAATTTGACAGAAAAAAAAACAAAAGAAGAATAACACGTTTGTCTTGAGGAATACAAAAAAAAATATAGTTTGTTAATAAAAGAACGACAAAATACGAAGGAAATGAAGAAAGAAAAAAAATTGTTTGACAATAAAAGGACGAAATACGAAGAAATTTGACAGAAAAAAAAACAAAAGAAGAATAACGTTTGTCTTGAGGAATACAAAAAAAAATATAGTTTGTTAATAAAAGAACGACAAAATACGAAGGAAATGAAGAAAGAAAAAAAAATAGTTTGACAATAAAAGGACGAAATACGAAGAAATTTGACAGAAAAAAAAACAAAAGAAGAATAACGTTTGTCTTGAGGAATACAAAAAAAAATATAGTTTGTTAATAAAAGAACGACAAAATACGAAGGAAATGAAGAAAGAAAAAAAAATAGTTTGACAATAAAAGGACGAAATACGAAGAAATTTGACAGAAAAAAAAAACAAAAGAAGAATAACGTTTGTCTTGAGGAATACAAAAAAAAATATAGTTTGTTAATAAAAGAACGACAAAATACGAAAGAAATGAAGAAAG
Source organism: Dorcus parallelipipedus (assembly GCA_958336345.1). Taxonomy (NCBI): domain Eukaryota; kingdom Metazoa; phylum Arthropoda; class Insecta; order Coleoptera; family Lucanidae; genus Dorcus; species Dorcus parallelipipedus. The sequence goes on along the minus strand of OY284480.1, from coordinate 44,189,327 downwards.
AAAAAAAAATAGTTTGACAATAAAAGGACGAAATACGAAGAAATTTGACAGAAAAAAAAACAAAAGAAGTATGACGTTCGTCATGAGAATCGTTTGAAAATTAAAAGACCAAACGTAAGTGATCGTGAAAGTTTGACGACCAACTTCGGCGGCCTTGAAATTGGACGACGTCACAAATTAAACCATTTTACATCAACTGTCAAATTAACTGTTATTTAAGTCACCAAATGATATGAAGTTAACAACAGACATTTTGATTTCGACAGCTGCGGTATTAAGTAACGGCAGAAATTAAAACCACCTCGCATCGACTGTCAAATTACTTGTCATTTAAATTAAATAATAAATTTAATAATTGACGCAGTATTAGTTTAGTTTATTTTATTTCTTGATTCTTGGAACGAAACAAAAAAAATACTGTCGAGGAAAACACAAAAAGGTCGACTTTTATTGACTTTGTTTTTCAACTTCGACTTCTTTTATTTTCTTGACAGCATTCTTTTGTTTCTTTACAAGAATCAAAAATGAAATAAAAGAACGCTGTGACGAATGAAACAAAAGAACGCCCTGACAAATCAATAAAAGTTGAAACGGAACAAAATACAACATTGTTAAAAGCAATTCAATTATGTAAATATTCCACAGCAAGACACACTTATGGCGTATAAAAAAAAAACGAAAAGACAAAACAAAAGAATTTCGTATCAAAAGAAATAAAAGAAAGCTATACCAAAACAAAAAACAAAAAAGTCGAAGTTCAAAAGATCAAACAAATAAAATCTATTTTTTAATTCAGCTTTTTTGTTTTCTTTTTGACATGGCGTTCTTTTGTTTCTTTTGATACAGTATACTTTTGTTTTTTTTATAAGCGATGAATGTATCTTGTCATGAAATATTTACTTCGCTTCAAACGAAATTGAAATGCTCTAAACAATTCTGCATTTTCTTCTGTTTTAACTTTTAATGGTTTTGCTTTTCGGCCTCTTCAACCTTTTTGTTTTTTTTGTTTTTTGACATTGCGTTCTTTTGTTTTTCTTGACGTAGCATTCTTCTATTTCATTTTAATTTTTTGATACTTGAAAAGAAAGAAAAGAATGCTACGTCAAATAAATGATAAGAAAGTCGAAGTTGAAAAGATTTTCGAATATCAAAAAATAAAATAATGTTGTGTCAAAAGAAACAAAAAAATGTTGTCCAAAAAAAAGTCGAAGTTGAATTACTTTTATTGATTTTGTTTTTTGGTGTTTTGAACTTTGACTTTTTTTGTTGTTCTTGTTGTTTCTTTTGATACAGCATTACTTTAGTTAATTTTTTTATTACAATTTTATTTTGATATAGCCAGCAACAGATATTTTAATTTTGACAGTAATGTCAGATATTAAGATATCTTGCATCGACTGTCAAATTTTTTGTCATTTAAATAAACAAATGACAACGCTGACAACTTGATTTTGATGTAGCTAGATGACCAGATATCTTGATTTTGACAGTGATGTCTAATATTAAGATAGTTTGCATCGACTGTCAAATTTTCTGCCATTTCAATAAACAAATGACAACGCTGAAAACTAACCTTTAGATTTTGATAGTCGTTGCGTAAGTGATCGTAAAAGTTTGACGGCCAACTTTTTCGACCCTTAAATTTAACGACGTTACAAATTAAGCCATTTTGCGTCGATTAGCGTCAAATTAACTGTCATTTAAATCACGTAAACAAAACAAATAATAACGTTGAGAGTCGACATTTTAGTTTTGACAGTTGTGGCATTAAGTTATAAGATCAATTAATTTTTTATTATATTATTTCATTATTTTATTTTTTTAAACAGAAATTTTAAACACTCTGTATATATAACGTTTCCGAATTTCACAAGCGTTGCAGAGAACAAACGGAAACAAGAAACAAAGGACTGCAAGAAGCGCAAACTCAAATAAAAAATCAAGGAAATAAAAAACAAAAGAAGACTGACGTTTCACCTGAGGATTGAGGACGAGTTTGAAAATCAGAAGGACCAAACGAAAACAAACAAGGAGACCGCAGGAAGAGCAAACGGAATACAAAAAAAAAATATGTAATTTGATAATAAAAGAACGACGAAATACGAAGAAAATGAAAAAAAAAAAAAAACAAAAGAAGTATGACGTTTGTCACGAAAATCGTTGGAAAATCAAAAGACCAAACGGAAACAAAAGAAAAGACCGCAGGAAGAGCAAATGAAAGACAAAACAAAATTAGTTTGATAATAATAAAAGAAACGAAGTACGCAGAAAATGAAAAACAAACAAAAACAAAAGAAGAATGGCGTTTCTCCCGAGGATCGTTTAAAAACCAAAAGACTAACAGAAACAAAAAAAGAAAGACTGCACGAAACGTCAAAGGAATACAAATGGCGAACGAAATGAACGAAAACAAAAAAAAAACAAAAGAAGACTGACGTTTCTCCTGAGGACCGTCTGAAAATCGACAGACCGACAGAAACAAAAAAAAAACTAATTTAATACATTTCAAAATATTAAATTAATTAAAAGCTAACTTGAAAGTTGAAAAGTAAAGTAAAATATAACAAACAAAAAATAATCTGAAAATAAAAACAAAAGTCAATAGTCAATTAACCAAATTTCACAGTTGAAAAATTAATCAAAATTTCAGAAAAAGTAAAAAAATTCAAAATTTTTCTTGTTGCAAAAAGCGATCACAGGATTAAACTTTAAAAAAAATAAAAAGTTAAAAAAATATTCAAATCCTTTTAGACAATATTATGGTCAAGGAGAAATAATTATTCTAAAAATAAAAACAAAAGAATTATCAATTGATTTTAATTTAAAAAAAAATTGAAAAAATTATTAAAATCCTTTTAAATAATGTTAATGTCTAGGAAAAACAATTACATCTAAAAATTAAAACAAAAGAACTGTCAACTGTCATCAGTGAATTAACCACAGAAAAATTTGATAGTTGGAAAATTGAATAGAAAATCCTTTTAAACAACGTCAAAGTCAAGGAAACTGTGACACTTCGAAGATTTAATAAATTTCAAAATACATATGTACTCAACTAATCAAAAACCAACTTGACAGTTGAAAAATACAATAAAACGTAACAGAAATATTCTAAACAAAAAAACAAAAGAACTGCCATTTGTCAATAATCAAATAACTTCAGACAAATTTGACAATTCAACAGATTTGATGAAAAAATAAAATTAAAATTAAAAAAATCAGACATTGTCAAGGTCAAGGAAATCGGGACACCCCGAAAATTTAAAATTGAAAAAAGAACAGTTAATTGTCAATTAACCACAAACAAATTTGACAATTTGAACAGAATTTAATTAAAAAATAAAAAACGTGTAAAAAAAATTAACTAATGTCAAGGAAATTTTGACATCTGGAAAATGAATAAATAACAAACCATTTAATTAAACAAAAGCAAATTTGACGATCGAAAAATAAAATAAAATTTAACAAAAAAAATTCTAAAAATAAAAGCATTCAATTCAATTTTTAATAAGTAGTTGACCGCAGATAAATCTGACAGTTGAAATTATTATCCACTTAGGAAAAATAAAAGAGGAGCAGCAGGGGGATGGTCTCCTTCTGGCTTTCGATAAAATGGTACCTATTCACTTGGAAAAAAAAAGACGAATGCAACCCCCTGGATGTTTCCTTTTGGATATGGAAGAAAAGGATTAGAATCAAGGAATTGGAATTATGGGAGGCTGTGGCTCATAATGGGAAAAGCCAAAGACAGAGAAGAAGAGAAGTTTAGGACGACGACTCATTCAAGGCGAATTTCAACCACTAATTTTAATGAAGATTGGGATGTAACTATTTGACCTTGAGATAATCAAAGCAGAAAAGAAAAAAAATTGAAATATTAAAAGGTGTCGTTACAGAAAGCAACGAAGGCAGACGAGATGTATGTAACGGTTGAGCAATCAATAAAAAATGCAGCAGATGATAAGGTGGATGAAAAATTGAAATGTGGATTTAAAAAGTGAAAAACAAAAACAAATTTAGATAAAAACAAAAAAGCTCGAAGTGCAATGACATGGAAGTTAGAAGCACTGGATGTTGTAAAAGCGAAACTGTCAAAAAATAAAAATTATTGTATTTCGGGGAAAGAAGAGAAATTAACTTAAAACAAAATAAATATAGAAATGTCTAAAGGCTAAGCAAAAAAATCTGAGTTTTTTAAGTTTTTTTTTATGTGAAACATAAAATAATAAATCTTAATTTGAATGAAAAGTAGAGAGTAAGATAAAAAAAATTATTTGTTCTCAAGGAAGGAGAGTATTCTATTTAATAAAATAGAATAAATATAAATTACAGAAATGACAGTACTTAAAAAAGAAAATTTTTTAAAATAATAACATCTGTGAATTAAGTGTTTTTCGTTATACATATTTTTTTGTTTCAAATTGTACGACACTTTTATGAATAAAACTTTGAATTTCTTTAAAAGTTTTTACATTATTTATATTGATTTTAAATTTTAATTAAAAAAAGGAGTACCTAAAGACATAAGTTTAATGAAAAGCAAATACATAGTTCATGACAAATGAAGCAAATAAATTAAAAATTTGTTTCGATTTGGAGAAAGAACAACGTTGAATGAGAATAGATGTGATAAGAATGAATAAATGTAAGTTATAGAAATGATTAGAACCAGGGCTGAGCTGATTTAAATCATTTGATTACAATCATGTTTAAAATCACTGATTTCAATCAAGCGATTTTTATTTTTAAAAATCGTATTTTAAAAAGAAATTATCGTTAAAAAAACAAAACAAAATAAAACAGAAGCCGATCGACATATAAGTAAAGGAAATTTGTAAATAAAAAAAATACGTATATCATAAAAATTAAAAAAATCTCAATAAACAAAACTGAGTCGACTTTCTAAAATTAAGACTAATTTTAAAACATTTGATAATTGTGCACTTTTCGACATAAAATAAAACAATAAATATGTAAATCAAGAAAATTTATAAAACTTAGAAAGATGTAAAATAATATAAACAAATAATAATTTAAAAAAATCCCTTCAAATAAATGAAACTGGTTCGATTTTCCAGAATTAAAATTCCAAATTTTTGACGTAAAGTAAAACAATAGACGATCGATAATCAAGAAATTTTATAAAGTTCAGAAAGACATAAAATAATATAAATAAATAATAATAAAAAATTCTCTTGAAATAAACAAAATTAGTTAGACTTTCTAAAACTAAGATTCAATTTAAGACATTGGATAATTTTTTGACCTAAAATAAAACAAAAGACGATCGAGAAATAAAGAAAATTTACAAAATTTAAAAACATAAAAATTAAAAAAAATCTCATTAAATACATAAATAAGACTCGATCATCTTTCTAAAATTAATATACAATTTAAGACATTTGACAATTGTGCAATTTTTTACGTAAACTGCCAACAGTCAATAAACCACAGACCTATTTGACAATTGAAAAATTCTACAGAATTTAATAAAAGAAGTAACAAAAAAAATTAATAAAATAGAGCGACAAAAAGGAAAAACAAAAGAATTATTAAAACCCCTTTATGTTACGTTAATTGTCAAGATTAAGCACAACCGGCCCTCCAAAAATCTCAAAATAATCAATCAAAAACAAATTTGACAGTTGACGTACAAAATAAAATTTAACAAAAAATCGTTTTCAAAATAAAAACAAAAGTATTGTCAAAATCACACTTCATCGTTAAGGTTAAGATAATTTGACAGCTAACTAACTTAATCATCTGTTTATGTCATCGTGATGTCATCAATCATCGTCTCATAAATGACAGATATGACTAATCAACGATTTCCTTCAAGGATATCGAGACCCCCGTAACGGACGACGACATTGATTCACCCCGTACTATAAAGGACAATTGACCGTTGCCCCATCCTGTATATTTCATGGTAGCTTCTTGATTTAATTATTAAAATGAAATAAAAATCGCTTGTTTTTAATAAATCAACGTGATACCAACCACCTCAAGCTTGACGCATCAAATCGTAGAAATGTAACTAGATGGCGATTGGTACTTCTGAAATCGTCTTTTCTTTTGGTCACTTCCTTGGGGTTTTTTTTTTTGAGCAAAGAGCTCTTGATTTAATTATTAAAATGAAAAAAAATCTCTTGTTTTTAATAAATCAACGTGATACCAACCACCTCAAGCTTGACGCATCAAATCGTAGAAATGTAACTAGATGGCGATTGGTACTTCTGAAATCGTCTTTCTTTTTGGTCACTTCCTTGGGTTTTTTTTTTTTTGGAGCAAGGAGTTTCCGACCGGATACGAGGCAGACACTGGATAAACACGCGCACCAACATTTCCCCATCTCCACCGAAAGCGCGCCGCTAATCAGCTTATTTACGCGTCGCGAAACGGGCGGGGGGGCCGTTTTAATTGCCGCGAAAACAAAACACGATAATAAACGGGATAGGACCGATGACGGTTGCCATGCAGGCCCCAAATCGTAACTTCTTTTCTTTTCTCTACTGGTTTAACTCTTTGTTAAACGAAGCAAAAAAAAGAGGATCGAGTTATCAAGGGCCTTGAGTTGCGAAGGTTGGCAGCAATGATAATTGCAAAACAAACGTGCGTTTACTTTACCGTCATAAAATGGATTGCTGCCTCAACTGTCAAATTAAAAACTGTCGCGTCGGTCAGTGTACTATTTACAACTAAACAAAAGATAACTAATACTAGCTAACCTAGATTTGACGTAAAAAGTCAAACTTTTTTTAAGACTGAAAACAACTGTCAAATAGAAAAGACGTTTGGCAATATGGCCAACCCATGAATGGCCGACGTGCCTTCGATCTGACTCACAAATTAAATCACTTTACGTCAACTGTCAAACTATCTTGTCATTTTAAGTCAATTAAGTAAACAAATGATAACGTTGATAAGTGACATTCTGATTTTGACAAATCACAAATTAAATCATCTTGCACAAATTAAATCATCTCGTCAAATGATCTGTCATTTAAGTGATTTAAATAAACAAATGAAAACGCCGACAGTTGGTGGGGCGTCTGGCAGAACGGCCAATCGTAAAGTGAAACAAACGTTTTCGCCCTTGAGCTTGACGACCTGACGTCACAAACTAAACTACTTTGCATCAACTGTCAAATAAACTGTCATTCAAGTTATGAAAACAAACGATAACTACAGATATTCTGATTTTGACAGCGACGTCAGAAATTAAACCATCTCGCACCAACTGTCAAATTATCTGTCGTTTAAATAAATAAATAAACGACAACGCTGACAATTGACGTTTTGATTTCGAAAGCTATGGCGTAAGTGATCATGAGAAGGTTCGACGGGACGGCCTATTTTTTCGGCCTTGAAATTTAAAAACGTGTCAAATTTAACAACTGTCGAATTATCTGTCATTTAAGTCATATAAATAAACAATACGATAACGTTTACAATTGACGCTTTAGTTTTGATAATTGTGGAATTAAGTGACGTCAGAAATTTAACCACACTGCAACAACTGTCAAATTATCTGTCAATTAGATTTTGACAGGTCGGCAATTAAGCGATGTAATTTCGATTTGATTTGTAGGGGTCATTCAAATAAAAAAAGGAGATAAACGTTGACAGTTGGAAGTTTTAATTTTTGCATTAAGTGACGTCAGCATTTAACTATATATCTCGCAGTAACTGTATTTTAACATGATTTAACGTTTTCAGTCTTGAAATTTGACAGTTTTCTGTAAAAATTTTGACTGCCCGTCATTTAAGCTATTGTGAAAATTTAACCAATCACAAAACGAAACAAAGGTTTTTGGCTTTTGACGACCTTTTCGATCTTGCGTCAACTGTCATTTAAGTCAATCAAATAAAGAAATGATAAATGCTGACAGTTGACGTCTTGATTTTGACAGATGTGGCTTTAAGTTATTATCTATGTATGTATCTCGCATTAACTGTCAAATTATCTGTCTTTTTAAACCACTTAATTAATAACATGAAAACATTGACAGCTGACAATTTAATTTTGACAGCTATGTTGGAGATTTGCCAGCACGGCCAATGATGAAGTAAAACGTTTTCAGCCTTGAAATTTGACAATTTTCTGTAAAAATTAAATCAACTGTCAAATTAGCTGTCATTTGGGCCATTTTGACAGCCCAACAATTAAGCGATAGTCAAAATTTGGCCAATCATGAAACGAAACAAAGGTTTTGGCCTTGAAATGTGACGAAGTTTTCGATTAGACGTTGAATAAAGAAATGATAAGCACTGACAGTTGACGTTTTAATTTTGACAGATGTGGCTTTATGTGATTATTTATGTATCTCGTATTAACTGTCAAATTATTTGTCTTTTTTAAGTAACTTAATTAATAATATAAAAACGAAAAGACAGTTGACAATTTAACTTTGACAGCTGTGTTGGAGCTTTGTCAGCGTGGTCAATGATGAAGTAAAACAAACGTTTTCAGCCTTGAAATTTGACAATTTTCTATAAAAATTAAATCACTGTCAAATTATATGTCATTTGAACGAAACAAAAGTTTTTGACCTTGAAATTGTTTCTCGATTTGACGTTGTCAAATTATATGCCATTTAAGTCAATCAAACAAAGAAATGGTAAACGTCAACAATTGACATTTTAATCTTGACAGATGTGATGATTTCGTATTAACTGTCAAATTATCTGTCATTTGGGTCATTTTGACAGTCCACCATATAAGCGATTGGGAAAACTTGGCCAAATCATGAAATCTTGAAATATGACGATGTTCTCGATTTGACGTTGACTTTCCTTCAACTGTCATTCAAGTCGATCAAATAAAGAAATGATAAACGTTGGCAGTTGACATTTTAATTTTGAAAGACGTGGCTTTAAATGATTATCTGCGTGTCCTGCATAAACTGTCAAATTATCTGTCTTTTTAAGTCACTTCATTAACATAACGCGATAACATGGACAGCTGTCAATTTAATTTTGATAGCTATGTCCGGCTGTGAAAATTTCGCCAATCATGAAGCGAAACAAAGGTTCTTGACCTTGAAATTTGACAATGTTCTCAATTTGATGTTGACCTTCCTTCAACTGTCAAATTATCTGTCATTCAAGTCAATCAAATAAAGAAATGATAAACGTTGGCAGTTGACATTTTAATTTTCACAGATGTGGCTTTAAATGATTATCTGCGTGTCCTGCATTAACTGTCAAATTATCTGTCTTTTTAAGTCACTACATTAACATAACGCGATAACATTGACAGCTGTCAATTTCATTTCGATAGCTATGTCCGGCTGTGAAAATTTCGCCAACCATGAAGCGAAACAAAGGTTCTTGACCTTGAAATTTGACAATGTTCTCGATTTGACGTTGACTTTCCTTCAACTGTCAAATTAACTGTCATTCAAGTCGATCAAATAAAGAAATGATAAACGTTGGCAGTTGACATTTTAATTTTGACAGATGTGGCTTTAAATGATTATCTGCGTGTCCTGCATTAACTGTCAAATTATCTGTCTTTTTAAGTCACTTCATTAACAGAACGCGATAACATTGACAGCTGTCAATTTAATTTTGATAGCTATGTCCGGCTATGTCGTCAATCATGAAGCGAAACAAAGGTGCTTGACCTTGAAATTTGACAATGTTCTCAATTTGATGTTGACCTTCCTTCAACTGTCAAATTATCTGTCATTTAAGTCAATCAAATGAAGAAAAAATAAACGTTGATAATCCTGATAGATGTGATTATCTATGTATCTGGAATTCACTGTCGTGTCAAATTAACGGTTATTTTAGTCACTTAATGAACATAACGTGATTGACAGTTGAAAATTTAATTTTGATAGCCATTTTGGAGGTTCGTCAGCGTGGCCAATGATGAAGTAAAATAAACGTTTCCAACCTTGAAATTTGACGTTGACAGTTGACAAAATACTCATCCTTGGGGTACCCTATACTTGTCTGTATAATGGACACCCTGTACATTTTGTATAATGGACATTCTATACATGTTTTTATAATGGACATCCGTACATTTTTGTTTAACAGACACCCTGTACATGAACACCCTGTACTTATTTGTATAATACCACCGAGAAGCAAGAAGATAGTAGGACGACAGTCAATTGTTTTCCGCTCTGAACATCAACATACACATTTGTGTAATATGAGGGACAAGCAAAAAAATCATAGTCACTTGTTTTTCCGCCAGATTAAATACCGAAAAGGAAAAGTAAGACGGAATCGACGTTGCCACGTCTTCATCAAAATCGCGTCGTCCAGTACGGCAACGATTTGGAAATTGTTTAGAGGTTATGTCGCGTCAATCTACATAGATAAAAAGATTGTCAATTTCGCTTTCCGCGCACGTCACGAACGCGCCGTGCCGTAATTGGTTAATTTGTATGACGCGCGCGTCGCCCGCAAAAATCAGCGACTTTCACCTTTCTCGCTCTGTTAATCCGTCAGACTTTCGTTCCTTTGTTTGAGATCCACCTCGAAAACAAAAGGCGTACGCCGAAGATGTTTCGAGCCACTCACGCAGCACGCAAGATGTCGTAATTTCGTTGCGAGCAGAAAAAAATCTCGGACCGATATACCTACTCCACTCTCTTCGGCGAGATTTGAATTTTTACCTGCGCCTGTGTCTTCGTCTGCCTGCCTTTTTTTTACGCGAGGAGTTTGTATAACGGTCGAGTCGTTTTTTCTTGTGCGTGTGTGTGTGTGTGTTATGCTCTTGCGCACGAGGGGAGTTCTACGAAGAAGAACAGCACCCTCGTCAAATGTGGGACATCCTGCCGACGAAAACGTTCGGTTTCGCAGGGAAAAGATAATCGCCGCGTAAAATTGAATGAGGCGTGCGTTGGCCCCGTTTAATTCCGGTCGGGAGTAAAACGCGCAACAGGTGGTAGGCCCGATCGAAACGAAACAAAAATAAAACAAACGACGGAAAATTTGACAACGGACGAGACGTGGGAAACGGTGGGAAAAGATCGACCTTCTGGAGGGCGTTTTACTTGCGTCTTCGTTCGTTTCCCTGGAAGACGAAGTTGGCTATGAAAAATAAAGCATTTTTCAAAACAATTCCAATTAATTCGTTTGCTTTCTGTCAAAAAGAAAGAGTTTACTTACTAAGAAAAAAAACAAAAGAATTAGAAAAAAGGAAATAAAAAAGAAAGTCAATGAAATGCATTGACCGAAAAAAAAATATCGTCGGTTGAAACAAACGCGGGCCGACGCGCATTTTTTTCTATGACGTCACCGTTTCTTATCAAGTGACATTGACATTGAACTAACCTAACCTAATCTAACTTCTTTCTGTCAAGAAGAAAGAGTTTACTTACTAAGAAAAAAAAAAACAAAAGAATTAGAAAAAAGGAAATAAAAAAGAAAGTCTATGAAATGCATTGACCGAAAAAAAAATATCGTCGGTTGAAACAAACGCGGGCCGACGCGCATTTTTTCCTATGACGTCACCGTTATTTATCAAGTGACATTGACATTGAACTAACCTAACCTAATCTACCTTCTTTCCGTCAAGAAGAAAGAGTTTACTTACTAAGAAAAAAAAACAAAAGAATTAGAAAAAAAGGAACTAAAAAAGAAAGTCAATAAAATCTATGTAATGCATTGACCGAAAAAAAAATATCGTCGGTTGAAACAAACGCGCATTTTTTCCCATGACGTCACCGTTTTTTATCAAGTGACATTGACATTGAACTAACCTAACCTAATCTAATTTCAATAGAGAGTTTATCTAATCTGCGCGCCAGATACACGCAAACCACAGCTGTGAAACCGGCGAGAAAATCTACGAAAACGATGCTCATAACCTAAAAGTTTGGAATTTCGGCGATATTCAATGAAGCCACCTCACCTGTCGTCACCTTGACTTTTTTCTTTTTAGTTCTGTAACGCAATTCATCCAAAGTGGGGCAAATCTGACATTAAAAAAAAGTGATAGTCAGAAGAAACAGATGAACGTCGGAGATAGGCGATCGTCTTATGTTTTGGTATTCTTTTGTTTAACGTGAAAAAAGTAACGCTCGTCAAAAAACTGCCACGAAACGGTAAGCTCCTTTATTAGAGTTTGGACGTTCATCTCTTTTTTTGGTTTTTTTTTTAAATTTTATTCTGACAAAGTAGCGTATGTCTGACATTACAAAAAAAAACTGATTAGAAACATTTGAGCGTCGGAGTTTGGGGATTGTCTTATGTTTTGGTACAAGTAAGTCAAAAGAACTGCCACTAAACGTTTGGCTCATTTATCACAGCTTGTCGTTCGTCTTTTGTTTATGTTTTTTTTTTTTTATTATTCCGACAAAGTACAGTGAAAGCTCTCATAAGCGGACACCGACGCGACGGTTCCAATTTTTTCGTCCGTTTATGGGAGCTGTCCGCTTATAAGAAAGCTAAATAAACATAAAATTAAATTTTGAGAGCTTTCACTGTAGTGCACGTCAGACATTAAAAAAAAAAAAGAAATTGTAGAAGAAACGAGTAAACGTCGGAGTTTGGCAATCGTCTTATTTTTTGGTTTTTTTTTCCTTTAACGTCAAAAAAGGTGCGTTCACCAAGAGAACTCCGTCGCTCGTCAGGGTTTGCCGTTCGTCTTTTGTTTTTATTTTATTATGACAAAGTACAGTCGCGGCCAAAAAAAAAGGTATCCATTTTGTTTTGGCCGCGACCGTAGGACAAATTTGACATATAAAAATGATACTTAGAAAAGAACACAGATGAACGTCAGAGTTTGTCGATCGTCTTATGTTTTAGCATTTTTTATTTAACATAGGTTCGTTCGTCAAAAGAACTGCCGCAAAACTGCCTCCATTGCCAGAGTTTTGTCTTTTTAATTTTATTCTAACAAAGTAGCGTTCGTCTGTCACTGAAAAAAAAAAACTGACATTTCGAAGAAACAGATGAACGTCGGAGCTTGTCGATCGTCTTATGTTTTGGTATCTTTTCATTTAACGCCGTTCGTCTTTTGTTTTAAGTTTTTTTTTTTTTTTTAATTTCAGTCTGACAAAGTAGGGACTTTTTTTCAAATTTTATTCTGACAAAGCAGCGCACGTCTTATGATACACAGGGTGTCCACGGACAGGTGATACAAGAGGTATAAAATGACCAAAAATTTTTAGATATCAAAACGTCCGTTAGCAGTTGAATAAAATTACAAAAAAATAACAAAAATAAAAAAATCTCAAAATTTAAAAAAATAAAAATTAATAAAATGTTATATTAATATTATATTAATAAAAAATAAAAATTAATTAAATTTAAAAAAATAAGAATTAAAAAATTCTCATTCGAGAAATAAAATTTTTTTATAAACTTACGAAAAATAACGAAAATTAAAAAAATTCTCATTAAATAAGCAAAACTTTCTAAAATTAAGATTTGAAATTTGTGCAATTTTTGACTTAAGATAAAACAAAAGACGATCGACGAATTTATAAAATTTAAAAAAATCTGATTGAATAGAATTAGAAAAAAATTACAAAAATAAAAAACATTAAATAAAATTACAAAAAATTATAAAAATTTAGAAATTCTCATTAAATAAACAAAACTTTCTAAAATTAAGATTTGATTGTGCAATTTTTGACGAAAAATAAAACGATCGACAAATTTATAAAATTTTAAAAAATATGTAAGTATAAAAAATCTCATTGAATAAAATTACAAAAAAATAAAAATAAAAAAAATCTCATTAAATAAAATTTTAAAAAATAAAAATTAATAAAATATGTTATATTAATATTATATTAATAAAAAATAAAAATTAATAAAATATGTTATATTAATATTATATTAATAAAAAATAAAAATTAATTAAGTAAAAAAAATAAAAATAAAAAAATTCTCATTCGAGAAATAAAGAAAATTTATAAAATTACGAAAGATAACGAAAATTAAAATAATTAATAATAATTAAATAAGCAAAACTTTCTAAAATTAAGATTTGAAATTTGTGCAATTTTTGACGTAAGATAAAACAAAAGACGATCTAGAAATAAAGAAAATTGATAAAATTACAAAAAAAAATAAAAATTAAAAAAAAAAGTTGAGTTCAAAATCGGTAGATCTACCGAATTATCCGTAGATTTGGCAGCACTGATCGACAATGTGAATTTGGCTGTTAGTTAGTTACTTTAGTTTTTGCCAACTTGCGGCTCTAATGATTTCTTTATTGCCAATAGTAAAGCTACAACATCACTAAACAAGACGTCGGTCAAAAACTTAAAAATTAATCTGTTTTTATTTCCTTGAAAATACCCATTTTTACCCACGTCCCACGTATTTTTTTTACCCGCAAGGTTGCTTAAATTACCCGTGATTCGGGTAATTGCCCGCACATTGACAACCCTGGTTCTAAAAGCTGTCAAGTGACAGTGTTGCCACTCGTCAAATTTTAAAGTAAAATTTCAAGTGAAATTGTTAGGGAAATGAAAAGAAATCCTCATCTCAAAAAAATTTCAAACTGTTGAGTTGATGCTACAACTCAAAATCATGAGTCAGGAAAATTAGAAATTTCTTAGAGACTGTCAAGGACCTTATAAAAAAAAACCGCTAACCTTAATTGAAATAATTGATTTGTTTTGTTCCATTTTACATACATATTAATTTTTGTTTCATTATTTACATATACTCTTTATTAATTATCAATTTGTTTTTAATAAAAACAGTAACCTTATAATTTTTTTCCTTGAAAAGAAAGATGTTGCCATAATTTTTTAGCACGTTTGGTAATTTTGGCAACGCCGTACCATAATTCTTTGATGGAATACCGGCAACACTGTCAAGTGATTAAAAAAAAATAATAATAATGTGTTGGCAGCACCGTCACAGCTTATTCTTTTCGATCAGAGTTAGACGCTTAACGATTTAAGGTTGTATTTCCTTTTTGATATTCAAACGTTTCTTTCTTATATTTTAAATAAATAAGTAAAGTGCTGCTGCGCAGTGTTGCCAATGATCATAATATGTATCATAGTTGGCGCCCTCTAGAGTTTTATTTTTTTATTAGTGCTAATAGAAATTAAATTAATATAAAAACAAAAACCGTCAGCTGATTTGTTTTTTTGCGTTGAAAAATAAATTAACATCAGCAATGACAATAAAAACAGCGCCATCATTTGATCACCGACAGAAGCTTTCTTTTATAATATAATTAATAATAATAAAAAAAATTGTGAAATTTTTGTGTAATTCAAATTTGGCGCTCAGCTGAGTGCAGTTAAATATTATTCTCATAGATGGCACCCTCAAAAGTTTCACTTTCTATTAATGTTAACGGCAATTTAATTATTATAAAAACGAAAATCATCTGTTCATTTGTTTCTTGTATTCATATAAAAACAAAAACCGCCAGTTTTCTGTATTGGAGTTCGAAATCAAACCGCTAGATGGCAATAATTTTCTTAACGCAGTGTCAACCAGATGATCAACGTTTCCGGATTTCCCTTCAAAAGAAGTTAGTTCTAAAAGAAGCCGCTTCGCCAGATGGCTCTAAAGCTCTAAATTTCTGAATGCAGATCCCTCTCCAAAATAGGTCGTTTTATCTTTTGTTTTTCGTTTTGTATCGCAAAATATCAGGTCGACGACATTTGTTGTTTTCCTTTCAAAGATTCTAAATTATTTCTAAATGGAGCCGCCAGATGGCTCTGATTTCTTTAACGCAGTGCCGAGGAGATTAACAGCATGTTTGGATTTCCCAAAGATTCTAAATTATTTCTAAATGAAGCCGCCAGATGGCTCTGATTTCCTTAATAAAAAATTTTAAAAATCACGCAATACTTGGAAGAAAATGAAGAAACAAATGTCAAGTGTCAAAGTTTGCAGGCGCGGTCCTAGAAACTTCCTAGCTTCCTGGGGGGGGGGGGGCTTTCAATACGGTTCAAAAATTGTAAAAAATCATAAAAATTCACTTGAAAAAAAAATCATGTTTTTAAACTAATTTGCAACAATAAAGAAAATGTTTATCACATAGGTTCCGCAAAATTCGGAGGGGGATCGTTTCGACTCCCCCCCCCCCCCCCCCCCGGTAATACCGCGTCTGGAAGTTTGTCGATCGCCTTACGTTTTAGTATTTTTTATTTGACATCAAATGAACAAAAGAAGGGTGCGTTCGTCAAAAAAAACTGTCGCAAAACGTCAGAGTTCGTCTTTTGTTCGTCATTTTCAAAGACAAAGTTTGACATAAAAATGATACTTCGGAAGAAACAGATGAACGTCGAAGCATATCGTTTCGGTAACATTTTTTTATTTAACGTCAAAAAAAAAAGGTGCGTTCATCATAAGAACAGCCCCAAAATGTCAGAATTTGCCGTTCGTCTTTTGTTTCTGTTTCTTTCTTTAATTTAGGTATGGCTTCAGGTTTTAATTATTAATTTTCTATGCACTGGGAAAATTACAAAAAAAAAAAAACAATTGATTCTTTTTTCCTTTTACGATTTTGAATTTAGATTTCAGCATCTGTAAAAAGAAAAAACAATCGAATAGGAGTTTTTGTTTTTCTTCTTGATTTTACGATTTCAAATTTCTCTCACTCTGAAAGAGAAAGAGAGAGAGCATTTTTCCGTTTAACTGACTCGATGATTTATCTGATAATTTGACAGCTGTCAATGTTTTAAGTTTTCTAATAGAATGTGGGCGACGCGACATACTAATCAATCATAAACTTAAACGTTAATTGTCAAACTGAGTGAATGACATCTGATTTTTTTCAATTCGACAGCTGTCAGAGTTTCAATAAAGTTTTCTAGAAAAGAGTGTCGGCAACATCATCCTAATTAATCATTAATTTTAAAAAAATTATATTTTAATTGTCAAGTCGATTGACAGCTAATTTTTTTGCAATTATGACAGCTATCAAAGTTTCTTTTAGAAGCAATAATATTCTTTTTATATACTCGGCAAGCCGACTGACAGCTCATTTATGACAATTGCCACAACTGTCAAAGTTTTAATAAAGTTTTCTACTGCCGATGACATTAATTAATCATGTTAATAAAAAAAAAAAACAATGTTGACTGTCTAACTGACTGACATCTGATTTTTTTTCAATTCGACAGCTGTCAAAATATGTATTAATAAAGTTTGCTAGAAAAGACCGTCGGCAAAGTCATTCTAATTAATCACATTACATAAATAATTAAAAAATCTTATATTTTGATTGTCAAGTCGATTGACTTTTTGCAATTATGACACCTGTCAAAATTTTCTAGAAGATTATTGATGACGTCAGTCCGATTAATCGCAATATTTTTTTTTATATAATTGGCAAGCAAAAAAAAAAACTGATACTTAGAAGAAACAGTTGAGCGTCGGAGTTTGGCCATCGCCTTATTTTTGTACATGCAAAACATAAGACGATCACGACGACCACAAAACGATAGCTCCTTTATCAGTGTTTGCCGCTCGCCTTTTGTTTATTTTTATTTTATTCGAAAAAAGTAGCCCAAATCTGAAATTAAAAAAAAAACTGCCATAAAAAAGCGATAGAAGGCAACAGATCAGCGTCACAGTTTCGCGATCGTCTTTTGTTTTTCATTTTATTTAACATAAAAAAAATGTACATATTTGTGTTTCTGTCGTTTTCTTTTTTAATTAATTTTTTAAGATGGTAGAGAAAAAAATATTGATGGATTTTACTGCGTGATCAAGAAAAACTAGTTTCCAAAGATTTTTGTATAATCTAAAGTTTGCTGTGCATTGTCAAGGTGCAGCGAAACGTCGACATTTAAATTGGTTTAAAAGTCGTCCGCCGAAAAATTACTGCGAGTTGTTTGTTGAATTTCAACGAGCCGGGAAGCGATCCAATTATGATTTTTTCTGTAAATCTCCCCCGCCCCCTCTTTCACCATTTGACATTAAGACTTAACAGAAAGCGTCGTTCGTTTCAGACGAGCTTCCGCTACAAGCGAGTCTATTTTTTAAGTGGATTCCACTGTACTATTTTCCAAAATTATTTCATTTTAAATAAGCCAATATTTAGGTAAGTATGTCAAAGTTACAAGGTCAAACAAAAAAAATTATAAATCAATTTCTTTCTTAAAAAAAATATTAACAATTATGTACATAAAAACAAATAAAGTTAATATCATTAAATCCAATCGAAGTTCTTTCAAAAGTTTGTTTCAGATCAAAAATTCTTATTAAAATTGACATCTAATTTGAAAAGTAAAAATGAATTAATTAATTCAAATATTTTGAGGTTAAGTGCAACGGCGCAACAAACTTTTTCGGACGGCTCCTGTAGTTAATATTTACCTCGGGAAAAAAGCAAAATATATCCAATTGATTCGGCTCGTAGCAAAAGAAAAACAACGCACACACGCAACAGCAAACACCACAAACTGAAACTCTCCTCCGTCGCGTCAATTCCGTTCGAATCGCGGTGTGCCGAGCGAAAAACTTCATGAAAAAGTACCACCCACCGCACAGAATAAAACAAACACAGCGCCAGAGCACCACATAACCTTAAAAAAAAAATTTAACGGCACACAGAGCCGACGCACGACACGCCACAATAACCTCCGATAGCAACTGTTCCCGAACGCGAGAGCAACGCATCGGGCAGAGGGCATGCGTCCTATAAAGCGGGTCGGCTCCGTAAAGAAGCGCACTCTAGATGCAGTCCGGTGCAGTTGGCGGTTCGGAGGCGAACTAGAAAGGTGGAGCGAGTGGACACACCCCTTTTATATCAATGGCTGTTGCTATGCGACGCCCTCATCATTGTGGGATTCTTGTTGTCAAGGTTACGGATTATCTCGGAAATAAAAATTTTAAGTGCGCCGAGAAGAGATAAACGGACGCGAGCGAGCGCGCAGAGGCCATGGAAACAGCTGAAGACCGACGACGGCAGCGCGAAACCGTTACGTCAGTCGAGAGGAGAGTTCAAGCGCACCTTAAACAAAATTCCCGAAAGAATCAACATTCGAAATTGCGTCGCTCATTAGCAGCCTCACTTTGTAATAATTAACACGTCTGAACCGGAGTACGGGACTTCGGTTTAAAAAAAAAATATGTTTATTGGGCCTGGAATGTCACAATTCCAACAACTGTAAAAGCCTTGTTGTATACAGGGGCCGTCAGAAAATGTTGCTGTGAATTCAGAAAACCCGCAGACGAAAAGGTCTTCTTTTTTAAGGCCGCATGCACATTGACCAGAGTGTATTTTAAACGAGTACGGGACTTCATCATCAAATAAAAAATGTTTGTGGGGCTTGGAATGTCATAATTGAAACAACTGCGATAGTCTCGTATACAAGGGACGCTAGAAAATGTTTCTATACCTACATTTAGAAAGCCTAGAAAAAAAGGCCCTCTTTTTTAAGGCTGCATGCACATTGATCGAATACGGGAGTTCGATTTAAAAAAAAATGTTTGTGGCGCTTGGAATGTCATAATTCCAACAACTGCCTGTCTTGTGTACAGGGGACGCTAGAAAAGTTTCTATACATTCGGAAAGCCGAGAAGTAAAGGCCTTCTTTTTTAAGGCTTCGTGCACATTGATCGAACACGGGAGCTCGATTTAAAAAAAATGTTTGTGGCGCTTGGAATGTCATTATTCTAACAACTGCCATAATCTTGTATACAGGGGACGCTAGAAAATGTTCTAAAGAAAAGGCCGGCAAATTTAAGGCCGCATGCACATTGATCGCGGCGTGTTTAAAGCGAAAGCGGGACTATGTTCTTGGAGCCTGGAATGTAACAATTCCAACAACTACAAGAGCCTTGTATACAGGGGACATCAAAAAATTATTTTATAAACTTAAAACTGAAAATAAAACGATTTTCCTTTTTAAAGCTGGATTTACATGGAGCGTTGAGCGCGTCAAAACGCCGGGCGTGCTGTACCCTCATTGGCTCATGCTCTTTACGTATCGAGCACTAACCAATCAGAGTAGAGTACGCTCGGCGTTTTGACGCGCTCAACGCTCCATGTAAATCCAGCTTTAAGGCCACACGCACATTGATCATGGTGTATTTTAATCGAATAGGGGACTTCGCTTAAAAAAATAGTTTGTGGGGCTTGCAATGTCATAATTCCAACAATTACAATAGTCTTGTATACAGGGGACAGCCGAGAAGTAAAGACCTTCTTTTTTAAGGCTTCATGCACTTTGATCGAACACGGGAGCTCGATTTAAAAAAAATGTTTGTGGCGCTTGGAATGTCATTATTCTAACAACTGCAATAATCTTGTATACAGGGGACGCTAGAAAATGTTTCTAAAGAAAAGGCAGGCGAATTTAAGGCCGCATGCACATTGATCGCGGCGTGTTTAAAGCGAAAGTATTAACAATTCCAACAACTACAAGAGCCTTGTATACAGGGGACATCAAAAAATTATTTTATAAACTTAAAACCGAAAAGAAAACGATTTTCCTTTTTTAAGGCCACACGCACATTGATCACGGTGTATTTTAATAGAATAGGGGACTTCGCTTAAAAAAAATAGTTTGTGGGGCTTGCAACGTCATAATTCCAACAATTACAATAGTCTTGTATACAGGGGACGTTAGAAAATGTTTCTATAAATTCAAAAAACCAAGAAGAAAAGGTCTTCCTTTCTAAGGCCGCATGTGCATTAATCGCGGCGTATTTAAAGTGAAAGCGGGACTATGCTCCCGTGACCTAGAATGTAACAATTCCAACAACTACAACAGTCTTGTGTACAGGGTACGTCAAATAATTATTCTATACATTCAAATAACGAGTAGAAAACGATCTTACTGTTTTAAGGTTGCATACACATTAATCGAATACGGAACTTTGATTTTAAAAACGTAAGTTTGTGGGGCGTGGAATGTCGTAATTCCAACAACTGCAATACTCTTGTATATGTGTACAAGGGACGTTAGAAAATTCAAAAAGCAGAAAAGAAAAGGCCTTTTTCTAAGGCCGCATGCACATCGATCGCGGCGAGTTTAAAGCGAAAGTGTTCCCGTGGCCTGGAATGTATCAATTCCAACAAATACAGGGGACGTCAGAAAATTATTCGATAAATTGAAAACATCGAGAAGACAACAGTCCCTTTTCTAAGGCTGCATGCGCATTGATCGTGGTGTCTTTTAATCGAATACAGGGAGGCCCGAGTATTTTTGCCAAATTAATTTAATTTGTGTATTTTACAAGAAAACGAAAAAAAAAGGTGTATCTTTTTAGGCCCCCTGCACATTAGTAGGCGCATAAATCGAATTACAGGATGTTCCAATAAAAGGTGACCTAATTATAACAGCGTATTCAAACAATTACAAAATATGTGGTCTTGTATACAAGGGAAGTCAAAAAATTATTTCATAAATTCCAAAAAAAAAACCTGATCGATTGTTTTGAGACCGCATGCACAATGATCGGTGTATTTTACCCGAATTAATCAATTATATTATTATTTTATACAGAACGTATCGAAAAGATTAGCCAAATTGCAGAGTGCTTTCCAATACCGGACCTGCCTAACTTTTCAAGGCCGCATGCACATTAATCAGCATATTTTAACCAAATTAATTGTATCCATATATTGTACAGGGTGTTTCAATATAAGGTACCTACCAAATTTCATTCACTTTAAAGGAGGTAAGTCCCCCCCCCACCCGATATTCAAACATTTAAATTTTTAATAACTCGATTTCTTTTTTAATTTCACTAGTTTTTTTTTTAAATATTTTACGCCGGGCAACCGTCCTGGAAAATAATCGGAATATTTCCAAAAAAATGAAATGCAATTTATGTTTGTAATAGGAGATACCCCCCCCCCCCCCCCCGGTTAAATTATTATAAAATAGTATTTTTGTGATTTCTTGCTCTGTAAAATTACCTGTTAAATAAAATTTGTTATGAATGAAATTTTTTAAGAAAGTACCCCCCCCCCCCACCGCAATCACCTAAATTACTCCAGTCGAATTCTTAAAATTTAAATAAATCGAAAACTATGTATTTACTGTTTCACTGTGTAACTGTTTTTTTTTTTTCTTTTTGAAAAAGGGGTGTTAGAATAATGCATTTGATATTATCTTTTTTAAATTTATTTTTAATTTTGCTAATCCAGACCTTTTTAATTTTAATTAATTTTTTCCTCAAAAATTTTTTAAAAATACGTTTTCAGTATTTTTCAAATATTTTAGGCCGGGCAATCGTTCTTGAAAATAACTGAAATATTTCCAAAAAAACGCAATGTTTGTAATAGGTTATATGCTCCCTCCCCATCATCGTTAAATTATTATAAAATAGTATTTTGTGATTTCTTGCTCTGAACTACTCCTATCACAAAAAATTATAGAATTAACTACGTTTAAAAACTGAAAGAATTTCGAAAAAAGTGTCAAAACTAAAAAAAAAAAATGATGGGATGGATTTGATCTCGCAACGTCGCAACCCTACGGTTACGAAATTTGAAACACCTTGACCATGAAAATTATTAATTTTGGTTGCTAAAATACGCTATTAAGTATAAATAAATAATTTTAATTAGTTTTTCTTTATTTTATAATGCTTAAAATATCAAAATACTTTAAAAATCAAAATCTTTCCGATTACGACCTACAAATTCATATGAATTTAGTCAGGCAGATAAAATAAAATAATTTCTGTTTTTCCATGTTAAATGTTAATTGTTTTTATCTGTCTCCATATTAGTACTAATTTTGTTAATTTCCTGTTTCACTTCGTTATTATTTTAATTCATATCCTTTATTTATTATTATTTACTCGGGTACTACCTCGACAATTCTCATGTACATTTTGATCTTTGTATCCCTTGTTATACTGAGAATAAATTTGAATTTGAAAAAAAAAAAAAATCCCATATGTCTCATTGTCAAATGGACAACCGGTATGTATTTTATTTTAATTTATTTTTAACTTTTTTAATCTAGGCTTTTTTTTAAATTTAATTTTTTCCTTCAAAAACTTTTAAATATTTTTTCACTGTTTTTCAAATATTTTACGCTGTGGGCCTTAGGTTCTCGAAATTGAAATATGTATTTCAAAAAATTAAATTTATGTTTGTAATTATATAATACAACTTTTTTTTAGGAGCCCCCCTTCCCTCCCCCCATCCGATTACATTTTTTTGCTTTGAACTACATATCACTTAAGGAAATTGAAAAATTATCATTAAACAAAACCTGTGAATAAACTTCTCCCCCCAGTCCCCTAAATTAAAAAAAATAATAAAGTAGGATTTTTGAGATATTTTTGCTCTGCACTTTCAAAACAAATTTTTTCACAAAATACAATTTATGTTTGTAATTATGTATATAATAAACTTTTTAGGAGTTAAGCCCCCCTCCCCCATCTGATTAAATTATTATAAAATATGATTTTAATGATTTTCTTGCCTTGAGCCACCACTTTAAAAAATGTAAAAATTATCATTAAACGAAACTTGTGAATAAACTTCTTACCCCCCAGTCACCTAAATTTAAAAAAATAATAAAGTAGGATTTTTGAGATTTTTTTGCTCTGCACTTTCAAAAACAATTTTTTTGTCAAAAAATACAATTTATGTTTGTAATTATGTACACAATAAACTTTTTAGGAGTTAAGCCCCCCTCCCCCATCTGATTAAATTATTATAAAATATGATTTTAATGATTTTTTGCCTCGAGCCACCACTTTAAAAAATTTAAAAATTATCATTAAACGAAACTTGTCAATAAACTTCTTACCCCCCAATCCTCTAAATTAAATTTAAAAATAATAAAGTAAGATTTTTGAGATTTTTTTGCTCTGCACTTCAAAAATAATTTTTTTCAAAAAATACAGTTTATGTTTGTAATTATGTACTATTGCGAGATAAATAATTGGTACGGTTGTTTTGTAAAGTAGGCTGAATTTTCAAAATTTTGGCATATTGAAATGCTCTTAAATTCTAGAATTAGCAATGGCGGTTGGTTTTTCAGCCTCCGAAAGACTCTTGTAACGCATATTAACAACTTACACTGATTTTTGACAGTAACAATTTCAAATTTTATAATAATTTTATATTATTAGTACGAAATCGCATAAACCAGGAAGTCCTATTTAAATAGGGAAAATCTGCCGTACCAAATATTTATCTCGCAATGGTACATAAACTATTTAGGAGTTAAAACCCCCCCGCCCCCACCTGATTAAATTATAAAATTACACACAACTTGAATAAATTTCTTACCCCTCTCGGCCTTCTAGATTAAATTTAAAAAATACTAAAGTAGGATTTTTGCGACTTTTTTGTCCTGTACTTTCAAAAAAATTTTTTTTTCAAAAAATACAATTTATTTTTGTAATAAACTTTAGAAGAGTTAAGACAATCCCCCCCCCACCTGACTAAATTATTATAAGATAGCATTTTAGTGATTTTCGAATAACAAAGGAATTCTACAGAATGTTTTTTTTTATAAAATACAAAACATGAAAATTAAAAAAATGAGATTACATTTCATGTAAAATGTGCTCACGGCCTTAATTTATACGATGTGAATTCAATAAATTGCAAGGTTTTAATTTTCTCGAAAATGAAATACATAAATAGAAACCTAAAAACAAAAGAAGCACAAACGAACACCAAAAAAAACAACGAAAAGTGATGAAAGGAAAAATAGGAAATTAAACGAAAAACTAAAAAAAAAAAAAAAATTTTCATTACACACAACTTGAATAAATTTCTTACCCCTCTCACCCTTCTAGATTAAATTTAAAAAATACTAAAGTAGAATTTTTGCGACTTTTTTGTCCTGCACTTTCAAAAAAAATTTTTTTTTTCAAAAAATACAATTTATTTTTGTAATAAACTTTAGAAGAGTTAAGCTAATCCCCCCCCCCCCCCCACCTGACTAAATTATTATAAAATAGCATTTTAGTGATTTTCTTGCTTTGAACTATCACTTTAAAAAAATGAAAAATTATCAATAAACAAAACTTGCTGCGAAGAAATTTCTTTAGGAGATTACTCTCCCCTGCCCCCTCCCCGCCTCAATTATCCCAGTTAATTTCTTGAAATTAATTAATCTCTTCTTTTGCAAGTGATATTTCTCACGATTTTTTTTTAATGAAATATAGGGCGGTTTGAATATATTACAAAATAATATTTTTGAGAATTTTTTTTTCCGACTCCCCCCCCACAGATTCAAATTTTCAATATCACTATCCGAATTACGAAATTACGTGAAAGCGTATTATACGAGGGATGTTCAATAAATTTAGTATTCCTTAGTACGAGGGGCAATTAGAAAACAAAAAATTACAGCGACCGTGCTGACATGACATCGACTCAGAGCAATTACGAGCGTCTTTTTTGTCTGTCTGAGACAAGTGACTCTTGTCAACGACAAGTATCAAAGAGACATCCCATTTTAAAAACACATTTTCGTCAAATAAAAATCAAATCTACTAAGCCATGGAATTTTGAACTGCAACTTAATTATCTTGCGTGACAATGATGGCTAGAAAGTGGATTCTAACCTAAAAATAAAATTTTCAAGCAGCGCCTACTCTAATCTGAATTTTATTTGATCGCACGCTCTGAATTTTGCGACGTTGTCACTTGCTTCTCCCTTTAGTAAGAACACCTCAAATGCTGCCTGCCATGAAACGCAAGAAGGTTAAGACGGAAAAGCAAAAAGTAAGGTTAAAAATAAGACAAAATCATTGATGAAATCTCTGCGTGACAGTGATAGCTAGAACGTAAATTCTAACCTAAAAATAAATGAAACTTTTGAGCAACGCCTACTGTAACCTGAATTTTACTTGATCGCACGCTATGAATTTTGCGACGTCGCCAAACTGTGTGAATAATCCCTGTACTAAGGACGCACCAAGTGCTGCCAACCGTCAAACTTAAAATCTCCATGCGATCAAGTAAACCTCATTTGGTCAGACTGGCGATTGTTTTCACGTTATAATTTTATGACGCGCAACGGGAATGTGACTGGTAGGGCAATAAAAGACAGACGTAATAAAAACTTACTCGATCAACAAACGGCAAAACAACTGACGTCACATCTGAAAAAAACAAGAAAATAAGAATGAATAAAACAAACGAAAATGCAGTTTCATATTGGGAAAATTAACGACAGCGTTGCCAAGTTTAACGTTAACTTACTTGCGTAAGCAAAAAACGACGATTTGCAATTGTTTTTGACTACCTTTTCGAATTCTCAGAGCACTTCAATTAGAGCAGTTCGCGCACAGGATTGCAAATGATATTGTTGGCTAGGTCGGGTCGGGCTTATAAATAAACAACGACGCAACGCGTGTATATCTCTGACGTCAGGTAACGAAGTTGAAGTTTCGCAACGTCGTCGCGGCGTATCGCAAAAAAAAAAACAAACAAAAGAACGCGCTAATAGGTCTTTCGAAATTGCAGGTATTCCTTGTACGGCCGTGGACGCACGCATACCAAAGACTGATGTTGCATGCCCTAAAGCAAAAAAAAATTAATCTAGTTTGATTTGTTGTTGCCCAATATCATTAGCCCTTACACTCGAATGAAATGTCATCTCCGCTTGTCAATTTTGACACATGACAGGATCGTACAATTTTCAATTTCACCATTGGCTTTGTTTTAAAACGATGTCATCAACATTTTGCTGCATGTGCGAATTGAACTTGCGTTTGAACATGGAAATGTCATCCCCGCCTGTCAATTTTGACAGGTGACAGAATTGTGCGATTTTCAATTTCTCTATAGTTTTCAAACGATGTCGGCATTTTGCTGCGCATGCGATTTCAGTTTCACACTTTGAAATGTCATCTCCGCTTGTCAATTTTGACAGGTGACCCTGATCGGCGCGCGATTTATCAAAAGAAAAAAGTACACGAGAAAACAAAAGAAGATCGAGGAGCGCTGATAAATTAAAAGAATAAACGAAAAGCGAACAAACTTCGTG
This sequence comes from Dorcus parallelipipedus, assembly GCA_958336345.1. Taxonomy (NCBI): domain Eukaryota; kingdom Metazoa; phylum Arthropoda; class Insecta; order Coleoptera; family Lucanidae; genus Dorcus; species Dorcus parallelipipedus. The sequence goes on along the minus strand of OY284480.1, from coordinate 44,162,448 downwards.
GGAAAGGCAAACGAAATACAAAAAAAAAACTGTCACACAATTTAAAAAAATCACACGGCAAAAGGAAAATGCAAAGAAAAAATGAACAAATAACAAATGAAGACCGACGATTTTGAATGACGAGAGATTGAGTTTTCACGTAAAATGTGCACGCGGCCTTACTTTATACGAGGTGAATTCAATAAGTTGCAAGGTGTTAATTTTTTTCCTTCAAAAGAAAGGAAAAATAGGAAATTAAACAAAAAACAAAGAAACCTCAAAAAAGTCGTACGAAGAGAGCAACGAAATACGAAAAAGAACAAATAACGAATAACAAAAGAAGACCGACTCATAGGTTTTCTATAAAATTTAAAAAGATATAAAATAATTTAAAAAATGTAAAATGTGTCCACGGCCTTACGTTATACGAGTTCAACAAGTAGCAGTCACTTTTTTTTCAAGAATGAAAGTATTTCTACATCTGCAAAACAAAAGACGACCGACTCTTGTCTAGTCGAGTGTAAAAAATAAAGAACTCAGATAAAGAGAGTAACGAAATGTGAAGAAAATAGTAAACGAATAACAAAGGAAAATCGACGAATTATTTTTTTCTATAAAATACAAAATATGAAAATTAAAAAAAGAGAGATTGACTTTTCATGTAAAATGTGCCCAGGGCCTTGCATTATACGAGGTGCGTTCAACAAGTTGGAGTCTTCTTTTTCTAGAATGAGAGGACCTACGTAGAAATCTGAAAAACAAAAGACGATCGACTATTCTCTAGTCGAATGTAAAAAAAACAAAGAAGAAGAAAAAAGAAGAAAACAGTAAACGAATAACAAAGGAATTCTACAGAATATTTTTTTTTATAAAATACAAAACATGAAAATTAAAAAAATGAGATTACATTTCATGTAAAATGTGCTCACGGCCTTAATTTATACGATGTGAATTCAATAAATTGCAAGGTTTTAATTTTCTCGAAAATGAAAGTACATACATAAATAGAAACCTAAAAACAAAAGAAGCACAAACGAACACAAAAAGAAACAACGAAAAGTGAAGAAAGGAAAATAGGAAATTAAACGAAAAACTAAAAAAAAAAACAAAGAAACCTCAAAAGTACTCGTACAAAGAGAGCAACGAAATACGAAAGAAAAAGGACAAATAACAAAAGAAGACCGATTCACAGGTTTCCTATAAAATTCAAAAAGATATAAAATAATTGTAAAAATGTTAAATGTGCACACGGCCTTACATTATATGAGGTGCGTTCAACAAGGTGTAGTAATTTTTTTTTCGAGAACTAAAAATATGTAGAAATCTGCAAAACAAAAGACGATCGACTATTCTCTAGTCGAATGTAAAAAAAACAAAGAAGAAGAAAAGAAGAAGAAAACAGTAAACGAATAACAAAGGAATTCTGCAGAATGCAACAATAAGTTGCAAGGTTTTAATTTTCTCGAAAATGAAAGTACATACATAAATAGAAACCTAAAAACAAAAGAAGCACAAACGAACACAAAAAGAAACAACGAAAAGTGAAGAAAGGAAAAATAGGAAATTAAACGAAAAACTAAAAAAAAAAAAACAAAGAAACCTCAAAAGTACTCGTACAAAGAGAGCAACGAAATACGAAAGAAAAAGGACAAATAACAAAAGAAGACCGATTCACAGGTTTCCTATAAAATTCAAAAAGATATAAAATAATTGTAAAAATGTTAAATGTGCACACGGCCTTACATTATATGAAGTACGTTCAACAAGGTGTAGTCATTTTTTTTTCGAGAACTGAAAATATGTAGAAATCTGCAAGACAAAAGACGACCGACTATTCTCTAGTCGAGTGTAAAAAACAAAGAACTCTTCATCATCTGATAAAGAGAGAGAGCAATGAAATGTGAAGAAAACAGTAAACGAATGACAAAGGAAGATCGACGGAATTATTTTTTAAATAAAATACAAAACGTGAAAATTTAAAAAAATGAGAGGTTGAGTTTTAATGTGAAATGTGCCCACAGCTTTACTTTATACGAGGTGAATTCAATAAGTTCTAAGGTTTTATTCTTTTTTCCTCGAAAATGAAAGTACGGTTACCGCCGAAAAAAACTGGTAGGTACAAGGCTCAAAATTCATAAAATGTAATCCATGAAATTTTATATTTTTAAACGGATCATTCAGGTTTTGTGTTAACTATTCTAAAATTAATTGTTTTAGGCGACAACTGTACATAAATGGACGCCTGAAAACAAAAGGAGCACAAACGAAAACGAAAAAAAAAAATAGTGATGAAGGTAGCGACGAAACACGAAGAAAAAATGAACGAATAACAAAAGAAGATCGATTTCATAGCAGATTGGTTTTGTCTATAAAATTAAAAAAATACAGATTAAAAAAAATGCAGAGATTGAGTTTCCGCGTAAAATGTGTGCACGGCCTTATTTTATATGTATACGAGATGACTTCAATAACTTGTAAGGTCTTAATCTTTTTCCTCGAAAATGAAAGTAAATAGAGATCTGAAAACAAAGGAAGCGCAAACGAAAAAAAAAACAAAAAAAAACAAAAGATGAAGTGAAATGCAAGAAGTATAGATTTAAAAAAAATCAAAGATTGAGTTCGCCCGCGAAGTGTGTCTGCGGCCTTAAATTATACGAGGCGAATTCAATAAGTTGAAAGGTCTTCATTTTTTTCCTCGAAAATGAAAATGACTTGAAAACAAAAGAAACGCAAAATAATACAAAGCAACCAACGAGAACACGGATGAAGGAAAAATGAACGAATAATAATAATAATAATCATAGTTTATTGGTCCAGAAGGGTAAAATGCTTTACCAACTAACATATGTCTGAATAAAAAAAGATTTTGCACCCGAATGATTAAATTGAATGTGATTGTATAATTAAAAAAAAATAATTAAAAAAATCAGAGATTGAGTTTCCGGATGAAAACAAACAAATTTTGTATTTTAATTGCTGTGTTGACTCTGACTTTTTGTAAGTTATGACAGCTGTCAAAGTGTTAAAGAAATTTTCTTACAGAGTGTTGAAGACGTCTCATTGTGATTAATTACATTAATCTAAAAAAAAAAGTATTTTAGTAGTCAAATTGACTGACGGATATTTTTTTGACAGTTATGATAACTGTCAAAGTTCTGTGTACTTTATTAATGACGTGATTCTTATTAATCACATTACTGAAAAGTATTCCCTAAGGACTCTTGATGACGTCATTCTAATTAATCGCGACAATAAAAGAAAACTTATGTTTTAATTGTGAAATTGACTGACGCGTTATTTTTGACAGTTATGACAGTTGTCAAAGTTTTCTGGGTAGACTACTGATGACGTCATCTTCTGATTAAAAATATGTATTAATAAAAAAAACTTGTACTTTAATTGTTTTACTGACTGGCATCTGATTTTTTGAGCAAGTTATGACAGCTGTCAAAGTGTTAATGATTTTTTTTAACATACTATTGATGACGTCGCATTGTGATTAGTCACTTTAATTAAAGAAAGGTTATATTTTAATAGTCGAACCGAGTGATAGCTATTTTTGACAATTGTCAAACACTGTCAAAGTTTCGGTAAAGTTCTCTGGTATCCTATTGGTGACGTCATTCTAATTCATCACATTTTTTAAAATGATATTTTAATAGTCAAACTGATTGACGTCTGATTTTTTGACAGTCACGACAACTGTCAAAGTTTCAAGAAAGGTTTCTGGTAACCCATTAATGAGTCATTCTAATCAATCACATTAAAAAATGATATTTTAATTGTCAAGTTGATTGACAGCTGATTTTTTTGACAGTTATGATAGCTGTGGAAGCTGTCTAGTAAACTAATACGCTATTGATGACGTCATCTTAATTAATAACATTAATAAGAAAAGGAACGTATTAATTGTCAAACTGACTGACACATCATTTTTTGATAATTATGACAGTTGTCAAAGTTTTCTGGTAGACCATTGATGACGTCATCTTCTGATTAATCATATTAATTTAAAAAAGCATATTTTAATTGTTGCACTGACTCTGATTTTTTGTAAGTTATGACAGCTGTCAAAGTGTTAAAGAAATGTTCTTACAGACTGTTGATGACGTCTCATTGTGATTAATTACATTAATTAAAAAAAAAACATATTTTAGTAGTCAAATTGACTGACGGACAAACAAATGACAATCGATCAGTAAAGAGGTGAAACAAATTTTTTTTTTTGTAAAAAATTGAAATGAAATAAAAACAAAAAAAATATTGCTACATTATTGAAAATAAAAACAGTATAAAACAAAATCAGTTGGAAAAACACAAACAAATGACAATCGGTCAGAGAAAAGAGCTAGGATTCATTTTTCTTTCTTTCAAAAAATGAAATGAAATTAGAAACAAAAAAAAAATAATGAATTCTACACTATGGAAAATTAAAATAATGTAAAACAAAATCAATTTGAAAAACACAAATAAACAAATGACAATCGCTCAGAAAAAAAAATCTATTCTTTTGTTATTCATTTGTCAATATCGCATAAACGTTTTCTTGTTTAATCATGTTACTTGCTGTTCTTTTTTTTTTCGTTTCTTTTTTGTGTTATTAATCAACGTCGTTCGATCGTCTTTTGTTTCACTCCTTTTTTAAATTTACACTTCGCTTGTTATTTTTTGAAGAATTATCCAGAAAAAAAAACGGATTCCTTTCGCTTATATCTCTGTTGTTTGTTCGTGTTTTACACGAGGTGTATTCAATAAGTTATCTTTAACTAACGTCTTAATTTCTTTCCTCGAAAAAGAAACCTGAAAAGAAAAGAAGCACGAAAAACAAAAAGCAAAAGCAAAGAAACTGCAGAGAACTCGCGGATAAAGAGAGCAGCGAAATACAAAGAAGAAATAACAAAAGAAGATTGATTTCATAGCCAAATATTTTTCTTTTTTTAATTTAAAATACGCAGGCCACAAAACATAAATTTCCAAAAGAAACAAAGACAACTTTCCGTGGTGTAAAATGCAACCACGACCTTACCCATACTATACGAGGTGCTGCCAAGTGTTTTTCTCTCAAGAATGAGAATGAGACATTATACGAGGCGCCCTCGGAAATTCGTAGGCTCAATTTTTTCTCGAAAATGAAAGTATATAGAAATCTGCAAAACAAAAGACGATCGGCTATCCTACAGGCGATTTTTACAAATTTTTTTTTTTAATTGTTTAAGAGAAACGTCCTTGAGACGTCCCGTCATTTGCGGCGCGCTCGTCTCGCAGGAAACGATAAATCTTATCGTGCCGGAGAAAAATCCCGAAAAAATCCGTACCCACTCGAAAACGTTTCCGGCTGGCCGCCGTACGTCGGCTAACCAATCGCAGGAGACTGCGGCGCGGCTTCTCGTTTAATTAAGCGCCAAGAGAGGGCGTTATCGCGAATATCTAGTTAGTTATCAGCGTACGCGCGCTTTTTTTTCTTTCTAAAAGTAAGAACCAAAGAGGAATGAGGGATACCTCATTAAATGGAACGCCCTGTATATTGCGAAATGTATTAAAAATTGCAACCATAAGTGCTTCCGCAAATTCCTTGTAGAAACACACGTGTTCATAAGAAAAATTTGTGTCTTTTTTTATATTAAGGCCTTCCACACATGGGTCGCTTCCTTCTGAACTAATTTTTAGTTGCTTTAAACGGCGAATTTTAATTATTCTGACGAAACACTTTCGCGTCGAGTTCGGCTGACGTACCCGGCTGTCGCGGCCAAATCTCCGTAACCCAGATTGCTGAAATTCCTACGGTGAATTGACTCGCCAGTGCGAAACACGAAACAAACGCGAATCGAAAGCGTCACCTCAGTTGACAAGGAAGCGAAACGCTCAAGAACGGCTTTTTCCGTCGACGCGACGCGACGCCTTGTCGAAGACACCGGCCTCTGGTAAAAGAAAATCGAACTGAAAGGCTGAATTTCGATGAAATGGCAAAAATTCAACGATAAAAACAAAAAAAAACAACGAAATAAGAAAAAAAACGAAAAATAAAAATAGACGACTCTACAGCAAACTGTTTGGAAAAAAATAACAAAAAACAACACGAGGAGACCCAAAAAAATAATAATAATTCGAAAAAAGAAACAAATGAACACTGAAACACGCGACGTGAAAATCTACTTCGCATTTCGTTGTTTTAATATTTCAGATGTCTTTTGTCTTGAATTATTTTTTTTGTCTTGTTTTTTTTTTTTCTATTGATTTAACTTGTCGCTCACGGTTTCTTTTTGTTTGTCGACGGTCCTTTGATATTCGAAGAATTCACAGCGTCGATCTTCTTTTGTTTTTTTTTTGCTTATTTGATACTTCGCACTTCACATTTCTGTTGTGTTGTCTTTTGTTTTATTTTCGTCTTTTTTTTGTATTGATTTAATTCTTCATACCTATTGTCACTATTTTATTTGTTTATTAATTTATTTAATTGTCTAATTGTTTAATTTTTTATGTTTATTTATCAGTCGTCCTTTATTATTTTATGCCGATGGTTTTTGATTTTCAATCAATTCGCAGTCGGAGAGCACTGATGTTTTTTTTTTTTAATTTTCAGTCGGAAAGAGTCAATCTTCTTCTGTTTGTTTCTTTATACTTATTTATAAGTTGTCGTATATTTCTTTTATGCCGATAATCTTTTGATTTTCGAACAATTCCCTGCCGCTGTTTGTGACTCCATTCACTTCACGTTCACAAAAGGGCCTCCCTCAATGTGCTTGGTTATCTAATCTGAAAACAGATTCTGTTTTCGGTTCGTGTACTCCATTCACTTCACAAAATGGACCTCATTATTGTGATTGTTTATCTAATCCGAAAATAGATTCCGTTTTCGGTTCGTGCGCTCTATTCACTTCACAAAATGGGCGTCATTATTGTGACTGGTTATCTAATCTGAAAACAGATTCTGTTTTCGGTTCGTGTGCTCCGTTCAACATCTTCGGATTTCCCTTCAATAGAAGTCAGTTCTAAAATAAGCCGCTAGATGTCTCTAAATTTCTGGATGCAATCCCTCTCCAAAGTCCGTCGTTTTTCCTTTTGCTTTTTGTTTTGTATCGTGAAATATCAAGTCGACGTTTCTTGCTTTCCTTTCAAAGATTCTAAACTGTTTCTGAACGAAACCGCTAGGTGGCTCTGATTTTCTCAATGCAATTTTGACATTTTTGAGATTTCCGTTAAATACAGTTCTAAATGTAGCCGCCAGATGGCTCCGGCTCCAGAATCCGTCGCTTCTTTCTTTTGTTCCTCGTTTCGGGCGCTTCTACCTTGAGATCCCGAAATGTCAAGGTCTCTATGATCAACGTTTTTGGATTTCCTTGCAAGGATTCTACTTTGGTTCGAAAGCAAACCGCTAGATGGCAGTGATTTTCTTAACGCAATGTCAATCGGATGATCAACGTTTTCGGATTTTCCTTCAAAAGAAGTCAGTTCTGAAATAAGCCGGTAGATGGCTCTAAACTTCTGAATGCAGATCTCTCTCCAAAGTCCGTCGTTTTTCTTTGGTTTTCCAAAGTGAGGACGCTGTACTCTATCGCTATCGTGGGATTTAAAAATGTCAACTCGACGATAAACGTTTTTTAATTTCTCTTCGAAAACTAGTTCTAGATAAAACCGCTAGATGGCTCTGATTTTTGGACACAATGTCTCTCCCTAAGTTCCATTGTTTATTTATTTATTTATTTGTTTCTGTTTCCTGAAGGACAAAGATGTTCTCTTTTTGTTGGTTTTGGAAAGCAAAAAAAAGCTAAAGAGTCGTGACAATTTAAAGAGAAAATTCGTTTCTTGAAATAAAAAACCCTGCTCTCGCACTTGCTGCAATTGTTTTATCTTATCGCCCGGTTATTTGGCATTCAATAATGTTTTTTTTTTCTTGTTAGTTATCTTTGTCTTTCTCATTTTAGGTGATGGTACATACCAGGGGTGTACAAATTATTTGATACATCGTTTTTAGACAGCAAGAAAAAGGGAAGCGTTTTCCACGACGCGACGCGACGCGACAATATAAACGGAGTACAGTGAAAACCAAAATAAACGAAACGTCCTCATGCATACATATTCGTTTGTTTTTCGACGAGGTTTGGCTCCTCTTGGCACGGACGACGTCGGTGACGTGATGATGGTGGTGTGCGAGTGCACTTGGGAGATAGATACATCTGGCAATCGCGTGGTCGTTTCGCCGCGCGGTGCGCAAAAACGGCAACGCCGCGCCAAAGTGCAACGTTCTGAAATGCATCGCCCGTTGCGATATTCGGGTGTTGGGCTATTTTTAGCGGAGAAGTGCACGCGCCCGGTCGCACTTTTTCGTACAAGTCTTTGCACTTGAAGTTATGCTAATAGGATCTCTCGGGAGAAAGTTTTTGCTGCCTTGCTCAGCGCGAAACAATCTAAACGAGAGCGCAGTTTTATTAACTCAAAAAAAGAAAAAAAATGTTCGCACTCCAAAAAAGCAGGGATTCGTGTAATACAAAAGTCGAACACTCTGTATAAAAAAAACTACGTAAAAAAAACTCAAAACGTTTTGGGAAAATTTCTACCAAAAATTTTAACGTCGACGTGACAATATAAATCGAGAATTCTTTTGTCTCTAGATATAAATAAATGTGTTTTCCTGGTTGTTTCTTTTTCGCAGTACTTCTTCAACTGACTTTTTTTCAAAACAATCAACGGAAACAAAATTAAAAGAAGGGGGAAAGTTTTGAAATGTACGAATGCTAAACAAAAAGCGATCAAAATGAGCAAAAAATGAACAGAAAAAAAAATCCAAACACTCAAGAGAGAAACAAAAGACGATCGAAAAACAAAGAATGAATTTTTAAGACTCGGTGAATGAGTTTTTCTCAACACACGGACCGAGTTCGAAATAAATCAGTCCATAACTAATCGGATCGATTTCATTTTTAGATATTTTTTCCAAACCGAATTTTTAAAAATGTTGCCCGGCAAACAATTATTTTTCAAAAGTAACTACCTATACTTTTCACAATTTTTTTAAATTCATTACGGATTATGCATTAGTTGAAATCGTACACGTACCGAGGTCTAAATAAATTAGTTCGGTGCTAGACTATTTTAAGAGCCAATGAATGAGTTTTTCTCAACACACGGACCGAGTTCGAAATAAATCAGTCCAAAACTAATCGGATCGATTTCATTTTTAGATATTTTTTTCAAACCGAATTTTTAAAAATGTTGCCCGGCAAACAATTATTTTTCAAAAGTAACTACCTATACTTTTCACAATTTTTTTAAATTCATTACGGATTATGCATTAGTTGAAATCGTACACGTACCGAGGTCTAAATAAATTAGTTCGGTGCTAGACTATTTTAAGAGCCAATGAATGAGTTTTTCTCAACACACGGACCGAGTTCGAAATAAATCAGTCCAAAACTAATCGGATCGATTTCATTTTTAGATATTTTTTTCAAACCGAATTTTTAAAAATGTTGCCCGGCAAACAATTATTTTTCAAAAGTAACTACCTATACTTTTCACAATTTTTTTAAATTCATTACGGATTATGTCCGTTAGTTGAAATCGTACACGTACTGAGGTCTAAATAAATTAGTTCGGTGCTAGACTATTTTAAGAGCCAATGAATGAGTTTTTCTCAACACACGGACCGAGTTCGAAATAAATCAGTCCAAAACTAATCGGATCGATTTCATTTTTAGATATTTTTTTCAAACCGAATTTTTAAAAATGTTGCCCGGCAAACAATTATTTTTCAAAAGTAACTACCTATACTTTTCACAATTTTTTTAAATTCATTACGGATTATGCATTAGTTGAAATCGTACACGTACCGAGGTCTAAATAAATTAGTTCGGTGCTAGACTATTTTAAGAGCCAATGAATGAGTTTTTCTCAACACACGGACCGAGTTCGAAATAAATCAGTCCATAACTAATCGGATCGATTTCATTTTTAGATATTTTTTCCAAACAGAATTTTTAAAAATGTTGCCTGGCAAACAATTATTTTTCAAAAGTAACTACCTATACTTTTCACAATTTTTTTAAATTCATTACGGATTATGTCCGTTAGTTGAAATCGTACACGTACTGAGGTCTAAATAAATTAGTTCGGTGCTAGACTATTTTAAGAGCCAATGAATGAGTTTTTCTCAACACACGGACCGAGTTCGAAATAAATCAGTCCATAACTAATCGGATCGATTTCATTTTTAGATATTTTTTCCAAACAGAATTTTTAAAAATGTTGCCTGGCAAACAATTATTTTTCAAAAGTAACTACCTATACTTTTCACAATTTTTTTAAATTCATTACGGATTATGTCCGTTAGTTGAAATCGTACACGTACTGAGGTCTAAATAAATTAGTTCGGTGCTAGACTATTTTAAGAGCCAATGAATGAGTTTTTCTCAACACACGGACCGAGTTCGAAATAAATCAGACTATAACTAATCGGATCGTTTGCATTTTTTATTTGTAGGCAACTAGATCTCTTTTGAAGTGCGCTAGAATGTGCTTAGAAAACAACGGGGGTCACCTTTTGAACACCTTTTTAGATAAAGTTTAAGAATGCTGAAAATTACAAAACACGTCGCGTCGTATTCTTGAAAAACGGTTTGCTTCATTTTTTTTTAGTTTGAATTGATTATTAGGTGAACGGGTAAATGATTAAATGAACTTAAAAATTTTAAAAAGTAAAAAATTAAATACCCAATATTTTTGAAACGGTTTACTTTAGCACAAAACTTTTTTACTTAGTTTGAATTGATTATCACGTACAGTTTGTTAAATGGATCTTTTTACGCACGATTTCTTTCGTAAGAAACACATCAAGTAATACAGTCTTTTTCTTTTGGTTTTCCCCTTTTGTCAATTATGTTTCCGAATTTGTCAAATGACTTTCCAATTCGCAGGCCTACTATACTTTGAACGGATTGGAAAATCATTTGACAAATTAGGAAACACATTTGACAAAAGGGGAAAAGCAATAAAAAAAATTTTTACACCTAATTATGACTCACCCTGTATGAAAGCGAAACGACAGGCGATCAAAAATGACAAAAAATTAAAGGAAAGAGGCTGAAGCATACAAAAGCGAAATAAAAGGCGATCGAAATTCACAAAGAATGAACAGAAAGAATTCGAAACGCACGGTGAATTGAATACTAACGGTGGCAGCATTTCGGCAAGCGAGATAGAGAGCTGTTACGTCATCGCATACCCGCTTCTCCCTCTAATACAACTGTCAACCGTGATAGTTAATAATGGTTAATAATAATTGTGTAAAAAGAGGAGCGGGTATGTGATGACGTAACGGCTCTCTATCTCGCTTGCCGAAATGCTGCCACCGTTGATATTCAATTCACCGTGGTCGAAACGCACAAAATGCGATCAAAATTGAACAGAAAAAGGTCGAAACGTACAAAATTGACAAGAAGTGAATAGAAAGAGATCGAAATGTACAAGAACGAAACAAAAGGCGCTCAAAATTGACAGAAAAATGAACGGACAGAGTTCGAGTCTCAGAAAATGCGATCGAAATTGACAAGAAATAAACGAACAAAGATTCGAGATGCACAAGAGACAAGAAATTAATAAGAAAAAATCGAAACGTAAAAAACATGAACAAAAGATGAACAAAAAGAAGTCGAAACTTATAAAACGTGATCAAGAAATGAACAAGAAATGAACAGCAAAAGGTCGAAACGTATAAGAGCAATCAAAATCGATTAGAAAGAAGTCGAAACACACAAAAGCGAAACAATAGACGATTGAAATTGACAACAGAAAAGAATGAAACGTACAAAAACGACCCTAATTTGACAAAAAAACACGAGATCAAGACGTATAAAAGAAAAACAAAAGGCGATCAAATTTGACAAAAAAGCTCCGCTTTGTACAAGAATGCGGAAGCGAGTTTAACAAGAAATTGACAGAAGGTCAAAACGTACAAAACATGGTCAAGATTGACAAGGGATGAACAGAAAAAGGTCGAAACGTACAAGAGCGATCCAAATCGACAAAAACCAACAGTTATCTAATCCGAAAATAGATTCCGTTTTCGGTTCGTGCGCTCTATTCACTTCACAAAATGGGCGTCATTATTGTGATTGGTTATCTAATCTGAATACAAATTCTGTTTTCGGTTCGTGTGCTCCGTTCAACATCTTCGAATTTCCCTTCAATAGAAGTCAGTTCTAAAATAAGCCGCTAGATGTCTCTAAATTTCTGGATGCAATCCCTCTCCATCGTTTTTCCTTTTCTTTTTCGTTTTGTATCGTGAAATATCAAGTCGACATTTTTTGTTTTCCTTTCAAAGATTCTAAACTGTTTCTGAACGAAACCGCTAGGTGGCTCTGATTTTCTTGATGCAATTTTGACATTTTTGGGATTTCCCTTAAAGACAGTTCTAAATGTAGCCGCCAGATGGCTCTGGCTCCAAAATCCGTCGCTTCTTTCTTTTGTTCCTCGTTTCTCGTTTCTACCTTGAGATCCCGAAATGTCAAGGTCTCTATGATCAACGTTTTTGGATTTCCTTGCAAGGATTCTACATTGGTTCGAAATCAAACTGCTAGATGGCAGTGATTTTCTTAACGCAATGTCAATCGGATGATCAACGTTTTCGGATTTTCCTTCAAAAGAAGTCAGTTCTGAAATAAGCCGGTAGATGGCTCTAAACTTCTGGATGTAGATCTCTCTCCAAAGTCCGTCGTTTTTCTTTGGTTTTCCAGTGAGGGCGCTGTACTCTCTTGCTATCGTGAGATTTAAAAATGTCAACTCGACGATAAACGTTTTTGATGAACAAGAAATGAACAGCAAATGAACAGCGATTAGAAAGAAGTCGAAATACACAAAAGCGAAACAATAGACGATCGAAATTGACGACAGAAAAGAATGAAACGTACAAAAACGACCCTAATTTGACAAAAAAAATGAACACGAGATCAAGACGTATAAAAGAAAAACAAAAGGCATCAAATTTGACAAGAAAGCTCCGCTTTGTACAAGAATGCGGAAGCGAGTTTAACAAGAAATTGACAGAAGAAGGTCAAAACGTACAAAACATGGTCAAGATTGACAAGAGATGAACAGGAAAAGGTCGAAACGTACAAGAACGATCCAAATCGACAAAAAACCAACAGAAAGAAGGCGAAACGTAAGACGATTGAAATTGGCAATAGAAAGAGATCGAAACGCACAAAAGCGACCAAAATTTGACTCAGGCTCAGAACGCACAAAGGCAAAACAAAAGGCGATCAAATTTGACTCCGTTTCCATAAATTGTTTTTGCTCACTCTGTATGTGGTGGTGGGACGTTCCTGAATGAATTCTTGTGCATACAGAGAGAACGTTTACGGTTAAGAATTTTACGTGTGTCATAATCGCACGTCCTTCAAACTTTTTAGCGTTCGCTTTGTATAAAACTGTTTCCGAGTTGGTTTGTTATACCCGCCGAGCAGCAACGAGTAAAAGTTGGTCACGTGACCATCAATCGTTTTTGTTCACTCTATGTAAACGCAGTTTCGATATTGGATTTTCAATCAAACACTCGCCCTATATAAAAGCGCTTTCGAGTTGAACTAATGTAGTGTAGAATTCTAAACCAGTTTTTCTTTTTTTTTTGAACATCGATCATTTCCGTACGATCGATACAAAATTGCTGAAGCTATTACCACTGCTGTGAATCACATCGACTTGGATCGTTTCGTTCACTCTGTATAACAGTAATTTCGATATTTGGCGGATAGATGGTGGGGCGCTTCGGTACGGATTATTTTGCACACATCGTATGACCTTCAATCACACTCTTTCGTTCGTCCTGTATTCTCGAATTGAGCGGACAGGGAATGCAAGTGTAAAGTTCTAAGCGAGCCGTTTACTCGAAGGTACGCAGTGGTCACGTGACCCCCCCCCCCCAATAGGCGAATAAATAGATTTCAAACTTGACGCAGGTTTTTCATTAACCATCAAACTCGTTGCGATGGTAAACCGAATCCGTTCTTCTCAATAAAAAAAAAACGACAATTATTTTTTGCGATTCCCTCGTATGTGAATAACAGAAAACGACGAGGTGCTGCCCGAAAGTTTTAGAAAAAAAAATCGATACCAAGAGATTCAAACCAGGAATAGTACAATTTTTTTTTTAGTTATTAGGAGTATTATAAAAAGGAGGAGATTTTTGTTCGTGTCACTTCAGCTAGAGGCTCGTCGATAAATAACTCAATAATTAGGTAACTCCGGTGTACCTGGTGTTCCAGAAACGTCCCGTTCGAATTTCCAGTCGTAAAACAAACGATAAGATAAGCTGTGGCACACTTGGCTGACGCAAACGTCTACATTCTGTGGCAATACAGCGTGGCTTTGGCCAATCAAAACCCTCTATTTTTAATCTACTAATTCTATTGGTATAACGCATTTAGATCTCCAAGTGCATGTTGCCGTCGTTGAAAACGGGTTCCTAAAGGTATGCGTTTGGGAGTCGCGAGCGCTAGGTGGCAGCAGCCATTATTATCTAGGAATGCATAGGTTTGGTGCATCTAACCAATAGACGCAGTTTTGGGGACCGGCGTGGCCCCTCCCTCGTTCGCACTCGTAATTCCGCTTTTCTAGCCATTATTTACGAGCGTTGCGCTTTTGTCAGCGCGTACCACCAACCCCCTTTCGACGAGGAGAGAAGTGCCCGTCCACCCCGTCATCGCAGCAGCGCGAGGGGGTACCCCTGATTTAATGCGGCGAGCCATCTGAGAGGAGGGTGAAAAATTATTAATTCCCAAAATTAAACGGCGAATTTTTTTTTCTTTTTAATATGTACCTATTTAATCAAAAGCATCACGTTTTATTAAAAGTCACTGAATGATTTTCGCAGATTTCATTTGTTTATTTTAATTTTACCAAAAGTCGGCGTTGCGACAACAGAAAACAAAACGTTACGCGACGGCTTTTTTTTCTTTTTTTTTTTTAATATGTAATTATTATGTAGGGGCGAACTTTGGTCTAAAAAAAAATTAGTACGAAAATGATAACTAAAATTTCAGGCATCGGAAATGAACTTCACCCCTCTCCTCCCCATTTCTTTTTACGGTAGGCAATGTGAACAAAAAGATGCAATGACGTAACGATGAGGGCCCATCGTGAGTAACCCGGAGCAGTGTTGCCAAGTCTCCAAATTTTCAAAACTTTGTATTTTTTTTTTAGAGAAAAAATCGATTTGACTTTTAATAATAACAGATATCGATAAATGAAAATAAATTTGCTTTTAAGTTTGAAATTCGAAATATTTCTTTCTGATTGGTTTTTTGCGATTGTCATTTGTTTATCGAATATTATTCTCGTTACTTTTTGAAATAGCGGCGTAACAATGACGGCCCGTCGGAGCACTGTTGCCAACTAACCAATTATCAGTCTGCATTTTTTTTTTTTTTAATTTGACGATTTGACTTTTAATGATAATAATACCTACTAATAAATAAAAATAAATTTGTTTTTAAGTTTAAATTCGCGCTCAAATGTATCTGTCCCTCTTCTGTTTTTTTTTTCTTTTGCGATCGTCATTATTTGTCTATCAATTGTTTATTGTTTTTTTTTTTTAGTTTGAACTCAATTTTAGAAATGAAGGCCAGTGTTGTCAAATCGCCAATTTTCAACCTCTGCATTTTTTTTAAGAAAAAATTAGCAAAAAATGAAAAATCGAAACACACAAGAGCTAAACAAAAGACGCTCAAAATGGACAAAAAAAAACGAACAGAAAGAAGTCGAAACACAATGGCGATCAAAATTGACAAGAAATGAACAGGGAGAAATCGTGAAACAAATGTGAAACAAAAAGCGATCAAAATTAATAAAAAAAAAAAAATGGAACAGCAAGTGATCGAAACTTACAAAACGAGATCAAAATTGACAAGAAATAAACAAAAAAAAGCCAAAATACACAAGAAAGGAACAAAAGACGAGAAATACAGTGTGTCCCGAAAAGTTTATCTTACATTTCACAAAAAAACTATTCTTTATAAAAAGCTCTGCATGACTAGGTCCATAATCAGGTACAATTTTTTTTAAAAATTGGCTGGAATACAGGGAAAATAAAAAATAATGATTTGGAGGGAGAGCAAAATACGTTCAAACTGTAGTGGAGAGTAAAATGTTCATTGAAATTGTGATTAAATAGCAAAAAATTATGCACACTTGTAGATTATTGATATTCTCAGATAAAAATTAAAAAATAAACACTTCAGCAATTGTCAGTAATCCCGCGAATGTAGCGAGCCCGATTGTGAGGTTATGTAAATACATTATTTCTATGATGAAAAGAAATTACTTGCCTGATACGCAGAAATAAAAAGCAAGGTATTCCTTCGATAACCGTAAAAAAAATTATAAAATTCAGTGGTTGTCAACTTTGCTTTTAATTTTAGTTTAATTTACTAGTTTAATTTACTGCCGACAGATGGCGCTGTTTATTTTTTTGTTTGTTTAGTAGGTTTGTTCCAGCAGCAATTTCTGGCTAGTCCAAAACCGTCGAAAGCGTGCGTTCATCAAAGTTGTGTATTTGATTGCGCTGTTAAAATCGATCATTTCTTCGATGAGCAACTAATTCTGACGGTTGCGAAACTGCTGTTGAAAATTCGTTCTTTTTTACGTCGATAGATGGCGCACTTTCTTTGTGATTCGTGCAATTAATAATATACTCTAGTGCAATCGTAAGATAACAGATGGCGCTTTTTATTTATTTAGGAAAAGTATCTGGTATCTGTTAAATAGTGCTTTTTATTTTAAAAATTGAAATTGTGTGTCTTTTACATGTCTAGAGATGGTGCGACTTTTTCAATTACTCTTTAAATAGAGAGAATTTATACCGCAGCGCAGGCATAAAACTAAATCAAAATTTCGTGGCATTCTTTCCTCGGTTCTCAACCGAACTTTTAGTTCACATTATGCGTCGACAGATGGCGCTCCTCAGTTACTTCAAATCAATATCTATGAAATGGTGCTTTTTTATTTTATTTAATTTTTATTGAAACTTTGTAAGATGTATTGGATTTTTTTCTTTTGGATAAAAATATACATATTTTTTAAAGTTTTAATTCTTTTGCATGTCGATAGATGGCGCGATTTTTTCAATTCTTCTTTAAATACAGAATTTACTCCATCAATAGGACGACAATGCAGGACAAGTAATTTATTATTATTCGTTTTAAGACCGAATTTCTTCATTTATGAAAAAAAAAATTATTTCGCAACTTACTAATCTATTATGTATAAAAAAATTGTGAAAAATAACAATTACATATTTCTTTTTTATGTCGATAGATGATGCATTTTCTTTGAGATTGTTTCTTCAATAATCGGTAAAAAAATTACAAAATGCAACCGTTCTCAACCCAGCTTTTGGTTTACATTACGCGCCCACAGATGGCGCTCCTTATTTATTTTAAAATAGGGTAATTTAAGATATGTTTATGAATATATTTTTTGATAGAAAATATATTGAAAGTTTTAGTTCTTTTGCATGTCGATAGATGGCATAATTTGTTCAATATAGTTCTTTACATACAGAATTTATTCCATCAATAGGAAATTGTAGGACAAGTAATTTGTTATTATTTAACGCTTTCTTCATTCATAAAAAATTAAATTCACAGTAATTGTGTTATCAATTTTTATCTGGGAATATCAATAATCTACAAGTGTGCATAATTTTTTGCTATTTAATCACAATTTCATTGAACATTTTGCTCTCCACTACAGTTTGAACGTATTTTGCTCTCCGTCCAAATCATTATTTTTTATTTTATATTTCAGCTAATTTTTTAAAAATTTTGTACCTGATTATGGATCTACAAGTCATGCAGAGCTTTTTATAAAGAATAGTTTTTTTTGTGAAATGTAAGATAAACTTTTTCTCCATTTGTATAAAACTTTTTGGGTCACACTGTATTTCCGTCAATTTTTGAAATGAGGGCGCAGTGTTGCCAAGTCACCAATTTTCAAACTGCGCATTTTTTTACAGAAAAAACCCTATGCTGCATTTGATATTTGATCATAAAAAAATAAATAAAAATGAATATGTTTTCAAGTTTGACATTCGCACTCAAATAGGTACATATTCCAGTTTCTTTTCGACTGTTTTTTTTTAACGTTCGCCAGTTGTTTATCAACTGGTTTTGAGTTTGAAATTCGTCCTCAACTATTTCCGTTACTTTTTGAAGTAGTGAAATTGAAGTGAATTTTAAATTGATTATTTGGAAAAACACTTGAATTAAATTATTTCTTAAACAAATCTGCTAAAATACACTTAACACGCTATCCTTCTAATTTATTTTATTATTTTCAAAATTGTTTCTTATGAAATTTTCAAAGAAATACGCATATATCGATAGCTGCCGATATATCGATATTTTTGCACAGCTCTAGTTTAAGAACACCCTTTGTAGAAGCAGTTCGCGGTTTTACGTTCCATTTTTTTAATTAAAATGTTTATTTATTGTTATTAGTCAACGGACGAGAACGACGATTCCGGAATTCGTTGCAGACTGCTTTCCTAGATGGTTTGGAATGTTGTTATTGTTTCGTCTTGGTTGATGCCATAGAAAAATAAAAATATATTCCGTCGACATTTAAACAATTCAATGGCGCTGCTCTGTGAGAGTCCCAATTGGAAGTGATCAAATCATCGAACGTTCCTTCAGTCACTTTTGACTCGAACTTAACCTTAATTTGAATTAGATTAAAACATCCAAAGCTAGAAAAACGTTGTATTTAAAAATAAAAAATAAAAATGACCGCTGCCTGCATCAAGATACTTTTGAACTCTACGAACAAATGCGTGACTAAAGTTAAACAACTGTTTCGGCGTGTTATTTATGTTACAATTGATTGATTGACAGTTAGTGTTATCCAAGACATGCTTTTAAATTCCAACGCTTACTCTAATTCATTTTTATATTGATCACTGGTTATATGACCTCAGTTAAAGTGGTTGTGGACGCGCTAGTGTGTATCGGGCCTTAAAACAAAATTCGAAACAAAAGACTGTCAATTTTTAAGGAAAATTAGCTACGAGCTTACTTAGAGAAAACAAAATTGAAAAAACAGTCACGAAACTCTACATACCTAGAGAAAACGAAAGTCGATTTTAGATGAATGAACAAAAATCTCTAAAAGTAAAACAAAAGCAAAATAAAATTTGATATAATAATAATAATAATCGGCAAAACCTAACCTAAGAATTGGCGAAGAGAAAACAAAAGTCGTAAAAACAGTCGTTTAAATTTCAAAACAAAAGAGTGTCGTTTTTTGAGGAAAATTATACACGAACTTTTTTTAGAAAAAACGAAAATTACTTTAAACGAATAAACAAAATCATGTAAAAGTAAAAAATAAATTAAATAAATATACATAATAATAAACAACAAAACCTAACCTAAAAATTTTCGATGAGAAAGCGAAACACGTAAAGGTAAAGAACAAAAAACGATCGACCTTGAACAAAATTTGAAACGAAAGACCTCGGAAGTAGCGGAGTAACAATGACGGCCCATCGGAGCAGTGTTGCCAATAGAGGAATTTTCAATCTTCGCATTTTTTTTTTAACAGAAAAAATCGTTTTTGTCGTTGAAAGTCATAAGAGCACGGCAGCCTAGGTGTTAATAATAATAACATGTAATAATAAATAAAAGTGAACTTGTTTCTAAGTTTGAAATTCGCACCAAAATATTTCCGTCCCTTTTCTATTTATTTTTGCGATCGCCATTTGTTTATCTATTACCGTTTCCAAGTTTGAAATTCATCCTCGAATATTCCCGCCGCCAGTTATTGTTTGAAAGAACGTCTCAAAGTAGTTCTTTTTTTTTGTTTATTTTGTCTATTTATAAACATTTTGATCGTCACTTGTTTTTCTTTCACTCTCTCTCTCTTCTTCTTCTAGCGATCGCGATAATATAAGGAATAACCTAGATATAAATTCTTTTAGAGTTATTTATTTTTTCATATGTTCAAGCCTGTGCAAGTGTCAGATTTTCAAACTGCCGTTATTCAATTTTTTTAAATGCAACCCCCTCTATCTCTTTTCACGAATAGACAATGTTCATGTCCCTCTTCAATTCTGTTATAGATTTTCTGTATCTAATCCTTACAGTTTTTTTGCTGTAATAAACTTTTCACATTTTTACTTTAAAATCAATATTAAACAGTTATTTAATGTATTTTAATTTGTTTAACACAGCGCCCTCTATTTCATAAAACAGATAAATAAATTCAGTGTTTACAATTAATTACAGACTCTTATTACATTATAACTGTGCTAAGAAAATAAAAGAAAAATAAAAGTTTTTCAAATTTAATTTTGAAAATGCAGATTTTAAATATGTATTATTAGTAATGCTATAATACTATTAGTTGTTTATTGAAGGTTTAAGTTTGTATATTAAATCACTATGTACGATGTACTGTACGTCTAATTATACTGGGTGTTGAAAAATTCGATTGCCAAATTTCTAGGGTAAGTAAATGAGACTAAAATAAGCGGGGTCGGAAATTAATAATTATACTTAATAAGTCAGTAGAATAGTAGAAACATAAAGAAATTATTAATACATATACTAAAACGAAAAAATTTCAAAAAACGGTTACAACCTTCGCTCAAGATGGTTGCCCCCAACTTGCACACATATCTGACAACAATGTATTAATATTTGTCTTGTTTGTTAAAAAAAATATCATAAAGTAAATATTAAATTCAGACCCTGGGTTATGTAACAAAAACGGCTTATTTTAGTCTCATTTACTTACCCTAGAAATTTGGCAATCGAATTTTTCAACACCCTGTATACAGGGCTATCCACATAAACCGTTCGTTAAAAGCTTTCAAGGATGCAGTTCACGTAGATATTTGAAATTTAAGGAGCAAGGGCTTTCCGTAGAGATCTCTTTAAATAAAATGAGATAATCTTTGTATCACTTCCGGTTGTACCGGAAGTCGCTATCAACTCGCTTATTTTAAATAGCAACCTATCATTTTTGTTACGAATTTGAATTCTACACCTAAAAATAAGAAGAATTGCAATACATTTCCCTATCTCTAAAATGCATCATTTTTGAGATATTTTGAATTTTCTTAAAAATGTAGATCCTACAATCTGATTTTCCAAAAATTATATTTGTAATATTGTATATTCCATAAGCATAAGCTATTAAGCTACAGGGTGCCCAAAACGCAACGCTCCACTCAAGGATATTCAAACACAGAAAAATATTTTTGTTGCAATATACTTTGTTGTAATTAACAATGTTTTAAAATTGATTCGACGTAGTTCCTAAGCTTCAGTTGTCTTAATTAACATTTGATTTAATAAAATCTGAATACCGGAACAAAAGAAATTCATCGATTTTCATTTATTTGTTACGTTATTAATTTGTTAATTGTATAATTTTTTTTAAGTAAAATAACTTTTACATTAAGGTAATCATTTGCAAACACTGATGATTTCTTTTTTGTGCCAGATTTTATTAAATCAAATGTTAATTATTACAACTGAAGCTTAGGAATTACAACTAATCAATTTTAAAACACTGTTAATTACAACAAAGTAAAACAACTGTACTCAACAAAAATACGATGATTATAATGTAATGAGAGTCGGTAATCAATTGTGAATATTGAATTTATTTATTTGTTTTATGAAATAGAGGGCGCCGTGTTAAAGAAATTAAAATACGTTATATTAAATAACTTTTTAATATTGATTTTACAATACAAACGTTAAAAGTTTATTGTAGCAAAAAAAAACTGTAAGGATTACATGCAGAAAACCTATAACAGAATTGAAGAGGAACTATTCGTGAAAAGATATAGAGGGAGTTGCATTTAAAGCAATTGAATAACAACTGACAACTGCACAGGCTTGAACGTTTGAAAAAACAAATAAGACTAAAAGAATTTATGCCTACAGTATTATTCACAAGAGAAGACCGTTGCGTCATTGTCTGGTGTTGCATCAACAGACTTATGAATCATAACTCCGTCCTTTTTTCTCGTTCACCGTTAACAAAGAAATAATACCGAAATAATTGTCGGTTCTTGTTTCGACGATTGATTACACAGCACTCAAGTTCCGTGATTTTCATTGTAGGTTATTCCTTATACTTTGTCATTTATAATTTATAACACTACCGATTTTTATTGCTGTACGACAAACGATAAGTTTACAGTAAGTATTTCAATAGAAGTAGAAAGTTTTCAACAAAATATTGATTTACTCTAAGTTGGTTAAATAAATATAAATATTTTGTGTGCTACTGTTTAGAGGATCAAGTGTTATGTCTTTCTATATGAAAATACAGAGTGTGTAGGTAGAATGTCCTTGTGAAAGAAAAAATTCTGTATCTACATACATGTATTTCTTCGAAAATTGTTAAAATATGTTGATAATTAAGTACATGACAAACATCATGACGCGAAGTGACTGTTCTTGGTGTCATCGAAACGCCAGTGTCGTTTATAACGTACTATAAGGTAAACGAAATAAATTTTTCAAAAAATTTACGAAGGTATAAACATAGACATAAATCTGCAAGGTTTGGATATTTCAAAAGAAATGGTTGAGTATGTAGTAGTCGAAAAAATATTATATACACCACGGCAGCAAAGTGTCTTTATCGACCTCGTTCGCTTGCTCACCGCGGCTTCGCCTTGGCTCGCAATTTGCAAACTCGTTTGATAAAGTGCCACTTTGCCACCTTGGTACATAAATAACTAGAAATCCAGAATGTAAAAGAATTTCGCATCTTGCAATTTTTTATTGAAGAAAAGGCCACAGTTTAAGAAAATATCATAAAAGTTTATTTCTTTTGAAACCGGTATGAAGTTAGCAATAACTTTCAGCAATAAAAAAATTCTAAAATAATACCAAAACAGTTTCAGTATTTATGTATTAGTATAAAAATCTATTAATTAAGTAATATTCAATAACTTAAAATGAATATTTTTAGAAACTGATTCGAAATTGACCTAATCAAGTAATGTTGCGCGAGGCGTACTCAACTTTTTCAAAAATGACAGCGTTGTCCTATTTTTAAATCAAATATTTTTAGACGAAAATAATCTATCAATAAGGGGCTTTTGATAGTGTAGAAACAATCTCGTTCTCGTTCTATAAATGAGCTATGGAAGAAAGGGCGCTTAAAAACTCACCCTGTATAAGTAGAAAAAAAAAAAACAATTGAATCACCGACCTCCTTTGGCTTTTTGTAGGGGAAAAATAGGGCTCCAAGATTACGTAATTCTAGTTGGGGGTGGGAGAGGCAGTTGTAATTTTGGAGCAATTTGGGGCAAGGTTTTAAAAGAGAAACAAAAAAAAAACAACCGAACCTCTTATTGATTGTGCTGATTGCTTTGATAAAAAAAACACAGGAGACTAGGCAATTCGATTTTGATACGTTTAGAAAAAAACAATTGAATTAATGATCTCCTTTGGCATTCGCAAAAAACAATTGAATCACTGCGACAGTTATTGATTTGTGAGCAAATGATTTTGTAGGAGAAAAAATAGAGCTCTGAGATTAAATAATTCGAGTTGTGGGGGGGGTCGTAATTTTGGCACAAAAAAAAAGTTAAGCGATTCGATTTTCAACTGTTTCGGTAAATTAAAAAAAAAACAATTGAATTACTGCGACAGTTATTGATTTGCGAGCAAATGATTTTGTAGGAGAAAAAATAGAGCTCTGAGATTAAATAATTCGAGTTGTGGGGGGGTCGTAATTTGGGCACAAAAAAAAAGTTAAGCGATTCGATTTTCAACTGTTTCGGTAGATTTAAAAAAAAAAACAATTGAATTACTGCGACAGTTATTGATTTGTGAGCAAATGATTTTGTAGGAGAAAAAATAGAGCTCTGAGATTAAACAATTCGAGTTGTGGGGGGGTCGTAATTTTGGCACAAAAGAAAAAGTTAAGCGATTCGATTTTCAACTGTTTCGGTAGATTTAAAAAAAAAAACAATTGAATCACTGCGACAGTTATTGATTTGCGAGCAAATGATTTTGTAGGAGAAAAAATAGAGCTCTGAGATTAAATAATTCGAGTTGTGGGGGGGGGGTCGTAATTTTGGCACAAAAAAAAGTTAAGCGATTCGATTTTCAACTGTTTCGGTAAATTAAAAAAAAAACAATTGAATTACTGCGACAGTTATTGATTTGTGAGCAAATGATTTTGTAGGAGAAAAAATAGAGCTCTGAGATTAAATAATTCGAGTTGTGGGGGGGGGGGTCGTAATTTTGGCACAAAAAAAAGTTAAGCGATTCGATTTTCAACTGTTTCGGTAGATTTAAAAAAAAACAATTGAATCACTGCGACAGTTATTGATTTGTGAGCAAATGATTTTTGTAGGAGAAAAAATAGAGCTCTGAGATTAAATAATTCGAGTTGTGGGGGGGGGGTCGTAATTTTGGCACAAAAAAAAAGTTAAGCGATTCGATTTTCAACTGTTTCGGTAAATTAAAAAAAAAACAATTGAATTACTGCGACAGTTATTGATTTGTGAGCAAATGATTTTGTAGGAGAAAAAATAGAGCTCTGAGATTAAACAATTCGAGTTGTGGGGGGGAGTCGTAATTTTGGCACAAAGAAAAAGTTAAGCGATTCGATTTTCAACTGTTTCGGTAGATTTTCAAAAAAACAATTGAATCGCCGGTTTCGGAAGAAATGGTTGAATTATTGCGACAGTTACTGACTTAGTCCGAGTGATTTTTTTGGGCTGAGCTGATTTCTTGAAATTGAAACAAAAAAGAAACTGCGCAATTCGATTCTCAACAATTAATCGGCAGATTAAAAAAAAAGCAATTGAATCGCCGTTTTCCTTTGGCTTTCGCAAAAAAAATAAAACAACTGACCGCAGGTGATTTTTTTGGAAAAGAAAAAAAAAACAATTGAACCTCTTATTCGTTGAACTGATTTCCTCAGAATTTTACAAAAAAACTACGCGATTCGATTTTCAACAGTTTTGGGCAGATTTAAAAAAACAACTGAATCACCGATTTCCTTTGGATTTCGGTGGTGATTTTACGACCTTGCGAACTGCAATTTTCTTGAAAGAAAAGAGGGGGGGGGGGGCGAGAGATTACGCAATTCGAGTTGTACTTTGCAAGCAGCTAAAGACAATAACTGGCGATTTTGAAAAAAGCAAGAATCAGAGATGTGGCGGACGGAGGTATTAGGGCGATCGATAAGATTTCGGCGATCGAAAACCATACAGGGGGATACACCCTCGCGATCGGGGACGGGGGGACCCCGAATTTCTTCGGGGAATTTCCGGCCGGAAAGGATAAGTCGGGCGCGATGCTGGAAGCCTCCGCGGCGGTTTAAGACAAGACAATGGAGGACGCAAAAAACAAAATGGCGTCCGAAAAACGCGAACACCAATAAACGCGAGAAGTCCTAATTGGAAGAGGGCGAGCGGCGCATTTTTTCGTCGATAAGCGGCGCCGTTGTTTACCAAATAGAACGCCATAAATATAGCCAGCAATCGCAAGAAAATATGCGCGCCGATAACGGGGAATCTTTGTTTTAAAAAAGCAGAGGCATAAGCGAGTGTAAAAATACACTCAGCACGCGGAGGCGATTAATTAATCGCACCGATTCGATTTTTCGATGCTTCTTTTGTTTCGACTCGCCACCGATGATGCTTTACTTACCAGAAAAATCCATAATTCTTCGGGTTGCTTGAAACAACTGAACGGTGGTAATAAGTAATACAAAAAACTGCACACAGAACTGCACACAGAAATAATAACGTCGTTGCTTCTTGAATGCGATGTGAAGGGCTTTTAATGGTGTAATAATAACAGTCGGACATTTTGCTGCTGCTGCTTCCCTTCGTTCGTTTTGCGGTTCAAACGCGGACGCGTCGGGATGCACCGGCTCTTGCAGATGCATCTAGAATGCCGTGGGACGTAAGTCGGAGCTGTTGGACGACGCTGGTGCAGCACCAGAAGCGGAAAGCACCTCACGACGGATCCCGCCGGTAACTGGCTGGCGAGTACAAGATGCACCGAAATTTTGCGGCAAATGGCGACGTTGGCGTCGCTGCACCGCGGACCGACCACCGTACGCATAGCAACAATAAACTTTAACACTAAATTTGTTGTAACAACCGACGGCCTGCGAAGCCGACCGAGCCAAGGGTATATTGATCTTGTGTGCGCGTTGCACTATCAACTGTTTGAAAAAAGTGCAGTTGCAATTGTTCGTCTTCGTTGCACTCGCGGCACATGCGATCTGAGGCGGCGACGGCGACGCACGCCGTGACCGACAGAGCAACTAGATGGACGGAAATAATTCCTCCCTAACTGACACGCAGTAAGTCCAGAAAATATCCGTACACTTTATTATACAGAGCGAACAAAACCAACCCACCTCAATTTAGAACAAGTTACGCAATCATCAGACGTTTCGTCTCCATGTTGTCACCTTCAGACTTACTTTGTCATCTAGTAGTAACTCCTCCCTAGCACGTAGCACAGCAAGTAGTAAGTCAAGAAAAAAAAACGCAGATTTTATATACAGAGAGAACGAAACCAATCCACCATGAATGACTTAGAACAAGTTACGCAATCATCAGACGTTTCGTCACCATGCAGTCACCTTCAGACTTACTTTGTCATCTAATAATAACTCCTCCCTAGCACGTAGCACAGCAAGTAGTAAGTCAAGAAAAAAAAACGCAGATTTTATATACAGAGAGAACGAAACCAATCCACCATGAATGACTTAGAACAAGTTACGCAATCATCAGACGTTTCGTCACCATGCAGTCACCTTCAGACTTACTTTGTCATCTAATAATAACTCCTCCCTAGCACGTAGCACAGCAAGTAGTAAGTCAAGAAAAAAAAAACGCAGATTTTATATACAGAGAGAACAAAACCAATCCACCACGAATGATTTAGAACAAGTTACGCAATCATCAGACGTTTCGTCTCCATGCAGTCACCTTCAGACTTACTTTGTCATCTAATAATAACTCCTCCCTAGCACGTAGCACAGCAAGTAGTAAGTCAAGAAAAAAAATCGCAGATTTTACATACAGAGAGAACAAAACCAATCCACCACGAATGATTTAGAACAAGTTACGCAATCATCAGACGTTTCGTCTCGATGCAGTCACCTTCAGACTTACTTTGTTATCTAAAAATAGTTTGTCCCTAATAAACACGGCAAAATTTTGAACTATACAATACGTTGCAAAACATTGTCTGTTCGCGGGAATCTCAACAGATGGCGGCGCTGATTGTAGACCGCGCAAATTTTACTTGAATATTCCATCAACAGATGGCGCCGAATGGAATCGCAGCTCAAAATAAAAGGGAACGAGAAAATTTCTCGCGCTGCTTCGTGATTCAACATCGTTCACGGGGATAGATGGCGCTGCCTGTGAAACTGGCGCTTATTGCGATTACGGTTTAAATAGCGACTAGAAATCAAAAGAGAGAATATTGTCCGCTCGCGCTGGAAACTTCAAAAGATAGATCGCTGATAGAACGTGCATATTTGAATTTAAAAAGTTAAGTTGAATAGTCTATCGACAGATGGCGCTGAACGGAATCACAGCTTAAAATAAAGCATAGGAATGAAAGCGACCGCAAAAACGAATTATCTCTCGCGTCGCGTCGTCGTCGGTTCGTGATTCAACACTGTAGGATACTGTTCACGGGAAACCCGACAGATGGCGCTGACTATAAAACTCGCAGATTCCGAAATTACTCTCATACTAATATTCTATCTATACAGATGGCACTGAATGGATTACAGTTTAAATTGCGAGTAGAAATCAAAAGAGAAAAGGATACTCTCTGTTCGCTGGAATCTCAAAAGATGACGCTGCATATTTGACTTAGAAAAAATTAACTTGAATATTCTATCAAAAAAATGGCGCTGAACGGAATCACAGCTTAAAATAAAGCGTAGAAATGAAAGCGACCGAAAAACGAAATTATTTCTGGCGCCGCTAGTGATTCAATAGGAAACCCAACAGATGGCGCTGGCTGTAAAACTCGAAATTTCCGAAATTACTCTCATGCTAACGTCAATATTTTATCAAGAGTGTGAATGTTATTACAGTTTAAATAACCAGTAGAAATCAAAAGAGACAAGGATACTGTCCGTTCACAGGAATCTCAAAAGGTGGTGCTGATTGTAGAACATGTAAAAAAAATTAACTTGAATATTCCATCAATAGATGGCGCTGAACGGACTCACAGCTTAAAATAAAGCGTAGAAATGAAAGCCACTAAAAAAACAAAATTATTTCTTCCGCCGCTCTGTGATTCAACAGGAAACCCAACAGATGGCGTTGACTGTAAAACTAGCAACTTCCGAAATTACTCTCATGCTAACGTCAATATTTAAACAACAGATGGCGCTGAATGCGATTACAGTTTAAATAGCCAACAAAAATCAAAAGAGAGAAGGTTATTGTCCGTCCGCTCAAATGATGGCGCTGATTGTAGAACGCGCATATTCGACCTAAAAAAATGAACTTTAATATTCTCTCAAGAGATGGCGCTGCATGGGATTACAGCTTAAAAGTAAAAGCGATGGAGAAAACGAAATTATTTCTCGCGTTGCTTCGTGATTCACCATTGCAAGATACTGTTCACAGGAAATCCGATAGATGGTGCAGACTGTGAAACTCGCAACTTCCGAAATTACTGTCATGCTAACGTCAATATTTTATCAACAGGTGGCGCTGAATATGATTACAGTTTGAATAATGAGTAGAAATCACAAGAGAGAAGAATACTGTCCGTTCGTTGGAATCTCAAAAGATGGCGCTGATTTTAGAACGCGCATATTTGACTTTAAAAAATATCTTGAATATTCTATCACTAGACGGCGCCGCTTCATGATTCAACATTGTAAGACACTGTTCACGGGAAACCCGACACACGACACCCGACACGGCGCGGCGCTAACTGTCAATCTCGTAACTTCCGAAATTACACTCATGCTGACGTCAGTACATATTTTATCTACAGATGGCGCTGAATGTGATTACAGTTTAAATAGTGAGTAGAAACCAAAAGAAAGAATAATACTGTCCATTCGCTGGATTCTCAAAAGATGGCGCTGGTTGTAGAACGCGCATATTGGACTCTGATCTTATCCAGCGCCATCTGTACCTCTTTTGTATCGAAAATCCGTCCAAATTCTCTTTTGTTTGCTTCGCTATTGTTCGCGATTTGTTTGTTAACTTGAATGTTCTATCAACAGATGGCGCTGAACGGGAGCACAGCCTAAAATAACAGCGATCGAGAAAATGAACTTATTTCTTGCGATGCTAAGTGATTCAACATTTCAAGATAGTGTTTACAGAAAGCTCAACAGATGGCGCTGAATGGGATTACAGTTTAAAATAAAGCATGGGAATAAAAGCGACCCAAGAGACGAAAGTTAAACATCCGATGAATCGATTTTTGTTTTAAATTTTGGATTTAGTTTTTCTCTGAATTTTTGAAGCCATGATGAGGGGGGATGTCAGTCTTTTGTTTCTATTACACAAAGTCTAGTGGATTCTTGTAACGAAAATCCATCCAATTTTCCTTTGTTCGCTTCGCTATTGTTCGCGAGTTGTTTGTTAACTTGAATGTTCTATCAACAGATGGCGCTGAATGCTTAAAATAAAGCACAAGAATAAGAGCGTTCGAGAAAGTTAAACATCCGATGAATTGATTTTTGTTTTTAAAATTTAATAATAATAATAAAAATCAATCCAATTCTTTTTTGTTTGCTTCGATTTTGTTTACGAGCACTTATTTTTCGTTTAATTTCTTGTTTTACTTTGTTTTTTTTCGGGGGGGGGGGATTAACTAAAACAATTGAGGAACCAATTTCTCTTGAGTTTCCGTTGTCAAAAAACATTTTGTTTAAAATCGAACAAATGCGCTGATTTCAAAGCAGAACAATTCTCAGCTTTATATACGACTATAAAGTTAAACATCCGATGAACAGTTTTTTTAATTTTGGATTTAGTGTTTTCTTTGAATTTATTTTTTAAGGCATTAGGGGGGTCGTCCGTAACAAATATCATTTTTTGTTTCTGTTACCCCAAATCCTAAAGCCTTTTCTTTGTACTAAAAATCGACCCAATTTTGTTTTTGTTTGTTTCGCTTTTGTTCGCGAGCACTTATTTTTCGTTCAATTTTTTTTTTACTTTGTGTTTTTTTTTGGGGATTAACAAAACGATTGACCAACCAATTTCTCTTGATTTTCCGTTGAGAAGAAACAGTTCGTTTAAAATCGAACGGATGGCGCTGACGACAAAGCAGAACAATCCTCAGCTTTATACGACTATAAAGTTAAACATCCGACTAACTGTTTTTTTTTTTAATTTTGGATTTAGTTTTTTTTTTCTGAATTATTGAAGCTATTATGAGGGGGGGGGCTTCATAATAAAAATCGTTCTTTGTTTCTATTACTCAAATTCCAAAGCATTTTTCTAACTAAAAATCGGCCCAATTTTTTTTGTTCGCGAGCACTTATTTTTCGTTTTTTTTTACTTTGTGTTTTTGGGATTAACTAAAACAACTGTCGACTGTCTCTTGATTTTCTGTTGTGATAAAAATACAGTTTGAACAGATGGCGCTGATTACATATAATGCAGAAGAATTTTCAGCTTTATGCGACTATCAAGTTAAACATCCGATGAACTGTTTACTTCTTTTTTTAATTTTGGATTTAGTTTTTCTCTGAGGTAACCTCTAAAGAGTGGCGTGTCATTAGGGGGTCCGGCACAAAAACCTGATCGTCTTTTGTTTCTATAGTTCGTTTTTGAAGGGAACGCTTCTTTTTAACTTTATATTACATACTTTATTTCGTTACTTTACGATTTATATCCTGAAAAGAACGCACAGAATATCTAAAATTAGGAACGCAACAAGCACGCACACGCAAGCACGAATTTACATCGTGTCCCTCTTCTTTGATCTTCAGAAAGTAAATTCTTTAAAACTGCAAGGCGAGCGGTGCCCCGGCGAGATGAACTCACGGGCAGCAAGCAGAAGGAGGAGAAGAAGAAGAAAAAGAAGAGCGCAGTTTGCGAGAGTCCGTTACCGGACTGACCAGTTAGAAAATGTTCATTACATTATTACAGTAATTTTTATAGACCTACCCCTTTCGTTCGGGCGCGTTTTTATTGTCGCGAGTCGCCCATTCAAATCGGCCGGGAGCAGCGGGGCATCGCATTTTTACGACTTTTCGCACCGATCGAAAGTAAAAATCGCAGCGGAAGAACGGGAAATATTTTTCCAGGAGCGCGCGCGACCGTTAAAACCGGGTGGCGGCCGTTTTCGCGGCCATTTTGAACGCCGGTTCCCATGAAAACGAGTTTCGAAAATTTTTAAATCTTCAGTTTCATGCAAGAAATAACGAAACGCATTACAAGAAGAAAAAAACAACGTGGTTCAAGTTAAACATCCGATGAACCGATTTTTATTTTTTGCGTTTAGTTTTCGCCAACTGTAGCTTCTCGAAATCATTGAACAAAGACGTACTAATTCCGTCGAATTCTTAATGGTTTACACAAAACTCGACAGATGGCATGGATTAGAGCAGAGTTTAAAATACATTTTAGAAAACAAATCGTCAAGAAAAAGCGGAATTTCTGCGCTAATTTGTTTTGAATCGAGAGCAACACTTGTAGGCAGGCGGTTACTGAACGCGAAACTAAGCTAAGCTGAGCGAAGTTAAGTTTTTTGAAAATTAGATCCAGCGTAATTTTACGCGGACGTGGCAACTAAACTAAGCGAAGCGAAGTTAGGATAAAATAATATTTATCTTCGCTCGGTTGCCTCATCCGCGTAAGATTACGTTGGATCTAATTAAAAAAAAAAAAAAACTTAGTTTCGCTCAACTTAGCTTCGCTTCGCGCGCAGTGGCCGCCCGGCCTAATGCATTTCAAAAACTAAAAATCACATAGTACTGTTAGAATTAATTTTAACATCAAATTTGCGTGTTTCAAATGTTACTGCCATCTGTTGAGATTGAGTCCCAAAAACTCAACTTAAAACGAAAAATAAGTGCCCGTGAACAAAACCGAAGCAAACAAAAAAAATTGCATTGATTTTTATACTTAGTACAACAAAAAAAGTCGTTAGAATTAGGACAACACAAACAAAAGACGAATTTTATGGCTTCGAAAATTCCAAAATTAACAAAAATCAATTCATCGGATGTTTAACCTTCGTTTTCTCGATTGTTCTTAATCATCTGCTTTATTATTCTAGGCTGTGAACCCATTCAGGGCCATCTGTTGATAAATCATTCAAGTTAACAATTGAATGAATTTTCGATACAAAAAAGACACTGAACTTTGTGTAATAGAAACAAAAGACAATTTTTACAACTGACCTCCCACTCACAATGGATTTAACTAAATCCTAAATTTAAAACAAAAATCAATTGTTCGAACGTTAAACTTTCGTTTTTTCGATCGATTCCTATTCCTTTCATTTTCTTTATTTTAAACTGCGATCCCATTCAGCGCCATCTGTTGAGTTTTCTGTAAACAGTATCTTGCAATGTTGAATCACGAAGCAGCGCAGCGCGAGAAATAATTTCATTTTCTCGATCGCTTTTATTTTATTAAGCTGTCATCCCGTTCAACGCCATCTGTTGATAGAACATTCAAGTTATTTTTTTAAGTAAAATATGCGCTTAAAATAAAGCGTAGAAATGAAGGCCACTATAAAAACAAAATTATTTCTTCCG
The DNA here is from genome assembly GCA_958336345.1 of Dorcus parallelipipedus. Classification (NCBI taxonomy): domain Eukaryota; kingdom Metazoa; phylum Arthropoda; class Insecta; order Coleoptera; family Lucanidae; genus Dorcus; species Dorcus parallelipipedus. Next base: position 44,129,715 of record OY284480.1, on the reverse strand, counting down.
TCGCTATGTGATTCAACGGGAAACCCAACAGATGGCGTTGACTGTAAAACTCGCAACTTCCGAAATTACTCTCATGCTAACGTCAATATTTAAACAACAGATGGCGCTGAATGCGATTACAGTTTAAATAGCCAACAAAAATCAAAAGAGAGAAGGTTATTGTCCGTCCGCTCAAATGATGGCGCTGATTGTAGAACGCGCATATTCGACCTAAAAAAATTAACTTGAATATTCTATCAAGAGATGGCGCTGCATGGGATTCTTTATTTTAAACTGCGATCCCATTCAGCGTCATCTGTTGAGTTTTCTGTGAACAGTATCTTGCAATGTTGAATCACGAAGCAGCGCAGCGCGAGAAATAATTTCATTTTCTCGATCGCTTTTATTTTAAGCTGTGATCCCGTTCAACGCCATCTGTTGATAGAACATTCAAGTTATTTTTTTAAGTAAAACATGCGCTTTCAACAGTCAGCGCAACCTTTTGAGATTCCAGCGAACGAACACTATTCTTCTCTCTTTTGATTTCTACTCGCGTTATTTAAACAGTAATCGTATTCAGCGCCATCTGTTGATAAAATTTTGACGTAGCATGAGAGTAATTTCGGAAGTTGCTAGTTTCACACTCAGCGCCATCTGTCGGGTTTCCCATCAACAGTATCTTGCAGTCTTGAATCACGAAGCAGGGCGAGAAATAATTTCGTTTTCTCGATCGCTTTTATGTTAAGCTGTGATTCCACTCAGCGCCATCTGTTGATAGAATATTCAAGTAAAATTTGCGCGTCCTACAACTAGGTTACAATCAGCGCCGTCTGTTGAGATTCGACAGACGGAGCTGGATTAGAACAGAGTTTGGATACGGTTTAAAAATAAAATCGACCAAAAACCAGATAATTTTTTCGGAAATTAAACATCACACAAATCACACAAACTATTGTTGAAGGAAATGTCAACAGATGACGCTGATATTTAAAAAGCGCAAATTTGATGTTAAAATCAATTTTAAAAAACTCGTTGCGAGTTGAATTTGATTGCAACGGTCAAAAATCAACCGCGAGATGTCGCGATTCTAAGCTGCCCTGAAAATTAATAACTTGTTGTTTTTCATTGGTTGATTGTCTTTTATTTTATTTTTTTGTAATAACGAACAAATAACTTCCATTACGTCAAAATTTAACTACAAGATATTGGAATAGCTACACGAAAATATACGAGTTGTTTTTGGTTTTCTTTTTTTTAATTTTAATTTATTATTTTTTTTGTTGTCGTTTAGTTTTTGCTTTCTCTTAACTATCACTTTTACAGTTTCAATCTGACATCTTTATTTAGTGAATTTTATTGGATAACTAAATCCAAAATTTAAACCAAAAATCAATTCCTCGAGTATTTCGTTTTTTCGATCGCTTTTTTTCCTATTCCTTTTATTTTCTTTATTTTAAGCTGCGATCTCATACAGCGCCATCTGTTGAATTTCCTGTGAACAGCATCTTGCAACATCGAATCACGGAGCAGCGCGAGAAAGATTTTCTCGATCGATTTTATTTTAAGCTGTGATCCCGTTCAACGTCATCTGTTGATAGAACATTGAAGTCAATTTTTCTTAAGTAAAATATGCGTTTTCTACAATCAGCGCCACCTTTTGAGATTCCAGCGAACGAACACTATTCTTCTCTCTTTTGATTTCTACTCGCTATTTAAACAGTAATCGCATTCAGCGCCATCTGTTGATAAAATATTGACATAGTAATTAGTGGCTAGTTTTACAGATGGCGCCAACTGTCGGGTTTCCCATGAACAGTATCTTGCAGTGTTAAATCACGAAGCAGCGGCAGCATGAGAAATGATTTCGTTTTCTCGATTGCTTTTATTTTAAGCTGTGATTTCATTCAGCGCCATCTATTGTCAGAATATTCAAGTAAAATTTTCGCGTTCTAGAATCAGCGCCATCCTTTGAGATTCAGCAGATGGCGAGACAAGAGTTTAAAAAACGAATTGATTTTTTTGGACTAACTCATTTTGAATCTATAGAGAAAATACTCAATACGTCGAAAATTTAAATTAACACAAAATAGTGTTGAAGGAAATCTCAACAGATGGCGCTGATATATAAAACCGCAAAATTGATCAATTAAAAACATTTCGCGAGATGTCGCGACCGTAAGCTGTTGTGAAAATTAATATTTTAGCAACAGGTGGCGCTGAATGAGATTTCGTTTTAAATAACGCGCAGAAACAGAAGCGATCAAAAATGAAATACTCTTGCGCCAGTTCGCGCGAAACAAGTTCAATTTACATCACAGAATTAAACGTTGAAAAATACCTCCTGTTCACGGGAATCTCAACAGATGGCGCTGCTAGTAAAAAGCGCAAATTCGACTTTATAAAAATTAACACTAATATTCTAATATTCAACAGGTGGCGCTGAAATGAGAAAATAAAGCGATCGAAAAAAAAGCCAAATTATTTTTCGCGCTACTTCGTGAATCAAAATTTAAAAAATTATACATCGGAAAATGTAGATCACGGGAAACTCAACAAATGGCGCTGACTGTAAGACAAAACTCGCGAATTCGAAATCGCTCTCGTGTTACCGTTAATGTTGACAGATGGGGTTGAACGCGATTACAATTTAAAGTTTAAATAACCCGCAGAATCAAAGCGATCCAAAGAAAAAAATACTGTTCACGAGAATCAAATCACGTTTCATCAACAGATGGCGCTGAACACGATTACAGTTTAAGCCGACCAAAAAAATTATCTTTAACGCCCATTCGAATATCAAGTGAAACGCCCTGTAGGTACATATACACAAAAAAGATAATAGTTCCAAAGTACCGTTCACGGAAATCTCAACAGATGGCGCTCACTGTTGACAGACGGCGCAAATTTAAAATTACTCTCACGTTAACAACGGTCCTTAATACTTTAACAACAGACACCGCTGAATGTGAGTATCAAATCAAAGCCATTAAAAATCTATTTTGCGCTTCTTCGTGAACAATGTGAAACGCCCTTTACACTTAAGGAATGAATAACCGCGAGATACTGTTCACGAAAATCACAATAGATGGCGCTGACGTGAAATGCGCACGATTTCTACATAAATTACTTCGTGTTAACGTTAGTATTTTATCAACAGATGGCGCTGAACGCGATTACAGTTTAAATAACGCGCAGGAATCAAAGCGACCAAAAAAAGATTTTTTTTGCGCTTTCTCGTGAATAAAATTAAACGTCCTCTGTTCATAAGAAATTAATAATCGCATAATCCTGTACAACGCCCAATTTCGAAATTACTCCCTCGTAAATGTCATTAGTTTATCAACAGATGGGGCACTGAAAACTAAAAATAATTGCCCAGTTTTTCTTCAACGTCTTTAAATAAATGCCTCCTATCCGAGTGGCCTTCTTTTGTTTATCTCATTGACGATAATTTGGAAATTTGGTCCTTCCAACCGGATAAAATCCATGCACACAAATTAATTGTCTCGAACTTCAAAGTACATAAAAATATATGTAATATGAAACAGAACAAAAAAAAAGAACGCCGAGCGGAATTTATAAATTTGGTCCTTCCAAAATCAAAACTTCACGTGTATGAATCGGACCTGTGATCGGACGCAGATACTTATCGAAAAAAAAAAATCGGAAACGACCCTTCAGTGTAGATAAAAAGAAAGTCAAATAGAATCTACGAATTTGGTCCTTCGAGCCGGATAGAATTGTTTCAAAAGGCCCCACAACTTAAGCGTCCAATCACGAAGTTATTAAGTAAAACGATCGAAGGCGAGGAAAACGTAATCCTCGATGACGTTTGGTTTTTCATTCTACGGAGAAATTATAAACGCCATCTCTACGAATCGGATGCAAATAAGCATTGAAGAAAAAAATTGGCGGCGGCGCTTCAACGTAAATAAAAAGAAAGTGTAACAGGATCTACGAATTTGGTCCTCCGAACCGGATAGAATTGATTCAAAGGTCTCTACATCTTAAGCGTCCAATTATGCACTTGTTAAATAAAATGGCCGAAGGCGAGGAAAACGAGTCTACGTAAACCTCGATCATGTTTTGTTTTCAATCAAATTCGGTTTTGCGTCTTACTGAGAAATAAAAACGGCACCTGTTTGAATCGGATGCAAATACTCGTTGAAAAAGAAAATTCACTGTCTACAAGAAGAAAGTAAAACAGAATCTATGAATTTGGTCCTTCGAACCGGATAGAATTGATTCAAAGGTCTCTACGTCTTAAGCGTCCAATTATGCACTTGTTAAATAAAATGGCCGAAGGCGAGGAAAACGAGTCTACGTAAACCTCGATCATGTTTTGTTTTCAATCAAATTCGGTTTTGCGTCTTACTGAGAAATAAAAACGGCACCTGTTTGAATCGGATGCAAATACTCGTTGAAAAAGAAAATTCACTGTCTATAAGAAGAAAGTAAAACAGAATCTATGAATTTGGTCCTTCGAACCGGATAGAATTGATTCAAAGGTCTCTACATCTTAAGCGTCCAATTATGCACTTGTTAAATAAAATGGCCGAAGGCGAGGAAAACGAGTCTACGCAAACCTCGATTATGTTTTGTTTTCAATCAAATTCGGTTTTGCGTCTTACCGAGAAATAAAAACGGCACCTGTTTGAATCGGATGCAAATACTCATTGAAAAAGAAAATTCACTGTAAATAAGAAGAAAGTAAAACAGAATCTACGAATTTGGTCCTTCGAACCGGATAGAATTGATTCAAAAGTGTCTACATCTTAAGCGTTTAAGACGATCGAAATTGCGTAATTGCCTCCATCTGGGCAACCACCACAGATTATTATGTATTTTCATTCTTTTTTGCGTATTTTATTCAAAGATCTTCTTCATCCCGGAAATTTCCAAACTTTCTCCCCGCGTGAACAACCCTCGTAAATACGAGTTTACGTAATTTTCGCGTGCGGTCAATTAATACCGGCGGCGGCGGCGGCCCAGTTCGGGGCGCACGCAAAAACAATCGCCGGCCGGCGAAGAGGCGACCGACGCGCGCGCGCATCCCTGGAAATTCGGTAATGAGGGGCAATTTGAATACGGGCAACGTCCGAAAAAGCGCGTCCGCGAAGGGGGTCAACGTACGCGTAGGATCCGCCGCGTATAAGAATGGACGCGTATAGTAAAAGGGTGGCAAAAGGGTGGCTCGTAGAGGGGGTGCGTGTCTGGTGCTGTGTCTAGACTGGAAGATGCCTTGATCAATACCCGAGGTCATTGCCACCGCTTGTGGGCCCGGACGAAACACCGCCACTGCGGAAGATCCGACGTTTCCACCTAAAATTCCCGACGCACACACACGTGAATTATGGCGGGGCCCCCTTTCTACCTGCCCCGCCGTGGCTCGGTTATTTAACCGAAAATTAAGTTCGCGAACCTAACAGATTAAATATTGTATCTACCTATTTGATGAAATGGGGCCACCAAAAATTTATTTCGAAATGCATGTTTTTTTCAGCAAATATCTTTTATACTACTTTAATCTATAAAGAACTGGACGAGCGTTAACTTTATTTTTTCAAATGGAAACCTCCAATTTGTTTTTACATTTTTAGATTCTGCTCAAAATTTTACACACTTTACATATAACTTTTTTTTAAATTTTGACTTTTGTGATTTTTATTCGGCGGCAGTCTCTTTTCTTTTCATAAAAAGATAGACAATTAAAATCTAAATAGGAAACGGTCTTTTATTATTTTAATCTATACTCATTTGTTGGTTATTCTTTATTTGTCGGTTTTTTTTTACGTTTTTAGTTCAACAAACGTCGGTCATTGCATCTGTCAACTTGACAAATAAAAGCACTTTATAGACTGTCAATCTCACGGTTTCACAAATAATGTCACTTAACTTTAATCATCCATCGATTAAGAATAATCATTCCTATACCTTCAACACATGTAACCATGGCAACGTTTACTTTTAACGGATGATTAAATTTAAGTAGCGTTTGTGAAATCCGCCATCAATCTGATGTCTGTTTGAAGACTAAAATTAACTCGAAGTAAAGAAGGAAAATTGTAAATTATTTTTACACCATCTGCACTATTTGTTGACCTTGACTTAAGATTAACTTCACCGTTCATTAAAAAGTTTCTATAAGTGACCATGAATTAACTCGAAAGAAAAAAAAAAGGAACGTTCTTGTTTATTTTCACACTGTCTTCACTAGTTGACCTTGACTTAAGATTACTTTTACTGTTCATTAAAAATATTTTTTTATTACAACGCTGTTAACACTGATTTGTTTAAAAGTAAACTTTAAGCTCAAAAAAGAAAAGAAGAAAAATGTACACTATCTTCACTATTTGACCTTGACTTCATGATTAACTTTGCTGTTCAACAAACACTTTTAATAATAATAATAATGTAATGATGTTTCTGTGGCCTTCAACTGGTTTGAAAGTAAATGTGAAGAAAAATAGCTCAGAATTAAAGAATAGAAAAAAATAATAATTTTTTTACACTATTCGATCTTGAGTTAAAGATTAAATTTGCTGTCTTAATTAGGAACTTTCTTTAATAATGCTGCCAAATGACCTTGAATTGGTATAAAACTAAATTTTAAGTTAAAAAATAAGTCAAGAATGAAAATAAAGAAATATCAATATTTTATTTTACACAATCTTCATTGTTTGACCTTGACTTCAAGACAAATTATGCTGTCACTAAAAACTTTCTATAATGATGATGCCCTGTGATCTTGAGATGGTTGCAAAGTAAAGTTAAAGTTCAAAGATAACTTAAAAAATGAAAAGAAGACAAAATTATAGACTTTGTATTAAACTATATTCCATATTTGACCTTGATTTCGAGATTAACTTTTGTGTTCTCTATGACAATGACGCAAGGAGGCCTTGAATTAATTTTAACGTGAATTTAAAGATCAAGGAGATCAAGAAAAAATGCAGAGAGGAAAAACGTAGAATTATTTTTACACTGTCTTCACTATTTGAGCTTGATTTCAAGATTAGCTTTGCTGTGTTTCATAACAACGTTCCAAAGTGACCTTGAATTGGTTTTAACATAAATTTCAAGATTAGAGAACTCAAAAAAACGAGAAGAAAAATTAGATTTTTTTCTACACTGTCTGCACAATTTGATCTCGTCTTCAAGACAAACTTTGCCGTCTATTACAAACTTTTTATGTGAAGTGACCCTGTATTGGTTTTAAAGATCAAAAATATCTAAAAAAAAAAAATGAAAGGAAGGAAAAGTTTTTACACTTTCTTCACTATTTGACCTTGACTTCAAGATTAATTTTGCTGTTCACTATAATGAAGCTGTCTTGTGATCTTGGATTGATATCAATGTAAATTTAAAACTCAAAAATAACTGAAGATTTTTATGTTAGGATTTCATTTTATTAATTTCATTGTTTTGTATCTTTATTTGTGTTAAGTAAATAAATATTGTTATTTGCGGAAACACAGCGAAAAATTGGATTAACTGTAGCCAGATATGCCATTAAAAATAAGCAATTATTAATAATAGGAAAACTAAAAGAAACAGGTATAGGGCATTGTAATACTATTCGATGTAGAATTTGATTCCACATCTGATGATGTAAAAACATACAGGATGTTCCTTTTAAGAAAATTGAGTTTTGGGCAGTTAAACATAATGATATTGGACACCATATTGTAACCATCCTGTGATTTTTTTTTTTTGGGATAACTACTATATGATTTGAAAGCCTGAAGATTGTACTATCAAACGATATACAACTTGAAACTTGAAATTTGAAAGTGTCATAGATATAATTTTTTAAAAGGAAGGTTGCCCAAACTTTTCATTAAAGAAATTTAAAGATACATATCTCAAAATCTGTTACATTTAGGCATAGAGAAGTCTTAACATATTTTATTTTATTTTTTATATTTATTTTCATTTAAAATAAAAAGTTCATGGCAATTTCCCGTATAACCGGAAGTAATGAAAGAGTGAAAATATTTTACGCGGAAAGATCACTATGTCTTAGGGCAGTGCACCAACATTCAGAATTTTTGTATATTTCCTTCCCTATAATATTTTTATAGACCACTCTATTTGGGAGACTCTGTATTGTGTATCGAATAATTTATCGATATTTTTTGGAAAAAGTGATGACCCAATATCAATGAATTTTATTGTGCGACAGCCTTTTGTTTTACATATAATAACAAAGCATTAAATCAAGAATAGCAAGTTATTGTTTTTTAAACAAATTCATTTGTTATTTAGTATTAGGCATTTTCAATATTGCACCCGACAATTTGACAATTTGCTTTTTGCATTTTAATATTAAAATTTGTTTATCAACTAATAACAGACTGTTAAAACAAGAATAGCAAGTGATTGTATTTTGCTTCATTGCTTTTTAAATACAAATTCATTTGTTATTTTTTAATTTTTTTGTCACGTTATATCTATACCTATATTAAAATTGCATCCGTCAGTTTAGCACTTGTCATTTTGACAGCTTCAATCTGAGTCTTTATTCACTTTATATTTGATTTAGCGATACTCTTTTGTTTTTCTGACAATAACACACCGGCGTCATTGGTAAATAAAAAAATAGCAAGTGAAAAATAGCAACTGAAGAGTATTGCGAATTCTTCGATTGTAATTAACTTTAAACGCTTTGACATAAAGCGCCATCTCTTAGCTGACGTTGGAATTCGTTTACCATTCCTTAAATTGCATTTCGAGGAAGAATTTCGCGGGATTTCAAAATTCAACATTTTTTTCTTCAGAATATCAAAGCGATTTCCTCAAACCATGAGCGCCACCTTTCGGTCAATGTTGAAAGTTACTTTGCCACAGTTTCATCGTTTCGATAAAAAAAGAGAACTTTGCATATTCTTTTTCTTCGGTTGTAAACAACTCTCTTTAAAACAATTGAAATGCGCTATGATATAAAGCGACATCTCTAGGTCAGCGTTGGACATATTTTTACTATTTTTTAAAACACGTTTTGAGAAAAAATTTTACCAAATTTCAAAATTTAATTTGAATGTCGATCAGAATGTAAAAACGAATTTCTTAAATTTATAACGCCACCTCTTGGTTGACGAACAAAGTCTCTCTTGCACGTTTGATTTTTTTTATTAAAAAAAGTGTACTTTAACTTCTACTTCCGCAAACGAAACCTGAAGAACACCGCGATTTCTTCGGTTGTAATTAACTTTAAACGCTTTGATATAAAGCGCCATCTCTTAGCTGACGTTGGAAATCGTTTACCATTCCTTGAATTGCATTTCGAGGAAGAATTTCGCGGGATTTCAAAATTCAATTTTTTTTCTTCAGAATATCAAGGCGATTTCCTCAAACCATGAACGCCATCTTTCGGTCAACGTTGAAAGTTACTTTGGCACAGTTTCATCATTTCGATAAAAAAAGAGAACTTTGCATATTCTTTTTCTTCGGTTGTAAATAACTCTCTTTAAAACAATTGAAATGCGCCATGATATAAAGCGACATCTCTTAGTTAGCATTAGACTTTTTTTTACTTCTTCTTAAAAACACGTCTTGAATTCTTATTCAACACGTGTTTTTAAGATTGAAGTTTGAAATTCAGTAAAATTCTTATTTTACTGAATTTCAAAAATCAAATTTTTTTCACGAGAATGTCGAAGCGAATTTCTCAAATTTAGAACGTCATCTTTTGGTCGACGATGAAAGTTTTATTTCCAATTATTATTATTTAAAAAAAAAGAGTGTTTCTACTTGTGTAAACGAAAAGCATTACAAATTCTGAGGTAGTAATTAACTCTTTAGGACAATAAATTGAAATGCGCTTTGATATAAAGCGCCATCTCTTAGCCGACGTTGAAAATAGTTTGTACTCTTTAAATTGCATTTCGACGAAAAATTTCGCGGGATTTCAAAATCCAGCTTGTTTCGCAAGAATATCAAAGCGATTTCCTCAAACCCAGAGCACCATCTTTCGGTCAATGTTGAAAGTACTTTGCCACAGTTTCATCTTTTCGTTACAAAAAGAGAACTTTGCATATTCTCATTCTTTTTCTTCCGTTGTAATTCACTCTCTCTCTCTCTCTTTCTAAGTCAAAGCGAATTTTTCAAATTTAGAACGCCATCTTTTGGTTGATGATGAATATTTCTTTACCACGTTTGATTTTTTTTTTTTTTAATTGAAAAAAGAGTGTTTTAACTTCGACTTCTGCAAACGAAACCTGAAGAGCATCGCAAATTCTTCGGTTTTAATTAAGCTTCTTTAAAACAATTGAAATGAGCCTTGATACATTTAAAGCGCCATCTTTTGGCCAGCGTTCACAATTCTTACTTTTCCTTATTAAAAATCACGTTTCGAGGAATAACTTTACCGGATTTGAAAACCCAATTTATTCCACCAGGACGTTGAAATGAGTTCCTCAAGTTTGGAACGCCATCCTTTGGTCGATGATGACATTTTCTTTGCCACGTTTGATTTCTTAATGTATTTTATGTATTTTTGGTTAAAAGGTAGAGAATTTGAACTTCTACTTCTGCAAACGAGACTTCTTCTTCTTATTATTAAAACAATTGAAATGCTTATTCAGCGCTCGACGGTTGTTACTTCTCCTTAAAAATACGTTTCGAGTTTCGAATTTCAAAATCCAACATTTTCCACCAGAATGCCGAAACGAATTCCTCAAATTCGGAACGCCATCGCCATCTCTTGGTCGATGATGAAAGTTTCTTTGCCACGTTTGATTTTTTAATATATTTTTGGCTAAAAGAAAGAGAACTTTAGCTTTTACATTTTCAAACGAGACTTCTTCGATTAAAACAATTGAAATTCGCTATGTTATAAAGCGCCATCTTTATATCGGCGTTGGACATTTCTTTACTAATCACGTTTCGAAGAAGAATTTTACCGAATTTCAAATTTCGATTTCCTCCAAAAGATTGTAGGCACAAGGAAGTTCCACAAATTTGGAACGCCATCTATCGGCCGATGATGAAAGCTTCCCCGGCGCAATTTAACTAGAACCGCAACTTCTACTTTGCAAGCGAAATTTGAACAGTCTTCAAATTCTTCGGCTGTAGTTAACCGTTTAAACCAATTTGAAAGGCGTCGTGTTATGAAGCGCCATCTCTCAGCGTTTCCAATTTCAAAATTAATCTTCTCCAGTAGAATGCGACTTCCTCAAATTCGGAACGTCATCTTTCGATTGACGATGGAAGTTTCTTTGCTTAAATTTATTTAAAAGAAGATCGGATTGACAAATATTGAAAATTATTTTTGATTAAAAGCACAGTTCTTTGAAAATCAAGCGTCTTTGGGGTTTGGTCACTTAACCAAGTGGGGCGGCGGGGGTTGTACCTGGCGACTGCTTTTTGTTTTCTATGCAAATTCATTTGTTATTTATTATTCAGGTATTTGTCGTTTTTTAGTAATTAAAAGTACTTTGAACTATCACTTTGATAGTTGCATTCAGATTGCATTTTATTGTACGATAGTTTTTTGTTTTTTTTTTATATAATAACAGACTCTTAAAACAAGAATAGCAAGTGATTGTTTTTTTTATAGAAATTCATTCTTATTATTATTTATTTTCAGTATTGCACCTTGTCAATTTGGCAATTATTAAAAGTATTTTTAAATGTCGCTTTGACAGTTTCAATCTGATGCCTTTATTTGGTTGACGTTCTTTTGTTTTTTTTATGTAATAACCAACAAATAATTCACCTTATGTCAAAATTCAACTATTTTCGAGATATCTATAGAAAACGGACGCGGAGTCAACTATAAATGACCATAACTTTTTATTGAAGCGTTCCACACCAGAATTGATAAATGTTGCTAGTACACTGTAGATGACGTCATTCTAATGAATCACATTAATGAAAACATTTCAATTTTCAAACTGACAGCTGTTTTTCTGACAATTACGTCAACTGTCAGAGTCTTAATAAAAGTTTTCCTAGTAGACTAGTGATGCCGTCATTCTAATGACATTAATAAAAAAAAACATATTTTAATTATCAAACTGACTGACAGCTGATTTTTTGACAATTACGATAGCTGTCAAAGTTTTAATAAAATTTTCTAGTAGATTATTGATGACGTCATTCTAATTAATCACGCCAATAAAAGAATCTTCTATTTTAATTGTCAAATTGACTAACATCTGACTAACATTGACAACTGCCAATGTTTTAATACATAAATGTTTGTAGTAACTGTAGATGAAGTCATTCTAATTAATCACACTAATTAAAAAAAAACTTAAAGAAATCGTGTCGGTACTGAATTTTGATTTCTAAAATAAAGAGTGATCAAGGAAAATCAGAAAACGCATCTTATCTTTTAATTTTATACATAATAATTAAAATGAAGGTGGGGAATTATAACGAACATTTTGTACGAAGTGTATTCCAAATTTAGCGCCATCTATTATTATTATTATCGAGTTGGCACGGCGGAGGTGCGTCCAGAAACCACGCTCCGGGTGTTTCTTGAAGGCCTCCTTGTAGACGGCGTGATTTTATGAGCAGAGTGAAAAAGATTAAGTTGTTACAATGGAAAACGGGCAACGTTTTTGAATTCCGTGTAAATTTAATGTGCTTGTTATTACTCTTCTCTTGGTCTTAGGCCCGATTTGTCAATTACAAGTTAACTCTAACTTTCAGTTCGTTTCCTACTATGAAGACAATTGTTATACTAATTAACTGAAGGTTAACTTTAAGTTAACTTGTGTTTGATAAACCAGGCCTTAATGAAATAAGTACAAACACTTTGTGGTGTTTAATGTTTACTGTAATTCTCATGTATAATTAAAAAAAGCTTATGCTGGATTTCACCAACGTCACTTAACTTTAATCATCGATTAAGAATTATTATTAATATACCTTCAACACATGTAACCATGGTAACGTTTACTTTTAACGGTTGAATAAATTTAAGTAGCGTTGGTGAAATCCGCCATTAATAGATTTCCAGTTAACTTTCGTATGCTGTCAGCAGCGCCATCTGTATTCCATCAGTCAAAGTTCAATTTACAGAAATCTGTAAAGTTACCCCTTTGAAAAACGAAATTTTTTTACGCCCATGAAATAAAACTTTTAAGGCAGGTAAGATATTCAGATTCAGGACTTTATTCTAATTTTATTTTGTGAAACGTTGGGGTCTGAATGACTTGATTTTTGTAAAATTTCCAACAGCGCCATCTATACTCCAATAGCGCAAGTTCGATTTACAGAAACCTGTAAAGTTGCGCTTGCGTGTGCAAAATTTGATTTTTGATGGACATGTAAAACAAAATCGAAGATTTTTATTTTCTTTCCCCAAGGGAACTTCCCTCCCCCTAACTACTATTTATTGGTGGATACCCCATCCACCTCCCCCACCCAACCTCCCCAGTCCTTGTCGATCCTGACCCTATGCTTAAAAATTAGTAAGGTTGATGTTCTCTTATATAGCCTTTGCTGGATTTTTTTTTGTACGAGAGATACTGAACGCCATCTATCCGCAATTTCGAAAGTATGGCAATAACCGGTGAAAACAATAGTATAAAATCTTGCAGAATATGAAAGAGGACATTAAAATCTATCGATCTGAACGAACCCCGAGTTTTGGCCGGGCCGTTCTCTATAGAAAACGGCCGCGGAGTCAACTATGAATGACCATAACTTTTTATTGGAGCGTTGCACACCAGAATTTCTTGCAGAATATGAAAGTGGACATTAAAATCTATCTATCTAAGGTAGTCCCGAGTTTTGGCCGGACCGTTCTCTATAGAAATATATATAATAAATATTTCTACTATTTCAACTTCACATTTTTTGCGTGTAACGGTTTGATATTTTTTTTTGAATCATTGTGTTGCCTTCGTTTTTAATTAAGTAGCCAGTGTTGCCAATAATTTCCAGTTCTCAAGAGTTTTTTTTTATATCTCTTGAGTCACGGAAATAAGGATAATTTTTTTGTCTGCTGTTCTCAGTAAATGAAAAAATTGCGGTCATTTGTTTTTTATCTTATTCAATAACAAAGAAGCAAGTTTGCTGTAAATTAAAAAAAAAATGAAGTTGTCTTTTGTTATTTCATTCAGAACAATAACTGTTAATTTTAATCTTTTGAATGTTTTACCTATCGTTTAGGTTTCGCTTTTCGCTTTTTTTTTTAATTTTAGTTCGTTTTTGTTTTCTTTCGATCATCGTTGCCATTCCCAATAATGTCGGGATAGTTTGACTCTTGAAAGTCGTAATTTGACACACTGTAAAATTAAATCTGTTTTTCAATATTAGTTACCATTAGATATTAGACATCACTAAAATAAAATGAAAATTTAAATAAAAAATTAATAATTTTCATATCTGGAAAACAATTGAAATTTGGCTTATATGAAAAATTTGTAGAATTTTGAGTAGAATCTTTTGGGCGGTGCCATTTGAAAAAATAAAGTTACATTCACTCAGCTTTTTGCAGTCACCCCGTACGTAAAAAATATTTTCTGAGAAATAAAATAAAATTGACGGGTCAGAGCGTTCCTTGAAAAAGTTGCTTCTATAGTTCTTCTTCCATTACAAACGAACAGTATTGCCAACTTGGGATTTTTCTCTCTAAATTTGGGTTTTATTTTTCGTTGGGAGAAATTATCCTGGAGAGAAACAGGATTACGAGACAAAGCATCTTGTAAATTTTGCAAAGGTAACATTTATTTATTTATTTTTTAAATAAAATTCCTACAAAATGTTTTTTTTAATTGGTCGTATTTTTGGCGAGTTTTCCAAATTCATTTTAGGGTTTCTCGAGTTTTGTTAATGGCTACAAATGTCATTAAAGCATGAACAAATATCATTTGACATAAACCTAATGTCATATAAAAAAAAAAATTGGACACATTGGATATTAATAGCGCTATCATTTAAGCAAAAAAGCAGAAAAGGTTTCACGTTTTCAAATTTTTAACGAGAAAAAAATTGCAGGCCAAGTTAAATATCCGATGAACTGATTTTTCCTGTTATGTATGTATTTGGATTTCCGGAAATTTGTACTTAATTTCTCATAAAAAGTGCCAGAGATGTGTCGATTGTTTAATAAACCGAATCCAGATTTATCCGACTTGAATTTGAGAAAAATGATAAATACAAAAAATTCCGGTAGAGAAATTCCATCAGGTTTTGACTACAGAGCGATTCAATTTAATCTTAACGACTAAAACCCTTTTGCTGCAATTGCGATCCAATGAAATAGTTTCAGTCATACACGAACCGAGGTCTGAACAGGTCTGTTTGAAGCCACGAAGTTTTGAGAGCCAATTAATCAATTTGTTGAATACGCGGACCGAGGTCGAAAGGAAATCAGTTCATACATTTTTAAAATGCTTTTAGTTTTTTCCAGTCATTCTGAAAGGGACTAAAAAAACATGCGTTACCACCAATTCCAATATGATCCATGGAATGTTAATTCGACGCTATTTGAAAAAATTAATAATATCATATTGAATGAAAAAGCGAAGTTTAAACGGTTTACACAAAACCCGGCAGATGGCGCTGGACGAGACTATTATTCAAATAATGCGTACAAATGAAATCGACTGAAGAAAACAATTATTTTTTTTGCGTTAATTCGTTCGGAAGAATCTCAACAGATGGCGCTGATTTTATAAAACCCGCAAATTTGTAAGTTATTCTGTTGGTAACATTAATATTTCATCGACAGATGGGGCTGAATGAGCTTACAGTTTAAATAAAGTGTAGAAACCGAAGCGGTCGAGGAAACGTAATTATTATTACTGCTAGACATTGCAAATTACTGTTTCCGGGAAACTCAATAGATGGCGCTATTAATAAAACAGTTATTTAGGTGTCTTCATATAAAGTGAAACACACTGTATTTATATCGAATTTGAATGGCTCTGTCTATATGTAAGAGCCGTATTACACTATGATATTTTTTTGTATAAAATTTGTTACTGAGTGAGTGAGAAGTGCCAATTCAACCAATCAGCATTCACTGTGGTAGCCTGTCTCTCTCACTTTACAAAGAAATTATTATCAAATTTAACAAGTGAAGGTAATATGGCTCTAAGTGTAAGTCTATTCTATTACTATTCACGGGAAACTCAACAGATGACGCTATTAATAAAACTGTTACTTAGGTTAAAAGTTAATAGAAATAGAAAAGGAAATCGAGATTTCAACAACGAATGGTAATTACAATAAAAAGCAAAAAACAAAAGACGATCGTGTTTTAACTTCGCAAAAAAAATTAAACACTTTTAAAAATTTATTTGCACAATCGATGTATAGACACGTGACGTCACACCGCATTCCCATACGCCCATTACGTATTTGTTTCACTTCTTAATTTTCTTTTTAACTTTTTTTGATACGTGGAGTGATTAAAGAAATGTTTTCTTTGAATCGCATACAATCGCAGCATAATTTTAACAAAAATTTATTTGGACAAACGATATATAGACACGTGCTTGAATATGGACAATACGCATTTGCTCTTAGGCTTCACTTTTTATTTATTTTTATTTTTTGATACACGAAGTGTTCAAAAAAAAATGTTTTCTTTGAACTGTACCTTCACTTTATCAAACATTTATTTGGACAATCGATATGTAGACATGTGACGTCACAAAGTACATACTTCAAAATGGCAATTACAGATTCGTTCTTAAGCTTCACATGCAGATTTTTTTTTTTTGATACATGGAGTATCCAAAAAGTGTTTTCTTTGAATTGTAGCATAATTTTATCCAATATGCATTTGGACAATCGACATGTAGACAAGTGACGTCACATAGTGTTTTCAATATGGCCATTACGTATTTGCTTTTGTGCTTCACTTTTCAATTAATTCATTTATTTTATACACGGAGTATTTTCTTTGAATTATTGGAGCTTCACTTCACAAAAAAAAATTATTTGGACAATCGATATACAGTGTGTAACTTAATAAGAAATTTGAAGAGTTGATTCCGGACTGATTTTAAGTAAAAAATATGCAGCCTAAAATGCTTCGTTTTCAATATACAGAATAGTACAGTTTAAGCCATCTTCTTCGACTGTTATATGAAAAGTGTCAGATAAATTAAAAAAAAATATATTAAACTTCATCGCCCTGTGTATCAAAAACGAAGCAATTAAGGCCACAAGTTTATCGGAACTTTTTACTTAAAATCACTCCTTCAACTTTTTTGTAAACATTCAGCTGCACCCTGTATAGATAAGTGAAGTCACACAGCGTTCCGATATGGCCAATAACCATTTGCACTTCTTACATTCTTTTCTTTTTTTATTCGTAGAGTATCCACAGAGTATTTTCTTTTAATTGAGTTCTATTTTTAATTTTTTTTGTACAGAAAAAATAAACCAAAACAAAAATTAAACTATATTGCCCTGTATATCGAAAACGAAGTGATTTAGGCCACAAGTTTATAGGAACTCTCTTATTTCAAATCAGCTCAGGAATCACCCTTTCGATTTTTTTTTGCAAACTTTAAGTTACACCCTGTATAGAAAAGTGACGTCACACATACGTATCTGCTCTTCGGCTTCACCTCTTACATACATATATCTTTTTTTTATCCAAAAAAAGTATTTTCTTCCAATTTTGGTTTTCATTTACCAAAAATTTATTTGGACAATCGATATATAAAGCACTGACGTCACATAACTCCATGTTCGTTCATCGTCTTAGTTATTTTCTAATTTTCTCTTTCTTGATGCATACACATACAAAAATGTATTTTTTTTAAATAAATTGTAGCGCCTCAGTTCATTAAAAATTTATTTGGACAATCCATATATAGACAAGTGACGTCACACGTGTCATACGCTCTTGAGCTCCATTTTTTTTGCTCAAATTAACGGATGTTCGTGCAGATTCTCGTCGAAAGTCTTCATGTAAAATGAAACACACTGTATTTATATCGAATTTAAGTGGCTCCGTCACCTATCGTGTAAGTGTAAGTCTATTCGGATCACATTTTTTTAAGCGCGCAATTGAAAATTATGAACGAAATTCGATTGCGTATTAAAAATCCAGCAAACCCAAATAGCATTGCGCCAACGCCATCTATATAAATTTTGATGGACTGCGATTTTTTCGGCGCGAAATTTAAAACTACTTTTCTCCATTTATTTCATTTATATTTCAATCGCACCTCTCTTGTTTTCCGTTAATTCAATTTGATTGATCTTTTACATTCTTTCGTCCTCGATTGTTCCTTTTATTTTCGAACAATTCCTCGCTTGTTTCTCATCTATTCCTGAATATGTTTTTCTAAACTAAAGTTGCAATTAAAATTATTCACTGTAGAACATAAAAAAGAAAAAAAGAAATCTCTGTAGAGTCAGTAAATAAATGAACTGACCAAAAATAAAATGTTTATTTCGGTTGATAGAGCGTCACCTTCAGTTCCCGTTAAATTGAATTGAAAAGTCATATTTATTTATTAAATTTGATTAACCGCGTGAAAAGCTCTCCGAGTAATTAAAAAATAACCAGAGCAAAAAGAAAAAAATTAACAAAACTCAAACAAAAAATGGATTTTGTTTTGACAAAAGGTAACCTATTGACCTTGAGCAGCCAATCAAAAATCTTGTCGATAAAACAAGAAATTTTCAAAAAAAAATTATTATTACATTCATATAGGTCCTCTCCCTTTAGCTGAAACGCACAAGAAAAAAATAGAGCTGCTTGTAAATGGCGCACGAAAAAAAAATAACGTCTCTGAGAAGCCTTCAAGAAAAAAAATATTCATTATAAGCGCCTAGAGGCGGGCGATTTTTTTTTCCTTTAATTTCATGCAGCGACGCGACGTCACGTTTTTTTTTTCGTCTTCGATTGATTCTGCGATGAACGTTCCTATAGAGCGCGCTGCCTATCAGAAAGCCAACCAACGAAATAATACAAAGTTCGAAAGGCGAACGTCGACGGGCAAGAACTTTCTAAACACGACGTGCCACGTACAGGGAGATCAAAAATTTTAAGTTCCGTCAAACAACAGTAAAGCACAATTTAAGTTCTAACGCAAACAGATTTATAACCAGCAAATGAACTATGTATGTAATTCAAAACAAAACAAAAAAATCTGTGGTAAGTCATACGCAGAAAAAAATTCAATATCAAACAATCTTGTATAATTAGGGCCGCCATGTTTAAATCACAAGCGGTTACTTTTTTATGTCAACAGATTCAAAAATTCCTGCAAAGGGAGATTATCCTTCCCATCTGGCAACACTGGTTGGGAATCTTGGAACTTGATTAGCCTGGTTCCAAACCCCATCAAGGTTAAACCTTGATTCATTGGAACCCTTTGATGGGGTTTGGAACCAGGCTAATCAAGTTCCAAGATTCCCAACCAGTGTTGCCAGATGAGAAGGATAATCCCTCTTTATAGGGACTTTTGCATCTGATGAGATAAAAATAGGTTGGTTCACGTGACCTGTGATTTTTTGAATTTTTTTACAAGTCTGCATTTCAAATAATGAAACAAATTTTTTTAAAAAAGAAAATTTCTAGACTGCGCGAAGAGAAATTAAAAAAAAAATTAAACAACGCCGCCTGTGAAGTTACCAAATCAGAAAGAATAAGATCGAGTGACGATGAATTTGACAGATCGTTTCCAAACTCAAATGTGTCAAATAAGTTAAATGTCAAACAAATCTAGGGACCCTAGCTTTAGACAAGTCATTAGTAACGTTTCGATTATTCCGGTGACATTACAACTGTTAATTGTAATCCTTAATACTTCCAGCTTTGTGGCGTGCTTGTTGTATAATAAATGGAGGGGGTAGGTTGCTGCCATCTGGCAACACTGGTTAAGAATCTTAAATGTCACTTTTAACTTATTGATTGGGTGTGTTAGCAATAACGACTGCGTAGTTCAAAATGTCAATTAAATTTGAGATTACTAACCAGTGTTGCCAGATGATAGGGATAATCCCTCTTTACGGGGATTCTTTAGTATCTTGCGAAACAAAGGAACCGCGTTTGATTTAAATATGGCGGCCCTAATTATACGAATTTTTTAACGCAACTTGTTTGAGGTTAGGAATTTTATATACATTTTTAACTGTCATTTTCGTTAGAAATTTATAATTTATGTTGGTCAACCTGATTTGACATTTGCATTCTTGAACTTTCACATTTTAAGTGAAACATTACGCAAATAATGAGATAGAAGACAAAGTTAAAAAAAGAAAAAAAAATTCTTCACTGCGATTTCACTTAATTCGGTTTGTTTTTGTTTCACTTTCCAATTTTCAGGAAAGTTTTCATTTGCTTTTAACTAACGTATTCGGGTTGATTTTTCAATTGTTTCACCTCGACGCACTCCAGATGATGATTTTCATTTATTTCAACCTTGCATTTTTCAATTGTTTCGCACACTTTTCTCATTTGATTCAGCGCAACGTTTTTCGCTTGTAACCTTTTCTCTTATTTCTCTGCCTTATTTTTTTTTTACCAAATTTCGACATTTTTCATTTGTCTTCTTACCCAGGGAACTTTTCACTTCTTCAAACCGTCATTACTCAATTGTTTTGTTTTTGTTTTAACTATTTCATCAAATTTCGACGTCGTTTTTAATTTGTCACACACTTGCTCAACCTGTCATTTTTCATTTGATTTGTATTTGTTTTAATCGTATCATAAAATTTCGACACTTTTCATTTGTCTTACCCAGGGAACTTTTCACTTCTTCAAACCGTCGTTACTCAATTGTTTCGTTTTTGTGTTAACTATTGCATCAAATTTCGACGTCGTTTTTCATTTGTCACACACTTGCTCAACCTGTCATTTTTCATTTGATTTGTTTTTGTTTTAATCGTATCATAAAATTTCGACGACGTTTTTCATTTGTTTTACCCAATATAATATTTTCACTTTTTTAACCTGTGATTTTTCATTTGTTTTGTATTTGTTTTAAATGTATCATAAAATTTCGACAACGCTTTTCATTTCTTGTTTTGTTTTCGTCTTTTTCATAATTTTACATTTGTTTTGTTTTTGTCTTTTTTGTCATTTTTAATTTGTATTGTTTTTGTCCTTTTTTGTCACTTGATTTAGCAAAGCGTGTTTCGCTTGTTTTTTAAAGTTTTATCTGCATGGAAGACTTTCGCTTATTTTCATTCATTTTTATTTTGACGTTCTTCGAACATAACATTCTTCTTTTGACATTTTCTTGTCACTTTTTCCCGAAATTTTCTTCTACGATTTTCGGGATCTCAACCGATTCGTTTTCACGACCTTCCCACGACGCTCTGCATTTGTCTCTCACACAATGCACTTTCTCAACTTGTCATTCTTCATTTGTTTCAGCTTAGCATTTCTTCACTTACCTAAATATTTTTACATGAGGCGTTTTCATTTTTCCAAATTTTCAGATCTTTTGACGACGCTTTTCTTTTGTCTCGCACAACTCATTTTTCATTTGTTTCACTCGCGCGTTCTCTCTTTTGTTTGTTCAGCAGTTTTTCACTTGTTCCGGGCACTGTTTTTTTTTCACTTTTTTTTGTAGGGCGTTTTCACTTCCTCAAATTTTCAGAACTTCCAGACTTTAACTTGTCATTTTTCATTTGTTTCAGTGTGGCATTTCTTCACTTATTTTTACATAAGACGTTTTCACTTTTCCAAATTTTCAGATCTTTTGACGACGCTTTTCTTTTGTCTCGCACAACTCATTTTTCATTTGTTTCACTCGCGCGTTCTTTCTTTTGTTTGTTCAGCAGTTTTTCACTTGTTCCGGGCACTGTTTTTTTTTCACTTTTTTTTGTAGGGCGTTTTCACTTCCTCAAATTTTCAGGACTTCCAGACTTTAACTTGTCATTTTTCACTTGTTTCAGTGTGGCATTTCTTCACTTATTTTTACATAAGACGTTTTCACTTTTCCAAATTTTCAGATCTTTTGACGACGCTTTTCTTTCGTCACGCACAACTCATTTTTCATTTGTTTCACTCGCGCGTTCTTCATTTGTTTCAGAGCAGCAGTTTTTCACTTGTCTTAACGTGCTTCTCAATTGTTTCAGCACAATATTTGTTTCAGCACTGCTTTTTCACTCACTTTTTCTAGAATTTCACTTTTAGAAATTTTCAGGATGTTCAGTCTTTCATTTCCATTTTCACTGATATTCGTTCATTCTTTAGTCTTAGCTTTCAATTGTTCCGTCTTGACGAACACTTCTTATTTTTCTCGGTCATTTTGCTTTACACGCGTCATTCATTTGTTTCAGTTTTTCACTTGGCCCAGCAAGTTCTTTTTTCCACTTACTTCCGCGTACTGTCTCCACTTTTCCAAATTTTCAGGGCTTCACCTTAATCGTTTCTCACTTGTTCAACGCGATATTCATTCGTTTCGACGCGTTATTCATTTGTCTCAAGGCTGCAGTTTCTTACTCGGCCCAACATATTTTCCTCACTCATTTCCGCACGGTGTTTTCACTTATCCGAAAATTTCAGCCGTTTTCTATTTGTTTCGACGTGTCATTCATTTGTTTTCAGCACAGCAGTTTTTCATTTGTTCCAACGTGTTATTCATCTGTTTTCAGCACAGCATTTTCTTTTTTGTTTCAGCACTGCTTTTCACTTATGACGTCTCAAATTTTCGTGACCTTTTTCACTTGCCCCATTTGTTTTAGCACTGCAGCTGTTCACTTGGCCCGGCATGTCTTTTCAACTCATTTCCGCATGACGTGTCCACTTTTCCGAAAACGTCAACTTGTCGCTCTTCACTTGTTTCGACGCGTCTTTCACTCGTCTTCACCGCAGCAATTTTTCGTTTGTTGCGTTTCACTTTTCCAATAATTTTTCAGGACCTCCCGTTTTCAGCCTGGCGGGCTTTCAGTTGTTTCAACCGCTGCACTTTTCATTCGCGGAATGAATTCGTAGTTGTTCATTTGTTTCACAGAATAAGTCACTTATTCGTTGCCCTGAATGTTTCAGTTTTTTAACAATTTTTTTTTACGTGTAAGTACACTTTGATGAAGTCCGATTAATGATGATGATTTTTTCACATTTTTCTGTTAATTCCGCCCAGTCCCCCCTGAAATATACATAGGTAGTTTCATTTGTTTTAACTAAACGTTCCGGGTGACAGCCGTTTATCGAAAAAAAAATTTATTTCGATGGGTTTTCACTCCAGTAAACTTCTAGGATGAGTGTTAACCCCCCTCTCCCCTCCTAAAAGACACATAGGTAGATAAAAGGCTTTAATTTTTAATCGTGTTTTATTTGTTTCAAGCGAACGTTCCAGGAGACTGGAAGTCATTTGTTTAGAAAAAAAAAACGGCCTCTCGGCAATCTTGTATCATCCATGTTCTGCCCTCCATAGCAACAAGGCTCTCGATGATGCCATAGGCCAGCGGCCCCGTGATAGAAAAATAGTCACCCCATCCTTCCCAATGATGTTCTCATCGAGATCGGTCTAGCCACCCCTACTGTTTGAAATAAAAGCCCCCCTACCACGCCATGGCTCGCTCTCAAACCCCTGATGGCCAAGATTATTTTATTATGTGTGAGTGTGCAATGTAGTTGAAGTTTTTCTTTTTTTTTTTCATAATTTCCTGTGTGGAGCGCAAGGGGGAAAAGTTGTGTTTCATTGCGAAAATGTTTTTTTCTTTGAGTTGCACGTGAAACATCTGCGCGACGACAGTAAAGAAGCAAGCCATGAGACAAATAAATTTGAATAACGGCCGGCGGTACGTACCTGATTTTTGATTTGTTTGAGATTCGCTTCGCAGTCGTCACCGTCACAAGAGGAATTTTTATTGCGGGCCCCCTTTCGGAAACCCGAGCACCGAGGCGAGCTGGCTTCTTTTTTTTCCGATCGCAGAAAACGTGCGGATCAAGTAGGCCAAAACCGTAACCTCAAAGTGTGGCGTTTTTCGTGCGCCCCATCGGATCCTAGGCGTGTGCAGCAGGGACGGACATCGGGCATCCTACGCCAAAAATAAGCGCGAATATTTTATTTGTAGACGCGAAAAAATAAAACTAGGTCAAGCCAGAGATCCAAGCAGCAGCGACTTACCTGAAACGCGTCGAAAATCTTGCGGGGGAGATTTTTTTCGGGCTTCGCCCGACACGCACGTCCCCCACGGGGGTTCGGGAACCCGCCCGCCGCCGACCAACCACTTTTCGGCCGAGATTTCTGTGCGAATTTCAAGAAATTTCGCTCGTTTCGTTCGGATACGTCTGGCACACTGAATCGCGAACTCGGATTTTCGCGAATCAAACCGACAGCGACATCTGAGCGTCACGACGCGCACCAAGATTCGCGAACGCGGGCCGGTCACGATTTCAAATGTTTTTTTTTTCTTTTGCACACGCTTCAGCCA
The DNA here is from genome assembly GCA_958336345.1 of Dorcus parallelipipedus. NCBI lineage: Eukaryota > Metazoa > Arthropoda > Insecta > Coleoptera > Lucanidae > Dorcus > Dorcus parallelipipedus. The sequence continues at coordinate 44,105,412 of OY284480.1, read as the reverse complement.
ACCTAAACACCGTCCGATCGAAAATTAAAATTAAAACCCACCGTTACCACCACATGAAAAAATCGCGAACGAGAACGGAAGAAACCCCCGAGGGGTGCACGAGGGTGAGACGCGAATGCGCGAAAATCGATAACCGTATAAACACTGACCCTTCTAACGCGAAACGAGTGAAATCGACAAATCTCCGCAAACTTGACATAAAAGTCCCAAAGTAATTCCGTTGGGTGATCGAGACTGTCACGCGGAACACATGGGGTACCCCCTCAACTTCGAAACATTCTTCGGTAGATCAACTTCGTATCCTGCTTATAAAAGAGTTGTTTTGGTGGTCGCCATGATGATTCGCGCGGACAGTGGTGGCACGCGTGTTCGGAGGCGCGTTAAAAAATAACTCCACGACTTTCGAAAAATTTAAAAAAAGACCTTGAGATGTACAGTGTGTCCCAAAAAGTTTTATACAAATAGAGAAAAAATTTATCTTACATTTCACAAAAAAAAACAATTCTTTATAAAAAGCTCTGCATGACTTGTAGATCCATAATCAGGTACAAAATTTTTAAAAAATTGGCTGGAATACAGGGAAAATAAAAAATAATGATTTGGAGGGAGAGCAAAATACGTTCAAACTGTAGTGGAGAGCAAAATGTTCATTGAAATTGTGATTAAATAGCAAGAAATTATGCACACTTGTAGATTATTGATATTCCCAGATAAAAATTAAAAAATAAACACTTCAGCAATTGTCAGTAATCCCGCGAATGTAGCGAGCCCGATTGTGAGGTTATGTAAATACATTATTTCTATGATGAAAAGAAATTACTTGCCTGATACGCAGAAATAAAAAGCAAGGTATTCCTTGGATAACCGTAAAAAAAATTATAAAATTCAGTGGTTGTCAACTTTTAATTTTAATTTAATTTACTAGTTTAATTTACTGCCGACAGATGGCGCTGTTTATTTTTTTGTTTGTTTAGTAGGTTTGTTCCAGCAGCAATTTCTGGCTAGTCCAAAACCGTCGAAAGCGTGCGTTCATCAAAGTTGTGTATTTGATTGCGCTGTTAAAATCGATCGTTTCTTCGACGAGAAACTAATTCTGACGGTTGCGAAACTGCTGTTGAAAATTCGTTCTTTTTTACGTCGATAGATGGCGCACTTTCTTTGTGATTCATGCAATTAATAATATACTCTAGTGCAATCGTAAGATAACAGATGGCGCTTTTTATTTATTTAGGATAAGTATCTGGTATCTGTTAAATAGTGCTTTTTATTTTAAAAATTGAAATTGTGTGTCTTTTGCATGTCTAGAGATGGTGCGACTTTTTCAATTACTCTTTAAATAGAGAGAATTTATACCGCAGCGCAGGCATAAAACTAAATCAAAATTTCGTGGCATTCTTTCCTCGGTTCTCAACCGAACTTTTAGTTCACATTATGCGTCGACAGATGGCGCTCCTCAGTTACTTAAAATCAATATCTATGAAATGGTGCTTTTTTATTTTATTTAATTTTTATTGAAACTTTGTAAGATGTATTGGATTTTTTTCTTTTGGATAAAAATATACATATTTTTTGAAGTTTTAATTCTTTTGCATGTCGATAGATGGCGCGATTTTTTCAATTCTTCTTTAAATACAGAATTTACTCCATCAATAGGACAATGCAGGACAAGTAATTTATTATTATTCGTTTTAAGACCGAATTTCTTCATTTATGAAAAAAAAAAATTATTTCGCAACTTACTAATCTATTATGTATAAAAAAATTGTGAAAAATAACAATTACATATTTCTTTTTTATGTCGATAGATGATGCATTTTCTTTGAGATTGTTTCTTCAATAATCGGTAAAAAAATTACAAAATGCAACCGTTCTCAACCCAGCTTTTGGTTTACATTACGCGCCTACAGATGGCGCTCCTTATTTATTTTAAAATAGGGCAATTTAAGATATGTTTATGAATATATTTTTTGATAGAAAATATATTTTTGAAAGTTTTAGTTCTTTTGCATGTCGATAGATGGCATGATTTATTCAATATCGTTCTTTACATACAGAATTTATTCCACCAATAGGAAATTGTAGGACAAGTAATTTGTTATTATTTAACGCTTTCTTCATTCATAAAAAATTAAATTCACAGTAATTGTGTTATCAATTTTTATCTGGGAATATCAATAATCTACAAGTGTGCATAATTTTTTGCTATTTAATCACAATTTCATTGAACATTTTGCTCTCCACTACAGTTTGAACGTATTTTGCTCTCCGTCCAAATCATTATTTTTTATTTTATATTTCAGCTAATTTTTTAAAAATTTTGTACCTGATTATGGATCTACAAGTCATGCAGAGCTTTTTATAAAGAATAGTTTTTTTTTTGTGAAATGTAAGATAAACTTTTTCTCCATTTGTATAAAACTTTTTGGGACACACTGTATAAGCTAATCGAGTAGCCCTTGCATTTTTCATAAGGCCTGGAGTTAGATCACTTTTAGGTTATAAGCAAAACACTACAAATGTCATTCATTCGAACGTCTTCACTCCGAGTTCTTTCATTAAAAAACAAAAGCCTACTTGATGGACTTTTCAATTGAACACTCGTTAAATAAACAAATAGATCGTATAATTGATTTCCATGTCATTTCAGCTTGACCTTGAAGCTTACTTGCGAGTTTGCTGTAGCCTATATGAGTCTTGATTTTGTTGACTGCCTTTTGCTTCGCCGTGTGAAGCTTAAACTCACACGGAATTTCGCGTTTAGAGAGTTCTTTCGTTTCGATTCGCTCAAAATCCGTCGTATTTTGTTTCTTCATTCCTGCAAGGGTCGGTTTCGTTTCGTAGGAGCGATTTTAATTTATCTTGTTTTGCCGTGTGAAGTTTAATTTCACACGGAATTTCGCGCTGGGTCGCTTGAAATTGATCGTATTTTGTTTTTCACTCCTGTATGGCTCGATTTTGTTCCAGAGGATTGACTTTTGTTTCGCGTTTATAATTCATTTTGTTCCGCCGTGTGAAGTTTAACTTCACACGGAATTTCGCGAATTTAGAGAATTCTTTCGTATTGGCTCTCTTAAAATCGATCGTATTTTGTTTTTTTAATTCCCGCAAGGGTCGACTTCGTTTCAGAGCGTCGTCGGTCTTTTGTTTCGCGTGTTTAAATTGTTTCGCTTCGCCGTGTGAAGTTAAATGTCGCACGGAATTTCGCGTCCAGAAAATTCTTTCGTTTTGATTCGCTTAAAATCGATCGTATTTTGTTTTTCCTTTCGTGGATCAGAGGATCGCTTTTTGTTTCGTCTTTTTAATTTGTTTTGTTCCGCTGTGTGAAGTTTCATTTCACACGGAATTTCGCGTTTAGAGAGTTCTTTCGTATTAGTTCGCTTAAAATCGATCGTATTTTGTTTTTTTAATTCCCGCAGGGGTCGACTTCGTTTCAGAGCGTCGTCGGTCTTTTGTTTCGCGTGTTTAAATTGTTTCGTTTCGCCGTGTGAAGTTAAATGTCGCACGGAATTTCGCGACCAGAAAATTCTTTCGTTTTGATTCGCTTAAAATCGATCGTATTTTGTTTTTCCTTTCGTGGATCAGAGGATCGCTTTTTGTTCCGTCTTTTTAATTTCTTTTGTTCCGCTGTGTGAAGTTTCATTTCACACGGAATTTCGCGTTTAGAGAATTCTTTCGTATTAGTTCGCTTAAAATCGATCGTATTTTGTTTTTCCTTTCGTGTAAGGGCCCATTTCCTTTCGGAGGATCGCTTTTCGTTTCGCGTTTTTAATTTGTTTCGTTACGCCGTGTGCAGTTTAATTTCGCACGGAATTTCGCGTTGATTTGCTTAGAATCGATCGTATTTTGTTTTTTCACTCCTGCAAAGCTAGATTTCGATCCTCTATTTCGATCCAGAGGATCGACAGTATTTTGTTTCTTGTTTTTAATTTGTTTCGTTTCGCCGTGTGAAGTTTAATGTCACACGGAATTTCGCGTTGATTCGCTTAAATTGATCGTATTTTGTTTGTTTTTCATCCCTGCAAGGTCCATTTCGTTCCGGAGTATCGGCAGGCTTTTGTTTCGCATTTTTAATTTGTTTTTTATCGCCGTGTGAAGTTTAATTTCACACGGAATATCGCGTTGATTCGCTTAAATTCCGTGTGAAGTTTAATTTCACACGGAATTTCGCGTTGATTCGCTTAAATTGACCGTATTTTGCTTTTCTCGTGCCTGAAAGGTCAATTTCGTTCCATAATATTGACAGGCAGTTTATATTTCCCCCCGCCCGCCCCTTATAATTGTATTTCGAATTTATTTTAAGGGACTGCTATTTAATTTAAAAAAGTACATGGAGAAAAAGCCTCATAATCATAATCTTTATTTATCTTTAAACTAAATGGGTAGGACTTGACAGTTACATTCTTAGCAAGAAAAACAAATCACTTTGACTGATCTTTGTACGCTTTTAAATAAATCATTATGAATAAATAATAAATATTTGATTTAAATTAATTAAAACGATTCTTATTGAAATAACGAAATATGTGCAGGTACAATTGATTCCCCAAAGAAAAAAGAGATTGATTTTCTCTGGTTTAATTCGTTTATGTTAGTGTCATTTGTCACTATTGCTGATGACAATGTGACGGATAAAATGCCACGATTTAACCGAAAGTGACAAGGCTCTAATTGTTTCTAAATTGGAGGAAAGTGGGCCTCTGTACCCAAACATTATAATTTGGCTAAAAGCGAACGTTTGAAGAAAATAGAATGTTGATTTTTTTAACGCTCTGAAATTTTAGTTAATTTAGTTTAAGGGAATTTTATGCCCTTTTCAAAAATGCATAAATATACAGGGAAGTTTCACTTGTATCTCGAAAACTATGAGCTTCACACAATTGTAATTAAGAGCAATGCCAAAAAGTGCCTTAAGAAATTAGAAATTTTTACTAACAAAAGAACTACGATGGTTTATAGAAATTGCACAATTTTGAAAAACACCTTGTAGCTCCGAAACGGTACAAGATATCAAAATGCGGTCTTCACCATTCATTTTCTAATAAAAATCGAGCTCCAGGCACCGAGGTCAGTTTTTATCCAAATCGTCTAGAAACAGGAGTTTCCCACGCTTGGCCAGGCAACTATAGGTGTGTGTTCGAACCCCCTCCTGGTACACATGGGTCCTATGCGAGAGGTGGAACACTTATGTGTCGGATTCTGTTCAGGATTCATTTCGGCCCCTTTGGACTAGATTTTCTGCGTTTTCCCGGTTTGTAAGACGAATGTCGATGGAAAACACCTAGTAGGTCGGTCGCAGCCGCAGCGGGCAATATTACAATAGCCAGTAAAGTGAATAGTAAATTTTTTTGTAAAAAAAATAGAGTCTTAATTATTTATTGTTAAAAGGGGACTCGTTTCTTTGCATTCAATACTCATTTCATCCTCAATTATGTGTAAACAATTCAAAAGACTTTTTTAACAAATAATGTACAATACAAGCTTCCCTCTTCATGTTAGAGGGATTCTCAGTTTTGTTTCTTTAAGGTAATTAAATACTTTCAAGTCCGCTTTAAGTTTGCATTTTTTTTCATTACATCAAAACTGGGGCTTAAGCAGAAAAGGGTGCAATCGATCATTTGATCGATTACACCCTTTTCTGCTTTAGCCCCAAATTTGTTCCCAACTCCCCCACATCCGCAACTCATCATAAAAATATTGCGTCCACGGAATCACGGATACGCAAGCGCCTTTCTTTCTGTCGCAATGTTGCCAACCGATCGTTTAAAATCGTAGTCGTATGATTATTTAGCAGTTGATACGATTTAATTTTTCAGTTAATAATCATTTTGATATAAAATTTTGGTTTTTTCAAATTTCTTTTCTCTCTGTTGTGCCCATTTTTGTTTTTAACAAGACTCAAAACGAATTACTGTAGATTTAAAAGTTCTCAAGAAAAACATCAATAACGAACATTCAGAATGAAATACGTAAGTAATTGAAGAAAAGGAAAAAGGAAAACAAATGACAATCGCAACATCTACGGGGAAAATAGAAAGAAAAATGTAAACAATCAAAAACGGGAAAGAAGAATGACGACCGAGAAACACAATCGAAAAATTAAAACAAAAAAAAATGATAATAAACATTCAAATCGTAATGGTAACTCGAAATTCACAAGGAAGAAAAGAAAAAGAGAGAGGAAAACAAAGCACAATCGCAACATGTTTGCGAAAGAAAAAGAAACGCAAACAAAGTAATTTCTGAAATATGTAAATAGTTAAAATCAAAATAAAAATGAAAAATGGAAAAAAAATTAAAATGAAGAAAATAAGAAAAACAAAAGGCGAATTGAAAATTTAAAATAAAAAAAAATTGATAATAAACATTCAAGACGTAATAGTAATTCGAAATTCACAAAGAAATAAAAAATGACGAATGACGATCGTAATATGTACATATTTACTTTCTTAGGAATCCTAAAAACAATTAAAACAAGAAAAAAATTAAAAATGTCTTTGACGATCGAGAAACCCGATCGAAGAGGAAAAAATTAAAATTTCTATAGAAAATAAGGAAAAGAAATGACGAATTGTAAATTTATTTATTTTTTTAATTGAAGACGTAATAGTAAAAGAAGAAATCACAAATGACGATCATAATGTTTACGAAAGAAAAAGAAACGCAGAAAAATTGAAAATAATTTGTGATTGTTTAATTTCTGAAAAATGGTAAACAATCAAAAACAAAACAAAAATGAATATTTTTGAAGACCCGAAAAATCCAATCGAAATTGAAAAAAAATTAAAATTCCCGGAGTTAAGAAAAACAAATGACGATCGTAAAGAGAACGAGGAGTGCAAAAAATTGTTGATCATTTAATTTTAGAAAACGTAGATGTCTATAATGTCATTAATTTATCAACCTCATAATACTTAATTTTTTTACCATTTTGTCTTACTACCGTGCCTTCAAACTTCAAATGAAGTCCTGATTAACGTAAGCTGTGATTTTTTTATAAAGTTGGCGACACGCAATATATACATGCGAGGAAGCGAGGATAGTTGTCAATAGCTGTCAGTGTCATAATATCTGATCGTGTCAACACATAAAAAATGGGTAAAGTAATAGGAAAATTCAGGAAAACAATTAATTCACTTCAAAACAACTAAAGCTTAAAGCAATTGCTGGAAAATGTTGTCCTTTAGCTTGAATGCACAAGCGTACCCTGCACTTCATGTGTTGGGGGGTTAAGTTAGCACGTCAGCACAAACAAATATGTATTTTGACAGCTGTCAGTGCTACAAAGTAAACCTTTAGGAGAAGAAACATTGAAATCACAGCCTACTTTAATTAGAAATTTAATTGAATGCACGGTAATAGTAATCGATTCTTAGCAGAACTTGCAGAATATTTAACGAAAACTATCCACACTTACTTCAGATGGCAAAAAATGGATATAAAAAACTAGAAACAAATTATAATAAATGTTCGAAATGGTGGCCGTTCGCATTCAAGCACTGTGTTAAGCGTGAAGAAACACCCTCAAGTGTCGCTGTTCGTACTTCTTGAGGAGAGAGCCTGTTGAATTCTGCTCGCACGCTTTTTTCTCAAAAAGTTCTCTTCCTCTTGACTTCGAAGATATAGCATCTCACAGAAGTTAACTCTGTCGCAAAAAATTTGTTAGATATTTTCTGTTGGCCAAAAGATGGCGTTCGGTTCTTCTATTATAACCGTCACGTAATCAATTGTCTTTTGTTTTTGTTTTGTTATTCTATTTTCGACGTTTTAATTTTTTATTCGTTTTCCTTTCTTTTTTTTTAAGCGAGAAATATAAAATCGATGGTTCTCGACGATTGTCGCTTGTTATCTGTCGTTTTTCCTCGTCTTTCGATGAAATGTAAGAACAATCATTCCTCTATAACCGTTATTGCAAATCTATCGCCTTTTGTTTTGTTTCTAAACTTTGGTGTTTTAAATTTGTCGCAAAAAAATTGTTAGATATTTTCTGTTGGCCAAAAGATGGCGCTCGGTTCTTCTATTATAACCGTCACGTAATCAATTGTCTTTTGTTTTTGTTTTGTTTTTCTATTTTCGACGTTTTAATTTTTTATTAGTTTCCGTTTCTTTTTTTTCAAGCAAGAAATGAAAATCGATGGTTCTCGAGGATCGTCACTTGTTATCTGTCGTTTTTCCTCGTCTTTCGACGAAATGTAAAACCAATCATTCCTCTATAACCGTTATTGCAAATCTATCGCCTTTTGTTTTGTTTCTAAACTTTGGTATGTTTTAAATTTGTCGCCAAAAATTTGTTAGATATTTTCTGTTGGCCAAAAGATGGCGTTCGGTTCTTCTATTATAACCGTCACGTAATCAATTGTCTTTTGTTTTTGTTTTGTTTTTCTATTTTCGACCTTTTAATTTTTTATTAGTTTTCGTTTCTTTTTTTTTTTCAAGCAAGAAATGAGAAGAGAAAATGAGAGATGAGAAAATCGATGGTTCTCGAGGATCGTCACTTGTTATCTATCGTTTTTCCTCGTCTTTCGACGAAATGTAAAACCAATCATTCCTCTATAACCGTTATTGCAAATCTATCGCCTTTTGTTTTGTTTTTAAACTTTCGCATGTTTTAAATTTGTCGTACAAATTTGTTGGATCTTTTCTGTTGGTCAGAAGATGGCATTCGATTCTTCTACGGTGTGTTTTGTTAATTTTTTTATCAACTCTTGCCATGAAATTTGGACGGCATGTCTTAGCTTTACTGTTAAACAGCATGAAGGACTGCAATGACATACTTTTCATTTAAGCTAAGACGTGCCATCCAAATTTCATGGCAAGAGTTGATCAAAAAATTTAAAAAATCACTCGGTATAACCGTCATGTAATCGATCGTCTTTTGTTTTCGTTTTGTTTTTCTATTTTCGACGATTTTTTCTTCGTTTTCGTTTTTTTCTTTCGAGCAAAAAATGAAAATCGAAAGTTCTCGACGATCGTCACTTGTTTTCTGTTTTTTTTTCCTCGTTTTTCGGCGAAGCACAAAAACGATCATTCTTTAGTAACCGTTATAAATCTATCGTCTCTTGTTTTTCAAATGTTGATGGTGTTTTAAATTTGTCGTAAAAACTAAAAATTGTCCGTCTTTTTCAGTTAGCCAAAAGATGGCGTTCGGTTCTTCTTAGTTAGAATGTGACACACAAAATGCTGTACGTGATAACAAGTGTCACACTCTAACTTAAACAGCGTTCACAATGACTTAACGTAACAAAATTAACCTCTAAATACAGGTTTGAAGCGTTTTGTTTTAATGTAAATATGTACTTAAAATTCTAAACTGAAACTAATTAGTGTGTTTAATTGTGAACAGTAAATCATTTAAATTTAGAATTACTTCGTTTACATTAACGAACAGTGCATTCAAATTATTAATTTACGTTACGTTAAGCGACTGTGAACGCTACATTAGGATTAAAGTTAATCCTAGCTTGAACCTTTTATGCAACACAGGCTAAGGCTCGGATTCATTGCCGTAACAGCAATTGTTATCCCAATTGTAGCAATGAAAATGAACCTAAAGAACATTTGAAATAACATGAGGATCTAATCGAAATTTATTAAACAAAAGACAATCGCATTAAAGAAAATAATATTTTTGTGAATACAGAAAGAAACTTTTAAATATTCACAATTTTATCGGAATTTAAACCAAAGGCGATCGAATTTAACGCGGAGAAAATTTGTGAAAATCAAAATCGTTTAAGAAAAAAACGTTAAAAATCAAAATTTTATGGGAATTTAAACAAAAGAAAATCGAATTTATTTCGGAAAAAAGATCGAAACCAAAGCGAACATTTGAAGGAACGTCAGGATCTGATCGAAATTTAAACAAAAGACGATCGAATTTAAACAAAAAATAATAATTTGTAAAAGAAAGTTTTAAAAATTCACCATTTTATCGGAATTTAAACAAGAGACGATCGAATTTAACGCCGAGAAAATTCGAGAAAATCGAAATCATTTAAGGAAGATCCGGGAAAATCAGAATCTGATCGGACATTGAAGGATAGACGATCGAAACTAATGCGAACATTTGCAAGGACATCAGGATCTGGGGCCTTATTCTCAACCAAAGCCGTCTATATCTTACAAGCCGTGCACTTGTAAATTTGGCAACAGAGCAAGTAGTCCGATCACGAGTTTCACCAGTTTGACGTAAATTGTACGAGATAATGCTGTAATGTAATTCTGTACTTATCAATCAAATTTTATTGTTTATTATTGTTTATTATAGTATTGGTGACTAAAATAACGTTAAATGTTATATTAACAATCAAGGTAAGTCCACAAAGCCTAATTCTGCTAGATAACCAAACTTTTTCGCTTTCCTTTATTTGCTTTTATTTCATACCAATGTGACATTTTTCGGATTTTCAATGGTACAAAAAGGGGAACTTTAAAGTTCTAGTACTTAATTTTAAACTCGTTAAACGTCTAGTTTGAAAGAAAATTTCATATTTACCTCGAACGAAAATTGATTTTAAATATATATACTTGGAAGTAATTACAGCCTCGGCTAAACAACTTGCTCCTAATTACTTTAAAACTTGACTTTTCGTTGTAGGTAAATAAATAACTATTCTTTCTGAATTATTAATTAGGTTTATGTTGTAGATGTCAAGTTCGATTAGGACTACTTTCGGGTATCAATGCGACGTTGCCAAGCGTAACAGCACGGCTTGTAAGATATAGACGGCTTTGTCTCAACCGATTCGTTTGCAAAAATGACGTCAAAATGACGTAACGTAACGTAATTTCCAAACGATTTAATGGTTTTGCAAGAGAGTCTAGGTTATTTTGATGTCAATTTCGCATACGAATCTTTTTGAATGGGTTGATAACAGGGCCCCTAATCGAAATTTAAACAAAACGCGATAGCGACTGAAAAACCGGGCCTAATTCTATGCAGGCAAACTCTTGAATTGTTTGGTTCGACTTACCTTCTGATTTTCCTTGAGATGGTTTCCAGTTGTTGTTACCATCCGGTTGCATCTTCTTATAAATTTCGTTGCTTTATTCCACATTCACAGTCCACAATGCACTTACATCAAGAACGCTTTTAAAGTTGTAGCTTGTAAGTGTTTTCTGGACTTGTATTTTTCATAAAACTTGCAAAGTAGCAGAGTTAATTAAATTATTATAAATACAAACTCGCGGCACTTTGAGAAATAACGGAGAATTCAAAAATATTTTAAATAATTTCTGACTGCAAAATTCTCGCTGACGTTTTAAATGAAGCCGGTGCTGACGTCATCGGTGTCGGTAAGTCAGTGTGCTTTAATGAACGAATTAAATTTATATTTCGGAACGTTAAATTTTTTTTTTATAATTGGGTTTTTAATACGTAATTGGTTTAAAAGAAATAAATTCTAAGGGTTTTAAAAAGACCTTTAAATAACTATTAAAATAATTTTCTCCGACGTTAAAAACGTTACTAATATAGAGGTGTTTTTTAAATCTGGTGTGAAATTTCATTGTGAACCAGTGTTGCCAATATGCGGGTAATTATCCGAAAAATGGGTATTTTGAAACTTAACGGTTAATCGTTCGGATATTTGCAGTTTTCGGGGAAAATCGGGTATTTAACTATTAATAGTTGGCGGTATCGTGGTGTGATTTGTGATGTTAGCCCACATGTTAGCCAGTGTTGGCACGTCACTACGAATCTACGAATAGCTTGATCGTTGATGTGATTGGTAAGTTTGATATTCGATAATTGGTAGACTTCGTAGGGCCGAACCTAGAATTGGTCTTTGTGCAGTAACGTAACGTTTAAGATTATTTTAACATTTGAATGGAAAACTACAGGAAGGGCTATATATTAAATGAATATGTGACTGGAATGGAGGTTGCAAATGGTGGAGAGCTGTTTCTGGGAAACAGTGGCGCACTGTTTCAAAATGATATTCATAAGAATATAAAGTCAATTAATCCATAATCTGTAAGAATATAAAGAATTTACGCGTTCGATTCACCATAAAAGAAACTGATCCAAATCACTTCTAAGTGATCTATTGATTAAAAGCGAACTGTTATCGATTGCAGCTAATATCTACGTTACGCTCATGATCTTCACTTGAATCATAACCTCATTCTTTGTTTATAAATACTTTTAAGTATATCCTAGAATTAGACAACTTAAATGAATGAAAATACTTACCTATGAAACGTAATTCCCAATTCTTTATTTCTCATAGTTAGGGAAGAACCACAAGCCGATATAAATAATTATAAACACAACCACCAAGCAATACGTCGACAAGTAATGTATCTTATGTGGAGGTTCAAAATGGCTACTTCCGTCGCACATTTCGATCTAGCATTTAATTACAGTAAAGACTCGTTCCTGATAGTTTTATATTCAAAGATTTTAACGGCCAACTTCAACGCCAAATTTAAAAAAGAACACTCGTTACAAGACAGCTGACTTGTTCACCATTTTGGAGCCCAATGTGAGGTTATATAAATATATTATTTTTATTATGACGAAAAGAAATTACTTGTCTGAAAAACTTGAAACCATTGCGTGAATGATTTGAACAATTACGAGCTGTACATCCGGTCTTATTTTAACAAGCATGTTAACCACATACACAACACCAATTAATTGACCGAGATCCAAAATGGCCGACGAGTCAGCTATGATATCAAGTAGCTGTAGTTTGCACGATGACGCATGAAGGTACTCCACCGGAATGTGTTACAGTGTTGCCAGACATGTGGAAAATTCCCGATTTTACGGGAAATTTTAAGATGTGCCGTTGTAAGTTTGAATTGTGCAAGTTGCTTTTTTTATATGATCGTTAACCACGCCGTTGGTACTTCAGTTGAATTTCCTCCCCATTTTCCGTGTCAACCGGCTACATACCACATTTCGTTTCGAGTTGAAAACTGAGATTTCCCCCAAGCACCCTTTAGAGTGTGTTCGTAAACTCGTTGGGTATCACAAACTGTTGGGTACTCCCGAGTAACATTCTTTCTCTCTCATATAAGTCCCAAAAGAACAAATAATCAAACAGGCAGCGGGAAATCAACGGAAATAAGCGGTTTAGACGGATTAGTAACTTTTCTTTTATTTCAGTTTTAGTGTATAATAAAGTGTTCGTTTAAACATTAAAATTTATCAACAGTTATAATAGTAATAATAATAATAATAATAATAATAAATAAGTACAGGGCAAAAAAAAGGTATCTGCGAACTACAGATTTTAATTAAAATAATAATAGTAATAATAAACAAGTTCAATCACGAGAAACACAAAAAAAACACGAGATAAAACCCCCGCAAAAAAAAAAAAACTGTGGGGCTCGCTTCACAAAAATAGGTTACACGTTATTCAAGTATTATTCTTCTTCTTCTTCTTGTTGCTCATATAAGACTAGATCTCTTTTATTTAATTAATTCATTAATTAATCTAAAAGCCTACGTTTGCCTAACAATAATAATAAAATTAAATAAAAAATATAGTTGCAATGGCAATAACATAAAATAAAAATTACAAAAAAAAAAATAATTAAATTAATGTCACACGTATTTTCTTGTTAGGTAACAAACACAAAGTCAGCAGATAAATTAAAATTAAAGAGAAAAACATATAAATCGAGGAGGGTGTAGGTATATACAGTTGATCTGGCGAGACATAAAAAAAATGCAACGGAACACGACACCTATTATTGCTACTGAGTGTAGAAAAATACGCGAGTGACTCTTGAAGCGGCACGTCGTCCTAGACAACGCGTTTCCTCTGTATATACCCCGGCTCTTAAACTAAAACGTACACGAAATCCTCACGTCTGCACTCCACACAACAACACCTGCTGGACAGACAAAATACAGAACGATAAATTAAAACAAAAAAAACGCAACTCTTAAAAATTAAAAGTAATAAATTATTAATAAATTAATAATGGGTAATTACAGTATTAAACACAAAGCAAAATACGCACACGGGTTCTTGTTTTGGGATCGGAGAAGAGGTGGAATATATTTAAATTAAAAAAAAGAATAACAACAGGGCTTCACCTGGGTAAATAATTAAAAAAATTATGGCGAATCTAGGGGGGTAGGCGGGGAAGGGGGTGGTAATTAAGTAAAGAAAACCTAGCGCTCATCATCATAGGTGGGCTTTTTGACTGTCGAGTTCGTAGAAGAGGACGTAAGCTTCTCCGCTGACTATACTCTTTGGTGAAATAGAAGACACCCTGCAAGCAACAAATTTTATTTTGATAAAAAAAATGAGCGGGATGTGGAGTTCCCCCTTACCTCGAGTCATTGTATTCGTGCCATGCAAGCGAGTACGGATGTCTACAATAAGCTGTATAGTGGCCACTGTATGTAGTACCGCTGTGATTGGAGATGGCGTACAAGTTGTATCGACTCTGCGTGTGACTGTCCGCTGCGTAGTTGCTCATGTCGAGGCCCTCCGCTGGAAAGTCGATGTTCACCGAGAGCTTCCCCCGGAACCTCTCCGTTGGGGAGAACCGTTTTAAATCTGTGCGAGTTAAGGCTTTCGTTGCAAACAGAAATTGGAACCATTACATTTTTTTTTTCAACTCAATTTGGCAGTGTTCATTTGGAAACGAAATAAAAAATAATAAGGTAAGTTAAAAAAACAATTAATTTTTTAAATAACATTGTCATTGTTCAAATGAAAATAAAGTTTTTAAGAATAATAATAATAATTAAGGCGTTCAATGCAAATGGAAGTAAAGAAAAAGGGTGAAAGGACTTTGTTTCCTTGGATTAATAAAAACCACATATTACATTTTTAAAATTTAAAAGCAATAATAATAATAAGGAACATTTTAAGTAGCGACGTCTTTCGATCGCTTTTTGACAATTTTTTTTTATTAATAATAAGGTAAGTTAAGGCTTTCATTGCAATGAAATGCATAAATGTAAATAAAAAGAAGTGCTGAATGGCCTTTTCTTTCCATTAATTAATAAAAACCATTGAATTTTATGGAATATTAAGTTAGTTAATTTTTGCTAAAAATCCCTCCGAAAAGCGATTGTCCGTCTCATCTGGCAACGCTGGTTTGCATGGACAGCTCCGCACGCGACCTACCACCCAGTGTTGCCAGACGTACGAAAATTTCTCTCTTTCGCATGCAGAAAATCAAAAGTGGGCAAAAAGTAGAAAACGCATATTAAGATAAAAAGTTTGGAAGAGTTTTTTTTCTTGGATTAACAGTTAACAGATCCACAACAAATAAAATTAAAAAACTAATAATAATAACGTAGGGCTTCAAAGCAAAGGAAAATAAAAAAAAATACCGGAAGGCTTTTTTTCTTGCATTAATAAAAAAGCAATTACCGTTTCTTTTTAAATAATACTGCAAACAATTTTTTTCTTGGATAAAAAAGTGAACCAATAAATTTATTTTCTCAGATAAAGCAACTGCATTTCTTTATAAAAATAAAAAAATCTTGTTTTCAAGAATCCAAAGTGCAATAGTTTTCTACCAACCTTTTTATAACAGCAGGATGAAGCGAAAAGAAGAAGAAAGAAAAAAAAAAGGATACGAATCACTAAAATCTTGGGGAACTTCTGTATGCTGAACGACTTGGTGCATTTCCTCCTTTCCTTGCACTTTGAACACGTCTGTAAACGGAAACGCAATTATGAAACTTTGCACCGGAACGGTTGCCAACTTACTGGTTTTTCGTCCCCGTCCAGGGTCTCCTCCCGGGTGAAACTCTCCAGGCACTGCTGCAACCGAACGGGGCCCACCTTCTGTGGGATGGGCAGGGACAGGTCCCAGAAGGGGTCGAACGTCACCGAACAGTGCCCGCAGTAGGTGCAGCGCAGCGTCGACTTCAATTGCCCCACGAAAATGTCCACTATCTTTGAGTTGTCCATGCGTAGATAACGTTGCCAGGACTCCGACGACTTTTCATTATCACTAAAACAATTTATTAACAAATTCTTTTATCAGCGTCTCATTAAATTGCCTTTTTGTAAATTTTACTTTGTGCCACCACCCACTATTGGTAAAAAAAAAGTACTTAAGTAGTACCAACTTCACAAACGAGCTAACGCAACGAGAACTTCAAAAATACGTTTTGATCATTTTTGAACGATCTCTACTTGTTACAGCAATACAGTAGCGTATTTGACAGCTCTTATTTTTTGCCTTGCCCCTTTCTGTCATAAGAAACCCCCGAAAAAAGGGGTGAAATCCTCCAGTCCGACAACACTAGTTATTTGATACCTCAAAATTTCATGCTTTCCACGATTGTGACTTTTCCGGGGAAAAGAAAACCCGGAATTTTTACAAGACGCTACAATTTAATTCTATTAAAGTGTGCTGCAAGAAATACAGATTTAATTAATTTTTTCAATTTAAGATCTAGTACTAGTACAACATTTACCGGATAGGTGGCGGTAGTGTTTGTGACGCTAGTGTTCTGTAAAGTAGTTTGCTTACTAAATTCATCACAAATTGTGTAAATACGACGAAATTTTCACGCAACACGGATTTTCGCCCAATATTCACGCTATTTTCTTTTAATATATCCATGGGAAGGCCAAATTTTTAAGCGTCGCTTCGAAAATCGGAAACATAACCTCAATTCCAGTGAGTCTAAACCACACGTTTTCGTTCCTATTCTTATTAAATTCATCGCAAATTGCGTAAAATTGACAAAATTATCACCCAACGCGCATTTTCATCCAAGTTTCACGCCTTTTTCTTCTGATATATTCGTAAAAAGAATGAATTTTTAAAGTGCCGCTTCGGAAATCGGAAACATAACCTCAATCTTAGCGAATCTAAACCGCCCGTTTTCGTGCTCATTTTTGATGCCTTGCGACTCTTCTGACGATGAGGAAAACCTCGAATTACTTCGAGAAGCCGTGGACCACCACTTCATAAACGATTCCATTTTTAATCACGCGAAAAAAGGTTAGGTCCCTGTTGTAGATGATCCACCCCGATTACGTTCATATTTTGTGTAGATGTGAACGCAAAACTCCCCCCTTCATTGGGACCCCATCAAAGCAGGAGAAACTTGAAGTTTCAAGCGCACGTTACAAGATGTCCAGCACATAATTTGGAGGAACGACGTTGGCATGAACGATGAACGTGAGTAAAAAGTTCAAACTCGAGTACCAAGTGTTAAAAATAAATTCCATTTGATAGTAGTGACCAGAAATAGGTAATGAAAAATTTCAAACATATATCAAGGTCATTCTTTACTGATCTCGACATTTCTGTGAAGTTTTTCATTGTTAAAAATAAGCTTGATAACCGTCTACTTAAAAAAAATTACCTCACCTTAACTTCTCGTCAATTTCTGTGATTATGGGGGTAGGTTTAGTGGTGACCCGATTGACGTCTTCATGAAGGCCCTCCAATAAATACCTGAGGAATTCTTGAGCGTCCTGCTGTGAATACCCGATGAACCTGGGGGCGAACCTCTGGATCTGGGTCTTTAAAGCCACGGTGTTCACGACCCGATCACTCGAGTCCTCGGACCAGAGCTCCTTAATCACCTGCGAGAAGGCTGCAGCAAAGCAACGAAAGCACAATTGAGTATATTATTGTAAAACAAGCCCGCCAACCGCACTTCACCTTTAATTAGGGCTCCTTTCATGCTCGAAATGCTCGTGTTTATGTCGGATATGTACATGTCCTTGCGGACGTATTCGAGTAGGGGCTTCGTGTTGGAGAGGCACTGGATGACGGAGTTCATGAAGCAGGTGTTGCCGATGTTCTTGAGCCCGTTGAGGCCCTGCTGCTTTCCGGGGCTGGAACCAATGCGGATGTAGTTACTACGGTCGTCCTCGTAGTCACGTCTGTCCCTTTCCAGGGAGCTCCGGGCGATGCTGTTCGAGTTTATGTTGTTTGAGGTCGAGGGGGTGTTCGTCGATGAGCCCGTCGCATTCTGATGGGACAAAGCACGGTTCAAGCGAGGAGACGTTGATAAATCCTTCAAATATAAAAAAAAGATCACACTTTCAAGTGCTCAAAACTTTAAGAAGTGCAATGTTAATTTTAAGTAACCAACAGGCAACGTACCCATGAGTGCTGATGATGATGATGAATATAAGAAGAGTACGAGATGGGTTTGGTTTGGGAGAAGCTGTCGACTAAGCCCAACACGAAACTGTACAAAGCGAATGCGAACAGAGTGATCCATAGAATGTAGATCAACCAGGAGTAAAAGTTGCGAGGCATTAATGCATGGTGCACTCAAAAAAATCGAAACGTCCGTCCCAGTTAAAATTGAACGTGAAAATTCTGTCGGTAGATCAAAATGGCTGAGTCTATTTTTACACGTGTAAATAAAACAGCGCTTACATAACGCGCACGAGGTGGCCAGAGCCAAAAAGAAACGGCGTCATCGGTGGGGTGGAAATTGCATACTGACCGTGAAGATGTAATGCTTATACATGCTCCGGATCCTTGCTCCTGGTCCGGGTCAGAAGTGAAAACAAGTTGGGGTAAACAAGTAAACAACGAAATTTAACATGTTGCCAAAAAATCTGACGTTTACCTTTCAAACAACCCCTGACAGATAGTGAAGGTAAAGGAAGGTGACGTTGTCACAGCAACGAAGACAATTCAATAATAAATTGTTCAGAAATCGCAATCAGAAAGATGATGCAGTTTATTAATTATAAAAAACTACAGTAATTAATGCATTTGGAAATTGTAAAGAAATAATAAATTTACTACTCATCTCTACTATACAGGGGTGCCCCAAAGTGCAGGTGTAACACTTATGTTTATTAAAACTAAAATTTTAATGAAATACAAAGATGACAGTAATTATGGAAGGCCACATGGTCTCTCATTGCCATTCAGCTAAAAAGATCACGTGACCTTCAATCATAATTAGGGCTGGCATATAAAAACGGATTCTTGGTTTCAAATCTTGCGATTTTTAGTTTTTCCCGAAATGATGTTACCTTCTACTTTTCAATTGAACTTCCCCCTCATTACACTTACATGATAAATAACAAATTTAATCTCTCATTCATATACACGGTGTCCCAAACTACCAAGTTATTTTTTAAATTTTTTATCAACTCTTGCCATGAGATCGACATGGCATGCCTTAGCTTAAGTGAAAAGTACGTCATTGCACTCCTTTATGCTGTTTTACAGTAAAGCTACGACATGCCGTTCAAATTCCATGGCAAGAGTTAATATATTTTTTTTTAAATCACGAGGCGCAATTTTATTTTAATTAAATTTGACAATTATAGAGAGAAGACAATAATTTATGAAAGGCGATCGATGTGACCTTCGATCATAATTACCGCTGATTTAAAAAAAAATTCATTCATTCATATACAGGGTGCCCCCAACTATAGCTGAGGCGCAATTTTATTTTATTTTTTAAATCGGAATTTTAATTAAATTTGACAATTATACAGAGAGGATCATAATTATGAAAGGCGATCGACGTGACCTTCGATCATAATTACTGCTGGTTTAAAAAAAAATCATTTTCGGTTTCAAATCTTGCGATTATTTTGTTTTTTCGGATGCGACGTCACTTCCAAAATTTCAATTCAACTTCCCATTCGTGCCTTTACATGATAAATGATAAATAATAAATTAGTTTAATCGCTCGTTCATATACAGGGTGCCCCAAACTATAGCTGAGGCGCAATATTATTTCTTTTTTTAAATCGGAGTTTTCATTAAATTTGACAATTATACAAACAAGACAATAATTATTTTGAAAGACGATCGACGTAACCTTCGATCGTAATTACTGCTGGCTTAAAAAAACGTCTTTTTGGTTTCAAATCTCACGATTTTTTTCGGTTTTTCCGGAAATGACGTTACTTCAAAAATTTCAATTCAACTTCCCATTCGTACTTTGACTTGCTAAATAATTAATTTAATCGGTCATCCATATACAGGGTGCCCCAAACTATAGCTGAGACGCAATTTTATTTCTTTTTTAAATCGGAATTTTAATTAAATTCGACAATTGTACAGATTAAGATACCTAATAATTATGAAAGGCGATCGATGTGACCTTCGATCATAATTACTGCTGATTTAAAAAAAAATCACTTTTGGTTTCAAATCTTGTGATTTGTTTGTTTCTTTCGGATATGACGTCACTTCCGAAATTCCATTTCAACTTCCCATTCGAACTTTGAGGTTATAATTAATTTAATCGGTCATCCATGTACAGGGTGCCCCAAATTGTAGCTGAGGTGCAATTTTATTTGTTTTTTTTTTTAATAGAAATTTCAATAAAATTTGACAATTATACAGAGAAGACAATAATTACGAAAGGCGATCGACGTGACCTTCGATCGTAATTACGGCTGTCTTTAAAAAAATGCATTTTTGGTTTCAAATCTTGCGATTTTTTTTGCTTTTCGGGCTATGACGTCACTTCCTAAATTTCAATTCAACTTCCCATTCGTACCTTTACATGATAAATAATTATAATCTAATCGCTCATCCATATACAAGGTGTCCCAAACTATAGCTGAAGCCCAATTTTATTTCTGTTTTTTAACCGGAATTTGACAGTTACACAGAGAAGACAATCATTATGAAGGCGATCGGTCATAATTACTACTGGCTAAAAAGAATTCACTTTTAATTTCAAACTTGCGATTTTTGTTTTTTCGAATGTGACGTCACTTCCAAAATTTCAATTCAACTTCCCATTCGTACTTTGACAAGATAAACAATTAATTTACAAGGTGCCATATACAGGGTGTCCCAAACTATAGCTGAGCCGCGATTTTATTTTTCTCTTAATCGGAATTTTAATGAAATTTGACGATTATACAAGGAGGACAATAATCTAGACAATAATAGACAATAATAGAGATGGCTCTCTCTTCGGAGCACAAGCCTGTCATTTCACAAAATTTCTTTGACGTTTAAAATCATAAATAATATTAGCAAGTAATAAAGTTCCGCTATTGGTCAATAGATGTCACTGCGAATAATTTTTGTCATTCCGATAACATCCTAGTTTCTGTTCCATTAAAAAAAAAAACAACGAAAATAAACGTCAACGTAATTTCAACAAAACTGCAACAACAAAAAAATTCGTTATTAGCCAACAGTTGACGCAGTATATTGTTTTTTCATTTCATAGTATGTACTTGTGAACTTGTCGGGCCAGACAGAGATGGCGCTCTTGAAAATGCACCGGCCTGTCACTTGTCATTTCATAAAACGTCTTTTGCTTTCATTGAGGTGTATCTCAAGGATCGGTTGTCTGGCCTCGTATTGTTTTTAATTTATTTAAACGATCTCCCAGTCTTTCTGCCTGACTCAGACTGTACATTAACAGATGGCGTGGCATTGCTTTGATATGATATGTTCTTGAAAATTTAATTAAATGCAATTGATAATGTCAATTACTTTTGTCAAGTCGATGAAATTAGAAAGGAAAGAACAATCGCTGTTGGTCAACTCGTGACTTGTCACAGTTGTTTCAATTTGCCTCAAATTGAAGCGCAGTGGACGGCGGACGAAACACGTGCTTGCTCTTTAGAAGTGTTCACAGAGGTGTGGCGGGGTGAACTGATTTGTGCAGCACAACGCTGATAATTATTACAATAGAAAAATTTAGCTGTTACGCAAAAGATGGTGCCACGAATATTTCAGATAAACTCGAATAACAAATAAAATAAAAATTCAACACAAGAGTTTCTATTTGCTCGAAAAAAAAATTAATAATCGCCGACTTCAACAAAACTATAACAAAAGAATCTCGTTTTAGCCAACAGATGGCGCAGCATTCTTATTATTATTTTTTTTTTCTTGAGTTTTAGTTCTAATTAATAATACGGATTGTGTTAGATAAACTTAAACTTGAATAATACTACAACATGGACTAATAGCATAAATTCCATAAGCATAATAGGTGGCGCCCTTTTATTTTAAAAAATTGTTTTCAGTATTTACTGACGGTTTTGCAAAATCAAATAAACGAACAACGCAAGCTCATTTAACGTCAAAAAATAATTTTGTTTCAAGCAAGCAAGGGAGTTTTCCTATTAGTCAATAGATGACACTTGAAATAATTTTCAGTCAACACAGTTTCTGTTTCTTTTAGAAAAAGAAATGAAAATCAACATTGGTTTCAATAAAAATACAACAACATTTTTGCGTTAAGGGCTAACTGATGGCGCAGCATTGTTATTTTATTTTTTTTTCATATAGTTTTTGTAAAATTGCTACGGATGAAGAAATGAGATGAGAATGAAGATGAGAAAAGACAAATACTAAAAAAGTACAAGAATTTTGAAGGTAAAAATTGTCTCGGAGGTCTTAAAGCATACACAGAACAGAAATCAATGATAATGATAAAAACTTAAACAGGAAATTGCAGCAAAATAGGAAGACAACATAAGATTTTTTTTAAAGATTGCCCCAGTTTTACAATCGTGGAATAAGGACGGAATATCTGCTCGCCGAATATCCTTTAATGTACCTCCATATCTTCGTCATACCTACGTCACGTTATTCTGAGAATAATGTTTATCCGACGATTGTAAAATCGAGTGTAAGTGACAAACATTTCACTGACAAAGACAAATAAATGTCAAAATAATTCTTTTCACAGTGACATTCTGCATCGTATGAATTTTAGATACAATTGAGTTAATAAATGATTCAGTCAAGAATATTAATACAAACAGTTAAAAAAAATAAAAATAATGGGACTTACACTGTTGGTCTTGTCCTGCAAAAATCTTGATTTCCCCCCGTACTTATTATTCAAATTAGAAGAGTTTTCGCTTTCGACATCGTAGGAATCGACAGCTCCATTAACGACATCCCCCTTCTCATAATCCCGAGCCGGAATGTACGAGGAGAAATTATTGACTCGATTCCTGGAAACTTCCCCGTTGACTTTCGCTTCGGACGAAGACGCCTCCGAGTTGGAGTCCTCCGTGTTCCCCCCGAAGTCCACCCCATTGCTGATCGCTTCCTTCCGACCGGGCACTGTGAATTTCGACCTCCTCTCCAAACTATTCAGATCAGCATCAGCATTTTTGGTGACAGCGCTGTCAATATTGTTTTGCTCTTCATCTTTTTGTTGCCTGTCAACCTCAACGACTGACTTTTCGTTCTCCAGTTTCGACTGTTTCGCCGGTGGCCTCTTATCGACGTTCAGATTCTCATCGCTTGATTTGTCCTCGAGCTTCTTGGTTTTGCCCTCGATGATTAGGGGCGACTTGGACTTGCTTATCCTCTCGAATTTCTTTCGTATCTCCGAAACAGGCTGCCTGTTTCCGTTGTCGTCTTCGGTTATGTACATGTTGTCGTTGCTTTCCGCCAAACTGTTAGTATTGTTAGCCAACTCTGACAAACCCAGACTGTTACTGTAACTCAAGCCATCGTTTACCTTTTTCTTAGTAGCGGCGACCGCCTTAGTCTCGATTGGGGGAAGCCCGATGTCGTTTATGCTTTTCGAGCGAGATATGTTCTCTTTGTTGCGGTACACGGCCGGCACGTAATTGGCCGGAGAGTACTTGTTTCTGAGGTCGGCCAAAGACTCGGCCACGTTCAGGGGCGTGTAACTCGATTCCCTTCGACCTTCCAATCTGGTCACCGAGGAGTCTCTCTCTTTTCGAGACGTGTCCAAGATCGAGTTCTCCCTGATCGAGCTTATGCCGGAGTCTCTCGAGAGGGAATCCCTTCGGATCACACTGTTCTCCCTCGTTTCTTCACGGAAACGTGTTGTTACGCCATCTTCTGTGATGCTACTGGATCTGAAAGCAATGAATTTTTCGATTTAGTACCTTTTTAAACTCACATGATCTCACTGTATAGTCTTATTATAAATTATGGTGTAATCAATTGCCAATACTTTGAGCTACTGATAAAATTTGATTACGTGTTAGTTAACATACTTATGAGGAAACGATTTGGAGAAAAGATAAGACACAGCGGATGACTAAAAACTTTCCATTATTAAATTACTGGGGATATTTAATTAAAATGTTTAATGGTTTAATTGTGACGAGAAGAGTGAAGATCTATTTATTTCTCCTTTATTCAATCAACCAATCAAATTTTGACTTGATTGACTTGTATGTGGCCAACACTACTACATTTCGACTTCGAACTCGATTTACTGAATTAAATATTTCGTCTCTCCAAAATTTTCTTTTTTGTATTGAAACGCTCAGTAGCATAGCCCATTCCTTATCTATTTGTTATCGCACCATGCCGTAAAAGTCTAGTGAAAATGTTGGTACTCATGTAAAAGTAACTAAATTTTGACAATGAATGTCATGTCGATTTTGATTTTAAGGTTACTCCGAATTAGGCAATGTTGCAATATTTTGTTTCGTCGCAAGGTGAATTCACGGCCAAATTTAGATAAAGTTGAGAATTGACAACACCGCTTAATCAATCTGATTTTAGTTGTCACAACTTGTTGACGTATGTTAAAATGACATCAAATTAAATTTCTCTAATAGCCAACTTACTGGCCTAGTGCTATAACAAATAGATAACGAATGGATAATAGTTGTATGTAGTAACCAGTGTTGTCAAACAAGAAAGTTGAAAAATTTCCATCTGTTGTGACAAAAAATCCCTTTTTATTTGCGGAATCAAACAAAGTGAGCGACCTCTGGTGGTCAATATTTATACCATCAAAAGGACGAACAATATATCACAGATTGATTTATTAGATCATGCACCAATCAAACTTTTATGTTTGTATAAATAGCTGCAATGTTGTTCACAATGTTGTTGTTTGTCGGCCATGTTGCAGTTAACAGCGACCTCTCGCGTTAACAATTAAGTCGCGAATAGATGAAAATCTCGTTCTACATTGAAAAAAAAAATGTAGTAAAAATTATTTATTGAAGCAAACACTAAATTATAAACAAAACAAATTTCTCTTTCAAAAGTAAATTGGACATTTCCTAATATCAGTAGTATTTTATTTATTATTTAACTATAAAGTACTCCTAAAAACGTCACAACATAGAAAAGTGCGTGAAAATTGATCTTTTTAATAGAACGCGTGCACTGAAGACTTAACGGGAACTGTTTTACCGATAATCCGATAATTTCTCTTCTCTCAAGTAAAATAACAAAATAGATCTGATTATTTCAAGCTCATGGAAAGCAGTGCAGGATCAAGACAATCAATTCTGATCGGTCTGTACTTCACATAAACTCAAATAATAATAATAATTTAACGTGGAGTTTCTGTTTGGTTAAAAAATGAAAATAAAAATAAACGTCGATTCCAACAAAACTATGACAAAACAAACTCGTTATCAGCCAACAGATGGCGCAGTATTTCTTCTTTTAGTACTAAATTTTTTTATTTACTGTTTAGTAAATTGTCAAGTGTCAGTATAGTAATAGTGTTATATTACAATAAAATTACTAAGTAAATAATAATCATTTATGCATTGAGCCAAATCTAGTGTAGTAGTAAAATAACAATTGTTACAATTGAAAAATTTGGCTGCTGGTCAAAAGATGTCGCTCCAAATACATACAGGGAGACCGAAATTGATTGTCCTGATCCTACACTACTTTCCGTGAGTTTGATATCAATATTTACATCTATCATATGAAGGTTAGAACGAAAAGCAGTGGCGTGCGTAGAGCATTCATGAAACTTACATCCAAACCTAACCTAATTAATAACAAAAAAACATAATTGGATGTAAATATCGATATATTAAGGTTTTTTCCCCTATAATACCTGTCAAATGTTTCTAATGTTGGTACCTGTTACCTTTACCTGAATGTTAGGAAATTCAAAAACTATGATAAAAGCAGTGATCCAATAGAAACTCTAGAATTTTGACACTGACAGGTAATTTTCAAATTTCATTAAAAAAAAAAAATTTTCATTTTTGGAAACTTTATTTCAATTTTGTTTCAATTTTCCGTTTTTAAAATTCTACTTTAACGATCTTCTTTTGTTACCTGAATTATCTTTGGAATCTTCTCTGATCGTCTTTTGTTTTTTCTTCTTCCGATTTTTTTTTTGTAATTCAATTTCAATCAGAAGTCGTCGCTATCAATTTTGAGTTTAATTCCTAATTTTTTTTGTGGAATTTACAAATTGCGTATAAAAAAACAAAAGACGATCGACAAATTTAAAATAAGATTTTATTGTTGGATACTTTCGATTTTGTTTTTCGGAGAAATTTTCCGTTTTTGAAATTCTTCATTCATTTTATCGATTTTCTTTTGTTACTATCAATTTTGAGTTTAATTCCTAATTTTTTTTATGGAATTTACAAATTGCGTATAAAAAAACAAAAGACGATCGACAAATTTAAAATAAGATTTTATTGTTGGATACTTTCGATTTTGTTTTTCGGAGAAATTTTCCGTTTTTGAAATTCTTCATTCATTTTATCGATTTTCTTTTGTTACTTTCTTTTGTTATCTTCTCCGATCGTCTTTTGTTTTTTCTTCTTCCGATTTTTTTTGTAATTCAATTTCAACCAGAAGTCGTCGCTATCAATTTTGAGTTTAATTCCTAATTTTTTTTATGGAATTTACAAATTGCGTATAAAAAAACAAAAGACGATCGACAAATTTAAAATAAGATTTTATTGTTGGATACTTTCGATTTTGTTTTTCGGAGAAATTTTCCGTTTTTGAAATTCTTCATTCATTTTATCGATTTTCTTTTGTTACTTTATTTTGTTATCTTCTCTGATCGTCTTTTTTTTTTCATCTTCCGATTTTTTTTGTAATTCAATTTCAACCAGAAGTCGTCGCTATCAATTTTGAGTTTAATTCCTAATTTTTTTTACGGAATTTACAAATTGCGTTTAAAAAACAAAAGACGATCGACAAATTTAAAATAAAATTTTATTGTTGGAGACTTTCGATTATGTTTTTCGGAGAAATTTTCCATTTTTAAAATTCTTCATTCATTTTATATATCTTCTTTTAATACTTTCTTTTGTTATCTTCTCTGATCGTCTTTTGTTTTTTCTTCTTCCGATTTTTTTTTGTAATTTAATTTCAACCAGAAGTCGTCTCTGGACGGGGGTGGGGGAATTCCCAAATTTCTTAAAATCCTACAATCGCTTTATCGATCTTCTTTTGTTTACCCAAGTTATAATAATAATTTAACATGGAGGTTCTGTTTGCTTTAAAAAATAAAATAAAAATAAACGTCGATTTCAACAAACAGCCAACAGATGGCGCAGTATTATTTTTTTTTCCATTTTAGCACTCATTTGCGTAGTAAAATAACAATTGTTACAATTGAAAAATTTGGCTGCTAGTCAAAAGGTGTCGCCCCAAATAAATTCGTCTGATTGTTTTTATATAAAGGCGATCGTCTTTTGTTTATTTAATGGTTTTTTTTATTGCCAAGTCATTGTTATAGATGGCAATAAAAGTTTATATGGATTTATAACATCTTTTCTTATCGCCTGTTTATTTTTTGACGCAAAAAAAAAGAAAACGAAACGTCTTCTTAATATTCAAATAGTCGATCACTTTTTTGTTTCCTGCATTTCCACAGTCGGTCGTCTTTTGTTCGTTACGTTTTTGTTATTTTATTTTTGACGCAAAAAAAAACGAAAGCTCTATTGATATTCAAATCATCGTTATTTTTTTTCTTGCATTTATTACACAATCGATGGTCTTTGTTCGTTATGTTTTTGATATTCTCATTACATTTGTTTGTTTTTTAATTCAAATCGTCAATCATTTTTTTTTTAATTTCCTGCATTTATCACACAAGTGATCACCTTTGTTCGTTATGTTGTTGTTTTTCTTATAAATATGCCTCTGTAAGTTTGTTTCATAGTTCTTGTTAGTGGTTTTGTTATTTTATTTATTTATTTATTTTTTGACGGCACTCATAATTTCAACTTTTTTATACTTATTAATTATCTACTTACTTATTGCACTAATGGCGGATTTCACAAACGTTACTTAAATTTAATCATCCGTTAAAAGTAAATGTTGCCATGGTTACATGTGTTGAAGGTATAGGAATGATTATTCTTAATCGATGATTAAAGTTAAGTAACATTTGTGAAATCCATCATAATTGTTGTAATTAAAATATCCAAATTTAAACAAAGAAAACGAAACGTCAACCATTTCTTTCCTTTCCTGCACAGTTTTGCCAATTCGTGGGAATTTTCCCGATTCATGGGAATTTTTTGCAAAAAGGGAAACTTCTGGAGAAAAGGGGAATTTTTGAAGATAAAATTACATAAATTTTGAGTCAAGTCTTGACAAAAATGCACAAAAACAGCTTAAAATTGCAATTTGAGGGGAAAAGCAAACATAAAAGGGAATTCTTGTACCTATGTGAGGGGAAAACGACTGTCAGTAGTTGGCAACACTGTTCCTGCATTCAGATCGTCTTTTGTTCGTTACGTTTTTTTTTTTTTTAATAAAAATGTTTGACAGTATTTAGTGTTTCTTTACTTCTATTTCTTTATTTTTTACAGAAAAAAATCAAATTTGATCCAATTATTTTTTGCTAACGCTTTCATTCTTCAAGACAAAAAAGTAAACGAATATTTTTTTATTCAAATCGTAGACATTTTTTTGTTTCCTGCATTTATTTGCTATGCTATTGATCGTCTTATGCCCAGTTTTATAATCGTGGAATAAGGACTATTTCCCGAATATCGTTTAACATTCTTTCATACCTACGTCACGTTATTCCAAGAATAGTGTCATACCTACTCAGTTTATCCAGCGATTGTAAAATCGGGCCTTAGGCCTGATTGAAGAAAAAGAAGAATGTCAAAGGATATTCGGCGAATAGTTATTCTATCCTTATTCCATGATTGTAAAACTGGGCCTTAATAGACTTTCCAGATAAACTAAACCAGTGCGGCCAACCCGAATTATTTCATGACAAGAGCCGTCTTACATTTACATTAGCTGTTCTTTTGTAAATGTAGGACGGCTAAAGTAAAAGGCATTAATTCGTGTTACAACCTCAAATGCAAACGTTAATAGTTCTTGAGCAGTTGTACTTTTAGGTTAATAACTGCAATGCACACCATTTTAACACCTTATCCCATCACACTCTGTATAACACATGTATTAATGAGCGACTGTTTTTGCACTGAGCTTTTGATTGTGTTAGTAGTCACATGTAATACGACGTGCACGTGCAGTTATTAAGTTAAAACCAGTGCAGCTGGGTAGATTTACGTAAAACTTAAGGGTACCTTGAAATGACTTTCCTTCCGTCAGTATCAACGTAACTCCTGCTGGTATATCGCTCGCTGTAAGAGTACCTCGGGGCGTAAGAGCTGGCACCGCCGTAGAAAGGCCTGTCTAATGCGGAGGTGCCCAACGAAGACCTGTACGAACCGGTGAGGGCAGACGAGCCGCTCCGGTGGGGCGATAGCACGGGCATAGTTAGTGAATAACTCTGATGCTGACAAGAATCTGATGATCACATTCCTCGTTCGGGTGATTGTTGTGAGCTGAGACAAAAAAAAAAAGCGCTTCACAAACCGCAAATCGAAATCGCACTCAAAAGAAGTTCGTACTCGCAAATAGAGTCACAAAGCTATTTATAGATCAGCTATTTCGTATTTTTAGAAATTTCGACGTTTAAACGCTCGCCCCCGTGGGGCGAATCGAACGTGAACGCGCGGCGTGCGATTCGCGTGGATGCGCCCCCCGAATTTTGAATCGCAGGCGGCGATCTCGTGCGGTCGCTCCGGGGAGGCCGCGGGCGGCGGCCGAAGGGCGGAAAGCGTGCACTTACTTGGTTGCGTGTTATTGCGGCGGTTCTTCAGCGAATTTCATTGAAGTTGCGTCTAAAAAAGTAAAAAAACTGCACTTAAAAAAATGCCCCGATCCATTTGACGGCCATCTTGCTGTGACGTCATCTTTAAATGTATCATCTTGTGACCTTGACGTAGTTACTCCGCGGGGTTGCCGTCGCGGCCGACAAATCGCCGGCCGCCATCCAACTCGGCTGAAAAAATTAATTTTGCCGAAATTAATAGCGTTTTCGATTCACTGCCCGCATAACTTTCAAGCGTTTCGTGCGTGCTTCGCAAAAAGAAAGGAAAAGAATTCCGCGGTATTTTTTTTATATGTATGTAGTTAAGCTTCGCAACGTCGCATTATTCCCGACCCACTTTTACCAAAACCAAAGTACTCGATAAAAAAAATTCGGGACGTACAAATATAATTGACCCTAATTATCTTTCCGGGTACGTAGAAGCAAGAACTGGATTTTTCTTTTCTAAATTTTAAATCAGTGATGTGCATTTCCGTCACTGAATAAATGCGGTCAGATAGGACACTGGCGCCCAATCAAAGAGTACATAAATTAGTTGTGCTTTATTTGCACTTTTACCCAGGATCACATATTCATTAATTTTGTCTATTTTATTTATCGAAGTGATCTAATCCAAATTCCAAAGTGATCACTTCCCCCCTTACCGTTAATGCACCTGCTGGAGTGCGTTCAGAATCTTTACCTCCGAGAGCGTCTTGGGCGTGTAATTGCGTCTTTCTCACTCACAATTTTTAATATATTTTGCGTCTCGCTCATCCGATTTGAAACGTCTTGTGTTTACATTATTTCTATGACAACGGGGGCACTCTAAGCGCGCTACTTTACAAGTGGGATGTGAAAAGTGCGCCCGTTGTCATGGAAATAATGTAAACAGAAGATGTTTTAAAACACATGAGCGAGACGCAAGATATACTAAAAATCGTGAGCGAGAAAGACACGATTACACGCCCAAGACGCTCTCGGAGGTGAAGTTTCCGAACGCACTCCTGGATTTAAAGATCAGCTGGTTCAGCTTAGGAGCGGATACGATATTACAGCTAACATTAAACAATTCCACGTGCAAATACTTAATAAAACTGTCATACACGTACTTAATTCTTTTTGTGAAATACTTTTAAAAATGACTTCTTCGTTTGAATGAAAATATAATAATTACGACTAGTGACTTTGGAATGTTTCATTTTTAACTAAGACGGATCAGTTAGCAAATAAAATACAATTATTATTTGTCCGGAAACACCCGATAAGACAAAAAAGAAACATTTAAATCTTTTCCCTTTTGTGATTTGCACTTCCTTGTTCGAGTGTCCTCTTTTGAATTTACTCTTTGCGCTGATTCAGAGAACAAATGCCGACAGAGTTTGTTTCATTTATATTTGACCTTGAACTGATTGCAAATTAATGATTATTTATCGAATGAAATTAGTGACGTAAGAATATGGCATTTTGAAATATTTGGTACAACCCTACGTATAGTGGTATAGTATACCTAAAGTGACCGTTATTTTTCATTCAAAAACGGGGACAAGTTTTTGAAAAATAACGCAATTAAGTGAAATAAAAATCGAGAAAAACACAGAATGCTGTGCGAAACAAACTTTAATGGTTTTCTTGTAAATAAAACATTAAAGAACCCTTAACTTCATCGGTTTATCAATGGGCGCGTTTAGCGAACAGCAGCTGCTGAGTTGCTTACTCAGCAATCGTTTGTGATTGGTTCACATTAAGGTAATAGCCAATCACAAACGATTGCTGAGTAAGCAACTCAGCAGCTGCTGTTCGCTAAACGCGCCCAATGTTATAAAGAAGTGAACAACAAAAGAAAAAAAAATACCTACAAATAAAATATCATTATCTCAAATTTGGGCAAATCTTTTGGAAACTGTCATTAGCAGACTTCGGACATTTCTAGAATAGCGGCGAACGAAGATAGAACATTCCAGCAAATTCGATTACCATTCGGTGCGAATCTGAAATACATTAGAATCTTGTCTGTATCATAGGTGGCGCGACCAGTCTAAAAATAGAATCTACATAAAATCACGGAATGTAACAATACCAAACCTGCTTCTTATGCTCCTCTTTGTACTATTGACAATTTTTGCCAGTCTGCCAGACCTTATAACTTGTATGTTTGTTCGAATAATTAAAATTACTTGTGTACTTTCCACGGTCAATTTACTTAACATCCGCACTGTCAACTCAAACTGATAGTATGTTGGCATCATTGCGCACTGGTGACATTTCCTGTTTTAATTAACAGAATTTTTAATTTATTCATAATAATTTAACACATTTCAGACAGATATTGAAGACCGCCATCTATCGTAGTTTCTTTTATAATCTGTTGACCACGTGGAAGGTAAATAATTTGCTTTGTCACTGTTTGTTTCAAATTATTTCTTTTTTAGTTTATGAATGTACTGAATTGCGCTCAAAAATCGACTGTCTTTTGTTTTTTCATTTTTTTTAAATTTTGTTTCGTCACCGTTCCTCCCAAACAGTTTTTCTTTTTAAATTTATTTGACTACTGAATTTGCTGTAAAATCGATTGTCTTTTGTTTTTATTTTTTTTAATTCTGTTATTTCGTTTTCTTTGCTTTTTCTCATCGACCTTTCCGTTTTCAATATTAATCTATTAAATTGCCTTGCAAAATCGATTCTCTTTTGTTTTTATTATTGTTTTTTTTTTAATTTTAATTATTTTTTGAATCTTCATTGTTTTGTTTTGTCACACTGAACTGTGCTGTAAAATCGATTGTCTTTTGTTTTTTCTTTTTTGTATTGAAATTGACTGCCTTTTGTTTTTATTTTTTTAAATTTTATCACCCTTCCTCCCAAACAGTTTTTTTTTTTAATTTTTTTTGTCTATTGAATTTGCTGTAAAATCGATTGTCTTTTTTTTTACTGAATTGTGCTCTAAAATCTACTGTCTTTTGTTTTTATTTTTTAAAAACATTATTGTTATATTTTTTAAAATTTTGTTTCGTCATCTTTTCTCCCAGTTTCTTTTTTTTAAATTATTTGTCTATTGAATTTGCAGTCGATTGTCTTTTGTTTTTATTTTTTTTAATTCTGTTATTTCGCTTTCTTTGCTTTTTCTCATCGACCTTTCCGTTTTCAATATTAATCTATTAAATTGCCTTGCAAAATCGATTCTCTTTTGTTTTTATTATTGTTTTTTTTTTTTTAATTTTATTTATTTTTTGAATCTTCATTGTTTTGTTTTGTCACACTGAACTGTGCTGTAAAATCGATTGTCTTTTGTTTTTTCTTTTTTGTATTGAAATGTGCTTTAAAATTGACTGTCTTTTGTTTTTATTTTTTTAAATTTTGTTTTATCACCTTTCCTCCCAAACAGTTTTTTTTTAATTTTTTTTGTCATTGAATTTGCTGTAAAATCGATTGTCTTTTTTTAACTGAATTGTGCTCTAAAATCGACTGTCTTTTGTTTTTATTTTTTAAAAACATTATTGTTATATTTTTTAAAATTTTATTTTGTCACCTTTTCTCCCAGTTTCTTTTTTTTAAAGATATTTGTCTATTGAATTTGCAGTCGATTGCCTTTTGTTTTTATTATTATCTTTTTTTAACTTTATTATTTATTTTTTTGAAATTTTATTGTTTCGTTTTCTTTGTTTTGCCACACTGAACAGTGCTGTAAAAAGTGTAAAATCTTCTAAAGTCTTCTGTTTTTTTTTTTATATTACTGTAATACGATTTTTAAAATCTCGTTCATTTGTTTTCTTTGTCACCTCACAGTTCTTTTTTAAATTTATTAATCTGCTGTCTTGTGATTTGTGAATTGAAAAAAAAAATATTAGTTATTAATTTTGAGAGGAAGCAAATACCACGCGATCATTTAAATTTACAATTAGAGTAGGCTGCGAATTTTGAATTAGGTTGGCAACACTAACTATTGACAGCTTTATTTGAGTTTAAATTGTCAAAGTGATGTTTCAAAATGTTTAATTAATTGCCGGAGGCGAACACTTTGAACATTTGCTATGGTTGTCACTAAAACTTTTTCACTTCCTTTAAATTAAAACGATTGAACCCGATGAGAATCCTATAAACGTCAAGATATTTACATAACCTCTAATCTACTCAGCGAGTCGATTGGCAAGGTGCACAACTGCACAAGCGTATAAAAAAAATCCCGCCTACTTTAATTATGAATTTAAATGATCGCGTGGTATTTTCTAACGTTAATTAAGCGCCATACCTTATCTAGTCTGGCTTTTAACCGCTGACAAGTTGGTAACTGAATGTACAAGTACACTCAAAATCATGATTTTTGTTCAAATTTTGACAATGACAGTGCGGACGTCAAGTAAACGGACTCTATTTGCACTATTTCGAAATTGCTTTGATAATTTTAGTGAATTTAGCGCCATCTGTTATTCAAAATGACACACACGTAAATTCTAAAATTGATACCGTTTCAGTTAAATGTTAAAATTTTAATTGAGAGAAGTTTAAAATAACGTGTGCAATAAGGAAAACATATTAAGCAAAGTGCAATATCACTGATATTTTATTGATTTAATGTACAGTACGACGTTACAATCAAGATTATGTTGGCGACATCTATTGCTATAATCCATTCACGATCTTTTTAGACTCAGAGTAGGCCATGTTAGGGTGACACTTTTGTTGGTACCTCCAAGTGAATATGTTCCATTTTAATTTGATGGTTATATTTTTGAAAACTGACACCAAAAAATATTGATGATTTTGAGCATTTTGACTTAGTTTTACAAAGTCACAAGTAATTTATTTGTTTTAATGCTATTATTTTACTTTCTTCATGCCAACGTAGAGTATAAGAAGCAATATAGTCGATGGGACTGACAAAGTGTCAGAATTTTACATTTGTCACATTTTGAGTTCTATCAAAATCCATGTACGTAACTTGACGAAAAAAAAGCATGGCCCTCTAGAGTCTAAATAGGTCGTGAACAATATATATAACACAGTATGAGTAATTACGCAGTAGCGTCACTTAAACGTCAGTGTCAAAAAAAGCGGCCATTCTATTTGATACCCTTATGGAAATGCAATGTAATTTACAGCTGGGTAGGTATCAAACAAAAGAACAAATGTGACAGTTATACTCGAGTGTCGCTACTGTGTGATTCTTATACTGTGGCTATAATGTGAAATATGTTAAGAAAGTAAAGTTTACTCTTTTTTTTTTCTGGTAACACTGCCTATAAATCAAACTTATTTCTTACTAATCTTATTCATATACATACCTATATTAAATCTGGTAACATTTAATTTGAAGTATAAAATTAACTTTTAAAAATCAAAACGCCGAAACAACTGAAAAATTGCTTTACTTTCATCCGGTCGTCCAAACGAACGGCTCCAGCCGATCCTCAATATCCAAGCAATTGTTCAGCGTCTCCATCGACTCTAAGGTCTGGTTCAAAAGCATGTGACACCTGTTGAGCTGGTGCGAAAGCTCCTGCACTTTCATCAGGCGCTCCGCGTACTTTGAGAAGCGCTTCTGTCGCTCCGAAGCGATGCTCACGATCCTGTTGACCTCCGCGTCAGTCTAAAAACATCCAAATCTGAGTTGGCGCAGATCAAAACCACCACGACCGCCGGACTTACTTCCCGCACTTTTTGAGTCAGCGCGTTCTGTTCCGTGGCCACCAGGTTCGCGCAAGTATAAAGGTGGCGTTGGTAACGCAGGCATAAGTTTGTGAGAGGGATCGGATCCAGACGCTCCAGAACCTCGGGATCCCGAGCCGCCGGCAAATTTAAGGTCGCCCTCATGATAGGCAGGAACATTGGAATGCTCTGCCACCATAAAACCATAAAAAGAGTTTACCATAGTGGAATTACTTAAACAAAATGTGGCTTACTTGCAACTTTAAAATGTCCGGGTCCTTATCAATGTTAGGTCCGCTCACCGCGGCCTTCACAACGACTATATTATGAGCAGCCGACTTCTTGGCGTTTTTCTGTTGGATCTTGCGTTGCTGACTCGGCTTTGCCTTCGCCATCTGCTTATTCGTAAGCTTCGGGGAATCTACAATTTAAGCTTATTTAATTCGAGGGGAGGTGAAGGGGCGTAAATTCACCTCCGATGGGTCTGTTCACGGTGTAGCTAATGTAAGGGAGATCCGAGTCGCTGCAGATGCTGGGGCCGGGGGACGTCGAGCCGGGTCTTTCGATTTCACCCTCCGTGGCGCCCCCTGGATTGGCGATCGTGTGGTGCCTGCGTATGTTCGCTTGCCTTTCGGCGTTGTGCTCATTTAAGCTCGTCTGTCTGTGAGCCAGGTGCTGTTGTGTTGAGTGTTCGGAGCCCATTTTCAAGTTATGTCGCGCAGTTTAGAACTTGGCGTGCTTCATAATTACATACAAAACGCTTTATTTAAAGAGACGTAATGTAAAAAACCGCGTTTTCTGCTGTCCCAGGTCGATATTAATTTGAAACGATAGCATTTGACACTTCCCATGACCAGTGTTACCAGACGAATAAGAAGAGATTGCGCCAAATATTCTAAGGTACTAAATCAACATGGTACAGGTAATGCAATCTCATTCCTCTCGTGAGAGGATTGAGAAACAAAGATAACAAATATTATTGTCGCAAGTGCAATAAGGAAGACAACAGTTTTAGGGAATTCTGTTTACCGCAATGTCACTGGTTTCAATTTAAAAGTGTATTAGGTTATGTCTAGTTAAGTTATTTACCATCAAAAAGTTGTTATTTTGAGAAGTGCAGCATGTTTCTTTTACGAAAAAGGGGGAATCATTAAATGTCATGCGATAAAAGTTTGGGATGCGATATTTAAACTCAATTTTCTTAACCACTGACAGTAACTTTGACAAACTTCACTTCAAATAATATTTCCAACTGTTTTTTATCCCTAGATAAGAGGAATGTGCGAGAAGGATAGATATAAAAAAATCACTAAATGCGTTACCTCTATACGAAGTATGTTGATTTAGTACCTTAAAATATTCTAACTCGAAGCGCCACTTGGCGCCAAATTTAAAATAAGTAGCTAAAGTGCTACCTGGCGCAAAATAATGATTAATTAAGTAAAAACTACATTCGTTCACATATTTATGCATTTATTTGTTACATTTTTCATTGACTACTTCCTTACAGATTTCTATTAGTTCTTCATATTCTTCGTTACTGCTTTCTTCAGTTTGGTTATTATACATACGCTTACTATTAAACTTAGCTAACATGTTTTTAGGCGGAGTAAATTTATTGCAACAAGTTATTATTATAAAAGAAAACCTTTAAACGAACGACAGCACTTAATAGGTATAAGTTCATTTTGTTTCTAGTTTTTGTTTTAGTCAAATTTAAAATGCTAAACACTCGTTCAACTGTGGCATTACTGTTTGGCAAACTTAAAAGTAATAGAGCAAAATTAGCTAGTTCAAGAAAAATCGATTTTCCACCAGCATTTTTATAATTCAATACGTTTGACCAAAACATATAGCTATTATTAGTTATCTCATTTCCATAGAGATCTTTCCAGTCGATGGTAACTACTTATTATGTGATATTGAGTCTCAATTTTAAAAATGTCATCTTTTTTAATAAATGTATCAATAAATGGTAAATTCAGAAATTTCGTAGTTTTCAATGGATTTAAAATTATTTCAGGGCTTATTAACTGCAAATTTTTAAAATGCTCTATATTGTTGGGTAACCTTTTTACACATTCACCAAGAAGAGCTTTAATATAAAGAAGACAACGATTTTCAACATAATCAATGTCATTTTTCTTTAAATTTGTGTGCCTTGATTGATAATAACCAACACCAAAATCAACCTCATTGGCTTTTAAAAAGGCAAGTTCATTGTCAAGGCAATTAGTAATAGAGTTTAAATCCGTTAAAAATGGTTCTTTCAGAATCTTTTTAGCTAAAAAGTATATTAATGTTTTTACGTCTTCATAAGCTTTTCCAATTTCTATTAAATTCTTTTGAAATATAATGTTAACTTTATTAATTTCATTTATTATTAATATGTAAAAATATGTTTTATTATCTTGCAACATCTGATTCAATAATCTTGCTACATAACATTTTTCTTTGTTAACAACATAACTAAAATGAATTTTTAATTCTTCATATTGTTTACTTATTACATCTAAAACATTATACCTACACAACCACCAAGTATTAGATAATTGAACAAAATTTTGATGTTTTTTATCATTTTTATCCTCATGTAAAATATCATATAATCTTTGATATTCAATTCGACGTAAGGGACTACAACAACAAAACCAGTTATAGATTTCTTTGCAGAACCAATCTAATTTAGCTGGCAAAGATTCAGATGCCTTTGATGCCGCATTATTTAGCGAATGACAAATGCATCTTACTAACTGAATGTTAGGATTATCAGCCTTTAGCATAGTATAAAGAGAATTTTGCTTTCCACATAAATTGGATGCCCCATCTGTTCCTATTCAAACTAATAAGTTAATATCTAAATTGTTTTCAACAAGAAACGATTTTACACATTTATATATGTAGATCTTCAGCTGTAGTTTTTTCAACTTTTATAAACCCTAAGAAATCTTTTACAATATTATTTTTTTTGACACTGAAATACCTAATACAAAGGCACAAATATTTCTTAACAGAAATGTCTGTGCTCTCATCAACAATTAACGGCTTATCTTTAACATCTTCTAATAAGTCTTCAATAAGAGAAGGCCCGATTACATTCTTGATTATTGATGTGCACTTAGTACGATGTTGTTTTATGCTATTATCAGATGATGTAATTTTCAATGCATTCATTACTTCCCCTAGATGATCCACACTTCTTACTGAACTATGCATGGCAATGTGAGCTGCGATGATAATGTCTCTTTTCTTATCATTATCCATTGTTACTCTAATGTGATGCATTATTTGGTTTTGCTTTCTAATATTAATTACTTGGAGATTCTTGGTGTGGCTAGCGGACTTTGAATGGCGCAATAGGTCGCTTTTATGGGCTCTAATGTACACTTTGCAGAGCTTGCAGTAGGCATCTTGAAATATTTCTTGTTGATTAGTGACATCAACGAGCCAGTCTGTAAAATAAAGTAACATGCATGTAACATGTTTCATTTCTATGCATATAATTTCAACAAAATAATTTATATTATAATTTCAACAAAAAATCGTATGTACCTTTTGCCCAGTCTTCTTCAATCCACTTTTTATTAAATTTTCTAAGTGTCTCACTTCGTCCCATATTCAACAATTTTAGAACTGGTTACAGTGTTTAAGATAAATTCTTGAGTCCGTGTTGTTTGTGTTGCAACTTCACATTGATATTTTTCATGAACAGGGATACCAACACAGACAGCAGCAAAATGAAATCACCAAATGCCAATAAGCGCCGTAATTTTTATGTTTTAAAATAGGATAGCGTCAGTTTTTGCGCCAAGCGCCAAACCGAATTTGTATGACGCCAATTATGAAACGATAGCGCCACATCTGGCAACACTGCCCATGACTGGCAACGCCCTCATTGGGTTTTACGCAGAGTTGCCAACATCTTCTGTCCGAAATTCCCTAAGTGTTTGTGAAAAATTCGCCTCATTTTAGGGAAATGTACAGTGGCAAGCGTAGAAAACGGAACATTATTTCTTCCTGGATACCATCCAGCTTTTAAGGTGTATTCTTTCGATGTGAACGAAGTGAATGCGATCAGCAAAAGTGAAAATATTCAATTTGATCATATTTTCTCGTTTGTGTTCAGTTCCCCCACTCTTGTGAAATAAGTGATTACATTCAATTTTTACTGAACAAATAATTTTGCCGATCAGTTCGAAAGTGAAAGTGAACGAAATATTCATTCACAGTTATTACATTCAGTTTTTACTGCACAAATAATTTTGCCGATCAGTTCGAAAGTGAAAGTGACCTGAATATTTATTCACTCTCAGTTTGTTCAGTTGAATCCATTCACTTTATTCAGATCGAAAGAATACACCTCTTCTTGTTGGCAATTATTTTGGCTAATATTAAGAATACCCCCGATCGTAAAATGCCCTAAAATTTTAGATCTTTTCGTTTCTTGCATTCATTAAACATCTTCTCTTGTTTATGTTTTGACAAAAACCATCAATTCTACTTTTTTTTAAAATAATTTTAACGGTCTTTTAATACTGACACAGTTAAGTAATTATCAAAGACAACGTAATTATCCATCAGTGTCAAAAGCGGCTATACTGTTTGATGATCTTAGGTGCTATCCTTTTACCACAAATCTCACCGATGAAATAAACGTCATTTCCGCTAGCATGAACAAGTGAGTTTGAATTGAAATTTCGACCTCCCACTTTGCCGCTCGAGCATTCCCATTGGTTGCTAGATTGAAATATCCGTTCAAACTTACTTGTTGGTGTTAACGGAAATTACAGTTATTTTATGTTTTTAGTAAATTACTTTCTGTTTCTAGTGACTTAATGATTACTTAAGCTAAATGTTGAGACTTTTTGCGAGGTTCGAGCAATAAATAAAAAGACCAAATAAAAGTACAACAATTTATTAAATTACTCTGCATTCAAAACAATAAATATTAGTCGATAAGTACAGTTGGAAAACGATTTTGTATCTTACAAAAACAAAACATGTCTCTAGGGGATGCCGAAAGTAAACTAACAAAAGAAAGCCGTGCGCTGTTTCGTATTATGCAGAAGCTCCCCCACGGCGTGATTTTTTATAGTCTACAGTGCGTGAGTTCGAGGACGGTCACCTTCTACGTATACAAATTTGCTGCTGCTGCTGCCCCCTACCGACTCGACAAGAAATGAAATTCACACACGGTTTTGATTATGGTGACGAATTGACCGTTCGTTTGGGAACTCTCCCAACTAAATATCTTACTTAGGACGTAAATACCTACATATTATATTTATAATAGAATAAAAGAAAAGGAATGTTTCAAACGTACAGAGGGTGAAATTATGTATGATATGTACAGGCCGGACTTAAAGTTTTAAAACGAAAACGAAAAGTCAACACCGATGCTAGGTCTTGGCAAGAAATGTCATTTCTTGCGAAGACTCGAAGTCAACATTCAACATTTACTCTCTTTTTTTTTTGTAAATTTGTGAGCCAATAACACAGAGTGCTATAAATAACAACTGAATACTGCTGGGGCTTCAAAAATATATTTGATTTTTTTTACCGTTAACCGATATAAAGTTTATTTTTCTTAATGCTGGCCCTCTCAGGCGATTCTATTTACGCTGTTTGAGATTTAGGCCATTTTTTTTTTCTTTGAACACAGAATTAGGACTACACAAAACGTATCTAAACAGTATAGAACGCAACAAGCTCCAGTGTTGCCAGATTTCTTTGTACTTTGTTTATAAAACGTCGCCATTTTAATGAAGTTTAAATCTGAAAATTAAAAATAAATTTACCTGAATTCACTTTCTTTACGTAACGAAGCGTACACTGCAGGCCAAAAGTGTGAGGCCCATTGGATAATTCAACTGTCAAAGTGAATGACAAGACATATTAAATGCATATAAAAGACAAATAATGCTTCGAGCAATTATTATAATGTACAGGGTGTTACTGAACTTGAATCTTTGATTGACATTGTAGGTATAGTATGCGAGAAAAAAATTTATTACAAAACTCTCGGGAGTGAAAATCGTTTGTAACTTTGGGAATTTTTTTTTAACAAAATCAGATATTTCTATAATGGGTCAGTCACAAATGATTCATAAAAAATTAAAAGGAACAACAGAATTCAATTAATCAATATACAGATTGCTGTGGAACTTGCGTCCGTTTTTGTTAAAATCGTAATAAAACAAGCAAAGTGTCTTGCACAATATACAGGTTGTTCCAGGACTTGCGACATTCATTTTTGACAACTTTGGTTACCGATAGGTTTTTTTTTTTACAAAATTCTTGATTGAAATGACAGTTGCCCGTTATGCCGATTTAAATACAATAGCGCCTCAAGAGATGCATCTTCTCTTTCTTTATTTTGACGTTGACAGATGATAATGATAATTGGCGAAACCAGGATCAATTACATTATAAAATTTGTCCGCATCATAATAAATAACTATTGCGCACTTGATACGACGAAACATTAAAGTATCATCATTAGTAGATGACGTCTGTCTGTCAACGTCAAAACTTTGACATGTCAAAATAAATCTGCCATGGAGCAATTCGAATGTAGGTAAACAAACAATAAATATAAAATTTTTAAAGAAATAAATTCACCGTTTCTTTTATGTTGGTATCTCCGTTTGATTGGTGAAATTTTAAGAAAATTTTATGAAAAGTGTATGATGACGTCATCGTACAAGAAACAAAGACCCACTTTTAAAAACTAAAGTATGTAATCTGTTTGGTATTTCTGAAGATGTAAAAATTTACATTGAACTTTTTATCACCTCCCTGTATATAAACACTGTGAATTTTTAAAAAATCCACGATCTTCAGTTATCTCGAAACAACGTTACGAATGCTTTGGTTTCATATGATGGAAATTTAACGCGTTACAGCTAGTTGGTGACGTCTGTCAACGTTAACACTTTGACATATTAAAATTTTATTTTAACACTTAAACTTTGACGTTGGCAGCCATCACCTATTAACTGTGACACAGTAATTTTTCATCATATGAAGCAAAAGTGTCATCATTATTACTATTATTCTGAACGCCCCTTATTCACTTTGACATATTAAAATTTTACTTTGACACTTAAACTTTAACGTTGACAGACATCACCTATTAGCTCTGTAACACATATATTTTTCATATATGAAGCAAAAGTGTCGTAATAATAATAATTATGACACTTGCTTGATATGATGAAAAATTAATGTGTCACAGTTAATAGGTGATGTCTGTCAATGTCAAAGATTATATGTCAAAATAAATTTTCTAAACGTGCGTCAAAATCAATCTGTCATTCAGCAACTTGAATATGTCAAAGTGGATAAGTGACATTTTAATAACTAGCATTATGATACTTAAGGCGTTTTCGAAAATTGGCTCCGAGTAGAAATGTGAGAGAGAACATTTAGAGACTTACTGCTCGTAAGAGTGAGAAAAATAGCGCTCCGATCGAATTAACGAAATCGCCTTTAATGTGCCACAGTTAATAGGCAACGTCTGTCAACCTGTCAAAGTCAACCTGTCATATTTAGACAAATTTGAGGCGATTTCGTTAATTAGATCGGAGCGCTATTTTTGCACTAAGTCTCCAAATGTTCTCTCTCACATTTCTACTCGGAGCGAATTATCAAAAACGTCTTTGGTAAGTCAGGCCTTCATTGAGGTTATGTTTCTGTTAAAACGTAAAGAAAAGATTTGAAATGTCAAGCTTAATAAACTGAAACTCTTCTTCCTGTTCCAACTTTTACAAACACTTTTACTCTTTTTTAGTGGAATTTAACACTGTCAAAATACAAAGTAAACAAAAAATAAACTGTTTGTAATAGTAAAAAGTGTATTAGTGACACTTTGTGTATGTAATGTACACTTGCGGACAGAAAATTTCGGATGTCAGTGTTACTGATAAGGGGTGTTTAGAAAAATGACATATTTTTAATAGTAATAACAATTATGACACTTTTGCTTCATATGATGAAAAATTAATGTGTCAGTTAGTAGGTGATTGTCAACGTCAAAGTTTAAGTGCCAAATAAAAAAAAATTATGCTTGTGTTTAAATCAATTTGTCATCCAGCTACTTGAATATGTCAAAGTGGATAAGAGACATTTTAATAACTATTATTATGCCACTTAATTAGTAGGTAACGTCTGTCAATCTGTCAAAGTCAAAGAATTTCACATGTCGTGCATATTTAGACAAATTTGGTAAGTCAAGCTTTCATTGACGTATTGTTTCTGTCAAAACGTAAAGAGAATATTTGAAATGTCAAACTTAATAAACTGCAATTTTTCTGTCCAAACTTCACCTGACAAAAACTGTCAAAATACAAAATAAACAAAAAGTAAATTAATAGTAATTATTTTTTAATAGTAATAATAATGATAACAATTATGACACTTTTGCTTCATATGATGAAAAATTAATGCGTCAGTTAGTAGGTGATTGTCAACGTCAAAGTTTAAGTGTCAAATAAAAAAAAATTATGCTTGTGTTTAAATCAATCTGTCATCCAGCTACTTGAATATGTCAAAGTGGATAAGGGACATTTTAATAACTATTAATTATTATTACGACACATAATATGATACTTAATGTGCCACAGTTAGTAGGTAACGTCTGTCAACCTGTCAAAGA
Organism: Dorcus parallelipipedus; assembly: GCA_958336345.1. Taxonomy (NCBI): domain Eukaryota; kingdom Metazoa; phylum Arthropoda; class Insecta; order Coleoptera; family Lucanidae; genus Dorcus; species Dorcus parallelipipedus. The sequence goes on along the minus strand of OY284480.1, from coordinate 44,061,361 downwards.
ATTTGACATGTGCATATTTAGACAAATTTAGTAAGTCAGCCTTTCAATAAGGTTATGTTTCTGTCAAAAGAAAAATTTGAAATGTCAAACTTAATAAACTGAAATTTCGCAACGACTATTCTTCCTGTCCGAACTTCGCCTGGCAAAAACTGTCAAAATACAAAATAGGCAAACAAAAAATAAACTATCAATGACGTTTTGTGTATGTACAGTAGCGGACAAGAAAATTCAGGCAAGAATTTAACATGTAGTTTGTATTTCGACAAATTTGACAAATCAAGCTTTTACTGAGGTTATATATCTGTTAAAATAATTAAATAAAATTTGTATCAAACGTCAGAATTACTAGTGCCATTTTGCATTACGTATTAAACGTCAAAAATATTTTAAAGTCAGATTTATATTGTACAAGTGCTCGGATTTTATTGTCCGCTACTTTACTAAACGTCAAAAATTATTGTCCGCTACTGTACATAATTATTTTAATATTGATAGATTTTTTTCGAATTTTTTATTGACACTCAAGAAGTGAAATGACTTATTTTTCATGCAAATTTCATGGCAAAAAAATTTGTCGACATGTCAGTATTGGCTACTGACGTAAAGATTTCACTTGTTAATTAGAACAAAAGCATGTGCCTTTATTCGTAGCAACAACCATGACTCCAAATTTTTGGTCGGCAGTGTACATACTTTTGTTTCCGTGGATGACTAGAGATAGAATTTTTTTGAACGCTTGTTACATAAAGGCAGTAACAAAAGTGAAGGCCCAATGTGTGTAAAATGGTGGATCTGTCAACCTGTGAGCATTGGCTGCTGAAGTAAATATTTCACCGGCTAATTAAAACAAAAACTAATTAAAGCTGGTTCTTCTCCGACGAAAATTGTATCACAAACTCTTTTAAACGGACACTAAATGGCGCATAAACACTTAACGTTTCGCAGTCGTTCGACAGCTTCGTCAGAGTTTGTGATATAAAACAAAAACATATGCATTTATTCGTAGCAATTCCATGGCTTCAAATTTTTGGTCGGCAGTGTACATACTTTTGTTTCCGTGGATGACTAGAGGTAGAATTTTGTTGAATGTTCTGGTTACATAAAGACGGTAACAAAAGTAAAGGCCAAATGTGTCTAAAATGGTGGAATTTCGCCCGAATCTGGCAACCCTAAACAACCTCACGCGTGCAATTTAACAGGACGATAAAACAGAACACTGTACTCTAACATCTTCAAATAGAAACGCAAGTTACATTAATTTTTTTGTTTTATTTTGCGTAAAGAATGTAAGTAAATGAACAAGTACCCTGTCATCAAGTGAAGTTAAAAAAACCAAACGATTTTTAACCTTTTTTTTTTTTTAATTTACTCTACGTACAGAAGACAGGTCGTCGAGTACACACTACCAAAAGTAAACAACATGGGTACCTCTATACAAATCGTGGGCGTCGTCGAGGGGTTGAACTCCGGCAAATCCTTCGGTTTACGTATCTTATTGACAAACTTATTTTTAATTAGAGTGTGATGGTCGGTTCGCGTGATGAACTGGGGCTTAGTCGTGTGATTGACTTCGAACGTGTTCACTAGTTCGGGGCGTCATAAATCGGGAAAGCGCGTCGGGTCCTCCACGTAGTCCTTCGGCGTCGCGAACAGCTCCTTCGGTATGTCCTTCCTGAATTCGAACTGCTGGAACGTTATTTTGGCCGTGACCGTCGGTAAGATGGGGATCTCGACCTTGACGGGGAAACCGGCGGGAAGTTTGAACGTGATGAAGTCCCTCAGCTTCGAGAAGTGTTTGAAGGGCGCTATCACTTCGAGGACGTTCAGGAGCATCTCCACTGATAACGGAAAGTCTGAACTCTGCATAGCAAAATGTATTACGTAGTACAAAAAAAAAACTGTGATTAAGACCCCCTCACCATTGCTATAGTTGCCTTAAACGACTTGGCTGATTCCTTGTAGACCAAATCGCGCCCTAATCTTGGGTAGTTATTGACTTCTGAACTTAAATACTGCTCCCATGTTATGTTTTTGTCTGGGGGTGGACTTAAACTTGTTCGTCTGACAGGCTGCGAACATTACAAATCTTATAGTACATAATAATAATATCCAGGGTTTTCCTAGGAATAGTTTAAATAAGCATGGCACTTACAATTCCATTTTGATCGAAGCTCTGTAGATTTCCACCCTTCGTGAAGCTCTCAAGTAAAGCCTTGTTCTTCTGAAGGTCATCGTTGGATAGATGCTCTCGTCGCTTCCTGCTTTCCAAAATTAAACCGTGCACCGTGTACAGTTCGCTCTCGTACTGGCCCGCCACCAATTCTTTCCGGTCTTCACGAAAAATCCAGCCGCTCTGTGCCCTCGCAAATGATATGCTCTTCGTGGAAATCTGTGCGGCTAAGATGTCGGTTGACATCAACAGGTCGACTTCATCTTCGATTTCCATCTCGCTCTCCTGCAATCGGATGTGATTCTTGCGGTCGCATGATTCTAACGAAATCAAAAAAAATCTACTACCTCGTACTTGACGTTTTGGTAAACTTTTTGGACGTTGTCCAGCACCGTTAGGCTCTCACTGGAGGGGGCGTTGCCGTTGAATATGAAGGATATGTCGCCGCGTTCCCAACGCATGTCCGAGAAGTCCACCAAGGTGGTGTCGAGTCTTATGTTGGCCCCGCATTTGTAAATCTTACAAATATCCGAAGGTAATATCCTTGACACTAAAGGTACTGTAATTAATTGAAAAAGTGAAAGTTTATTTTCATAATATTTCGTCGGTTTGGAAGAAGACTGTCACAACTCAAACACATCCATTCATTTTAGGGGTACAACAGGGGTTGAATTTGTACACAGTATAAAACTACAGGTTTGCAATGTAGCTTAAATTGTCTGCAAGCCACCTGTAACGATTATGGTTTCTAATTAGTTCATGAGGCCGAGATCTGAGTGCCTTTTATCAAGTAAAATTTTTAAATGCTTCCCCTAAAAATCTGTTAATTTTAAATTGTGACAGTCTTCTTCCAAACCGACGATTTGTGTAAAATTCTGTCTCTAATTTTCTAATTTTTTAATAAATAACATCTTAACAAAATATATTCAAATAAAAAACTTCATGGCCTGCCTGAGAAGTTTTTTTATTTGAAAACCTTTTACGTATGCCATTACTGATAAGTCAAATAAGAGACGCTGTAAACGTTCAGAACTAAAGAGCAAATTTTTTTGTTATAACTAAAGCACGGATTTAGGTACATTTTTGGGTCATGCAATGCAAACATCCGACTAAAATCCGTGCTTAATAATCGTGGTGCGAATCAATTACCCCATGATTGAAAATCCCATTTTAGCTCCATATAAAAATCACTGATCCTGTTCAACGCTTCGACTAAGTTAGGTCTTCGTTCCTCCATTTGCTCTCTCGATTGCTGGCGAAATTTTCTCACCAGTGATGATACTGCAATATAAAATATTTTAAGCTTCTTTTTATGATCATACAATTCATTATGAATTACGTGGCATTAATCATTTATACGGGGAATCGCTGAAAAGTTCTTATTTTCAAGACTAACCCATAGCGAATATCGTTAAATCACATCATTTGACCAATCAGTATTTGTTGTTAGATACAACGCAATTCTATGTACTGATTGGTTTAAATATGCCACTTAACGATTGTCGTTATTTAATGATGTCGTTATGAGTTACAGAATAAGGAAGTAAATAAAAGTCATCCAAATAGTTCGTTTTCTTAATAGCAAAGTGGTTTGATCCTGAAATTTGTATCTGCAATAAAAATGAGAGGTGTTTTGTAAAAAACAAAGGAAAAAGAAATGGAGCTGAACGAATAAGTAAATTGAAAGCATTTTTCTTTATCACTTCTTTATAAAAGACAGGAACAAATTCAGTCTAAAATAGTTTGTTTGTTAAGTTTTCGGCTTTCGTTAACAGGCGACAGCACTTCAATGATGGTAATTTTAGATGGTAACTGTAACAAAAAGTTTAAACGTAGGAAATTTATCAACTACGGTTTTGGAGTGGAAAATAACTATATACAGTAGACCTCGGTTATAGCGAACGTCAAGGGACCATCAAAGTTCGTAATAAGCGATAATGCCACAAATATAGAGAAAAATGACTGGACTTGAAATGTAGTTCGTTATAAGCGGAAAATATATTTAAAGCACATACTGAAGTTAAAAAAATGACATCCGGAAAATTGTTAAGGTGAACATAATTTTTAGACAGTTGTCGCTATCGCCATCTATTCATACTATTCATAGTTAATCTAACCTGCGTCTGTTTCTTTCTTTGGAAATAAGAAACGACCTAAACTATTGGCAACAAAGAAGTCACTAAAGCCGAAAGCTGGAGAAAATTAAAGTAACTAACCAACCAACCAACCGCCAAATCCACACTGCCGATCAGTGCTGTCAACACTACCGATTTTAAACTCAACTTTTTTTTTCTAATTTTATAAATTTTCTTTATTTCTAGATCGTCTTTTCTTTTGTTTTAGAAAGTTGAACCAATTTTGTTTATTTAATGAGAATTTCTTAATTTTTATTTTTTCGTAATTTTATAAATTTTCTCTATTTCTCGATCGTCTTTTGTTTTATTTTACGACAAAAACTGCACAAATGTAAAATCTTAATTTTAGAAAGTTTTGTTTAGTTAATGAGAATTTTTAAATTTTTGTTATTTTTTCGTAATTTTATAAATTTTCTTTATTTCTAGATCGTCTTTTGTTTTATTTTTCGTCAAAAACTGCATAAATGTAAAACCTTAATTTTAGAAAGTTTTGTTTATTTAATGAGAATTTTTTTATTTTGGTTATTTTTTAAAAATTTTATAAATTTGTCGATCGTCTTTTGTCAATTATTGTCAAATCTTAATTTTAGAAAGTTTGTTTTATTTAATGTTTTTTTTTTAATTTTTATTTTTTCGTAATTTCATAAATGTTCTTTATTTTTCGATCGTCTTTTGTTTTATTTTACGTCAAAAAATGCATAAATGTAAAATCTTAATTTTAGAAAGTTTTGTTTATTTAATGAGAATTTTTTTTAATTTTTTAAAAATTTTATAAATTTATCTCAAATCTTAATTTTAGAAAGTTTTGTTTATTTAATGAGTTTTTTTTTTTATTTTTTCGTAATTTCATTTCTTTATTTCTCGATCGTCTTTTGTTTTATTTTACGTCAAAAAATGCACAATTGTTAATTCTGAATTTTAGAGAGTCGACCAGTTTTGTTTATTTAATGAGAATTTTTTTTTATTTTTGTTTAAATTTTATAAGTTTGTGGATCTTTTGTTTTATTTTAGGTCAAGAATTGCGCAATCATCAATTATTCTTAATATCAGAAAGGTTTGTTTATTTAATGAGATTTTTTAATTTTTGTTACTTTTTATGTTATTTTTGTTAAATTTATAAATTTTCTTTATTTATGTATGTATTTATCGATCGTCTTTTGTTTTATTTTGCGTCAAAAATTGCACTATAACTGTCAAAAATGTCTTAATTTTAGAAATTTAGACCCAGTTTTGCTTATTTCATGAGAATTTTTTAATTTTTATTTTTTGTAATTTTATAAATTTTCTTTATTTCTAGATCGCCTTTTGTTTTATTTGACGTCAAAAATTGCAGAATTGTTAATTCTGAATTTTAAAAAGTCGAACCAGTTTTGTTTATTTAATGTGAATTTTTTTATTATTTTTTAAAAAAATTTATAAATTTGTCGATCGTCTTTTGTTTTATTTTATGTCAAGAATTGCGCAATTGTCAATTCTTAAATTTCAGAAAGTTTTGTTTATTTAATGAGATTTTTTAATTTTTATTTTTTTGTTTTTGTAAAATTTATAAATTCACTTTATTTATTTATCTATCGCGTTTTGTTTCATTTTGCGTCAAAAAATGCACGAAAACTGTCGAATGCCTTAAAATATATCTTAATTTTAGAAATTTGGACCCAGTTTTGTTTTATTTCATGAGAATTTTTTTATAATCATGATTTTCAAAAATTAAAATCACTCATTTTAATCAAAATCACTGATTTTAATCAAAATCACTGATTTTAATCAAGTGATTTCAATTAGCTCAACTATTTTAATAAATCTACCGAAATTCAGAGACATCTACCGAAATTTTTCACAACATCTTCCGAAATGTGCGCTTGGTTGGTTGCCGATTTCCGCCCACAATCCCACATACAGATGATTTAAAACAAACTTAAAAAATCTGTCGTGCAACATCCAAGTGTGTAAAGCAAGTCCAATAATATTACATATTTAAATAAAATAAATTCTGTACTATTTATTTTCCAGTTTTGGGAGTGCGAATAAATAAGTGAGAGATTTCATTATTCCATGTGGGTAAGAGCGGTTTTTTTTTTAATTTGAAAAGGGTAATCGGCTTAGCGTGAATTGGCAACACTGCTGACGGAACTGTCACTTAAATTTGAACTGAAAGGCCAATTCGCGACCTAATCGTCAACGCGATTAATTGCAGCATGGCCGATAAAACGGTGAACAACATTGCAGCTGCGTTAAATATGAAAGTCTCATTGGTGCGTGTTGATGGTATCAACATTGACCACCAGGGGCGCGTTCACAATAAGCGTGCAACTTTTTACCCCTCGCGTTCATAATAACCTCAAGGTAGAAAGTTGTTCCGTTCATAATAAACTATACTATACATATAATACTAACAATGTAATCCATTATTCTGGTTTCAGGACGCTTTCAGTATTTCAATCTTCACTATTTGACCATTTTGACAGCTCGTTTGAAAGCGTTCATAATAGCCTGTTGTCCGGGCAATCGTCCTGCCAGGGTAAACACCATCTCTTTGTCGGGCATTTATTCTGAACGCACCCCTGAGGTCGCCTACTTTGTTCGATTTTGCGAATGATGTTAAGAGATTTTGGCGGGCAAATTTAAAATGATTCTTCCTAGTTAAAGAAAACAGTAAACGCCCTAACAATATAGGAAATAATGGGCGCAAACACGTTTTTAATTGAAAAAGAATTAAATTAAAATTGTCGCGTTGTCCTTCTCTAACGAATAGTTATAAACATTACAATTTCATGTAATTGATGAAGTTATTCCTGCTGTTTGTAGCCATAATTTAATATTGGTAAATGAAATGCTATTCTTGTGGCACAATTTTTTTTATTATTATAACGACCGGTTTCGCCTTTTAAAAAGGCATTTTCAAGTTATATATAAAATTACACCTAAAAATAATCAATTAATAGTAATTGTCTTAAATATGTAGATATTAAAATTACTTACATAAAAACTATATAATAATTTATAATATTAGATTATATATGTAATGTAAAAATATTTTAAAGAATTTGACGTAAATTTTTTTTTTAATTTTTGATGTATATGAGGGGTTGTTAATAAACAAATTTTTATTATATCATAGACGTAATGATCATTCACACAAATTCCATTGAATTGATTTTAGAAAATTATCTGTGCTAGAGATGGTTTGCTCATTAATTATATTAATAGAAAAAATATTTTTATGTAAGAAAATTTCTAAATTCTCGGCTATATTTAATTTATGTCCTTTAGGTAAATTATGTAACAATTGTACATTATTACAACGATCAAAATCGTGATCTGTTTCTGCCAAATGTTTAGCAAACGTGGAATCTAATTTGTTTAAACGTAACGATCTTAAATGTTCATTAACTCTAATAAGCAAACTTCTTCCAGTTTGTCCTACATATATAGCATCGCATGAATTACATTTTAAAGAATAGACACCATTTTTAGAAAAATTATCTAAATGATCTTTGTTGTTTGAATATAAATTTTTGAATGTTAACATTTTGCCTTTTGAATGATGAAACATAACTCGTTTCCTTCAATTTTACAAAATATTAGACAGTTTTTCAAAAAGTTTTCTTTCAGGGTTTGTTTTTGGGTTATTGGAAATTCAAAAATATGTAAGTGTATAATTTTAATTATTATCCTTTCAAAAAGTAATTTTTTAGTACATATCTCTGACGAGGCCCAATTAGGCCGAAATAATTCACGTGATTTATAAGATATTCTAATTCTCTAATACTGCCAATTGTTAATTAAATCAATTAAATTAAACAATTAAACAAATCAATTTGATTTACAGTTAACATTGTAGAATAAGAAACATTTAATTCTAAAGATTTTAAGAATGATTTAATTTTATTCGATAAAGGACCGACATATGGAATAGAAAAGTAACATGATGGAGTTTTAGAATTTTCCAATGTTGGGAAAATTATATTGTTTGTTATTTTATTTTTAATACGCTTGAAAATAGGTTTAATTGGAAAATTATTATAGTAAGCTATTTGAATAATTACATTAATTTCATGTTTAAAATGGGGATAGAAAAAACACGGTGAAAAAGTGATTGAAAAATTGCAAATTTATGTTCAAATGGATGAAATGAATAATAGTTAATACAGTTATGTGTGTATGTGGGTTTTCTATAAATTTTGTGTATAAGTTGATTATGTATTTTGAAAATAGTTAAATCTAAAAAGTTTATTGAATTATTTTGTTCAATTTCTAAAGTAAATTTTATATTGTTATGAAGAGAATTAAATTCATTTAGTAAATTATTTAAAGAAGAATTAGGTCCGTTATATATTATAAAAATATCATCAACATATCTTCCATAGAATTTAATAAATTTCTTATAAGGGCTGTTTGAAGAAAAATAATTTACTTCTAATTTGTTCATAAATATATCTGCTAGAAACGGAGATAATCCATAACCCATAGCCAAACCATCAATTTGAGAATAAATTTTGTTATTAAATGAGAAGAAATTTTGTTGTAGTGTAATTTTAAGTAGAAATTTTAGAAAACTAATGTTCTCATCGGATAAATCCAAAGAAAAAAGTAATTCATTGACTATTTCTGTAGATTCTGAGGCAGGAATAGAAGTAAATAAGTTTGAAACATCAAAAGAAAGTAATATGCAATCATTATTAATTTGAATATTGTTTAATTTTTTAACTAAATCAAAATTATTTTTAATTGTGTACTTTAATTCATATTTTAAATGTTGATTAAAGACAGATAAAAGAAATTTTGATAAACAATGAGCAGGTGAGCCTATGAAAGACACAACTGGACGGATAGGATAATTAATTTTGTGTGTTTTTGGTAAACCATATAATCTAGGGATAAGAGGATTCATAGTCTTTAATTTATATGTTTTAATTAAAGAATTTTTATTGTTATTGTTAAGGAATTTGTTTAATTTTAAGCAATATGAATTTAAAGGATTGGAATTAAGAATAACAAAATCATTACTATTAAGAAATGATTCAACTTTATCAATATAGGATTGCTTTTCTAATATTACCACACATTGACCTTTATCTGCCTTAGAGATTATTAAATTTGACTGTTTTATTTTATTTTTCAAATTTCTAAAGTTTTTTAATAATTTTTTATTATTTAACTTCAATGCAAAATCAACTCTATCCTTGAAAAAAATTATTTGCGGACCTATACTTATAAAACTTTTTTGTTTCTCTTGGCGAGTACTATTCATGGTTACAGTGTCCGAACATTTTTTTTAAACACCCTGTATAATCTAATATTATAAATTATTATATAGTTTTTAAGTAAGTAATTTTAATATCTACATATTTAAGACAATTACTATTAATTGATTATTTTTAGGTGTAATTTTATATATAACTTGAAAATGCCTTTTTAAAAGGCGAAACCGGTCGTTATAATAATAAAAAAAAATTGTGCCACAAGAATAGCATTTCATTTACCAATATTATAATTTTAATTTTTTTTTAAGTTAAATACGGCGTGTTTGTGTACAAATTACTTCTTAGTGCTTTTGAGTCAGAGGTGATTATAGAGCATAATATTATAAAAGTATACTTTTTGGTCCATTTGCGCTTCTTTCATAGCTGGGCCAAAAACAGCGTACAAACAAACAAACAAAATAATTTGTTTGTAAATAATTTTCTTACGTATTCACTTACTTGTAGGCCTGTTTCCGTAACTAACAGCTTCAGCTAATACTGTCCATCCCAATCCGTTTTTAACTTTAACGGGGGCATCATGTTTTAGCAATAATTGAACACATTCTAAAAACATCATAAGACAGTGTTACTTCTTCCCCAATTAGGTTATGCTTACTTACCTTTTCGTCCTAGCATAACGGCCAAGTGAAGAGCTGTATTACCTTAAAAAAAAAAAAAAAAAAAATTAAGAACAAATACCTGAAACAGTTTCAGCGTTTGATACAATTTTATAACCTAAAAATCTCTGGAGGCTAGCGGATTAGTGGGTCGGTGGAATTTTGGAATAAATTCGGATTTACCGTGCTTGTCCTTGGCGGCCACATCGTACTTCCTCAGCAGTCTCGACAGGATTTTCAAATCGTTCTCGAAGACCGCTCTGTGCAGGGGGTAATTGTCAGTGCCGTTGGCCATCTTTGAAATTCTTTTGTCGTAAGCGTTAATCATCCCGAAAGTGAGTCGATATCTGCAAATCGCGCTCCATGATAACGTTTAAAAATAGGATAAATCGCTTATCACAGATCGCGACGACTTAAATAATAAAAGCGATTTACTCTCTGGAATCCCTCGTGTTTGTTTACGCGCTGACGTTGCCGTCACGTGAATGTGAACGCGCCACAAGACAGCTGCGCGTTTGCGCGTATGTGAACCGGCCATTCGTTAAACGTCAAAAAAAAGAAATAATCCGAATTTGCGACTGGGATGGAGATTTTGTGCTGAATTTTCGAAGTCTGATGATCGTGTCGTAAGTGTGCTAGCAGCTGTGCCCTAACGTGAGTACAAATGTGACGTGAATTAATCGCGCGCGTTTAATTTCGCCAGGCCCCCCGTTCTCTTCCTCAACCTTGCCCGTTTCGTGCGAGTCTACGCGTGCAATTTGCGTTGTAAGCGCGAGCCTCGACGATAATCATCAAAATAGCTAATTGAGCTGTACTCACATTTGATTCTGTTTGTTGCAAGTGTTACTGTAATAATTTTGAGGTTAGCCAATTGTCAAATAATCAAAGTGTTTTGTTGCAGATGGATAAATACACAGTCGACTTGGATAAGGTCCTCAACGACTTCGAGTACAGCGAGCTGACGCAAAATTACAACAACGCCCCACCGCAGAGCACCCCCCCGGTGTACGCCTCCGGCTCGAAATTGAGGGCGGCGCAAGGCGATGCACGTCACTCGATCACCAACGTATTCCACAGCCTCAACGAGTACTTAAACTCCGACATATCCGGCAGCACGAGGCTGACACAAAATGCCAGCAACGACGTGAAACCCGTTAGTTTTCCGCCGCAATTTGTGACGAATCACTTGGCGGCGCCGCAGGCGAAAGCAAAATCGTTTCAACCGAGCAAGTCGGCGGATGAACCGGAAGCAACTCGCCCAGATTATTCCGAGGGAAGCGAAAGTTTAGTTAACGGAGGCGAGGTTACGTTTAGAAATAATTTGGTCGGCGAGCCCTTAGTTTCACGACAAGAAAACGCAAGCGCTGATGTAAATCCTGAAGGTGCAATAGAACCTGAAGAGGCGATAAATCCAGGAGACGCAAACGCGGACGCGGACGTTACAGTGAACGTAATAAACAAACAAAGTGATGAGTTAACAACTCAAGCGGTTCGCATAAACTCGAGTATCATCGATGGTGAACCTCTCGCAGCAGCAGAAGAAGATGAAGAAGAAGAAGAAGTGAGCGATGTTGAAATTGAAGTACCACAAACCGCCACAGCCGTCGCCGCGTACACAAAACAAGAAGGAGCTCAAAACTCGGTTAAATTCGGCGATTCGTTCGACATCGACGAATCAACCCTTAACAAATACCTGGATGATTTGGAGGAAGAGTTTAAATCTCATGAGTTCGAGGTCGATAAAGTAGAGAACGATGAGTCTAAAATACACGAGTGTAAATCTCATGGCATTGAAGTCGGTAAAGTGGAAAGCGACAGGTCTGAAACGTGTGATCCTGAGGATGTTAAAGCGACAAACGAAGTTGCAAGTGAGTTGGTTAATTTGGAAGCTTGTAATGAGGATCAGGCCCGAGATAGTCTGCCGGAAGACCGGAACGGTGAAACTCAAGTGCGCGATGGTGGTGACGAGTGTGCTGCAGTTCAGGAAGATGCAGCGAAAGTGGTAGTCGAACGGGTGAATTCGGTGGAGCGGCCCATGTCGCTTGAGCTGAGCGATGAGCACGCAGTCACGCGTGAGATCAATTTAATTGGTGAGTGTCAACCTGTCTTTTATAATGTATAATATGATCAAGAAAACTATGTAGTTGTTCAGTTTGCCTTGATGTTGGCTTTGAATTGTCGCAATTGTCGATTGTCATTTTCTACTTTAACGACATTTTATGTCTTACAGTAAAGTTGAACTTGCGCTTTTCTTTTTAAGTCAACGCCTTTGCTGGTCTTAAGTCTGGTCAATAGTTAACTTTTTATGTATAACGTGATCAAGGAAACTATGTAGTTGTTGAGTTTCGCTTGTAACCGATTTAAAAAGAAGAGAATATGCTGTAGTGCAATTATCAAATAATGATCGTTTTCTGTTGTATCGACATTTTGTGTCTTACCTTTTTAGAGGAAAAAGGTGAAGTATCAAAACCGTAAGATTTTTTATAAGCAATAGATCGTCTTTTGCTTCCAGTTTAATTCGCGAAGAGAAAAAGAAAGATCAACAGACGACCATATTTTGAATTCCATCAAAACTTATCGAATTTTTAATAATTTTTTTTATCTGGGTTTGACCACCATGTTTTCCATCTGGCTTGTAGAGTTGTCAACTCAATCATAATCTATTATAGAAAATAATTTTATTAGAAAATTGTTAAAAAAATTTTACTCTTCCCATTAAACGGTTTGTATCTCGAATAGAACTTAAAAAGTGAACAAAAATGTATTAACTTGTGATTGTAAAATGCTGAGGTCTATGCAAATAACTTTGAAGCAAAAATATTTACTAATATGATTAGGACCATATTAAATTAATTATTGTGGTTAGGTAATCCTGGTTCGACACCATACAACAACGTCTACATATCCAAAGAACTGCAGCAAGAGACCGAAAATAAGACCTTCAACCTCGAGGACTCCGACACGTCCACGTCTGCGTCCCCCACCTTCTCCGAGGCTTCAACCGACACTGTCAACTCGACGGATTCAACCGACACGGAGGTCGAAGATGTGCATAGTAAGCAGTCCAAAGCGAAGTACCACCATGCGAAGGCTGCTAACAAGTCGGTGAAGGAAATCGCTTCACAGTCACAATCGGTTAATGTGGGTGACGTTGCTGCAAGCGGTGAAGAGAAAGAAATGTGTGGTGTTGTTGAACGCGAGCAAACGAGTGCGGTGGTGGGACAGAGAGTTGAAGAGGAGCATGTCACTGCTGCCGCTGACGTTGAGGAAATCGGTGGTACTGCGAAAACACAAAGCGGACAGGAGAATGCCGATATGGGTTAGTAAACTCATATGGATGTTGCTAACTAGCTAACAAAACAAATTTTTTTTCCAGCCCTTTGGTTGGGAAAGCAAGCACCGCTGTGGATACCTGATTCGGAAGCACTGAGTTGCTTACATTGCGATGCTCGGTTTACGGTTATCAAACGAAGACATCACTGTCGAGCCTGCGGCTTGGTAAGAACGTACGATTACGTGTTGCTTGGGTTCTAGAATAATTGATTCTGATTGACTGAACACATTTCACTGGAGTCTTCTTCATTTTTTTTTTGTTTTCATTGAATTTTTATTATGTATCTTCAATTTCTGTTTGTGTACTGAGGATGACGGTTTAGTTGTTGAAATATGTTTACAAATTACTTCTAATTACTTCTAATTTAATTAATTACTGCAATTTTAGGTCCTTTGTTCAAAATGCTGCAACCTAAAATACAAGTTAGAATATTTAGATGCGGAGGCAAGGGTGTGCACAAAATGCTACTCCATCCTGAATCGAGACACCAACAGCAGTTCGGGTAGCGAAGTCTCCCCCGTCAGCGGAAATTCCCCTCACCACCACCAAGCCAACCAGCCGAACCCAAACAACCCCATGGAGTACTGCTCGGTGGTGCCACCGTTGCAGCAAGTCAGCAGCAGCACCTCGCAGAACCCCCCCACCGTTATGGTACCCGTTGGAGTTCTCAAACGAAAAGGTGACAAATCACACATCGCTGATTAACCACGATATAGTTGAGAGTAAAATCGATTTTATGTTTGTTAAGGTTCCAACAAGACGAAGTCTAATAAAAGCGTGATGTTCTGCGATGGCATCCGACCAGGCAGCGACCTAACAAAGTTGGACACCGACTTTAACTACAACGTACCAAAATCGACGACTTCGAGTTCGAAAACCGTCGCACCACCGAGCGTGCAGAAAATCAACCGGAACTTACCCCCCGTAGATCCGGTCACGAAAAGCTTCGTACCGAGCAAGGAGAATCACTTACCCCCAACGGTCACAGTATTTAAATCAGGTGAGTAGGTAATTAATACCAAAAAGAAAAAAGTCCTCTATTGATTTGATCTGCAGACATAACGTATAGTGAGTGTTCGAATAAAGAGAGCGTCGTTGAAATGCTGAAGAACGAAAAGCTGACGTTTGCTCTGCAAAGAAACCTGCACGTGCACCTTAAGATCATAAACAGTAAGTCACTGGATGTATTAATTTATTACTTTCACCTCGTGGTTTGAAATTCCAGTGGATTGTTGCATTAATAAACAGGCCTGGTGCTTCTCGACCGAGGGTTTAATTTCAGTCGGGCAAGACGAGGTGGTTTACTTGATCGAAGTTATGGAGAACGAAAAGACCGTGCCTCTTGACGTATTTCACCATATCAATGGGATATACATGGATGCTATCAAGGGTGAGTGTATTGTTGGCATTTGATTGGTTGGAGAATGTAATTTAACTTCACTTTTGCACTATTTAAAGCAATCCAAATTATGATATAATTTTGCCCTAGCAAAAAAAAAAATTAAGACATTCAATGAGCATTGAATACAAGTTTTCAGGTTTCACAGTTTAAAACTGTTGTCTATGTGAATCTGTAAACATCTTTGTTAAACTTAACTCATTTTAAAGGTACGACGGTCACCGAATTGGGCATTTCGTTACACAATTCGGCGAACTTTTTGGATTTTAAGAACCACGCGGGTTTCTTGTACATAAGGCCGACGTTCCAGTGCTTGCAGAACATAATTCGTCCGTCCGAACCGTACCTCATAGGATTGTTAATCCACAGGTAAGGGGTAAGGACGAGGGCACCGCTTTAGAGTAGAGCAAACAGGAAACTACTTGCAGGTGGGAAACTCCTTGGGCGAAGATTTTCCCTCTGCGCTTGGTGTTGCGGCTTGGGGCGGAGTACAGGTACTATCCCTGCCCGATAATATCGACGAGGCATCGTGACAGTCTTTACGTGGAGATTGGCCACACTATTATCAATTTACTAGCCGTAAGTACTCTCACGTATAACAGATGGCTTTCTCGTGTCTTAATCTTATTCATTTTGCGTTAAATTAGACGTGTAACAGGTCATGTCATTTCAAATTTGGCGCGCTTGTTTTGACTCAAAATGGCGGTAATTGCGGTACTTTATCTATCTAGGGACTTTATCATTCCAGACGAAAATAAGTCTTGATACCTATTCATTATTAAAATTTTTTGAAATGTATGTATTTTTTAATAGAAAGCAAAATTACTCTCGAATAAGTTTGTGAGAAGCAGCTCTGAATTTGTAATTTCCCTCCAGTGTTGTCAATTGGCACATAGTTATCAATTTGCTTTATTTTTCACCGTCGACTGATTGTTAACCTAATTGTTGAATTAATTGGGAAAAATCAAGCTCCGCAGATGACGTATGTTTTCCCTTCGTATAAAATTACAGTTTTCACCACCAGATGTCGCCTGTCATTCTACTCTTGAGGACTTGAGGATCTTCGTCTTTGCATCATCGACGTATTATTAGAAACTTCTTATTTAACGCAGCTATTATTTATAAGAAGCAATATTAAAAAATACAAAAAGAAATCTGCAAAAAATTGAGAAACCATCAATATTATCAACGAAGTCCGAAGTAGCTGACAACATCTGATGGTGACAACGTGACAACTCATCTATGTAGACGAGGCTAATTTCATGCATATCGGTTTTTTAATTAAGATTCCATCAACGACTAGATTGGATATTAAAAAAACTAAAACAAAAGACGATCGTCTTTTAATCTTGCATACAATTTGAAAAACAGTTTTCAAAATACTTTTTTAATCTTAAGGTTTCAACCACAATAATTGACAGTTTAGAAAAAAAGAAGAGAACTGAAGACAATCGTGTCTCAATATGTCTTTTTAAATTTATTGAAATTTCGATAACGAGTGACAGTCAAAAAAAAACAAAAGATAATTGCGTTTTAGTTTTGTATGAAAAACAAAAAACGACTACAATTGACACTTAAAAAAAGAAAAACAAAAGACAGTCGTGGTTGAATTATATATATTGAATTATATATATATATATATTTTAAATAAAATTTCAACAACGAATGCCGATTAAAAGAAAAGGACGAAATACAATCGTGTTTTAATTTTGTGCGAAAAACAAAAACAAAATATTCTTTTATCAGAATGCAACTGACAGTTTAAACAAACAAAACAAAACAAAACTGGCAGCCGCTTGCAAGCGCCACATTCTGGTGAACGCAGCCAATAACAATTTCAACAAGAAAAGAGACAAAAGACAATCACGTTTTAGTTCTGTATAAAAAAAAAACAAGAAACGATCACAACTGACAGTTTAAAAAAGAAAACGAGAGACGATTTTATTTTAACGTATTTTTAAATTAAAATTGACTTCTTTAAAAAAGAAAAAGACAGCAGTTTAAAAAAGAAAGGAAAGCGCGCTCAGAGTATTTTCATCTTGTTTTAACCTCATGTAACAACAAACATCTTGTTTTAACCTCATTTAACAACAAAAGGTAGACATACTCTCCGAGTGTTCTGGAGCAGTGAGTCGAAAACGCTATAAAATTTCAGCGATGAATCATCGATATTAAAAAAAGATCAACAGACGATCACGTTTTAATTTTGCATATAATTTATTATTATTATTATTTCATAACACTCCACAGCTATTGCCAATTAAGGAGCATGTCTAGATACTATTGCTTGCTAGTTGAAAGATTTTTGAAATAGCTCAAAGCTATACTTTTCAATTGTTTGATGGAACAAACGTTGATGTCTGCCTTATCAGATAATATTTCGTTATGAAGACTTGTCATAATGTAAATTGGTGACCGTTTTAATAAATTGGTGCGTGTTTTAGGACACTTAAGGGCACATTTTAATCTAGTATTTACTGGTACTCTAAAATTAATTTGCGA
This sequence comes from Dorcus parallelipipedus, assembly GCA_958336345.1. NCBI lineage: Eukaryota > Metazoa > Arthropoda > Insecta > Coleoptera > Lucanidae > Dorcus > Dorcus parallelipipedus. The sequence continues at coordinate 44,043,961 of OY284480.1, read as the reverse complement.
TAATAAAAATTCTTCCTGAATCACATTATTAAGTAACTTATGTAGATTAACTAATGCTGAAACAATTCTCCTAGTCTCTAAACTATCATAATTAAAAGATTGTAATAACTTATTGTAGTCGACAGATGCAGGGAAGACACCAGTCTCCTTAAAAATAATGTATTTAAAAAATCTTTTCTGAATATTTTCCACCAGATTTTCTGATAACTATAAAATGGAATCCATACCAAGGAGGCGTACTCAAGGACCGATCTCACCATTCCAAAATACAGCGTTTCAAGGGCATTAACATTAGTAAAATCACGACAATTCCGAATTATGAAACCTAATATTTTTAAGCCTCTATTAACAATTCGTCTAATATATAATTCCAAGGTGAATTTTGCAATCAAATGACACCCCTAAATCTTTGAAACAAGTGGCCCTTTCAACTTTGGTTGACGTAAGTTGATAGTCGAATAAAACCTCATTCCTTCTTCTAGTATACGAGACTACTCTACATTTATCCACATTAATCTTTAATTTATTATGCTTGCACCAGCTTTCAAACCTACCAAGTTGCTCTTGTAAGAACTGACAATCACCAATATTCTCGATCGATTTAAATATTTTTGCATCATCAGCGAACAATAAAATGTCACAATTGATTACATCAGGTAAATCGGTTAACGAAGATCAAAAACAATAAAGGGCCGAGATTCGACCCCTGAGGTACACCCGAAGAAGGTACATAAGGAGACGATTGAACACCATTGATGACAACAAATGATTGCCTATTCATCAAATAGCACTCCTTTAATGTAACTAACTTATGAGAAAAACCAACTGATGACAATTTCCGAAGGAGAATTTGGTGATCTACGCAGTTAAATGCTTTTTCAAAGTCAGTATAAATGACATCAACTTGTCCTGCTTTGTCCAGATGATTGGCTACAAACTGAGAAAAGTGACATAAATTGGTGACCGTAGATCTACCTGCTCTAAATCCATGCTGACTAGGACTAATAAAATTCTTAACAGCCGGGTACATATTAGAATAAATAACCATTTCAAACACTTTTGCAAAATTGTTGATAATTGCCACAGAACGATAATTAATTACCAACACTAGAAACGTCACCCTTTTTATGAATGGGAATGATTTTAGGCTCTTTCCAAATGTCCGGAAAGGTTGCAGTTCTGAGACACAAATTAAAAATAAAGCATAAAGGATCCACCAATACCGCAGCACAGTCTCTTACGAAAAAGGAAGGAAGATTATCACGACCAGCAGTAAAACTGTTTTTTAAGTTTTTACAAGCTATAAAAACTTCTTCATAGGTAACAAAGTCCAAATTACAGTTATTTAGCAAGTGATGACTATAGGATTTTGCAGTCTTATCGACATGTTCATGTGGAATTTCCGATTTTTTAAAGATACTGTTGAAATAGGTAGCAAAACCTTCAACTGTTTCTATATTTCCTCTTAGACTACTTAGACTTGAAAAACAGTTTTTAAAATATGTACTTTTTAATCAAGATTTTAACCACAAGTGACATTGTTAAAAAAAGAAAAAGAAAGCTAAAAAGAAATCGTGCTCTGATTTTGGAAAAAGAAACAAAAACAAAAAAATCCTTAAAAAAGAATGTGTCCCTTAAGTTGGCAACACTGCGTTTGCATTCGTGATAAAATATCTCTGATTATAACGCGTGATTTTTTACATTTTTTTATCAACTCTTGCCATGAAATTTGGACGGCATGTTGTAGCTCTACTGTAAAACAGCAAATAGGAGTACAATGACGGACCTTTCACTTAAGCTAAGACATGCCATCCAGATCTCATGGCAAGAGTTGATAAAAAATTTAAAATATCACTCGGTATGTGACACATTTTTAAATTCAAATTGAAGGCTTGCGTCGAACAGCCAATAACTTTGAAAGTTTTTGGCGGGCAAATTTCAAATGACTGGTTGAGAAACGATCTATTTTTATTTATACGCTACTATACTATCTATCCGTAACTACTCAAAGGTTTTCAAAGTCACATGTTAGAGAATATTTTTGTGTGCGTTAAATACGTTAAATATTTGTTTGCTCTCAAAAATTAACAACGCCTGTTTAAAATATATTTAATTATTATGGATAAATTTAAAAATACTGTTAAGTAAAACAGGAAGTGTCCCAAATGTGCAGTGATGCCAACATACTATCATTTTGACAGTGCAGATATCAGCCGTCTTCCATTTACAACTTATTTGAACGTGAATCGATTCAAATTCACTTAAAAATCACTGATTGCATTCCATTTGCAGTTACTCATTTGGTGATCAGTGATGAGGAAGTGATTGAGTTTCCCCTCCCGTACCCCGTACTGATCAAGCTGGTTTTCTAAATCAGTTATCAGTTTCATGTGATTTCATACGTATTTTGAGGTTATGTTAATTTTAGTTCCAAAACATTATTCCTTTAAGAGTCTCTCTGTTCACTTTAAAATCAGTTCAGTTAAAAATCAAATTGATTTGATTTTGGGTGAAGTGAATGTAAATGGAGGACGGCTATCAAGTAAACGGATAATTTACTTTAGTAATTAATTACTTTACGACGTGTATACAGGATGCTGCATTGATGAACGCAACATAGGAAATCCTATGTTAATTTAGAGGTGTTCAAATATTGACTTCCCTAATTATTTTAGAGCAACATTTATGTTTTTGAAAGTACTCTTCAAGACCAATCTGTTTGTGCAGTGAGAATTTTTCATTTGCTCAGTTTCAAAACATTTTAAATAGTAACCAAATTCAAGTAAAGCAACTTACAAAATTTGGCAGAAATAAAACCAGGTTACTTTGAGGTTTTCCAGTCATTCATTTTAACGACAGCTGTAGTTCTTGCCAAATGAAAATTGTAAATTAAATTGATTTGTTTAATTGGCAGTATTAGAGAATTAGAATATCTTATAAATCACGTGAATTATTTCAAAAAGTTTTCTTTCAGGGTTTGTTTTTGGGATTTTGGAAATTCAAAAATATGTAAGTTTATAATTTAATTATTATCCTTTCAAAAAGTAATTTTTAGTACATATCTCTGACGAGGCCCAATAAGGCCGAAATAATTCACGTGATTTATAAGATATTCTAATTCTCTAATACTGCCAATTAAACAAATCAATTTAATTTACAATATTCATTTTAACATTCACTGATCGATGCCGTACTGAAAGTTTGATATAAATTGTATTTGGTTACTGAATCTTTTTCAAATATTTTGAAACTGAGCAAATGAAAAATTCTCAAACTGCATAGACAGCTGCATCTTGAAGAGTACTTTAAAAAACCTAAATGGAATTTTGCTGTAAAATAATTAGGGCAGCCAATATGTGAACACCTCTAAATTAACATGAGATTTCCTATGTTGCGTTCATCAATGCAGCACCCTGTATAATTCCCACTAACCAACTGATCGCCCTATTTTAACTGGTTTAAGTTAAGTTCACATGCACTGCGGATACGCAAAATTTTTATTGCGGATCGTTTCTAATTGGTTCATTTTGAATTTTGAACCAATTAGAAACGATCCGCAATAAAAATTTTGCGTATCCGCAATGCATGTGAATTTAGCTTAACAGTAGCGACATTGGTGCGGTTGGCGACAGCTAAATGCGCTTCCTCACTTACCGACTGGTTTGAATGTCAATCAAATGTAGAGACCCTAGACTTCTATATTAAATAGCGATTAAAAAATTAACGTTTGTTGTACAGGATTTTCGAAATTTCACCTACACGTTACCCAACATCCGAGGTCTGACGATACACATGGAGGATAAGAACACGACCGTGACGATACCGGAAAACAGATACGACCAGGTTTGAAAAGTGGCGGCAATTCTCGAGCGCTTGTGCGACCTGTTGTTTTTTTTTTCTTCCCGCAGGTTATGAAATCATTGAACAACTCGAGCGATCACATCCTCGCCTTCGGCGGCAACTTCAGTTCGGGCGCGGACTCGCACCTCGTCTGCATACAAGACACGCAGGGAAACAACGAGAACGCTTACACCACGCACGCCATCAATATCCACAATAAACCGAGAAAAGGTATTGTTTATAAGATTTTGTAAAATATTTGGTGCTCTTGTTTTGTATGCTGTGTTTATGTGAACGCATCTTAAAAAAGTATGTCGTGTTGTTGCATGTGTGAACGCCCCACAAGGTGAAACAAACGCGTTGGAAAAATAAAGCATACTTGTCAAATTGCAGTACTTTTTAATAATTGTAGAAATGTGTTTCTTGCATGTGAACGCCCCACAAGGTGAAACAAATGATGCGCTTGCGCGTTAGAAAAAGCATGCTTGTCAAACTGCAGTACTTTTTTTATATAAATAACTGTGGAAATGTGCTTTTTGCAGTAACCGGTGCTAGTTTCATTGTATTCAACGGTGCTTTAAAATCTACGAGCGGCCTGACCGCGAAGAGCAGCATCGTCGAAGATGGTCTGATGATACAAATCCCCCCGGAGCACATGGTCCAAGTACGTGAGAGCCTGCGCAACATGAGAAACCACACGATACAATGCGGGTGTGTGAACGCGCCCAGCGACGAAACTGTACATATCATCTGGGGTGAGGCGGACACCAATTTTAATAACGGGTAAGTTTCAGCTTTATTCCATCAGCAGGACCGCTTTGCTAATTGTGATGCTACTGCACAATTCTGTAAATTAATAAATTTAAAGAAAAGACTGTTTGGAAGGAAAGGTGGCAAAACGAAGAAAATAAATGAATAAAATTTAAAAAAAAATATGCAACAATAATATTTAAAAAGGAAGCAAAATAAAAACAAAGCATAATTCAGTAGATTCATAAGCTAAAGCAAACGAGAAAAGAAAATTTCGCAAGTTTCAACAGATGGCGCAGTAGAAGTCTTTATTTCTTTATTCCGTAAGTTAGTAACGCTCTGTAGAAGTGGTGAGTTGAGAGGCGATAAATACAAAACACTGGACCAGGGATCAGGGAGGTCAAGGTAGGAAACGGCCATAAGAAATACATTGGTAAATGCGACCATTAAAAATAAAAATTCTGGTAGTTAACATCTGAAACACCAGATAGCGTGTAAAACGCGTCAAAGAGGAATTAAACACACACTGAAAAATCGAAATCAAAGCTAATTTGCTAAAAGATTATACACGATAAATTTAAAAGACATGTAAATGTATACCTGCAATTCAAGAAAGTTGTTAAAATGCGCATTAAAATTGCTGTTTGTAAAAATCACCAAAGCTACAGAATCACATCAAAATGACTTTCGATCTAGTCAATTACAACGTGTTCTATATTACCGATAGGCAGCGTCAGTGTTAACATCTGAGATTACAGATGGCGCGACAATACGATGGTCGCTTAGTTTCCTATCTCGACCTCCCATGAAGGAGCGGCTAAATATCGCAAGAAATACCAGCGTTGCCAAGTTGTATATTTTTTAATATATATGCAACCTACGACACAGATATCTTCTTCTTTATAAAATTTAATTGTAATTCTATTTTCTAGTCGAGACTAATTTTAAGTTTCGTTTTATTCTATTCACAATTACTTCTGTTGGATTAAAAAAAAAACGCTGAAACTCATATTCGGGTATATTCCATGTATCAGTGATTAATAAACACTGAATTATGCGCATGTGCTGTCGCTTTTAACCACTTTTTAAACATTTTGCTATTCCACAAGCGCAAATGACATTGAAAAGTACCACCGTGTGCTTATGAAATATGTCTTCAATCAGTTATTTAAAAGCAGTGGTTAAGAAGTTATTGTTTAGCATAGTGTTAATAAAGTGGCAAATAACCACTGCATTATGGAATACACCTGACTGTTTATTGAAATTGTAATAACAAATTAGATTACAAAATAAACATATAATTATATTTATCAGAAGTATTTAATTTTTAATGAGATGTTAGAACGAATGTTGAACTTTAATGAAATGTACATATGCGGTCAAAATAATAGCAGTAGAACGCCAAGATAGTTAAAAAAATATCTTTCCCTTCGATTATTATTGAAAAGACTATTACCTTTATATGAGATAACGAAATTAATTTAATTGAACTTGGTGTTAATTTTACAAATAATTTAATTCTTTAAAGAGTTACAATATTTTTTGAGAATTTAGTGCCACTGCTATTATTTTGACCACCTTGGTACCTATAGGATTTATCATGGGAAAACAGAAATTGATTTATATTATCTCCTGAGTAGATATATATGAAATTCTGGGTTATAATTGGAAAGATTATTGCATTCAAAGTGTTTTGATACTAAATGTGTGCAGTTTTAGTTGTTAATTATTTAGAAATTAAGAAAAAATGTTATTATTTTTTTTCGTACAAGTTTAGTAGGTATTTAACGAAGAGCTTTTAAACGGGTCTCGTGGCCGAGGTAATTTGTTCATTCTTCACAACCGTAAGGTCACGAGTTCAAATCCGAATGAGGACACTTTTCTTTTCTTTTTTTTTAAATATTTTTTCAGATTTGAAATCACTTAGGGCCAGTTTCATAATGGAATTTAAAGGGAACTTTAAATTTAAAGTCACTTGCAGATGTAAAAACAAATGTGAAAATACATTTGTTTACACATATGAATGTGACCTTAATTTTAAAGTCTCCTTTAAATTCAATTATGAAACTGGCCCTTAAACTCTTAAACTAGTTTATTTTTTTATTTATAAGTTTCATTTTAATATTAATTATGCTCCATTTATGTTTATTTTTTCGTTTGCAAAATTTTATTATGTTATATAATTAATATTAAAATGAAACTTATAAATAAAAAAATAAACCAGTTTAAGAGTTTAAGGGCCAGTTTCATAATGGAATTTAAAGGGAACTTTAAATTTAAAGTCACTTGCAGATGTAAAAACAAATGTGAAAATACATTTGTTTACACATATGAATGTGACCTTAATTTTAAAGTCTCCTTTAAATTCAATTATGAAACTGGCCCTTAAACTCTTAAACTGGTTTATTTTTTTATTTATAAGTTTCATTTTAATATTAATTATGCTCCATTTATGTTTATTTTTTCGTTTGCAAAATTTTATTATGTTATATAATTAATATTAAAATGAAACTTATAAATAAAAAAATAAACCAGTTTAAGAGTTTAGGTAAGTGATTTCAAATCTGAAAAAATAGTTAAAAAAAAAATGTCCTCATTCGGATTTGAACTCGTGACCTTACGGTTGTGAAAAATGAACAAACTAGCTCGGCCACGAAACCCGTTTAAAAACTTTCGGTTAAATAACTACTAATCTTGTACGGAAAATAATTATAACTTTTTTTCTTAATTTCTAAATAATTAACAACTAAAATTGCACAAATTTAGTATCAAAACACTTTGAATGCAATAATCTTTCCCATTATAACCCAGAATTTCATATATATCTACTCAGGTAGATGATATAAAGCAATTTCTGTTTTCCCATGTTAAATCCCTATGTCTCATTGTTAGATGGACAAACGGTATAAACAATTCAAAGTACAAGAAATATGTATTTTATATAATTACTGCTTACCAATATATAATTTTGCAATTTATATTTAAAGTTTCTTTAATTGAATAGTAACATAAGATTAACATTTACAACAAATAGCTTTAGACAATAATATTCATTAAAAGTGACAATATTAATTAGAAGTGAAAAATATTTTTCACTTCTAACGAGGGCTGTCGAACAACGGCGAATTTCACAAACACAAAATTTCACATATCAAAACTTAGTTGTAAATTTCAAATAATTTTGGACGAAAACTTCTAAGATTTGTAATTGAAAAAAAAAAAAAATAGAGAAAGGCATTTATTGCTTTAGATATTTTATTATTTATCGAAAAGTAATATTTGTACATAATCGCAACGTTTTTGATGCAATATGCTTTTGAGGAGAAATATTTTTTAATGATAATTAACAGGTGTTGGAATGTCTTCTAAAAACTCTAATCTACTCCTATTCATGAATTCCTGTCACAAAAAACCTCTAAATATTCTTTTACAATGACCTAAAATGAGGACAGTTTTTTCTGAATTAAGTCACCATTAAACTAACAACACTTACAAAAAATGACAAGTATGAGTGTTACGGAAAAACATAACACATCTCTTAACACATAAACTTTGATATGACTTTCATCTTACTTAATCAGTAAATTTGGCAACTTTGGTATTTTTTAGGATTTTTAGCCGCTCCTCTCCCATGATCCCTGCACTGGACTTTTGCTAATCTATTACAGACAGTCACTAAATAAATACAAAGGACCGCAATCCATATGCTTATATGTTTAAGATAAAGAAGTCATGTTTTTACACTAAAATGGCCGAATTTTCTAGCGATTTTCTTTCCGACAAGTTTAATCAAATTTAACGCCTGTCAAATGAAAATTTTAAATGCTCGAGTGTGACGTTGCGTGAGCGTTAGACATTTAAATTTCCCGCCAATATTTTGCAATAAAATGGCGGCTGATTGCGGTACTGTAATTATTTAGTGACGGTAACATAACGACCTCTGTTGGTTCGGAATAGTTGGAACGCAAGAAGCATTTGTGGCGCCATCTGTTAATCTGTAGCCTTTAATTTCCAGGAAGCAATTTCAAAATATCTATAAAAAAAACGCCAAGTTTCTTGAAGGGAGTGTTTAACACACGAAACAGTTTCGACTGTGTCGCCATCTATCAGCTAGTAGCTGCAGCTGTAATTTCAATCACTTTAATTGCCAAGAAACAATTTTAAAACGGCAGAGAAACATCGATTTTTTTTTCGAAAACGGAAGTAAAAATAAAAATATGTAGCTCCACATTTTGTGGCGACATCTGTTGAGCCGTAGTCTCAGGACCGTGGCGCCATCTGTTAACATGAGGCTATAAACACGTAATCTTTAATTAGCATGAAACAATTTTAACACGGCAGAGAACCATCGATATTTTTTGGGAAACCGGAAGTAAAAATAAAAATAGCTTCAAATTTTGTGGCGACATCTGTTGGGCCGCAGTGTCAATTTTCTTGTTTTTAATTGCCGGCAAAGAATCTAAAAATGTAACAAACAAAAGAATGCTTTGAGAAACAGTTCCGAGGAAACGAAATTCTAAATACATACAAATAATTAGAGCGCAGGACCGTGGCGCCATCTGTTAACAGGAGGCCTATAAACACGTAATCTTTAATTAGCATGAAACAATTTTAACACGGCAGAGAAACATCGATATTTTTTGGGAAACCGGAAGTAAAAATAAAAATAGCTTCAAATTTTGTGGCGACATCTGTTGGGTCGCAGTGTCAATTTTCTTGTTTTTAATTGCCGGCAAAGAATTTAAAAATATAACAAACAAAAGAATGCTTCGAGGAACAGCTCCGAAGAAACGAAATTCTAAATACAAATAGTTATATCGCAGGACCGTGGCGCCACCTGTTAACATGGGGCTATAATCACGTAATCCTTAATTAGCAGGAAACAACAAAATAACGGGGAAACGTCAACAATTTTTTGAAAACGTTACAAAATGTAGCAATAACATTTTTAAATAAAAAAGTTCCTCAAATTTGTGGCGTCATCTATAAGTCGGTGACTGTGGCGCCATCTATTAAGCAGAAGTCTTCTTTAATCGTCAATTTCAAAGTATGTAGTCGAAAAACGCTGAAACTTTTCGAAAAAATCAAATTATTCTAAATGGGGCATCTCACAGAATTACAACGTAAGACTTTGACGCCATCTATTAGCCCACACTTAGAATATTTTCGCCTCTTTCATTGACATTAAACAATTTCAGAAAAACCGAAGAACGGACCGGTAAGAAAGAACGTTTCGGAAAACGGATGCAGAAAATTAGGTTCTAAACGAAATTCTCTGAAGCAATTATAACGTAAGGCAGTGGCGCCATATGTCGTTTAATTGTATCGTCAATTTTGTTATCATAAATAATATTATTATCTATTGCATTTTCAAAGCGCCATCTAGTGCGCTTGCTGGCAACGCCAGCTATAAAGTGAACTTGGTGTTTTTCGTGTCGCCGATGTTTTTTTTTTTTGTGTTCGTATTTTGTTGTTCATTTAGCTTTGATTTTGCTTCAAAAATCAGTAACGTTGAAAGAAAGTTAATTGACATTTCAACTCCAAGACAGTTTCCTACTTACAATTTAAAGTTGTAGATGGCGCTGATGTAATAGTGCTTTGTACTTCGACTTTTAATTTACGTCACTCCGTCACCCGAAAAAAAAACGATTTAGCTTTTATTTTTCTTCAAAAATCAGTAATGTTAAAAGCTAATTAATAAATTTAACTTTGCAGTTTTCTACTTATAATAAGGCGCGCACATAGATGGCGTTGATGCAGTTGAGCTTCGTACTTCGACTATAATTTACATCACTCGCCTGAAAAAAATTGATTTAGCTTTTGTTTTTCTTTCAAAATAAGTGATGTTAAATGGATGCTAATTAGTAAATTCAACTTTACAGTTTACTTATAATAAGGCGCGCACATAGATAGCGCTGACTATGTATACGAGTGGTAATTCGTTCGGTTATTCACACGGTGTAAGGACGGAATAAAAGTAGAGTGAGAGCGAAGCTGTTTTGATACCTGTTAGGTTTAAAGTGAGGCAAAAGTGCGAAATGAGTACTCGACGTCATATTTATGAAACGCAACCGCGTCAAGCGGATGGAAAAACAAACGCACGCTTATTCAATCGATGGTGAATTGATGACTCTTCTTTTCGTGTAGGGTAACGTCACCTATTGACAACCAGTCGTTCGCGGGTGTTCCATCCATCAGAGTTCACAGTAGCAAGGATTACGTGAGCAGCAGTGATAGCAGGTTAATAAGGTGGACTGAAGTATTTATTCTACAGGTGAGTGCTTGTTGCATGTAAAGAATTTTTTTTAAGGCCCAGTTGTACATACTTACAATTCCAGCTTAACTTTTACTCAAAGCTTAAACCCTTAACAATTGTTGAAATTATCATTGGTTTAAGTTTCAGCTTGAATTTAAACTGGCATTGTACAACTGGGCCTTAGTGTACAATAATTGTTTATTTATAAAACATGGAAGAGTTATTATAGGTTGATTCAAATTAGTTCTTATTGACGGTAGTTGTTAGAAAAATTGAACATACATAGATGGCGTAAGTGATGTGACGCGTGCGTTATAGACTATGTGGTTACAATTAGAGATACATAGATGGCGTAGGTAATGTGACGCGTGTACAGTACCGCAATCCATATGCTTAATGTGTAAGATAAAGAAACCACGATTTTGCACTAAAATGGCCGACTTTCCATTTTTGTCAACTTTAGTGACCACTTTCGTCAATTCAGTGACCATTTTGGTCAACTTCAGTGACCACTTTGGTCAACTTCAGTGATCACTTTCGTCAACCCCAGTGACCACTTTCGTCAACTTTAGTGACCATTTTCGCTCATGTGCTTAATGTGTAAGATAAAGAAAAGGTAATGTGACGTGTGTACCAGTACCGCATTCCATATGCTTAATGTATAAGATAAGGAAACCACGTTTTTGTACTAAAATGACCGACTTTCCACTTTGGTCAACTTCAGTGACCACTTTCGTCAACTTCAGTGACCACTTTCGTCAACTTCAGTGACCACTTTCGTCAACTTCAGTGACCACTTTCGTCAACTTCAGTGACCACTTTCGTCAACTTCAGTGACCACTTTCGTCAACTTCAGTGACCACTTTCGTCAACTTCAGTGACCACTTTGGTCAACTTCAGTGACCATTTTCGCTCATGTGCTTAATGTGTAATGGCCGTTTTACACTATGCTAAAATTTGATACAAAGTGAGTGAGAAGTGCCAATTCAACCAATCAGAATTCACTGTGGTAGCTTATCTCTTTCACTTTGTACCAAAAAATGTTATAATGTAAAACAGCCTTAAGATAAAGAAAACGTTTTTGCATTTAAAAAAAAAATTTAATTTCGATAACGAGACGTCCCAAAGTCCAAAGGTCAAGCTCACGACCAAAATTTCGGAAGAAATCGAGGAAAATATTTGAAAATTTTTTTATACATATATGGTTTTCCTGGAAGCAATGGTGGACTGCTTCATGCAGCTGTATTCTCAGAGGTCTTGCGTTGGCAGAGTTCCAATTCCTTGTTACAATATGTTAAAAGTGCTAACTAAATATGTCCAAAGTGGTAACAAAAAAATGTCCGATGTGGTAACCAAATGTGTCCAAAGTGGTAACTAAATAGGCATACGCAAAATTCAGGTGTTTATTTTCTACAAACCGTAAGGGTACCATAACTGCCAAAAATTTATTCTTTAATTACAGTTAGTAAATATGCCGTAGGTCATTGTTAATAATTTTTTAATAATAATTTGAAGACTTCAAAGCAGTCGAAAGATGCAAAAAAAACAACTGAAAGGTGTAAAAAAAATAATCCACAAAGTGGTAACTCAATATTCCCAAAGTGGTAACTAAATATGTCCAAAATGGTAACTAAATATGCCCAAAGTGGTAACTAAATAGGTGAGGGCAAGCGTTTTATAAAATTCAGGTATTTATTTTCTACATACCGTAAGGGTCCCAAAATTGCCAAAAATTTATTCTTTAATTACAGTTAACAAATATGCCGTAGGTCATTGTTACTAATTTCTTTTATAATAATTGTGAAGATTTCAAGGCAGTCGAAAAATTAAACAAAAACAATTGAAAGGTGTGAAAAATAATCCACAAAGTGGTAACTAAATATGTCCAAAGTGGTAACTAAATATGCCCGATGTGGTAACTAAATGTGCCCAAAGTGGTAACTGAATATGCCGAAAGTGGTAACTAAATATGCCGAAAGTGGCAACTAAATAGGTGCACGCAAGCGTTTTATAAAATTCAGGTGTTTATTTTCTACAAACCGTAAGATTCCCAAAATTGCCAAAAATGTATTCTCTAATTACGGTTAGTAAATATGCCGTGGGTCATTGTTAATAATTTCTTTTACAATAATCGTGAAGATAAGAAAAATTTGGAAAAAAATCGGAAAAAGAGATTTGGAAAATCGTGAAGATTTCAAGCAGTCGAAAGATGTAAAAAAAAAACAATTGAAAGGTGTAAAAAATAATCCAAATAAACAAATTTGATTAAATTGTGAAGACAATCGAGAATTAGAAAGGCAAGCATATGATTGAAAATGCAACAAACAAAATGATTGATGAACTTGTACATTTTTAGAAAGTAACAAAAATATTAAGAAATTAATTATAAAAAAAATCATTTTATTAAGACGAAAAACACGAAAATTCAACAGATAAACAATCGTAAAATATAAATATATTTAAAAAAAAACGCAAGAATAAAAACGGTTATACAATGGTAATAAAAATAAAAAAGAAACAAATAATGGAAAGACACAAAAAGTAATCGAAAGGTAATTGAATAGAAAACGAAAAATATAAAAACCGTGCCATGTGTCAACCAAGAGTGTAACAGCGCCAACTGCATATTACTAAAGAGCTACCTATTAAGAAGTGTATGTTTTTTCTGGCAACACTGAATCATTTGTTTTAAGATTTTATTTTGCATTTAATGTCGAATTGAAAGAGACTACCTGACAAATACAATATCAGTTCTACCAACCTTGAATTAAATCCATAACTCGCGCCATCTATTGCGCCGTTTCAAAAATAATGTAAAAAGCTTTTTGTTTAGAATCCTTGAAGGGAAGCAAACGTCGAAATTTCGAATTAATCATTCTTTAATTAAATTGCCTACTTTTCTAGTGATTTGCTTTCTGGTAAGTTTAATCAAATTTAACGCTTGTCAAATGCCCGAGTGTGTCGTTGTTAGGGTTAGATGTTTAAATTTCCCGCCAATATTTTGCACTAAAATGGCGGCCGATTGCGGTTCTGTAATTATTTAGTGACGGTAGACGCGTGCGTTTTAGGCGAAGCAGTTAAGTAAAATTAAAAAGACTCTCTTTTATAAATCCTACATTTTTTTTTGCAGAACACAGATGAGAATTCTAAAACTCAGGACCCAGTAGATATATCGAAAATTGCGGAGAGCATTTCCAAAGCGACGTGCCAGGCCCTTGTGAAGTATTTAGATCTGTTAACGAGCAACAACTTTTACAAAATCGGTATACGTACAACCTTACACATTGAGAACGTAAGTCGCAACGTCCAGGGCGCTTCGATTTAACCTCGGGGGTTGATTTTGCAGGTGTCTTACAGCGCAGGCAGCAACAACGTCAAGCTGCCCCCCATCTACATGAAGAACTTAGATAACGAATTAATACCGGTGCTGCATAGGATAACGTCGAACAATTTAGGTGAAAACGCCGTCACGCTAGAGTTAATATTTCGTATTTTGAATACGTAATCGTAAGTGCCCAATCTTCTTTATTCATTCGTTTGTGATTTACTCAAGAGATTACGGTTTATTTTTTTTTTATTAATTTGATTTTTAAAGTAAATAACCGGGTCACTCTACACGTTGTTATAAATATATTTATTAGTTATTCAATTCACGTTATAACGTACGCTTATAAAGGTGTCCCAGATAAAACTCTCTACGCTCAATAACTTTGGAGATAAACAATCATTTCGTGAAAGTGCAAAAATTTGAAATGGCAACGGGGGTTATGCTATCGTGTAATTTGTAAATCGGCTGTGTATCATAATAGGGGGAAGTTTTTTTTTTGTTTCACACTGAAGCTTGCTTCTAAAAGCTTTGAGGATGATGAAAAGTTTTAGCCGAGACACCACGTACTTGAAGTAAAAAAAAAAAAAGCAAGATTCTGTAACCTGCTATTACTAATGAGAAATAATTTCTATTATCGCTGAGTATTAGAGAGAGGTATTTAGGAAAGTGCAAAATATTCAAAGTCTAAATATGTTTTTATTCCTAGGAAATGTATAGTTTTTAAAATTTTGTTCTCTATATTTATACCAAGTCTAAAGTGCATAATATTATTGTTTACAATAAAAAGTTAGAATTTTCTTCGTCACCTCATTCTGCTTCGAGGGGACACCCGGTACACCCAGACCGTGTCGACACCGGCACCGATTATTTTGGCAGGCTGCATGTTCGGAAGGGGAAACCTGCATGCGATTACGATACAGTCCCCGTGACATTCGCTATGAATTTTCTGCTCTAAATCCGCCATCTAAAACCCAATTTAAATTAAACGTAACTCTCTGATTTCGATAAAATATTTAGGCCCGATCTTTTCATCCCCAGTTAAATTTATCTGACGGTTTACTCCCATAGTAACCATTGTGATCACAATAGTTACCAAGGGAACTAATCACCAGACAAAATTAATTGGAGATTAAAAAATATTTAAAATGTTTTGGATAAAATTTTATCGACGAACTTTAGGAACGATGGGAATGGAAGGGAGTTGGTAAGATAGACGCATGCTTACCATTTGCTCAACGCCAAAAATGATGATGTTATTGTATTGAGAAACGTCGAATTTCCATAGGTCTTTGTGGAAGAACTTCGTTCCTTTAACACCCTTTCTGTACGCGTCGACTTTCGAGTATAACACCAGCCAGGGGTTCAATTCCACCCCATGTGATATAAAATTGCGTTTTGCTGTTTCTGTAACGAACACAAAGTTCATTGTTTTAGGGGGAGGGAGAAGGACAGGGTAATAAGATTTTCTTTATTTGTTAACTAGGGTTGCCACCTTTTACAAGCTCAGAAGCTTCGCTGAGCTCTATTTAATTTGAGTTTTAGAGTTTTTAGTCAGGTTTCAAGATCAGAAGCAGTGGAGAATGAGAAAATTGATTGGAGTTCAATTAAACTGGAGATCCGAAGAGTTTAGCTTAATATCAACGACGTGAAGCAGTTGACGAGCTCGGAAGCTTCGCTGAGCTCAAAGATTTTAGCTTAATATCAACGACATGAAGCAGTTGACAAACTCAGAAGCTCAAGTAAACTCAAATTCCCAAAAACGAAAAGCTTTAGCTAAATGTCAAAGCTCGAGTACAAATAGCCTCACCGAGCTAAATTTAACTTAGATTCCAAAGCTCGGAGGTAACGGAGAAGCTAAGAGCTCGATTAACTTCAAATTCCAAATATTTCAGCTAAGTTTCCAGCTAAGAAGCAGTGGATGACCTAAGAGAATTAGTTGAGTTAAAAGAAACTCAAATTCGAAAGTCTTTAATGTAATTTCAAGCAGTTGAGTTCCATTAGAATTGAATTCCCGGGAGACTTAAGCCAAGTTTCAAGCTTGGAAACAGTGGAACAAGCTAAACAGATTAATTGAGTTTAACGCAACTGAAACTCCAAATTTGAACGCCATGAAGAAGTTGACAAGCTCAGAAGCTTCGCTGAGCTCTATTTAACTTGAGTTTTAGAGTTTTTAGTCAGGTTTCAAGATCAGAAGCAGTGGAAAAGCGGAGAAAATTGATTGAAGTTCAATTAAGCTGGAGAACCGAAGATTTTAGCTTAATATCAACAACATGAAGCAGTTGTCAAGCTCAGAGGCTTCGCTGAGTTCAAAGATTTAGCTTAATATCAACAACATGAAGCAGTTCACAATCTCAGAAGCTCAAGTAAACTCAAATTCCCAAAAACGAGAAGCCTTGGTGAAAGCTTGTCAAAGCTAGAGAACAAATGTCAAGCCTTCAAGCTTCACCGAGATAAATTTAACTTAGATCCCAAAGCTCAGAAGTAACGGAAAAGCTCAGAGCTTGATTAACTTCAAATTCCAAATATTTCAGCTAAGTTTCCAGCTAACAAGCAGTGGGCAGTGGATGACCTAAGAAAATTAGTTGAGTTGAAAGAAATTCAAATTCGAAAGACTAATATAATTTAAAGCAGAAGACTTGAGCTAAGTTTCAAGCTTAGAAACAGTGGAACCGCTAAAAAGATTTAATTGAGTTCAACTCAATTGCAACTCCCAAAGATTTTAGTCCAATTTGAACGCCGAGTAGTTGACATGAACGCCGAGAAGTAGCTGACAAACTCAGAAGCTTCGCTGAGCTCAATTTAATTTGAGCTTTTAGCCAGGTTTCAAGATCAGAAGCAGTGGAGAAGCTGAGAAAATTGAAGAAACTGAAGAACCAAAGATTTTAGCTTAATATCAACGACGTGAAGCAGTAGACGAGCTCAGAAGCTTCGCTGAGCTCGATTAAAATATAATTTGCGAAGGTTCTAGCCAAATTTCAAGCTTAGACGCAATAGAAAAGCTGAAAAGATTGATGAAGTTCAATTAAACTGGAAATCCGAAGAATTTAGCCGAATTTCAACGTCGTAAAGTAGTTGACAATCTCAGAAACTTCGCTGAGCTCAATTGAAATTGAATTCCACAGGTTTTACCCAGATTTCAAGCCTAGAAGCAGCGGAGGAGCTGAGAAGATCGATTGGAGATACAAAGATTTTCACCCAAGTGAAGGTCGTGAAGTAGACAAGTTTCAAGCTCAGAAGCAGTGGAGAATTTAAAAAAAGTTACTCGAGTTTGATGGAACTCAAATTTCAAATGTTTCAGCTCAATTTCAGGACTGTAAAGGAGTCCACAAAGACAGAAGTTTCACTGAGCTCTATTCAATTTGAGTTTCAAAGGTCAGCTGATAGACTCAGAAGCTAAATTAAATCAAAATTCCATTGAGTTCAATTAATTTTGAATTCTGAAGATATGATCCGGTTTCAGGCGTAAAAACTGAAAATCCATGGGATTCAGCTCAGTTCAAGGCTGTGAAGAAGTTGACACGCTCAGAAGCTTTACTGAGCCCAATTAAGTTTACATAGGTTCTAAGGTTTTCAGCCAAATTCCAAACTTAGAGGCAATGGAGCAGCGAATTCAATAAAAATCAATCGAGTTCAGCTCAATTTCAAGAGTGCAAAGCAGTTGATTGATAAGCTCAGGAGTTACGCTGAGCCCAATTAAATTGAAGTTCCAAAGGTTTTTACAAAGTTTCAAGCTTAGAAGCGGTGGAGAAGCTATGAATCTTAAATGAGTTAAAAATGAAATTCGTATTTCAAAGACTTTTAGGGCTCAGTTTCGAGACTGCGAAGTAGTTAATAACTCGGAAATTTCACTGAGCTCAATCAAATTCAAATTTCAAAATATTTTAGAGACGTTACAAGTTTATAATCTAAAAAGCTAATCGAGTTTAATGCAACTCAAACTCTAAAGACTGTAGCCTACTTTTTAGACTGTAAAATCTCAGAAGCTTCACTGAGCTCAATTAAGTTTACTTTTCAAGCTCGAGAGATTAACTGAGCCGGATTAAACTCAAAAATTCCAAAGGATTTAGCCGAGTTTTAAGCAACGGAGAAGTTAAAGTCTAGTTGAGTTAACTGATCGACTCAGAAATTGACCGAGCCCCCAATTAAATTTAAATTCCAAGGGTTTAAGTCAATTGTCAAGACTGTAAAGTAGTTAGTAAGCTTAAAAGCGTAGTTCTGAGCTCAATTAGATTCAATTCCAAAATATTTTAGCCAAGTTCTAAGGTCCGTATTCATAAACAAAACTTGCGCTATGCGTTCACTAAAACATTGCGAATATCTATTTATGTACTGCAAAGATTTGTTTTATGGAAAGTAATTGATAAACTGTACTTAAACCCATATTGGTTATGCGTCCGCAACACGTTGAAATGCGTACAGATCATGAATTACTAGCGAATTATTATCGAGCGCATAGCCTAAGTTTTGTTTATGAATACGAGCCTCAGTCTAGAAGCTGAGAAGCTTTGAATAATAATAATGCAAAATCTGGCATTGGGTATTTCGGGACAGTCCCGGATCTTGGGTGGCATATTTGTTTGGCTGGACAGGGTGAATCCGGGACGGTTGGCAACCCTATTGTTCACACATGAAGAAATTTCAAAAACTCCATAAACTCACAAAAAAGCTGATATTTTTATTTATTTAAAAGAAATGTACTTGCCGAGTACAATCCGACCATCACCGGAACCTAAATCGATTACTTTCCCCTGCCTGCCCCTCAGTGCCGTTAAAATGTTGGCAATCTGAGCGTTCGTCGCCGGCACAAACGGCAAGCATATCTTTCTAAGTGCGGGGCTCACGAACGGTGCTGATATCACGGTGAGGCCCAAAGCAAGGCCACCTGAAAATGACCTGCAAGGACGAACGGTTTCGCGTAAGCTTAATTGGTACCTACCTGTGATTCCTATTAATAATTTGCCTGCGGTCGAAAGCTGAACAACTCTGTTAGAAGAATTAGATTCGAATTCCACCGTAGACATATTTAGCAAAAAAAGTTAGGTTATGTTTAATGAAATTTAAGTTGGTAGTAACGACAGTGCTGCCTATTCTACGTTAAAATTTTCGTTAAAACATCGGGCCTTTACAAACTCGGTACTATTTGGAACAAAATTGTAAAATACGCATAATTTTTACCTTGGATGAATAATTTGATTTGATTTTTACTGAGAGTGAGAACTCGGAGGGATTGACCGCGTACAAGTCTGAAATTGGATGTGGATGTTCAATGTGGCCAACCTTACGTGTTCGTGGGAAAAATTAAAAATTTATTTTTAAGAGGAAAATAGGGCAGAGTTTTAAAATTAAATGGGACTGCTTCGTTTTGCTTTACGAATTTTAAAAGTAGCATACTCTTTATAGTGCCCCGTCTCGTAACGAGATGCCATTACGTTTTACGTTGCGTCGCCGAGTTCCAGTCACGTGTCTTCGTTCGCGTGCTGCGTACGAAGGTGCGTGCCGTTTCAAAAAAGTTTGCGTTATTATTTAAGTTAGATTACTTTAAATTAAATGATCGTGTCGTAATAGAGACATACCTTATCTGCTGTAATTGTAATAAAAAGTGCCGGGACATCAATCAAAGCCTACTACACAGACCAGAATCCAGATATGTAGAAAATGGCCTTGCATCAACCGTAACCGTTTCAAGAATCTTACGATTCATTGGTGGACCTTGCTCGGGATAAGTAGTAGTTTTATAAAAGTATTTTTAAGATTAAAAATTTCGCGACATGACTCAGAAAAAAAAATGAAATCTCTTAAGCATACGCGTAAGTAATTTTGTCATTAGGTCCTACAGTCTATTCAAGATAAGAAGGTAGTAGACCAGTGTTGCCAACTTAGTGGTTTTTACACTAAATTTAGTGGTTTTTAATTTAAGTTTGTGATTTTTTTCTTAATTTAGTGTTTAGTGCTTTTTTTGATGATTTCTTAAAATAAAACAGTGAAATCTTGTGATTTATTGTAGAAGTCAATTTTTCGAAAACGTGCTGACACTGAAGCCAAGCAGCTTAAGTTTTTAGTTTTTTATTGTTGTGAAACTTTGTGTTGGTTTATTTCGTAGTTTGTGTCGATTCGTGAAAATCAGCAACCAACAGGTGGCGCTTTTAATAAGGAAAACTTGGTCCCGTTCATTATTATTATTATGTTGGATGAAGTCTTTGCATAGGCATAAGCATGCTAGTCACACAATACGTATGTTAAGAATATTTATTCGTGTAGAAGCGTCACACACAAACTACAATTCAATTTAATGTTTTTCATAGGTTAACCAAATGTCATTCCAATTATT
The DNA here is from genome assembly GCA_958336345.1 of Dorcus parallelipipedus. Taxonomy (NCBI): domain Eukaryota; kingdom Metazoa; phylum Arthropoda; class Insecta; order Coleoptera; family Lucanidae; genus Dorcus; species Dorcus parallelipipedus. The sequence continues at coordinate 44,023,459 of OY284480.1, read as the reverse complement.
TCCCTATTATAGGGCCCTTCACAAAACTTCCACTAGGTGCCAGCATCTGTGATTTTCTCAATTGTTAATTTTCAAGCGCGCGTTTTTCCCGTATAGTAATGTTACTGTTTTTATGTTTATTTTTTTAACGTGTTTCATTTTATAAATTTAATAAAATCTTAATGGAAGCTTGTGGCAGCATTTATTTTGAATTTAGTGATTTTTTAGTGGTTTCCGACATCGGTTTTAGTGGAAACTTTTTTCGACTGTTGGCAACACTGTAGTAGACATCGCTGCGTTCGAAGAAGAAAATACACACAGCTAACAATATAAAACGTGCCAAATTTTAAAAAGGAATTAAATGAACGTTCATTTAATTTCCTTTTTAAAAATTAGCGCGGTTTATATTGTTAGCTGTGTGTATTTTCTTTCGAACGCAGCGACGTCTACTACCTTCTTATCTTGAATAGAGTATAGGTCACCCCTAGATCTGGGGAACAATGTTGCCAGATCCTCTGCTTGTTTTATCGGTAGATAGCTTCGATATTTTTCGATAGATTCAAATTAAAGAATAAATTTAATAAATGAAAACTGTCGTTAATGCAGAGTTTGCTCTCAGGGGAACCACCAACTGTATTTAGATCGGCTATTGATCAATAGAGGTCACCACTGAAGCATTTATAATACCGTCACTAAATAATTACAGTACTGCAATCAACCGCCATTTTATTCAAAATATTGGCGGGAAATTTAAACATTAACCCTAACAACGACACACTCGGGCATTTCAAGCTTTTATTTGACAGGCGTTAAATTTGATTAAACTCAACCAGAAAAATAATCACTAGAAAAGTCGGCAATTTAAACTTGCCGGAAAGAAAATCACTAGATATGTCAACCATTTAAGCTTGCCGGAAAGAAAATAACTAGAAAAATTATTTTAGTGCAAACACGTTTTCTTTATCTTACACATTAAGCATACAGATTGCGGTATTGTATATATTTCGTGACTGTAAACGAAAATGGTCGCTGAAGTTGACGAAAGTGGTAACTGGAGTTGACGAAAGTGGTAACTGCAGTTAACCAAAGTGGTCACTGAATTGACGAAAGTGGTAACTAAAGTTGACGAAAGTGGGAAGTCGACCATTTTAGTGGTATCTTTATCTTACACATTAAGCAAATGGATTGCGGTACTGTATTTATTTAGTGACTGTAAGCGAAAATGGTCACTAAAGTTGACGAAAGTGGTGACTGAATTGACGAAAGTGGTCACTAAAGTTGACGAAAGTGGAAAGTCGGCCATTTTAGTGCAAAAACGTGGTTTCTTTGTCTTGGATTGCGGTACTATATTTATTTAGTGACTAATTTATAAACTTGTTATTGAGAAATAAAAGGCGTAATGTAGACTTTCTTCTGGCAATGGCAGCGATTCGGGGGGGGGGGTAAGACTCCTCAACCCCCCGTTTTTTAATCTTTTTTTTTTAATTTGAAAGACAGCTATGTCCGAGAAAAAATATCAGAATAAAATGGCAGTCTCAAATGGCTGACGTCACGATCAGTGACCTTGTGTTGGTTCTGGTGCTCGTTCTGGTTCATAGTAAAACAATTGAACAACGATTGTTTGGAACGCAAGAGGTCACTAACCGTAATTATGTTAATACGTATTCTTCTTGTTGTTTGAAGAAAAAGGAATGTTTGTTTGTTATTTTAACAAAATGGAAATTTCCTAACAAAAAAAGATAATGAAAATGTATTCCTAAATTGAAAGAGACTAATCTAACTGAATTTCACACACTTACTTACTAAATTGGCCGCAAGACGTCGCGACCTAAATTACTCATTACTTTTAAGTGCGCAACACCAATGATTGGGCTCCAAAATGGCAGACGAGACAGCTATGTATATCGAGTAGCTCAAACTTCAACAATCCATTATAAATATTGATGGCATCACCAGAATTAATTTCTTTGAGAAACCCTAGATGGCTCTGAACGGTCTTAATTTGTAAAGTCCCTAGATAGATACTACCGCCATTTTGAGGCGAAATAAACGCGCCAAATTTGAAAGCACGTTCACTTTTAAATTTGCGCGTTTATTTTGACTCAAAATGGCGACTGTTTAGCTATTTAGGGACTATTTGTTGTGTGAATTTAAGAAAGAAAAATTATGACACGAAAAAATTTAATCTTTTTATTGACATAAAATATACACAGTGATATTTATTTATATTAAAAATATCTGTATATGTAAAAGAGCAGTTTTTACAAACTATAATACATGAAGTAAAAATTTTTTCATCGTAAGGCGCTTCACAGTTCCCACAATCGGTGGTGCTGTGAACTGAAAGACGACGATGAAAATAATACTTCGTAAAGCAAATAAAAAAAATATTTTGTAATTACTACCTATAAGGTAACATAAATAATACAACGGAGTGCCCTGACACTGGTAGACGGTGTTAAGCCTTTCGCGCGAAACTGACCTGGTAGAAAACCCAATCTTCGAGGAACGACGGCACGAACGCCGTTCTCTTGTTTATTTTCACGGGCGGTTCCAACTTCATGATCTGCGTTTCGTACATTTTCAAAGCATCCACAGAACATGATCCATTACCCTACACAATTTATTTCTTAGAGTTAAAAACATGAATTCCAAAAAAAAATAATCGATACTTACGTGTGTCATGAATTTTCCGTCTGGCTTCAGTATTTTGAAGGACGTCTGCAATATTTTCAAAATGAAATTCCAGACTTCCCCCGTCGGAGTATCCGAAATGGGAATGTCCGTTAAGTCCCCGAAAACATAATCGAACTTTCGGCCTTCCTTTATGAACTCCTCTACCGATTTTAAACAGTCTCCTACAATAATCTGAAACGTCACTAGTAGTACAAATGATTGTAGGGGCGCGGGAGGGGGGAAAAACCTGGTAATTTGGTCCCGACCTCGAATCTAAAACGTCGCCGCAGATCGAACGCATGTATTTGGCACACGCCTTCATGACCACATCGTCGATTTCTAGCATGATTACGTTACGAGGTTCTTCCTTCAGTAGCTCGTACAATAACGCCCCATCACCTCCACCTATTTACATGTGTACATCACAAAATATTATTATTAAAAATTATTAAAATTTGCGCCCAACGTGGGGCAGCTCTTTTCCACTACAACATTGTTTTATAAATTGGCGCCCAACGTGGGGCAGCTCTTTTCCACTACAACATTGTATTATAAATTGGCGCCCAACGTGGGGCAGCTATCTACTTTGCAAGTTTCGTAAATCTTACCTAAAATTACGATCTCCTTATCCTTGTAGTTTTCTTTGCCCCTGGCCATCAGCGTTTCGGTATAAATTAAGTCAGCCTCGGATATATCTTAAACACAACGCTCAGTTTAAAAACAAACGCGGGCGAACATAAGCGCCTAGAATATACTTTGTAAATCGTCAAGGAGTAACATGTTGCCGAGAGTTTTCGAGTGCACGATGACCACTTTCTGAAACGGGGTCCTCTCTTCGAACACCAGCTTGTCTATGTCGTACTCGAGCAAGCGTTCGTCTGTAATTGCACACGGAAAAAAATTACCGGACTGTAGTCGGCAGTTAAAAAATAAAATAAAAGGAAAGCGGGAGGTTACGTGCGGCGTTAAACAAATTGACAAAAAAAAATGGAAAATAATTTACCTGAAGAAATGAAATACTTGTCAGTGTGGTTCCTTTTTATCGGCACTAAGGCATGGCTGTGCTTAGCTCCATCAATTCGTTCCGCTATATTATTTAGGAGTTCTTTTGTTTTCTACAACAACGCATGCAAAGAATACTCATTCCAAATTAAAATTTAAAAAACGAAAAATAATTCACTGTCTCGACTATTCATCGAATTGAAAGTTTAGTATTCAGTATTTTACTAAAATTTAATTTTTAATTTTTTAAAATTTAATTTTTAATTTTTTTAAATTTAAATTGGTCTTTTTTTCAACGTTTATTTGCAAAGTAAAAGTAGAAGTATGGGGTATTGTTCGATTAGGAGAGTAGATCTAAATAAACCACATTTAAATTTAAATTTAAATTTAAAATAAATTTTTTTAACATTAATTTCCGAAGTATGCCTTATTGTGGCAGACAGAAAGAGTAGACCTATAAGATTTCGTTAGAAAATATTTAAATCTAATTTAAAATTTAATTTTAATTTAAAATTTTTAATTTTTAACATTAATTTCCAAAGTATGCCTTATTGTTGCAGACAGAAAGAGTAGGTCTATTAAGATTTCGTTAGAAAATATTTGAATCTAATTTAAAATTAATTTTAAATTTTTTAACATTCATTCTCAAAGTGTATTATTGTCGCAGACAATGAAGTCTTATAGATCTATATGTATACTCTACATATAGATCTATAAGACTTCATTAAAAATACATATGGTGTTGCTATTTAAAAAAAATTATCGATGACGTCATATTTAAAATTAATTTTTAATTTTTTAAGCGTTTATTTGCAAGATATAAATTTGCCATATTGTCGCAATCAGAAAGAGTAGATAGTAGTAGTAGTAGAATAAATTCAGTATTTTATTAAAATTTAATTTTTAAATTTTGTTAAAATTTAACTTTTAATCTTTTTAAAAACATAAATGTAATTTTTTAACGTTTATATATTTTCAAAGTAAAAGTATAAGTAAGGCGTATTGTTGCAATCAGGGTTTAATTTAATCTAATTTAATTTTAATTTTTAATCACATTTAATTTTAATCTAAAATTACTTTTGTAACATACATTTTCAAAGTATGCCTTATTGTCGCAAACAGAAAGAGTAGACCTATAAGATTTCGTTAGAAAATATTTAAATCTAATTTAAAATTTAATTTTAATTTAAAATTAATTTTTAATTTTTTAACATTAATTTCCAAAGTATGCCTTATTGTTGCAGACAGAAAGAGTAGATCTATAAGATTTCGTTAGAAAATATTTGAATCTAATTTAAAATTAATTTTAAATTTTTTAACATTCATTCTCAAAGTGTATTATTGTCGCAGACAGAAAGAGTATACACATAGATCTATAAGATTTCATTAGAAATACATATGGTGTTGCCATTAAAAAAAAATTATCGATGACATCATATTTAAAATTAATTTTTAATTTTTTAAACGTTTATTTGCAAGGTATAAGTTTGCAAATTGTCGCAATCAGAAAGAGTAGATAGTAGTAGTAGTAGAATAAACTCAGTATTTTATTAAAATTTAATTTTTAAATTTTATTAAAATTTAACTTTTAATCTTTTTAAAAATATAAATGTAATTTTTTAACGTTTATGTATTTTCAAAGTAAAAGTATAAGTAAGGGGTATTGTTGCAATCAGGGTTTAATTTAATCTAATTTAATTTTAATTTTTAATCACATTTAATTTTAATCTAAAATTATTTTTGTAACATACATTTTCAAAGTATGCCTTATTGTCGCAGACAGAAAGAGTAGATCTATAGGATTTCGTTAGAAAATATGATGTTGCCATTAAAAAAAAATCATCGATGACGTCATATTTAATTTTTTAATGTTTATTTGCAAAGTATGCCATATTGTCGCAATCAGAAAGAACAGATGTATAAGATGTCGAAACAATATGGTGTTGCTATTAAAAAATAATCGATGACGTCATATTTAAAATTTAATTCTTAACTTTTTTAACGTTTATTTGTAAAATATAGGTATGCCGTATTGTCGCAATCAGGAAGAGATCTATAAAATGTTGTCGAAAAAATACGGTGTATTTAAAAAAAATCATCGATGACGTCACATTTAAAATTTAATTTTCAAATTTTTTAACGGTTATTTGCAAAGTATAACTATGTTGTATTGTCGTAATCAAGTAGGGTAGATTTCGTTGTTTTTTAACAGTAATCGATGACGTCAAATAGGCTACTTCACCAAGGCCATCTATGAAATTTTCATATCGATTATTTATGAACAATAATATAAAATTGACCTGTCAGAGGATATTCGTCGAAGATGCACATTTCCAAAAATATATACTGCATTTATTCCAAACTTTTCTAACGCACTGTATATAGATGTACAGGGTGTAACTGAATAACTGTAAAAAAAATTAAGGTAGAAAAGGTTCCCATAAACATGTGACCTAAAATGCTTCGTTTTTGATATACGGAGTGATCATAGTTGCAGCAAAATAGTGCAGGGATTCTTCAGCGAGGTCAATAGTAAAATTATGAATTAAAATATTTTTTCATTTTATTTCTGCGAGGTAAATGTGAAGAAAAAAATCGCCCTGTATATAAAAACCGAATCACTGTAGGCCACAGGTTTATAGGAACTTTTTTACTTAAAATCAGTTCAGGAATCACCCCTTCAATTTTTTTGCAATCATTTAAATTACATCCTGTATGTAAATATACAGGGTGATTCCAAAATTGCCACATTGCCACTGCAAATTGAAATAAAAACAAAAATTCTTTACGTGTGCCTAAGATTTTCTCAAACATTTTAATTTTTTTTTTTGACACAATATATGATTAAAGTTATATTGTATAGTGGTGGCCATTAGAATCGTTACCTCTGCATTGAATTTTGACAGCAATTAAATATTTTCCTCTCAAATTGTGCGAAACGCCCTATATCTATCTATCTTTCATGAAACTGGATTTATTTTATGAATCTTTGTGAAATATTGCAAACATTTAAGAACTGACCTTGGTTCTGTTTTAAACTATAATGGAACAAACTGTACAAACAAAATACATGCCCCATCATTAATCAATCATTCAAGCATTACAGTCACCACCACGAGCAAAATTAATTACACCTTCACAAGGAATAATGTTAAAACTATACAATGCTTTATTTGAAGAAAAAAAAATTGTTTAATTTTTTCGAGAAATGTGCGACACAATAGTCCTTGAAAATTTGTTGCATAGTAATATTTCCACTAACACAAAATCGTGCATTTATTAATAATAAGATAAATTCAAGGAATTTATTACGCGCTTAACGTTTACGAAGAAACAGCACAGGAGTTTGTGGTTTGACAAATTAAAAATTTAAATGTTACTTGCAACAAGAAATATTCTAAAATATGTTTTGAATAAAAATGTTTGCTTTAACGTCAAACTTATAAAAAAAATACATATTAAGTGTGATATTTTACTTTTCAAGTCCCACTTTTAAGTAAAGTGCGAAAAGTTCGCCCGTTGTCATGGAAATAATGTAAACACAAGACTTCATGAAACAGATGAGTGAGATAAAAAATGAAATAAAAAAACGTGAGTGAGAAAGATGCGATTACGCACACCCAAGATGCACTCGAACGTATAGTTTTCGAACGCACCCCTGTTCTCTTGTTTTTACCAAATTATTTTTGTATTTACAGTTTTCTTTATCTTCTAACTTAACATCCTTCGCCAGAAGAAGATGGCCTATATTTCTTTGTTTTTCTTTTTTAATTCACACGCGATTATTATTTGAATAAATTTTTGTCGAATATTTTTTTTTTGCAGATATCGAAGTACGTCTTCTGTTTCTTGTTCATCAATTACTTTCATTAACTGATTGTTCATTTTTTTAAAATTATTATTCAAAACATTTCCTTTCATTAACTATTTCAAAATAATTTGTCAATTCTTCCATATTTCACTACAGCGCAGCCCAAATATGTACATACAATGTATGTTCATCAAATAATAACGAAACAGTGCTGCTAACTTAGGAATTTTCCCTCTAAAACGAAACAGTGTTACCAACTTAGGAATTTTCCCTCTAAATTTAGAGATATTTAGAATTTCTACAAGAGGGAGATAATTTATATTCCTTTTTAATCATTTTGAATGAGCAGTTGATTGCCTGTCTTATCGGCCTTATTTGAAAGCATGTGATAGCTAACCAGTTGACAGTTGACAGCAGTGTCATATTTTTTTTTTTGTGTTTTTTAGGAACAATAAACTTTCTTGTATAAATTTATTTATCCTTTTATCATTACAGTCATTTATGGTCTGGTTTCTAAGTCACAGTTTAACTTTAATCTCCTGTTTATTCCCGTAGTACCAATTGTTCCTATGGGAATAAACTCAGGTTAAAGTTAAACTGTGACTGAGAAACCGAGCGTACGACTTTAAACTTTGGTTTCTAAATTTTTGAAGAAAAAATTAGGGGTGCTTAGTAGACCAATCTAGGGAATTTTGAACTAACTTCTAAAGGGAAAATTCACTGGACAGGTGGCAACACTGTATTCCATTCCATTCCTAGATTTTAAAATAATTAATTACATATCAGTGTATAAAAAACTTTTTAAACAGAGCTTAAATATAAAGTCGAGTTTTCGCGGTACAAAGTTAAAACGCGAAGTTATAACTGAAAGTAACTTAAATGACATCTCTATAGTTCCAACTTTAAGTTATCGCGAAAACGAAAATCGTTCTTACTTGAAGGCTGTCAGTTCAAATAAAATCATTAAAGTGAAAATTAAAGCTTTTTTGAATTTCAAAAAGTATGAATGGAGTGCTCTGTAATCTATAGTATAAATTCATGAAATCATGACTTCGGATTTGTTGTGGAATAAGATCACATCTAACCAAATTTAAGCAGTGACAGTTCTATGACATCTTTGCTCTTGACCAACGTTATAACTTGACTGAAAGTGAACATGGCGGCACTTCCGGCTAAAGTTAAAACGTTATCCGCGAAAACGACTTTTGCTGTCAAAGTTGTAACAAAGTTACAACTTTACTATCGCGAAAACTCGCCTTAAGTTATGTTTAGAATATGACATTTACGTATGATCAGTATAATGTCAAATACATTCTGATTGACATTTAAACTTCAACTTATGTATCAATTAGATTGTGACTAACATTTTGTTAAATCTATAAATAACGTCATAGTCTAAACACCACTTAAGTTTAAGCTCTGCTTAAAAAGTTGGTGCAACCGGGCATTATTAATTTGTAATAACAATTTTCTTCATTACTTGTCAATGGATAACATTGTATAAATCTCGATATTTTACTATTTAGCAGCTTCATTAGTAGCTATAATTTGACAGCTTCATAAGGAGCTGTCAAACAATAGCAAAACGTTAAAACTTATAGAATTTTTATGTTACCTGTTAACAACTTATAGTCAAGTTATTAACATGCACAAAAAAGTATGTTTTTTTGTTACTTATAAACGCAATTACTTGCAAAGTGGTGGTGTCTATAAATATCTATAAACTTGAAAAAGAAAAAAATTAAAAAATATGAAGCCAAGAAGAAAAGAATACAGTTATATGCGGGTTGGGGGGTGGTGTCGAACCTGAACTCGTGAAATACACATCGAAACTGGCCCCCCGCTTTATGGGAGGAAAGAATTTGGTACGGAAGCAATTTAGAGCCACCGAAAGCTTTTGCTCGATTTGTTTCACTTGCTGGAAACAAGCGAATTAATAATTCAGGTCAGGCCCGCAGCGACCCGGCTCGGTTACCTCGAAACTGATGACGGGCTCCTGGTCGTCGCCCTTGTAGTACTCGATGTTCACGGTGACTAGGCCGTTGTTGAATATCCTCAGGGTCGAGATGGTGCCGAAGTCGCTGGAGTAGAGCTTCATCATCGAGTCGTCCAGGCTGACGGTGGTCTGCAGCTTCATGTTCGTTAAGTAATCGCGCAATAAGTTCTCGATGTTGGTGGCGACCACCGACAGCTGGTTTTCGTTTTTCACGTGGCTCGGATCCAATGAAAAGTCCAAGAGAATCGTGTTAGCAGCCATCCTGCAGTTTGCCGCCGGTGTTACTTGTCGTATTAACCTTAATTATTACGATCGCACAGGAGCACCGGTAAAATGACAGTACTCAGTGTTACCAACAATCGAAAACGCATTTCCACTCAGTGTTGCCAAGAGCCTGAACGTTTAGGCTGCGTTAACTTTACGGTTCGCCTTTATGTAAAACTTACAAAGCTTTTTAGTTATGCAAATCAAAATGTAAGTTCCTTTCAAGTACTTTTAGTCGTAGAACTCCAGTGTGTACAATACAATTGACGTTTCTCGAATCTTATAGCATTTTCCACTGGCTGCGCTAGTGCACAGTCAGTGTATCTTCATCTCTTGTTATTACATGGGGTTAAAATGAGATGAAAATACCTACAACGAGTGTGCACTAGTGCAGCCAGTGGAAAGCCCTATTATATAGTTAAATTTACTGGTCTGGTTTAAAACAACAATTGTCTTCGTAGTAGTTACCACGAGAGTTACCATGTTAATGAACTGTTGGTTTGTGGACGTTCCAGAATTTTGTAAAATGCTTGTGTGCGCCTATAATATACAGTGGCTATATTTAGTAACCACTTTGGACGAGAAACTACTGTTAGTATGACTCTCTCCCGCTATTCTTGGAAGCCTTCTCGAGATTAAAAATTTTTAAATTTTGAATGAGGCTCTTGAAGGTAGAAATTGAGAAAAATTGGGGAAAATTTTTTAAAATATTTGAACTTGGAGAACGAGGCATCGTAATGGTCAAAGGTCAAAGTCGGGGCCAAAAAATTGGGAAAAACTGGGAAACTTGAAATTTGACTTTCGAGAGCGAGGCATCGTGAAGGTCAAAGCAAAAAAAATGGGGAAATTTTTTTAAAAAATTTGAATGTCGAAAACGAGGCATCGTACAGGTTATAGGTCAAGGTCAAGGAAATAATTGAGGAAAATTTTTGAATGTCGAGAACGAGGCATTGTAAAAGTCAAAGGTCATGGTCAGGGCCAAAAAAAAATCGAAAAAAAATAGGGAATTTTTTTTTAAATTTCGAGAACGAGGCATTGCAGAGGTCAAGGTCAGGGTAAAAGAATTGGGGAATTTTTTTAAAAATTTTTGAATTTCGATGACATTTCGTAAAGGTTAAGGTCAAAGCAAGAAATTAGGGAAATCGGGGGAATTCTTTTTAATTTGAATTTTGAGAACAAAGCTTCGAAGGTCAAGGTCAAAGCAAGAAAATGGGATTTCTTTTTAAATTTGAATTTCGAGATCAAGGAATCATAAAGGTCAATTGTGAAGGTCAGGGCAGAGAAATTGGGGAAATTTAAAAAAAATTGAATTTCGAGATCAACGGTCGGAAAAGGTCAAAGCTCAAGCGAAAGTTCAAGGTCAGCCCAACTCTGCTCAATCCCAGTAAGAAATTGCGATCGAAGAAGAAATGAAACTTTAAAAAATTCGAAAAGTCAAAGGTCAAGGTCAAGCGAAAGTTCAAGGTCAGCCCGACCCGAGCGAACCCAACTTCGCTCAAGTCGAGCAAGAATTTTTGATCGGAAAAAACTTGACACTTAAGATTTTGAATAGTTAAAAGTCAAGGTCAAACGAAACTTTAAGGTAAGCCCAACCCAAGTCCGCTCAAACCGAGCAAGAAATCGCGATGGAAAATTTGAAAAAATAAAAAGCAAATTTTAGGTAAAAGGTCGCCCGCAAGATGTCGCAACCTTAACTGCAAATTTTGAAATTGCCGATCGTCTTTTGTTCTTAACTCTTTCTTTGTAATTGTAATCTTCTTTTTTCTTTACAAACAATAATGAATTATTATTGTTCTTGTTATTAGTACATATTATTTTTTTATTAAAATGTTTTTGTTTTTTCTTGCTGGTTTTTTTTTGTAAACTTTCGCTTGCTTTTTGCTCAGAAAGTTTCCATTTCCCTCTCAATTTCATCTCGAGTTTGCCGATCGTCTTTTATTATTTTTTAACGAAATTTTGAAATTAATTTTTTAATATTCAACATTCTTCTTTTCTTAACTTCTCACTAAGTTGGCTTATCGCCTTTTGTTTTTTATTTCCTGAAATGTTTTATATCAACATAATCAACACGGCCTTTACTTAACTCACAGTCACAATCAGTGACGTTCGTAGCATGAGTAGGTGATTGACAGTGTTGCCAACTTAGGAATTTCCTCCAAAAATTTAGGGGGAATGCTTTTTGAACATTTTCTTAATATTATTTTTAGAGGGAAATTAAAAATTAATACAAATCTGTGTACGATAGAAATACTTAAGTATTTTTAATTAAATACTACTATTATATGTACATAATATGTTTTAAATTCATCTTTATGGCAGATGCAGAATGGAGACGATCCGACGACCTTGTCAACTGTCAAACGAATTACAATTGTACTAAACGTAGTCGGTAATATATAATAAATTAGGATATGGTAGAAATCGTGTAGTATACAGCTTATGGAAGGCCATATAACCTTTAGCTTTGTTTTGGGCAGACACAACGTCTGATTGGTCGAGGGGTATGTCATGGACGCATGGTGAACAGGTGACTTGCCGGAGTGAAACAATTGTTCTTTTTGCGTATTAATAAGCAGTTTTGAATGAAAATTAATGTGATAAGTGATAACTTGTGTCATGACTAATTCTTATGCTATTTGTAGCATCATTTATCAGTTTCGTAAACGTTTGTTGAAATGTAAATAAGTCAACAGCGTCTGTCGTGGTTTGGGTGTTTGTTATTAAATAAAATAGGTTCAACTAAGTTTTATTAATACAATTATTGTCTGAATAAGTATATGTATAAGTATATGATGTAAAAAAATGGCTACTACTACTGTTTGTTGGCAATACCGTGAAGGGCGTCCCTGCATGTGTATATTGTGCACATGCGCATTACCTATTACAACAGCGTCGGATGTGTTTTAGTTTTACACATCGAAATTGAATGTCCATTTTCAGTGGTTTTACTTACGTTTAGAATCACACATTTGATTTTACAGAATAAAATTATTGGTAAGAGCTTTTTATTTAGTGCTAATAGCTCACAGTTGTGTATTTTATACTGAAAGAATGAGAAACATTCCGCTGCTGTGACGGTACGCTATTGGTCCTGTGCGAAATGTAAACAAATTTAGAGGTTATGACAACTTCAAAATTTTAGTATTGGATGCTATTTCTATGCTTAATAATTCATTGGTAATATAAGGCGTTTACGATAATTGGAGCGGTACATGAATCGAGGTAGAAGAGTGAGATAGAACGAAAGCGTTTAATGCATGTAAGAGTGAGAAAATAGGCCAACCGATATATACCGCTCCAATTATCGTAAATGCCTATAGATTTTTTTTCTGTAATACCTGTCAAAATTCTAGGGTTTCTGTTGCAACCCTGCTTTTCTCACTAAATGTAGAACTGACATGTTTTGCAATTTCGTTGTTGTCGAAAAAAATTGAAGTACTTAGATTAAAAAATAGTGATTAGTGCAGTACCTCGCAAAAAAAGCACAAATCGAAATGTTTATTTTTATTTGTACATTGTGATACATTACAAAATTAATACAATGTAAGGCACAATTAAAATACTTTTTTCTTTTTTTGAAAAGATACACTTTACGATAAAATATTTGCTTGAGACCCCACATCATCGAAATAATAAATAAATTAGTACACCGGCCATGAAAACCAATTCTTTCACTTTAGACTCTCAGAAGAAGTAAAACGTGTTTATTTTTTTTTACCGAAACTTGATCGACGTTCATTTCTACGCGCATTCTACATTCATTCGTCAGACGCTTTTTTTCTAAACATTTTTGTTGTTTTTTTTTTGTTACATTCGCAAAATCGCAAATAAATAAGAACTCCAGAGTACGACAGCCAAAACCCTTTCTCTTTCAGAGCAAACCATAAAATACTTTTGTTTGTTTGTTTGTTTAAAGCCACTTATCTACACGCGGCTTTAAATAGACACTTTTTTCCTTACGCTAACTAAGAAGTGATCAATCACCGAACGCACCTCGGCATTATCGTTACGCACATTTTCTTGGAATTTATTTCTTTCAGCTGTCGCACTGTAACTTAGATAAATGAGACGGGCTCTCGCCTTCTAGATCTCGTTTTTCAACTGAAATGAAAACACAGAACGGCAAACTTTCATAAAAAAAAAGTAAAAAAAGTTTTGCTTTTTTTTTTCTTGAAGAGACTCAAGTTAAAATTTTGCGAGACAGAACGTCGAAGTGAAAACAAAACAAACAATGGCTGACGTCTGCGTCAGTTATCTGCGCATGCGCTTTGCAAAATTTTATAAACCTCCGCCCGCGCGACCGCTTCACCAGAAGCGTCCGAACCTCTTTATACCCCACGAACCGGAAATGAAAAAAACGAAGGCGCGCGCGCGTCGCTTTTTAATACACTTTTAATTGGTGCTTGTCGTCGAAACCGGCGGAATGGCCCGCGTTGCGGACTATGAAGCTGGCTCCGTCGTAGTGCATGCGGCGCTCCCCGCGTCTGACGAACAGGTGACGGGTTTGCCCCATGGAACCGGTGCAGTGGAGGAAAGGCGAACTAACTGAAGCCGAACCGTTGCCAGGGGAAGTACGTAAGGAGAACTTGTTGCTATTTCTGCCAACACTGAAAATAACATGAATAATTAACTCGCCCACAAATCAGTATTGCCAGATTGGATCACAAACCGAACGATTTTGCGCTTAACTTTTTTTTGTCAAAGCTGTAAACCGCAATTCAAATTAAAAATAAAAAAATTTAAAACAATGTGAAACCCAAAACAGAGTTAATTGCACAGATTCAAAGTACATAGGTGTTACGCGAACTTGAAACGTACATAATCCATAACTGCAAGTAAAAAAGAATTTCAAATCATGTAAATCCCAAAGCGAGGCTAATTTACCTCCCCTTCCTTCCGCACTTATAAATTCGCAAATGCGCATGCGCACTTGATATATAATACGATCAAATAAAAAAAAGAATTAGTCAAAGTTGTTGCGTTCGAGAATTATGAGTCGGATGTATCTGAAGGGTATGATCTCATCTTTCTCACTCACGATTTTTAACCTATTTTGTATCTCAATCATCCGTTTAAAAAAATCTTGTGTCTATATTGTTGCCATGACAACTGGCGATCTTTTTGCACCCTACTTAAGGCGATTTCGTTAATTCGATCGGAGCGCTTACGTGCACTAAGTCTCTAAATGTTCTCTCTCACATTTCTACTCGGAGGGAATTATCAAAAACGTCCTTAATGGGAGATGTGAAAAGATCGCCGGTTGTCATGGAAACAATATAAGCACAAGTTTTTTTTAAACGGATGAGCGAAATACAAAATATGTAGGTTAAAAATTGTAAGTGAGAAAAATAAGATCATACGCTCCAGATACATCCGACGTATAATTTTCGAACGCAACCTTCTGCACATTACTTTCTATTAAAATCCCAAATGCGCATGTGCACTTGAAACAGTTCAAAATTCGACAGTCTTGCCAGATTGGTCAATTTCCAGAAATTTTTTGCGCTTATGTTGCCAGCTATATAGGTGACCCTTTGCGCTTAACTTTTTATAATAATATAATCGTTTCCCTTCACTTGCTTGCAGATGCACATGCGCACTACTTGAAATAGTTCAGAATCTAAGCAGTGTTGCCAGATTAGGCGATTTATTGCAAACTGAGCTATTTCTAGACATTTTTTAACGTTTCCTAATCGACGCCTTCCTAAGATGCACATGCGCACTACTTGAAACAATAGTTCAAAATCCAAGTAGTGTTGCCAGATTCCATATTTAGTGACTAGTTTGGACAGAAACAGCTGTCGGTGTGACTCTCTCCCGTTATTCTTAACTCGTTGGAAACCTTATTTTCCAAATAATTATAAAATGCGTTAAAAAGAAAACCGTTATCAAGTAGGCTTATGTCAAATGCAAATTTCGCAAAGTCACGTCGTAACCATACGATTTTTATAAACATAACCTAACTTCTATACCCATTTAATTACCATTTTCTACAAAATTGATAGTAATAAAATGCAATTAATTACAAATACCTTTGACTGTTGACGATGTTGACAGTTCGCAGTTATTCAAGGTTGCAACTTATTAACGTATAAAGCTACGACGCGACGTGGCGTCACAAAATAAAAACAAGTTCAGTGCCTTCTCGATAGCGGATTTTTTTGAACGCACCTTATATCGTAAACTGGTTGATATTTAGGAACCTCTCGCGCTTAATTTTTTTTATTAAAATCGCGCCCTCCGTGAGTACCTATTCGCAGATGCGCATGCGCATTTCTCTAAATAGTTCAGAATGAGCGATTTATTCCAAGCTGGACAATTTTAAAGAATTTCTTGCGTTGGCCATCCTGTCCTAAAGGTACCAATACTGCTTATGTTATACGATTTAAATTCTTTTATTCATAAATTTACTTTCGAAAATCTGACAACACCGAGTCCATTCTAAATGCGTTCAGAAACGACGCCCAATATTGAATTCCGGTTCAAGTTTAATTTTGATTTGGATGACCTTGAAATGCACCTCAAACTTCACAGTATAAATAATTATCCAGTAGTGTCACTTAAACGTCAGTGTGGAGAAAAAGCGGCCATACTGTCTGATACTCTTATGGAAATGTAATGTAATTTGCAAATCGGTAGGTATCAAACAAAATGGCAAATGTGACAGTTATACTCTAGTGCCAACTTATACGATGTGACCAACAAAAAAAAAAATAGTTCTTACCGCACTAGACCGTCAGTTGTTTGAGAAATGCGAACGTTATTGATAATCCAATTATCGGTGCCGTCATCGGTGACCCAATAGCTCGAAGAGTGAAGAAGGGACACCGCCTCGCTTATGAGATTCGGCCCCCCCATCGACGGGTCCGAATACTGGCTGTCACTGTAGAAGACCGTCAGAGAAAAATCGCCGCTCAAGTCGGAGAACGTGTCCGTGGTAGTGCGTGTACCAGCCGAATCGACAAGGTACACCAAGGCGCACTGATCACTGGTGAAGCTCACCCCCTTGTACCACATTTTTGCGTACCTACAAGAAAAAGACACTCGTGAATGAAACTAAAAATTCCAAAAAAGAAGGACCGGCGACTTACTTGTTATTGCCTTGCTGATCGTTGGCCAAGATTTCCACCCTCGATCCGTATTGGTAGACTCGCCCATTTGGGTGGATGAGGGCGGCGGAACTGCCGGAAGAACTCAAAGAGAGGACTATTCCACTGCGCATGTTGACAACGCGTATTGCCCTATCCAAAGAAATGTCCACGCGGACACGATCGTGTAGGCGCAGTGTTATTATTCCATGTGGAGTGACGGAAGGTCCCCCCATGGATCCATCTTCATGCCAAACATCGTGCTAGAAAACAATAGTATGTCGCATCTGATTGGCTGGATAACAAATTCATGGTTTACTTGATAATTTGTAATGTTACATCATAGGCTCTCGTCGCGTCGCGTCGGTTAGGACGAAACGTATTGCGCAAGCGCTCTTCGAAATTTGACATGTCAAAAAATAATTGTATTTTACTTACGTTATACTCTTCGACGTACAAATTTTTCGACATCGCCCTTGAAATCCACGGATAAAACTCATACTGCCTGAGATCTCGGTTACTTCCGGAGCCATCGCTGTTGTGCGACTTGCTGGTGTACACGCTTCTGCTTCTAGGCCTCGGCTTCTCCTTCTCGATCGTTTTGGGCACGTTTGGTAGACTCTCTGCGAACGAAACTTAAAAAACTTAGTAAATTTTAAATGTTCCTCTTTGGGTCGCCGTCGCGCGCGTCCTCCGCAGCTTCAAATCGATCTCTGCGGGCTTACCTTTGCGGAAGAATACCTTTTCACGTGGTTTTTCCATGCTTCGACAAACAAAACTACTAATACGAACTGAATTTACATTTATTTGAGCGTTGTTTTCCAATTTTCATTTTTTCTGCGGACGTGCAGGGCGCGCTTTGATCGTCGGAAGTTTTGCGCATGCGCGCCCGTCATATTTGAATACGTGGAATTTCGTAGTTCTTGCGCTTCGACCGGTTCATTCATACGCGAAATAAATTTCATTTCATTGTAAAAATACGCCGGAGGATCATCGTAAGTTAAAAAAAAAAGCTTGAATTTTTAGGTTACGATGGCGTCATAAATGACAGTTGCTTGAACTTACGCCGATTTTAGAACTACTAATTAGCATTTAATCATAATAGCAAAGGCAATAATAATAATAATATGCTTTTACTTACTTGCGTGTTATTCCTAAAAAGTTCAAACACCATAGTTAGCTGTTAGGTGTTAGAATAAATCGCGGATAAACGTTTTACCTGCACCTGCTTTTCCCATGGCCGTAAAATACGGGCACGCTATCGTTGTCTGCGGGTATTTTACCCGGAATTAGGATGTTAAAGTATGCTTGCGGATAAAATCAGGTCAAATAAAGGCTTGTGCCAGCTTGTGCACAATAAGAAAACGCGTGAAGTATGAAGTAATACGCGAAGAATTGAACACGTTTTATATAATGAAGTCGTTCACAATAGAACTGCAATTCTATTGTGAACGACTTCATTATATAAAACGTGTTTAATTCTTCGCGTATTACTTCATACTTCACGCGTTTTCTTATTGTGCACAAGCCTTAAGTCTTTAAATTAACGTCAGACTTACATTTCCGATCGCCATCTATCGCCACTTTTTTGAAACACATTACAGGCGACTGCTTTATCGATAGACTAAACTTTCAGTTAAAAATTTCACGCGTTAACTAATATTAAAATGATTATGTTTAAGAAAATTGCTTTAGAAAATTATTCTCTTGTCAGCATTTGATTTTGACAGTTAATTAGAAAAACTAAGAACAAGAATCAAAATTAGGACATTAGATTATAGTTAGAAACAGATTAGAAAAGGAAAGAAAATATACCGGCATGGTTCAGAAATATTGGTGCTCTCTCACTAATATTTTTCTTTCACAAGTATAGAGTTTGACAATTAATTTTGAAAAGTGTGCTCAGCTCAAGATTAAAAAACAGAAAACAGGAAAAAATTAAACTCATTGGACAGGCTGTTTTTCAGAAACTCGATTGCTCTTTTATGGAAATTTCAATTTGACAAGTTTGACGGTTAATTAAAAAATGAAAAGTACGGTAACAGAAAAAGAAAATGCAAAACTCTTGTTCCAGAAATTCGGTCGACATATCACTATGACAAGTTTGACAGTTTACTTTAAAAAAATATATGAAAATTATGGCAAGAAACTAAGAAAACCATGCTCACCTTTCGATTAAAAAAATGATTTGTTGATTATGTTTTGGTCGCCATTACGCTTCTACTAGTTTGACAGTCACTAAAAAAAGGTAGTATGCAAACCAGTAGAACTACAACTGTTTTGTGTTCCCTTATCAAATAAAAAAAAATTAACTTTTTATACAGGGTGCTTCAGGAACTTGAGCGCTCTTTCATCGACACTTCACCTTGACAGTTTGACAGGCAGACAATAGAAGTGACCCTCCGTCGCTTGTTTTTTAAAACATCTTAGATCAAAGCAAAATTATGTACCAAATTCGAAAACGTTTCCAAGTGTTTATACAGAGTGTTACAAAAAGGTAAGAGGCAACCTTGTCAGTGTGAAATGTCATTAGAAAAGCAATAAAGTTTTTGAAATACCCTGATTTTGTATTTCTTTTTCTAATCTGAAGAAGCATCAGTTGTTTTTTTTAGTTACCATATATTTCACATTTTTTTTATTAACTGTCAAACTTATTGTCAGTGTGAAATATCGATAAGTGAAGTAATTTTTTTTCCTTTTCTAATCTAGAGGTAAGCCCAAATGTCAGTGGTTTTTTTAGTTGGCATATTTTTTGTTTTTATTAACTGTCAAACTTATCGAAACGAAATGGCGATGACAGAGCAATCAAGTTTCTGAAACATCCTACATAGAGTTCATTTTTTTTTTTCGTCTTATAAGTCTGGGTGAGCACAGATTTACATCAATTGCTAGTTACCATACTTTTCATATCTTTTTATTAACTGTCAAAGAGAAATCTAGTTTCTGAAACACCCTGTAGAAAGGTCAATTTTCTTTCTCTTCAAATCTGGATGTGAGCACACAATTACATCAGCTGTTCGTACCATACTTTTCACATTGTTTTATTAACTGTCAAAGGGCAATCAAGTTTCTGAAACACCTGTATAAAGAGGTCATTTTTTTTCTTTTTCAAATCTGGATGTAAGCACATACATCAGCTATTAGTACCATATTTTTTTATTAACTGTCAAAAAGCAATCAAGTTTCTAAAGCACCCTGTATACAATTTTATATATAGATATATATATATATATTTTTTAATCTGGAGGTGAGCACAGTCAGTTGTTTTCTTATTGTTAGTTACCACATTTTGCATGTTTTTTTTAAAATTAACTGTCAAAGTGAAATATCGATGAGAGAGAGAGGAGATTTCCTGAAGCACCCTGTATAAGAGTTCAATTTTTGTTTCTTTCTCAAATTTAGAGGTGACCGCAAACATCAGTTGTTAGTTATGTACTTTAATTTTCATATTTTTTAAAAATTAACTGTCAAAGCAAACAAATTTTTGAAGCACCCTGTATAAAATTTAATATTTTTTTTACTGTGGAGGCGAATACAAACAGTTGTTTTCTTAGTACTATCTATACTTTTCATATTTTTTCTTAACTGTCAAAGTGAAATATCGATGAAAGAGAGTTTCTGAAGCACCCTGTATAAGAGTTCAATTTTTTTTTCAAATTTGGAGGTGACTACAAACATCAGTTGTTAGTTACGTTACTTTTTATAATTTTTTTATTGCCTGTCATATTTTTTTATTAACTGTCAAAGTAAAATATCGATGAAAGAACAGAGTTTCTGAAGCACCCTGTATAAGAGTATAATTTTTGTTTATTTTTCAAATCTAGAGGTGACTACAAACATCAACTTTAATTTTATTTTCTTTTTAATTGCCTGTCAAAGAGCAAACAAATTTTTGAAGCACCTTGTATAAAATTTAATATTTTTTTCTAATTTGGAGGTGAGCACAAACAGTTGTTTACTTAGCACTATACTTTTCATATTTTTTTATTAACTGTCAAAGTGAAACATCGACGAAAGAGCATTCAAGTTTCTGAAGCACCCTGTATAAGAGTTTATTTTTTTAATATTTTATGATTTATCGCAGAAAATAATAAGTTTTTTTTTTTAAGAAATAGAAATATTCTGTAATTATTTTTAATTTTTAAAGCATGAAATTTGTAAAGATGGAAGTACAGGCAGGAATTTTAAACACGCCGGGTTTTTTCTAGTGATTTGGCAACTCTGTTCGTTTGAAGCAATTTTAAAGAATTGTTTCAAGTTTTAACAACACCGTCAAAGCAAAACGATTTCTTTTAAATATAACTGCAGGATGAAGTAAACAGTGAAACAAGAAGAAGCATTAAAAATATAATGTTTCTTTTTTTAATTTGGCAAGCTTGCGAAGGATTAAAAAAAAAACTTGAAGAAATTGCTTGAGCGTAACCGTAAATACATTTAATGTCATCAGAACAACACACAAACACATTCGGCAATAGTGAAATAAAATAAAATAGCAAAAGCCACATCACACAACAAATTATTATTATTATTGATCAAGCTCCCTTTTCCTTTTCTTTTTTCTTTTAACCTCGAAATTTAACTGGTTCCTCTCACCCGTCACACCACCGAGTTCATTCTGTGACAAAAACATTTCTTCATAGACGTCGCTCTCATTTTTTAAATCGCGTTTCCTTCGTTTTTCCTTCACTCTCTTTTCCCTCGCGCTACTTAATTTGCGTTTCACCCCCTCGTCCAATTTTATTCTCTCCACGTACTCAGATCCGAACAGCGGATGACGTGACTTCAGGTCAGCCGGGTAGGGCACCGGCTCGTCGGGCTGCTGCCCCAACTCCAGCGGGAACTGCTTCAACTTGAACTGCTCCCGCACGATAATCCTCGGACAGTTGAGTCTCTTGATGACGCCTTTCCCCTTCTTGCGAAGCTCCATCACGTTCAGCGGAATACGATCGGGGCCGGAAGTATCCCAGACGTACGAAGTCTTACCCACCCGCAGCTTGGCTTTTTCATCCAGCGAGACTAGTGTGTCGGTGAGAAGCTGCGGGTGCAAGCTCTTGGGGATTTGCACGAAAAATATGTCGCTGTCGGACAGGTCTGACAAAAGCGGACGGGCTTTTGTGGATACGTCGTTTAACTCGTTCGTGTTTTTGAAAGTTTGCAGTAAATCGGGCGACTTTGATGGTGTTTTGTGAGCTGCCATTTTTTGAGAGGGTTGCGGAGTTTCACTGTCACTGTCGCCAGGTGGAGCTGTTTTTCTTGATGTGTTTTTCTTCTTCTTAGGTGTTCTATTGTCTTCGTCGTCGGAGTCGGATGAAGTTGGGACACTTTCTTTGCGTCTTTTATTAGGTTTTGTATCGATCTAAAACAACAATAAATAAAATTGTTGAATTGAAGCCCCGGCTGTACTCCACAGCCATTCAGAACTGAGAATTCTTTTTGGGAAACTCTGTACGTATAATTGCAAAAATTTCTTACACTTTCTTCTGATGGACCCGACTTTCGTTCTTCACTTTCCGACTTTCGTCCTTGTTTCTGTTTTCTCTTGTCCTGAAAATATAGTTGTATTTATTATTGTGTGACGTTAAATGTACTTTGTTGTAGTTACTGTTTTTGCCCTGTCTATGTTCCTCTTAGAAGGTGTTTTGTTGTCTTCATTGTCAGAGTCGGATGAAGATGAGACTCTTTCTGTTTTACGTCCTTTTTTAGGTTTCTTATCAATCTAAAAAAAAGTAAATAAAATTGGTGAATTAAAGCCCTGGCTTTAGTTTCCTTAAGATTGTGTTCTGTATTTCACAGCCATTCAAAACTGAGAAACTTTTTGGGACACTCAGTACATGTAAGTGTAAAAATTTCTTACGCTTTCTGCTGACGAGTCTGACATATATTCTTCACTTTCTGACTTTCGTCGTTGTTTCTGTTTCTTCTTATCCTGAAAACGTAGTTGTTACATTTATCAATTGTGTGAGATTAAAAGTGCTTTGTTGTAGTTACTGTTTTTGCCATATTCCTATTCATTTTCGAAGGTGTTTTGTTGTCTTCGTCGTCGGAATCGGATGAAGATGTGATTCTTTCCGTCTTACGTCTTTTATTAGGTTTCTTATCAATCTAAAAAAATAATAACAATAAAATTGGTGAATTGTAAACCCCGGCTTTAGTCTGATGTTTTCTTGAGATTGCTTTCTACACTACATGGCCATTCCGGAGAGAGAAAATGTTTGCGACACTCAGTACATATAAGGTCTGTTTGTTATCCTGCACTGGTGTACACCAAGCATACTTTTTCACAAAATACTCTTTAATGCAACTTGAAATGTTTGTGTGGTATGTCAGTATGAATGAGTATGATTCGTATTAATACATTATCAATGAATTTAGGCTTCATTCAAGTATATCTCGTAAAAAAAAGTGTACACCAGTGCAGGATAACAAACAGACCTATAAATTGTAAAAATTTCTTACGCTTTCTGCTGAGGAGTCTGACGATAGCTCTTCACTCTCTGACTTTCGTCGTTGTTTCTGTTTCTTCTTGTCCTGAAAACGTAGTTGTTATATTTATTAGTTGTGTGAGGTTAAAAGTGTTTCGTTGCAGTTACTGTTTTTGCCATGGCCAGTGGAGCTCTTTCAAAGTCACTTTACTTTTTAAAATCGTAAATAAGACAAACGTACGAATGTGTTAACAAAAAACGAACAAAATTAAAAAATTAATTGCAAATTACAACATCGATTACGCGCAAGCCACGTCTTTAAAAGTTAGGTTATGTTCAGTGTTGCCAACCCGAGGGATTTCTTGATGTTGTGTCGTATGGGCAAAAACGGAATCTTTATTCATTTGAGGGAGAGGGAATTCTTGAAAAAAAAAAAAACCTTAATTTAAGTTAGTTTCAAATTAAAGCAAGTAATGCACAAACGTGTTACAGAAAAAGGACAGAATGTGCTGTAAACTGCTACACCAACTGCATATACATAAGTCGAAGCCGCGTCTATAAAAGTTAGGTTCTGTCAGTGTTTCCAATCTTGTGGAATTTTACTATTGTAGAAAATGACAGAATTATTGGATTTTTCTTAAAAATTATTAAAAATTTTTGTGCAAATCGGTTTTGCTTTGACAGCACATGTCCGCCTTGCATTGGGATGACTTATTATGTAGCGGACTGGCTTCAATTTGTCAATCCTACTGCAATATCAGGTCAACAAGCGATCGAAAGATGTCGCTACTTAAATGTTCATTAAAGGGGCTATAGTTCATTAAAAATTATTGTAGAAAAGTTTATGAGTTTACCGGTAACACTGGAAATTTACCGTTCTATTCTTACCGATTTACAACACTATAAATTATTTTTAAATGGTACACATATGTAGTAAAATTATTGTAGAACTACAATTATTATTGTAGGATTGGCAACACTGGGCTATGTTTATGTCATGCGGAAGGGAATTTTAGTCAAAAGAAAACACATTAATTTTAAATTTTATGAAACACGTTAATTTTAAATTTTATGTTATATAAATTATGCAGAGTGTTCGATTTAAACGATTTCTATTATATCCCTTTAGTTATTTTTCAAAATTAAAACGCGGTTATGCCGATTGTCTTTTTTTTTACTGTCGTTCCTTGATGTTTTCATTAAGAATTTAATTTTTTTTCGTACAAAATATTTTTTTTTTATTTTTGTCTTTGTTATCATAGTCCGATTGTCTTTCGTTTCTTTTTGTCTTGACTGTCATGCTGTCATCCGTTGCCGAAATTGATTGGAAAAAATATTTTTGAGACAGATTTTCCCCGTTTATGTAGAATTAAAACGTGGTTGTCTTTTGTTTTTTTTTTTCTCGCTGTCATAATCATTAATCGTCAAAATTTTTATTAAGAAATAATTTTAAAACAATTTTTTTATCTTGTGCAGAAATTCAAAATTAAAGCGCGATCGTTTTTTGTTTCCTTTTTTGTTTTTGTTTTCATAGTGCGATTGTCTTTTGTTTCTTTTTGTCTTAACTGCCAACTATTACTGAAATTAATTACAAAAAGATATTTTTGATTTTCCCCGTTATATAGAATTAAAATGTGATTGCCTCTTGTTTTTTTTTTGCTGTCAAAATCGTTAAACGTACTCCAAATTTCGATTAAGAAATAATTTTAAAACATTTTTTTTAATGTTGTGCAGAAAATGCAAAATTAAAGCGCGATCGTCTTTTGTTTCCTTTTTGCTGTCAGTTGTCAAAATTTTTATAAAAATAAATTGTAGGACGGTTATTCTTAAGGTGGTTTACAGTGTTGCCAACTGTTTGAATTGATTTATTTAATGAATGAATTTAATGATTGCTTCTTGTTTTAATTTTGCTATTGCTTCATCCTTCATTCATTCCTTCTTTCATTTGTCTTTCAATTAATTCTGTACTTCGTCGTTATTTGTTTCAGTTCTCCTTTGTTTCTTCTTCGCGTATTAAGTTGATACTCCTTGAAATTTTCTTTTATTTTCCTTTGGTTTTCGAACAATTCATTTTTCAATTTATTTTACATTTTCTTCATTTCTTGATCTTTCGTTTTTTTTTGTCATTCCCTTGATTTTTACGAGGCCTCGAGCTTCTTTTGTTCAACGTTTTTCCTCATTCTTCCGTTTTATTGCTTGCGTGTTCGTGAATTCTTCCGAGAACTTTCATTTTACGTTCTTCTTATTCTTTTATTCATGCGAATTTTCGTTCGTCTTTTGTTTCGTCGATTTGTTTTTGTTTCGACTGATTTTCTTTCTATTGTCGTTTTTTTTTAACGTCGACATTTCTAATTTGAAGTGAGAGAAACAAAAACAAAAAGCAAATTGCTAGCACACAACTAAGAAAAGTAAATAAAAGACAGTCGTGTAAAAGAAGAAAAGATTTCAAGGCCACTAAAGTGAAAAAAATAATAACATAAAATAAGAGAAATCGAAATTTAATTAAAAAAAAAGTGTAAAACAAGACAACTGACGTGAAAGAAACAGAAACAAAAAACAAGTGAACAGACTAACAGAGACTAGAACAAGGAGATGGAATGATGATGAGAGATAATATCCACTAATTGATTAAAGAAAAGAAAAACAGAAGACAATGGCATGAAAAGAACAAAGGAGCAAAATAACTAAAGTGAGTGTAACAAAAAAAAAGGAAAAGGATTTTTTTCCTCAAAATTTGACGTTTCTTGTGCGCGTCCCTTTTTGAAAATTGCAGTTCCTGTTTTCTGTCCCGTTTTAATTTTTTATCGCTGCACTTAAACGTAATTGATCGAAACATCTGCCAAGTTCCTTTGATTGTTTTTTACGTCTGTCAACAAAATTTGACGTTTTTACTTACGCATACTTTTTTATCACCCGCCATCAAAATTTGACGTTTCAACTCGCGCGCGCGCGTTCCTTTTTAAATTCTCAGTTCTCAGCCCTCAACGATAATTTTTTTTTTGTTAGTGCGCACATGGAGCCGCCGCAGAAGATGAAGTACCTCGACGAGGTCGAGAAGAAGTTGCTGGCGACGCGCAGGTGCATGGAAATAATGAACGACAAATGCATGGGCAACACTAAGAATAAGTTCTCCAACGTCAGGTTGCCGTGGTAGGTAAAGATTTTACATAAAAATCTTAAATAAACTGCTGGAAAATATTTTTATTAAAAGAAAAAAAATTGGTGCCATAGGTTGGTGCTTGGTATGTAAGAACCTTATGCAGATTCCTTTCTTATGCGAATGGGGCGGCATCTATCGGACAATACCAGAACGCCTGAAATATGAGTTCAACTGTAAATCGAAGCGCTTTCGTTCGCCGACTCAGCGTTTTCTTCCCCCGTGTACTCCACAGTTTAAAGTAGAAAGAGATAACGCGTTGTAACTTCGTGAAACGCACGCGGCGACGTTCGCGTATGTGTGACTTTCGTGACCTTAATCGTCCTTCAATATCAAGCAGTTCTTGGTGAGCGGCGTTTGAGGCCGATTGTAACCGCAAATTCTTCTTCAAACTCTTCGACAGTGTAAGCCCATTTTTTTCCATTAATGTAACTCAACGATTCTTTCGCACTTGGTAAATTACTCGCTGTTTACTTTTTATATTAACATTATTTCGAAGAACGAGGCAGAAATCTGGCATTGCGTAAAACTGCGTAACCATTTAAACATCCACCCTTTAAAAAAG
The DNA here is from genome assembly GCA_958336345.1 of Dorcus parallelipipedus. Taxonomy (NCBI): domain Eukaryota; kingdom Metazoa; phylum Arthropoda; class Insecta; order Coleoptera; family Lucanidae; genus Dorcus; species Dorcus parallelipipedus. Next base: position 43,996,499 of record OY284480.1, on the reverse strand, counting down.
CAAACAATTGGGTTCTTGCTCGGGTCAACAATGATCCATCGCATTTTATTTATTTTTTTTTATACAATTATACTTACAACTAAAACGCGATGTCTTTTGTTTTTTTTTTTGCTTAACTTTTTTAAATCGTCTTCTTTTTTCTATTCTGCCAATCGTTGTTCAAATCGTGTTTAAAAGTTTTTAAATTTTTCAAAATTTTTTCATGCGTTGAAGAAGTTTTCATTAAAAAATATTTTGCAAAATAGTTTTTTTTTTTGTTCTTACAGTGCGATTGCTTTTTTGGTTTTTTTTTTGACTGCCAATCGTTACCGAAGTTGATGAAATTTTTTTTGAGACCAATTTACCTTGTTTAACGTAAAATGGAACGCGATCATCTTTTGTTTTTCTTTTCTGTCAAAATTGTCAAAATTTTGATTAAAAAGCACATGATTTTAAAACAGTTTTATTTAATGCAAAATTATGCCGCGATCGTCTTTTGTTTTTTTTTTCCTTACAGTCAGTTGTAAAAATTTTGACCAGAAAGGAATTTTAAAGTCGCTTATCGTACTTCACGGGATCGACTTCTGTTTTCTTCTTCTTTTTTTTGAACTGTCATTTTGTTTTTCTTATTTAATGCAAGATGCAAAATTAAAGGGCGATCGTTTTTTGTTTTTTTTTTTTCCTTTAGTTTATACGTTGAAGTTTCCATAAAAAAATATTTTTATCGTCTTGTTTTATTTTTGCAAAATATATAGTGTTTTTTTGTTCTTATAGTGCGATTGTCTTTTGTTTTTTTTTTGTTCTTATAGTGCGATTGTCTTTTGTTTTTTTTAACTGCCAATCGTTACAAAAATTGTTAAATTAAATTATGTATTAGATTAATTTTTTTTTAAACCAATTTTATGCAATTTTGAATGAAAAGGTGATCGTCTTTTGTTTTTTTTCCCCGCTGTCAAAATTTTGATTAAGAAGCGAATGATTCTAAAACAGTTTTATTTTATGCAAAAAATGCAAAATTATGCCACGATCGTCTTTTGTATTTTTTCCTTAGTGTCAGTTGTCAGAATTTTGACTAGAAAGGAATTTTAAAATCGTTTATCGTACTTCACGGGATCGACTTATGTTTTCTTCTTCTTTTTTTAACTGTCATTTTGTTTTTCTTATTTAATGCAAGAGGCGAAATTAAAGGGCGATCGTCTTTTGTTTTTTTCTTCCTTCACTGTCAGTTGTCAACATTTTGATTAGAAAGTAAGTAGTTTTAGAACAAGTTTTTCTTATTTAATGCAAATACAAAAAAAAACAATTTCTTTTTAAACCGATTTTCCTTGTTTACGTAGAATTAAAAGCACGAAAAAACGATCGTCTTTTGTTTTTTTCTTTTCTTTACGGTCAGTTGTCAAAATTTTGATTGAAAAGAAATTTTTAAATCGTTTGTCGTATTTTATGCGATCGTCTTTTGTTTTCTTTTTTTTTAACTGTCATTTTTGTTTTTCTTATTTAATGCAAATGCCAAATTAAAACGCGTTCGTTTTTTGTTGTTTTATTTACAATCAGTTTTAAAGTCATCTGTCGTATTTCGCGCGATTGTCTTTTGTTTTTTCTTTTCTTTTTTAACTGTCACTTGTTTTTTTTTATTTAGGCCCGATTTTACAATCGTCGGATAATCATTATTCTTAGAATAATGTGACGTAGGTGTGACGTTAAATTAAAGCGCGATTGTCTTTTGCTTTTTTTTTTCGTTACCGTCAGTTGTGAAAAATTTGAATAGAAAATAATTTTAAAAAGACTTCCTTATTTAATGCAAAATGAAAGTGCGATCGTCTTTTTTGTACCTGTTGATTGTCAACATTTTGATTAGAAAGTATTAAGTCGTTTATTTGCTTTTCTTAAGCTGTAGCTCGTTGAAAAGATTAATGTAATAATTGCCGATATGCCTCCTCGAAAGTTGTTGACCGTTAAAAATAACTTCAATTTTTATCGTAAATCTAGAAGGCGTTATCTCCTTGCTTTCGATATCCTGTTGTTTCGGAACGTGACACCGCGTCAATAACAAATGCTATCGCGGAGTTTGACGGCGTGGCCGTCCGTTATCGCTGCGTGTATTTCGAAACTGCGATAACAAGGGCGAGCCCCCGTACAAAGTCACAGTCCGGGTCCCGTTAACTTTCTACCCGTATCTAGCTAGTATTCCGTCGTCCGGCGTTGATAGATTCCGCGAGGTTAAACACGTAAGTATCGCCGTCAGAAATGTCATTGGTATCAAGGGTTTTAATTTTTATGCCGTTGGCAGCGACACGCCCTTCACTTCACCTTGGTGCAAGTCCGAAGTTCGAACTTGTCATTATTTTAAATCGTGCTTGCCGCAATATTTTACACGATTTTGTTTAATTCTTTTAAAAACCGTCGCAAGTCCGAAATTTTTGGGCTCCGCCAAGATCAACCAGGTTAGTCTCGTAGGTTAAATTAAATACTTGAATTATACACAATTGAACTTGCTCAAAAAAGAGAAAATTTATGTTACCTTCCTTGCGCCAAACAATTGAAGGGAATGTCAAATACTTCGGTTAAAAAAAATTGCTGATACTCCCTTTTATGACTTCTAACATTTGCGATTGGTATTTTGCATTTATTTAATTTCCTCCCTTGAAATTAATCGTTGCTTTTCCCTTTGCGCAGTGCAAACCCAGCCAGTCCGATGACTACCTACTTCAGTTACCCCGATCCTGCCCTTCAGGATGAGCTGCGCAAGATCGCCAACGCCATAGTTGCCCCGGGCAAGGGTATCTTGGCTGCCGATGAGTCGGTCGGCACGATGGGCAAGCGCTTGCAGGACATCGGCCTTGAGAACACGGAGGAGAACCGCCGTAAATACCGTCAGTTGTTGTTCACCACAGACAAGAACATCGGCGATAACATCTCGGGAGTCATCTTGTTCCACGAGACCGTCTATCAGAAGGCCGACGATGGGACTCCATTTGTTGAACTGCTCAAGGAGAGGGGGATTATTCCCGGAATCAAGGTCGACACCGGCGTTGTGCCCCTCATGGGATCTGAAGATGAGTCTACCACTCAAGGTATCTGACACTGTCTTAACTTTTTCTTTTTAGTTTTTAATTCAAAGAGGCTGTTTTAATTGTCTTATTTAAGGTTAACTTATTCTTCTTCTTCTTTCATTCTCTTAGAAATACTCTTCTTTCGCTTAGAAATACTCTTCTTTGGGCCGTTTCCATAATAGGGCTAAAGGACACTTTAATTTAAAGTCACATTAAGCATAGGAAAACTAATGTGCTTTTATAGGTTAAAGTCACTTTAAATTTAAAGTTCTATTATGAAAATGGCCCTTTCTCCTAGAAATACTCTTCTTCTTCTTTCTCTTAGAAATACTCTTCTTCTTCTTCTTTCTCTTAGAAATACACTTCTTCTTCTTCATTCTCTTAGAAATACTCTTCTTCCTCTTAGAAATACTCTTCTTCTTCTTCTTTCTCTTAGAAATACTCTTCTTCCTCTTAGAAATACTCTTCTTCTTCTTCTTTCTCTTAGAAATACTCTTCTTCCTTGAAGCTTTGTTTTTCTTAATTTTAATAAAATTTAAATTTAAATAAAATTTAAATTTAACATTCTCTTTTCTTTCTTTTTAAAATCTTGTTATTGTTCCTTCAAACCGTTTTCTTTTTCTTTGAAATTTTCTTCTTTGAGGCTCTTCTGTTCATTGAGATTCTTCTTCATTTTATTTCTTTAAATTCCTCTTCTTCAAATTTCTTCAAAAGGTAGTTGGTAGTTACTTAAGGTTAACCTATTCTTCTTCTTCCTCTTAGAAACCCCTTTTTCTTAAGCTCTGATTTTCTTTCCTTTTAAACTAGGTCCTTATTCGAAACCTTATTCTTCTTTGCAGATTTATTTTCCTTCGTTCTTGAAGCCTTTTTATTTTTATTTTTTGAAAACTTATTTTTCTTTGTTATTCTTCTTACTTTTTTGTTATTTTGGTATTCTTATTTTTTTGTTTTGAAAAAATGTCAAAGAAAAAGGTCAAAGACGAAAAACGTCAAACAAGAAAAAATGTCAAAGAAAAGCGTCAAACAAAAAAATGTCAAAGAAAAAATCTCAAAGAAAATGTCCGTCAAACAAGAAAAATGTTACACAAGAAAAAATGTCAAAGATGAAAAACGTCAAACAAGAAAAATGTCAAAGGAAAAGTCAAACAAAAAAAAATCAAACAAAAAACGTCAAACAAGAAAAATGTCAAAGAAGAAAAAATGTCGAACAAGAAAAACGTCAAACAATAAAAAATGTCAAAGAAAAACGTCAAAGAAGAAAAGCGTCAAACATGAAAAAATGTCAAATAATAAAAAAATGTCAAAGAAAAACGCCAAACAAGAAAAATGTCGTTTTTCGTTGACTTTTTCTAGTTTGACGTTTTTCTTTGATATTTTCTTTGACATTTTTTCTTGTTTGACGTTTTTCTTGTTTGACGCTTTTCTTTGACATTTTTCTTGTTTGGCGTTATTCTTTGGCATTTTTCTTGTTTAACAATTTTCTTCTTTGACATTTTTTAAATTTGACGTTGACGTTTTCTTTTTTTCTTGTGACATATTTCTTCTTTGACATTTTTCTTGTTTGACGTTTTCATTCCTTGACATTTTTTCTTTGACATTTTACTTTGATATTTTTCTTGTTTGACGTTTTTCTTTGACATTTTTTCTTGTGTGACTTTCTTTGTTATTTTTTCTTTTACGTTTCCTGTACGTTTTTCTTTAACATTTTTCTTCTTTGACATTTTTCTTTGATATTTTTCTTGTTTGACGTTTTTCTTTGACTTTTTCTTGTGACATATTTCTTCTTTTACATTTTTCTTGTTTGACGTTTTCATTCCTTGACATTTTTCTTCTTTGACATTTTTCTTTGACATTTTTTCTTTGATATTTTTCTTGTTTGACGTTTTTCGTTGACATTTTTTCTTGTAACTTTTTCTTTGTTATTTTTTCTTGTTTGACGTTTTTCTTTAACATTTTTCTTGTTTGACATTTCTCTTTGAGATTTTTCTTGTTTGACGTTTTTCTTCGACATTTTTCTTGTTTGACGTTTTTCTTTGACATTTTTCTTGTTTGACGTTTTCTTTGACATTTTTCTTGTTTGGCGTTTTCTTTGACATTTTTCTTGTTTGACGTTTTCTTTGACATTTCTTTCTTCTTTGAAATTTTTCTTTGACATTTTCTTTTTCATTAACATCCGCTTCTTCCTCTTTGAAACCTTGTTATAGATTTTCAATTGTTTGGGAATGGCCAAGCTTGACTAACATTAAAAAGTGTTATATTAAAGTCATATTATTTGTTTTCTCTGTATACAGGGTGATACGTGGTTCAGTATTTTTATAAAGAACTCTATAATCAAAACAAAAATTACACTTAACGTCAACATCGACTGCCACGTCAACTTATGTGACGTCATCCTTGACATTTTAATTGTCGTCGTTTTTCAATTATTTCAAAATGGCTACGCCTTCTTCACTTTTTTTGATGACATGGTGCATTGTTAACGGATATAATCTATTCAACTTATGTGAGGTCGTTCGTCAATTGTTTCAAGGGAGTCACGCCTTCATTTTTTTGTGACAGTATATTTTTATGATGAACAATATATTTCTTCAGTAGTTCTTCAATTGTTTCAAAGTAACCACGCCCTCTTTATTTTATTTTTTATGCTGATCGATCTTTTCAACTTACGTGACGTCGTTCTTTTCGATTGTTTAAAAGCTGCCGCGTCTTTTTTTTTTTTTTGATGACTTGGTACATTTTGATGAGGTCACAATTTTATCGTCTCATGTGACCACATTCTTCAATTGTTTCAGATCGTCCTTCAATTGTTTCGCAGCAGTTACGTTTTCCTTTTTTTTTATTTGCCACGTAATACAGAGGGTGACTTTGTTCTATTTCTTTTTAACAAGTTATTATTGAAAACTGAACCACGCATCACCCTGTATACGTATTTCAATATTGTGCATCAGAAAAATTGTAATTTTATCAAAATTTCAGGCTTAGACGACTTGAATAAGAGGTGCGCCCAATACAAGAAAGATGGCTGCCACTTTGCAAAATGGCGGTGCGTCTTGAAGATCAACAAGAACACCCCCTCGTACCAGGCGGTCTTAGAAAACGCCAACGTCCTAGCCCGTTACGCCTCCATCTGCCAGATGAACGCGATCGTGCCCATCGTGGAGCCCGAGGTCCTCCCTGACGGCGACCACGACCTGGAACGCGCCCAGAAAGTCACAGAGACGGTCCTGTCTTTCGTGTACAAAGCCCTCGCTGACCACCACGTCTTCCTCGAGGGCACCCTACTCAAGCCCAACATGGTCACCGGGGGCATGAGCCACCCCGTCAAGTTCAGCCCGAGCGACGTCGCCAAGGCAACCGTTACAGCTCTGCAACGCAACGTGCCTGTTGCGGTCCCGGGAGTGACGTTCTTGTCGGGCGGACAGTCCGAGGAAGAAGCATCCGTCAACTTGAACGCCATCAATAAGTACCCCGGGAAGAAACCCTGGGCGCTCACGTTTAGCTACGGGCGTGCCCTTCAGGCCTCCGTGTTGAGGGCCTGGCAAGGAAAGGACGAGAATGTTCCTGCAGCGCAAGCCGAACTTTTAAAACGTGCCAAGGTATGCATGATTAATTTTTATTTAAACAAAAAATGTGCCAATGTGAGAAAAGTAAATACTACCAATACAGTTCTCTGTAATATCAACATAAATTATTTGACATTTGTGATTGTTACAGGCAAATGGGGATGCATCTTTGGGGCAATACGAGGCCGGCAGCGTTGAAGGTGCTGCTGGTCAGCAAGGCCTCTTCGTCAAGGACCACAAATATTAAAGCGAAGATCGCCATCTCGTGGTATTTGGTGGAAACTAAATTTCGTAGAGCATACCTACATCAGTTTAATAAAACGTGTGATTTTAATTAACAAATCAATTACTTTTAGACTTCGTGATATTTTTACGCGTAATTTTTTTTTCCAGAGGGCGTTTAATGCCATCATACATATATTCATATATTATTATTTTTCTTCTTCTTTGTACTGATGTAATAACGTCTAGTGTAGAACTGGCTTGAAGAGGTTGTTGTAGGTATTTTCTTCTCTTTGTTTTGTTTTATAGTGACTGTATATTTTTTTTGTCGTGCAAGTTATAATTTTGGCGATTATATGAAGTTCACGGATGTATAAAATAAATAAATGGAGAAATTTGCGTGTTCATTTTATGAATAAGGTAAATGAACAGTTTTTTTTTAGTTTAAATTTCGTGTGTAACTTTACAGGTATCTGTAAAATAAAAGTTGTTTCTTTTGTCGATTTTCTTTTTTGGCATTTTTTCTTGTTTGACGTTTTTCTTCGACATTTTTTCTTTGACATTTTTTTCTTTGATGTTTTTTCTACGTTTTTCTTCCTTGACTTTTTCTAATTTGACGTTTTTCTTCCTTGACTTTTTTCTAATTTGACGTTTTTCTTCTTTGATATTTTCTTTGACATTTTTCTTGCTTGACGTTTTTCTTTTTTGTCATTTTTTCTTATTTGACGTTTTTCTTTGACATTTTTTCTTGTTTGACGTTTTTCTTTGACATTTTTCCTTGTTTGACGTTTTTCTTTGACCTTTTTTTTGTTTGACGTTTTTCTTTGACATTTTTCTTGTTTGACGTTTTTCTTTGACATTTTTCTTTGACATCTTTCTTGTTTGACGTTTTTCTTTGACATTTTTCTTGTTTGACGTTTTTCTTCAAATAAATGATAAATGTTGGAGAAATTTGTGTGTTCATTTATAAATAAGGTAAAAGGTCAAAGTTTTTTAGTTTAAATTTCGTGTGTAACTTTACAGGTTTCTGTAAAATACAATTTGTTATATCCAGTGTTGCCAACTCGCCTGCTACATCTCCGTTCGACTGAGATCGGAATAGGTCTACGTGCCTACGCAATTTTACAAAAGAGCAACTTTACAGGTTTCTGTAAATCGAACTTCATTGGGAGTATAGATGGCGCTGTTAGAAACTTTACAAAAATCAAGCCAGTTAGACCCCAACGATCCATAAAATAAAAATTAGAATGAAGTAAAAAAAATACATTTGAAAGGGGGATTTTCCCTTTTACTTGCCTCAAATATTTTATTTTGTGCGCGTAAAAAAATATAACTGCAGCACATGGAGAATTGTCATACTTTCGAAATAGCGGATAGATGGCGCTCAATGCCTCTCATAATAATAATAATAAGATTCCAGTCAAAGGCTATATAAGTCCGACAAGCACATGGGAGGACGGGTGGGGGAGGTGGTTGGCGTACAAGGGCTCGTTCAAAGCCCTACGCTTAAAAATTAATAGAGAGTTTTGGCTGACGTTCTTTAATAAAGTAGTTAGGGGGAAGTTCCCCCGGGTAAAGAGGTCCCTTTGGGAAAATAGAAATCTTTGATTTTGTTTTAAAAGTCCATGAAAATCAATTCACATATAAGAAAAACTTTACAGGTTTCTATAAATCGAACTTCGCTTATTGGAGTATAGATGGCGCTGTTAGAAACTTTACAAAAATCAAGCCAGTTAGACCCCAACGTTTCATAAAATAAAATTAGAATGAAGTCTTCAATAGACATTTGTGAGGTAGGATTTTCCATTTGAAAGCATCAGAGGTCTAACTGGAGCACGTGGAAAATTTTCATTATTTGGAAATTGCGGATAGATGGCGTTCAATACCTCTCATAGAAAAAAATTCCAGTCAGAGGCTATATAAGACCGACAAGCACTTGGGAGGTTGGGTGGGGGAGGCGGATGGGGTGCAAGTGCGGGTCGTTCACAGGCCTACGTTTGAAAATTAATTCAGAGTTTTGGCTGACGTTCTTTAATAAAGTAGTTAGCGGGAGGAAAGTTCCCCCGGGGAAAGAGGTCCCTTTGGGAAAACAAAAATCTTCGAGTTTGTTTTAAAGTCCATGAACAATCAAATTTTACACGCAAAAACAACTTTACAGGTTTCTGTAAATCGAACTTCGGCTATCGGAGTATAGATGGCGCTGCTAGAAACTTTACAAAGATCAAGCTAATTAGACCCTAACGTTTCATAAAATAAGAATGAAGTCTTCAATAAATACATTTGGAACGGAGGGGGGATTTTCCCTTTGAGGAAATAAAAGAAATATATTACTTTTAAGTGCCTCGACAATCCCAATTCGTACGCGTAAAAAATTTCATCTCCCGCAGAGCGACTTTACAGATATCTGTAAATTGAACTTTGACTGAAGGGATACAGATGGCGCTGTCGACAGCAAACGAAAATAAGCTGGAAATTTAATTAGCCTTTTCTTAATTACATAATAAACACCACAAAGAGTTTGTACTTATTTTATTAAGACCAAGAGTAAATAACAAGCACATTAAATTTACATGGAATTCAAAAACGTTACAAATTAAACTTAACATCGATACTTACTTCGCATAATACAATACCGCAATGGTTTAATTTAATAATAAGTAGTAAAAAAAAGTAAATGCACTTAGACCAACAAGAGAAGGACGCATTCTCGCCCCCTCGTTCGTTTGAACGACAATCATTTAAGTACTCGAAACGCTCTCTCTTACATTAAAACTTTGATTATAGACTTTTCGAACGCTACACATCAAAAATATAGATTGTATATAATCCTTTTTTGTTTTTAAATATATTCAAGAATTAAGGCATACTTGTTTTGCAATACATAATATTTATAATTCGCACGCTTGAATGACACAAGTTAGTGTTTGGCGACACTGTAAGGTAGAACACTGACGTGACGATAGCTGCATTCGATTCACACGTCGAATCAATTCGTTTAGATCAGTTTGGATCAGTTCACAATCGTGAAATTAATGTGATCCTTGATAGCGAAACGAACAAGTTTATCTGAACTGTTTATCTATTGTCGCCACATAACCGACACATAAACTTAGTTTATCGATCTAATGATCTAAATGATTCTTTAAATAAGCAGGATCACTTTGAAGTGATTTGGATCACTTGAAATTATGGTGGGGGTTAACTGATCTGGCAGGAAACGAACGCAGAAAAGCTGATATGTCCAGGACGCAAGATGTGATGCGTTCGGTTAAAGTCGTAGGCAGAATTTAAACAAACCCGCACTAAGCGCATGCGAAATAATACAATTTCGTCCCGAGGTTATACGAACGCACGACATCTTGCGTCCTGAACGTCATAATCAGTGTCCAACTTAAAACCACTCCACTGTCAAGCGGCGAATCATTTAAGTAGTCTTTAACAATGTTATAATAGAGATTCTTTTTTAAAACTAATATCTACTGGTATAGCAAATATTCACAACACCAATTAATTGAATAAAAGTATGAGTATAGGTTTAAGCTGTGAGATTACAAAACTGACTGTATAGGTTAATGCAGGCGATATCTTAAATGGAGCAGCATTAACAAATACAGTCTGTTCTATATGTGAGAGTGACCATGAGAGATTTTTTTTAGTGTTTAATGACGGTGACAATCTAGAAAGCGTCAGCAACCGTTAGTAGCACTGAACGTGGTGACTTTTTGCCCCTCCCCCTCCCTCAACACCATTTCCTTCATACTTACGATAATAATCAATCTAGATTGCATCGGCCATTAAAAAAACTTTATGAGGGTAACTAATGGATATCTGAAACAACACAATTCAAAACGGTGAGAAAACAAGAGTGCCACGATACAAAAAAAAAAAAACAACAAATGAAACGAGAGAAAAAATTATCACAAGAACAGAAGTGGAATGACCGAAGTACGCCGGCCATAAATAAATTAAGTTCGGTTCTTACTCTTAGATGAAATTTTTACTCAACAAGAACAGTGAGAGGGCGATTGTACCGATATAGGCTGCGGGTGCGGAAGCACCGTTGCAATCATCGGGCTTGTCGTGGTCGATGTACTTGCATAAAGCCTGAACGAAGTTAGATTTGGCGAGCTTGTCGTTTTCCTCGTTGTACGTGTTGTTGAAGACGACGGTTGGCACTGACTTGAGGGGCTTCTGGAAGGCGTCCGTTTGGTTTCCCAGTGCTTGCAGGTAAACATTTCCTGAAAGTAAAAAGTCTCCAATAAATTTCACTCACATCAACTCAATTGCGTTGGGAAATCAATAAATAGACCCTTTCATAAAAGTACAGTTTTCGCCACTAGATGTCCCCTTTCATAAAAGTACAATTTTCACCACTAGATGTCCCTTGTTTTTAGTAAACTCTTAAGCTGCGTTCGTTTATTCAACTCCGTTCACTCTATTTACTCTTTTTGCACTCTAAAGAGTGAGAGCGAATAAGTTTTAATACAAGTAAGAGTGAGACAAAACTGCGAAACCAGTAAATAGAGTGAACGGAGTTGAATAAACGAACGCAGCTTTAGTAAACTCAAACTCCTTTATAGAGAAAATAGCCGCGTTCAGCGGACACAACTGTTGAGTATGTTGACTTGTTTGGTACGCTGAACGGTTACTGCCAACAGTTGCCAAATTTACTCACCAGAAATAATTTACGGTGATTGCGATGCCAGTGAGTCATTTGTTTATTCTAACAAGAGATTCTAACCTCTTCTGAATTGCTAGATTTCTCAGTTTTCTTTAAACTCAACATAAATGAAACACGTTTCTGGTTTTAGTCAATTGTTGTGTCCGCTGAACACGTCCAATGACAGTTTGGAAGATTAATGTTGGAATAAGCAGCTGACCAATCAAAAGCGAATCGCTCTCTTTATAAATGGATTCGGTTTCTTCGACTGGCTAGTAGCTGTTTACTCCGTCATTAAACATTTCATGTCCTTACAAGGGACTCCGCAGCATATTCATGAGGGCCTTGAAATTACAAAAAAAGTGCGTACAGAAATGTCGAATTTTACGACTAAACTGTCAAGTTGGGAAAAACAAAAGACAATCGCGTTTTAATTTTGCACAACTGACAGTTTAAAGGAAATAAAACAAATGATAATCGCCTTCTAATTTAGCATAAACATCGAAAGATGGTTTTAATTAAGATTTCAACACCGACTGACTTTTTTTTAACAATGAATCCTCCGTCCCGCTATCTACATAATTTTGGCTAATATTTTATGGTTTTGCGTTGCTCGATTGGTAACACTCCAAGAGGGCAGATATTAAAAAAAAAAACACTACTGTGGTGTCATCTACCAAAAGCTAACTTTAACTTAATGCAGAAATCTGTAAAATATTAATGACAGACACCTGCAAATTTATTAACGAAGTTAACGAATAACAGTAGTACCAACATTATCCTTGTACCGTAATATGACAAATAATTTTTTACTAACCATCATTACTCTACTTGCACTTGTTTATTTTGGCTTCGGGGACCACACCCGGATGTATAAAATAAATAAATGATAAATGTTGGAGAAATTTGCGTGTTTGCAAAGTTTTTTTTTTGGTTTAAATTTCGTGTGAAACTTTACAGGTATCTGTAAAATAAACTTTGTTTCTTTTGTCGATTTTCTTTTTTGGCATTTTTTCTTGTTTGACGTTTTTCTTCGACATTTTTTCTTTGACATATTTTCTTTGACGTTTTCCTTCGACGTTTCTCTTCCTTGACTTTTTTCTAATTTGACGTTTTTCTTCCTTGACTTTCTAATTTGACGTTTTTCTTCCTTGACTTTTTTCTAATTTGACGTTTTTCTTCTTTGATATTTTCTTTGACATTTTTCTTGCTTGACGTTTTTCTTTTTGACATTTTTTCTTATTTGACGTTTTTCTTTGTCATTTTTTTTGTTTGACGTTTTTCTTTGACATTTTCTTGTTTTACGTTTTTCTTTGACATTTTTTCTTGTTTGACGTTTCTCTTTGACATTTTTTCTTGTTTGACGTTTTTCTTTGACATTTTTTCTTGTTTGACGTTTTTCTTGTTTGATGTTTTTTTTCACATTTTTTTCTTGTTCGACGTTTTTCTTTAACATTTTTCTTATTTGACAATTTCTTTGACATTTTTCTTATTTGACGTTGTTTGACGTTTTTCTTTGACATTTTTCTTCTTTGACATCTTTCTTGTTTGACGTTTTTCTTTGACATTTTTTTTGTTTGACGTTTTTCTTCAAATAAATGATAAATGTTGGAGAAATTTGCGTGTTCATTTATAAATAAGGTAAAAGATCAAAGTTTTTTTTTAGTTTAAATTTCGTGTGTAATTTTACAGGTTTCTGTAAAATACAATTTGTTATATCCAGCGTTGCCAACTCGCCTGCTACATCTCCGTTCGACTGAGATCGGAATAGCGTCAATTGAAGATTTGAAGGTCTACGTCTCTACGCAAGATATTAAAAAAAAAACACTACTGTGGTGTCATCTACCAAAAGCTAACTTTAACTTAATACAGAAATCTGTAAAATATGAATGACAGACACCTGCAAATTTATTAACGAAGTTAACGAATAACAGTAGTACCAACATTATCCTTGTACCGTAATATGAGAAATAATTTTTTACTAACCATCATTACTCTGCTTGCAGTTGTTTATTTTGGCTTCGGGCACCACACCCGACTGTAAATCCACGGCGCACTGAGTCACTGGAAACTCGGTGGTGTTGCCTTTGAGTTCCACTTTGCTCATTAGACAGTTGATGAAGTCGAAAGCCCCGCTGTTGAAGCCCAGCTTGTCCGTGTTTCTGCCTCCTTGGATTATCTTCAGCGCACAAGCGTGCAACTTGTTACCTTCGCACTCCTTGAAACCGTGGTGACACGTGAACGTACTCGTGGTAACATCGTACTGAAACAGTAGAAGAAACTCACTAAACAGTCACAGAAAAATTATTGCTAAACACAAATTTTTTTTTTTTTTTTTTAAGTAAGCGTCTCGTCAAACTGACACTCTTGTCGCTGTTCAGGTTACGTCAAATAAATCAACAAAAATATACATCCGGTTGCAGTGTTGCAAATAGCTGAACAAAAAAATGCTCTTCATTGTATTGCCAACTCAAACAGTTATACTTGACCACTTCGTAGTTATTTATTAAAAACATCAATTCGATAGGTCTCCGCAAGCACCATCTTTGATTTCATTGTCACGACTACTTCGTGCTACTTCGGTGGCACTAGTGTTTGAAAGAGGTCTCCGCGTTTCCAACACAAATTTTAATATACATTATGATTGCATTTAAAAAATGATAAAGAAATTCACTAACATAAAAATGCAGACCTGAAAAAGTTGGCTTAAACATTGAAAAATATTAAAAAACATCAGGGCAACAGTTGTGTAACAGTTATCAGCTAGCGCCCTCTAATACCGAAATTGCAAACTCCTTTTTGCTTTTAGTTGATACTGTATGCGCGAGATGTCGCAGCATTTCCCGCGAAAATTTAAAATAACTGCACACTGTCGAATAACTAAAACTCTAAATTCTCATTTTGAAGAAATGACGTATGAAGAATAAACGTTGACGTGAAAATATAATCCATTAAAAATTTTCTTTTTTTCTTTACCAAATCCAGCAAGTTGTATTTTCGTTGATCGGTTACAGGAGAGTGAGAGGGCAAAGTTGGGGGAGGGGTGACAAAGACCAATAAACAAATTATTTACCTGCACGTTCTTTTCTATTCTTTTTTATAATGCCGTTGTTGTTTGTATTTCGTAGGTTTTCTTTCTCTGTTAATTTAAAAACTGAAAAATCTTTTACTTCAACTATGTACGTATATTTTGTAGAATTTAAATTCCTTCTTTTAACAAATAAATAATGACAACCATAAAAATACTTTATTATAACTAGTTTATTAAATTGTTTTCTAATTCATTGCAATTTTTTTTATTTCAAATGTTTTTTTTTTAATTTTATTGTTATCTTGTTTCAATTGATTTTCTGGAATTTAGCTGTTTTTCTAATTTTATTATTTTTTACTCGAACTATTAAATTACCTTCTTCTTCAATTGTCTTTTTTTTAAATTTATTATTTTTACTTCAATTAGTTTCTTAAAATTTAATTATTTTTTTACTTGAATTTTTTAAAAAATATTATCGATCTTTTATTTTAATTGTTTTTCGTAATTTTATTGTATTTTTAATTTAATTGCTTTTTCAAGAAAACATTATTTTTTATTTCTTAATTTGTTTTTTTAAATTGTATTGTTTTCTCCGGTAATTGTTTTTTTTTATAAATTTTTATTGACTTTTTATTTCAATTGTATGTATTTGTTTTTAATTTTGAGTTTTTAGATCAATTGTTCTTTTTTTTTAATTCTAGTTTCTGCTTCAATTACTTTTCTGAATTTTTTTAAAATTTAACTGGGTTTTTAATTTTATCATTTTTTTCATTATTTCAACTATTGATTGTCTTTTTTTAATTTAAAGTTGGTTCTATTTTTCACTTCTGACGAAGCTGTCGAACGACGGTGAAACGTTAAGTGTATAGTGCGAGATTTAGTGTCCGGTTAAAAGATTTTGTGTCTTTTTTTAAGTTTAATTTTAATTTAATTTGTTTCCTGTCTTTTTTTTTTAATTTTATTGTTATCTGTTTCAATTGATTTTCTGGAATTTTGTTGTTCTTCTAATTATATTACATATTTTTAATCTTTTAATGTTTAATTTTTACTTCAATTATTTTCTTAAAATTTAATTATTTTTTTAATTGAATTGTTTTTTTAAAATTGTTATCGATTTTTTATTTCAATTGTTATTCGTAATTTTATTGTATTTTACATTTACATAATTGCTTCTTTTAAGAGAACGTTATTCTCTATTTCAATTGTTTTCTCTTTACATTTTAAATTTTTTACTTCAACTGATAAATTGTTTTCTACTTCAATTGTTTTATTTTTACGTCATTTACATATTTTCTTAAAATTTAATTATTTCTAATTGAATTGTCTTTTTATTGAATTTTTACTTCAATTGTTTCTTCGTAATTTTATCGTATTTTTAATTTAATTGATTGTTAAAGAAAACATTTATTTTAATTGTTTTTCTACTTCAGCTGTCTTTCTAAATAATGTTATTACATACTTTATTTGTTTTTTAAATTTTATTGTTTTTTTTGCTGCATTGTTTTTTTTTTATAAATTTTTATTGACTTTTATTTCAGCTGTTTTTGTTTTTAATTTTGAGTTTTTGCTCAATTTTTTTTTAAATTCTAGTTTCTGTTTCAATTGCTTTTCTGAAATTAACTTTTAATTTTATTATTTTTCACTTCATCTATTAATTGTCTTTTTTATGTTTAATTTTAATTTAATTTGTTTTCTGTTCAGTAGTTTTTTTAAATTAATTTTAGTATTTTTTTCTTCAATTGTTTTATCTAATACATATTAGTGTTTTTTTATTTTAAACGATTTTTTTGAAAATTGAATCCACTTTTTTAATTTTATTATTTTTCACTTCATCTATTAATTTTTTAATTAATTTATTTAATTTTTTTATATTGACTTTTAATTTAATTTGTTTTCTGTTTCAGTTGCTTTTTCATTAAATTTTAGTATTTTTCCTTCAATTTTTTTTATCTAATATTAATGTTTTTTTAATTTTAAATGATTCTTTAAAAAATTTTGTTTTTTAACTTCGTTCAATTATTGTTCTTTGTTTTAAATTTTATTGTCGTCTACTTCGACTAAAATTTCGTTACCCTTTTTTTTACTTGAATCGTTTTAAAAATTTTACTGTTTTAAATTCTAATTCTAATTTTATTTTTTAAATGTTATTAATCTTCAATTTTTTTTGTTATTATCAAGAAACAATCGTACATACGTAAGTAGTAAATACTTATAGTGCAGAATTCATTCCTTTTTTGAGCTTTTGTTTTAAATTAAATTAAATACTTTTAGAAATTATCAGATTAAAAAAGATCGCCATTTACTAGACAACTGAACTTCATTTACTTGTTTCATTTCATACAAATTTGAAAGTTGGCATTTTACAGCTGGCGCCCCCTATTATTGGAGTTGTGATCTTACCCGAGTTACCGTTAGTTCGCGCGGTGCCCAATAGATGCCGAACATCGCGTCGTTTCATTTTCCACGAAAATTAAGAAAAATACCTCACGGTCCTAATGCCACCCCCACACCCCTAATTACAACAAATTTTCGCATTTTTCTCCTCTGTTTGATGTTAGTTAATTGTCTTTTGTTTATTAACCATTTAACTCAATGCAAAAAATTTGATCATCATAAAACCCGGCAGTTATGAACCCCTTCTCTTGCTCGCCTCATCGGCGTTATTTCACCGGAATATTCTTGCGAAGGTGGAAGGAGACGAGGGGTCAATAAACCGTGTGAATTTGTTCGACGTTTGCGGATACCACAATTCGCACTCGTTAGCGTCGACAATAAATAATAATTAGAAGTTTTAAAACACGCCGCCGCGCCGCGCCGTTTTCACAGGTCGACGAACACACGCGCAGATTCGGCGCTAAATAATTAAATTAAATTAAAAAGCCGCGCGCAACCGGAAGTCGTTAACGGCAATCAATCAGTATCGATTCAGGGTGTGCGCCTCGTAAATCAATCAAATTGAAACCTACCTTCGACTTTCCGAAGGGAACCAGGGTCAAGTTAACGCGCTTGGCAAGCGCGTCCTTTTCCAGGGCCGGGTGCAGTTGCTTCGTGACGAAAGCGATCGAATCCGGGCACATCGATTCATAGTAGACTGTCACATCGATCTATAACATTAAAAAAGAAAAAAAAAACGATTATTTACTTGATGTATGAATGCTCCTATGTATTACAGATTCAAAGCAAAACCATCGTGTAAGCCAGGCGCAGTCGCAATCTGCACTCTTTGCTTTATTTTATTAGGAGTACAACTTGACGTGAGCAAGTAGATTACGTCGTTTTTTTTTGCCGGGCCTACACATTTTATTACACAGACGAGGATCATAAACCTAAATACGTGCAATACATAAATTACCCTCGACGACAAAAAAAAAATAATAATAATCCGCGTTATCACGATCGCTCGCCTGGCCTAAACGATTATGGCTTTGGCCTTTGTTCTTATTTATTGTTTTGCTTGTGCAAGTCCGACCCTGACCGTTTATAACATTACACGTGGATCTCGTGTTTTCCCTCCGTCGCTGTGAGAGAGCTTTTCCGAGGAAAGGAAAAACAGGGACGGCCCGGCCCCATTATTTTTGGGGCGCACGTTATGTGTTTGAGGAACGGAGGGGGGGACAGGGGGGCACATGCTACTTGTTCAATTTATTAACACTTCGCCGGGGCCACTGTCCGCTTTCCAATTAACACGACGAAATCGTTTGTTGGTTTTCACGAGCGTATCAGGAGAATAGCAAAACAATTGCTTGCAGTCGCCCTTCTCTATTTTTAATGAAATCAGGGCTGCCTAAGTGTTTTCGGAATTCGATTGTTTTTTTAACGACTTCGTCTACAAAAATGAATTCGAAGCGCCCTGTATACGAGACGACGTTTTCGAGTTTCACATTTGAATTTCAGGAAACAAAAGTAATTTTTGTTTAAAATCATTCGGAGAGCAACGACAAGAGAGCGTGGGGGGAGGGGGGGGGGGGGCAGGGGTGTTGAGGCCCACTCGGGCATTCGTAGTTATCTGAGTACAGACTTCAATTGTTTCTTTGTTAAGATCACAACAGGATCGTAAAATGTTTTAAAAATTTAATTGTTTTTTTTTCTTCATTTCATTTCATTATTTTATTCTTTTTTGAAACATCAGTAAGTGCTAACGAAATGTTAGTTATCAGAAATGTTAACGAAATTCTTGCTCTGAAAGTGAGAAGAATTTGACAACGGCCCTGCCGGAATAGTATTCACACCACCGAACGAGTTTTGGGGTATTTTCAGCCCCATCCCAAGCTTGGGATTCCCACAAATCTCAGGTAAAATATCGAGCAAATTGTCTGACGCTATTTTGGGACGCAAACGGTTTTCCTTCCTTTCTATTCAAATTTTGCTGCTGCGTTGAGACTTGGCAACTGTTTTACGAAGTTTCCTGCTTGCCGCGCAACATAATCGCAATCGTGAAGTGTCAAACTCGAAGTCGTCTGTTATTCACGTGTCAAACCTTTATATGATGTCAAACTCGTTTATCTGTCACATGAAAAGAAGAAATTCGTTTAAGTCTTAAAATTTAAATGCGTTCTTTTGTGAAAAGCTCGGCAATTGTTTGATGCCATTTTCGGCTGTCACAACTGTCGTTTCAGCGAAGTGTCAGAATCTATGTCGTCTGTCATTTACTCGTCAAAATTAAATATTTTAAGTAATCATGTAAGTGTATTGTTTTAACTGTTGCGAATGGCGTTTAGAACAATGGAGTCCCTGCGTTGTTTTACCTGTCAAAACGTCACAAGAAATTTTATTTACGTCTTGAATTTAATGGCTTTCCGCCAGTGAAATGTCAAAATTTCGATGTGTCAACTCCGTAAACTGTCAAACTTGGGATGAATTATAACTGCATCGGTTTCTGCGAGTTCCAGTTAATATGTAATTGCTTAGAACGAATGGCGTTCTGCAGAAGAAAAGGATGCCAAGTGTCAATTTCCGCCAGTTAAATGTGTTAACTGTCAAACCTGGAATGAATTATAATTACATCAGTTCTTGCAAGTTCAGGTAATAGTTGCTTAGAACAAATGGCATTCTGAAAAAAAATTGATGCTAATGTCAGTTTCCGCCAGTTAAATGTCAATTGCTTAAACTGTCAAACTCGGAATAAATTATAATTGCATCAGTTTTAGCGAATTCCAGTTAATACTTAGAACGAACGGCATTCTAGACAAAAAAAAAACTTGATGCCAAGTGTCAGTTTCCACCGGTTACATGTCAAAATTTTGATGTGTCAACTGCTTAAACTGTCAAACTTGGCATGAATTATAATTACATCCGTTTTTGCGAGTTCCAGTTAATAATTGCTTAATACGAACGGCGTTCTGGACAAAAAAAACTTCGATGCCAGGTGTCAGTTTCCATCAGTTAAATGTCAAAATTTTTATGTGTCAACTGTCAAACTAGGAATGAATTTATTATAGTTGCATCAGTTTTTTTTTGCGAGTTCCAGTTAATAATTGCTTAGAACGAACGGCGTTCTGGTTAAAAAAAAAAAAAGGATGCCAAGTGTCATTTTCCGCCAGTTAAATGTCAAATACAAACAAATCAAATTTTGCTGTTGCGTCGGAACGTTGAGACTTGGCAACTGTTTTACGATGTTTCCGCGCAACATAATCGCGCTTGTGAAGTGTCAAACTTGAGGTTCGTCTTTCATTCACGTGTCAAACTTTTTTATTATGTCAAACTCGTTTATCTGTCGCATTAAAAAAAGAAATTCGTTTACATCTTAAATTTAATTGCGTTTCTTGGTGAAAGTCTTCCAAAAATCCGGCAATTGTCTGTCACAACTGTCAAAATCCATGTCATCTGTCATTTACTTGTCAAAATAAAAATTTTTAAGCAATTAAGTAGGTAAGTCTATTGTTTCAACTGTTGCGAACTGAATGGCGTTTGGAACAAGTGGAGTTCGTGCGTTGCCTTTACCTGTCAAAACGTCACAAGAAATTTTATTTACGTCTTGAATTTAATTACTTTTGTTTCGAAGGATTTTTAAAATTTGGCAACTTTAATGTCGCCTTCCGTCACAACCGTTGCTCCAACTGTTCGTCTACAAAAATGAACTCGAAGCGCCCTGTATACGAGACGACGTTTTCGAATTTCACATTTGAATTTCAGGAAACAAAAGTAATTCTTGTTTAAAATCATTCGGAAAGCAACGACAAGAGAGTGTGCGGGGAGGGGGGGGGGGGCGCAGGAGTGTTGAGGCCCACTCGGGCATTCGCCCTGTATATATCGAAATTATCAGTCACCCCATATATAACGAAATCTAAAAGAAAAGTATGACAATTCACGACATTGGTGGTTTTAAATGAAAATTACGTAAATGTACGTTAATTACTTTAGATCGAAATAAAATTAAAATTCACAGAGCAAGTGTAACACGTAAACACCAGCAAGGATATCCTATTTGGTGTACAAAGGTGATGTACAAGTTATAAGCATCTGTCAGTTTGACAGTAGGAGGCGGTTATTAATTTTCTTTATGCAAATTATGACATGTTCTTAAGGAACCATGACTTGAAATTACAATTACAAAATTTTCAAGCTTTTAACTACCCATTACGCAGCGTAATTGATGATTAACCGAAGTAAAGAATGAAAAGAAAGTGTACGATACGGCTCGACGTTAAGTCCGGTCGTCACATTTACATCGAAGTCTCAAGAGAGGGCTTTGATCCTATATGCATGTCCGAACTTTCGCGGTGTTTGATAGTAGTAGAACTAGATGACTCTTGTACGGCTTTTCTGTTTACTGCCTATCACCTGCTACAATTTGCCTCGCATAACGTGCATTTGCCTCGTATAACGTGAAACTGCTCCGTATGACGTAAAACTGCCACGTACAACGTGAAACTGCCCCGTACAACGTGCCAAAGAAAGAAACGTGACTATAAGTTTGACAAATTCAAAGTTGAATCGGAAGACTTACCCCTTGTTTAAAGATAAGGGCCTATTGAAACCTGTGATACATCCGTTTGATTGTGTGATTGAAGTTGAAGTTCGTGACGTGAGTTTTATCTGCTACTTAAGCATTGGCGATATTCCAATCTACTTTCTTGAGTGTATAAAATCCCTATTGACTGCTAGGTGGTCGAATTCGACACGAGTCCCATAATTAGCTTCTACAGTAAACGAAAATGATCTACACTCAGGAATGTCACGAACACCAAGATGGTGATTTGAATATTAATTTTTATTTTCGAATCAACAAACAAACAAACGCCAACAAGTTTCCTTTTGTTCCAAAACCGAAATTAACCGATCTACACGCACGAGAAACGAAACAAAAAGGTAGCCCTCAGAGTTTGAATTCAGAATAGAGCGATCAGTGAAGCCAGAGTTTGTTATCAAATAGACCATTAAATGGAGACAAAATTTTAACATTTCCTAAAATAAAATCGTCAAAGCGAAAACGAACCGTAACAAAAGTGTGCGATGAATTTTGAAGCGCCCAATGTCTTCGAATTTCGCATGAGTTTCAGAAAACAAAAGCGTTTAAAGAAGAAACGCAAAGAACAAAAGACTTTAAAAAAGAAAAAAATTATTTCTATTTATAATTCAGCAAGCAATGGCAAGGGAGGGGGGGGGGCGTTCAATTTTTTTATTATTATTATAGACAGCATTGCTATCTTTTAAAAATTTGTTTTTTTTAAAATAAATTTCATTCTTTTATTGTTTTTTTTTTAATTGTTATCGATTTTTTATTTCAATTGTTCTTCGTAACTTTACTGTA
Source organism: Dorcus parallelipipedus (assembly GCA_958336345.1). Lineage (NCBI taxonomy): Eukaryota > Metazoa > Arthropoda > Insecta > Coleoptera > Lucanidae > Dorcus > Dorcus parallelipipedus. Next base: position 43,974,241 of record OY284480.1, on the reverse strand, counting down.
TCTTTCGTTTCTTTTTAAAGAAAACATTATTCTTCATTTCAATAGTTTTCTTTTTAAATTTTATTATTTTTTACTCCAAATTGTTTCCTACTTCAATTGTTTTTTTTTTAAATTTTATTATTTTTACATCAGTTACAAATTTTTCTAATATTTAATTATTTTTTACATGAATCGTTTTTTACGTAATTTTATCGTATTTTAATTTAATTGCTTTTTTTTATTTCAATTGTTTACTACTTCTATTGTCTTTTCAAATGTAATTTTATTTTGCTTTTTCTTCAAATTTTATTGGTTTATTACTTCAGTTGTTTTTTAAGTTTTAATTGTTTTTGTTTTTATTTTTAGTTCTTTTTTTAAAATTGAATTGATTTATTATATTTTGCTTCAATATTATTAAATTGTTTACCGCTTCAATTGTCTTTTTTAAAATATTATTTTCATTGTTTTTTTTTTATTTTATTGGTTTTTGACTTCAACTGTTTTCTTAGTTTCAGTCGCTCGTTTTTAATTTTATTATTTTATGTTTTAATTATTTTATCTAATTTTAAAGTTTCTTCATTTTAGTTGCTTCTTTCAAGTATCATCTTTAAAAAAAGAAAAATTTATTTCAATTTATAATTCAGCAAGCAACGGCTGGAAGGAGGGGGGGGTCAATCGTTATTTTTTTTAAATTCAGTTTTTTCTTAAATAATATTTCATTATCTATTTTTTTCTTTAGAACATCAGAAAATGTGAGATGAATTTGAGGCACCCTGTATACAACGTTTTCGAATATCTTATGCATTTTTTAAAAAACAAAAGAGAATCGTCTTTAAAAATGAAAAATTTAGTTCTATCTATAATTCAGCAAGCAATGGCAAGAGGGGGGGGGGTCAATCTTTTTATTATTATTATTATACAGCATTGCTATTTTTTAAAAATTTAATTGTTTTTTTTTTTAAATAAATTTCATTCTTTTATTGTTTTTTTAAAATTGTTATCGATTTTTTATTTCAATTGTTCCTCGTAACTTTACTGTATCTTTCGTTTCTTTTTAAAGAAAACATTATTCTTCATTTCAATAATTTTCTTTTTAAATTTTATTATTTTTTACTCCAAATTGTTTCCTACTTCAATTGTTTTTTTAAAAATTTTATTATTTTTACATCAGTTATAAATTGTCTTAAAATTTAATTATTTTTTACATGAATTGTTTTTTTCGTAATTTTATCGTATTTTTAATTTAATTGCTTTTTTATTTCAATTGTTTACTACTTCTATTGTCTTTTCAAATGTAATTTTATTTTGCTTTTTTTTCAAATTTTATTGGTTTATTACTTCAGTTGTTTTTGTTTCTAATTTTAGTTCTTTTTTAAAAATTGTATTGATTTATTATCTTTTACTTCAATATTATTAAATTGTTTACCGCTTCAATTGTCTTTTCTAAAATATTATTTTCATTGACTTTTTTTTTATTTTATTGGTTTTTGACTTCAACTGTTTTCTTAGTTCTACTGTTTTCTGTTTCAGTCGCTCGTTTTTAATTTTATTATTTTATGTTTTAATTATTTTATCTAATTTTACAGTTTCTTCATTTTAGTTGCTTCTTTCAAATATCATCTTTAAAAAAAGAAAAATTTATTTCAATTTATAATTCAGCAAGCAACGGCTGGAAGGGGGGGGGGGTTCAATCGTTAATTTTTTTTTAATTCAGTTTTTTCTTAAATAATATTTCATTACCTATTTTTATCTTTAGAACATCAGAAAATGTGAGATGAATTTGAGGCACCCTGTATACAACGTTTTCGAATATCTTATGCATTTTTTAAAAAACAAAAGAGAGGCGTCTTTAAAAATGAAAAATTTATAATTCAGCAAGCAACGGCTGGAAGGAAGGGGGGGGGGGGGGGGGGGGTGTTTCAATCGTTAATTTTTTTTTAATTCAGTTTTTTCTTAAATAATATTTCATTACCTATTTTTATCTTTTGAACATCAGAAAATGTGAGATGAATTTGAGGCACCTTGTATACAACGTTTTCGAATATCTTATGCATTTTTTTAAAAACAAAAGAGAATCGTCTTTAAAAATGAAAAATTTAGTTCTATTTATAATTCAGTATGCAATGGCAAGAGGTGGGGGGGGTCCAATTGTTTCTTTTTAAAATCAATACATTGTTAAATTTTTTAAAAATCCAATTTTTTTTTTAAAATATTTCATTATTTTATTTTTTTTAATGTCAAAAAGTGTGAGACGCAAAATTTCTTATATGCGCTTCAGAAAACAAAAGAGCGTTGACTTTACAAAAAAAACAAAGGACGGCCGACTTATAAAATGCAATTCAAAAAAGTACTTATCCAACGAGTGAGCAGGGAGATGTTTCCAGAATTGATTTTAAATTTCATACAATATACAGGCTGTTCCATTTTGTAAAACGAAGTTTCTGTCACTATCAAGACATAGCATGCTTTGGCTGTAAAAAAAAACAGCCTATGTTCTGTCCAATCAAAACAAAACAAAAAAAAAGCATCTTCATGTTTTATTGGTTGCTGACCGATTAACCGTTCTATACAGACACCCGATATAGCGAAGTAGGCGTGGCAGTAAAAAAATACAGCCTATGTTCTGTCCAATCAAAACAAAAAAAAAGAAAAGAAGCGTCTTCCCGTTTTATTGATTACTGACCGACTCTAACCGTTCCATACAAACACCCGGTATAGCGAAGTAGGCGTGGTTTAGCGAACAAACGAGCACTGACGTTTTACGTCGTTTATTTTACAAAACGGTCTCCGCCCTTTTTCGAATTTCAACGAAACAACCGGTATGCACGTCCGATGCGATCGCATTTTGTTTATTCATTAATATACCTATCAAATAGGCAGGTTATTAACAAAATCTAATAAATGATAATCTGCAGGCTTCACTTTTTTTTTTTAACGAGATAACCTCTATTAATAAATTCATATCTGTTTGCATGGAGTGCACGGAATTTGCATAATTATGTATTTGTCACACGAACGAGGGTGCGTCCTTTTTTCTTGGGGGTGGGGGGGTGCGTGCGTGTGATGTTGCGTTTGATCCGGCGACGCCTTATCACGGTCGGCGCCACAGTAGTGCGTGATGGGTGAGAGGAGGAGGAAGGGGCGCGCGCCGCGTCGCGTCGTCGCTGCGTGAAATTAAGGGCGTCGTGCCTACCCCACCTCGATCCACCGTAAAATTCTGGGTTAATAGGGGAGCAAGCAATTTACACAGAAAGGGCTATACTGCGGACGGACATAAGCAAAATTAATTATAATTATTTTTATAGACAACAGAGGTCGCTTAATGTTGCTCGTTTTTGAATGGGTTTTAAACACTGCCAATATAACAAGTTAAAAAAAAACGTACTGGTTCTGGGCGTTTTCAAAAATTGGAACGGTATAAACCGGTTGGTCTATGTATTTTCTCACTCTTACATGCAATAAACGCATTCATTCTATCTCACTTTTCTATATACCTCGATCCATGTACCTCTCCAATTTTCGAAAACGTCTACTCACGTATTTTTAATAATTGAACTTTAGTACTGAATGGACGACTGACTTTGGCAAACATAAATGTCAAATCAGGTCGGCCAACTTGAAATCTGAAATAACCAATAAAGTTAAATGTCAATTTAATCTAGGGTCCCTAGGCACGCCGCGCAAGTTAGTTTTATAAAAATAGAACTTATCGTCCACACAATTACTATACTAGGCGTTTCCTTCCGTTTTGAGTTGAGCAATCAAATGCATAATTTGAATATGTGGGAATTCATCTTCTTACGTAATAAAAAAAATTCGTCTCACTCCGTACATTTCTTTAATGGCCGCCCGTCTCTCTCTGTATTTACGGTGCGTTCTCATTCGAGCGTAGTGCCTTAATTGCACTTACGTAACGCGCCTGATGGAAGCACAAACTACTACTGCCATACTTTTATGAAAGTACCTGGCAAACGATTTGTATTCAACGACGGCTTTGTCCTCGAAACGAACGGCTTTTAAACGCATTCCTCTCTGTTGCAATCACCTGCCTAATTATACATATATAATAGGTAGATAAAACCCAACTCGTTCGTTTTCGTACGCGTTTTGAAAATCGCTTGTCGTTTTGAGTCCCCTATAGATTTCTTTTGTTGATTCAATTCAACCAGAATTTCCATTTCTTTAATTCGTCCAATAGACGAATGAACTCTAATTTACCGCACATTCAGAATCACCCTATACATTAAACACAACGGCATCGAGGGCCAGTTTACTGCAAATTTAATTGACGATCAAATTTTTAATGGCGTTGTTAATTTGACAGTTCGCAATGTAATTCTTATGGCCACTTAATCGTGATTAGTTTAATTCGAAATTAAATATTTGATTTGCCTTCTGTAAACCCACCCTTAGTTTATCACGTAACTGACTTAACACAAAAACAAATCGTGTTAGTAATCCGATTAACGATTATCATTTTCCGTTTTATCGACATTTTGTGAGTTAGTAATCCGATTAACGATTATCGTTTTCTGTTTTATCGACATTTTGTGTGTTAACATTTGAAGATAAAAAAACAGCGATATTTAATCTGCTGTTGCAAGACAGAATCTCTATTCAAATAAGCAAGCAATGGCAAGAAGGGGGGGGGGATCAACTATAAATCTTTTTTAATTCGGTTTTTTTTAAATAATTTATTAACACTTCGCCGGGGCCACTGTCCGTTTTCAATTAACACGACGAAATCGTTTGTTGGTTTTCACGAGCGTATCAGGAGAATAGCAAAACAATTGCTTGCAGTCGCCCTTCTATTTTTACTAAAATCAGGGTTGCGCAAGTGTTTTAGGAATTCAATTATTGTTTTTTAATGACTTACGTATTTTCACTTTCGTCTAGAAAATGAACGATGAGTTTAGAGCGCCCTGTATACGACGAGGTTTTCGAATTTTACATGCGTTTTAGAAAACAAAAGTACAAATATCTTTGTTTATAATTATTCAGCAAGCAATGACAAGAGGGGGGTAGGTCAGGGGTGTCGAGGCCCATTCAGGCGTTCGTAGTTACCTGGGTAGAGACTTCTATTGTTTCTTTTCAAGATCACAACAGGGTCGTTAAATAATGTTTTAAAAATTCAGTTGTTTTTTGGCAACATTTTATTATTTTATAATTTTTTAAAACATCAGAAAGTGTGCGATAAATCTGAAGCACCCTGTGTAATACACCGTTTTCGAATTTCACAAAGAAAAATTTATTTCTATTTATAATTCAGTAAGCAGTTGCAAGAGTGAGGGGGGGGGTGCCAATTATTTTTTTAAGATCACTGCAGTATTGCTAAATTTTCTCAAAAAATTTAATTTAACTTAATTTAATAATTTCATTATTTTATTCTTTGAAATACATAACAGAAAGTGTGCGATGAATTTGAAACAACCTGTATAATACAGCGTTTTCGAATTTCGTATGCGTTTCAGAAAAGAGTTTAAGGAAGAAAAAAAAAGAACAAAAAGACTTTAAACGAGAAAAATTTATTTCTATTTATAATTCAGCAAACGATGGCAAGAGAGGGGGGGGGGGGTAAAATTCAAGTTTCTTTTTAAAATTACTAATTATGCAATTATGACAATTATGACAATTATCAATTGTCAAAGTTTTAATGAAATTTCTATTTGACGTATTCTATATACAGACTACAAAAATGATGTAATTTCAATTATTCGCGTTATCAAACAAAATCTTTTATTTTAACTGTCAAACTTATTGACGCCTGATTTCTTTTGATAATCTTTTGACAACTGTCTAAGTTCCAATAAAGTTTTCTGATAACCTATCAGTGACGACAATCTAATCCATCGCATTGAAAAAATGACATTTTAATTGTCAAAATGACAATTGATTTTACTTTTGACAATTATGATTACGATTATAATTGTGAAAGTTTTAATAAAGTTTTACAATAAATGACCGATGACGTCACTAAAGCGAATGATCACTGATTAAGAAAACCTTCATTGACAACAGATTTTTCTTGCAACTGACAGATGTCAAATTTTGATTTATTTTTGTAGTACATTGATGATGACGTCATTATCGATATTTTCTTTCGTTTTAATGACAATTTCTAGTAGACTGTTGATCTCTTACCACGATCAATCAAATTAATTAGAAGAACCTTTTATTTTTGTTGATAAACTGACAGCTTATTTTTGACAATTATGATAACTGTCACAGTTTTCTTTTTAATTAGTTGTCAAACTGACAGTTCTATATAGATTATTGATTATTTATTTCATTCTAATTAATCGCGATTAATAAAAAAACTTATATTTTAATTGTCAAACTGACTAATAATGTTTTCTTAACAATTATGACGCCTGTCAAAGTTGTAATTAATTTTTTCCATTAGGCTGCTGATGACGTCTCCTTGTGGTTAATAATTACATCATTAAAAAAGAAAATTTATATTTTAATCGTCGCACTGATTGACAGCTACTTTTGACAGTTACGAAAACTGTCAAAGTTTTTTGTACATCATTAATGACGTAGTCCTAATTGGTCACATTATTGAAAAGAAAACTTTGTCAAACTCTGTGACAGTTGATTTTCTTGGCAATTATCACAGCTGTCAAAGTTTTGATAAAGAATTCTATATACATAGACTATTGATGACGTCATTCTAATTAATCGCGTTAATAAAAACATCTTATATTTTCATTGTCAAACTGACTGACGCCTCTTTCTTTTGACAATCATAACAACTGTCAGAGTTCCAATAAAGTAACTGTTTTCGTCACATTATTAAAACATAGTATGCTCTGGTTGTAAAAAAAATACAGCCTATAATATTCTGTCTAATTTACCGCTTATTCAGAATCACCCTATAGATGGGATGGCATCGAAAAAATGTGTTGTTAATACAATTAACGATTATCATTTTCTGCTTTATCGACGTTTTGTGTCTTAACATTTGAGGTTAAAAAAAAAACAGCGACATCTAACCTGCTGTTGCAAGACAAAATCTCCATTCAAATTGTGTAGAATCGTTTGAACCAAACGACATTTTACTTTCGAAATGGAGAAAAAAATGCGTAAAACATAACCTTAAATCCGTTAAAAATGTCAAATTCTGCTCGAAAACAATATAAGCGGTGCTGCCAACACAATTTTGCTTTTAAAGACAGTTTCGTGGTAGACTGTAATTCTAAGTATTAAATGCACGTATTAGATTGTATTTAAATAAAGTGATTGTAGAGGGAGACAACGAGAATCGCAAACAAATTTCGAATATTAGTTAAATTTAAAGTTCGTGAAGAAATGGGGGCGAACGTCGAGTTCCGCTGGTAAAAGTTATGTACAAACAATGCGTGACGATAATAACAGAACGCAGCTGTTTCACGAAAACAAAAAAAAAATGCACATCGGTGAATGACGATCGTTTTCTTACCCTACGTCCACTTGAATTTATAATTGAATGTAATATTTTGCGGTTTTCGAAAATATAATATAAGAAAATCCGTCCATTTGTTTTTCTTCTCACGAATTTTCTATTGTTAAAAAAAGTGTTCCGGTTGTAAACGCTTGTTTTTTTTTTGTACACATTATAAATATTATTGATATTTAACCAATCATTCTTTAAAAACCGTGCATGTCAAATTTGAAGCACCCCGTATAAAAAGTTAAGATAAAAATAAAACGTTCAAGTTTTTTTCTTTTTAATTTTCAATTTAATTTTTAAAAAATTGGAAACGTCAAAAAATTTTGTGTCAAAACAAAACACAATAGTAACTTGTTTATTTTCATTTTGTTTATTTATTTACAAAAAAAGACAAACTGTCAAAAAATGTGACAAATGGAAAAATAAAATAAAAAATAAAAACGCGAAGTCAAAAATTAATGGAAAACGTTGCTATCAAGAAAAGAAATAAAAATAATAAAAAACAACGAAAATTAACAAAACAAAAAAGGACGACATGAACCCAAAAACTAATAGGAGAAAAACAAAAGATGATCGGCCCTTCAACTTCTTTAATAACGAGAAAATACAATAACAAAACAAAAAGGAAAATATAAAAAGAAAAACGTTGGTAAAAGCAAAAAAGAAAACTATGTACTTTTAACAAAGTTAGTAACATTAACAAAATAAGAATGACACAATGGTAAAATTAAAGGAAAACAAAAGACAGTCGACCGCCAGACTATGAACAGATCCTAAAACAAACTGATAATTAATGAAAATAGACAGAAAATGTAAAATAAATAAATGGGAAAAAATCAAAATAAAGGAATAAGCGATGAAAACAAAAAATGAAAATTATAAGCGACAGAAATTACAAAAGTAAAAAGAGAACCAACAAACGAAAAAGTTGAAGGAAGAAAAACGACAAACTTAAAAAAGACTGAAACATGAAAAGTGTAAAAATAAATGCAGACTCAAAAGTCAAAAGCAAAACGTCAGAAACAAAATGAAAAAAAAAAAACAACAAGAATTAGCAAAACGGAAGGTATGACGCAAAACATAAAAATTACTTTAAAAACAAATAATAAAAGACTTCCTGAAGAAACGAAAAGTCAAAATAACAAGTGAAACGTAAAACAAAAGAGTTATTAAAAATTATTTCATATTAAAAAAACGGTAAAACACCGAAAAAACCAAGAATTATACAAACGTGAAAAATAAAGAAAAAACAAAAGACAATAGACTGCTAGACTTATGAACAAGTTCCAAGACAACCTGATAATTAACATAAATAAACAAGATATGATAAAATAAAGGGAGAAGAAAACGTTGATAACAAAAATAAACATCACGATTTTAATTCCAATAAAGGCACACAGATGGAGACACTCAATCCAAACTTCACCTTGTAATCAATTAATTAATTAAACTTTTTCTGTTAATTTTCCTTTCTTTTTGTTAATAAATATCATCAGAGGAATGAAAGTTTCATTTTAAATCATATTTTCAGAAAACTTGAATTTGGCGCTTACGATTTTAGTTCGAGTAAATGTACACAGTTGCCGCCACTGAAACCAATTCTTTTTAAAAATACATGGTTTACAATTAATATTTTTCTCTTTCTAGAGAAATAGAAATTTCCATTTTCCATTTTCTCTAAAAATTTTCAGAGAAGTAGATGTTCCTCTTCAAATAATATTTTCAAGTTTGAATTTGGCGCTTACGATTTTAATTCCAGTAAAGGCACACAGATGGAGCCACTGGAAACTTCACTTTGTAATTAATGAATTTTACTTTTCCTATCTGTTCTTTTTCCTTCCCCCTTTTTTTTTTAAATAAACATCATCAGAGGATTGAAAGTTTCGTTTTAAATCATATTTTCAGAAAATTTCAATTGTTTACGAATTTAGTTCGAGTAAAAGTTCAGATGGCGCCACTAAATCCATTTTTTTTAAATTAATTAAAATCTTAAATTTACCTTAAACCATTTTTTCTTTACGTAACTAAAAACAAATACCTTCATATCTACCAATGACCAATATCTAAATAACGGACTATAGATAGGTGTTGAGGTTTTGTGGTTTTTAAAACTGATATCGCGATAACCGCGTGTATCACGGTTTTCGGAAAACAGCTACTTTTAGTTTTTCGTAAACCTTGTTTTTATTTTTATTACAGAAGAAACCACATTTAATTTACCAAATTAGTGTTTTTGAAGGAGAATTTAGTTCTTTAATTGTAACGAATGTCAACTTACGTCTTTTGTCTTTAATTTAGCTTGTTTTAATAAATCAGTAGTCTAGGTATACAGGGTGATTGAAATTCGAGGGCCAGCATGGGGATCTCGCTTATTATAAGAGAATCGATTAAATGGAGGCAAAGTTGCCAAATTTTATGCTGATTAATAATCTGTTAGGAAATTTGAAATCTTTCGAACGGTTTCTTCACAACCGGAGAAAAACTAAAAATTGTGATTTTCGAAAATCGAACATAACCTCTTCATACAATGCGACAAAATAAAATTCAGATTAGAGTAGCCGTCGCATGAAAAATTAGTACGTCTGTGACTACTGCTGAATTTTCTAATCTTGCAGGAAATGTCATTTTGAGGTTAGGCTTGCAGATCCAATCACGCAAGACATGCTTAAAAACCCTAAAGATTACTAGATTTGATTTTTATTTGATCACTTGATATAACCATGTTAGATTTGGTTAATAAAATTTTTAGAAAATCAGAGATTTAAAAGTGAGCGTAATCCTTGTTAAATAACTAAAATTTGCTATTAACATGTTTTATCCACTATCACATTATAATTATTGGACTTTTATCCACACTTATGATTCATTTAAAGTGACCTATTATCCACTAAACAACGTACCATGCCAACCAGTAGGTATGACAAAGCCCGTCACGTTTCATTTTACGAATACGAATATTTTTTAACTAAATTTCACTCATTCTGATTCCATAAATGTGGTGATTGTGGATAAAACGTTGTATTGCATGCGTGTTTTATCTAAAACACTTATACAGTAAATAACAATTGTCCACGCATAATCCAAATTTAAAAAAAAATTGTGCAAAAGATTCCTAGAAATTGCTCGTTTTGCGATAAATCGACCACTCTGGCAACACTGTGTAGCCTTTGAACTACTCCAAGAAGTGCGCAAGCGTATCTGCGAACAAATGAATCGCGGCATTGCGGTGTTTTGTTGTTAGCGACATACCGAGGTATTTAAAAAATCCACGTGCAAAAAAAATGATTGTGCAATTGTCCAACCAGGCAAATGTCTATTCCTCCGCGGTCTGAACTTTTTAATATTTATTTTAAATTAAATTTTTATTTATTATTTAAATTTATTTTAATATTTATTTAAAATTCAAGTGGACAGAATCGTTACTAGGGGCTAATAGATGGCGCCACAGCGTCGTCTGTGTAACTATTCTTGTTCAGAACTTCGCTTAATCCAATCTGTTTGTGAAGCAATTGTTCTGAGTCCTTTTAAGTTATTTTGAAATTGTTTCAATGTACGGACATTTTTCTATTACATTTCTTGATATGTGTTTTTAGTTTTATCTTGTTTATGATATGAAACTGTTTTGCGAGCTAACAGATGCCGCCACCGTCTCACGTATTTGTGTTTAGAACTTGGCTTGTTTCTTGAAGCATCTTACCGTTTTACAGTCATTTTGAAATTGTTTCTCGACAATAAGACTGTCGGTGTCCTTTTTCGTAATCTAAATTTCCGTCAACGTATGGTAGATGTCACTGTCTCCGTCGCATTTTCTTGGTAAATCGACTAAATAATGATGAGAAATTTTACTGTTCCAATCAACTGTTTGCATTCAGTTTTTTTTTTTTTTTTCAAGAAGTCATTGTCGATTCTTGTAGTCGAATTAATTCCCTCAATGAACAGTAGATGTCGCCGTACTGCTAATTCTTTTTAATAGTTCGCCGAAATATCTTCACTGTTTAAACCCACATTTATTTCTTTTTTCTTCTTTTCGGAGTATAATTATTTCCGTCCACGTGCGGTAGATGTCGCTGGCTCTATTGCATTTTCTTGCCAAATCGACTAAATAATGAGGAAAAGCTCTTCTGTTTCAATCAACTGTTTACATTTAACATTTTTTTCGAGGAGTTTGTCACTGTAGCTTTTCGTAGTCGAATTAATTCCCTCAACGAACGATAGATGTCGCGGTAGCGCCGCATTTATTTTAATAAATAGTTCGGCGAAATAATGAAGAAAAGCTTCACTGTTTAAACCCACTTTTACATTTATTAATTTTTTCTTCAATAGGACTGTCAGTGTCTCTTTTCGTAATCGAAATAATTCCGTCAACATACGGTAGATGTCGCTGGCTCTGTCGCGTTTTTCTTAGTTTTTCGTTAGTTGGCCGAAATAATAGCGAAGAACTTCGCCGAAATAATGACGAATGAGTGTACTGTCTAAATCAAATGTGTTCCTGTCACTTATGGTAGTCGAATTAATTCCCTCAACGAACTGTAGATGTCGCGGTTCTGTTGCACTTTTTTTTATTTTGATAGTTCACCGTAATAATTTAAATCAACTTTTACATTTAGTTTCTTTTTTTTTGAATGATTGTCACTTTCCATAGTCGAATCAATTCCGTTAACGCACAGTAGATTGCGCTGGTTAAGCCGTTTTTCTTGATAGGTCGCATATGAGAAACTTTATTGTTTATTGCTTGCGTTCAATTTTTTTTTTCAATGGGACTGCCACTGTCGCTTCGTGTAAGTCGAATTAATTCCGTCAACTCGCGGCAGATGTCGCTGGTTCTGTCGCATTTTCTTGATATGTCCTCGAGAAACTTTATTCTCTAAACCAAGGGCTTAGGTTTAATTATTTTTTTTTACAAGTATGTCACTGGCACGTTTCGTAGTCGAATTAATTCTGTGCAATTGCAAAAATGTCCAACCAGGCAAATGTCTATTCCTCCGCGGTCTGAACTTTTTAATATTTATTTTACGACGCTGCAAGTAGGCATTATCAACTGTCATTTGTTTAGAATTTCGTCTCAGATTAAGAAACATTCGAAATTTCATCTCAGATTAAAAACAATTGCAATCGCAATCTTCCATATTTGGTAAAATAAATAATATCGATTGAAAACGGGCGTTCCCACGACTTCAGATATTCAAGACGGTGTTAACTATAGATGCACTTTTTATGCAAATGTTGCACAAACGAATTTCCTACAAAATATGAAAGAGAACATTCAAATCTATCGATAGCTGCGTTCGAAAATTACACGTCGGATGTATCTGGAGCGTATGATCTCATTTTTCTCACTTACGATTTTTAATCTATTTTGTATCTCGCTCATCCGTTTAAAAAAATCTAGTGTTTACATTATTTCCGTGACAACAGGTGATCTTTCACATCCTACATTTAAGTACGGTGTGAAAAGATCGCCTGTTATCATGGAAAGTAATGTCACTCACAAAATTTTTAAAACGAAAATCACGTGCGCCCTCTACTGGATAAAAAATCGTCCATGGTGCGTTCGTCGTTTCATGGATTTAACAAAAACAAAAATTCGATTCATTTTTAAATATGATTTAATTTGAAGAATCGAAAACTGATTTGATTATGGCAACACTGCCGATGCCGCTTTTAATTTAGATATAAAACAAAAGAATGAAGTCCAAATCTATTCTTCACTCGTTGGACAAAGGTATCCAACGAGTTAAGAATAACAGGAGAGAGTCACACACACTAACATTAACGTCTCGTCCTATCTGGTCACTAAATATGTCCGCGGTAAGTCGTTCGCTTTGAATTTTACACACAGTCGACTTTTAAACCCACGAGCTTCAAGTACACACTTACGAGAGAACGTATTTGTGGAGATGTGACATACAACAAATTGAATTTCAAAACGAATTTCAAAAATTGTTTAATTAAACATTTTATTAAAATATTTGACGTTCATTAGATTCGATTTAAAAAGAACAGATTTTTGCAAAATTGCAAATTGCCGTGGTGGAATATAAGAACGGCCCAAACAGGCCACTGTCTATTCCTCCACGGTCTCATTTTTTTAAATCGATTTTACGTCACTTCAAGTAAGTATCAATCTGTCAATCGCTTGATATTTTGCTCTGGATCGAAAACAACTGCGATCGCAATCATTCAAATTTGATGAAAAATAACTGACGTGACAGATTCAATTTAAAAAGAACAGATTTTTGCAAAATTGCAAATTGCCGTGGTGGAATATAAGAACGGCCCAAGCAGGCCACTGTCTATTCCTCCACGGTCTCATTTTTTTAAAATCGATTTCACGTCACTTCAAGTAAGTATCAATCTGTCAATCGCTTGATATTTTGCTCTGGATCGAAAACAACTGCGATCGCAATCATTCAAATTTGATGAAAAATAATTGACGTGACAGATTCGATATAAAAAGAACAGATTTTTGCAAAATTGCAAATTACCGTGGTGGAATATAAGAACGCCCCAAACAGGCCACTGTCTATTCCTCAACGGTCTAATTTTTTTAAATCGATTTTACGTCACTTCAAGTACGTATCAATCTGTCAATCGTTGACATTTTGCTCCGGATCGAAAACAATTGCAATCGCAGTTATTCCTGTGTTCAACAAATTGAGATAAATGTTTAACCCCCCCTCCTCAGTCTAATTTTTTTAAAATTAATTTCTGACGCTAACTAAGGTACATATTCATCTGTCAATCGTTTGACATTTTGCTCCGGATCGAAAACAATTGCAATCGCAGTGATTCGTATATCTAGTGAAATAGATTAATCGATTAAAAAAAAATGAATTTTGCAAATTGACGTGGTGGAGTATAAGCCGCCCTCGACCGGATGAATGTCCATTCCCCCACGGTTTGAATTTCTATTTTAATATTCCATTCGACAGGTCCTAGAATTGGGAATGTAATTCGAAGTTAGCGAAACAATGCGAGACAAATAATAATCGTTTACTTTCTATATTTATAAACGAGTGACGTCAGTGCCCGGTATAAATTTGTTTTGCACGGTGCGCCTGTCGATTACATCCAATTACTTACGCCTATTATTATCATTCGTGCGAAATACGTATAAACAAAACTGATCGCAAAAGTTATTTTTTAATCTTGGAATTACGAAATCAAAAAAGAAACAACAGAACGTTTTAATTAGGTGTCTCAATTTTCGCATAAAACAAACAGAGATATGCGGTGTTGTTTACGATGCATTCAAGGTCAATTGAACCCGAACGAAACTTCCCACAGACGCCGACAACCTGTGTGCAATTTTCTATAAATAATCAGGTATCACCGCGGCGACTATTGATTTTGTTAAATGTAGGTTTGTGGGACGCATCTCTCGACTGACGCCGCCGCCTTTTAAATGTGGAGCACGCCGCCACTGTCTCGGCATCACCGTTGTTGCATTGCATTCTCCGGTAAAGCCGATTGCACGCAACAGGCAAAAAAAAAACAACACAAAAAATCTCACCAAGTGATCCGTGTGGTCGTCGTGCGTCAGGCCCGCCGAAAACGCGCACAACAAAACAAAAGAAAACAAGACGCCGTCCATCGTTTTTTTTTTTTTAGTCTTCTTTTAACCGACGAGGAAAAGGTGTGGTAAAGTCACAATCGCCGACCTAACGGTACAACGGTTTCGAAACAAGTGAGCGTTGCCGCGACACCGGCGCGGCGTGGCGTTCGCGGAGCACTCCTACGCGTTGCGATGTTGCCATTGTCATAGAGGAGGGGAGACTCTTTGAAGAAGAAGGGACATCCTCAAAAACCGTGCACTAGAAAATCATTGGCCGGCCGCTCGTTAATCAATCGGATGAAAAACGATGACGATGTGAAACAATCGAACTCTCAGGGAACGTCATGCACTCGTTCGTTAAAAAAGTAAAATAAAAGAATCGAGTGTGCCGTTAATCAGGTTGGAAAGTACGCCGGACAACGGTCAGCAGTCATTTTTTTTTTGTCGCCGTACTACTAGATCACGTTATGCGGATGTAACCGATTTACGTAGCTTGAGTAATCCAGTGTTGCCAAATACACCGAGAGTTATTTCATATTAATTAAATAAACGATTTAATAATCTTGTATATCCTATTTTTTACATATTCAAGCGTACGCTAGAGGGCGCTATTACGAAAAGTAATTTTTTTCTACAGCTTAACTAAAAAAAGACTTTACGTCAATAGATAGCGCTGATGTAACTCAAATTTGCTCAAATTTTACTTAAGTAAAACACTTGTTAAGCACCGGTCGTGTCATGTCGTGGCCCAGCGTTCTCTTGTTAAGTGGTTTGTTGCCAGCAAACGAAGCTGTAAGTATTTATTACTTTTTTTAAATTTTTTTTGTTCTTTCTTAATAAATTGCATATATCTTAGGGAGTACATAATTAGAGCGATTGCCTTTTCAGTCGTTTTGGCCAACCCAGAAACAAACTACCACAAATAAAAACTTCACAGATGGCGCAGTTTTTCTTATAAGTCAACACGTAACAAAAAATTTATTATCTAATGCCAAAATTGTGTTTGTGTGAGGAGAACGAGTTCTTTTTCATCAGTGATCAATAGATGGCACTCTAAAGTACTTGTCACAATATTAACAAAAGACTGAACTTGAAACATAAATAAATAGAGGGCGCAGCAAGTCTTTCATTAAAACAAAAACTGAAAATACGAAGAAAATGATTTATTTTTCATTCCGAAATTAATAGTCGGTTGAAGTATTTTCAATAGGCAAAAAATAGATGGCGCTGTGTCTCTTCTTGCTGAAATAATGTGATTATTAATTAATAGAATTGATCTGTACTTTCATTTTCACCATTTCCTAATTAAGAAAAATTACGGATGATTGTTTTAAAATTAATAAATCCTTTTACAAGATTTAGGCCCAGTTTCATAAAACATAGTTAATTGTGTGATTATTGGTGGAAATTTAAACGTTCCTCCAATGATATTGCTTAATCACATGTGTAAGACTCAGTTTTAAGAAAAACACAAAAAACGTAATTAATTATTTATTGATGAATTAATTTGATGACGTGAAGTAATGTAAGGGTTCATTAGATTGATCCTCCATTTTAAAAAATTATTCGCACCCGCCGAACAGCTGTACTTAACTTTATCAGTAAATCCGTCAGAGCGACAAGTGTGTGAACGGTCAATGATCAAAATGATTCAACTAGAGTAACGTTAACTTCAACGTTTTAGGCCGTCGACCATCATCATTAGATTACGATTGGAGTTCGAGAAAACGAACGCAACTCCATACAAGGGCTCTTTCAACTTTAACATAATTCCTCGGCACTAAGGCCTGCTGTAGGTTGTGCAATGAGAAGCAAGGGAAACCGCACGAGGTTCTCGCCTCACAGTCCACGGCGGGAAACCGCACACCGTAGCTTTCAGGAATGTGTCGACTATAGCCGTCCTCCATTTCACATTCACTTCACCCAAAATTAAATCAATTTGATTTTGAACCGAACTGATTTTCAAGTGAACAGAGAGACTCTTAAAGGAATGACATTTTGGAAGTAAAATTAACATTCTTAGAATTCTTCAATTAAGATGTCGGTGGCGTTCCAATAATTAATTTGTATTCAAGACTTTTACCACTAAAATCAGTGTTCCCAACTAATTCATTCATTTTTGCTCTAACTACATATTTAGTTACCACTATGGACAAGAAATTACAGATTTAGTTACCACTTTGGACAATAAAAAATAAATTATTTCCAAGGTTACCACAAATGTTATTTTTTTTTAATTTCGATTATTTAAAATCTTTTGCTTTTCCTTGTGGTTCTCAGTTTTTCTTTTTTTTTTATTTACTTCATTTTTTATTGAAATAGTTGACCGTGGAAACAGATAAACCTGCGATTTTTGTCGCTTAAAAAATTTTTAATCGTTTCAATTTCGTTCGCCAAATAATCAGTCTTTTATTTTTTTCTTCGATTTTTTTTTTAATTTAAATTTTCTAAGAGAAAGTTGATTACGTTTCTGACTGCCCGACAAAATTAATCATCGTCTTTTGTTTTTTTTTATATGAGACCGTAGAAACAGAGAAGCTTTGTTATTGTTCGCGAAATAATCAACAATCTTTTGTTTTTCCTCTTGTTCTTGGTCTTATTTAAGGCTTTTACCATTAAAATTAGTGCTCCCAGCTATTTCATTCATTTTGGCTCTAACTATATATTTAGTTACCACTTCGGACAACAAACTACAAATCGAATTACCACTTTGGACAAAAAACTACAGACTCAGTTACCACTTCGGACAACAAACTACAAATCGAGTTACCACTTTGGACAAAAAACTACAGACTCAGTTAGCACTTTGGACAAGAAACTACATAATTAGTTAAACGCAAGAACGAAAACACCCTTTTCACATAATTAGTTACCATTTTAGACAACAACAAAGTAAACATAAAAAACAAACCATCCTACACATGATTAACTTGATCGAGGGGTTAACTACGTTTTACGAAACTGGGCCTTGACCTAGAGAATTATTATTTCAATTGTCGATCAAAGCCAATTAAATTAATAAAATTAACCTCTACCGAAATATCTTCTTTTATGAATAGGATCTGGCAACACTGGAATAATTACTAAGACGTTTTTATTTACGGCTTATGGCTATGGCCGAAATATCGGATATTTTTATTTAGTTTTTTAATTCATAGGACAAATGAGAAGTGGTCGCCTCGATTTTCAAACGTGATTAACAGATGGCGCTGACGTCGCAGGTAAAAACTCGATTTTTTTTTTTTAATAACAAGACTATATCTGAAAAATCGAAATTTATTGTTGTTCAGACATTTAAAATTAATAAAAACTTTCCCAAATGGAAATGTTTTATTTTTTTTTCTAAGATTAGTTGACGACGGCGACACCACGGGCAACCTAGCAACACATGAATAATGGCCCCGCTACTTATTAGTTGGAAATAATTCGGGATTTTTTAATTAATTTATAAAGCAAAGGAATGAAAATGAATGCGAAAGGGACGTCGTTTTCTCAAACTCAATCGACAGATGGCGCTGGCGACGCACCTTGAATCGCAGATTATTTAGTTTAGTTTAGATTTAGATTTTGATGTGGAATCGAAAATATGTATTGGGTGTCGTTCAAATTTTTCATTTGAAAACGACGGGAACGCTTTTTCGAGACGAACGAAAGAATGAAGTACAAACCTACCCTTGTCCAACGAGTTAAGAATAACAGGAGAGAGTCATACTAACATCAGTTTCTCGTCCTATCTGGTCACTAAATATGGCCGCGGTAAGTCATAAGGCGTTTTCCCGTTAGCTCTGAATTTTACACACTGAACGCACTTGAGTTTCAAGTACACACTTACGGGAACGTACTATTGCTACAATAAAAAGTAGGACAAGACTTTTTCAAACTTTGTAAGCTGCCCGAACGTAATTTGAAATTGTCACTGTCAGTCATGCCTAAAATAAATGTTGTTTTAAAAGCTGAATAGCATAGAAAAATGTGTCACAGTTAGACAAATTGACATTAATTATTTTTCAATAATACGTATTTGTTTTGTAGTTATCTTGTAGACACTGTAACAGGACAGAATTTAAGAATGGGGGAACATGTTGAGGTGTTTATGAGCAGCACGTAATTTTTTTTTAAATTTCATAAGAAATATTTTTGGAACTAATAAAGTATATAAAGAAAAACGTATTAAATGTATTTTAGGGAATTTGTTTCCGAAATTATTTAATTTAAACTTGCTTTTCGAATGCTTTAATTTTATGTAAATATTTTTTGAAATAGGCAATTTAAAATTAACTGTTTATTATAAATAAATTATTTAGAATTTTTGAAATGTAAATACGTAAGAGTTAAGCTTAGAATTGTAAATATTTGGATAAATTTATTTAATAATGTCATAATAATCCGGGTGTTGGAAGGAAACTGTAGGTAGTAGTAAGGAGTTCGGAAAATGAACAAGTGAGGGCGCCGTGTTTAGTTACCGTAAGCAAAAATTACCGGACGCTCTTTAAAATTCGCAAGGGCCGGAGCACGAGGGAGTCAAGCGCAGGGTTGCCAATGTGCGGGCAATTACCCGAATTACGGGTAATTTAAGAAACCTAGCGGGTAAAAGAAAGGCGTGGGTAAAAATGGATATTTTCAAGATAAAAAAAACACTAATTTTTTTTAGAAAGTTTTGTTTAATGAGATTTTTTAAACTTTTATTTTTGCTAAATTTATCAATTTTCTTTATTTATCCATCGATCGTCTTTTGTTTTATTTTGCGTCAAAAATTGCACAATTACTGTCAACCGTCTTAAAATAATTTGGACCAAGTTTTGTTTATTTCATGAGAATTTTTTTTTAATCATGATTTTCAAAAATTAAATAACTGACTAACCGCCAAATCCACATTGTCGATCAGTGCTGCCAACTATACAAAATTGTCAAATCTTAATTTTAGAAAGTTTTGCTTATTTAATGAGAATCTTTTAATTTTTAAAAATTAGACAATTGTTAATTCTGAATTTTAGAAAGTCGAACAAGTTTTGTTTATTTAATGAGAACTTTTTCTTTAATTCTTGTTATTTTTTTAAATTTTATAAATTTGTCGATCGTCTTTTGTTTTATTTTACGTCGAGAATTGTCAATTCTTAATTTTAGAAAATTTTGTTTATTTAATGAGATTTTTAAAATTTTTGTTATTTGTCTTTGTTTTTATGTTATTATTTTTGTTAAATTTATAAATTTTCTATGTTTATTTATCGATCGTCTTTTGTTTCATTTTGCGTCAAGAATTGTACAATAACTGTCAAACGTTTTAAAATAATTTGGACCCAGTTTTATTTCATGAGAATTTTTTTTTTAATTTTCGTTATTGTCTTAAAAATCTTATAAATTTATCGATCGTCTTTTGTTTTGTTTATTTAATTAGAGCTTCTTTTTATTTTTTTTAATTTTATAAATTTCTCGATCGTCTTTGTTTTATTAGAGCGGTAAGAGCGGGTTTTTTTTAATTTGAAAAGTATAATCGGCTTAGACTGAATTGGCAACACTGGTCAAGCGACCGTTTCGGGAACTTCAAGGAAATAAGTTTTTTAAAACTCCGAATTTCTTTACCGCAAATAATTTGTTTGTGAAACGCCATTTTTATTTATAAAACAAACGAATGAAGTCCGAACTTACCTTTTCCTGAACGTCACGGCAAAAAAACAAATCATTTTGTAAATCAACACAATTCATAGATTTCCAGAGGGCGCTTCTCCTTAGCTCAAGTCCAAGTCATATAGATGGGGTTTCACCATGCACAGGGTCTTCAAAATTCTGCACTCTTCAGCAGAGAGTTAATTAATTTAACGGGCGACTTTAATCCTGAAAAAGAATTTTGTTATCAGTTGGATCACACTCTAAACATAGAATATTTTACGCATCTGAAAATTGTACAATGTGTGCATTCAGGTATTTTGATTATTTAATTATCAGTGTATGTCATGAAGCTATCTTATTTATTTTTTGCGTTGCTGTGGAATAGGGAGGGGCACGAATAAATTAATAAATAAAAACACACAGTATTGGTATATTTTTATTTAATATACATTCAAGTTATTACATAATTATTGTGGCATGACATCTAAAGAACATTTCGGGGATATTTGATTTCTGTATCTCTTTATTTATTAAGTCTTAACACACAACAAAGCGTTAGTTCTCCTTAAACGGTAGATTACAAAGATTACAAATATATATGCATTGGAATGTACTATTTACGTTTTTTTTTTTTACTCGTCAAAAAATAGTGTTTCTTATTTTGCTCCGGATTTTCAAACATAATCGTAAGGCCTACACGCGTACCTACGCAAAAACAACTCATTTTGAATTTTTTCTTTCCCCCGTCTTTTTGTCTTCATTTTCTTCGCCCCCCGGCGCGCGAAAATGACTACGATTAAGTTGGAAATCGCTCGTCTTAACTTGGAGTAACCTGTTATTACATGATGTACAAAGAGTGCGCATTTTCTTTTAAATCTAAACTAAACAATTCATTTTCGACATCACAGCAACTAGTCTAATGGCTCAACACGCATTTGATCGAAAAGAAAAAATCAAAGATGAAAAATCAAAGAACATGTACACACACAATAATATTGCGTTCAGTTATAGTGATATTATAAACTCGTCCTATTGCATTCGGTCCCCTCTAAATTATGAGACTTACTAGAAAGAAAAAAAAAAGAAAAAGAAAAACAACACATTCTTTACTCTGAGACTTAAGTACCCAACCATTTTATATATATATATTTATATATTTATATCATATATAATAATAAAATACAAAAAAATTAACTTATCTGTTCGTAATATATACATCTCAAATTTTTTTTACTTTTTTATTTATTAAAATTTCTCCCTTATCTTTATTGTTTTAGGTTCAGCAACGTTTTGGAGGATTACATGTTAATGTTTTTAATTGTTAAGGATTGTTTGCCTGCCCTTTTTAGCTACCATGCGATGCAAGCTCTCTAGAACATTCGAGGAGGAGGAGGAGGAGGAGGAGGATATTGTGCAAAAGATCGTACTCTCTTAGCTTCTGTCACAAGTAACACCGACCACTACGTATCAACAACAACACTTCGTAGAAAATTAAAAACAAATACGTGCGTGCGAATCGGAACTCCCTTCCTTATTTTTATTTCACACGTCTGTGAGTTAGTTGGCAGTATTCGTTTCGCACTATGGAAATTAAAACCCCCAGCTTTCGCAAGCCGAGCCGAATAACAAAGGGGGGAGGGTTTCGCTTGCTCACAAAACAAAATAAAATAAAAAACATTCAAAACCATGGCCGGTTGTAAGTACATACAATTAATTATTATAAAAAAAGCGATCGTTAATTAATTAATTAATCAATCAGTAATAACAACGGTTAGTAATAAATTAAAAAAATAATAAAATTAAACAAACAAGTCGAAGAACACAAATCACGTATCATAATACCAATAGATTGTTGAAAATCTTACGTGCTAAATGTAAAATGTAAAATTATGGCTGCCTTATCTAATAATCATCGTAGTAGATTTATAAACCCCTTAATTATACGGGGTGGCTCCGCTTAAGGCGGTCGAACCTTTCGAACCTGTCTGATTCTTTATTTTAGAAGAAACGAAAAAAAACTGTTTCGAATGAAAGTAAAGTGGTTGTCTGATCGGTCTGGATTTTGCAACCCTCTATGTACGGGGTGTGTCGCCGCAGAGAATCCCGGGCTCAAAATAAAGCGACTTAACTACAGCCAAAAACTGTAAAGCAAAAAAATTACTTTTCGTTTTAAAATTGGTTCCCTCGACGACTCACAGATGGCCCCACTGTTAGGATCCATTCAAGGGATCCATTGTCGTGTTTATATTTCAGAGGAAGAAATTACGAAATGCATTTAGGCCTTATTGAAAAATTCCCACATAAAATTAGCTCTTTGAATGTAACAAAAAAAAACAAGTACATTTCGTTTTAATATTTCAAGTTCTCTCGTGAAATCACAGATGGCGCCACAGTTAGTATCCGTTATCGTGTTTGTATTCGAAAGAAAGGAAACCGAAATATATTTTGATCTGATTTAAAAATTCGGAACTGAAGTTGGTTCTTTGATTGTAAAGCAAAAAAAATAATTACTTTTCCTTTTGATGATGGGAACAAAATTAAAATTGGTTTTCTCATCGACTCACAGATGGCGCCGCCCTTAGGATCCGTTATTGTGTTAACATTTAAAGAAGATATTAAATTCAAAATGAATTCTTTGATTATAACAAAAAAATTTACTTTTCGATTTATTATGTCAAATTAAAATAAGTTTTCAAGTGAAATCACAGATGGCGCCACCGTTACCGTCATCGTGTTTATATTTGAAAGAAAGGAAACAAAAAATATTACGAAATATATTTTGATCTAATTTAAAAATTCGGAACTGAAGTTGGTTCTTTGTAAAGCAAAAAAAAATTACTGTTCCTTTTGATGATGGGAACAAATTTAAAATTGGTTTTCTCACCGACTCACAGATGGTGCCGCCCTTAGGATCCGTTATTGTGTTAACATTTGAAGAAGATATTAAATTCAAAATGAATTCTTTGATTGTAACAAAAAAAAATTACTTTTCGATTTATTATGTCAAATTAAAATAAGTTCTCTCATGAAATCACAGATGGCGCCACCGTTACCGTCATCGTGTTTATATTTGAAAGAAAGGAAACAAAAAATATTACGAAATATATTTTGATCTACCTAATTAAAAAAACTGAAACTAGTTCTTTGATTGTGAAGCAAAAAAAAATCTTGTCGTTTTAATAGTAGGAACAAATTTATAATTGGCTCTCTTATCTACTCACAGATGGCGCCGCCCTTAGGATCCGTTATTGTGTTAACATTTAAAGAAGATATTAAATCCAAAATGAATTCTTTGATTGTAACAAAAAAAAATTACGTTTCGATTTATTATGTCAAATTAAAATAAGTTCTCTCACGAAATCACAGATGGCGCCACCGTTACCGTCATCGTGTTTATATTTGAAAGAAAGGAAACAAAAATACTACGAAATATATTTTGATCTAATTTAAAGATTCAAAACTGAAACTAGTTCTTTGATTGTGAAGCAAAAAAAATTCTTGTCGTTTTTATAGTAGGAACAAATTTATAATTGGCTCTCTTATCTACTCACAGATGGCTCCGCTGTTAGGATCTGTTATTGTGTTTACATTCGAGGAAGAAATTGCGAAATGCATTTCGACCTGATTGAAAAATTCGAAATTAAAATTAGTTCTTCGATTGTAACGAAAGAAAAATATATTAGTACTTCTGCATTGTAACATAGATGGCGCGAGCATTCAGATTATTATTTGTTTTAATAATTAAGAGAATTTTTAAAGACTTAGCAGTCTCCATCGCCTTTAGTTACATTAAACAAGAAAGCTTCAGTTCTTGAAAATTAAAGGAAGAAAAAATTCATTTCGTTTATAACAAAAGAACGCAACGCTCGAACTAATTGGGTGGGATGGGGTTAAGAAAAAGGAAACATGGTTGCCATAACACAGAACTTACGCAGTAGCTATTTAGAGATTAGGTTAATGACTTCTTAATTTATTTTTAAAAGCGCAGGCCTTTTCGTGCTTCGTAATTTTCGCTATAGTTTGGGTTTTACTTAGGCTGCGTTTAGTTCATGGGTGACGTTGTCGATTTCATTTAGTCCGTAGTTATTTTACGTTGTCTGACTAATCAGCTGAGTGGTCACGGTGGTCGTGATTTGAGATGCGACCATTAGGCAACCACGGTGGGTATGACTTCCGTTTGGAAAACCCTAAATAGCTAATATCAAGATGGTGCTTCTAACTCTTCCGGTTACTTGACACTTGTGCATTCATCATATTCATTGGCGATCGCCGTTGCTACGTCGCCGTTAGACCCATGGAAGCCGATCACTTCTTTATCGAGAGCAGATTATTGTGTTGTTTCCGACAAGGGTATTGGTTGTTACTCCTATTTATTTGCAGTATCACCGAAATATTGCTGATGTCAAGTAAATATCAGTCTAGTTTTTCGTAATCAGTTATTACGATGTGAACGCAGTGACTACGTGACATGCGCAGCACGGAGAGCTTACCAGTGACATTGGTCGCCGGTAAAAGTAACAGTGATTTTGAAATAACCGTCGATGAATCATCACCGGTGATCAAAAAGTAACTGATACGCCCATCCCTAGGACTGGTGTACTAGTTGAGAATCGGTTCACTTGAAACGAAAAGAGCGCTTGCTCAATGTTGCCAATTCGGGGGAATTTTATGCCTTAAAGTTGCAGAAGGTGAAATTTTTTGAAGACAAAATTACTTACATTTTAAGACAAATCTTAACAAAAAAATAGCTTAAAATTGCAAATTGAGGGAAAACTTTTTGTCCAAACGTGAGGGAAAAGCGGCTGTCAATAGTTGGCAACACTGCGGATTACTGGTCAAGTGATCAGTGCTCGGTGCTAGTCCGTTCTCTTGTCGCAAAATAAAACAAAAATTGCCTTAATTTTACTTGACCAGAGCGCTCTTTTTTCAATTGTTTCGGTCAATTAGAAACAAAACTAAATCATGATGCGTGAAGGAAAAGAAATAATAATCAATAGATGGCGCTGTGACTATTTTTAAAAGCATAAGGCCCAGTTTCATAAAACGTAGTTAACCACTCGATCAAGTTAATCGTGTGATTTAGCAACATCATTGATTGATCGAATGGTTAACTACGCTTTATGAAACCGGGCCTGCATCAACATTTAATCAAAAATGAAAATTACCTGATTCATGTAAAAATCGATAGGTGGCGTTGTTACTTCTTTTTTGCGATACTAAAATTGAATTGAACAAGTCAATCGATTCATTTTTAGTTAGTGATCAATAAATGGCACTGCCATTAACGAGTGATGGATAAATACAAAAAAGACAGATTTTAAATCTGCCATCAACAGGTGGCGCTGACGTCGTAACTCAACAATTCAAGTTTCGGCCAATTACAGACAAAACTAAATCATGACGTGTGAAGGAAAACAAACAAAAATCGACAGATGGCGCTGTGATTTTCTTTAAAAGCATAAGTCAACATTTAATTAGAAAAATGAAAATCACTTGATTCGTGTGAAAATCAATAGGTGGCGCTATTATTTCTTTTTTTGCGATATTAAAATTGAATTGAAAAAGTCAACTGGCTTATGTTACAGTTCGTAATCAATAGATGGCACTGCCATTAGAAAGTGATAGATAGACACTAAAATACAGATTTTCAATCTGCCATCAACAGGTGGTGCTGACGTCGTAACTCAACAATTCAAGTTTCGGCCAATTAGAGACATAACTAAATCATGATGCGTGAAGGAAAATAAATCAAAATCGATAGATGGCGCTGTGATTTTCTTTAAAAGCATAAGTCAACATTTAATTAAAAAAATGAAAATCACTTGATTCATGTGAAAATCGATAGGTGGCGCTCTGACTTTCTTTAAAAGCATAAGTCAACAATTAATCAAAAATAAAAACTATTTGATTCATTTGAAAATCGATAGGTGGCGCTATTATTTATTTCTTGCGATATTGAAATTGAAGTGAGAAAGTCGAGCGATTCATTCTTCAGTTCGTGATCAATAGGTGGCACTGCCATTTTTACAAGTGAAATATAAATAGAAAAAGACAGATTTTTAATCTGCCATCAATAGGTGGCGCTGACGTCGTAACTAAACAATTCGATTTTCTTTACACGATTTGATGTTTTAAATCGAAAACTATTTTTGAATTTTAACTGAAGACGTTCGAAATTAATAAAATTATTCTAAATTCTTTTATTTTATAATTTTTAAAAATAAGATCAGTTCTCGACGATGTTGTCTGGCAACATTGAAGTGAATACCAACGCTGCTTTTTATTTGGAAACGACGGAGGATTTCATCTAAAATTTATAAAACAAATGAATGAAGAGGAATTACGAAAAGAAAATTATTTTAATTCTTCTGTGTCTGGCAACCACGCCCGTTTTTGTTTTGGAAACGACGGACGATTTTTTTTTAAATTTTCTAAGACAAACGAATCAAAATTTAGGATGGAACGTTTTTAATGCAATCAACAGATGGCGCTGGCTCACAACATAACACAAGCCTTAACCTATACCGTTTTTTAGTTGGAAACGACGAGGGTTTTTTTTTTAAATTTGTAAATAAATGGAAATGAATTGTGAAAACGGAATGCTTTGGTTTTTTTCTTTTTTTTAAATGCGATTAACAGATGACGTTTTACCAAAACAAAAAATCAATAAAAAAAAGATTTGATCCTGGGAATCGAAAATTATTTTAATTCTTCTGCATCTGGCAACCACGCCCGTTTTTACTTGGAAATTTTATAAAATAAATGTATGAAAATTTACGATGGGAACGACGTTTTGAATACAATCAACAGATGTCGCTGGCGTCGCAAGATGGGAACGACGTTTTGAATACAATCAACAGATGTCGCAAGTTAACTTAAACAACAACAAACTGATCCATATAACTGATTGTTATAAACAAAATTATTTCTTTACGCGAACATTATGAAGCAGAACACTGGATTTAAATAAGCTGTAATGAATCGCCTTATTTTGAACTCTCATTTAAAATAACATCCTCAGATTAAAAGGAACCAAAAAAAAAATCTATTTTCCAAACATGCACCACATGCAATAAACCCTCATTTGTGACACGTTCTTTCCTAAAATATAGAATCAGAGAAGCACGAAAGACCTCAACCGTCTAAGTGGAACACCCCGTGGAGAATAAAAAAAAAATTAAGAGTAGGCTAAGCTAGAGTGAGATAGCTATATAGTAATCAACTAGCTATAGTGAGAGGGATATACAACATGTCGTATAACTAACTTTTATGGACGATTACTTATTGATATAGCGGATTTCGACAGGGTAAGTGCCCCCCGCGCAAAATCAGCCCTCATCGTGCATCACGGCACAAAAAAAACACCGTCACCGAAAACACAAAAGGCAATCCGAAATGTCCACGGTATGTACAAACTGAGAAAAATATATGGACCGGGGTACGAGAGGACAAAAGCTGCTGCCTTCCAAACTGCCAAAGCAAAAGTTGAATTGCCCCCCGTGTGTTTCTGCGACGATGCACCACTGAATCGAAACGAAAAAATTACACCACGTAAACTTACGCAAGACGCGAGCCATAAAAAGGGTGGCTCAGGTTACTTCTTTTGCAAAGAAAAAACTAAAATTAAATAAAATAACTATTCACAGTTACCTCGAGGGATTAAGAAATTAAGTGCGCAATCAAACTGAGCGTTCTTTTTATGGTTGCTCGGACACGTCTTGGCTTGTTTACATGGTGGAATGATCCCACTCTAGCTGCGAAACGTTCTGGTATTCGTGCTTACGGCTGCGTGGCTGTTCCACTTCTTCATCGTCTGATGTGTCGTGGATTCTGCACGGACCATCGATGTTCTCGTCGTCTGATGAACTTTCTGAGTCCGACTGTTCGCTGTCGGAG
The DNA here is from genome assembly GCA_958336345.1 of Dorcus parallelipipedus. Lineage (NCBI taxonomy): Eukaryota > Metazoa > Arthropoda > Insecta > Coleoptera > Lucanidae > Dorcus > Dorcus parallelipipedus. The sequence goes on along the minus strand of OY284480.1, from coordinate 43,945,772 downwards.
TATTCAGCGTTGTTACCAGTTTCCAGTTTACGTTCTGCATTCTAAAAAATAAATAAATAAATAAATAAGTCATTCTTCGTTGTTATCATTTCTCTGCGTGCTAACCTCCATTGGATTCACTGTAATTGTTAAAGCCGAGTCATCCCAAGTCATCTCCGAATCCTGGGCTTCCTCCGTGCTGGACCTTTGATGTGCGGCTCGGATCCTAACCACCCCCAACACGATCATGAACAGCAGGAATCCAACGCAAACGACCACGATGATTGTGACAGCGTGAGAGCCCCCCGATGCCAATACGTTCATGTGATCCGAAGGGACGTACTCTCTGGATATGACGGAAGCCGGTCGAACTTCCACGGTGTGCTTGTTGACGGTGGCATGAGCCACGATCGGTTCTTTGGGCTGGGGGTGAATGACGGTCAACTGCGAAAACAAAAATCAATTACATACTAATAAAAAGTGCGCTGACAAAAGACCTACGGTTTGTACGTATTCGTTTGAGGTGAACCTGCCGTTGAGTTCCGAGCAGGTGAGTTTGAAGACTCTGTTCAGGTAGTAAGCAGGCTTGCGGTTGGTGTAGACGACTTGCCTCAGGACCTGTTGGTAGTTGTAGAACATGTCAGAGCCGGTTACGGTTACACCGTCTTTGGAAACTCTAGCCACCATGCCTAAAAACAAAAATTAAATTAAATTAAAAAAAAAATACTAACAAAATACAAACGTCAAACTGACAGATAACCTATGTTAAATGTTTTAATTGTCAATTTGACAGTTGTAATGGCGGATGTTTACTGAACTAAATCAAACAGGGTAGCACTAAAATTTCAACAGGGCCCAAAAAATTTATTGCTTCCTCGTTTATGATCATTGGCGTTTTTTAAGTAAGTCTTTAATTGTCAAATTGTCGGTCGAAATGAAGAAATTTTAATGAATTAAGGCCCAGTTTTTGCAATCGTAGAATAAGGATAGAATAATTATTCCCAAAATATCCTCTAACATTTTTCCATATCTACGTCACGTTATTCCAAGAATTGTTACACACGGAGTTTATCCCACGATTGTAAAATCAGGCCTAAATGAGGTTATCTGTCAAACCGACCGATAACCTAAAAGTGTCAAATTGGCAATTTCTTAATTAATTTCTAATTCCAGTAATTTCCATAAATTGTAGTAAACCATTATCTATTCTACCTGAAAAAAATTATTAAATGATTTATAAACTGTCAAAGAGATAATCTGCATCTGTCAAACTGAAAAATAACCTGTAAATGTCAACTTGATACTTGAAGACAGGCACCGCACAAATACATATCAAGTGACAGATAACTTATATGCTCATCAGCGCCTTTTAAGTAAGTCTTTAATTGTCAAACTGTCAGTTGAAATGAAGAAACCTTACTGAATTAAATGAAGTTACCTGTCAAACTGACCAATAACCTAAAATGTTTTTAACTGTCAAATTGTCGGTTTCTTAATTAATTTCTAATTCAAGTAATTTCCATAAATTGTAGTAAACCATTATCTACTCTATCTGAAAAAAATTTATTAAATGATTTATAAACTGTCAAAGAGATAATCTGTATCTATCAAACTGAAAAATAACCTGTAAATGTCAAGTTAACGGGCACCGTACCAATACACATCAAACTGACAAATAAGCTACATGTATTTTAAATTAGTAATTTGACAGTTCCAGAGGCGGACATTAACTGACCTGTCAAATTAATAGATAATTTAATGTAAAAGTTTTTAATGGTAAAATTGATAAGAAATTGATTGATTTGATTAAAAAATCAGCTGCAAGATGTCGCGAGCTAAACTGTCAAATTGATAGTTACCAAGTTTCTTAAATAATTAATTCTAATTTATAATTCAAGTAACTCCTATAAATTGCAATTCATTACTTATTGTCAAAATTAAGGTAAACGTTAAATAAGCTGTCAAACTGCCAAATAAACTTTGTAAATGTCAAGTTAACAGATATCAGATAATCTGTATCTGACAGATAACCTATACGTGTTTTAAGTGATCTGTCAAATTAATAGATAATTTATAAATGTCTTTAGTGGTGAAACTGATAGAAATTTGTTACAAACAAGTGTTTTGATTGCAATTTTAGGTAAAAAAAAATTGGCCGCTAGATGTCACCACCTAAACTGTCAAAGTTATTGTTGCAAAGTTTCTTAAATAATTAATTTTAATTTATAATTAAAGTAACTTCAATTCTTTACATTTTCTCAAAATTGAGGTAAATGTCAAATAAACTGTCAAACTGCTAAATAAAATTTATAGATGTAAAGTTAACAGATAATCTACAAAGTGACAAATAACCTATTAGACTGACAAATAATCCTATAAGAAAACATCCAGTTAACACGAAATTTGCAAATGTCAAACTTACAGATAACCTGTAATTATCAAATTAACAGTTGCAATTATAGACTTTGAAGTTTATTAAATAAATTTATTTATTAAATTAAGCTACCTGAAAAAAATGACTAAATGATTTATAAACTGTCAAACTAACAGATAATTTATAGATGTCAAGGTCAAAGGTATCTGTCAAACTGAAAAATAAACCTCTAAATGTCAAATTAACGGGCACTGCACAAATACATGTCTAATTGACAAATAACTTATGTCTTTTAAATTAGTCATTGCAGTCATTTATTCCCGGACATTCAAATAAACTTAATTTACATTATTTTCACAGTTTTGTTATCTCGAAGTAATTTGACAGTTCCAGACTCGGACGATCACTGAAGTGATCTGTCAAATTAATAGATAATTTATAATCGTCATTAATGGTGAAACTGATAGAAGTTTGTTACAAACAAGTAGGCTTTGTTTGCAATTTTAGGTAAAAAATTGGCCGCCAGATGTCGCGACTTAAACTGTCAAATTTATAGTTGCAATGTTTTTTTAAATAATTAAATTTTAATTTATAATTCAAGTAATTTCAATTCGTCACTTCTTCTAAAAATTGAGGTAAATGTTTAATAAACTGTCAAACTGCTAAATAAAATTTATAAATGTAAAGATAACAGATAACTTGCAAAGTGAGAAATAACCTATCAAACTGGCAAGTGATACTATAAGTGTCTGAGTAACAAGAAATTTACAAATGTCAAACTAACAGATATAATCTATAACTATCAAAACTGACAGTTGCAATGATAGACTTTAAAGTTTATTAAACAAATTTATGTATTAAATTAAGTAAACCACTATCTATTCTACCTGAAAAAATGATTAAATGATTTATAAACTGTCAAACTGACAGATAATTTATAGATGTCAAGTTAACAGATAATCTTTATCTGTCAAACTGAAAAATAACCTGCATCAAGTATGTAAAACATATCAAACTGACAGATAACCTATACGTGTTTTAAATTAGTAATTTGACAGTTCCAGAGGCAGACGTTTACTGAACTAATCTGTCAAATTAGTAGATAATTTAAAAATATTTTTAAAGTTAAAATTGATAAGAAATTTGTTGCATGTTGGCTTTGATTGCAATTTTGGGTAAAAAAATGTCAAACTGCAAGATGTAAAACTGCCAAACAAAATCTGTAGATGTAATGTTAACAGATAATCTGCGAAGTCAGAAATAACCTATCAAACTGCCAAGTAATCCTGTAAATGTCTATTATAGTTACCAGGAAATTCACAAATGTCAATCCTACAGGTAACCTATAAGTCCTTTTATTTATCAAATTAACACCTACTTATAATGACAGATATTCAAGTTTCTTAAATAAATTAAATTTTTAAATTAAGTGATGGTAAACCATTATCTATTGTACCTGAGAAAATTGACGTAATTCATTTATAAACTGTCAAATAATTTATAGATGAAAAGTTAATAGATTATCTGTAACTGTCAAACTCACAAGTGTCGAGAAAACCTAGAAATGTCAAACTGGCAGATAATTGAATTAAATAATTAATTTTAATATTCAATTTAAGTAATTTCTGTAAATTGTAACCCATCTATTTTACCTAAAAAAAAATATGTAAATGATCTATAAACTGTCAAACTGACAGATAATATATGTATAGATGTCAAGTTGACAGGAAATCTGCAATTGGCAAATAACGGACAGATAATCTATAAATGTTTTCAATTATTGTTAAATTGACAGTTGCACTGAACTAAATGATACAGGGTCGCATTAAACCTCTGACAGGCGGCCGAACGTTTATTATTTCTTCGTTCATGATTGTCGGCGCCTTTCCATTAAGTCTGCAACTGTCAAAATTTGACTGACTGATAATTTAACAATCAGTTGAAATGATGAACTGTCTTGAGCTAAGTGAGGTTATCTGTCAAATTGATTGATAACCTAAAAATATTTTTAATTGTCAAATTGTCAGTTACAGTGAAGGATTTTTAAATTTCTTAAATAATTTCTAATTATGTAACTTCCATAAATTATCTACTTCACAAAATGATTATTAAACTGTCAAACTGACAGACAATTTACAGATGTCAAGCCAATAGATAGTCTGTAACTGTCAAACTTACAAGTAACCTACAAGATTCAAGTTGAAGCTCACAGGCAGCATACAAATGTTAAACTGACAATATAACGTATAAGTGTTTTCAAATGTCAAATTGAGTGCAATGGCGGATGTTTATTGAACTAAATGAGACAGGGTCGCATTAAACCTCTGACAAGGCAACAGTGTCAGTCCAAGAGAATCTTAAAACTGTCAATTTGACAGGTAACTTAAAAGTGTCAAGCTGACAGGTAACCTAAAGTGTGTGTCAAATTGACAGACAAGTATCTGTTGGACCTCATTTTTTCCATCCAATCAGAATTATTAGGGGAAAAAATAATTAATATTAAACGTAAAGTATATAAGTTACTCACCCAAACGTTTAAGCATTTCCTCGGGTACCGACAAGTTCTCATGATCCGGATTCAAATTCGGATAGATCGTTAAGGAGCATTTATCCAACTTCTGTTCGCCGGAGATGTGAACGTCAGCCAAGACCCGCACGCCCATCCTGAAATCCTCGTACTTCCTGGCCAGGTTCCCCGTGCCATTCAAGAGAATGCTCGGAGTCTGAGGTCGCAAGACCATAACATAGGTGGTCGCATCCGGAATCTTCACCGCCTTGCCATTATCGCACGTCACGGTCGTCACCAAACGCAAGTTCCTTCGCCCAGGCGTCGGGAATTCCCTCGTATTTGCATAGCCGATCTTGCGGATGAGAGTCTCGAGATTGGTCCGGTTATCACCTTCGACGGTGACCTCGGTTAAATCGGAGTTAGTCAGGAGTTCCATGCCCGGTTGAAGCAACTCCATGGCAGGGACCTAAATCAATTTTGTAATTGAGTACATAAAATAAATCTCAAGGGGACGAAGGGGTCATACTTGTAAGCTCTCTTTACACTGGTGCAGACAAATGAGGACCTCCGGCTTCTCGGTCTCACCGACTAACACGCTCAGCCCTGCCAAGTATCCCTTGAGATGGTGCCTCATCTTGTTGTCGGAACCTTGCCAGCAGGCACCGACCGTCAGAGTCGTGTTGATGCCCTTCGTCGGGTGAAGCGGCCAATCATCGATGACCTCGGGGTTCTTCTTTTCGGATCTAAACAGTTGCCCGTCTACGTACAATTCGACTTCGGGGAAACGAACGTTGGCGGCGTAGTGGTGCCATTGATCATCGCATGCCTAAAATCAGTTTCTTTCCGTGTAAAGCAAATTTTGTCACGGTGTCGTTCACCTCACCTGAGGAATCTTCCATCTCCACTCGGCCGGCCTGAAGATATTCAAATCGCCTTCGGAGAAGTCCCTCCGCAAGAGTAAAATCAGCCGGCAGTTCCTGACGAAGAAGGCGTAGTGATGCCTGTTCATTTTGTGGTCGTCCGCGGAGCAAAGGATGTGCTCTTTGATATGCTTGTCTTGACTGGCGTGGCGTGCGTGTCTCATCCAGGTGGCTATCGTAAACGTGGGGGGTAAATTATGATCTAGTACGCTGTTTGGAATCGTCACAGCGGTGCTCGCCCCATCAAACTCGAACATCTGGTCAGACTCGTGCCCCTCATCTGAAATCAAGGGCTTCGTCCATTCCGCTCCCAAACCAGGACTGGGCAGGAGATCTATAGCCAAAGGGGAGGCCCCACAGAGCTTCCTTTGAGACTGCACGCTGTAAGTATCACGATCACAACCTTTTCCGATATGTCTGCAAGTAAATAATTTGGTGATTCCAACGATTTACAATTATTTTCGTAACAGGCTCTACCTTGTTGCCAAATCAACACGTGTTCGCAACTCACGAATATTACAAGGAATATCACAGAGTTCCAGGCCTGCGGTTGGGAACAGCTCCTGCTTGCCGGACATGGGGGCATAATCGATTCGCTCGGGCAAAGACCTCCAACCCAAACGACAGACTTTGTTGACCTTGATGGTGACCATGACGGGTAGGCTCTGTCGCATGCCTGCGAGACAAAACAAATTATTCTAGAAATTACAGTCTTTTTCCCTTTTGTCAATTGTTTCCTAATTTGTAAAATGACTTTCCAACCCGCACGCCTACTATACTTTGAACAGATTTGAAAGTCATTCGACGAACTAGGAAACACATTTGACAAAAGAGGAAAAGCAATAAATTAACATAAATTAATTTGAAAGGGGGACTCACCGCAGTCATATGCCACGACTGATAAGATGTGATTGTGGGATCGTTCGTAGTCGAGGGGCTCGGTGTTGCGAATGACCCCGTCCATGTCGATGACGAAGGGCTGGTCTGACGTGAGGATCTCGTACTTGCAGACATCTCCGAATTTGGGGGTGCAGTCCCTGTCGGTTGCCTCAACCCTCACGATCTCACGGTAGATGCGGCCCTCATCCACTTGCCTTACGTAGCTGGGTTCGGAGAATGTCGGAGCGTATTCGTTTACATCTGAGACTGTTATGTGTACAGTAGCACTGTAAATAAATAAAAACTAAATTAGTTTCTTCTACTTCCTTTTTGTATGGCACGTGTCAATGACAAATGTCAGATTTGTATAAAAAAAAAATGGGTAAAAAATCTTGTGATTTCATGAACTTGAAACAGCGTGTCAAGTTACACATAACAGTTGAGTCAGCGTTTGCAAAATAACACACGCTGTGAACTGCTGTGAACTAACAACTTTATTCGCGGTTTCAATGTCAATCTCCTATTAAAAAGAATAATTGAGATCTGCAGTTTTTTTTTTTTTGATAATTTAAAAATACAGAGAATGTTTTATTTTATTTTTTTAATAATTAAAGTAATCAAACTTTTTCTGATTATTTTTAATGCGTAGGTATTCTCAAACTGACACATAACCTCAAATGCCTTTATTTGTCAAACTGACAGATACATAATCAAATTGACAGCTGCAATGCCGGCTGCGCTAGTGTTGCCAACTGGAGGGAAATTTCTCTTTTTTAGGGAACTTCTTGCCTTAAAACTGCAAAAAGGGATTTCTTGAAGAAAAAATTACTTAAACGACTGTTAATAGTTGACAACACTGTTCCAAATGTCCAAATTGTGGTCCAAATGTAAATGATAAAGTTACTAAAATTTATTCCACGTTCTCTTCCCTAAAAGACGAATGCTTACCCGAATGCTTTTGGCGTCGCGACATCTATTGTTGTAATAATAACCGACAGCAAATAACAAAAATTTCGAAAGCAAAGAGCGGTAAAGATGCAACCATAACCTCACAAAGCTGTAAACCAAGTTGGAAAGATTATTTGAACTTGAAACAAACGAAAAAAAAAAAAAAACAACGTCCCGTGAAACTCCAAACAAAACGAAAAATAGATCTGCGTGCATGACCAACTGCCAATAATTAAAGTTGCTAAGTACTAGGTCATTTATAGCGTTTTCGATTTACTGCTCAGAGCACTCTAAGAGTATCTCCATCCTCTGTTATTTCATGAGGTTAAAACAAGATGGAGATACTCTGAGAGTGCTTTAGAACAATCGGTCGACAATGCTGTAACTATTTAACAAAGTTACCAAACTTAAATATGTCAATGACCTTGAGAGGTTACAGACTTGCTTTTGCTTCAAACTTCTTTTATCAGAGTAGCACAGTGTCAAAGTAACAGATAAATAAACCTATAAGTGTCAAACTGACAGATAAATAACCTATAAGTTTCAAACTGACAGATAAATAACCTATGTAAGTGTCAAACTGACAGATAAATAACCTATGTAAGTGTCAAACTGACAGATAAATAACCTATAAATGTCAAACTGAGAGCTGCAATGCCGTACGTTTACTGAACTTCTAGAGATTAAAATGAGATGAAAATATAACGATGTACACTAGTGCACTCAGTGAAAAACGCTAAGTTCAGTAAACGTACGGCAGAGCAGCTGTCAGTTTGACACTTATAGGTTATTTATCTGTCAGTTTGACACGAATATAGGTTATTTATCTGTCAGTTTGACACGAATATAGGTTATTTATCTGTCAGTTTGACACGAATATAGGTTATTTATCTGTCAGTTTGACACGAATATAGGTTATTTATCTGTCAGTTTGACAAATAGAAGCTTTTGTAGATTATCTGTCAGTTTGAGAAAAATTAAAATTAGAAAAAGTTGGATTACTTCATTAATAAAAAAAAATAAAACATTCTGAGTATTTTTAAAATAAATGAAGATGCAGGGCCATATTAAACCTCTGATTAATTTGTCAAACTTACAGATAAATAACCTATAAGTGTCAAACTGACAGATAAATAACCTATAAGTGTCAAACTGACAGATAAATAACCTATAAGTGTCAAAACTGTCAAACTGACAGCTGCAATGCCGTACGTTTACTGAACTTATAGCGTTTTCCACTGGCTGCACTAGTGTACACTTAGTGCATCTTCATCTCTTATTATTACATGAGGTTAAAATGAGATGAAAATATAACGAGTGTGCACTAGCGCAGCCAGTGGAAAACGCTATAAGTTCAGTAAACGTAAGGCATTGCAGCAGTCAGTTTAACACTTACAGGTTATTTATCTGTCAATTTGACAAATAAAAGCATTTTCAGGTTATCCGTCAGTTTGAGTATGCCTACATGTTAAAAAAAATTTGAATATTTCAATAATTAAAAAAACAATAAAACATCCTCAAATGTCAAACTAACAGGTAATTGAATTAAGTAATTAATTTCAATATTCAATTTAAGTAACTTCCGTAAATTGTAATCCATTATCTATTTTACAAAAAAAAAAGAATGTAAATGATCTACAAACGGTCAAACTGACAGATCACTTGTAAATGTCAAGTTGACAGAAAATCTGCAACTGGCAAATAACGGACAGATAATCTGTAAATGTTTTCAATTATTATTAAATTGATAGTTGCACTAGGGGATGTTTACTGAACTAAATGATACAGTGTCGCATTAAACCTCTGACAGGCGGCCGAACGTTTATTATTTTTTCGTTCATGATTATCGACGCCTTGTAACTGTCAAATTTGCACAACTGTATTGAACTAAGTGAGGTTAACTGTCAAATTTAACGATAACTTAAAAATATTTTTAACTGTCAAATTGACAGATACAATGGAGGATTTTTAAGTTTCTTAAATAATTTTTAATTCAAGAAAATTCCATAAATTATAAACCATTATCTCTTCTATTTAACAAAATTGACTAAATGATTCTTAAACTGTCAAACAGATAATCTGTATCCGCGTCAAACTGAAAAATACCTTGTAAATATCACGTTAACGGGCACCGTACAAATACATATCAAGTGAAATGAAGAAACTTTACGGAATTAAATGAGGTTACCTGTCAAACCGACTGATAACCTAAAATGTTTTTAATTGTTAAATTGGCAGTTTCTGAATTAATTTCTAATTCAAGTAATTCTGTAAACCATTATCTATTCAATGTGAAAAAATTATTAAATGATTTGTAAACTGTCAAACTGAAAAATAACCTGTAAATGTCAAGTTAACGGGCACCGTACAAATACATATCAAGTGACAAATAACCTATACGTTCATCAGCGCCTTTTATGTAAGTCTTTAATTGTCAAATTGTCAATTGAAATGAAGAAGCTTTACTGAATTAAATGAGGTTACCTGTCAAACTGACCGATAACCTAAAATGTTTTTAATTGTTAAATTAGCACTTTCTTAATTAATTTCTAAAATTCATGTAATTTCCATAAGTTGTAAACGACTGATGTAATTCATTTATAAACTGTTAGACTGACATATAATTTACAGATGTCAAACTAATAGATAGTCTGTTACTGTCAAACTTACGAGTAACCTATATGATTCAAGTTCAAGCTCACAGGCAGCCTACAAATGTTAAACTGACAAGATAACCTATAAGTGTTTTCAAATGTCAAATTGACTGCAATGGCGGATGCTTATTGAACTAACGAACAATGTTTTGCTTAATTAATTTTAATTAATTAATAGCAAGCAAAAACGGGAAAACTTTTAGGACTGATAGTATTGTCTTAGAAAGGCTAGAAAGTTAAAAAGTTTTGATTAACGTTTAAAAAATTGCGCAAACTTTTTGGACGTACCTCGTATTGTCTTAGAAAGGGTAGAAACGTTTTGCTTAACAATCATTAACGACAGACAAAAAAATGCGAAATATTTTTGGACGCATCTTGTATTAGAATACTTTTCTTTTTTATACAGGGGTTGTAAAGAAAAATACGTATAGTAAGCATACGTACATGCTTACCAAATCATGCTATTAAATTGCTTCGATTCTCAGAGCAGGATAAAAATTTTGGTTGTACCTCGTATGTAGGTATCGCATCGAAAATCGATTAAGTCCGTTTTGTTTTTTTTTTTTAATACGCGGGTCATCGAAAAAGTATCGTGCAACACAGACGATTGCAGTTCCAGTCGCGTTCACAAAACGAACATTTAAGCGCTGCGAAATGGGAATGCCGCGCAAAACGTAATTACCGCGCCGGTTACATTGTCGTCACGTACGTCATGAAATTTAGATGACGTTCGGGAGCTCTAATTTGTGACCGCGGCGGAACGTTTCCAACTTGTCCGCATTAAATGCGCCGCGCGGATTGTTTTAATTGCGGCCGCGTTTACGCAAATTGCGGCCCGGAAGTGCGATTGTTTTAATACTACCAGCACTTCCCGGCTCGCTCGCCTGTCGCTTGATGGATCTCCGGGGAACGGGAGGTTTCATTTTTGCGAGACGACGGGGATCAAATTAATCAAACATTTTCGTGTGTGACAAAGTCACTTTGATTTAATGTTCGGTATTGAGCGTCCCCAACAGGGATGATTTATTAATTTTTTTCTGAAACTAGCAACACTGCATCTGAATATAACTACATACATATAAATACTTCAGTACTGCTCGCAAGTAAATTGTTATTAGTCAGTTTGATACTTGCGACTTGTCTGTCAGTTTTGACACTTGTAGGTTATCTGTCAGATTTTTAACATTTCAAATCTTGTGTAACCGTGTTTATACAAATTTTTAAAATTATTTGATCTTATTATTCTCATCTAGAACAGCTTGGCATTAATGCAAAATGCAGAGCAATGACATTTTAAATGAAACGAATGAGTTTCTTGATGACCCATGTATAAAAAAAAACAGAAGAAGTATAATTGTTGGAAAATGAAAACAGATTCAAATATTCGCTGTGTAAACATAAAATTGAATTATGTATTTCTTCGTTAAATAAAAGCCGAACGTATGTATTTGATGTGGCGACATCTATTAGTCATAAAATAGTCACTAATATTATAGGTATTTACCCAGTAGCGTCACTCAAATGTCAGTGTCAAAAAAAGACGCCATACTTTTTGATACCTGTATGCAAGTGTAAAGTAATTTGGAAATCGGTAGGTATCAAACAAAATGGCAAATGTGACAGTTACACTCAAGTGAGATGCTACTGTGTAGATTCTTATAATGTGCAAGCACATGTATTATAAGTAATTACCCAGTAGCGCCACTTAACCGTCAGTGTCAAAAAAAGCGGCCATACTGTTTGATACCCTTATGGAAATGTACTGAATAATTTGCAAATCGGTAGGTATCAAACAAAAGGGCAAATGTGAATGTGACAGTTATACTCGAGTGACGTTACTGTGGTGTAAAGAATGACCAACTGTGAATAATAAAGTTCCTAAAATTTATCCATGTCAATGATCTTGAGTTATAGTTTTTTGATAGAAAACAAGTTCAAATTTTTCTTCTATGATCTCGAGTTGTAATCTTTTGTTTCAGTCTTTTTTTTTATAGAACACAAGTTCAATTTTTTCTTCTGTGTTCTATCACAATCAGTGCTGCCAACTGGAGGGAAATATCTCTTTTTTAGGGAATTTTATGCCTTAAAACTGCAAAAAGGGATTTTCTTGAAGAAAAAATTACTTAAACGACTGTTGATAGTTGGCAACACTGTTCATAATGTCCAAATGCAAACGATAAAGTTACTAAAATTTATTCTGTTTTCTTGACACTATAATATTTTTTATGTAAAATGTGTTACAAAGTGAGTGAGAAGTGCCAATTCAACCAATCAGAATTCACTGTGGTAGCTTATCTCTCTCACTTTGTAACAAAAATTGTTATCAAATTTAACAAGTGTAAAACGGCCTTAAAAGACGAATGCTTTTGGCGTCTCTGTATTTTGTAAATTTAGCGAAAGAAATTAAATTAAATAAATAAAAAGACATCTATTATTGTAATAATGACCGACTGCAAATAACAAAAATTTCGAAGCAAAAAGCGGTAAAGATGCAATCATAACCATAACCTCACAAAGTTGCAAACCCAGTTGCAAAGATTGTTTGAGCTTGAAACAAAAAAAGAAAACAAAAACAACGTCCCGTGAAACTTAAAACAAAACGAAAAGCAGATCTGCGTGCACGACCAACTGTAAATAATTAAAGTTACTAAGTACAGTGTGATCCAAAAAGGTTGAGGATAGTTTGAATTTGCCGCCACTTTAGACTTTGTCGCGTTGGCAACACGAATACTTTTCAGACATTTTTACGGCGGCGTTTCAAAAAGAAGTGGTATATTACAAAATTATGTTAAAAAAATAATCAATAAATGTCAATAAAGTCGTCTAACAAACCGTAATTCTGAAAATTATTATGTAAAATAAATAAACAAGCGAAAAAAGCAAAAACTCAATGAAATGGAACAACCAACGTGGAAAAATACATTGCAAATAAGTAAGTAACGAGTCGACGCTGTAATTTGCTGCAACATACGTCAGCAGTGCCACACTAACAACGTAAAATACCCTAAAATATACGGCGCGAAATTAAAACTGTCCTCACTCTGTACTACGTTATTAACCAACAAAGTTACCAAATTTAAATATGTCAATGACCTTCAGGAATTACAGACTTGCTTTTGTTGCAAACTTCTTTTATCAGAGTAGCACAAATACCTCTGCGAACGGCAGCTTTTTCAAGTCAATGTGGTAATTACAAAAATTTTTAAATAAATTTTCAACTGGCAAGAAAAATTTGAAATTTCATCTTTTGTTTTGATAAAAGAAAAAAAAATACACGGTACTTATGATAGCGTCTTTGTTTTTCTTCTAACACCCGGATTATTAGGACATTATTAAATAAATTTATCCAAATATTTACAATTCTAAGCTTAACTCCTACGTATTTACATTTCAAAAATTCTAAATAATTTATTTATAATAAACAGTTAATTTTAAATTGCCTATTTCAAAAGTATTTACATAAAATGAAAATATTCGAAAAGCAAGTTTAAATTAAATAATTTCGGAAACAAATTCCCTAAAATACATTTAATACGTTTTTCTTTATATACTTTATTAGTTCCAAAAATATTTCTTATGAAATTTTAAAAAAAATTACGTGCTGCTCATAAACACCTCAACATGTTCCCCCATTCTTAAATTCTGTCCCGATACGGTGTCTACAAGATAACTACAAAACAAATACGTATTATTGAAAAATAATTAATGTCAATTTGTCTAACTGTGACACCTTCTTCTATGCTATTCAGCTTTTAAAACAACATTTATTTTAGGCATGACTGACAGTGACAATTTCAAATTACGTTCGGGCAGCTTACACAGCTTGAAAAAGTCTTGTCCTACTTTTTATTGTAGCAATAGTACGTTCCAGTAAGTGTGTACTTGAAACTCAAGTGTGTTCAGTGTGTAAAATTCAGAGCTAACGGGAAAACGCCTTATGAATTACCGCGGCCATAATTAGTGACCAGATAGGACGAGAAACTGATGTTAGTATGACTCTCTCCTGTTATTCTTAACTCGTTGGACAAGGGTAGGTTTGTACATCATTCTTTCGTTTTATAACTAGAAAAAGCGTTCCCGTCGTTTTCAAATGAAAAACGGCATCGGCAGTGTTGCCATAATCAAATTAGTAATCGATTCTTCAAATTAAATCGTATTTAAAAAAATGGAATTTTTGTTTTTGTTAGATCCATGAAACGACGAACGCACCATGGACCGTGGAGGAATAGATAGTCGATTGGGGCGTTGAAATTGAATTATTGCGATTGCAATTGTTTTCGATCCGCAGCAAAATTCAAGCGATTGACAGATTGATGCGTACTTGAAAGGCGTTTACGAAAATTAACCCGGTGCATACACCGTACTCTATTTTTCTCACTCTTACATGCACTAAGTCTCTTAGTGTTCTCTCTCACACTTCTAACCCGGTTATCAACCGGGTGAATTTTCGTAAACGCCTGAAGTGACGCAAATCGATTTAAAGAAATTAGACCGTGGAGGAATAGACAGCGGCCTATTTGAGGCGTTCTTATATTTCACCACGGCAATTTGCAATTTTGCAAAAATATGTTCTCTTTTAAATCGAATCTGTCACGTCAATTATTTTTCATCAAATATGAAGGATTGCGATTGCAATTGTTTTCGATCCGGAGCAGAATTTCAAACGATTGACAGATTAATGCGTACTTGAAGTGACGTAAAATCAATTTTAAAAAAACAGACTGTGGAGGAATAGACAGTGGCCTATTTGGGACGTTCTTATATTCCACCACGGCAATTTGCAATTTTGCAAAAATCTGTTCTTTTTTAAATCGAATCTATCACGACAGTTGCGATTGCAATTGTTTTCGATCCGAATATCCAAATATTTTAATAAAATGTTTAGTTAAACAATTTTTTAAATTCGTTTTTAATTTGCTGTTTGTCGCATCTCCACAAATACGTTCTCGTAAGTGTGTACTTGAAGCTCATGGGTTTAAAAGTCAACTGTGTGTAAAATTCGAAGCGAACGGGAAAACGCCTTATGACTTACCGCGGCCATATTTAGTGACCAGATAGGACGAGAAACTGATGTTAATATGACTCTCTCCTGTTATTCTTAACTCGTTGGACAAGCGTAGGTTTGGACTTCATTCTTTTGTTTTATAACTAAAAAAAAGCGTTCCGTCGTCTTCAAATTAAAAACGGCATCGGCAGTGTTCCCTCGTACAAAAACTGAAAGGATAACACAATACATACATGGTACGTCCGAAAAGGTTTGACAAGTTCGCTTCAAACTTCTCGTATCAAATACTTCTCCAGACCAGGTGCGGTCCTAACAGTACTTCTCGCGGCGGGGGTGGGGGGGTGGGAATTGCTTTCGCTAGGGTTCAAAAATTGTAGACAAATACAGTCGTAAAAACACACTTGTCTTTTGTCCTGCTTCGTTGTTACCGTAACTGTTTTATAAGTTGTCTTTTGATTCTGTCTTTTTTTTTCTTTTGTGTTGAACTCATATCGATTGTCTTTTGTTTTGCTTCGTTGTTAATTGTTTTTATAAGCACTCTTTTCTTCTTTTACTTCGAGCTCACATCGAATTCATGTCTTCGATTGTCTTTTGTTTTGCATCGTTGTTAATTGTTCTCAAAAGCAGTCTATTCTTCTTTTATTTCGAGCTCATGTCTTCGATTGTCTTTCGTTCTACTTCGTTGTCACTGTAATGTTGCTTAATCTTAAGTTTATTTCCATAGTAACAATTGTGAGAATAATTGTTCCTAGTTTAACTTTAATTTTTAATTTATTTCCGTAGGCGCTATTATTCTTACTATTGTTGCTATGGAAATAAACTTAAGATTAAAGTTAAACTGCAACTGAAATACCGGGCCTAAGTATCGAGTTATTAATAATAACGAAATTAACTATGTCAAAGACGTTGAGATTATAGACTTGCTTTTGTTTAAAACTCCTTTGATCCGAGTAGCACATGCAAATACCTCTTCGACGTTTCACAGTTGACAGACAACTTCTTCAGGTGAATCAATACAGAAATGATATTACTTTTCTCTAAAAAAAATTTCAACAGGCAAGAAAAATATGTATGTAGCTCAATTGATTTTTCATCTTTTGTTTTGACAAAAAAAAATGCACGTTACTTATGATTGCGTCCTCTTTTTTTTTGACGATCCTCGTAAAAATCAAAAAACCAATACATACATGGTACGTCCGAGAAGTTTCGACACTTTCGCTGCCACTGCTGTTTATTTCAACTAATTTAAGATGTGACCTTCGATTTAATGAGCTAACGCGTTGTATTTAAACGAAGCTGTAAAGATTTTTCAAGCTTTAAATAAAAAAACAAGTCCCATTGACCTCAATGCAAAACGAAGAGCAGCATCTTTGCTCTCCTTTTTTTTCGGGAAGATGACTAATTCGTCCCTCGCGACTGAAAACGTGCACCGGATCTTAATTTCGCTCGCCGCGTGAATCAGCTCGTTGTTCCGGCGAAAGACGATGCCGACATAATTATTTTTGCGCGATTATTTTAAAGTGTGCATCACGCAGAGGCGAAAACGCGCACGTTTCGATTACCCTCGATAATGAATCTGGATTAGCTAGCGCACACGGTGTTCGGTCTTAGGTGTATACTTTTCAATTAATTCGATTGCTTTGTTTTTCCTGCATCTCCAGATTTTTTCTTCTAACGCACTTGTGCTCGTTGATAACGGAAACAAATAGTCTGATTGTGATTAGGCTAAAACCAAACAAGCCTGCAAGGTCATTTGACTTAAAATTAGAAGGAATCACGAGTAAACGATAACGCTCAGCGGAATTACATGACTCCCATTAATAAGTTGAAAAGTGAGAATGTACCAGGTGGGGCCTCCTTATCAACGGCGGGCGGCATTGAATGACGCAAGAAAAGACGTGTGTTGACCTTTCCCGAAATTATTGTATTACATTTTATCGAGCCGTCTTGAAACGAGGTCTGCGCGATTTACATGAGACATTCCCATATACGGTCTAGCGGGTAATATTTATTTTCGTTGCGAAACGTTTCTATATTCGTCCGAGCCAAGGCTGACGAGCGACGGGGCAGGACAGAAAAAAGTTATTGGCTGAAAAAAATGAACGCGAGCGAAAGCTCTCTTTCATCTAGACTCGGAGATTGTAATTCGTATTCGTGCATGTTCACTGATGTAACTTGCAAAGTTACAACGTTTTAGGAAACGGAAGACTCTCGGTCTTCATAAAGTTAGACTCGTCTCGTCAAGAGCTTTCATTTGATATTCCACACGACGTGTTTCCTTTTCTTGATAGGCGTTTCTTTTATTTTATTTTAAGTAAGCCATGTTGGATTCCAAGATGGCCGACTTAAACGAGTTCGTCTTTCCAGGGCCTTTCATATGAGACGTCACACGATAGGTTTCCGGCGCGGCGGTTCGATGACTGACGATAGATTTCCGGTTAGTGATGAACGTTTTAAAGCGGAAGTCGGCCATATTGAAATTCAATATGGCGGCTCGGCGGTCTCGGATTTCAATGAGTCGTCTCGGTCGTATTCAACTTCGTCTCTTCGAGATCTTTCATTTGACATCACACACGACGTGTTTCCTTTTCTTTTTTAGCCAAGTTTAGAGGCACTGGAGAAGCTTAATTGAGTTTAATTAAATTCAAATTCCAAAGACTACAGCTCAATTTCGAGACTGTAAAGTAATTAATAAGCTCAGAAGCTTCATTGAGCTCAATTAAACTCAAATTCCGAAATACTTAGTCAAGTTTAGAAGCAATGGAGAAGCTAAGAAGCTTAATTGAGTTGAATGTAACTCAAAGTACAAAGATTATAGCCCAGCTTCGAGACCGCAATGTAGTTAACAGCTCAGAAGCCTCAATGTGCTCAATTACAAGTAATTAACAGCTCAGAAGTTTCACTGAGCTCAATTCAATTCAAATTTCGAAATATTTAACTTAGTTTAGAAGCAACGGACAAGCTAAGAAGCTTAATTAAGTTTAATGCAACTCAAATTCCAGAGACTATAGTCCAATTTCAAGATTGTAAAGTAGTTAATAAGCTCAGAAGCTTCATTGAGCTCAATTAAACTCAAATTCCGAAATACTTAGCCAAGTTTAGAAGCAATGGAGAAGCTAAGAAACTTAATTGAGTTTAATGCAACTCAAAGTACAAAGATTATAGCCCATCTTCGAGATCGCAAAGTAGTTAACAGCTCAGAAGCCTCATTGAGCTCAATTCAATTCAAATTCCGAAACATTTAGCCAAGTTTAGAAGCAATGGATAAGCTAAGAAGCTTAATTGAGTTGAATGTAACTCAAAGTACAAAGATTATAGCCCAGCTTCGAGATCGCAATGTAGTTAACAGCTCAGAAGCCTCAATGTGCTCAATTACAAGTAATTGATCGATCACATTCAGGTCAAGCCAAGGATTTCCGTATTTTCTCATCGACTTTCTTTTGTTTTGTTTTACAAAATGAATTTAGGAGAAGCCTGTGGATCCTTAGGTATATTTCCGTGTCAGGAGCTACCAGTTTTGAGCAAGAGATGACGCTCCAGAAGATAGAGGTGTCTCACTTTAGGTTAAGACAACGGTTTTCGCACTTTCTCGTCGAGTTTCTATTGTTTTTTTTCTGCAAGATTAATGTTTAGAAAGAAGTCTGAAAAAGCTTGACTGTATTTCCGTATCAGTTTCTGGCAAGAGATGGCGCTCTAGGAGACAATTTTACAAAAACGAACAGAGACGTTACAATTTAGGCTAAGGCGTGGGTTCTCGTCGACTTTCTTTTGTTTTGTTTGGAAAAATCAATATTTAGGAGAAGCCTAAAAACCTTAACTATATCTCCGTTTCAGAAACTACTGGTTTTTGGCAAGAGATGGCGCTGTAGCGAACGATTTTACAAAACCTATCAGAGATGTCACGATTTAAGTTCATACGTCTGTTTTCGCGTCTTCCAGTCGACTTTCTTTTGTTTTGTTCTGTAAAATTAGTATTTAGGAGAAGCCTAAAAACCTTAGCTATATCTTCGCATCAGAAACTATCAGTTTATGGCAAGAGATGTCGTTCTAGAAGACAATTTTATAAAATTAATCAGAGATGTCACAATTTATGTTAAGGCGACCGTTTTCGCGTATTCCCGTCGACTTTCTTTTGTTTTGTTCCGCAAAATTAATATTTAGGTGAAGCCTAAAAACTTGCTGCGCCTTCTGAAACAAATAACCACCACCGCTTTCAGTTAAAAATATTAAAATGAATAATTGAATCTGGAAACAACCGAAAAAGTGAAACACAAATCAAATCCCGAAACAATTGAATTCCGCGAATACTAGAATGATAACCGCGTCTCCTGAATAAAAAAATAAATAAAAAACAAGTGGCGATGATTGTAAATGAATTTTTCAAGAAACAAAAGACGAACGGCGAGTATTTCTTTATAACTTTTTTTTTAAACAGAAATTCGAAAAATTCACCGAAAAAAAATATGGTAAATCAAAATGACGAAAAATTCAGAAAAGCAAATCATTCGAATAAATTGACAACGATTTTCTTTTAAAATCAAAACAAATTTGTGACAAAAATAAAATAAAAAAGAAACGAACGACGAAAATCGCGCAAAAAAAAACAAAAGACGAACAGCAAGAAATAACAGACGAACGGCAAGTGATTAAGTAGAATACTTAAATATTAAAGCAACTGAAAGTTGGAATTCGAAAGAAAAATTTGCTTCAATCCAAAACAATTGAATTCCGCGAATACCAACAATCGCCATGTTTTGAAGCGTCTTTTGAAACAATTGACTACTACCGATACTAAGTAGTTTTCAATTGAAACAATAAAAAGATAATTGAATCTCGAAACAACTGAAACTTTTTTAATTTGAAAGAAAAGGTGCTTCTCAAAACAAATGAATTCCGCCAATGCTCGAAAAATCGTGATGTCACGCTGCTCGTTCTGAAACAATTGACTACTTCCGACACAAAGTTGTTTTCAATTGAAAATATTAAAAAGAATAATTGAATCTGAAAGCAACTGAAAAATCGGAATTGGAAACAAAAAGGTGCTTCTCAAAACAATTGAATTCCACGAATACCCGAAAGATCATGACGTCATACCGCTCCTTCTGAAACAGTTGACTGCTACTGACACCAAGTTGTTTTTGATTTTGAAATGAAAAAGAATACGTCGTCGCAGTTTTATAAAACAAATGAAATCTGTCAACGCTTCGATGATAAAAAATGAAAGGAGTGCTTTAAAACCAAAACTTTCAAACAAGTGAATTCAAATGTAAAATAGAAAAAATTGAAAATCGACATTAAAAACAAAAAAAAGATACTAACGCTTAAGTTTCTTGAGCTGGAAAGAGAAAGGATGACTCTAGAACAATTGAATTCAAGCCAATACCTACTTGAAAAATCGTACAGTCATGTTGCGCCTTTCTGAAACAATTGACTATTAACTACTCAGTTGTTTTTCGATTTTGACTGTCCATCGTGTAACAAATGAAGTCTGTCGACGCTTCATTATTAAGAGAAATAAAAGAAGCGCATTGTAATCGAAATTCTCGAACTAATCGAATTGAAACGTTAAAAAAATCGAAGATCGACATAATGAAATAATTGAGTTTCGCTGGCGCTCAAGTTTTTTGAACTAGAAAGAAAAAGTGCGGCTCTAAGGCTCAATTTTACAATCCTCGGATAAGCATTATTCTTAGAATAACGTGACGTAGGTGTCATTTAGATATGGAGGAACATAAAAATTAAACGATATTCGATGAATAGTTATTCCGTATCAATCGTAAAACTAGGCCTAGGAACAGCTCAGAAGTTTCACTGAGCTCAATTCAATTCAAATTCCGAAATATTTAACCTAGTTTAGAAGCAACGGACAAGCTAAGAAGCTTAATTAAGTTTAATGCAACTCAAATTCCAGAGACTATGGTCCAATTTCAAGACTGTAAAGTAGTTAATAAGCTCAGAAGCTTCACTGAGCTCAATTAAACTCAAATTCCCAAAATATTTAGCCAAGTTTAGAAGAAGTGGAAAAGCTACGAAGCTTAACCGAGATCTACAAAATTCAAATTCCAAAGACTGTAGTCCAATTTCGAGACCGCAAAGTAGTTAACAAGCTCAGAAGCTTCACCGAGCTCTATTAAACTCAAATAGCCAAATTTAGAATCACTGGAGAAGATAAGAAGCATAACTGAGTTTAATTAAACTGGAAGTACAAAGACTATAGCCCAGCTTGGAGACTGCAAGGTAATTAAGGGCTCAGAAGCTTCACTGAGCTCAATTAAAAGTAATTAACAGCTCAGAAGTCTCACTGAGCTTTATTAAATTCAAATTCCAAAATATTTAGCCCAGTTTAGAAGCAGTGAACAAGCTACGAAGTTTAATTGAATTTAATGAAATTCAAATTCCAAAAAGAATATATGTAGCTCAATTTCGATCGAGACTCGGCCATATTGGATTTCATTGGAGTCGGCCATATTGGATTTCAATATGGCGGCTCGGCGGTCTTAGCTTTCAAGATGTCCTCTCGGCCATATTCGAGTTCGTCCCTTCAACACCTTTCATGTGAGATGTTTGAAGATAGACTTCCGGTTAGTGTGAGCGTTTTAAGGCGGAAGTCAGCAATATTGGATTTCAACATGGTGGCTCGATTATATTCGATTTCAAAATGTCGTCTCGGGCATATTCGACTTCGTCTCTTCGAGAAATTTCATTTGACATCCCACAAAACGTGTTTCTTTATTTTAAGTCTACTATTTTCGATCTACGTTAGCGATACAGTCACACTCACAATCGAGTGAGCTTCTCCAAGGCCTTTCATATGTATGAAACAGTGTTGCCAACTTTCCCTTTCCTGGGGAAAATTGAGACTAAATTTAATAAATGGGGAAAAGGGTACAATTTTGTAATTAGAACTGTTTTGTTTTGTGGGACAAATGTCGTGAATAATAATGAATGTGAGAAATCTACCAGTTGTTTATTACTAAAAAAACGTCGATAATTTAAAAAAAATTCTAAATATAAAGTAAATTAAGAAAAGTTTCTATACAATTTGAATTAGGTATTAAAAAATGAAATTGAGTTGTGACAGCGCCATCTCTGTAAATTTTGTCGCACTCTAAACTATTCGGCGCGAATTTTGAAATCATTTTCCGTGATTAAAATCGTCCATCTTCTACTAAACAAAGTAGACATTAAAAAAAAAGAATTTTCAAATCTAAGCTAAATTTGGATGTTTAAGTTAGGATTTAAAAAAACATTTAATTGTGTCGCGCTAGCGCCATCTATGTAAATCTTGTCGCACTATAGAGACCACATGCACATTATGAAAATACGAGTTGTTTCAAATTATTAGCGTACATTTGAACTTGAATATTGTAATGTATTTCAGTTCCAGGAAGTTCAAGTATTACGTACTAGAATCGTAAATTGTCATAAGAGTGATATTATTCCCATGCAATGAGTTTCAAGAAATATTTTCTTATCACTAATTCACAAATCACCACGCCAGGCGGCGCTGAACGCAAAGATGTGCATGGCGCCTATAATATTTTTGGCGCGAAATTTGAAATTTTTCTTCGTATGGGTTTACAACGTCGATCTTCTCTTGTCTCCTATTCATTATACTCCCCGTTTCACTCTGCCGTTTGCTTCATTGTTTTTTTGCTACTGCTACATGCTCCATTTTTTTTTGTGCGCGAAATTTGAAATTATTAAAGGTACTAAAAAACGTCGATTTTTTTTTTAATTTTCTAAAATCTGAATTAAATCTAGACAAGTTTTTATATAGTTTTAATTAGGTATTAAAAAATTAAATGGCGCCATCCACGCAAATTTTATTTACACTACGATTCTTACAGCGCGAAATTCGAAATTATTTCTCGGGATTAAAATCATCGATCCTCTTTTGTTTTCTTTCAATCTACCTTCTTTTACCTTTTACAAATTTTCGCTAAGATGAAATCGATCACCTTGCGAGTCTCTTTCACAACCATCGAAAATGTTGTCGCTTTCAAACCGTTCTTTGTTCTTTGCTTGTAGTCGCAAAGGACAATCAAAAGCGCCATCTCTCGGTTAATTTCGCTTCTTTTGGAGCAATCTAATCAAATTAGAGAAAAGGAAAACATACACCCGGGATCACTTTCACGATCACAAAAAAGAATAACGTACCAATGGACGTTCAACATGTAGTTGCGGTGAGTAATTAAGAGCGCCACCTCTCGGACAACGCGATAAGTATTTTCTCTTTTTTTTTAAATGTTGCCAGGTTCTCTCATTATGACATGAAACCACATTCTTAATACGTCAGTTTTTTTTTTGTGAAACACAGTGATGCTGATGGTCCCCCAATCGTACAAGTTTTCTGATTACATTACCAATCACCAATAAAAAAAAGTAACCTGTTAGGGCACTCAATTGGTGATTAAGAGCGCCATCTCTCGGAGAACGCAATTTTTTTTTAAATTTTGTGAAGTTCTTTTATTATGAAATCAATTACCACCTTTCAGCCAAAAATTTGTAGTCATGCACCAGTTAAAAAAAAAAACAAAATAGAAACGCAAAGACTCTGGTAGGTTGTTCAATTGAAGGGGTCGGTTTTCGCGTCAGTTTCATAAACACAAAAAAAATAACTGCGAATGGATGTTCAACGTACAGTTGCAGTGAGTGATTAAGAGCGCCATCTTTCAGACAACGCGATAACTTCGTATTTTATTTTTGAATTTTGTCGAGTTTTCATATAAATTGTTAAATCAAATCGCCTACTTTTAGTGAAGAATTTGGACGAATTCGTCCGTTAAACAAAAAAAAACAAAAGATAAACGTAAAGACTCTGATAGGTTGTTCATTGAATGGGCCAGTTTTCCAGTCTGTTGCAATGGACGTTTAACATACAGTTGCGGCGAGTAATTAAGGGCACCATCTCTCGGACAACGCGATAAGATTTTTTTTATTTTTGAATTTTGTCAAGTTCAAGAATTTTGAATAATTCGCCAGTTAAAAAAAAAGGAGAAACACAAAGACTCCGACAGGTTGCTCAATTGAATGGGCCAGTTTTCGAGTCAGTTCCAATGGAGGTTCAACATGCAGTCGCGGTGGGTAAGGTACTAAATCAACATACTTCGTAAAGAGGTAACGCATTTAGTGATTTTTTATGTCTATCCTTGTCGCACATTCCTCTCATCTAGGGATAAAAAACAGTTGGAAATATTATTTGAAATGACGTTTGTCAAAGTTACTGACACATTCTGCATTTCTCAAAATAACAACTTTTTGATTGGTAAATAACTAACTAGACACAACCTAACACACTTTTAAATTGAAACCAGTGACATTGTGGTAAACAGAATTCCCTAAAACTGTTGTCTTCCTTATTGCACTTGCGACAATTACATTTGTTATCTTTGTTTCTCAATCCTCTCACGAGAGGAATGTGATTGCGTTACCTGCACGGAGTGTTGATTTAGTACCTTAGCGGTGGGTAATTAAGAGCGCCATCTCTCGGACAACGCGATAATTTTCTTTTTTATTTTTAAATTTTGTCAAGTTCTCTTATCACGAAATCAGGTCACCTTCTTAATCAAGAATTTGAAGTAATTCGCCAGTTAAAAAAACAAAAGAGAAACAATTGCAATGAGTGGCTAAGGGCGCCACCTTTCGGAAAACACGATAATTTTTTTCTTTTTTTTATCTTGCCATATTCTCTTATTATGAAATTTAGTCACCTTCTCTCAGTATTACTATTTTTGACGCGCAATACCCATTATTTTAGGCGCGAAATTTAAAATATCTAAAAATTATGAAAGCTACTAAATATCGTCGGTATTTTTATTTTTTTTAATTTCCCAAATATAAACTAAACTCAGATAAATATTTACGATTTTAATTACGTATTAAAAATGAAATTGTGTTGCGCCAACGACGTCTATGTAAATATTGTCGTACTACGATTTTTTTTTTTTGGTGCGGAATTTGAAATTATTCTTCGTATTTAATGTTCTCCTGTTTCCCGTCCGTGTTTCATTGTCGTTTGTTTTGGTTTTCTTTTGTTGTGCGCTACTGTTACGTACATTTTATTGGGCGCTAAATTGAAAATATACAAAAGTTATTAAGGAACGGCCGATATGTTTTTAAATTTTCTTAAATGCGTGTTTCGATTTCAAGATGGCAGTTGACATTGACAGTTGTGCTTGTTGCTGCGACGCTATTTACTCGAAGTGGGCGGGTCGTGTGAAGGTCACGCAAAAACAAATGCGATCGTCATCGACCCGCCATCTTAAAATTCAAAATTTCTTCCTCGGCATCCAAGGGCGGTCCTAGAAGTGCTTCTAGGGGCGAGGGGCGGGGGATTTGCTTTCGTAGGGTCAAAAAATTGTAGGCAAATACACTCGTAAAAATACACTTGAGAAAAGATCATTTTGTTTCTAAACTAATTTGCAACGATAAAGAAAATTTGTAGGTTAGGTTACGCATGATTCGGAGAAAAATGACTTGTACGACCGGGCCTGCCTGTATCTCTTCTTCCTTTTATGTTATAAAGGGTGAACAAAAAAGAATCAGATTAGAGTGGGCCGCGCAAAGAAAATGTTTGTCTATGATCAAATAAAAAGTCAATAAATTTGACAGTACATTAATTAATTCAATTAATCACACATTGCATTTTTTTGCAGCGCCTACTCGGATTGATCTGATTTTTTTTTTGGTCACTTTTTATATGATGTTTCCTGTTCACAGTAAGTATTTCCGAGTGAAAGTCGGTCATCTTGTATTTCAACGTTTTTGGGACGACTTTCGCTTTCATTTGTCTTTTATACCGAGCCGTCATCTTAAAATCCACCTTTCCTTTGGAATTCAAGATGGCGGCTCTGACAGTTTTCAATTACACGTCACGTAACGTCAATAAGCATCTCTTGGGCCGACTCTCTCTTTTCAATTTAATTTTGATGTCGAGCCACCGCGCCATCTTGAAATTCACCTTACCGTTAAATTTTTTTTATTGAAAGTCGAAAACCTTGGAATTCAAAATGGCGGCCCCGAGATCTTTGAAATGATATGTCGTGTCGTGATGTGAGGTCAATAAGCGTTTCTTGGGGCCGACTTTCTTTTGTCAATTTAATTTTGATATGAGTCACATTCGTAAAATTCAAAATGGCGGCAGGTTTACGTTTTCCAAGTAATCTTTTCGACGGCAACTTTAAAATATGGGCATTCAAGATGGCGGGGCCGAGAACTTTCAAATGGTAGGTCATGTGACGTCGATAAGCGTTTCCTGGGGCCGATTCTATCTTGTCGATTTGTTTTTAATATCGAGTCGCACTCTTAAAATTCGAAAAAATGGTGACAGGTTTACGGTTTCCAACTATGGGTCAGTTGTACCTACACTACCTACAAAGTACCGGGTTCAAAGTGAACAAAATCGCATCAAATTTTATTTATGAATGCATTAATTACCATATGTCATTAAGATCCTATGTGAATTTGTTTACTTTGAACCTGGTTCAGTTTAAACCTACTTTGTACAACTGGCCCCATGTAATTTTGTTGACAAGTTTAAAACCTTGGAATTCAAGATGGCGACTTGACCATAGTTGAGTTCATCCTTCCGAGACCTTTGTGCTTCGGAACGACTTTCGCTTTTTAATTCAATTTGCTTTTGACACGACCATTACCGAGCCACCACTTTAGATATTCAAAATGGGCCGACTTCCGTTCAAATCACTTATCGTGAACGAGAGACCCATCGTGTGACGTATCAAATGAAAGGTCTCGTAAAGCTGAATGCGATTATGAATGAGCCGTCATGTTCAAAACTGAGATGGTCGACTTTCGTCAAGAATGAAAGAGGCACTTCTAACGACGTGCATCCCCCGTGAATTTTTTTTTTTTTGGACTCACCTCAAGCTCTGTTTTTCATTGCAGCCGACGGCGGCGATGTCGAACTTGTAGTTCCTCCTCTTCTCGCAGTTCAGGACTCTTTTGGCGCGGAGCTCCGCGTACCCGTCCTCCTTCGAGACGATTTCGAAGGGGGCCTCGCCGTGGTGTTTGTTCACGATTCTGAAGCTGCACACGGGCTCGCCGATCGCGCGGATAGAGGGCGTCACCTCCACCAGGGTTTCGTTCTCTTTGACGAGGCCGTGATAGCCATCCTCTACGCTGATATCCAACTTCGGAGCTGCAATGAACCAAAACAAAATCATTCACAAAAAGTTCACGTCTGCAACGCTCTTTTTTGATCACCCTTTACTGTAAAAGAAACGTCACTCTTTTTCTGTTATGTCATTACATTACACTGCTTTTTTTAATAACTGATAATATGCTGCAAAAAGAAAATGTCACTCGGTTTTATTAGATGTCATTGCATTACCAACAGTAGCTTTTTTTTTCCTATAATACCTGTCAATGTTAAGATTCTAGGGTTTGTGTTGAAACCCTGCTTTTATCACTAAGTGTAACTGAAATTTCAAAAATTTCTGTTCTACACATTCAGTTGTACCAACAACAAACACATTTGACAGGTTTTCTAGAAAAAAAAAAAGAAAGAGTAATATGTAACTCAAAACATAGGATTTTCGTTCCATAATGAAAGATACGACTGTTAGTACCGCTGTGCCGTATAAAGAAAACGTCGCTCGATTATTGTTTTGTTTTATTATACGTCATTACATTACCAACTGTTCAATTCAAAATTTCACGGCACACATCATTTAATCAAAGATACGACGCTACCTTCACCGCTTTTCTTTTTTGATCACCCGTTAGCACTGCCGTAAAAAGAAAATGTCATTCGATTTTCATTCGTTTTATCAGACGTCATCACTGTACAACGCAAAATACACCCACATGACGTCGGAGTGTAACGGATGGACTTTTGATGATTTAACATAAACGTGCCGTCAACCATCTTTGAATTGTTAAATGTCGCCTTTAATAAGACACATGAATGACGACTTCGACGGCACCAAACTTTTTTTTTTATCATCCGGTGGATGTATTGTAAAAAAAGGCATGACCATGGAAAATAATACAGACGTTAATTGATTTGGTTATGATTGCAAGCAGAAGATCATCCGCTTTCGCATTAATAATCCACTTTGACATCTGTCAAATTAATTATGACAGCGTGTTTCAACAAAAAACATATCTTTTGTTTTCCACGACCGCCTGTACCTCCTAGAAACTATGAATGTTCTGTCAAATGTTCAATCGTTTTCCACAGCCGGCTGTACCTCCTAGAAACTATGAATGTTCTCTTAAATTAATTATGACAGTGCTTCAATTGTTTTCCACAGCCGCCCATACCTTTTAGAAACTATGAATGTTCCGTCAAATTAATTTTGACAGTGTGCTTCAACTAAAAGATATTTCTTTTGTTTTCCATAGCCGCCTATACCTCCTAGAAACTATGAATTTTGCGTCAAATTAATTGTGACGGTGTGTTTCAATCGAACGACATTTCTTTTGTTTTCCACGGCCGCCTGTACCTCCTAGAAACCATGAATGTTCCGTCAAATTAATTGTGACAGTGTGTTTCAATCAAAAGACATTTCTTTTGTTTTCCACGGCCGCCCGTACCTCCTATAGAAACCGTGAATGTTCTGTCAAGTTAATTATGACAGTGTGTTTCAATCAAAAACATTTTTTTGTTTTCCACGGCCGCCTGTGCTTCCTATAGAAACTGTATGAAGTTCATTTTCCTACAAAATCGATTAAACCCGGCTCATTGCAATACTTCTGCAACGCCACCGCGTCCGTGCAATTCGGCGAATTGTTTTAGACGTGGAATTGCATAATTTCCGCTGAGCGAACGGAAAAAAAATCGTATCGGTTTGCAGCTTCAGCGAACCCTTTGCAGACACAATCATAATGAATTCATCGAAGAAAAAAAAAAAAAGAAGTGTCGGGGCGTATTTGCTTTCCCGGCGAATCGAATCCGAAGTAGGCCGATCAAACAAACGCCGTCTCAACCTGTGTATTTGTTTTCGGCGATGCTAATAAAATTATTTATATTCCGCATCGAAGAAAATGACGTAATATTTATAATGAAAACCGGGATGTTTTAAGAGTTTGTTTAACAAAGACGCGCTAATATTTGCGCTGACGGAAAAAATAAACAAACGACGGATGAGAATTTCGTAAATTCGTAAACGCAGATTGAAACAAACGAACGTGTTCGGGTGTGGAAAAGGGTTTACGACAAAGAAGACGCTTTTCCGCAGATTTATCGACAAGGGGGTGGTGTGGAATTTCGTCGGGAGGAACGATCGATGGTTCGGAATTAAAAAACCTCGCTCCTCACGAATCAAGCGGGGCGTTCGCGTAGAGGAGCGTGCGAGGAGGTTTCTTCAGGTAACAGGCGAGTTCATCGACGGACTGAGCGATTGGGACGCCATTTTCTTCGTTTTACACCTGTCCGTGTAAATTCGGCGATTGCGGCCAAGCGCACGTCGTAACGCCCCTGGATTTTTTCCTCGCGATCAGACAAAAACAAAAGACATCAAAACATCGAAAGCCGATCACATGAAAACCCGGCGATTCGCTTTACACAGGTAGAACTGGCGAAAGGTGAAACCCAACACTTACCATCGTAGTCTTGCGATGCGACAAAGAGTCCTATCGATAAAACACTTAACACCTTATACACTAGCATTGTCGTTTTAGTTTTTCTCACGCGGAAATCACAGGAAAATACGCGTTCGCTTTATAAAATACACCGTTTTGTCATAGCGATGTTAGTGTAATGTCCTCTATGGACGGCAATTTTTTTACGATTGACTCTGTCGAAATCCTCGTGCGATTTACGGGCACCAGAGGCGCCACCGTCGACACGCCGCGGAAATTTTAAACACACCGGCGGACCAAAATCGATAAAATGTGAACGGCAAAAAGACATTAAATTTAATGATCACCGAGTGTGCGAGGACCAAATTTCATGTCCCGTCAGAAATCTCGTGCATACGCCTGCGACTGTCCGGGAAGACTGTAGCACATCGCGAATTTTTCAAACACTCGAATTTATTCACCGATGAATTGATTGATACACTTTAAATTAGGACACAACAACAACAACAACAAAAACTTTATATTATGATTACGGAGTGAATGAGGATCAAACTTCATGCTCCGTTAAAAATCTCATGCGGGAGCAGTGTTGCCAACAGTCGAAAAAAGTTTTCACTAAAATGGATATGGGAAACCACTAAAAAATCACTAAATTCAAAATAAGTATGCTGCCACAAGCTTTCATTAAATTTTATTAAATTTATAAAATGAAACGCGTTAAAAAAATAAACATAAAAACACTAACATTACTATACGGGAAATATGCGTGCTTGAAAATTAACAATCACGGACTGGCTAGCACCATGCTGGCACCTAATGAAAGTTTGCGAAGGGCCCTATAATAAGGAAATCATTCGAATGACATTTGGTTAACCTATGAAAAATATTAAATTGAATTGTAATTTGTGTGTGACGCTTCCACACGACTTCATCCAACATAATAATAATAATGAATGGGAGCTGTGTCTAGGGACACAGGTACTACCATCATATGTTTTTGACAGTGACAGTGGCTATTTGACCTTGAACGAATGGGTTGTCATTGTGACAGTTGTTCCGTTCAATTTTCGCTTCTTGGCGTAATAAATTTAAAAACAGCATAGATAATGCCTGAAATATGTTGTGTTGGCCATTACAAATCAAATGCTACAAATTTAAACTGTTTAACATTGCTAGAGATGCATATACCTAACTTTTCTTTTTAAAATATCGTAAGCCCCCAATAGATACATTTGTACATTTCATACAGTTTAATGTATTTCTTGACTTAAGACAAATTTTGTTGCATATTTTAACTAAATTTGTCAAAATACATCAGAAATTGTTTTTTCATTTGATCCAAAGTATGTTTTAGATATTTATACGCAATTTTCTTTGTAAATGAGAACTTTATGCAAGAAAATTTGTACGTGAACCAGTTAATTTGTCGCCAGTAAAGCTAATAAACATCAGTGAAAGCCTAGCACATTAATAAGTTAACTTTTAGTTTGGAATATCTCAGGTATTTATGTTCTTTTGGTTATTACTTACAGTTTTCTATTTATTATGTCATATTTTTCTATAAA
Organism: Dorcus parallelipipedus; assembly: GCA_958336345.1. Taxonomy (NCBI): domain Eukaryota; kingdom Metazoa; phylum Arthropoda; class Insecta; order Coleoptera; family Lucanidae; genus Dorcus; species Dorcus parallelipipedus. Next base: position 43,914,392 of record OY284480.1, on the reverse strand, counting down.
CGCTTAGATTTATTGTAAACTTACATTTTGTAGCAATAAAATGGAAATTTAAAGTAATTTGTGCCTTGATTTACATAAAGTATTCCAGTTTGTCATTTTTGACAACTAATTTCTTCAAGGTCAAATAGCCACTGTCACTGTCAAAAACATATGATGGCAGTAATTAGGTCTGTTTGTTATCCTGCACTGGTGTACACCAATGCATACTTTTTCGCAATTTATGCTTTAATGCAACTTTAAATGTTTGCGTGGTATGTCAGTATGAATGAGTATGATTCGTATTGACACATTATTAAAGAATTCAGGCTTCATTAAAGCATATTTCGTAAAAAAAAGTGTACACTAGTGCACACCAGTGCAGGATAACAAACAGACCTCCTGTGTTCCTAGACAGAGATCGAGTGCCTTATGTTTTCCTTATTAAAAGCGCCATCTGTTGGTTGCTGATTTTCGCGAATAGACACAAACTACAGAAATAATACCAGCACAAAGTTTCACAACAATAAAAAACTAAAAACTTAAGCTGCTTGGCTTCAGTGTCAGCATTTTGAACAACGTTTTCGAAAAATTGACTTCTACAATAAATCACTAGATTTCACGTTTTTATTTTAAGAAATCACCAAAAAAAGCACTAAACACTAAATAAAACAAAAATTTTTAAAAAAATAGTGTAAAAACTACTAAGTTGGCTACACTGTGCGGGAGCATTAATAGAGGCACCACCGTCAATACACCGCGGACTTTTCAAACAGCCGAATCCCGAATTTCTTCACCGATAAACCACAATCAATTGCATAACATCAAAAAAAAAACGCTTAATTTAATGTTTACCGGTCGAATGAGAGCGTTATGTCTTCGACGGCTAATCAAGATAGACTGGTAATGCCACTATTGCCACTGCAAACTAGGACGGTTTGTTTGAAAGCAACATCAACAGATCTTGCGGCGGCAAGGAAAGGTGGGGTACTGTTTACTCATCCCGCTCATCCCTAAAGCCCCTGCGGTGAGCCCCTGTCACATCATTAGTCAGTTTGATCAAACTGGACTGACAAACTAAAATAATGACATCATATGATGTCATGGAAGCTGTTTTGACCAAATTTTCTAAATTTTAGGGGCACCTCTATATCCATCAGTCAGTTTGATCAAACTTGCCTCATGATTGGTAGATTTAAATGCGCGCGAAACGGAAGTCTAACGTCTAACCTAACCTATAAGGCTAAAACTGCCACTGCTTTTTTTTATCCATTTTTGCGTAAATTTTTTAAAATGACGATTTCCAAAAAAAAATTTAACCTAAAAGTTTGGTCAAATTTCTAGTACTAGTGAGACACTGCGCAGTTTGACGAAAGACGAAATAACGAATTTGATAAGTCTTGACGTCATTGATGTAGTTTGTCAGTCCAGTTTGATCAAACTGACCAATGATGTGACAGGGGCTTAATGCACATAGGCGGCGTTCATCAAGTGGAGGTAAAAATCGAATATTACAAAAAATATACTTGTTAATTGAAATAATAATAGATTATTCATTACGAAATAGAATTATTATCTTAATTAATTAGTTAATTATATTGAATTAATTCATTAAATATAGATACACGCAATAAAACTAGTATCTACGCCTATAAGCTCTGTTGCATTACACGACATCCGCCGAAAATTATCGACTGCAATTTGAAAGTAACCAATCACTAAGTTAGTCTTAGTAAACAGATTCCCTTTCACTCCTGTGAACTTGTTAGCTACATTTTAAAGCTCGCTTGCCCAGTCTACCTAGATTAGTCGTCGGAGGTTAACACAAATTTCAAGATCTGTCAAAAATCTCGCGCGCACAATCGACGACTGTGGACTGGGAATCAGTGTTGCCAACCGCTTGGAGTGAAATATCGCTAAATTTATCGCCACTTAACTCTAAATAATAAAAATTCACAAATAACGGTTGTTAACAATTTCTTTAAAACAGAATTGTTTGCGTGCCTAAATACCTAGCTTCTTAACGCATTTAACATTAAATAAAATTCTGTAACAAATTCTGTGCGATCCAACATTTTTTTGAGGGGAGGCTATGAGAAATGAAATCAGAGCCTTATGCCTGTTTGCACCGCATTTTTAATAAATTATTGATTAAATTTAAGACGTGTTTAGAATGTGACAATCGTGAATACATGATAGCCTAATAGGTCTGTTCCACCAGAAGTTCAAGTTCTGAACCGTTCAAATCATGCGCAGTATGAAATTTATATCAAATTTTGTGCACTGCTCATGCTCAGTAAGATTTTGAACGGTTCAAGAACTCGAAATCCTGACGAATGGAACGGACCTATTGTCAATCACCATCTAATTGACACTTAAACTTCAACTTAAGTGTCAGTTAGAATGCGCCCGACATTATGCTGGATCTACGTTAAATATCACATTCTAAACACGACTTAAATTTAATCTCTGCTTAAAAATGCGGTGCAATTGGCCATTAGCTTGACTCAGAACTTTTAGTTTGACTATGAGCGCGTTCAGCCATAACAGCGCTGAGGCAGCAATTGCTTTTTGTTAAGTTACAGCAGCTGTGAGCGGCTGAACCACCTACTCCCTCTAATTGACAGTTTGACAGATGTAGGTTAGAAACAGCATCGTGTGCTGGCTGAGTTTACAAACAAAAGCGACAAAAGTGTGTTGTCTTTACTTATCCAATGTTCCTTTTGATTTCTTCCAAATTTAATACTGCTTTAATAAACCGTATACAAAATTAAATGTGAAACTGAGAAACACGCAATAAAATATAATAATAAAAAAAAAAAAAACAGTGTCACCATCTATCGATAGTGTAGTGAACTCGGACAGTGAAAACCACGGCGCTGAGACAGCAATTTCTTTTTGTTAAGTTACAGCAGCTGTGAGCGGCTGAAGTGGCGGCTTAACCACCTACTTTCCCTAATTGACACATGTAGGTTAGAAACAGCATCGTGTGCTGGCTGTGTTTACAAACAAAAACGACAAAAATATGTTGTCTTTAACAATTTGTGTTTTTGTGAATTTTAACATGGAACAAATAAATTATTAATCGCTTAATACTGGAGACTGTGCAAGATGTAGTGAAAATTCATTCAGTAATAGTAGATGTATTTCCACTAGCAGAAAATAACGGAGACGTTTTGCAGTTGCTTAATTTTAACGCAGAAGACAATGAGGCCAACATGGTAATTTCAGTAGCCATAGCTATTGAAAAAATTCGCCCCTTCTGGCTTTTGTTTACGATTTCAAAACCACCACTTTCGCCGAGCAATAAAGCGGACGTGCAGCGCAAATAATTTTGCTGAGAAATATGGCGACCGCTGTCACAGCAAAGCCACAGCGCTATAAGTCAGCAAGGCGTTCAAAGCGATCGCTGCCCCGGCTGAACGCGCCCTTTTGCTTTCTGTCTCCTGTCAAATCTGTTAGTTGTTTAAACGCTCTCGAACACTCCCATGGTATTTGAAATTGGTCGCTATCATATTAAAGGGTTTTAACAAATCCTTATGTATTCAATTCAAAGATTTAGGAGATGTATCTTGACGTATTAGTTTTGACAGATAGTCTATTGGAGTTTCCAGCTAAGCGTTCGCCACCTGGTGTCAACTAAACAAACCCTTGTATGAATTATTAAAATTTAGAATTATTAAAATTTCTAAGGCAACAAAGTGATTGGATTTATTTTTATTAAAGAACAAAAGAATAATCAGAAAGACGGTAGATTAATGCGTTAAAACCGGAAACCCCGAAACGGTAGAAATACAGCTTTAGCGGTAGATCTGGCAACACTGTATGAGAAACGAACATGCCAGCTACGACATACGACTTTTTTCCAAGGCTAACTCGAGGTGTTTTTTTGTTGAACACTTGTTACAAACTATAGGAGCACCGATTTCCAATGACTCATCATTAGATGATTTCATTTGACATTTGAGCCAATAATAATAATCAATACTTTATATTTTTATTATAGATTACCCCTAAAAGCATACCTGCTTGTAAAAAAGACTCCTTTACACCTTGTACCATAAAAAAAAAACAGAAAGGGGTAACTCTCCCATCTGGCAACACTGCTGCACAAGTGAACTAGCACTACAACCTATGTCAAAGAAATAATTATTGTGCACACCAACTTGAAGTGACCTTGAGATGAATAGAGTGATTAATTAAAAAATATTCTCAGATATAGAGATAATATTTTTAAATTTTGTATTTCTAAAACCACTGCCTCGTTTACTATTCTTAGACCCAGTCTTTTCATCTCCTGTTAATTTTATCCGACGGTTTATTCCCACAGTCACAATTGTGATCACAATAGTTACTACGACAATTACTGCCACATAAAGTTAATTGGAGATGAAACGACCGGGCCTAAATGACTAGAGTGAGTTTTAATGTTATAATTTGCAAAGGGTTGATTTTTTTTATGAAGAATCAATAAATAAGTGCCATTCTGACCTGTAAAAGTCCATCAAAAAAGTGTTGCGAGAACACAACGGACCAAACACAATTGACAACTTACAAGAGCACTAGGCAGTCGTGAAGCCCTTACCAGAGAGCGCCAAGTTCTTCTTAACTTCTTAACAGAAGTAGTCATCGGGTTCATTAAGTCTGCATTTCTTTAGGTGAGGAAGATTCAAGACACTCCAAAGGCACTGACACGAAAAGCGGTTCATTATACGAGGCCAGTCTTCAAGTAACGTGAGGAAAAAAACTTTGCATTATGAGGGCAACTAAAAAAGCAAAAATTTTCTCTCGACTCCATTCCTTCTTAAAAGCACCGGTGTCACCAACACCAAGTTAACATGGCAAGCAGCACCAGTGTAGGCCATTAAAGTAATCTAGAAAAGAATTGAACGCGTTAAAATTTGAAATGCCCCTGCAAATTATAGCTTTGATTGGTAGGGAAATTAAAACGAGCATGTCAAACGAATAGAGAATTTATTTCTGCTGATAAAATTTTTTTTTAATACTCTCCGTAGATATGTACATACAAAAAAAAAAAACAAACAATATGATACAAAACGATTTATCTCACTGGGACAAACAAAATAAAAACATAGCAATTTCTTTTTTATTTAATTAGTTACGTAACTGTAAAATACTTCGGTGCACTTAATACTTTAAAACTGACAGCGTTAAAATTTCATGATAAAACTAATGCACTTGCAAAGACGATAATACTATCTGCGATCTCCGGCGATAAATGCTGCTGCTTCACGAGAACAAAAATGAAATAATAATAATAATCTCGCTGCTATGTTTCGTCGAGCTTAAAACTAGGGGTTTGGGGGGTTACTTGACGAACTTCTCTCCGGTTTCGATGTTGGCCTTCAGCTCGGGCAGGGCCGCCTTGAGGAGTTGCTGCTCGTAATCTGAGAGTTTGCCGAGGCCCAGGTTCTTTTCGATTCCGTTCTTGCCCAGCACCAGCGGTGTGGAGAAGTATTTGGCTTCGGGGACCACGTCCGATTGAACGTACGCGCACTCGATCACGTTCGATTCTCCGTTCAAGCCTCGGATTAAGGAGAAGACGAAACGGGCTCCGGCGTAGCCCATCGAGAGGGTTGCCGAACCTGCACCTGCTTTAGCTTTCACGACCTACACAAATTTATTTCATTTATTTAAAAGTGAAGGCTTATTGTATTTACTAAAAAATAAATAAAAATCAAATCTTTGTTCCTTTTTATTTTAAAGTGGTGTCACATGACGTGTTTCCAAAATTTTGGTATCAAATAAAATGGCAAATGTGACGGTTATACACGATTGACGTTACTGTGTAGATTCTGATACTGTACAGCTAGTTCAAAAAGAGAAAATTCCAAGTTGGCTAGATGCAAATAATTTTGAAACACGTTGTATCACGCATCTTCCTCAATTATTCATTTATTTTTTTTAAATAAAACTATTAATTTCTATAAACTTCAAGTGCACTTACTTCGGTGCCCGCTTCTTGGATCCTCTTGGTAATCTTGTCGAGTTCGTCCTTGTTGAATTGTACCGAGGGTGTTGCTTGGGAAATCAAGGGGATGATAGTAACACCGGAGTGCCCCCCAATGACGGGTATCTTCACCTTGGTTGGGTCCAGCCCCTTGGCTTCCGCAATGAACGCACTGGCGCGCACCAAGTCCAGCGTTGAAACGCCGAAAATGCGCTTGGGGTCCAATTTTCCAGCCTTAAAAACAAATTACACATTTAAAGCGCAAGAAAATTTGAATTTCCCGCCTAATTTCGAACTAGTGAGTGGCGCCATCTAACGTCGCGTCGTCAAAGTACAACAGTGTTTACAAAACGCGGTTATTTGCTTCTCAATAAATAAATTAATTTTTTTTTTTAATCTTGAATAATGCCTCCTGATACTTGCGTTCTATTAAAAAAAATCTTCAAGTTAACTTTGATTTCGGATTGACAGCGTTGACACGCCGAAAATGCGCTTGGGGTCCAACTTTCCAGCGTTAAAAACAAATTACAAATTTAAAACGCAAAAAAAATTGAATTTCCCGCCTAATTTCGAACTAGTGAGTGGCGCCATCTAACGACGCGTCGTCAAAGTACAACAGTGTTTACAAAACGCGGTTATTTGCTTCTCAATAACTAAATTAATTTTTTTTTAAATCTTGCATAATATCTCTTGAAAACTTGCGTTCTATTAAAAAAAAAATCATCAAGTTTGATTTCGAATTGACAGGTGTCCACAAAAATGCAAGTGTTTTCGATTATTTCGTAGTGGCAACATTTTATAAATCAGCTGTTTTCTTTTAACTGTCATTTTCAATAATTGTGAATTGAATTATGCATTTTATTACATATTTGTAGATTAAGTCACAACTGTCAAATTTGATCAACTTTTTACAAACAATCGTTCTGTTTATTAAAAAAAAAAAAAATGTGTACAGACCTTCTTGAGGACCTCGCAGAAAATGGGCACGCACGAGTTGACTGGGTTTGTGATGATGCCGACCAGGGCTTTGGGGCACACCTCGGCCACAACCAGCGCCACGTCGCGGACAACGGAGGCGTTTGTGTTGAACAAGTCATCCCTGGTCATGCCTAAAAAATAATAATAAATAAAATAAATAATCAAAACAAAGTTTCTTCAATCAGCTGAGTGGGCGGTAATGTATGTACATACGTGCAGGGGGACTTACCTGGTTTTCTTGGAACACCGGCGGGTATGATGACGACGTCGACGCCCTTGAGCGCATCTTTAAGGCCCTCGGGGCCTGTGAAGCTGTGAAAATGTTAGGTTGGACTTCAGTTTCAATTAATTGCAAAATGTAAAACAAACGCTTTTATTTTCATTAATATTCAATTGTTTCAAAAATAAACTCATTTAAAAACAAAAGAGGTCAAACTAAATAAATGCAAGTGGGCTTCTAACTCGTTTACTTTCTGTTTATTTCTGAATAGTTAAGAGTCAAGATAATTATAAAATTATGAACTATTTATGTAGCGACATCTTGCGATCGCTTTTTGACCTGACATCGCAGTAGGATTGACAAATTGAAGCCAGTTCGCTACATAATAACTTATTATTAATAAGTCATCCCATGCGAGGCGGCCATGCTTGCTGTCAAAGCATATGAGAATTTTAGAAAAATTTTTCTATAAAATTATGAATGTGAAATTACAAAAGTATTTTTTAAAATATTAAAATTATTTTTAAAAGATTTAACAATTGAACTCCCAAGAAATTTTGTAATTTTTGTAAATTACGTTATTCTAAACAAATGCAGTGAATATAGATAGAAATAACTATTAACATATAATGGAGATTATTATTATTTTTTTTAATAATATTAATATATGCTCACTGACAAATGCAAGTGATTCAATCTCTTTGTAGGTAGTTGTGAACCAGCTTCAATCTGACGTGACGTATGAAACAACATAACCCCACTTTTAAACTAATAAAAGCAATGAATAGGCACCTTCCAGGTTAGCGTCGAAGTAGCTTTAAGGCACTCTGGAGTGACTTAGAGCTACTCCGGTATAGCTCAGAGCCACTCCAACGCTAACCTAGAAAGCGCCTAATAAAATAGAAAAATAGTGAGGTTATGATATACCTCAATTTGGGCATATTCTTTATTTCAACGCAAATTTGTGATTGAAAGCATCAGGGGCCTGTTCGAAAATACAGGGAGTAAGTGTAAGAGTTATACCAACAGAGTGAATAAACTGAAAAGCAAAATATACAAAATGATTTATATGAGAGAGAAAGAATATTACCCAAGAGTAACACTCTGAGTTTTCGAACACGCCCCTGTGTTGGGACCTGATGCAGTGACGTCATCTACTGATGGATACAACAGACTACGAATAAAAGTAAAATTCTCTTGGAAATTCTTTCTAACCTCAAAAAAGTAGATATTTTATTTACCTCCTTAAAATCAGTAGGTTAGGTGATAGATTATAGCAAAATGTATTAATTAATAAATAAATTCACATTACATATACGAATGATCCATTCAGAGATACGTATCTCTCTGAAAAAAGACATAAAGTGTAAACATAACCAAATTTCACTTTGCCACCAAAGAGTGGAGATATTAAAAAAGTGACTTCTTTTACTTTTCTACAAAAAAACAAAGATAATTAAATAATAATAATAAAAATAAAGATACTTGAAAGAATTTCTTTCAATTTCGAAAACATTTGTTATGCCTGTTTTAGACGGTCATGTTTTTTGTACAAATTTGTGATAATTTTATTATAAAAATTGTAACAAATACAAAACAAAAGTAAATCAATTTTAATTTCAATTGTCATGGAATTTTATTAATTTGAAAACACTCCAAACAAAAGCACACAAGCGACAATAGTTGTATTACTGTTGTCAACTGTTTAGTGTTTGCAGAATGACAATTGCAAACCAATGTTAATGCGCTAATGAGTGACAGCAACAAAGTAAACAAATACAAAACTAAACAAAATTATTAAAACATTAGAATTTCTACTGTCAAGGAAGTTGGGCAATTCGCAAACAAAAGAAGCTAAACAGACGGAAGTTGTCAACTGTTTAATTTTTTTTTACTACATAAAAAATTATGAGTGTAAATCAACTTTAATTGTTTTAAGTAGGTAGGTACTTCTTTGTTTCAAAGAAAAGAGAGAGAACAAATCTAAAACAAAGGGGTTTTCTTAAATTTTTTAATTTTTCTATTGGTCGGAGTGGTGATTGAATTGCCATGAATCGATAAAAACAAAAAAAAAGCGCAAACAAACGAATGAAAACCCAAAATTAAAAAAATCTTTAAATTATTTAAAACAAATTACAAATTTAGTTATTTGAGTTTGTTTAAACGAATGCAAACAGAATTATCACAGCTCTCAATTGTTTAATTAGTTGTCAACTGTTTAGAGTGAAAACAATTGCCAACCAAAAGCACCATAATGAACCAAAAAAATCAAAAATATCAGTACCTATTTATAAAAAAAAAAATGTAAGTCGTTCTGAAAACAAGAGAATTAACTCGAAACAAATGCAAGTAGAATTATAACAGTTTTCAATTATTTAATTCCTTATCATTTTCATTGGATTACAGTAGTGATAAACTTGCATCTTTTTTAAATAAAAGATAGATGCTGGTAAAAGAAAAATATAAATTCGAATTAATTTGAGCACAAGAAAGAAACAAGATTTAAATGTACCCTTTGACTTTAGCTGGTTTATCAATATGCGAGATATCCGCTGCGACACCGGGAGTATGTTTCACAATATCATATAAGTTCAGTTCAGTCACCAGGGGGTTCTCTTTGAGCAGCAATGATAGAGGCTGTCCTATCCCACCGGCTGCGCCAACCACACCGACTTTGGCATTATTCTGCACAAAACAAAAAGGAAAAAAAAATTAAAATGTCATCAAGCCCAAAAAAAGATACAGCTCATTGCATAACATACATAAAACCACCTTTCTAATCATATGATCACACATTAAAACCTGATAAACATCACTGATTTGATTAATTAATGATTAGCATGCAGTGCCCATGTGCCTCATCACAAAATGAGTTGACTTTCAAACACTTGAATATGATAAAGAATAAAAATGTTGCTACTTTGAGGCACTTGATTGAAAAAACAAATTATTTTTAGCTTACCTTCTATAAATACTACTTATTATTTTTTTCTTCAATCTGTTAGCAACGCGTAGCAACACGATATCTGAAGATGTGACAAACAAGCAGTTTTGCAATTTGATAAGGGGGACATGACTGGAAAAAACTCGTCGTAAATAATCGGTTAACCTAAAACTCACCTGCTTGGAAGTGCCGAAATTCCTGGCTGCGCCCTGGAGGGCAGCTATCGAGGATGGTCTGAGGGCACGCGAGAACATTATGTAACCGACTCGAAATTATCAAATTATCGCAACACCAAAAATTGTGACCTTACCACGACAAGGTTGTGAAAAGATGAGAATTTTGAGGCGCTGCGCGCGTGACAAATCTCGAATGACATTTAGCGACGCTAGCGCCAGCTATGTTACATTCGAATTAAATAGCGGGTGATTATAAATTATTGTCGTGCTTTGTGATTTTTCAAAACTAACGGAATTCGAAAAAATAATTTTATTTAGCTGCGCTGCATTTACAATTCACACATCCAAAAAAAAAAAAAATATTTCTGCATATATCGAGCAGATGTCAAATGTATTGTAAGGCTCACAGTTTAATTAATTGCTTTTTAATTAATACAGTAGTAAACATTTTATTATCAAGTACAAGTTTGTTTAAACTACTAAAATTTACAACAAATTAGACATTCTGCCATTATGTATACCAGTGTTGCCAACCCATTAATTACGAAATTTCCTCTTCATTGCCATTAATGATATTGCCTTCTGTGATATTGAATTTAATTTTAAAGCAAATAAGATAAAATCAGTTTGTTTCAATTAATTGAATTGAAACAAAACAAAACAAATTGCAATATTAATATCGGAGAATTTCTTCGGATTGCCAACACTGACGTATGTGGCGGTTGGCGACATTGGTTGACTTTTCAAATTAATATCCATTCACGATCCTTTTAGACTCTAGAGGGCCATGCTTCTTTTTCGTTAAGTTACATACATGAATTTTGATGGAATTCAAAATGTGGCAAATACATATAAACTTGGTCCTCCTGTACTTTTATTTTCATGCTAGTGGTAACACTGTACAGAGCGCCACCTATTGAGAAATTATCAGGGTTGCCAATGTGCGGGCAATTATCCGAATTACGGGTAATTTAGGCAACCCTGCGGGTAAAAGAAATACGTGGGTAAAAATGGGTATTTTCAGGGAAGAAACAAAAAAACGGATTAATTTTTAAATTTTTGATTGATGACTTGTTAGTGATGTTTCAGCTTTACTATTGACAACAAAGAAATCACTAAAGCCGGAAGCCGACAAAAACTAAAGTAACTAACTAACAGCCAAATCCACATTGTCGATCAGTGCTGCCGGTAGATCTACCGATTTTGAACTCAACTTTTTTTTATCTTTATTTTTTTGTAATTTTATCAATTTTCTTTATTTCTAGATCGTCTTTTGTTTTATTTTACGTCAAAAATTGCACAAATTCCAAATCTTAATTTTAGAAAGTTTTGTTTATTTAATGAGAATTTTTTTAATTTTCGTTGTTTTCGTAATTTTATAATTTTTTTTAAATTCTCGATCGTCTCTTGTTTTGTTTTTCATCAAAAAATGCACAATTGTCAAATCTTAATTTTAGAAAGTTTTGTTTATTTAATGAGAATTTTTTAATTTTTGTAATTTTATATAACGAGATTTTTTTAATTTTTATTTTTTTCTAATTTTATTCAATGAGATTTTTTTTTAAATTTTTTTTAAATTTTATAAATTTGTCGATCGTCTCTTGTTTTATTTTACGTCAAAAATTGCACAAATGACAAATCTTCATTTTAGAAAGTTTTGTTTATTTAATGAGAATTTTTTAATTTTTGTAATTTTATTTAACGAGATTTTTTTTATTTTTATTTTTTTCTAATTTTATTCAGATTTTTTTTAAATTTTTTTAAAATTTTATAAATTTGTCGATCGTCTCTTGTTTTATTTTACGTCAAAAATTGCACAAATGACAAATCTTAATTTTAGAAAGTTTTGTTTATTTAACGAGAATTTTTTAATTTTTATAATTTTTTGTAATTCTATTTAACGAGTTTTTTTTATTTTTGTAATTTTTTTCTAATGTTATTCAATGAGACTTTTTAAATTTTATAAATTTGTCGATCGTCTTTTGTTTTATTTTACGCCAAAAATTGTCTAAAGTTCAAATTTTAATTTTAAAAAGTTTTCTTTATTTAATGAGAATATTTTAATTTTTTAATTTTTATAGTTTTTTGTAATTTTGTAGAAAGTATTGTTTATTTAATGCGATTTCTTTTACTTTTATAATTTTCTTTCTAATTTTATCCAATGAGATTTTTTTATTATTTTTTTTAATTTTATAATAATAATTTTATAAATTCTCTTTATTTCTCGATCGTCTTTTGTTTTATTTTACGTCAAAAATTGCACAAATGTCAAATCTTAATTTTAGAAAGTTTTGTTTATTTATGTACTAAGAATTTTTTGATTTTATACATTTTCTTTATTTCTCGATCGTCTTTTGTTTTATTTAGCGTCAAAAATTACACAATAACTGTCAAATGTCTTAATTTTAGAAATTTGAACCCAGTTTTGTTTATTTCATGAGAATTTTTAAAATTTTTTTTTAAATGATTTTAAAAAATAAAAATCGCCTGAATAAAATCAGTGATTTTATTTAAGTGATTTAAATTTCGATACATCTATCGGAATTTTTCACAACTATCTTCCGAAATGTTCGCTTGGTCGGTTGGCAGCACTGTTGCTGCCCACACGCCCAGTCTCACATAAGATGATTTTAACCTGAAAAATCTGTAGTGCAACGTCCATGTGTGTAAGGTAAGCCCAATAATATTAGGTATTTAAATAAAATAAATTTTCTACCATTTCATTCATTCATTTCACTTTCATTACTCAATGTGGATAAGAGCGGGTTTTTTAAAATTTGAAAAGGGTAATCGGCTTAGAGTGGATTGGCAACACTGGAAATTATACTCATCAAACGTATTTGACAAATTATTTTTAATTTTTATTCTTTTTCGATTTTAAATCACTTTTTGAGCAAATTTCGGTACTTGTTGAGCAAATTTCGGTACTTGTTGTATCTGAAAAACAGCGTAAATTCTTCTTGTACGCTATGTGTAACGAGTCAAAAACGTTAAACAATACTTTAACATCAAATAATCTATTACACCACATTTGACCACATTACGCCACCAAACCTAACCCAAGCGACATGTGCACACCCATAACATAAATGATTCTAAAGTTTGAAATTTTAAGGATTTTAGGCTGGACCAAAGAGTAACAATTAAACTAACGGAAGTGAGTGCGAATCATTTATCAACAATAAAAAGGAAATAAAATCACATGCTGCTTGTTCGTACATAACCTAAAAAACATGTTTGTTTTTGGTATGAGACTTGCAGCCCCATTGTTTGTAACTAAGGCGCTGATACAGGTAACAAATGCGAAACTTTCACACTGTGTAACCATAGTAACCAACAATAGCGCGCTTTGCAAACAACTCTCAGTTCTTAAACAGTTTGCCCCCGTAAGACCAATATCGTCCGCTACAGCCAACGCAATACCAAACTCCATCTCTTCGTTGCAAATCAAGAAAAGACCGGCACGCAAGAAGAAGATCTTGGAAGAAGAAGAACTGAAACCTCCGGGTGTTTATGACGTCGTGGCTTATTCCACGGCGGATGAATACAACATAGAAGAGCTGGTGAAAGGGCTGAGGAAGCAAGAGTTGTACGAGCCCAAGCACATCGAAAGCAACAAAGATGTCGTACACGCAGTCGCAAAATACCAAGTCGGGACTGAGCCGCGCGAAATTTTTTTTTTCCGCGAGGGCAGCGTCGTGATGTGGAACATCGCGGACCTAGAAAGTAGTAACCTGTTGACTTTCCTAAAACAATACGAGCAAGATCGCTATTCGGAAACCGTAGTGCACGACGAAGCCGAAAACATGACTTACAAACACCTCACCGATGGGTACGACATTTTTTGTGCAATCAAACAATTTGATAAATTTTTTTTTTAATAGTAAACCTACCCTATCACCGGATGGTGAAATCCTGATTTCACCAGAGCATAACGTCTTGGAAAAGTACACGTTTTCCAATGCAATGGCGCTCTCCGTGAAACTGGGTATATGGGAAGCATCGCTCAATCATTACATTGATACGATCGAGTTCGTCACCGAGGATTTAAAACGGGGGAAGAGGCTGAAGATGTCGCAGGAAGACGTGCTGCGCAAACACGGCGAGCTCTTCGCGCTCAGGCACTTGATAAATTTGAGCTCGGATTTGTTGGATACTCCCGACTTTTACTGGGACAGGGAACAACTGGAGGCCTTGTATTTGCAAACCTGCAGCTACTTCAGCATTTCGAGGCGGACGAGGGTTATGAACGAGAAAATCAATCACTGCGTGGAGTTGATCGAGTTGCTGAGCAGTCACTTGAGCGACAAACACCACGTGAGACTGGAATGGATGATTATTATACTTATTACGATAGAGGTAGTGTTTGAAACGGTGCATTATGTAGATCGAATAATACAGTAGGGCCTTTTTTAATTTAAATGAATTAAAATTAATTAAAAATGATTTCTTTTTAAATTAAATTGCAGTTTGTCAGCTTCATTTGAGTATCACCAAATTATTACGAAGTTAAAAAAAGATGCAAATACTCTTGAGTGTAATCAGTGCAGGTGAATCGAAAACGTTGTCAGACAACTTCTAGTGAGTTTAGATCAGTGTGGTCAACTCAGGCTCAACTAGGTTTACCCGTTATCTGTAAGAATTGTAAAAATATTTCCCAAAATTTATTTTAATTGTGATGGGAAACGCCATCAGTTATCGCTACTTTCATTTATTTTTAGTACTTACCTACCACAATGTGCCACCTTCTAGTAATGGAAGACTGCAGTAGATTAGATTTATTTTAAATTACGAAAATCGTTTCTAATAGAAATATAACCGTATATAGCGACGAAGTAAATTAACAAATTAAGGAAAATTATACAGGGCGAGCTGATTGATACATGCCGCTTTATACAAATGAAGCCTTTGCCGCATAGTATTTAAATTAAATTCATTGGCACCCTTCCAAACACAATATTACTATTTTTTAGGTTAGATGTTTATATTGATTTTTGTCATTCTACTTCTAATTTATATACTGTATTAATAATTTTTTTTAAGTAAACGATTTTTTCCTATCGCTCTGTATGCATGTATGCATTACTGAGCCATATATGAGACAGGAACTAAATAAAGTTAAAAAGATTGCATTTTCCTAAATAAGAGTAGGAATGAGTGAAAGGAATTAAAGCGCCATTTCTCGGCAGACATCGAAATTACATAAATTCACTTTTTAAATAATAATAATTTTTTCTATCAATTTGAATCCTGATTCTTCTATATGTTACATGTATAAAAGTTTTTAAAAAAATCATTTTCCTCTAAATGACAGCGCCATCTATGAGACAGCGGAGAAACTATAAATCAAAATACAAAATTAATTTTTTGATAAGCAAGAGGGAGTGGAAGGAATGGAAGTGCCATCTTTTGGTAAACAATGGAAATTAATATTTTATAACTCGTCAACAGAATTTATTACAAGAACCAATATTTTTTAATATTCTTGTAAAAAATAATAATTCGATGCAGCAGGATTACACCTGTGAGATTATTTTTTCCTCAAACAAAAGAGAGTGTGCGTGTGAAGCGCCACCTCTCGGTAGACAACGAAACAGTTACAATTTTTTGAACGAGTGAAAATTTCTTTCTTGTCGAAGCGAGCCCTAAAACACCCTGTGCAAATATGTTTCTAAAAAATGTTTAAAGAAATTATTTTATTCGAATTTGCTTACAGCGCCCTCTGGGAGACAATGGGGAATGTAAATGTCAACGCATAAAATTAGAACAAATAATTTAATGCAAAATAAAATAACGATACGGAGTGGGCAACAGTTGTTCTCAATCATTGCACTTCACTATTTATTTATTTATGTTTACAAAACACACGTTTGGACCATTCATAAAATTTAAAAAAAAAAGAAAACGAGGAATTTTTCTGTAAAGTGCAAATAATTTCATGTTTCTGCAGTTAAAAAAAAAATGGACACAATAAATAAAGTAATGCAAATGTGTTCATCAAATTCAATGAATATAAGTAAAAAAATTCTGTCTAATATTTGCAACTGACAGCAAATTCAATGCGTTCTCGTTCTGAGACCGTCCAAGCCGATTATTATTTAAATTTATAAAAAATTTGAAAAAGTCAAATTTAGGAAATTAATAAAAGTTACCTTATTTACAACAGCTCGCTGCCCTTTAAACTTAACCTACGTGCTACTTCGCATTATTATTGCTAGCTTCTTTCACTGAATCATCCCCCTCTGCACTTTTAGAATCTGTCACTGTCACATTAACCTTCGTGGCACTTTCACTTGATGCTTCCGTCCCTTCATTTTTACTACTCAACTTTTCCCCATCACCCTGGTGGGTGAAGCCAACGTCTGTGTCTTCTATATCGAGGGGCTCACACTTCACTTTATTCAAATCGTACGTGTCATCTGCGATGCTCTCCTCCTCCTGCTTTGGCACTTTAACGTCCTCGTAATCATTGTGGTAATAACGTGGCATTTTAACGTTGGGCCTCGACTTAGTGCCCTTGCGAAATAAAATCGGAGGTGGAGACTACAAAAAAAATATAAATTATATAAACAGAATGCTTGCAATAATAGGTCTGTTTGTTACCCTGCATTGGTGTACGAAATATGCTTTGATGAAGTCTGAATTCTTTGATAATATGTCAGTATGAATCATACCCAATTCATACTGACGTACTACACACACATTTCAAGTTGCATTAAAGAGTATTTTGCAAAAAACAGACTTAATATGTAAGACTTACAACTTCATGCTCCGAAGACTTTCTCTTGCGCATCTTTTTTGTAATGGTTTTCTTCGGCTGCTCTTTCGTTTTCGATGACTCGGTGCTTTCCTCGATGAAGGTCGGTTTTAGTAAGGCCAGAGGATCGACGGCCGTTATCACGGATGCCGGTATCAATTTTAAAGTTTTGGTGGGCTGTTTTGCTGTGGGCTGGCTCTGAGGTGTGGGTTCTTTTTTAGGTTCATCTTCTACCTTGACGTTGGCTTGTGTAGGTTGAGCACTGTCCTTGTTGCTGTCGCTTTCAACCTCCGGCACAGATTTGCCCGTCAGTCCTTTAATCTGGCAATCAAAGAGAGATGGATGTTAGTAAAGGGTGGCTCCAGAAAATAAAAACAATTTTTTTTCTGTACACAGCGACCGTTACCAATTTAATTACTGTCAAATCTCGACCATCCTTGAATCTATAAAGCAAAAAGATGAAACCTTCAATTAGTACACATATTCATTGGATATATAAAGCGCCATCTCTCGGTGGCCAACGAAAATTAGTACTTTCATCCATCAAAAATTACATAAATTAATTTTTTTAAATAAGTGATATTTTCTGCCTACTTGTATTCCGAAACACTCTGTAAATACTAAATATGTCTATAAATTTAAAAAAATATCATTCTTCTTGGTATTGTCTATAGTGCCATCCATGAGGCAGCAGAGAAACTAAATAAAATAACAAAAAATTATATTTTCCTAAATAAAAGAATGAGTGGTAGTAAAGGTGGTAGGAATTAGAGCGCCATCTCTCGGTGGATAACGAAAGTTAATACTTCTAACACATTTTCAAAAACGAATTTTTTGAACGAAAGAACATTTTTTGTCGTTGTGCGTCCTGAAACGCCTAAAAATTTTATTCAGAATTACTGCGACCACTTGGATTCTGAAACATTCTGTAAATAAGTATCTCTAAATTAAAAAATATATATAATTCTTCTTGGTATTGTTTATAGTGCCATCCATGAGGCAGCAGATAAATTAAATAAAATAACCAAGAATTATATTTTCCTGAATAAGAGAGTGAGTGGTAGTAAAGGTGGTAGGAATTAAAGCGCCATCTCTCGGTGGACAACGAAAGTTCATATTTCTAACACATTTTCAAAAACGAATTTTTTTAACGAAAGAACATTTTTTTGTCGCTGTGCGTTTTGAAACGCCTAAAAATTTTATTCAGAATTACAGCGACACCTATCAGAAAACGGAGAAAGCAAAATTAAAATTATAACCAACTTTAAATATAAATTTAAAGCTGGTTAAAAGATTTTGTGATTTAAATATAAAATTATAAAGTTAAGTAGAGATAAAAAAATTAAAGTTAATATCTTCCTCAAAGAGAGAGAGGAGGGGTTCAAGCGGTATCGCTCAGTCGATAACGTAAATTACCATTTCCGACCAAATCAAAAATTACATGAATCAATTTTTTCCGTTATTATGTCAATTTATTTCTGAATTTATTCGTATACACTTTTTAAAAATTATTAAAAAAAAAAACACTTCGGAATTACAGCGAGACAGTGGAGAAACTAAATAAAGTTACATGGATAATTTTTTCCTTAAAAAATAATGAGAGTATGTGCGCGCGCGCGCGTGTGTGTGTGTGTGTCGAAGGAATTAGAGCGCCACCTGTCGGTAGACAACGAAAGTCAATATTTTTAACGCGTCACAATTTTTGACGACCTGTCAACTGAAGCAACCTGTATGTTTCCGAAATCTTTTCAAATACATATGCAATAATTTTCTTCGGAATTACAGCGACATCTATGAGACGACCGAGGAAGTAAATAACTGCCAACTCATGGAAATACAAAGATTAATTTTTTCCTCAAACAAAAAAAAAATTGTGGAAGGAATTGAAAATGCCATGTATCGTTAATGAACGAAAGTTTATATTTATAACCCATTACAATTACAAAAACGAATTTTTAGAACGGATTTGTCAAACTGTGTTCTCAAACACTCTGTATATGTACATATATTTCTAAAAATTTAAAAATATGATCTTTTTTTTCGGAATTGCAGCGACATCTACAAGACAAAAGAGCAAGCAAATTGCAGATTTTTTTCTCAAACGAGACGAAGAGAGGAAATGTGGAAGAAATTAAAGCGCCATCTCTCGGTCGAAAAGGAAAGGACTTTCGACCCATCAAAAATTAAAAAAATTATTTTTTTAAACAAGTGAATTTTTTTTTGTCAATGTACATATTTCTCTAAATTTTTTTAAAAATATCTTTTTATTCGGAGTTACAGCGGCATCTATGAGACAAT
This sequence comes from Dorcus parallelipipedus, assembly GCA_958336345.1. Lineage (NCBI taxonomy): Eukaryota > Metazoa > Arthropoda > Insecta > Coleoptera > Lucanidae > Dorcus > Dorcus parallelipipedus. Next base: position 43,895,072 of record OY284480.1, on the reverse strand, counting down.
GGTGAATGTAAATAACTGTCCACTCTCCACTCATAAAAGATTCAAAGATTAATTTTTTTTTCTCAAACAAGAGCGCGTGGAATACCTAGCGTAGAATAGGCGTGGAAGAAATTATAGCGCCATCTCACGGTCGTCTATGAAAGTTTGTATTTTCCATTCATCCAAAATTACAAAAATTAGTTTGTAAACAAGTGAAATACTTTTGTCTCATCATCGTGGGTCTTCTGAAATACCCTGTACGCATTTCTAAACCTTAAATAATCATATAATTACTTTGACAACTGTCGTTTGACAATTTCACAGTCATCAAATTAATTGAGGTTAAAGTTGGCTGTGGCAGACGAAAACAATTTTTGATCAGGACACTCAGTCATAATTAATTTGACAGTTTGTAAGCTGTCATTCTCAATTCCCGACAACCCTCTACCAATCAGAAAGCAAAGATGTTAGAATCAGAAAGCAAGGGTGGCTAAGGTACACAATAATAATTGATTTGACAGTTACTTGACAGTTTGACGATTGTCAAATTAATTATTAATCGGAGATGTCTAGGAAATAATTTACCTGTAACATCTGCGCAACCTTAAGCAACTGTGGGAGTTTGTTTTGCTCGATGTGTACTTCCCCTGAGTACATAAAATCGATCAGCAACTTGAGAATCCAAAACTCTACGCCGTTGACGAATATGACGGGGTGTTGGAAGGGTGAAATTCCGCTAAGGATTTCATCGAAATACGCACTGCATGAAGACAATATTAACTACAACAGAAAAAAATTATTAGTCATTGAAAGGGGGCGTCTCTTTTACATCATTTGTTTTACATTTAATTGACACAATCAGTGTTGTCCAAACTGGTACTTTGGTAACAATTTTTTTCTACTTTCGTTACTACCACTTTCACTGTGCTACCGTTTTAATAGCAAGTTCTGATTTCTACTGAATATTTAAATCTGATACCCTTGGAGCTGCCAACCTGGTAGACAAAAAGTTCCGGACACAATCTTAAACATAACCTCAAAAAGCTTGACAGCTTGACACCTTTGTTTATTTGATGGTGTTGAAAGGGCGATGGGAGAGAGTGACCTTGTGGTTGTTAATCCTACTCCCCATTACACTATCGTAAAAGATGTGCAGAGCTTAAAACCACTAGACAGTTCTCTTTTTATGCGACTATTACATTACCCTGTGACACTTCAAGGTTTTCCCTTCTGATGCTAAGGTGACATCGACATATTGCTCTCGCTGCAACAACGATGGAAAACAGCTTTTCATGTTACTGTGGTGGCTGTTCCATCGCAGACAAACTTCCTCCATGTCGGCGTCAGATGCCGCCGGCGTCTTCGGCATTATCAAAGTCGGCTGCTTCATGATGACCTTGAGTTTCGGAGATGACATAGACTGTGACGCATTTTCGGAGGCGCCTTGACTCTTGGCGCCGTTATTTTCGGTAATGCGGCTCAACAACGAAGAATCTAAAACAAAACCAAAAGAATCGGCAAAGTTCGGCCGAAGGATTGAAAAAAGACGCGGTCGTTCTGCGGCATAGTGTTGTACCTATTTTGATCTTTTTAAGCGGATCGAGGGTCGCCAATTCGTACACGAAATCGCGGTTCGCCTGATCGACCCTCTTCACGATGCGCTTGGTTCGTCCCTCGAAAGTCTTGGACAGGAGGTGCGCCTTCCTCCACCGTCGAATGTTGGACTCGGGCACGCCGAACATCCTCTCAGCTTTGCTGTTGCCGTGCCTCTCAGCGAACAAGATGACTTTCCTCTTGAGCTCGCCGGCGTACCGAGTGTTGTACCCCTACACTTTCAATTTCAAATTTTTCATCACCGAGTCAGACCTAACCGACTTGCTCATGTTTATGACTTCGAGCTTGTGAGGGGGCAGGGGGGGGGGAGCTAGCGGGTTTCATCGAAAAATCATAGTTAATAAGAAAAAAGCACTTTCGTTGATTTTGAAGGTTAAGTAAACATGAATTTGAAATTACAAGACAAAAAAAAAATGAATGGGGATTTTGATTCGCGGTGGTTGGCGAACCTGACGTGCTCGTGCAAGCTCAGCAGTTCTCAATAACATCAACAATTTCATGTTATTAAGCACAAATTCCAAGAACTTGAAAGAAATTTAAAAAAATGTCGTATTAAATAAAATTAATTACCTAGCGGGGTTTTACTTAAATTATAGAAATGGAGACTCGGTGAATGAAATTAGGGCCTCGCGTGAGGACGAGGAGGTAAGTGTCATTCACTCAAAAACACTAGATTATAAAGGACACGTTTTCGCCCGGCTTGCGTTGATTAAAACTTCCTGCGCTTTACCGACGGGGCACTCGTGTTAAAAAAACAAAAACCTAAATAAACTGTTGACAAATTAGCACATTTCGTTCTGGCGGCGAAAAAAGCCGAAATCACAGCGACATATTGGCGAAGCGGCGGTACTAAAAAGTTTATTTTCGAAACGTCCGCATCCCTACCTTCCAACTCGTCGCATTCGGTTTCCACGAGCGGCGTCAGATCGGCGAATTCTTCGAACTGGCGACATCTAGCAAGGGCGACGGAATGGGGGTCGGGGATGTGATTGTGAGGCATGTTGACTTTCGGCTGGCCGTTCCCCGTCGAAATGCTCCCCTATTTTCACAAAAAAAAAACATTGCAACGCCGCGCCGCCTTTAAATCAAACAACTCACCTTGCAGTGCAAACTTCTTTGCGTGCATCTCCAGCGGATTCCCCCGGACTGGCGCTTCTTGTGCACCGTGTACATGTACCCGCGGTGTATCAGTTTCATTCCGCCCTTATTCGAACGGATTATCTCGACGTTGTCGTCCATCATCGTGGTTTGGGACCGCTGGCGCAAAAGCAACTAAATATAGCTCGATTTTGGCCGATCGATAAGTTACCTTTTTCGTTCTGCTCTTCGAGTTTGCGTTTTTGCTCGCCGTTTTGTCCGGAAAAACGTTGCCACCAGTCCCGCTTTACGAAACGAACCCTTCGGTCTGTGCTGGTTGGCCCCGGGGCGCGGATGATCTAGCGGAAAATGTGGGACCCGCCACCCGACGAAAATGGAACTCGTCGTCGCCGGCGGTACCTCGGATACTACTTTCAGGTCGTTTTCGCTGCGCGCACGCTTTGCGTGGCATTTCTGAGTTTTAATTAATCCAAAAAAAGGGGAAATTTGTTATACGCATATCGGAAAAAAAATCAAATAAATATTAAATACCGTTTTACTAAAGTACTAGTTGAAAATTCATTTGGAAATCATTCATTTGTTTGCTCAGTTGTGTTTGGCATAAAATCGCAAATAAGAATCATATTTTCACTGCGTTTTATTTCTTTAAAAGGAAATCTACGTCCCGTTGAAACAAGTGACATTTTTGAAAATCTGAAAACAAAAGGGAAACAAGGTCGAAGGTCTTTTTTAGAAACTGGTGAGCACTGAAGAAACAATTGATAAGTCAAAATCACGGAACTTGGGCTCTGCGTCATCAATCACTGAAGTTACAACCGACAAGTATTTCTTTGTTATCGGTGAATGAGAAAGAAAAATGGAGTTACGCTTCTTATGTCTGATGATGCAACACCAGACGCATTTTATTTATGACGCAGAACTCTCATCTTATGAAATATACATACTTTATCGAGCTTTAAAATTTTAAAAACAAAAGACTAGCGTACATACGTAACACAAGGTGTCTTTAAAAAGAACGCAGCATTTAAAATATATGTATTTAAAAAGTCATTTTAATGTAGACTCAAATTCTTTCAAAATTACTGACAACCAATTAAAAATTACAGATTTTTTTTTTCTCAAGCCAGAGAAAGAGAGAGAATGTGGAAGAAATTAACGCGCCATCTCTCGGTCGAAAACGAAAGTATCTTCGACCCATCAAAAATTTAAAAAAATAATTTTTTAAACGAGTGAAATTTTTTTGTCAATGTATTTCTCTAAAAAAAATTTAAAAAAATCATTTTATTCGGAATTACAGCGGCGTCTACGAGACAACGGTGAACGTAAATAACTGTCGACTCATAAAAGTTACAAAGATTAATAATTTTTTTTCTCAAACAAGAGCGCGTGGAATAAATTAGAGCGCCATCTCTCGGAAAGTTTGTATTTTCGATTCATCAAAAATTACAAAAATTTGTTTGTAAACGAGTGAATTTTTTTCTCTGTCGTGGGTCTTCTGAGTTCTGAGAAACCCTATACGCATTTCTAAACCTTAAATAATTATATGTATAATCAATTTGACAACTGTTGGTTGACAATTTCACAGTCATCAAATTAATTGCTGTTAAAGGTGGAAACACTTTTTGATTAATATCACAATTACACAATTAGGACATTCAGTCATAATTAATTTGACAGTTTGTCAGCTGTCATTCTCAATTCCGACAACTCTCTATCAATCAGAAAGCAAAGATGTTAGAATTAGAAAGCAAGGGTAACTAAAGCACACAAAGAAATCCAGTGATAATTACTTTGACAGGCACTCATCACTTTTTTTTGTTCAATTGTTTGCTTAATTGTATTTGGCATAAAATCGCAAATGAGAATAATTTCACTGCGTTTTATTTCTTTAAAAGGAGATCTCCGTTCCGTTAAAACAAGTGACATTTTTGAAAATCCGAAAACAAAGGGGATACAAGGTCGCAGGTCTTTTTAGAAACTGATGTGCACTGGGGAAACAATTGAATCGAGCTTTAAAATTCTAAAAACAAAAGACGTACGTATGAACAATGCTCTCGAAAAGTATCCTTTCGGATCGCAAATGACCTTAATGACCGAAAATGAACCTTATTGGAATAATCTTTAACACCACGGTGGTGGTGAACGGATACTTCGAACGGCACATAAGTTAAAGTGACTTTAAAAAGAACGCAATATTTAAAATATGTTTAAGAATTCATTTAAATGTAGATTCAAAAAACAAAAAACGTTATGTTGTTTCAAAAACTGACGATCATTTTTTTTACTGTTGCCTCAGGTTCAGTTCCTTTGTTTTATTTCGGAAACTTAGGCTGAGTACCACTCGTCACAGAAATGGATCAAAATTAGAGGGAGAGCGAAGCTGTTTTGGCACACGTAGAAGTGAGACGAAAGTGCGAAAAGAGTAAGTAAACTGAACGGAATTGAAAAAACGCTCGGCCATAAAAAGAAAGGAAGAAGGATTAAAGAAACCAGGAACCAAAAAAAGCGAGGAAGAAAAAGTGCGAGAAGAAGAAAGAGAAAGAGAGCGCCATCTTTCGATCGACAACGAAAGTCACTTTCGATCAGTTATTAAATTAATTCCTAACAATCCCTAATCTGTCCCCCAGAGAGTAATGTTAATAAAGGATCGCTGTGGCAAACGAAAAGATTACCGATTAATTTGACAACTGTCAGACTAACAATCAATAAATAATCAGGTAAAATTAACGTGGCTTTAAAAACAAAGCAACATTTAAAATATTTAAGAAAAAAAAAGACATTCTAATGCAGCTGGCGCAATAAAAAACAAAAACTAAAGATGACTGTTGCGTTATTTCAGGAACTGGCAGGAAGAAATTAAAATAACTTTTTATAATCTAAAAACAAAAGAGAAGCGCATGTGAAGATGTTTTTAAAATCAAAACAACACTGAAAAATGTTGAAAAACTATAGTGCAGTGTTTTTTTTATTTAAAAAACAAAAGACAACTAATGAATAATGTAAAGTGTATCAAAAAGTATTTTAAAAATCTCAAAAAAAAAAAAAAACAAAAGAGTGACTTTGAAAAACTCAAAGTTATAAGAATTAACCCATTGCTGCTCATGTTTTTTTTTTTCAACTCTCAAAAAATTACTAATAATAATGAGAAGTTTTTTTTAATTAATTTTTTAATTAATAACGCAGTGCAATCTCTTTTTTTGTTGTCATGTGATTTAAAATTATTTAAAAATATGGAATTTGTGATTTTAGGAGCGCCATCTACCGGCAAACAAACAAACAATCAATTTTGAATTGCAACAACTTATTCGTCAAAATTGTGACTGGAATAAAAACGCAGCTGCACTTCAAAGTACCTACGTTAGGTTTCACAGGACACCATTAAAAAGAAGACGAGAATTGCTTAAGGTTTTGTAAAAGATACTGATCGTAGGTTTGCCATCTATTGGTACGTAAATGAAACTTTATTAACACCGATGATTGCCAGAGTTCTTACTTGCAATTTACTCAATATTATTCATTATTTTAGTAATTATTATTAGTTTTGTCCCGAGTTTTCGCATTGAACAATTAATTATTTGCGGAATAGCACAAGACGTCCCAATAAAAAAAGTTTATGGGCGATGACAGTCCGCGTTAAAAACGGACGGCATAAGTTCGGTGTAGTTTATATTATAATTGTTAGAGTAGTTAAATTTTACAACATATTCGCTTAAAGAGATTTTGAAAATTAATAGCACATTTATGCCGTTTTACACAGTCAAAGAAATTGATGGATATTTTATTCTTGAATTTATACATGCGTGAATGCCCGTTTTACACAGTCAAAGAAATTGATGGATTTATTTGCATATTTATTCATGAAGAAATCGTTGAATTTATTGCAAATGTCACTTTGTATTACACAGTCCAACTTTTTATTGTCGTCTTTCAGTTAATCCCAACTGTAAGGTTCACAATCTACTAGCAAGTGAGTGAAATTTAATTAATTTTGAACGAATTTTTGATTTGAAGCCGCGCAAGTTTCGTTAATGTGGAAGATATTATTAACTAATTAACGAACTGCACTGCCGTTTTCACATATGTATAAACAAGTTAAATCTTCACAAGAAAAATAGTTTAAAAGGCGCCAGTAGAATGGTAGCTGACTTACCGGCCATGTTGAACGCGGAGGTTCTAGAAGACGTTTATTAAGAAACGTGCGAGATTTCGGCGAAATTGAAAGAATTTTTAATTAAAAAATTAAAACCAAGCACGGTTTGTTAATATTGAAGGTATCAATTAATTAATTAAACAAGTTTTAGGTGCCAATAGTATAAAGGGAACTGATTTACCGGCCATGACAGTTCACGTTGAACGCGGAGGGGTTTGAAGGTGCTTGTCGAGAAAATTGTAACTTTTCGTCGAAATCGAAGGTAAATACTCGGTAAGTTTCACATGTAGTTTATTTAATAGTTAAATTGTTACATATTCTCGGTTTATAGAAATTCATCGGGGTTTGGGGCAGCAGCGAAGCCTGCAAGAGCCTAATTTCCAGCAGTGGTGATCGGTCGCACAGTAACATCCGTAAATATGATCCTGACGTCCTGCACTCGCATATTTGGCGTCAGGAACTGTTGCAATGTGTTGACGCCTTGGCGGGGCATGCGATCAAAGGGGTAACCCATAGACCGACGATCCGGATAAAGCTTGTCGCGAAGGCCGCAGTAACTTGATGCATCTTTGCAATCTGCCTCTCCGGACGTGTCCTGGTTCACCTGTAAGTACACAATTTGTATTAAAACGAATAAGTCGATCTTATGAGGAAATACTCGGTCATCGTCGATGTTGGAAATCATAACGAAAAGTTCGCTGACGTATCCTTCGGCGACCCCCTTCGGCACGAGCAAGTGCTGAGGCCATCCGCACCCGCAAAAGTTGAATCGGGCAAGCGCCCCGGGTTCAACCGGTCGATTCAGATCCAGATTACGGAATGATTGTTCAAACGGGATCGTTACGGTAGACTGCGATGAGTTACGTGTGATAGTGTTTTGCCCTTGCTTTACTAAAACAAAGCAATTGAAACGAATGCGTGAGTTATCAACAAATCTTACAGTTCACTATGAATCTGTCCATTTCGATGAACATCTTTTTCTGGTCTCTGAAGAGCCAAGGCGCACCGGTCTCCGTGAATTTCGGCGCGAGGAATATCCTGCAGGTTCCCGCCTTATTTTGACCGGTTTGATTGTTGACGGTTATGTTGTAGGAGAACGCTTCATTTTGCAAGTGTGTGAAACGAACTAGTACGGCACCACGTGGTTGGAAGTCCAAGCCGCGAGATAAATCGACATCCGATTGTTGCCAGTAAGTCCTGAGCTCGTTCGCCGGGCCCGTTTGAGATTGTATCGAGATCCTATCGACGGTTATACCAGGATAATTGAGCTGGAATTTATTAGACGTTAGTTTAAAACGACCGTTGATTTCGTAACCCCCCTACTTGATTGACGGTGTAACGAGGAAGGGTCGCTTTAAACTCCTGGAAAATATCATCAACGAATTCGTGCCATGTGTAGAGCACGGGGTCCCTCATGACCGTCGCAAGGTCTCCCATGACCCCGAAGCGCTCCTAGAATTATCACAATTAACAAACACTTGTTTCATTTTTGTTTTATCTTTTTAATTACGAGGTGCTTGCCCTGTGGATCGTGTATGTAAGAAATCACCAGGTGCCCCATGCCGTGAAGGTTTCCATAGAAAGTGCTGTTCGGTGTTAACGAGCTCGCCTCAACTACGTTCCCTAAAATATCGATTCCCTCAAACTCAGTCAGCTCGATTCTATTGCCTCTTTCCTGTGTATGTGGGGGGGGGGGGAGTTATTTAAATTGTGTACAAATTCTGCCTGCGATTTTTACTTACACCCTCGATGTAGCCTTTGTGGATCGCGTCGAAAATCCTATCTCTCCAAAGTACCATCGTGTTGATGTCTATACGTATATCCTCTTGCGGTCGGTTGAGGTCTTGCAAGACCGTGTTTGCGACACGACCAGGCCAAGCTCGACTGGCCACGAGACTGTCCAGCTTAGGAAAATAACCTTCTTTAATGGGGGCCTTCCAGTCGAGCAAACGTTGAACGCGACCCAGTTTATTGCAGAATCGCTCGAAGTTGTACCGTGCCAAGATCTGCTGGTGGCTGTAGAAGAACAATTCCCCCCGTCTGTTCTTGTTGACCACTTCGTTCGGACCGTCCATGGGATAAACTAAATGCCAGTGCCAGTGATGGAGGTTGATGGCGACGTCCTCTCGCCAGTAAGCCAAGCGGTGCTCCTCTTCCCGGTCGGTTGCTGTGTAATCGACAGGGATCACAATCGGTGTCTACCGAAAAATTTTATTAATAGAATCGAAGAGACGGAAGAAAAAATGAAGCCGTACTCGTTCTTGCGGTTGTCTGACGAAGCTCTGCTCCCTGGCCGTAACGAAAACCTTACTGTCGAAGAACCTGTCGGGGAAAGTCTGGAAAATCTGGGGGATGTCGAGGTTTTTGGTGTCGGGGCGATGAAGGAGTGCCAGAGAGAAGGCATAGTTGAATAAATACGGATTTACACGGTCCCTTGCATAAATAGCCAGCGAGAGTAAGTCGTCTGTGTCTTTGGCCTCTGAAATCGAATCGATAATATTGACAAGGATGGATTGTGTTGGTTCAATACGTACCTAAGAAAATGGTTGCGAGTTTAGCTGCAATCCTAATGTGCTTCGGTAAGAAATGGGAGAAGTTGTCGTGTCGGCCAAGATCCAAGATTTCCCCCAAGTCCGGAGGTGTAATTTCTTTTACTGAAATCGTCCCTTGAGCTTCGGCGCCGAAACGATTTTGCAGTGCGATTCCAATGGGTTGGTAACGATTCGTCTGAAAATAAAAGTAATAATAATAGGTGTATTGGACAGGTTTTTTTTTTTTCGAGAGGAGGTGAATTACCAGGTAATTGTTGGGGACTTCGAAAGCTTCTTTGCTTTCACCTTTCGGCACAAAAGAAGGCTCCAAGGGCCTGTCGTACAGGAGAAGGAGCTTGTTGGTTTTGTCGGTCATCCTGGCTGAAGTGTTGCAAGTCGAAAGGCGATTTTCCTCGTTTCGACCTGAATTTATTTGCTTCCAGCGATCGTGTGAGGTCAGTTTTGTTTTCAAACCAAGAAAATTGCGGTCAGATTGCGACCGTATTAGTATTTTTTTGGAGGTTTAAGTGAGATTAGAAGTTTACAGGAAGTCTGCGTTAAATTGACCACAAAAATTTAGATGAAAACAACAATTCTTTATTTTGCAACGCATATTAATTGTAATTATAGTTTTTATTATTAGTTATTAACATAAATTAGACGTATTACTTAGGCATATAATCTCGAAAAAGACAAGTGGAAAGAGGATTAGCAAGCAAAACGTGATTCAACAGGTCCCAGACAAGACGGACACGAAGATCACGTATTTGAGCTTGAAAAGTTGCAATAAGCATTTAGTTTTAGTTGATTGGTTGAATTATGACGTTGGGCACGCCCCATTACCAATGACGCGGTCGCTAAGTCTTAATTTTAAATTCATTTGCCGAATTATGACGTCAGTACACCTCAGTAACCAATAGCACGCTCGTGTTTATTTTTAATTCATTGGGCGAGCTATGACGTCGGGGTTAAATGTACTTACTTGCCTCTGACAATTAAATCAACCCCGCCCACACATGTTTGTCCACCAATAAATCTTCCATCTGCCATTTTTTTGGATTTGTTTCATATTGCATCTGGATTTTTTTTCGGCCACACTTCCAAAAATACCAGTATAATAAACCCCGCCCACTCGAGTTTGTTACTTTCGATAATTAAATAAACCCGCCCACTCGAGTTCCTTGCCTTCGATAATTAAATAAATTCCACCCACTCAAGTTTTTTGCTTTCGACTATATCATAAACCCCGCCCACTCAAGTTTGTTGCCTTCGATATTTAAATAAGCCCCTCCCATTCGAGTTTCCTGCCTTCGACAATTGAATAAACCCCGCCCATTCAAGTTTCGTGCCTTCGACTCTATAATAAACCCCGCCCACTCGAGTTTCTTTGCCTTCGCCTATTAAATAAATCCCGCCCACTCAAGTCTCTCCAAATAAGTCTCTCTAAATAAGCCCCTCCCATTCGAGTTTCTTGCCTTCGACAATTAAATAAACCCCGCCCATTCAAGTTTCGTGCCTTCGACTATATAATAAACCCCGCCCACTCGAGTTTCTTTGCCTTCGCCTATTAAATAAATCCCGCCCACTCAAGTCTCTCCAAATAAGTCTCTCTAAATAAGCCCCTCCCATTCGAGTTTCTTGCCTTCGACAATTAAATAAACCCCGCCCATTCAAGTTTCGTGCCTTCGACTCTATAATAAACCCCGCCCACTCGAGTTTCTTTGCCTTCGACTATTAAATAAATCCCGCCCACTCAAGTCTCTCCACCAAGTATAATTTTTAGGTTCTTCCGATGAGGTTATGGACCAATGTGGCGCATCGGATGTCACCACCCAGACGAAACCGGTCACGCAAAGAACGAATACGACCGTCCAGGTTTGTTGGCACCGAAGCACGATCAGCATGAAGGACCAGCTTCTGGCAGTCGAGGTACCCACTCGACATGGTTCCTCCCTAAAAACCTCGCGTTTTTTTTTTTTTAGAGTCAACTATCCGGGTATTTACTGCGCAAGTTCAAGACTAGAAACGGCTGGCAGAAGCTGTGGGTCGTCTTCACATCGTTCTGCCTCTTTTTCTGCAAGAGCTGCCTGTATGACTTCCTTTTGGCACGTCTGTCGCTTTTGGGGTACTCGGTTAGCCCACCATGGATATCGCTATCGGAAAGGACTACGTTTTTAAGCTGCAGTACAAGAATCACATTTACTTCTTCAGGGCGGAGTCAGAGTACACGTATAAGAGGTTGGTAAATAAAAAAAAACAATGTCAGAAGTGCACACGCCCTTTCTTCGTTTAGTAACTCCGTCTTCTAAATTCATTGGTCGAGTTATGACGTCGGGATCAAACGGCCACGCCCACGTAAATTTAAAAATTAATGATTAACTGTCTTAAAAATATTAAACATCATTGGTTTTGATAATATCAGAAGTACGCGTCTCAGTAACCAATAATATGCTCGTGTGTCCTTGCTCTAAATTCATTGGTCGAGTTATAACGTCAGAATCATATGGACACGCCCACGTAACAAATCGTTATTTAATTCCATATTTTATCATTATCAAGATCAAACGTTCATCATTCAGTAGCCAATAGCATGTTACCACGATATTCTTATTTTTTTAATTATTCATTCTTCGCTTGTCCTCTAAACTTTAAAAGTTAATAAATCTGTTTAATTGTGTTGAAAACATTAAAAATTCCTCGTTCCCTCGTTGGTTTGAATCATGTGAAACGCAGACGCCTTAGTAGCCAATAATACGTTCGTGTACTTTAAATTCATTGGTCGAGTTGTGACGTCAGGAGCAGACGGTCACGCCCACGTAACCAATCATCAATTAATTCTCGTTCGTATTTTAAATTGTACTGAGAGATCTGATTAAATTTGTAATTTGAGAGAAAACTTATCCTTGAAAGTAGCGTGCGATTTTTCTTTCAGTACTACCACCAACTCTGCAGTAGCAAAAATCACAGCCTACGCCATTTATAAATTTGGTTGCTCTCATAACGCAGAGCAACCAATCATCAAGTGGCATCTCACGTTGATACTTTTTCTAAATAAATTATACAAGAATGACGTCATGATCTCTAGTAACCAATGACGTACTCGCACGTTCATACGTTTGTTCGTACGGCAGCTTCTGCCTAGTCCGGAACTGTCAGAAGCATGTGCCGATCTAAGTTTCACATTTAATGCAGCTCTTGAAAGCGGTGATTAATTCGATGGTCGAATATATTTGACAGTTTGAATGCTATGACAAAACAAAACAGAACAAATTAATAAAAGTTGAAGCTGAACAAAAATTGTTTAGAGTTATTCAATTTGGTTTGAAAAGTAAATATTCCATAACAAGACGCATTAAACAAAAAACAAAAGAATGACTATATCAAGAAAAAGTCGAAGTTGAAAAAAACAAAATCATTTTTTTTAAACTCAACTTCGACTTTTTGTTTTCTTTTTGACATAGCATTCTTTTGCTTCTTTTGTTTGTTTTTCTGTTCTTTTTTATAGGCGATAAGTTAATAGTATGCCTTGTCGAATGGCTTTTAGCAATTTCGTTTTTCGTTCCGTTTCAACTTTTACCGACTTCGCTTTTTGATCTATTCAACTTCGATCTCATTATATTTTTGACGTAGCATTATTTCGCTTCTTTTCAAGTATCAAAAACAAAACAAAAAGAATGCTGCGTGATACAAAACAATAGAGCGCCATGATAAAACAAAAGAAAACAAATCAATAAAAGCTGAAACGGAACAAACTACAAAAGTTGAAGCTGAACTAAATCAAAATTGCTAAAAACTATTCAATTTCGTTTGAAATTTGAAATTAAGTAAATGTTCGATAACGTGACACGCTTATGGTGCATAAAAAACAAAAGAATGCTGTATCGAAAGAAACAAAAGAATGCTGTATCAAAAAGAAAAAAACTAAAAACAAAAAGTTGAAACTGAAAGGATCAAAAAAATAAAATCAATTTTTATAATTCGGCTTTTTGTTTTCTTTTTGACATAGCATTCTTTTTTTTTTCGATATAGCGTTCTTTTGTTTCTTTTGAATACAACATTCTTTTGTTTTTTGTTTTTCCTTTTCTTTTTCTTGATAAGCGGTAAGTATGTCTTGTATTTACTTCGCGTCAAACTAAATTGAATGGCATTCTTTTGTTTCTTTTGACACAGCATTCTGTTATTTTATTTTAATTTTTTGATTCTTGAAAAGAACCAAAAGAACGCTACGTCGAAGAAAAGAAAAAACAAAAAGGTCGTAAGTTGAACTTCGACTTTTTTGTTTTATTTGGACGTAGCGCTATTTTGCTTTTTTTTTTCAAGTAGGTATCAAAAAGTAAAATAAAATAAAGATGAGTCAAAAGAAACAAAAGAATGCTATGTCAAAAAGGAAATAAAAGAGTGCCGTCAACAAAAACAAAAAATCAAAGTTGAAAAGTTCAAAAAACAAAATCAATAAAAGAAATTCAACTTCGACTTTTTTTGTTCTTTTTTTTTTGATACAGCATTCTTTTGTTTCTTTTGAATACAGCATTCTTTAGTTTTTTTTTTTTTGATAAGCGGTAAGTGTGTCTTGATTTGTTATGAAATATTTAGTTTTTCTTCTTTGACAATTTTCTTGTTTGACGTTTTTCTTCTTTGACGTTTTTCTTTAATTTTTTTCTAGTTTGACGTTTTTTTCTTTGATATTTTTTTCTTTGACATTTTTCTTGTTTGACGTTTTTCTTTTTGACATTTTTTCTTATTTGATGTTTTTCTTGTTTGACGTTTTTCTTCTTTGACATATTTTCTTGTTTGACGTTTTTCTTCTTTGACGTTTTCCTTCTTTGACACATTTTCTTGTTTGACGTTTTTCTTTGTCATTTTTCTTGTTTGACAATATTGATAAGCGGTAAGTGTGTCTTGTTATGAAATATTTAGTTCACTTGAAACGAAATTGAATTGCTTTTACCAATTTTGCATTTTGTTTTTTTTTTTCAACTTGCATTCTTTTGTTTTTCAAAACAGTTGAAGTAACACATCTTTTCATGTATTTTTTTCCAACTCGAGCTTTTCTTGTTCGGAACGACACATAACTCCATCTCGTTTAAATCGAATTCAATTTTACAAAACATGCAGAGAAACGACCTGCTTTTGTTAACCGCCCCACGTTTCTTAGCTAATCCCAAACATTATCATTTTTCAATTGCTTTTCATTTGGAGTTTTCTTTTGGTTTCGATTTACCCGGTGATTTCCATTTCTTTTTTCTTTTTGTTTTTACTTTCCTTTTTGTTTTGTTTCTTCTTATCGAATCAAACAATTAAACTAATAATACATATACTAAACGTTCTATTGTTTCGTTTTGTGCGTGTTTCTTTTTTTTATTATTGATTTTTTTTGTTGCACTTTTTATTATTAGTTTTATGATTTTCACTTCTAGTAAGAATTCTGAAAAATTGTAATAAATTCAAATTTTTTAAATAACTTTTCTAATTTGGTGTCTTAACGACTACTTTATGAAACCCATTTGGGTGTCATAAAGGCTGTTTTCTTTTCATGAGCGTCAAGCCCTTCGGGCTCGAAACGCGGTGCAGCTCCGAGCTGTTCCGAAAAGAACACACCAAAAACAGTAAATAGGAGCTTGACTACAAAATGGCGGCGTTCATGGCCGACACTACTTTATTTTACATGTTCTTTGACTTTCAGGATCGGTTAAATTTAATTGTGTAGAGTTAGTAACACCTTCAGCAATCATGTGCACCTACCTTATGAGTTCAGATTACTTTACCGGCGAAGAAATCAAACTTACAAACAACGTAAACAATCTTTGACATGTCACATAACCTCAAACAATATTTTGAAGCTTCGTGCACCTACCACTAGGTGCGTTCGTTTATTACAGATTTTATACAGATTTATTAGATCTGACAGATCAGATTCCTCTAAATTGTTCGTTTATTGCTTATCGAGGAAGTAGATGTACATCTATATCGTTCGAATATTCACGATGCGATGTTTCAGATTTAACTCGACTTGCTCGGAGTATTTCGCCAGAGGTTCAGATTTTTAACAATCACGCATGCGCTATGACTTTTTTAAATGTAAAGTGACTTTCACTTATAAAAACAATAGTTTTCCTATTCTTAAAATGACTTTAAATGAAAGTCTCCCAGTTCTATTAAGAAAACGGCCCTTAGTTCGTTTACTTCATGTTTAATTTACAGTAAGATAACGTCAACAGAAATCGACGTGCTCTGTTTCGTTCGTTTATTTGTTCGAGAACTCGCTTACATCTGAAGTCACGTGACAAGTATCTGTTTGATTCAGCTCGCATCTGAGATAAACGAACGCAGCTATTTAGCAGGTGCATGAGGGGTGCAGGCAGTGTTGCCAACCGTACAATAATTATCGAATTGTATGATAATTTTAAGGACGCGTACGATAGTTTTTTTTGTACAATATTTTTACAATAATTTTGACGATTTTTTTCAGCAAATTATATAATAGTTTTAATGATAAACGGAATAGTATTTTTATTCTATATTTTCAATAATTCATAATTTCATCAATATTATCAACTTTTCTTTAACTACGTTTGTGTTCTGATGTTATATTTGTTTTTAGTACGTCATTTTTTACAATAAGCCGATCTGATCAATCTGAGTTAAGAACACAACATGACCCCCAACTGCAAGTGGCAAATCTATTTCACGAGAGTTAAAGAGAGATAGCTATACATATAAAAGTTCTTAAAATTACGATCGATCGATTGGCATTTATTAAAAAAGTGATGAACAAACTTAATTTTTTTATTGTATGCCGATCGTATAGATCTGAGTCAAGAAATTGAAATGACATGACATGACAAAAGCCGTAAGGCTGTTTCACGAAAGATAGAAGGAGATAGCCGCCACACAAAAGTTCTTTGACTTATCGACCGATCGATCGGCATAATGGCCATGTAATAAGAAAATGAGCTGCACATATAGTGATTATTTTTCAGTAAAGAAAAATGTATTAAATATTGGTATTCTTCATCCAAAAATAACAAAAAATGAAACTATGTAAATGTACAATAATTTGGAAAGTGAAAGTTGATAATGTACAATACTTTTGGTATACCCGTGCGATAGTTTGGTTAGGCAAGGTTGGCAACACTGGGTGCGGGAAATATCCGCTATTCGGGCTCCAGTGTTCGAAGCTCAAATGAAAAGAAAGTAACGAACGCGTTGATGCACCGAGTAGCTCGGAGTAGCTCCGCCTTGTGAAAATAAAACGCTCAAAGTAGCTCATTAAGGCACCCACAATTTTCTTTTATTAAGTTGGCGACGGCATATACAGCGACATTTTTGTTATTTCAAATCACTAAATAACCTCTAAATTGACATTTGTTTGACAATTTACCTACCTGCATCTGTTGACGTTCCAAAAGTAACCTCAAACTGACATTTGTTTAAAATAATTTTAAAGGACAACCAATGTCACCAACCTGCCCACTAACAAAACAAAACAAAATTTTCTATATTTAAATTACAAAATGACGCAGATTCTTGTCTTTTTTAATATCTGAGAACTAACATTTAAAAAACAGTATAAAATACGCTTTAATGATTACTTAAAGGTTATTATTATATTATTTTTATTAACGGGGATTAACGGCTATTGTAAATAAAATATATTTTTTGTTGGTCAATATTTCGTAATGTTTTTATTACTTCATCAGGACCAAAAATTGCTACAATAATAAATTACATTGTATACTTATGAAAAATGAAGCTGATTATTTACTTACTGAAGGTGAAAATAATTTATTTCTCCTTTCTTATTTGAAAATGTATTAGAAATTGAGAATTTTGAAGTTGATGTTTGAACAAAATTATTTATTTATAAAAATATTTAAATAACAAAAGGACGCTAGATGGCTTGACTTATTAGATTGAAATAAATATTATTTAGTCCGTCAGTGTCAAATCTAAAATTGACAGTTACGTCATTATGTTTTTGAATACAAGACACTTCAAGAAAAATTCTGGTTTTATAAGAAGGTTCTTTTTCTAAAATTTTAACGTTATCAAAATTAAATCGATGGTCCTCATCGATTGTATGAATGGCTAATGCACAAGATCTTTTTCCAATCCTACAATCACTTTTATGTTGTGTAAGTCTGTTCTTGAGCCATTGGCTTGTTTGACCTATATAACATTTCTTACAGGTATTACAATTAATTTTATACACAACATTAGAGTTAAGCAAGGGAGGAGTTGGATTTTTTAAACTAGTATAAATTTGTTTAATAGTTATAGGATTGTAATAAGCTATTTTGATTGGAATTGTTTTTAATAAAGAAGTTATTCTTGGAGTAACATTTTTGATAAAAGGTAATTTACTATATATTAAATTTGATGTTAAAGTATTATTTCTTTCATGTGTCACGTCAGGATTACGTATGTCAAAAATTATCTTTTTTACAAGATGTTGTTGGCTAGCCATTGTTAACAAAAATATCTACTAATTTATTAAGATTTTTCTCTATTAATGCGATTTCTCATGGCAAGGATGGTATTTAATTTATGTTTGAGACAATGGTTTGAAGAGAAGTTAATGAATCTTCCTGAAAAAGTCGGTTTTTGATACCAGTCTAAGATGATGGTGTTATTTGGCATTCTTATTAATCTGCTATCTAAAAATGGAATTTAATTATTATTTTCAGTTTCAATAGTAAATTGAATTTTCTCATTGAAGTTATTAAAAATATTTAAGATTTCATTAATTTTTTTCAGAGGGAACAGAACAAATCAAATCATCAACATATTTGTATATGAAAGGAAGTTGGAAAGATAGTTTTGGTATGCATTTATCAAGTATAAAATCCATAACAATTTGTGCGACTATGGGGCTCAAAGGTGAACCCATAGGAGTACCTTGTATCTGTAGGTAAATCTTATTTTGAAATGTAAAATAGCAGTTATTAAAAATAAATTCGATGATATTAAGAAATTCATTCTTAAGAATATTGCAATCATTTTTAATATCATTCCGGCTGCTAGAAATAATATCAACAGCTAATTCCATAGGAATATTAGTAAAAAGAGACACTACATCTAAGGAGATGAGTTGGTAATCTTCTGGAAGAATGACATTTTTTATTTTTTCAGCAAAGGTGAATGAATCCTTAATATTGTATTCATATTTGTTAGCCAAACTAGTGGTTAAAATGTTTGATATGAATTTTGCAAGATTGTAAGTTGGAGAGTTGATGCAAGATACTATCAGTCGAAGAGGAACATTGTTTTTATGGATTTTAGGTAAACCGTAATACGTAATTTAGGTAAAACTGAATTGTTGATCATTAATTTGTCTCGTGTATTTTTATCAATAAAATTTTTTGAAAATAATTTTTTAACTAAGTTGTTATTTTTTTGTTGTAAGCTAAATAAAGGATCTCCATTAACTTCTTTATAAACTGTGTTATCATTCAGTAAATCAAAGGATTTATTAATGTAATCAGTTTTTGATATGAGAACTGTTACTGAGCCCTTATCTGCATTAGATAGATTAGATAGAATAATGTCATCATTGTCTTTGATAAATTTTTTAGAACGATTGAAAATGTCATTGAATTCAGAAACATAACAATTATTATTAGTTTTTTAAGAATTAAGATAATTACTTATGATATTGGTTATTTTTAATCTATGTGAATTTGCAATATTAGTAGGTGTATTTGTTAAAATATTTTCAACTTCAGCTAACATTGAATTGATTAGGTTTGACATTTATACTAAACTTAGGACCAAGAGATAGGAAATATTTAATGCCATTAGGAATTTCAGTGTTAGTGAGGTTTATGAGCCATTTATCATTATTATAAAATAAATTTAATTTTACTAACCCAGATTTCAATTCATTAAATTTTTTGATGTTGTTATTTTTAATATTTTGAAATTTATGATTAAATGTAGTATTTAATCTAAGTTTATATTCATTAAAAATGTCATGAGGTAATATATTTACTAATCTTGATGTACTATTAGTAATGTTATATCGTATGTAATTGATATCTGAGATAGTAATTTTAATTTCAAAATTCAGAGTTTGGAATCCTAACCTATTAAGAGAATAAATATGTCATGAATCATTAATAGAGAAAAATCTTAATAAATTAGTAGATATTTTTGTTAACAATGGCTATCCACAACATCTTGTAAAAAAGATAATTTTTGACATACGTAATCCTGACGTGACACATGAAAGAAATAATACTTTAACATCAAATTTAATATATAGTAAATTACCTTTTATCAAAAATATTACTCCAAGAATAACTTCTTTATTAAAAACAATTCCAATCAAAATAGCTTATTACAATCCTATAACTATTAAACAAATTTATACTAGTTTAAAAAATCCAACTCCTCTCTTGCTTAACTCTAATGTTGTGTATAAAATTAATTGTCAAACAATAGGTTAATAGGTCAAACAAGCCAATGGCTCAAGAACAGACTTACACAACATAAAAGTGATTGTAGGATTGGAAAAAGATCTTGTGCATTAGCCATTCATACAATCGATGAGGCCCATCGATTTAATTTTGATAACGTTAAAATTTTAGAAAAAGAACCTTCTTATAAAACCAGAATTTTTCTTGAAATATCTTGTATTCAAAAACATAATGACGTAACTGTCAATTTTAGATCTGATACTGACGGACTAAATAATATTTATTTCAATCTAATAAGTCAGGCCATCTAGCGTCCTTTTGTTATTTAAATATTTTTATAAATAAATAATTTTGTTGAAACATCAACTTCAAAATTCTCAATTTCTAATACATTTTCAAATAAGAAAGGAGAAATAAATTATTTTCACCTTCAGTAAGTAAATAATCAGCTTCATTTTTCATAAGTATACAATGTAATTTATTATTGTAGCAATTTTTGGTCCTGATGAAGTAATAAAAACATTACGAAATATTGACCAACAAAAAATATATTTTATTTACAATAGCCGTTAATCCCCGTTAATAAAAATAATTTAAGAATTGGTTTACCTAACAAGTACGGCATTACTTCCCTACGAGTTATTATTATATGTATATTTTTTTAATTAGAAATTTAATGACGTCTGGTTACTTAAGTTGGACAAATTATGAATAGAATAAATTGAGTTTAGAATGACACACATTTAATTTTTTAAAAATTTTATTAGCAATAATAATTTATTGGCATGTGTTATTGTTGAAAATTTATTCTGAAGAGAAATCAGCGAATTAGGAAACCGTCGTTCTCATTCATTAAAAAATTAAATCAGAGTGTGCAAGCCTTGATTATATTGAATTTAAATACATATACATAAATCCTTTAAATTGTTTGATCAGATGATTCAATAAACACCAGTATAGTGCAATAAATATCAGGTTCTTTTTCTCTAGCACACTACACATAATTTACAGGTTACAATGTTGTGCCTTTGCCTTAAATATAATTGCAGCAATTTTTTAAGAAAAAGCAAAAAATTAATGTGCGTTTTTATTCGGAAAAAATACAAAAAAAAAAACAGCATCCATGCCTAAGTAAGAAGCATTCCAGTATGAATTATTATACTTATATAATAAGTACAAGCACAATGTTAAAACTTAATAATTAAAGACGATTCCATTTCATCCCTTAACTCGTGAAACCAGTGACGCAGCAAGGTTGTTGTAAAGGTCCTCGATTTACCCCCCTCAATTCTGAGTAGTAACCGGCCTGACAGTCCTGTCGCTGTACAGTATACGTACATCCTGCACCCTCATGTTTGGTGTTAAAAATTGTTGCAGGGTGTTCACTCCAGGACGTGGAAGGCGATCGAATGGGTAGCCCATAGAACGACGGTCGGGGTAGAGTTTGTCACGGATGCCGCAGTAGCTCGCTGCATCATTGCAAGCCCCCGAAGAGTCTTGATTTATCTGCAACCCTTGGTAATTAAAAGAAGAAAACTTCTTACGTTAGTGAGAAATTACTTTGTCGCCTTCAATGTTGGATATCATAACGAAGAGTTCGCAGAGGAAGCCCTCGGGTGTACCCTTGGGAATGAGCAAGTTATCCGGCCAGCCACACCCGCAGAAATTAAACTGGGCAAGCGCTTCCGCCTCTACGGGTCGGTTCAAATCCAAGCTCCGGAATGAACGAGAGAATGGAATCGTAACCGAGGATTCACTCGAGTTCCTGGTGATGTTGTTCTGCCCTTGCTTTACTATAACCGAAGAAAACTCCCAGTGATTGAATGCGAAGAAATTGTGAGGGGGGGGCTCTTACGGTTAACGGTGAATTTATCCAGCTCGATGAACATGTGCTTTTGGTCCTTGTACAACCAAGGGGTGCCTTTCTCATCGAGTTTCGGCGCGAGGAATATCCTGCAAGTGCCCTGCTTGTTTTGAGCGCTTTCGTTGTTCACGGTTATGTTGTAGGTGAACGGTTCGTGTTGCAAGTGTGTGAATCGGACCAGGACGGCGCCACGGGGTTGGAAATCCATGCCCCGTGATAAGTCGACGTCCGACTGTTGCCAGAACGTTCTGAATTCATTGCTGGAGCCCGTCTGGGATTGCACCGTCACTTTGGTGACCGTAACACCCGGATTGTTGAGCTGAAAATGCAAGCGTTGGGGGGTTTGATTAGGACTAACGTCGAGGACTTACTTGATCGACCGTGTAACGAGGGAGTGTGTCTTTAAATTCTTGGAAGACGTCATCAACGAAAGCATGCCAACGGTAGAAAATCGGATCCCTCATCGCAGTTGCGAAATCACCAATCACACCGAAGCGTTCCTACAATTCGCAGTGAGTAATTAAATCCGAATTGAAGCCGGCTCAATTCTTACAAGGTGTTTACTCTCGGGGTCATGTATGTAAGACAGTACTAAATGCCCCAAAGCGTGCAGATTGCCATAGAAAGTGCTGTTGGGGGAGAGCTGGCTGGCCTCGAGGACGTTCCCTAAGATGTCGATGCCTTCAAACTCCGTCAGTTCAATTCGCTTGCCCCCCACCTGAAATACCGCATGTGCATTTCACACGAGTCGCTGTAAATAGTGGGGCACTTACACCTTCAACGTAGCCCTTGTGTATCGCATCATAGATCCTATCTCGCCAGCGAATCATATTGTCGATGTCAACACGTATGTCTTCTTGGGGCCTTCGCAGATCCTTCATCACCAAATTGGCCACCCGCCCCGGCCAAGGCCGGCTTGCAATCAGGCTGTCCAACTTGGGAAAGTAGGCCTCTTTAATCGGGGCCTTCCAATCGACCAAGCGCTCCACCCTCTTCAGTTTGTTGCACAAGCGTTCGAAGTTGTACCTAAAATTAATCACACGTAATTAAATTTGGCAAGGGGGTTGAGTTAATTTACCTTGCCACGATTTGTTGATGGCTGTAAAAGAATAATTCACCCCGCCTGTTTTTATTGACCACCTCATCGGCACCCTCGGTGGGGTAAACTAAATGCCAATGCCAGTGGTGGAGGTTTAAGGCGAGGTCTTCACGCCAGTAGGCCAAACGGTGCTCCTCCTCTAAATCAGAGGCGCTGAAATCACGTGGGATTTCAATCGGTTGCTGAAACATGCGATGGATTATTCGGATGACTAAGCGGGGGTTGTTGCGGTGGCATACTCTTTCTTGCGGGGTCGTCACGAAGCTCTGCTCTCGGGCTTTGATGAACACTTTACTGTCGAAGTACTTATCGGGGAACGACTGGAGGAAATTGGGGATGTCCAAGTTTTTAGTGTCGGGGCGGTGTAGGAGGGCCACGGAGAAGGAGTAGTTGAAAAGGTAGGGGTTGACACGGTCCCTTGCGTAGATGGCCAAGGAGAGTAACTCGTCACTATTTTTCGCTCCTGAAACTCCCTGTGTTAGCCGGACATATAAAAAAGTGTTCGGGAACTTACTTAGGAATATCGTTGTGAGCTTGGCTGCGAGCCTGATGTGTTTGGGGATGAAGAGGGAGAAGTTGTCGTGACGCCCCAGATCTAAAATGTCGCCCAAGTCTGGGGTTGGCAGATCGCTGACTGCTATGGTTCCACTTGCTTCGGAGCCGAACCTGTTTTGCAGGGCAATTCCAAGCGATTGATATCGATTGGTCTAGAAAAAAATTATTCAATTACGTGAATGAGTTCGATAGAATTAATTAATTTTAATTACCAAGTAATTGTTGGGCACTTCGAAGGCTTGTCGACTTTCGCCTTTAGGAACGAAGGATGGTTCCAGGGGGCGATCGTACAATAAAAGCAACTTGCTGTTGTCGGCCATTATGGAGCTATAAAAAATATGTATTGCAATTACGCCTAATTAATTAGAAAAATAATAGTAATAATACGCACAGAGTTTCGTTCTGGGGAAAGCCGTTTAACTTTCTGCGGAAAAACGCGGTGTTTCTGGTTTTTATTTGCGAGATTTCGGGGGGCCGGGTGGGGTAAATCGAACCTGTAGGGCCGAGGAAGTGTTGTTGTTTTTCTGCCCGAAAGGATGCGGTTGCGTTTTGAGATAATCAAATCTTGCTTGCGGCCGAAAATACGAGAAAATCGGTATCTTGAGGAAGTTCGAAATTATTCAATCTATTTAATTAGATTTAATTGTTATTTGTTTCTAATTTAAGGAAACGTAATTATGCAGCATTAAAAAAACAGTCATTTTATTTTGAAATTGTTTTGTTTGCGTATAAACCAAATGAAGTACAAACCGAAAAATAAAATCATATTAAAAAGATTGTTTTCGGCAGTTGTGGGAAGATATTGAAATGCGAAGAATAACATAAACGAAAAACAAAAGAATCTTCGACGAATATCTGAAAACAAAATGAAAATTGCCCGTGTTTCGCTTTGTTTAATGTAGATGGCGCTGTAAATCCTTCGCATTCCATTAGGACTATCGATTCTCTCGAAAAATGAAGTTGAAAGCAAAATGAATTTTCGCTCTGAAAACAAAATGAAAATTGCCTTTTTTTAAATTTTCCGCCGACCGTGTTCCGCCTTGTTTAATGTAGATGGCGCTGTAAATTCCACATTCCATCGGAACCATCGATTCTCTCGAAAAATGAACTTGAAAACAAAATGAGTTTTAGCTCTGAAAACAAAATGAAAACTGCCTTCTTTTAAATTTCCCGCCGCCTGTGTTTCGCCTTGTCTAATGTAGATGGCGCTGTAAGTTCTTCACTTTCCATTGGAACTATCGATTCTCTCGAAAAATGAACTTGAAAACAAAATGAGTTTTAGCTCTGAAAACAAAATGGAAACTGCTTTTTTTCTAATTTCCCGCCGCCCGTGTTTCGCCTTGTTTAATGTAGATGGCGCTGTAAATTCTTCGCTTTCCATCGGAACTATCGATTCTCTCGAAAAATGAACTTGAAAACAAAATGAGTTTTAGCTCTGAAAACAAAATGGAAACTGCCTTTTTTCTAATTTCCCGCCGCCTGTGTTTCGCCTTGTCTAATGTAGATGGCGCTGTAAATTCTTCGCTTTCCATTGGAACTATCGATTCTATCGAAAAATGAAGTTGAAAGTAAAATAAGTTTTCGCTCTGAAAACAAAATGAAAACTGCCTTCTTTTAAATTTCCCGCCGCCTGTGTTTCGCCTTGTCTAATGTAGATGGCGCTGTAAGTTCTTCACTTTCCATTGGAACTATCGATTCTCTCGAAAAATGAACTTGAAAACAAAATGAGTTTTAGCTCTGAAAACAAAATGGAAACTGCCTTTTTTCTAATTTCCCGCCGCCCGTGTTTCGCCTTGTTTAATGTAGATGGCGCTGTAAATTCTTCGCTTTCCATCGGAACTATCGATTCTCTCGAAAAATGAACTTGAAAACAAAATGAGTTTTAGCTCTGAAAACAAAATGGAAACTGCCTTTTTTCTAATTTCCCGCCGCCTGTGTTTCGCCTTGTCTAATGTAGATGGCGCTGTAAATTCTTCGCTTTCCATTGGAACTATCGATTCTATCGAAAAATGAAGTTGAAAGTAAAATAAGTTTTCGCTCTGAAAACAAAATGAAAACTGCCTCCTTTTAAATTTCCCGCCGCCTGTGTTTCGCCTTGTCTAATGTAGATGGCGCTGTAAGTTCTTCACTTTCCATTGAAACTATCGATTCTATCGAAAAATGAAGTTGAAAACAAAATGAGTTTTTACTTTAAAAACAAAATGAGATCTGCCTTTTTTTTAATTTCCCGCCGCCTGCGTTTCGCCTCGTTTAATGTAGAGGCGCTGTAAATTTTATTAATTTCCATTGGAACTACCGAATCTATCGAAAAATGAAGTTGAAAAGAACCGAAAACAAAATTAAGCATTTATTTCCCGCGACAAACGTCTTGCCTTGTCGGATAAAGATGGCGCTGCGATTTCTTCGCTTTCCACTGGATAATTTCAACTACCGATCCTGTCGAAATGTGGAGTTGAAAACGCAATAAGTTTTTGCTCTGAAAACGAAACGAAAATTATTTTTTTCTTTAATTCGTCTTCGTCGGCGTCTCGCCTTGTTAAATGTAGGTGGCGCCATAAATTTTTCGCTTTCCTTTGAATGATTTCTACAACCATTGACACAAACAAACGCAAGCAGTAGTAGTAGTAGTAAAAGAAGAGGAAAACAAATTTTAAACAGATTTTAAATTTAGATTTCATTTATTTATAAATGAAATAAAAAAATAATAATAATTCGACAAAGAGGAACAAGAGAAAAGCGACCTGAAACTACCAGAAATAAGACAAACGAAAAACAAAAGTAAGAGGAAGCCGAAAGAAATTGAAATGAAAGAAGCTACCTTACAATGAAATTCGAAGAACGAATAAGATGATCGAAAACCTAGAGAAGGTCGATAACAGTTCTTCGGCGGAATATTTGAAAGTCACTAAAAACAAAAAGAAGTCGATAAAAAAAACGAAAGAAGAGAAAATAAAAAAATCGAAAATCAAAAGCTCCACGGAATGCAAGAAAAGAAACTTCATAAAACGCGACGTAGTACGAAAGATGAATTCCACAAAAAGAAACAAAAGAAAACTCTCGTAAAGAACAATGAAATGTAAATAATAAGAATAGAACTTGAATAAAAGAGAAATGAAACAAATTACAACGAAATACGAAGAATAAGATAAAAAAATAAATTAAAAGAACATTGACAGAGACTATGTAACTAAAAAGAAAAGAAAATTTAATGTGAAGCTGCAAATTAATTCGATAAAAAACCGAAAGAAAACTGAAATAAATAACAAGAGATGCAACGGATATCCGGCAACTATCTGGCCACATTTTTGCTATCCGTCCGGATACCGGCTTCTATTATCCGGCCACGCCGAATATTTAGCGCAGGGTATGACAATGGAAAAGTTAAGGTTCAATAATAACTCAAGTTTTATTAAAATAAAATAAAATTTATAGTTTAAGTTAACAGGGTTCCGATCCAAATTTTTTTTAGTTTGCTGAGCTTTTGTTAACATTTAATAGCTTCTCAAGGCACTACAAAATATTGGTCACAATTTTAAATTACAATTAAATAATAAACATTTCTGAACCTAATACTATACCAAGTAATTTTGAACAAGTTACATTTGCACCAATCTTTTTATCTGTCTCGTTTCGAAGAAAATTTTTTGTTATTTTGTGATGGCAATTGATTTTTTTGTAATTACAAGGTTTACTAAATTAATAAACATAGATTTATTGTGACAGCCTGAAATTAGTAACATTA
This sequence comes from Dorcus parallelipipedus, assembly GCA_958336345.1. Classification (NCBI taxonomy): domain Eukaryota; kingdom Metazoa; phylum Arthropoda; class Insecta; order Coleoptera; family Lucanidae; genus Dorcus; species Dorcus parallelipipedus. The sequence continues at coordinate 43,868,022 of OY284480.1, read as the reverse complement.
TTTTAATCTTCTGAGCATTTTCAGAAATCCAAAATTATTGGCTGATTTAGAGAATAAAAAAAAAAAAAAACAAAGAAATATAACTGGATAGAAATTTATTAACATTATTACCAATTTCTTAAATAAACCTCCAAAAGGTTTTTCAGTGAACACATTGACGCTTTTAATAGGAAACACCTGTTTTTAGAAGAGTTAGACAAAAACTGGCCTCGGTGTCTGGAGCTCAATTTTTAATACAAAATTAATGGTGAGGACCGCATTTCGATATCTTGTACCGCTTCATTGTTCACTGAATCTTTAAAAAAATATTTAGTTGTCGTCAACCTACTTGAATGCTGCAATAACCTTTAAAACTTTAATTAAAATTTGAAAGTTCTGTATCTCAAAAACTGTTTGAATCAAATATCAAGTGGTTAATATTTTTGTAAATAGAATTTATGCTCTTTTCAAAAATTTAAAAATATGTAGGGTGTTCCGTGTAAAAAATCAAAGTTCTAGCTTATATCTCAACTATTGAGCACTCTAGAAAACAATAAAATAGAGCAATGAATTCAGCACAAAGAAGTGCTTTAAAAATGTTTGTACAGAAATCAAAAATTTTCATAAACGAAAAAGTTATAAGAGGTTTTTTAGAAATCGTAGAACACCCTGTAGCTCCTGAGCAGTACAAGATAACGAAATACCGTTAATTTTGCCTTAAAAATCGAGCTCCAGGAGCCGAGGTCAGTTTTTGTTGTCTAACTCTTCTAAAAACATATGTTTCCTATAAAAAGGTAAAATTTGGCCCACCCTGTACATATTAAAGGCCGATAAGAGTACTAACAAAGTAGCTATGATAACAGAAGATTACGAAAAATTAAAAATGCCAGTGTAAAAATAGTGTGACATATAGTTTACAGTTTTTAATTTGTTCTCTTTGCGTAATCTAAATAAATTTGGCCGGATATCCGACATGCATATATGCCGGATATTCGGTATCCTGTTATCCGGCCAAAACACTATCCGCTGCATCTCTATAAATAACAAACGAGAGACGACGAATTATATGATCAAACAAAAAAAAAAACAAATGGACGACGATTCACACAATTGGTAACCCTGAGCTGGTTTTACAGTGACTCAAAAAGAAAATTATGTCGGTAACACGGTTTTCTTTGAAAATAAAGGAGCGCTTAGCTTTAAACCAATTAATTATTTATCTTTAAAGTTGGTTCTTGTCCGATGAAATTTGTATCACAAAATCTTTTAACCGGACACTAAATCTCGCGAGATTTAGTGTCCGGTTAAAAGATTTTGTGATACTAATTATTTATCGGTCATTTTTGTTGTTAAAGGTTTTTTTTTAATTTGGCGGTGACAAAATGTTTATTGTAAACGCACCACAATTTTTGAAACACCTGTTAATTATCAAGTCAGTTTCTTTGAGTTTTGAACTTAAAATTGGTACTTTTTCGAATGAAATTGTTTTCTCACAAGTTGACGGTGAGCGGTGGTAATCAAGTCAAAGTTGTTTTGCAGACTTCCATCAACAATTTCCCAATACAGAGTTGATGGCCAACTTCGACGCCATAGTAAAAACAAAAAATCACTATAAGGAAACCTACTTATGTAACAGTTCGCATAATGTTGAAACGTGCCATCTGTTGAGACATACCGAAAGTTTTTTGTGCTTTGCCTCGTCTTTTGTTTTTATTATTATTTTTTTTTAATGTGTATTATTATTTTATACTTTTTTTGTAATTTTTTTCATTTGTTTTCTTTATTTTGTCAGCTTTCCTTTCAAACAGTTTTTTTAAATGTATTAATCTACTGAATTGTGAAGTAAAATCGATTGTTTTTATTGTTTTTTTAAATTTTACTTCGCAATTTTAAAAAAAATTATTACATACATATTTCATTTTCTTTGCTTTCTGACCGTTCTTTTTATTTAAAAGAAAAATCATTAATTTATTAAATTTTGTTGAAAAATCGGCTGGCTTTTGTTTTAATTGTTTTATTATTATGATTTTAATTTGATTACGTCTGAATTTTTTAAATTTTGTTTTCTTTGTTTTGTTGCCATTCTTTTCTAATTGTTTTTTTTTAAATAATTTATTATTGTACTGAAGTGCACTATAAAATCGACGGTCTTTTGTTTCTGTTTTCTGCAACCTGAAATACCACGCGATCATTTAAATTTATAATTAAAGCAGGCCGAATTTTTTTATACGGTTTTTTTATACGGTTGTATTTTTATACCTTGCCAATCGACTCGCTGTGTAGATTAGAGGTTTATAGGATTCTCATCGGGTTCAATCGTTTTAATTTAAAGGAAGCGAAACAGTTTTAGTGACAACCACAGCAAATGTGTTCAAAGTGTTCGCCTCCGGCAATTAAGTAAACATTTTGAAGCGTCACTTTGACAATTCATACTCAAATTAAGCTGTCAACAGTTAGTGTTTCCAATCTAATTCAAAATTCATAGCCTACTCTAATTATAAATTTAAATGATCGCGTGGTATTTTTATTGAGTTTTTACGTGCAGGCACGATTTTAATTGATTATCTTTGATTGGTCGGTGTAAGCAGACACGATTTCATTTGATTGCCTTTGATTGGTTGGTGTAAGCAGAGACGTTTTTAATTGGCCGATGTAAACAGAGACGCTTTTTATTGCACTTTTGATTGGTCGGTGTTCACAGAGACGCTTTCAATTGGTCGATATAAATAGAGACGCTTTTAATTGGTTACCTTTGATTGGTCGGTGTAGAAGAGATGTTTTTAATTGACCGCCTTTGATTGGTTGGCGCAAACAGAAGCACTTTTGATTGGTTGCTTGCGTTATATTGCTTTTAATTGGCCGGTGTACACTTTTAACTGGTGGTCTTTTATTGGTCGATGTAAACAGAAAAACGCTTTTAATTGGTTGCTTTTGTTTGATTACCCAAAACGAACAAAACAAATTCAACAAGCCGTGGATTGTTAATGCCTTACATCAGCGATGAAATAATAGGTAGAAATATGAGCCCCGTACACAAGTTCCTCCCCACGCCAATCGCAATAGATTGTGAAGTGCCACGCCCATCATGAAACAAAGATATCAGAGTTGCTTTCGACCTGCTCTATTAATTCCATAATTAACGCCCACTTTCTCGAACCGCACTTGATTGGCGATTTAGGAAAATAGTAAATCTAAAACCACTCTCCCCTCCCCTCGCATCCGGCGCAGTCTTGAAGAAACGTATTTGATTGGTGCTTTACGAAAGATATAATAATACGTTCCCCTCCTCCTCTCATCTCTCACTTTCATGTAGGTACCGCATTTTATTGGATTGATGCTTTACTAAAGTTGATAATAGTAACACCTCCCCCCTTACCCGCCCCCCTCATTCACTTATTTTGGTGTAGAGCGGGGCGTTACTTTTTTTTTGAGTGATTTTACGACGTAATTCTTTTTTTTGTTTTTTTGTTTACATTTCAAGACGTTTTCGTTTTTCGCTTTGACTTTATCTAGTTATGTTGACGGACGAATTTTGTTTTTTGGAAACAAAACCGTTCTTCTTCTTGCCTATTGGTTGCCTCAAAGTCAAGTCGGTCTTTCGTAGTAAGCGAATTTGTAAATTAGTTAGACGCAGCTGTTTCGAACTTTTTTAGCTCTCATCAGGGAAAGGCCACTTCATCGTTTGTACCTTGCGCGCCACGCGGAATGTTCTGATTGTCCTTGACGGCAGCTTCGTACCTTCGGCAGGCCAATAGTTTCGTGTTTGGGACATCGGCGGCGAATTTCAACTTCATCCCCCGCCCCTCTTTTCAAAGCAAAATTACGCGTATGTATTTATCCCCCCTTTTATATATTCTTTTTTAATGCCACCCCCCCTAAAAACAAAAAAAAAATAGTGGGTCCGCCCCTGGTTAGATTTTTGTAAATTTACAAAAAAAAAATGTTTCTCTTTTTGTTTTTTTTTCGGAAGCAAGCGTCGCCTTTTGTTTTTTGGGATCGAGACCTTTTTGTTTTGTAACGTCTTGGCATTTCATTTTTTTTCTAGTTTTTTTTTTAGAAGAGCGATTTCAGTATTTTATTTTTCTTTGGAGTTTTTTTTTTTTTTTTTGAAGGAATTTAACGTATTTGCGTTCTCTTTCTAAATTTTTTTTTCCAATTAATAACTGCATCTAAACAAATTTGAAAAGGGATTTTTTCGGGATTTTTGCATTTTACACGTTGGTGACACTGAACGAGCGGACACAGTATAAGAAAAGAATCACACAGTAGCGTCACTCATTTTAATAATATCACATTTGCTCTTTTGTTTGATACTAATTTTTATGTAGTTAAATGTTATTTTTACACGACGTGACGTAGTTTATATGAAACGTCACATTTCTAACCTCAAAATTGAATGTTCATTTGACGTATTTCAAATTTTTAAAGCTTTTTGATGCTTTTATACAACCATTTTATCCATTTTACATCAAAATAAATATTATATTGTGTATAAATAATTAATTATAACCTGAAAATGAAGGAAGTGTTCCTATTGAATGGAAACTGGCTTATGTTATACCAATTCATAAATCTGGCATGAATAATGATATTACCAATTATAGACCTATTTCTATCATGAACATAATACCCAAAATATTTGAGTCATTAATTACTGACAAAATAAAAGGTTTAATTTGTCCTTACTTATCCGTAAACCAATGTGGATTTATGGTAGGAAGAAGTGTGGAATCTAACTTATCGTGTTATGCTCAATATATCTTAAGATCGTTAGAAAATAAAATACAGGTCGATAGTATCTACACTGATTTCAGTAAGGCGTTTGACTCTGTCAATCATGACCTCCTTATTCAGAAACTGCAATCGTTTGGCTTTTGTAGACCTTTATTAGGCTGGTTTAAAAGTTATTTAAACAGCAGGATACAATATGTAAAATACAAAAATTTTGTTTCATCTAAAATTGATGTTTTATCTGGAGTACCACAAGGTTCTCACTTGGGCCCACTCCTCTTTAACATATTTATTAACGATATTACTTTCATCTTTCATAATGTGGAATTTTTACTTTTTGCGGATGATCTGAAACTGTTTAAAAGTATAAAAACTGATTCAGATGTACATGTTTTGCAAAACAATTTAAACGCCCTATTTACTTGGTGCAATAATAATGATCTTTATTTAAACCTTACTAAATGCAAATCTATTTCCTTTTCAAAGGCTCAGTCAATCAATATAAACACGTACACTATTAATGATATTATTTTAGAAAGTGTTAAATCGATTAAGGACCTTGGAGTAATTTTTGATTTTAAGATGAGCTTCGATGCGCATATTGACAAGATAATTAATAGTTCTATCCAGCAACTGGGTTTTATCAAAAGAGCATGCCAGGAATTTCATTCACCCCAAACTTTAAAAACTTTATACTTATCATTAGTGAGACCAATCTTAATGTTTGCATCTAATATATGGTCCCCTTACTTTCAGGTGCATATCAAGCGATTAGAAACTGTTCAACATAAATTTTTCAGAATAATTGCCCCACGTATGGGTCTACCTGATCCCTTTATCGATCATAATTACACCATTATAGCATCTTCATTAAAAATACCGTCTTTATCTTCAATGCGTAAATCAAATGATGTAAAATTCTTATGTAAATTGATTAGTGGTTTTATTGATTGCTCTAAGCTATTATATGAATTGAAATTCAGAGTTCCTTTACAAAGGACGAGACAAGACTCTATATTTGTGATTGACTGTTATAAGTCGTTGTATACTGGTAATAATCCCATTACTCGAATGTGTACATATGTTAATACTCTTGATGTTGATTTATTTGATGTAAACTTAAACTTAAATAATATACTCAAACTCATAAATTCAATAACCCTAAGATATGAATAAACTTATTTAGTTTTAAGAAGGGTTGTAGCAGTTAGTTCTATTTTCATTGATTTAATGTTACAAGTCGTTGTATACTTGTAACAATCCCATTACTCGAACTTGTACTTATGTTAATATTCTGGATGTTGTTTTATTTGATGTAAACTTAAACTAATGAATACACTTTAACTCATAAATTTAATAACTTTAATAAACGAATAAATTTATTTAGTTTTAAGAAGGATTGTCACAGTTATTTGCATTTGCATAGAATTAATGTTGATATAGTACTGCTATACTTAATCTGTAAAAGTGGACAATTACTGTCTGTATCTTCAATATAAATTATATTCTGTATAAATAATTAATTATAACCTGAAAATGAAGAAATAAAAAACAACGTAGTTTTTACAATAGTTAATTCATTTTTTAGGACGTAGATAATTACAAAATCTACGCGTAATTAATGGGTATTTATACCTCTTACTATCTACGTCCCAACCCTGATTGCAGCACAATTTTTTTTAACGTTGTTTATGTTATTATTATTATTTACTTGTTCTTGTCAATGCTGGAACTACCCATTCATGTGTTTAATACAATTTTTTTTTATTATGATTATACATAAGAATATTTAAGAAACACAGAGGAGTTCATTAATTTCTTTTATTTTATAGTCACAGTCCGTCGATACAAACACAAAACAGAAGCAAAGAGATTGCGAGAACTTATATAATAAGTGAGACATTTACAAAAAAAAAAAAGACTGCACGTAACACCTCACGAAGGCATTACAGAGTTTAATCGAAAATCCAGTGACACAGCGAAATCATTATAATAAAGCGATCGTCCGAATCCAAATCTAATTTTCTCCGGGTGCGACGGTGCGATTGGTGTACTTGATGACGCAGTCCTGCACGCGCATATTCGGCGTCAAGAAGTCCTGCAGGGTGTTCACCCCTTGCCGAGGCAGACGATCGAAGGGATAACCCATGGAACGACGGTCAGGATAGAGACGATCCTTAATTCCGCAGTAGCTCTGCGCATCGTTGCAAATACCTGAAGTGTCTTGATTTACCTGCCACACAAGAAAAAAGGTAAGCAAGTACATTTCTTTTTGTTTAACATTGAACGTACCCTATCGTCATTGTAGTTGGAAATCATAACGAACAGTTGACACTCGAGACCCTCCGGAGTCCCCCTAGGAATCAACATGTGCTGGGGCCAGCCGCAACCGCAGAAGTTGAACTGCGCAAGCTCCTCACCCCCAGGTGGTCGATTCAACTCCAAGTTGCGGAAGGTACGCTCGAAGGGGATCGTCACGGATGACTCGGTGGAATTCCTGGTGATCGTATTCTGTCCTTGACGCACTGCAAACAAACGCAGGTAAGTAAACAGCAACCAGTGAGAGCGTAGTCGATGCGTACAAGTAACTACGAAGCGGTCCAGTTCGATGAATAAATTTTTTTGATCGCGGAAGAGCCACGGGTTTTTCCTTTCGTCGAATTTCGGCCCCAAAAATATCCTCACCGTCCCCATTTTGTTTCCACCGCTTTCGTTGTTTGCGGTGATGGTATACGAGAAGGGCTCGTGCTGTAAGTGGGTGAAGCGAGCGAAGACCGAGCCCCTCGGCTGGAAGTCCATGCCGCGAGATAAGTCGACGTCCGATTGTTGCCAGAACGTGTTGAGGGTGTTGGCAGGACCGCTCTGTGTCCTGCAGGTGATTCCGGTGACCGTAATTCCTGTGTAATTCAACTGAAAGGAACAATCAGGATAATTTTAAATTAAATCTTGTCTCACTTGTTCGACGGTGTAACGAGGGAGTGATCCTTTGAATTCCTGGAAGAGATCGTCAATCCAGGCGTGCCAACGGTAGAAAATTGGGTCCCTCATGGCCGTCGCAGAATCCCCCATGACTCCGAAGGATTCCTTAAAAAAAAAAAAAAAAAACGTGTAGCTCCAAAGTGCAATTAAAAAACGTGACTTACCAAGTGTCTGTGATCCGGATCGCAAATGTATGAGATGAAGACGTGCCCCATGTTATGCAAGTCCCCGTAGAAGCCTCGGTTCGGTGAGAGTATACTGGACTCGACCATGTTGCCCAGAACGTCGATGCCTTCGTTTTCAGTCAGTTCCACACGATTTCCCGACTCCTACATCACAATTGGATTGTTAAATGAAAACAGTTGTTTTAGTCGAAGGGGCTTACGTCTTCTGCGAAGCCCGAGTGGATGGCCGCAAATATTCTGTCACGCCACCTGATTAAATCGTCGACGTCCTGTTGGATTTGATCGACTTCCCTGTTGAGGTCTCGCAGTCTCATGTCGGGGACACGTCCGGGCCAGGCCCGGCTTGCCACTAAACTATCGAGTTTGGGGAAGTAGGCCTCGCTGATGGGGTCCTTCCATTCGTTGAACCTCGTCACCCTCAGCAAGTTGTTAGAGAAACGCTCCAAGTTATACCTGCAGTGGTTTTAAATTTAAAGACGGCAAATTGGATTTGGAAGTTGAGAAAGCGGTACCTCGCGATGATTTGCTGGTGCATGTAGTAGAAGAGCTCGCCCCTCCTGTTTTTGGCAACCACGGACCTGGCCGCTTCGAACGGATAGACCAAATGCCAATGCCAGTGGTGGAGGTTGATCCCCAAGTCTTCCCTGAAATAGGCACAGCGATGTTCCACCTCCAAGTCGGACGCTGTGTAATCACGGGGTATCTCGATGGGCATCTGGAATTAAACAAACATCAATTTAATTTAGCGCCAACTATTATTCAAAATGAAAAACAATTTCTAAATGTATCGGTGCTGGTTTAGTAAAACGTAAAAGTTTTAGTTGGCAGTAGTTTAAAATAATGTGTGCATTAAATCCAATCCATATGCTTCATGTGTAAGATAAAAAAAACACGTTTTTGTACTACAATGGCCGACTTTCCATTTCGTCAATTTTAGTGACCACTTTCGTCAAGTTTAGTAATCACTTTCGTCAATTTAGTGACCACTTTCGTCAACTTCAGTGACCACTTTCGTCAACTCCAGTTACCACTTTCGTCAAGTTTAGGGACCATTTTCGTTTACACTCACATAAACACAGTACCGCAATCCATATGCTTAATGTGTAAGATAAAGAAAACGTTTTTGCACTAAAATGAGTAAGTAAGTTTAATCAGATTTAACGCCTGTCAAATAAAAGTTTAAAATGCCCGAGTGTGTCGTTGTTAGAAGAATAGAATTAATTACAATAGCATTAATTAGATTTCGTGTTCTTTCCATTGGGAACCCTTCTGGGTTGAACTCGATACTTGTACATTTATTTTGCTTATTCGTTATTTATTTTTGAGCATTTTTAAATAAAAACAAGTGTGCTCAGCTGGTGATTTCTATTTTATTCAGTTTGCCCACTTTTTGCCTTGGGGTTTCGTCGAACCCTCCCATCCCCAAGAGCTTTGCCGAGCGGTGCTGGAGAAACGTCAGTCACTCGCACAATTTGTTGGCCTTCAGGTAGGTAGCATGTTTATAAAGAAAATGAAAGCAAAATAAGTAAAATAACAAAAGGCGGCCATCGTAAAAATAAAACAAGAGAAACAAGCAATAAAAATTGAGAAAATAAAAGAAAAACAAAATGCGAATTTCAAGAAGAGCAGAAAACAACGCAAAACATCAAAGATCAAATAAAAAGAAAATAAAAGGAATTGAATAGTAAAAAAAACTGAAATAATAAAAGACGATCGTCTTGAAAGTAAAACAATTAAATGAGAAATGAGAAAAATAAAAAGGAATTCTAAGCAATGTAGAACATTACGAAAAAAAAGGCAATGTAAAATAGACCGTCTTTTGTTTCTGTTATCTATTAAATTATGCTGTAAAATCGATTATGTATTGTTTTTATTACTATTTTTTTAAAATTTGATTATTTATTTTTGAATTTTTCTTATTATAAAGCAAAGAAAGTGAAAGTTGATGTTTAAATTTTCCTCCAATATTTTGCACTAAAATGGCGGCTGATTGCGGTACTGTAATTATCTAGTGACAGATACATCTGCAATTATGGCAGCGCCATCTATTATCGTGCATCAAATGAAACAAATATCAACAAATCCGGTTAATTTAGCGCCATCTATTATTCAAAATGATAAACAAATTCTAAATGTGTCGGCGCTGTTGTAGTAGTAAAACGTAAAAATTTCAGTTGGCAGCAGTTGATTAATTAATTAATTAATAAATTAATGCGTGCATTATAATAATAACAAATAAAAGAAGTAAATAGCGGCTTGGCTTGCAAGGAAAAGTAACTGTCGACGTACGTTTCGGTCTTATTAAACCTCATCACCTTGGTTATACTGTCCTGATGAGGTCTAATAAGACCGAAACGTACGTCGACAGTTACTTTTCCTTGCCAGCTAAGCCGCTATTTACTTCTTTTACTTTCAACGTTTCACTATCGTTTGACAGCTGTCAAAATGAATTTAAAAGTCAATGTTTTGCTATCGGCCGGACGGTTGTAAAATTTAATGAAAAGTCGGCCTTTAGCTACTGTTCGACAGACGTCAAAGTCAATTTAAAAATCAAAGTTTTGCTATAGTTTAACGGATGTCAAAGTTTGAAATAAATGTTTCGCTATCGGTCGGACAGTTTATGAAATCAAATTAAAAGTCAACGTTTGACAGTTGCCAAAGTCAATTCAAAAATCAATCGGCCGGACACGATATAAAATCACATTGAAAGTCGACGTTTTGCTATCGTTCGATAGCTGTCAAAATCAGTTTAAAAGTCAACGTAACGATATCGTTTGGCAGCTGTCAAAATCAATTTAAAAGTCAAACTTTGCTATCGATCAGACGGTTGTTGCAAAATTCAATTCAAAGTCAACCTTTAGATACTATTCAACAGACGTCGAAGTCAATTTAAAAATCAAAGTTTCGCTATAGTTTGACAGGTGTCAAACTCTAAAATCAACGTTTCGCTATCGGTCGGACAGTTTATGAAATCAATTGTATTTTCCTGGCGTCAACCCTTCCGTTATAATAATAACAAACATTATGCAAAGTGCAATTATGACAGCGCCATCTATTGCCATACATCAAAAGCTTTACGAAACTGAATACCTTAGATCCAGTCAAGACAACGGAGGTTTCTTCGCGGGCCTTCACAAACGTCTGGCTGTCAAGGAATTTGTCGGGGAACGTCTGGATGAAGGTCGGAATGTTCAGGTCTTGAGTATCCGGCCGGTGAAGGATCGCAACCGATAAGCAGTAATTAAACAAGTAGGGGTTGACACGGTCTCTGCAGTACACGGCCATGGATTGAAGGTCGTCAACGTCCCTCATCCCTGTTTCCATCAGATTTACAAAAAAAAGAATCAAATTAATGGAGCGATCCTGCTCATATCTGTAGCAACCGTAAGATCTGTAAGCCTGTAGGTCAATTATTAAAAGATTATTAAAATTTTGAAGTTCTGAATATGATACGATTTCTTGTAAGTTTATAAGATAATACCACAGAGACTTACGAGTAATCCTAGGGACCTAGGTGAAATCATACCTTCCACAGAACTTCAAAATTCCTCATTTTAATAACTAAGTTACAGGTTTACAGATCTTACAGTTGCTACAGATACGACACATAAAGCTGGACTTACATGAAACTTTAGCGCTTACTGCACTCTCATTGGTTGCCGTGTCTAAGGCGTAACGTGTAGCAACCAATGAGAGTACAGTACGTTTTGACGCGTTCAACTCCTCATGTAAATCCAACTTAAGGCTAGATTCGTAAACTCTCCATAGGTAATGCTAGGAGTGAGAGAGAAAGAATCTTGTTCTGGAGCTGGAGCACCCAAGAGAGTTTACGAACACACTATAAATCAACTCAAATTCATACCCAGGAAGATGTTTATTAAACGCCCGGCTATCCGGCGGTGCTTCGGGATAAACAGGGAGAAGTTGGCATGCCTTTCCAAGTCCAAGATTTCCCCCAAGGGTGGAATGGATATGGCCTTGACGGGGATCTTCTCTTTGGATTGAGTGCCAAAGCGGTTAGCGAGTTGCGTTCCGATTGGTTTGTACCTCTCAGCCTGGAGATTTTTTTTTTACAAAATTTACAAAATTCAAAATCGTAACTGGCAACTCTGGTTAGTTAAAGAGGATTGCAAAGTTTAAAAAAATCGAAGGAAAACTTACGTAGAAGTCGGGGTTCGGTAGCTCGAAAGTTTTCTCGTCGGCGCCCTTTGGTATAAACACGGGCTCCTGGGGGCGATCGTACAGCAGGAGTAGGTTCTGTTTGTTGGCCATTTTTGTTTTTTGTTTAGAGTTTACTCCCTGCGAACTGGAAGGCTTTAGCGAGGAGGACAACTAACGTCTTCTGCTGGGACGGCGGGTTTATATTGAATCGAAATTGGCGGGGTGCGACGAACACCCAATCGCGTTGCGCGTTTCGGCCACGTGACTTGCGTTGTCGCCAACTTGTTTTTTTCGTGCATTTGCTTGTAGCAATAAATAAGGTAAGGCGGAAGCGGTTTTTCGATTAGAAACGCGCTTATCACGGCGATGGACGTAATAAGGATTTTCGCACTTTTACTTAAAATAGACAAATAAATATTTTAAAGTTTCTTGATTAATTAAATCGAGGAGAAATTTTTAAACATTTCAAATTATCACTTTTCATCTCCAGTTAACTTTATCTGACAGTTAACTCCCATGATCATAATTGTTACTGTGGGAATTAATCGCCAGATAAACTTTATTGGAGATGAGAAAAAATATTTGTTTCAAAATAAATTTGAATTTGCCGCGCTTGAGGTTGGCATGGCGAAACAAATGCGAATCGCTCCGGGCGGCGCGCACGTACGCCGCCTACGTCGCCATCTTGTCAACGAGGGAAGCGTTCTTGTGCGTTTTTGCGTTAAACCCGTTCGCGTGTCTCGTTCTCGCCGGTTTTCCTAATCGACAAAATGTCTCACAGCCGAAGCGACTGCAGAATCTACGTGGGAAACCTACCCCCGGACATACGCACGAAGGACATCCAGGACTTGTTCTACAAGTTCGGTAAAGTCACGTTCGTAGATTTGAAAAACAGACGCGGACCCCCTTTCGCGTTCGTCGAGTTCGAGGACCCCAGGTAAACGCTCTTTCTAAACCATTTTGGATTGCGCGGATTTATTCGTTTGCTTGGCAGAGACGCCGATGACGCCGTTCACGCTAGGGACGGTTATGACTATGATGGGTATCGGCTTCGAGTCGAATTTCCACGGGGTGGTGGCCCCGGTGGTTTCAGAGGTGGCCGCGGGGGTGGTGGTGGAGATCGTGGACGGAGCTCTCGAGGGCCACCTGCTCGCAGATCACAGTTCAGAGTTCTTGTAACAGGTCCGTATGCAACCAAAATTAGCATTTAGCATTACTGCAGACTGCAGAAGCATTGTAGATTTAAGGTGAATTTATAAAAGGTCCAATTTTTTTGACCACAGTTTAAGCTTCAGTTTATTTGTATTGGGACTGTAGGAATAAACTAAAGATTAAAGTTAAACTGTGATTAAAAAAAACTGTGCGTCAGTAATACATGTCTTTTTAGTTTCATAATAGATGGCGCTGTCATTATCGTAGACATTACGTAGACATAATCAGGCCTATTCTGTAATTTTTTTTGAATCGAATCGGAATCTATGACAGAAATCGGAATGTTTTTAAATAAAAATATTCAACTTCTATTTTATTTCTTGAATATGGTCTCTGGTATTCCGTAAAGAAAGTAGAAGGGATCAGCTATTTATCATTCTATAAAACCTTTTAATATAAAAATCGAATAGAATTACAGCTTACTAATTCCACTACATTACGATCTGATTTGTCAAATTCATTGATTTCCATTCGATTTGAGTTACAGAATAGGGGGGAATATCAAAGCGTACAGTAGCGGACAATGAAATCCTGGCACGTCATTTGCGCAATGTAAACTTTACTTTCACATTTTTGATGTTTAGTTCGTATACAAAATGTCACTAGTAAAGCTGCATTTCAAATGACTTTGCAGTCGAAGTGAAGTGTGGTCACATGATTTTAGCACACGCAACAAAAATTCGCCCCATTTTCAATGCACGGCTTCTTGCCTAAATTGGCACAATTGCGTATGCATGTCCTATGCGCAACAAGCAGAATAGAAATGCTTGTATTAAATTGTGGATGCTAAACGTTCATGACGAAATTCCACTTCACTCGTGAATTTGAAACTGCTATCAACTAAAATTTCTATACGTGGGTCTTATACTAAGAGTTAACAGTTAAGCATTAAAATTAACAACTAACAACTTAAGCGTAATGTTACCTGTACTTATGCTTAGTTATTAGTGAAGTTGTATAAACCCCTTCTGCTTATGCATATATTTTAACCTCACTTTTAACTGTTTAATTATTAATTACTAAACGTTAGTTAGAAACGTTAGAAATGCTTGTATTAAATTGTGGATGCTAAACGTTCATGACGAAATTCCACTTCACTCGTGAATTGATTAGAAAGGCAGCTTAATTCTGACGTTTAGTACAAATTTTACAGTTAATAGTAATTCGTATTATATTTTTTTGTTTGTTCTGCATTTTGACAAAGTACGTTATCTAAAGTGCACATTTTTTGAGAAAAAGAAAACCGTAAATGACAAACTTCTTTATAGCTTTTCTTTGAATCGTAGCGAAAATAGTTCGATTAGCTGATAATAGATGGCGCCGGGTTCATTTTAAAATTAGAAGGAACAGTTTCTCGTTAATGAAATGAGAAATTAAAAAATGCGTATAATACTTTTTTAACATGACAGGAAACGCAACAAAGTCTTCTTCTTTTTGCGAACTCTGTAAAACTGCAGTGACAATGCACTAGGGGCGCTAATAAAACAATACAGTTTGTTTATTTTATATTTTGACAAAATATTGATTAAGGTTAGAAGTGAGTGGTGATCGATCATCTTTTGTTTTTCGACAAGTATTTTCGTATTTTCGCTTTTTTCCTAAATTTCCGTTCCACTTGAATCCAACGACTGGTCTATCGTTTCTTGTTCTTCGACCAATCCCAATGATATCGTCATTTTCTTGTTTTTCATTCCGCTGTTACTTTTAAATTTCCAATAATGTTGTCTCTTCTTTTCGAATGAGTGATCGATCGTCTTTTGTTCTTCGCATTCGTTTTGTTTTTACTTCACTTGAACTTGTCAACTGATCGATCGTCTTTCTTTTGTTTTTCGTTTTTTTTTTTTTAATTTTGCTTCTATTTTAGAATTTTCGATGTTACTTCTGTTTTTCGAACGAGCGATCGGATTTTGTTTTTCGACGAGTATTTTCGCGTTCTTTTTATTTCTTTTTTGTTTTCATTTCAATAGGTTCCCAAATTTTTATCGTTATTTTTTTGTTTTTCAATATTGACTCTTCTTTTCGAATGAGTGATCGCCTTTTGTTTTTCGCGTTCGTTTTGTTTCTAGGTATTTCATTTGAAAACTTGCCATTTGAATTTCTCGATAATTTTTTTTTTTTTTTTCGTTTCTGTCACCGCTGTTATTTTCGAATTTTCGATGTTACCTCCTCTTTCCGAACGAGTGATCGTATGTTGTCTTGTCTTATCGTTATTATTATTATTATTTTTTTTTTGTTTTTCGACAAGTGCTTTCGCATTCTTTTTTCACTTTTTTAACTTTATTTCGCTCAAACTTAACCAGCCGATCGTCTTTTGTTTTTCGGCCAATTATCTGAAGTGCACATTTTTTGAGGAAAAATAAAACATAAATGGCAGACTTTTTTAACGTCTCTGGATCACAGCGAAAATAGTTCGATGAGCTGATACTAGATGGCAGCGAGTTTTAAAATTTTTAAATTTGAGGAACATTTTCTCTTTACTGAAATGAGAAATGAAAAAATGCCTACTTTTTTAACATAGCGCAACAAAGTCTTTTTCTTTTTGTGAACGCAGCGACAGATGGCGCTAGTAAAACAATGGCGTTTGCTTATTCAGTATTTTAACAAAATACAACACTACTTGAGGAGCACATTTTTTTTGAGGAAAAAAGAAAACCATAAATGACAGATTTCTTTTTACTGCCTCTATGAATCTCAGAAAAAATAGTTCGATTAGTTTATACTAGATGGCGCCAGCTTCATAGTAGGTTCGTTCTATTCGTCAGGATTTCGTGTTCTGAACAGTTCAAAATCTTAGTGAGCATGAGCAGTGCACAAAATTGGATATAAATTTCATACTGCGCATGATTTGAACGGTTCAAAACTTGAAATTCTGTCAAATGGAACATACCTGTTGTTAGATCTCTTTCATTTGTTAACAGTTTCTCTTTACTGAAATGAGAAATTAAAAAATGCGTAGGTACATTTTTAACACGGCAGAAAACGCAACGAAATTTTTTCTTTAAAGTTAAATTTGCAGTTCCTGATTTACCTAGGTATTGACAGAAGGTCATAAAACAAGGAAAAAAGAAATTAATAATAATAATTTATTTCATGTTTGTCCAAATATGGTTACACAAGTCATAGAATTACATAAATTGTATTTAGTCAGTTTCAAAAGAGAGCTTATTAACTAATACATTGTGATGTATGAGACAATTTCACAAAACACAACACTAACAAAGCAACTAGTCAGAACAATGCAGTGAAAACGCAAACTTGCTCATAGACACTAGATTGCATTCCCCAAACCACCCCAGTCAATCGATAAGATTCCATGTGAAGTTGTTTAAATCAAGACATTGATTTTCTACAAGATGCATTTTGATTATTTTTTTATACTTGATACGAGTAAGCATTCTGATTTTCTCAGGGAGTTTATTATAAAATATTTTGCACCACCAGTTGGGGCCATTCTTATATTTTTCAAGCCTACAAGTAGGAATGTAGATGTTAGATTTTTGTCTTGTGTTGTGGTCATGAATTTCATCACAGAAAGTGACATTCTCAGTTATATTTTTTGCATAGAGTAAGCATTCGTAAATATACATAGTTGGTAAGTTTAAGATTTTAAGAGTTTTAAAAAGCTCACTGGTGTCTGCTCAGTAATGCGCATTGGTAATGATTCTGATAGCTTTTCTTTGTAGTTTGAAAGAAATTGTAATTGAGATAAGATTGCGATTGCTTAAAAAAAACTGTAGTGAATTTGGTTTTGTTCTAAGTCACTAATTGGTGCCTGCAGTATAACGCCGCAGTAATCATAAAATAAGAGTGAATACTCTAAAATTGCAGCGACGGTTCACTAGATGGCAAAACAATACCGTTCGTTTATTTTGCCCTTTGACACAAAATGCATCATTTAAGTTCCGCTCAAAAAATAAGAGTAATGACTTTGCCAGGTAAAGGTTGCAGTTGCTGCGTAATTTCCGTTTATCATGTTTGACATGTCAATTTCTTTTGACAGAAACATAACCTCGAATCGAGGTTATGTTTCTGTCAATCGAGGTCCTCGATATAAGCCTGACTTACCAAATTTGTCTAAGTTTGCACGATGTGTCAAATTCTTGCCCGGATTTTATTGTCCGCTACTGTACATCCAATAACATATTATTGCACACGTTATTTGAAACTGCTATCAATTAAAATTTCTATAGGTGGGTTTATACAGCTAACTAAGAGTTAACAGTTAAGCATTAAAGTTAACAACTAACAACTTAAGCGTAATGTTACCTGTACTTATGCTTAGTTATTAGTGAAGTTGTATAAACCCCTTCTGCTTATGCGTATATTTTAACCTCAGTTTTAACTGTTTAATTATTAATTACTAAACGTTAGTTGTTAGTGTTAGTTACTGTATAAACCCACCGTATGTTTTAAGGCGTTTTCGGAAATTCGGTCGGAGCAGTCAGGTTCTTGGAAAAGTGTTCGTTTATTAAATCTGGTTACTTGTTCTGCATTCGAAAATTAGTACAGATACGCAACCCAAGTAGGTTCAGAACATAGGTTCTGTTATGAAGTTATGTTCATCTGCTTCCTTTTTTTTGAAGTTTGGGTAATTTGAAATGTGTGACATGTACTGGCGAATAATTTGATTTGTTTTAATTAGAGTGTTTAATTATTTGCGAATTATTTTGCACAAAATGACGGGTTTGCCAAATTTGGCCAGGTGTGGTTATTATGATACTGACCTGACAACCACATTCGCGTTCGAAAATTCACCAACCTGACTACTAACCTGCTGGGGTTAATCTTTGCAAGTTATTTTCCGAAAACGCCTTTACTGTAACTGTAAATATACCGTCGGGTTACTGCCAAAACAAGATAACTCCATTTTTGGAACTTTTGAGGAGTCGTCCTTTGACGGTTCAAAATTGCAGTTTAAAATGGAGTTGGATTATTTCGGCCACTTATTTCTCCCGCCTTGGCATTTTGTTTTGATTCATATAGTTTTAAAAATTTTGTAAGTATGTTTATTTGAGCATTTTTTAATCTAATAGAGCACTTAACTCCGAATTGACAACAAGTATAGTTTTTGCGGTAACCCGACGATATATTTGTTTATCATTTTGAACGGTAGATGGCACTAAATCAACCAAAATTGTTACGATTTGTCGATTTTCTTTGCAAACGTAACTGAAAATGTGCTGGATTTTAGCGATTTAGTCTTGGCGCATCAGAATTTTGTAAATATCAAAAATAATGGGCACTGACGACGCTGTTATGTTACTAGCCATTTTCGATTGTAGGTTTGCCCCCTTCGGGTTCATGGCAAGACTTAAAGGACCACATGAGAGAGGCGGGTGATGTTTGTTTTGCCGATGCGTTTAAAGATGGATCTGGTGTAGTTGAGTTTTTACGATACGAAGATATGAAGTATGCCATCAAGAAGCTGGACGATTCAAGGTTTAGATCACATGAGGTGTGTTGAATTGAACACTGTTTTCTCTATAACAAATGCTCAATGTCATTTAAGGCTCAATTTTTTCATCTCCAATTAACTTTATTTGGCGATTAATTCCCCATAGTGATCATAATTGTTACTGTGGGAATAAACCGTCAGATAAAGTTAACTGGAGATGAAAAGACCGGGCTTAATATTGTTTAATTTTATTCTACTTGAGAAATTTTGGAATAATATTTTATCACCAGTGGTTTATAGGTTTGGAGATTAATAATAATAACGAGTAAATTACGTGGTTTCACAGATTTCCTGTTGTTGTCGTTGTGTGTTTTCTTTGAAATGTTTTCTTGTGGTTTTTAGGGTGAGGTATCCTATATTCGTGTGAAAGAAGACAGAGGTGGAAGCGACAGACGATCTGGTGGCAGATCAAGGAGCCGTTCATACTCACCCCGCAGACGGGGTTCCCCCACGTACAGCCCCGTCAAACGTAGCTATTCCAGAAGCCGATCCCGCTCTTAGATTTTTTTAAACACTTGATCTTATTCCATGGACCCTATTTGTAATGTACGTATTTAATTCCGAATCTTGGTGACTCTTTTCTTTTTTTGCTTGCATTTTCTTTCACCCCCCCAATTCTTTGATGCATAATTTATCGTTCACTTCCTTGATTAATAAATGTGGAACAATAAGATTGGCGGAACACAACTGAATGTGAATGACATGGAACTTTTTTTCACAAAAAAATAAGTGAACTTATGAAAAGACGATCAAATCAAAATAAAATAAAGTACGAGTTTATTTGGCAAGATGTTGATTCAAGTTTAAAATCTAAATAAAAAATGTGTTTTTAATTCTCAACAGCTTCTTGGTATTTGAACTGATACGTGCTTGTCTCGAGTTTCAATTTTTGCTAATGTCATTCAGATTTGTAAGTGTATATTATTTTATTGTCAATTTTGCAGGTTTACGAGGCATTTATTTTTATTCAAATAAAAAAGAGAAAAAGCCGAAGAGATTTCTTTTGTAGTAGTGTGCGACTCTGCCGGTTATAATTTGCAAAGCGACGAGCACTTTTTAGGTTTATGTTTTGTAAATTTTGAATATATTAGACCTGCTCATTTGACCATGGGTGTAGTAAACAGCACAAATTTTACGAAGGATGCAACGGTTTCGTAATCGTACGTTCGGTTTAGTTTTATCAACCACGTTACTTCCTTTCGCCACAAAAATATTTTTCGTTGCTTAGATTTACCTTCTTTATAAACTTTGAGATTATTTGTGGTAAAAACAAGGAAAATTTAGCAATACCTAACATATCATCACACCTAAAGTGAAGCACAATTTTTTTTCCTTTTAGTGAAACATTTCCTAGTCTCTTATGTGTAATAAATAATTTTTGCTGTTTACTTACCATAGATTCATTGTATTATTATTAATTATGTTTTTTTTTTTTTAATTTTACTTGTAATCACATGGCACTAATATCTTGTATTTTTTCTGTTACCGAACCTTGCCAAGAGCGAGATTGGTCGAAAATAAAGGAAATCAAAAAGTAAATCGTTTCTTTGGATGCGAAAGAGAGGATATTTAAAGGATGTATTCTTGGAGGATAAGGATTATTGATGATGATGATGAAAAAAATAAGGATAAGAGGATGTTAAAGTAATAGGAGGGATGAAAAAAAGGATTTCACAAATGTAAAATTTTCTCAAGGGGAGGACTTCTTTCATTTTTACTCGGAACGAACAGGATCTGACTCTGACTGGCGGGGATTTTCATGGGACAGGATCTCTCTTGTATAGAGGAACTCTTTCTTTGGTATTTACGATTGCTTATGTTGTTTGGTTTTCAGTGTTCACAGTCATGATTTTGTCTTTGTAACATAATGTCAGATTTTTATACATACAGGACATTATATGACTGTCTTTAAAATAATAATATTTTTGCACTAAGCACGATCGAGGAATCATTATTTTTAGTGTCGAGTTAAAGTAACGCATTGAATTATTTGTTCAAGTTAGTGCAAAAATATGAAAGAAAAAAAAAAGTTTGGCAATTTGATTTTTTATGCATTAAAAAACAACTTACTTTTTTACAAGAAGGATTAACATAATTTTCTTCAATACCAGGTGTATCCGTAACAGTAATTATCAATAGTACACTAGTGGATTTCTCCACTTCGAAGGCCTAGGAACAGAATAATATTCCGTACGAACAGAAAAGCCAGGATCGGACGGGAATATTATCGCCGTTACCTAGGATATTTTGAAGGGGAAATCGCAGAGGAAAGGATAGGATTCATAATTGTTAGGATTGTATAGGAATTCTGTAAAACAGACGAGGATTAAGAAAGAGGACGTGTCTCCTGCTTCATCATTGTGAAGGAACAATTTTTTTTTTGCATTTTGCACGAAAAAATACGTAATTTATTTTAATGAGTTCATCTTCGGAGTTCGTTTTGATTGCGTCGCTGGATTTAGGATTCTTCTTTCGGATCGTTTTCCAACACGGATGGGGGAAAAGTCGTTTCAAGTCGGACTGCAAAGGTATTTCAGTTTCATTTTGGTTTTTCACACGTTATTTTGCTTGAACATTCAATCTATCAATAGTTGCTTTTATTTATACATACATACATACTTTTTTTTTATTAAATTAAATTATTATTTCATTAACTTACACACTGCATGCAATCTAGGAATTAATTTTAAATGTTTTCCGACTTATCTCAATAAATAAAATCATGTTCTACTTTTATATTGATTGTTTTATTTATCACTTCAAAACTATAATTAATATAAAATTCTTTGTGAAATGGAGACTAAATGCGCTAATGTTAGTAGTAGTATTTTGCTTATGTACCAGTAGATGGCGCTCCTATAATCAGAATTGTAGAGAATCAAAACATTTATCGTCCTTTTTTTAAATTAATAAAACTTGTGCTATAAAAACTTTAACTTTGTGAAGAAGGTACCATTGATCAAATTATATTTGATATTTAACAACCTATTTGTTATTCAAAAATTGCTATTTTGCTTACTTATCGGTAGATGGCGCATCTCGGATGGAGCTCTGTAACTTATAAACGGTGAGCAAATAAAAATCAGATTAGAATAGGCGGATCAGATTAGAGTAGGCGGTGTAAATAAAAAGTCAATTAATTTGACAGTTCATGAATGTATTACATTAATTAATTCAGTTAATCACAGACATAGCGATTGATATTAGTTACAGAGTTCCACCCCTGATATTAGGTTGGAATTAATTTACAAATTCTACAATGGTCACGATAGATAGAAATGTGCATTAAAACAATTGAGGAAATTTCTTGAAACTTCAACATTTTTCGAAATTGGCAAGAGAGGAAATTTCTAGGTTTTCAAAATCTCTTTCGTTTGGAAATTTCCAAGATATCGATCGCTAAATTTAAAAGTTTTTGCAAGTAGGCTTTGATCACGGTGGGTTTTGATGGCAATGGAATCCTCGAGTATCCTCTAGACAGCTGTTTCGACCCTCTTTGGGGTCTCTTCAGCAGAAGAGCAGCTCGAGTAGGCCAAAAATCGTCGTGGCCTAAACTTTATTTATATTTATAAAAATCTTTCTAATTTATGATTTTCAAATAAAAATTTTTATTTTATTATTTTCTTAAAGATGCACGAGCAACAGTAAATTAATTTCTTTACAATTTTAAGTTTTCTTTTGTTTTCAAACTTTTGTCTTTTATTTTTCTTGGAAAATTTTTAAAGATTTATTGTATTTTGCGTTGTGCTGTGAATAGCAAATTTGCAACGTGGTCCTTTGCCTTTTTTTTAATATAATTTTTTTTAATGGATCTTAATTTCTTTAACGTTTTAACAACGCTGTTTTGATTTTAAAATCATTTCTCTTTCAGATTACTAGAAACTTACAAGAAACTACTATTGGCATGTCCTCCACCTGTTTATTCTTTACTCGTTGGGCAAATCAGCACACATCAAACACCTAATTTCAGATTGCCTTTGAAAACAACATGTCATTATTTGTCAGATAATTTTTTTTTAATTAGTTAATTATATTAATGTGAAAAATACCGCTAAGACTTGAGTGAATCAACAAACAATTCTTCCTTGTTTGTTGATTCACTCAAGTCTCAGCGGTATTTTTCACATTAATATAATTAACTAATTTTTAAAAAAATTATCTGACAAATAATGACATGTTGCTTCCAAATAAACAATCTGAAATTAGGTGTTTGATGTGTGCTGATTTGCCCAACGAGTAAAGAATAAACAGGTGGGAGACATGCTAATAGTAGTTTCTTGTCCAAAGTGGTAACTGTTTCGCAAACGAGTAAAGATTAAGCAGGAGGGTGATACTAATAGTATTTTTGTCTGAAGTGGTAACTAAATACGGCCGCTGTATGTGCGCGCACAAACTGTAAAATTCTGGAACGTCCACAAACCACACAGTTCACCATTGTTTATAATACACTTACGGCCGGTATTACCAACGTTTTAAGGAGACCTTAAATTTAAGTCGTGTTTAGATTGTGACATTTCTGTTTGGTTTGTATAATAGCAATCACATTCTAAACACGAATTAAATTTAAGGTCTCCTTAAAAGAACGTTGGTAATACCGGCCGTAAGTGCACTAAATTTAATTAAATGAGATTCTAGAAATGTCAATTGTATTCTAGTCTGGAGTTTTATTATAAAAGTTGTATAATAATTGTGCTATGAATAGCAAATTTGTAACATTGTCCTTTTTTTTTTTTAATTGTAAAAATTAAAAAAAGCAATTTCTTTAATGTTTCTTAATGTTTTGATTTTAAAATCATTTCTCTTTTGTTTTCAGATTACAACAAATTCCTCATTGTTTGTTGATTCACACAAGGCTTTTACAGATATTTTTCACATTAATATAATAATAATATTAATTTATTACAATAAATTATAGAAAAAAAACTACAAAAACCGAGAAGTCAACATTGTCATATACAAAAATTACATGGGAAGCAAAAAAAATAATCTGAAATGAAAACAATACAAGAAAAATGTGGATCAATCAACTACGTAAAAAAGGTTGATAGAAAGTTTAAAAGACAAAAAATAAAATAAGAAAAGACACTTAGCCTCACTGTATGTTAGAAATTCGTTCACCCTGTATACTGGTGCTTAAAATTATTCGGATGACCAGCGTGACCACCTGGCACTGTGGAAGTTTACCACAAGGGTCATTTTCGAACGATTTCATTGCTTTTCATTCGGATACTTTTAAGCACCAGGATACGACTCCATATTTAGTAGGTATAAATAAAGTTCTTTCCTAAATTTGGCCTAAAAATGGCTTGAAGCTAGACTTAATATCCCTAATAAACAATGTAATTCCATAAAAGAAAAATCAAACTGTTCATTCAGATAAAAATCTGAAGTTGGGTTTTTTATTTGCTCATCGAATAAAGAATAAACAGGAGAGAGACATACTAATAGTAGTGTCTTGTCCAAAGTGGTAACTAAATATTTTCCCAACCAGTAAAGAATAAACGAGAGAGACACTGATAGTAGTTTCTTGTTCAAAGTGGTAACTAAATATTTGCCCAACGAGTAAAGAATAAGCAGGAGAGAGACACTGATAGTAGTTTCTTGTTCAAAGTGGTAACTAAATATTTGCCCAACGAGTAAAGAATAAGCAGAAGAGAGACACCGATAGTAGTTTCTTGTCCAAAGTGGTAACTAAATGTGGGCGCTGTGTGTCAACCGCGCACGAATTGTAAAATTATGGAACGACCACAAACCCCACAGTTCACCATTTAATTTAATTTAGTTTTGAATTTAATTAAATGAGTTCCTAGAAACGTCATAAGCGGTTTCTTAAAAATACATTTTAATTGTTGCTTTGTTTCTTAAAGATTAACTTGGTTTGTCTCTCGTTCTTTCGATGAACTTCGTTGTTGTTGTTTCCCTTTTGGTCTTATAGCGTTTTCGTTTCACTTGCACCAGAAAAGTTCGGGTCACACTGATATTACGTCATGCACTCAATAAGTTTTGCCCAGTGTTGCCAACTTAGCGGTTTTGCCGCTAGATTTGACGGAATCAAATTCTGTTTAGCGGATTAGAAACCAATTTAGCGGTTAGCGGATTTTTTAGCTTCATTTAAAAAAAGTAGCGGGTATTAAAATATTTTGATTGTGATAAGTGAAGTAAAAGTGAAGTTTTTTTAATATCTGAAATACTTTAAATGTAATCACGTAAAACCCGTAAAGTAATCATCAATCACACGTAAGTAAATATTTGAAAAAGTGTGTACTTTGTAAAATTATTATTAATAATAGGAGTTTGACAAACGTCCAAATATCATCAAAGGTTTCGAGAAACGTCGTTAAGAGACTGGATAACTACAGTAGAAAAAACTGCGAAATGTAAATGTTTTCAACGCCATTTAGCGGTTTAAGGGATGCGATCTAGCGGATATGAAATTCAGACTGCGTGCAACACTGCATTTTGCCAGAAAACGAAACTAGTGCGTGTTTCAATCGAATACAAACGTGAGCATAATTATTGAGCGGGAAATATACTGAACCGTAACCTCAAAATTATCATTTTAAAATTATCAGTTTTAGCGGGAAGGAGTAAACTGATTGTTTTTTTTAAGAAACAAAACAATTTACAATTGAGTAGACAATCGACTGCGCAAATAAAAAATAGAATGACTGTCAAACGAAGGTTTTCATATTTTTTGCTAGCAGCCCTCTTCCCTAAAACTTTTTAAAAATTATTTTAACAAACAGAATATACAAATATAATTGCAAGGAAGTGACGTAGGTGTATTATAAACAATGGTGAAGTGTGGTTTGTGGTCGTTCCCTAATTTTACAATTCGTGTGCGCCTGACAGTCCAGTCCCGTCAGGCCAAGCCAAGCCTGTCAGTAATCCCGCTAATGTATGGGTAGCTTTTCTCTTCCTGTACTTGCAGCTTGCAGGAGCAATTACTATACTTCTTACAGACTGAAATATCAATACAACCTTCCTTGGTTATTCTGTGTCAGCACACATCAAAAACCTAACTGCAGATTACATATTTATTTGAATGAGCAGTTTGCACTATAACTGAGGACAAGCGTCTTGTTCACTCCGTCCTCGCACAAGCGTCTTGTGCTACCGTCCCCGAATAAGCGTCTTGTTCATACCGTCCCCGCACAAGTGTCTTGTGCTACCGTCCCCGAACAAGCGTCTTGTTCACACCGTCCCCGCACAAGCGTCTTGTGCTACTTACCTTGAACAAGCGTCTTGTTCACACCGTCCCCACACAAGCGTCTTGTGCTACTTACCTTGAACAAGCGTCTTGTTCACACCGTCCCCGCACAAGCGTCTTGTGCTACTTACCTTGAACAAGCGTCTTGTTCACACCGTCCTCACACAAGCGTCTTGTACTTACTTACCGGGAATAAGTGTTTTATTCACGCCGTACCCGCACAATCAACATCAGGACGTTTCGTTTTTCGTGTTACCTACCTGAGACCGAGGGCTGTTACGTGTTTTGTGCCGAACAATAACCGATGCATAGTTTTGTTTCACAACGTGTAAAAACCGCCGTGTATAATCCTAGTTAGCATAAGTGATATTTTGGCATGTTAAATTTTGAACATTCGTGAATAAAGTTTCTGTTGTGGATACCTGCCTTTTTTTTACGAACCTGGACACCGGCGAGCTCATACCTGGACACCACCGTTCCGAACGTAGCTGAGCCTGACGAAGGATTACCACCGTAGAAAATCGGCAACGTTACAAATTACATAATGTAAAGTAAGTAAAAAATTCATAATTATTTTGAAATAAAAAAAATTAAATAACTTGTGAACAACAAACATTATATAATATACAAATATAATTGCAAGAACCCTACATGACATAATATATGTAAATAACAAAATCATGTTTCTTTCGAAATAAAAAATTATATAGCTTTTCAATACATACAAACATACAATATACAAATATAATTGGAAGGACCCTACATGACATAATGTAAAGTAAATAACAAAACCATGTTTCCTTCGAAATAAAAAAATTATACAACTTTTCAATACATAACATTCATGAATTCAATCATTGTGGCTCCCTCTGTACACGAGTTGCAACAAACTTAATATATTATGAGTCGTACAAACGAACAATGTCCAACGGCCTTACTGGTAAACTAGTAATTGGACATCTTTGATTTTCCCTTAAATACCTTAATATACAGGGAAAGCAAAAAACATACCTGAAATAGCTGTATGAATTAACATCATAATAAAAAGCGTTTATTTTTGTTACCCAGAAACCGGCAGCACGGTCGGTATCTTCCACTTTTGCATGCAAATGGGACATTTGTTTTCATAAAGTTTAGCCTTAGCATCATACTAAAACAAAAAAAAACAATTGAGGCTTCTTTCTAGTTGATATGTACACAATTACACACGACTTACGTCAGGTGGCGGTATGGTAGGCAGGGCTGTTATATTGTAACTGGATTTTTCCCTGTTCCACACTTGCAAGAATTGAATAAAGAAAGCACTGACTTCCAGAGATGTTCTGAGCCCATTTTGCAGTACACCCAAGCCAATTTCCTTCAAACTGAAAGCACGATACTCAATTGCCCCCCAAAAACCAGAAGTCAAATCACTCTTACTTTAGCTTTCCTCGAAACAGCGCAGACCAAAACGCAGCCGCATCTTCATGCTGCGAGGCATACACAAGCCTTAACCTTAATATACTCAAACCGGGCAGTTGTGACTCGGTTTCGTCGGCCATGTAACGCGCGTAATTAATCAACGTCCATAATTTCCAGGAAAACTCGGACGTCGATTGTAACCGCAACAACTGCCTCCTCACGAACCCATTTAAATCCTACGGAAGTGTTTTTAATTTCGCTTTCGGTTAGTTTATGTTTATTTATGTACTTTACTTGGGCTTTCGGCTTCTCGCAAGCGAAGCACGCCGAGTTTCTCTTTGATCTTAATGACAAAGTAAGGCACCAGAACTGAGATGAACAGGGACAACCGCTTTTGCCTCCTCGTCAAATAACCGGGGGCTTCAAGTGATTGCCTTTGCATGCCATAAAAATACTCGGCGAATGATGCATCTGAAATAATTTATTGTGTATTGAGGGGGGGAGGGGGGTTGCTTTGCGTTTGCTTACGATGCCTTGTTAGGTAGTAGTGCTGCAGAAGTGCATTTAAAATTAAAAACGATTCGTCATAGTACTTGCTTAGCCACTGGAAGTAGCTGGGGCTGCAGAATGATAGGAACTGGAAAGAAATTTTATTCATTGTGGTGCATTGCAGGGGGTGAACGAGTGAAGGGGGGGACTTACCTCTGCGATTTTTTGTAACGCTGGGTACAGGGTCGCGTCGAGGGAATGTTGAGCGATTACCTCGAAAATTGAAGGCTTCGCCTGTGTGGTGAATGAAAAATGAGCCGCTTTTTCAGCCATGCCTTTCTATATAACTTGGGCGGCGGTATCAATCGTACATTTCTGCTACTGCTTAAAAAGTGAGGTTATGAATCCATGTCTTCTTTTCTTCTACGTACGCAGCACTCCGAAGCAAAGATTCGTTCAAGACCTGCCTTTTAGCGGTATTTTTCACATTAATAAAATAACTAATTCGAAAAAAGTAATGACAAGTTACTTTGAAGTAAACAATCTGAGGTTAGGTTTTTGAAAATGGTTCATGACTGGTTTGTCCAACAAGTAAAGAGTAAACAGGAGGGAGACATATCAAAAATAGTTTCTTGTTCTGATTTCTATTTGTTCACCGTGTATAATTAACCAAAAAGTTATCTGACAAGTTAAACAATCTGAAGTTAAACTTTTGATGTGTTCTGATTTGCCCAACGAGTAAAGAATAAACAGGAGGGAGACATACTAAACAGTTGTTTTTTGTCCAAAGTGGGAACTAAATATTTGCCCAACGAGTAAAGAAGAAACGGGAAGAATACATAAATATGGCCGCAATCGATTGATTTAAAGTTTCTCTTCCTATTTAAAATTTTTAAATGATTTGTTATCGTAGACATCGCAGCGCCACCTCTTGTCCAGTCAAAGAAACGTAAATCTCTTTTATTCATATTCAATTCAATTCAATTCATATTTCAATTTTAGTGATTTATAGTAATCCTAGTCATAGTAGCGCCATCTCTTGGCCAGCCAAAGAAACTGACATTTTTTATTCCATATTTTTTTAATTTAATATTTTTAAGTACATAATTTGTTATCAAAGTTTTTGGTTTTTTTTTAGTTTTGTTATTTGTAGTAATCGCAGTCAATGCAGCGCCATCTCTTGGCCCGCCGAAAAATAAATAATTTTTTTATTTTAAATTTTTTAGTGATTTGTAGCAATCGTAGTCACTGCAGCGCCCTCTCTTGGCCAGCCGAAGAAGTGACATTATTTTTTTTAAGTGATTCGTCATCGTAGTTATTACAGAGCCATCTCGTGTCCAGTGGAAAAAACTGAGATTATCTTTTATGCCTTTTTTAAATTCAAATTTTCAAGTAGTCACTGCAGCGCCATCTCTTGGCCAACCGAAGAAGAAATCGTTTTTTTATTTTAAATTTTTTAGTGATTTGTACCAATCGTAGTCACTGCAGCGCTATCTCTCGGCAAGTCGAAGAAATTGACATTATTTTTTTATTTTAAATTTTTAAGTAATTTGTCGTCGTAGTTATTACAGCGCCATCTCGTAACCAGCCGAAGAAACTGATATTATCTTTTGTCTTTCCTTTTATTTAAAATTTTTAAATGATTTGTTATCGTAGACATCGCAGCGCCATCTCTTGGCCAGCCGAGGAAGAAAACATTATAATTATAATTTAAATTTTTAAGCGATTTGTAGCAATCGTAGTCATTGCAGCGCCATCTCTTGGCCAGCCAAAGAAACTGACATTTTTAAATTCAATATTTTTAAGTGATTTGTTATCGTAGTTCTTGTTTTGTTGTTTTGTTTTAGTTTCGTTATTTGCAGTAATGGTAATCATTGCAGCGCCATCTCGCCGCAGAAGCGGACATTCTTTTTAATTCTTTTTTTAATTAAAATTTTTTAACTTATTTGTTATCGTACACATCGCAGCGCCATCTCTTGGCTAGTCGAGGAAGAAGACATTATTATTTTCTTAATAATTTTAAATTTTGAAGTGATTTGTAGCAATCGTAGTAATTGCAGCGCCATCTCGTGTCCAGCCAAAGAAACGTAATTCTTTTTCTCATTTTTAATTTAAAATTTTCAAGCGATTTATAGTAATCATAGTCACAGTAGCGCCATCTCTTGACCAGCCAAAGAAACTGACACTTTTTATTTCCTTTTTTTTAAATTTAATATTTTTAAGTTATTTGCTATCATAGTTTTAGTTTTGTTAATTGTAGCAATCGTAGTCATTGCAGCGCCATCTCATAGTCAGCCGAAGAAGAAATTATGTTTTTATATCGCTCCGCTTCTGTATTATCTAATTTTCTTTGAGGTCTGATCGTCTTTTGTTTCCTTGTTTATTTTCTCTTGTTTCTTTTTACACTGTGGCTCATTTTCATTCTTTTCTTTCGGTTTCCTCGTCTTCTTGAGAATAAGAAAAAGAAGTTGCGCTCGACTTTTCTTACACTATAATCTACATCTACATCTTTGATCTACATCATCGGTTACAGCCAAGGTCGATCCGTCTTTTACTTTTGTCAATTCAAAAAAGGATTTCGCTCTAATTTTTCTTCTTCATTCGTTTATTGTTATCTTTTGTCACTGTTCTTGGTTTTTTATTTTCCGTCTTGCTAAATGAAAAGAGAAAAAGGCCCATCGTAGCCCAAGGATAGCGCAAACAAAAGAAAAAATAAAACAACGGTCCCTCAATCATCCTTGCAGATAGTGTCAATCATCACGTTCTTTTTTTTCTTCAATTTAACAAGATTGAATCCGATACTTTTGTTTGGCGCGATTTTTGAAAAATCCACCGCCACAACGCAAACAAAAGAAGAAAGCAGACCCGGTTTAATTTCAAGCATTTTATTAACACTTATTATAACATCAATATTGTCTTTCAGACTTACACAGTGACGGTAACTTTAAAACTATTGCATACTAGGTTTGTGATAACTGCGTTTAAAGCAAAACGCGTGCGTTTTTCTAAAAAAAAAAAAAAAAATATCTACCACTTGTAAATCAGCTTAATACTGTATGTGTGCGTGTAAATTATTATTGTTCACCTTAAACACTACTGATCCAAATTCTATTGCGCCGATACATTTCTTGTTTTTTCGTTGTACAGTATTCACAAAATAATATTCTATCACAATAAAAGCTTACCACTAATAATAAAATCAAAATAAATAAAACCCAACCTACTCTGTCATTATTCATTAAAATTAAAATTAAAAAAAAGGAACTGCTTCAGATCACTGTACGTTCTTAAAAACGTGCCTACATTTTACAATGTAATTAATAAGGAGTGAATCGATCTTCAGAAAAACACGATGAAGATCGTCAACATCAACAGAGCGTACAAAATTGTCAAGAATAAATAAACGAGGGCGCAACTAAAGTACCCACGTTGATATCAGTTGAAGGTGTACAGGAGATTCCTGTCGTAAAAATGGTACACCCCGTTGATGTGCCTGAGCACCTTACCTTCGATCAAGTGCCTGGCGTAATTCACACCTTCAGTTCGATCATGTGCCAGCCCCACTTCGATCAACCAATCGATGAATTTTGTGCCGGAGAAGACGTCCTTGTAAGTCTTAATCCTCCACCTAACAACAAAAACAACAAAGTATGGGCTCATTTTTCTTAACTCAGAGAGGAAAAGAGGGGGGGGGGGTGGCTTCAAGTTCAAAGAGATACATGAATGCATATCATTATTATTCATCTCCATTCTGCTTTTAAGCGCTTAAGGCAACAGCAAGACGATATTTAATTTCTTCTTTTGTTTTCATTTTACCTACTGTTTGTGGAAAAAAAGATCGAAATTGGTTGTGAAATAGGTCAATTGTTTTTATAAAAAAAATAAAAATGCAAGGGACGTTCGATGCCCTTTTGATTTTCCACTGTTTCTGCTTTCTTTCAATGAAAAAAAAAAAAAAAAAGAAGAAATTGTGAACAATTTAGTTATAGACGTCCTAAAGTGTCAAGTGCAACAGAATACACAATTGATCGACATTTGCTTTATTTTGTTTTGTTTTTAAATCGAAAGTTCTTTTATGCACTGCGGCCGATCGTCTTTTGTTTCTTCTTTTTTTTTTTTTTCTTTCGACGAAGACAATTTCTTACAACAATCGCACGTCTTTTGTTTTTAGAAAGATGCCAAAAGTTATCCTATGCAATGCGATCGAGCGTTTTTTGTTTTTTCATTCGACGAAAACAATCTCTTACAACAATGGATCGTCGTTTCTTTCCTTTTTTTTGTTTTTAGAAAGATACCGAAAATCTTTCGTTGGGTTTTCTTTCTTTCGACAAGGAAACGAAAATCGACAATTTTTTTAAATGCATGTTATCGTCGTATACATCGATCGTCTTTTGTTTTTAGAAAGATGCCAAAAGTTCTCCTATGCAGTGCAGTCGACCGTCTTTTGTTTTAAAGAAAGAAAAAAAAAACAATTAAACACGAAAGGCGATCGATTGTTACTTTTTGTTTCTTTCGACGAAGTAACGGGAATCGAATATTTTTTTCTTAATATAATTTGTCACGTTACCGATCGTATTTTTTTTCTGCAAAAATCTATAGTCTATTGCCTAAAGTACAAATCTTAATTTTAGAAAGTTTGTTTATTTAATGAGAATTTTTTAATTTTTATAATTTTTTGTAATTTTTACAATTTTTTGTAATTTTATAGAAAGTAGAAAGTATTGTTTATTTAATGATAATTTTTTAATTTTAGTTTCTTTGTATGTAATTTTATTTAATGATTTCTTATTTTTTGTTATTTTTTTCTAATTTTATTCAGAGATTTTTTTTATATTTATTTTTTTTAATTTTAAAATTTGTCGATAGTCTTTTGTTTTATTTTACGTCAAAAATTGCACAAATGTCAAATCTTAATATTAGAAAGTTTTGTTTATTTAATGAGAATTTTGTTATTTTAATTTTTTTTGTAATTTTATTTAATGAGATTTTTTATTTTTATTTTTTTGTAATTCGACTTGAGTTTTTTAATTTTTGATATTTTTTCTATTTTATAAATTTGTCGATCGTCTTTTGTTTTATTTCACGCCAAAAATTGCCTAAAGTTCAAATCTTAATCTTAGAAAGTTTGTTTATTTAATGAGAATCTTTTAATTTTTATAATTTTTTTGCAATTTTTACAATTTTTTGTAATTTTATAGAAAGTAGAAAGTATTGTTTATTTAATGAGAATTTTTTAATTTTAATTTTTTTGTAATTTTATTTAATGAAATTTTTTAATTTTTATTTTTTTCTAATTTTATTCAATGAGATTTTTTTTTATATTTATTTTTTTTTATTTTATAAATTTGTCGATAGTCTTTTGTTTTATTTTACATCTTTCGTTTTATTTTAGGTAAAAAATTGCACAAATGTCAAATCTTAATTTTAGAAAGTTTTGTTTATTTAATGAGAATTTTTTTATTTGAATTTTTTTTGTAATTTTATTTAGTGAGATTTTTTTTAGTTTTATTTTTTTGTAATTCGACTTGAGTTTTTAATTTTTGATATTTTTTCTATTTTATAAATTTGTCAATCGTCTTTTGTTTTATTTCACGCCAAAAATTGCCTAAAGTTCAAATCTTAATCTTAGAAAGTTTGTTCATTTAATGAGAATCTTTTAATTTTTATAATTTCTTGCAATTTTTACAATTTTTTGTAATTTTATAGAAAGTAGAGAGTATTGTTTATTTAATGAGAATTTTTTAATTTTAATTTTTTTGTAATTTTATTTAATGAAATTTTTTAATTTTTATTTTTTTCTAATTTTATTCAATGAGATTTTTTTTATATTTATTTTTTTTTTATTTTATAAATTTGTCGATAGTCTTTTGTTTTATTTTACATAAGAAATTGCACAAATGTCAAATCTTAATTTTTTTAAATTTTTGTTTTTTTGTAATTTTTATAATTTTTTTGTAATTTTGTAGAAAGTAGAAAGAATTGTTTATTTAATGAGAATTTTTTAATTTTAATTTTTTTGTAATTTTATTTAATGAAATTTCTTTTATTTTTTTATTTTTTTCTAATTTTATTAAATTAGATTTTTTTTATTTTTTAAATTTTATAATGATAATTATTTTATAAATTTTCTTTATTTCTCGATCGTCTTTTGTTTTAGCGTCAAAATTTGCACAATAACTATCAAATGTCTTAATTTGGACCCAGTTTTGTTTATTTCATGAGAATTTTTTAATATTTTTTTTAAAATGATTTTCAAAAATAAAAATCGCCTGAATAAAATCAGTGATTTTAATCAAGTGATTTAAATTAGCTTAACCGAAATTCAGAGAAATTTTTCACAACTATCTTCCGAAATGCTTCGCTTGGTCGGTTGGCACCACTGTTGGCAATTGCCGCCCACAGTCCCACATATAAGGTGAGTTCGGCAATGCGCTCGACGATTCGAGCAGAGCTAGTGAGATTTTAATCAGCTGATCACAGAGCGCTCCACATGAGCAAACTTAATGACGAACGATTTCGAGCAATTGGCGTATAGATTCTGACAGTTGAGTTTGCAAATAAACAGAATTTTATTAATTCTTCTCTTGAAAACAATCTTAATATTTGAAATACTCTATTTTCTTCCAACAGTCACTTTTATTATTCACTTTTAGAAATTGGTTGTATTCCTCATCATCAAACACTATTTCTTGAAATTAATTATCCTCATTATAATGTTGAAATTCGTCTTAATTTCGTTATTTTACACTGTACAAACACTTATCGTTTAAATTAAACAACGATTACTCTTAATTCATGAAAATATATAAACATAACCTACTTGACAAGTTCTAAATCTGAGAGCTCCTCCAAAATATTCCGAGCTGAGCGAGCGCGATCTTTTTCATCTGATCTGTATTTGCCGAACGTTCTAGATCTGTCAAAGTAAGCTCGACTTCTCATTACCGAACGATTCTGAGGTGATTGACGAAAAAGATCGCATTGCGGAACTCAGCTACAGATGATTTTAACCTGAAAAATCTGTCGTACAACGTCCATGTGTGTAAGGTAAGTCTAATAATATTAGGTATTTAAATAAAATAAATTTTGTACCATTTCATTCATTCATTTCAATTTCATTACTCGTGGGCAGATGTGGGTAAGAGCGGGTTTTTTTAAAATTTGAAAGGGGTAATTGGCTTAGAGTGGATTGGCAACCCTCTTTATTAGATTTGAAAATGGAACTTTTTCGGAAACATCATCTAGTCATCTTTTGTGAACCGATTATTAAAGAATAAATAGATTTGGAAAACTAACCTCGATTTGGATACCTAACTTCGACACGTTTTATAAGTGACTTAAGGCACATCCTCCAATATTTATTTAAAAGAGCAAATGTGAAAGTTATACTCGAGTGACGCTACTTTGTGATTTTTATACTTTGCTTAAATCTGCACTATTGCCAATTTTGTTATTATAAAAGCTACAAATTCGGTTAAAATAGCAGCAAACTAGAAGCGATCACAGTGAAACAATTGAACGTCGCGTTTACGAGATCGAGTCAAAAAGAAACCTTTTTCAAATGGAATAGCCTCTACTTATCTAATCGATTTTTTTTCAGCATTTCGTAAATGGCTTTGGAAGATAAATAAAAACTAAATAAATAAAAATTTATCTGCGATAGTCGTTCGTTTTTTGGAATTTTCTCAAACGAAGCGCCGACTTAAGTCTGAACGGGCTGCATACGACTGACCTTTTATCCTCTGCGATGTCCTTTCTGCACTTGACGAGGTGATGCGTGACGAACTGCTCGCATACATGTTTCGTTTCGGCCCCGAGCTCGTTCCACGTGGGCAGGACCAACGTGTTGGCACCGTACCACAGCTTCCTCCAGTACTTCAACAGCGGCAGCATAATCTCTTTCGTGTCGGTCCCGAATACTGCGAACACGATGATGCTTTGCCCGAAATTCAGGGTCGCGTCGAGGAATGACAGCTCGATGTAAATGCCCGACATCTGCTCCATCACCAGAGTCCAAACGGACAAAGCCAAGCCCTACGTTTCACGATGTAATCGCAACGCGTTAACTTGCTACGCTCAAAACTTACGACAAACATGGAGCACAACAGTAAAATAAGAAGGACGATGTGCTTTAAAATCTGCGGGTCGTGGGTGTCGGGTTCCTCCTCGATGAGCTCGATGTCATCGTTTACTTGCCGCTGGTACTGTTGGATGATCCCTTGGCACTCGCTTCTTCGGGGTCCCTCACAGCCGAAATGACTCGGACACAAACCACCACTGTCATTGGGGCTCAAACTATTACACGATAATTAAAAGTGAAAGGGAGTAATTGAGAGTGGGAGGGGGGGGGCTTACGTATTAATGGGGTTTCTCCCCAGTATATCCTCGATGTCAGTCACGGGGCTCTCTTCGTTGTACCCCTCGTTTATAGTCGGCAGGTTTCCACACTTATCTCGCTTGGTGCTGCAGCTATCACCATTGCCACTCGAGCTCGCTTCGTCTGGAGAGCACGTGCTGGGGGCTGGCTCAAAAGTAGAGGCCACATCGTTCGCCAAGTTCAAATACCTTTCGTAGCGCTTCCTGTATCGCTGATGCAAGATCAAACACCCGACGGTCACTGAAAATGTCTCATGATGTAAATAATACATACGCAAAGTGATTTTGTGGCCTACCTATAAAGCAGAGGACCAGAAGTGAGACTGCGATGATGGCCTGGAATAAGCCGTACACGAAATTTGGGTTGCGTTTTTCATACGGTAGTGAATCTGACTTGTCGAAGATCAAAAGGAGCGCAGATAAAAGTATCGGCAGCCTAAAACGCAGAGTGTTTAGTGGGGGTGTTGAAGGCGTTTTAAATGGGTGACGCACCCCCATCCGATTGAGATGAAGAACGGCTGCATTTTCAAGACGAAACACAGACTGCGACATTGCAGAAATAAAAGGGCGATTGCTAGTATCGCCGTCCATAGTCTGCTACTGTAAACTCCGACGCTAAAAATGGAGAATTGGATGTATCCGGGCCAGCCGTCTTTCTTTCCCAGGGTGTTCCATAAGATTGCGCCGATGCAAGACAACAGCTGAGAAAGGAGAAGGGGAAAAACATGTGAAACAAATAATAGCATATATCAAGAGTCTATACGTCGATTGTCCAAATAAATTTTTAATAATATGAGATCACAATTCAAAGAAAACACTTTTTAGGAACTCCACGTATTAAAATATGTATAAATAAATAAAAAATGAACCTTTCAAGTTTCAATGAAACGATCGATATGCTTTAACACATCTGTTTTATTAAAAAAATATTCTTGAAACCGTGTCATTTTTTTGCGAAATTGAAACGCCATCATCTTTTGTTTTTTTTTTTTGCTTCTGTAATTGTCATTCGTTGTAAAAATCTCAATTTTCTTTTGGTTTTCTTTTAACTGTCGGTAGCTGTCAAAATCTTGATTAAATTGTTCATTTTGTTTCTTTGCAAAATTTAAATCGGATAGTCTTATTTTTTATTGTCATAAAACATTTAATTTTTTTTTTGCGTTGTTAGAACGGCTGTGAAAGTATGGCCTCTAAATAAATAAATAAATATTCATCTGCGACAGTCATTTGTTTCTATTTTAGTTATTTTTTGTGTTTCTCACATCCATTTTGAATTATTTTGATAATTAATATTATACAGGGTTTTACCGAACTTAACCTTTTCTCATTGAAAATACAATACCTGCGACATAATTAGGCACACTATGATTTATTTTGTGGAACGGGACGGGATTTATTGTTTTTTCGAGGCTCTATTTTGAATTTTTTTGAAAATTATTATTATTATACAGGGTTTTACCGAACTTTGGCTTGTTTTCATTGAAAATACAATACCTGCGACATAATTAAGCACACTACGATTTTTTGGTGGAATGGAACGTATTCTTTCTTCAAGAATAAAAATGTATTCATAATGTACAGTCGCGAGCAATAAATTTTGGTCGTCATTGCTGTCAAAGATTTGTATCTAATTTGTGTTTATTGAAAATAAAGTGGTTGTTTTGGTCGTCATTGCTGTCAAAAATTTGTACCTGACTTGTAGAAAATAGAATATTTATCTGAATTGTTTTAATTTCCGGAATTGAAGCTGACGTTTCGATTGACAGTGACGACCAACGTTTAATGCACGCGACTGTACATGAAATTTATATTTTTTAATTGTTTCTTCAGAATTTGGAAGATTAATAAAAAATAGATAAATAAGAATTTATCTGCGATAGTCATTTGTTTCTTGGAATTTTTCACCAAAAAAAAAAAACAGTTTCGGAAATTTTTAAATTGCTATTATACAGGGTTCTATCTAACTTAAGCCTTATATTGAAATACCACTGCGCCATGATTTTATATGAAATTCTGTTGATTTTTAACAAAGATTATAATTAATTAACTAATTAATCTATTCTGGAAATTTTAAATTATTACACAGGGTTCTACCGAACTTAAGGTTGTGAGCTGTGCTTTTATGCGAAATTCTGTTGACTTTTAACAAACGATTTATCTGCGACAGTCATTTGTTTCTATTTTAGTTATTTTTTGTGTTTTTCACATCCATTTTGAATTCTTTTGAAAATTAATATTATATAGGGTTTTACTGAACTTAACCTTTTCTCATTGAAAATACAATACCTGCGACATAATTAAGCACACTATGATTTTTTTGTGGAATGAAACGTATTCTTTCTTGAAGAATAAAAATGTATTCATAATGTACAGTCGCGAGCAATAAATTTTGGTCGTCATTGCTGTCAAAGATTTGTATCTAATTTGTATTTATTAAAAATAAAGTGGTTGTTTTGGTCGTCATTGCTGTCAAAAATTTGTACCTGACTTGTAGAAAATAGAATACTTATCCGAAATGTTTTAATTTCTAGAATTGAAGCTGACGTTTCGATTGACAGTGACGACCAACGTTTAATGCACGCGACTGTACATGAAATTTATATTTTTTAATTGTTTCTTCAGAATTTGGAAAATTAATAAAAAATAGATAAATAAGAATTTATCTGCGATAGTCATTTGTTTCTTGGAATTTTTCACGAAAAAAAAAACAGTTTTAGAAATTTTAAAATTGCTATTATACAGGGTTCTATCTAACTTAAGCCTTATATTGAAATACCACTGCGCTATGATTTTATATGAAATTCTGTTGATTTTAAACAAACAAACTAATTAATTCATTCTGGAAATTTTAAATTATTACACAGGGTACTACCGAACTTAAGCTTGTGAGCTGTGCTTTTATGTGAAATTCTGTTGACTTTTAACAAACAAAGATTATAATTAGGTAACATATCTGCGACAGTAATTTCTCATATACATATCTTTTTTACAAAACAAAAATCTTCAACTACTGAAAATTTCAAAAATAAATGATTTATCTGCGCTAGTCATTTGTTTTTTTTTTTGGAATTTTTCACAAAAAAAAAATATCAATTTTAAAATTGCCCTTATACAGCGTTCTACCGAACTTAAGCTTTTTATTGAAATTAAAATTCCTGCGCGTTACGATTTTATATGAAATTTTGTTGATTTTTAACAAACTTAAATTTTCCAACAGTTATCAGCGATAGCCGCTTGTTTTTTGTATTTTTTACAACGAAAAAACACTTTTCAAATTAAAATTTGTATTTAAGAACTATAATGTACTATACAGGGTTTGCTTATACAGGGTTTCACCGAACTTAATTTTTTTATAAAAACCGCAAGACAATCAAGCACACTGTAATTGTACGTGGAATTTTGTTACTTTTTGACAAAGAAAGATGGCCCTTATTTGCACTTTTCTCAAAAAAGAAATTATTAAAATTACAAATAAAAATGAAGGTGAACTACTTATACAGGGTTTTACCGAACTTGACCTTGTTTAACCAAGATTTATTTGCGACAGTCGTTTGTTTTTCATATTTTCCACAAAAATAAAATAAAAGTGATTTTGAATTGTAACGAAGTGTGCCTGAACATACGGGGTTTTACCGAACCTAGGCTTTTATTGACATAATTAAGCACACTACGATTTTATGTGGAATTCTATCGATTTTCAACAAAAATTGCGATTACATGTTTTCTTTTTTACAAAATTTTATCAATAAAGAATGAATCACAATGAAGTTTGACTACACAGAGTTTTACCAAACTTAAGCTGGATTTCACAAACGTCCTTAACTTTAATCATCGATTAAGAATAATCATGCCTATACCTTTAACACATGTAACCATGGCAACGTTTACTTTTAACAGATGATTAAATTTAAGTAACGTTTGTGAAATCCGCCATTAGGCTTTTTAATTGAAACCGCTATACCAGTGACATAAGCATATTTTCAACAAAAATTGCAATTATTTGTTTTTTTTTATACATACAAGCGAAATTACCAATAAAAGTGATTATAAACTCCAATGTATGATGGCAAAGTATAAAGTGACAATAAAAAAAAGTGTCCTTATACAGGGCTTTACCAAACTTTAGCCGTTTATTGAAACTGTAATACCTGCGGCCCTTGCTTTTTTGTATTTTATCCAAAAACAAGATGCGCATGTACTTAAGTTTTTTTTTTTTTTAATAAAAACTACAATACCTGCGATATATTCAAACACAAGGTGATTCTATGTGAAAATCTATCGATTTTCAACGATAGTTCTGCGATAGTCATTTGTTTTTTTTTTTTTGGTATTTTCCCCCGAAGCAAAAATCAATTTTGTAAATTTTTAAAATCATTGGAAACGATGTGTGACTCTACAGGGTGTTACTGAACTGGAACTGTATTACCTGCGATACAATCAGGCACGCCGTGATCTTGTGCGGAATTCGGTTGATTTTCTTCGTCAGCGTGTACAACAAGAGCACCCAAACGCACGCAACGGTGCCAATGATGCTGATGTCGAAGGTGAACGCGTCCAACTGCTTTATGTAATCGGAAGGGTCCGTTTTCGTCAGCGTGATCATCTTGGCCGACACAAACATCAACGGGGCGCTTATGAACGTGCAAGCCACCATCGCACTCGCAATCTACAAAACACTGTCATTGCACCCAAAATTGCACCAAAAAAAAAAAAATTAAAAACCTACCAAATCGACATCCAAACTGTATTGTGTGGCAAACACAAACACCGTAGGCGCAGCGGGAAACGTACCATATAAAAAGCCGTACGTGCTCAGATCTGTCGTTTCCGACATGTTATAGCCGGCCTTGAATAAATAAATGATCTGTCTGGTAACCACTGGTAACACCAACCTAAATTAGGAGGGAAAAAAACTGAGTGTATTTGACTTGATTTTTTGATATCCATCGTGAAGTTTTACAGTTTGACGATGATTAAAATTCCAGGAACAACCAAGGTAGCCCCCCGCAATGTATGAACCTTCCCGACCATGCGCAAACCGAGCAGAAACAAGGCGGACGCAGAGAATGCCGAGCCCAAAGCCTAAAACGTACACATTCACTCGTTCATTGTCATTGTTGTTACAGTTTGATTTTAAACTCGGAGGAGTAATTTGAAACTATTGGCTGTTTTACACAAGCCTTCAGTTAACATAAAAATTAACATCTTTTATAAATTAATGTGTCATTAGGACCTACAACTGTTACTCCTAGTTTAAAAACAAGTTATAGTCACTTTGTTGGCAACTCTGTGAGTAACTAACCTGAAGGATCTGTGCAAGGTAAACAGGAACGTTATGCTTGAAAATCAGGTTCCCCAAAATGCCGAAGATCGTCATCATTACCACAGGATTCAAAAAAATATTCTTGACAACCGAAGCGGCCATCTTGAACTTCTGCTTGCCCTCACACCCACCCGAACTAACCGAGTCGACGCTGTTAACACTCAGAGGGCTCAATTCGTGATTCAACTTTCGCTTGCCGATCTCCATCAAGACGAAGCTAATCGGGTTCAAAATCGCCAGGCTAATTGGGGCCATCAAGTACAAATACGAAGCGTACTCGGGGTGTGTGTTTTTATACAAAGCCACCACTAGAATCTCACGGTTAATGACACAACGAACACAAAAATTCGAAGCTTACCGATAGGATATCCGATGGCGAAGTCGTTGCTCTGCGTGCAGAATATCGCAAAGATCCCAGCCCTCCCCAAATTAACAGGCCTGCCCACCAATAAAGTTACTATGATGACGGTGAAAAAAACCATGCTCTTCGCGATTAAAATCGATAGAAGAAACAGCCAGTTCACCGAGGTTAAATCCAGATCCGCCAGCGACATAAAAATTAGGGAAGGCAGGGCGAAGGTCCCGACGAACGTGTTTATTCCTTTGGCTTCGGTCTCCGAGATGAGGTTCATCCGACCCGCAGAGTAACTGAAACACACGGGAACGTTTTGGTCGGAGGGTTTAATTAAAATGATGCTTGCTTACCCGCATATTATAATTGCAAAGCATTGCACTAGCGCTGGGTATAAGTTCTCAAGGGCAGCCCCCGAATTATCATCGTTCAGTGCCATTCTGTATATATATAAAAAGAAATCGTAGTCAATTAGTAGCTTGTATTGTTTGTATGCAGTGCTAGTTACAAACTTATGACCTATAAAAAGAAATACAAAGGACACAATAACAACCACATAACCTCTCAAAGTTCTATGTCGATGTCTAATACAGTGCGTAATTAATCTTACCTTTTCTCACTCATTCTGGATCAATAAATTTATAAATTAGGTAATTAGGGAATGTCCTTAATTATAAAGAGTAGTAATAAACGTCAGAAAGTTCATCACGAATTTCAAAAACAGCTGTGTGACAGCTGTCATCATTACATCGCAGTGTTGCCAACCGCTTGGCGAGAAATATCGCTACCATTGAAAACAGAAGTCGCTAAACTATCGCTACTTAATTTTAAATAATAAAAATTCATAAATAACGGTTTTAACTGTAGTTTTAATAATTTCTTTAAAAATAAAAGTATTTTTGCATAAATACATATTTAACGCGTTTAAGTTTAACATTAAATAAAATTCAGTAACAAATATTGTGCGATGACGTACTTTTCACTTAAGCTAAGACATGTCGTCCAGGGCTTGAATTCTCGAAACGAGGGAGAGGGTTCGTTTTGCGGGAGTGACGTCAAAATGACGTAGACTCTCATATAAACCTATACAAACTTTTCGAGAAATGCGTCATTTTGACGTCATCTTCGGGAGTGATCACTTCCCTCCAGGATGGTTATTCTCGAACTGGGGAGAAGCGATCGCTTCCGAAAATGACGTCAAAATGACGTAGGCTCTCGTATAATACTATACAAATCTTTTGGAAATTGCGTCATTTTGACGTCATTTTCGGGAGCGATCGCTTCTCCCCAGTTCGAGAATAACCCCCCAGATCTCATGGCAAGAGTTGATAAAAAATTTAAAAAGTTATTCGGTATAATTATCAAAGATAATTATGAACCAGACTGACAGTTGATCTTCTGACAATTATGACAGTTGTCAAGGTTTTAATAAAGACTCGGCGACGGCATTCTAATTAATCACATTGATTTAGAAAAATTATTATAGGAAATAAATAATCTACTGA
Source organism: Dorcus parallelipipedus (assembly GCA_958336345.1). Lineage (NCBI taxonomy): Eukaryota > Metazoa > Arthropoda > Insecta > Coleoptera > Lucanidae > Dorcus > Dorcus parallelipipedus. Next base: position 43,824,664 of record OY284480.1, on the reverse strand, counting down.
AGCAAAAAAAAAAATCTTATTTTTATTGACAAGTCAACAACTGATTTCTTGACCATTAAGACAGCTGTCAAAGTTTTACTAAAGTTCTAGAGTAGATTACTAATGACGTCATTCTAATTAAAACATAAAAAAATCTTGTATAATTGTGAAGCTGCCAGATCATTTTTTGTCAAAAATCATTTCTGACAAATATACATAATAACGTCAAAGTTTCTGTTAGACTTAATGACGCCATTTCAACGAATAATATTAATTTTTAGAAAAACATATTTTATCTGATTCGATGATTTTTTTGATAATTTGACAGCTGTCAAAGTTTTCTAATGGAATGTCGGCGACGTCCTAATTAATCATGTTAATGAATGACTTAAACGTTAATTGTCAAAATGAATTAATGACATCTGATTTTTTTTCAATTCGAGAGCTGTCAAAGTTTTAATAAAGTTTTCTAGAAAAGACTGTCGGCGACGTCATTCTAATTGATCACATTAATTAAAAAAATCTTATATTTTAATTGTCAAATCGTTTGTCAGTTAATTTTTTTGCAACTATGACAGCTGTCAAAGTTTCTAGAAGATTATAGATGACGTCAGTCTAATTAATTGCAATAATTTTTTATATAATTGGAAAGCTGCCCGAGCTCATTTTTGACAATTGTGAAGCTGTCAAAGTTTTAATAAAGTTTTCTACTAACTGCCGATCATGTTGATAAAAAACTTAATGTTGATTATCAAACTAATTAACATCTGATTTTTTTTTTCAATTCGATGGCTGTCAAAGTATCAATAAAGTTTTCTAGAAGACTGTCAGCGACGTCATTCTAATTAATCGCATTAATTAAAACAATCTTATGCATACATATTTTAATTGTCAAGTCGTTTTTCAATTGATTTGTTTTGCAATTATGACAGCTGTCAAAGTTTCTAGAAGATTATTGATGACGTCAGTCTAATTAATTGCAATAATTTTTTATATAATTGGAGAGCTGCCTGAGCTCATTTTTGACAATTGTGACAGCTGTCAAAGTTTTAATAAAGTTTTCTACTAACTGCCGATCATGTTGATAAAAAAAATTAATGTTGATTATCAAACTAATTGACATCTGATTTTTTTTTCAATTCGATAGCTGTGAAAGTATCAATAAAGTTTTCTAGAAGACTGTCGGCGACGTCATTCTAATTAATCGAATTAATTAAAACAATCTTATGCATACATATTTTAATTGTCAAGTCGTTTGACAGTTGATTTGTTTTGCAATTATGACAGCTGTCAAAGTTTTCTAGAAGATTATTGATGACGTCAGTCTAATTAATCGCAATTATTTTTTTATATATATATAATTGGTAACCTGACAATTATGACAGCTGTTAAAGTTTTCTACTAGGCTGCCGATCACGTTCTAATTAATTACAATCACAAAAAAAAATTAATTGTCAAGTCGACTAACGGCTCGTTTTTTGGTAATTATGGGAGCTGTCAAAGTTTTAATAAAGTTCTTTAGTAGATTATTGATGAAAATTTAAAAAAATCACTGGGTATATGAATCTAACAGTAAAAGAGAACATTACACTAGAAAAAAGAACAGAAAACAATTGAAAAATTTTGTCAAAATAGACAGAAACAAAAAGATATTAAACTGAATAAAAATTAATTTAAAAAAAATTGAACTAAAGGTAGAAACAACAACAGTAAAACAGAAAGTTACACTAGAAATAAATAAATAAAAAATAATTGAAAAATCTAACAAAATAAAAGAGATGAAAAACGATCAGCTATTCAACTTTTGGTACATTTGATACTGCCAACACTAGAATAAGAAAAGAAAACATTGCAATAGATAAAAATTAATAGCGTTTTCGATTCACCTGCACCGGTTGCACTCAGTGTATTTGCATCTTCTTTTAACCTCATATAATAACACGAGATGAAGAGACTCTGAGTGCGCACTAGTGTGGTCAATCGAAAACGCTATTAGTAAAAAAAAAAATAGAAAAATCTGATATACTATTTATTTATTTATTTTTAAACTATTGGAAACCAACGACAGGTACTTTCTTGAGTATCTTCTCTAACACAGCCGGCATCAACGCGAGGAACTTAAACCTCGTGCCCATTTTATCCGGATCGGTCATCAGTTCATAGCCGAATTTAACGCCCTCCATCTCCTCAGGCGTCCCATTCTCCTCCAACTTTTGAATACGCTGCTGAATTCCCATGCGAAATAAAAAATCCCGCTGGGTTACAGTCCCGAAAGCAAGCACATGGCCAGCTTCGAGCGCAGCCTGGAAAAACCCAAACAAAAGAAAAATGAGGGTTAATAACAATTAGTACGCACAGTCTTAAGGGCATTAAAATCTACGTCTGCGGTGAGATCTGCCGTGCCAGGATTGAGCAGCGGGTCTTGCTGCTTGTGTTCCTTGAAAGCACGGAAGGTATCCGTACCGTCCCCCTCGTGTCCGTAATCGGCTATCAAAGCCAATCCACCGTCTTGCTCGAGCCTCACGGCAATGTCTTTAATTAAAACTAACGATTCGGGCGATACTTCAAAGTGCTCACGTTTTTCGTCAGCTCTTAAAAACAATTTAAGCATCGGGGTCTCCTCACGGGCCTTCACATACCGAAAACTCACGTCTTGATTCGGGTCGATGTCAATCAAAACTTCCCTGTACCCCTGCTCCGATTTCATGAATTTATGTACGGGTAATGCGTCAAAAAATTCATGGGCTATTAACAGCGTAAATATATTCGGCACGTCTTTTAAGTTACGGTACCACCGTACGGGGATGTCGTACACGCTCTTGCCTTCTCTGTAAACGAGTGCGTCACTTTCTTTAGCTACGCTTGTCTGAATACACAGTCGCCTTGCCTGTGCATCGCTCAAATACGGACTTACTTCAACTAGACTCACGGCGGCTTCCTTAAGCGATTGAAAGTGGTTGAACACTCGCAGGATGTCTTGGCAGAGCGTGCCTCGCCCTGGCCCCAACTCGACGATCTGGAAGGGCTTCGGCGAGCCGATTTTAGACCACTCGTTTAGAAACCAGATGGCGATCATTTCCCCGAAAACCTGCCCGAGTTCGGGGGACGTCACAAAGTCACCGGTTTCCCCGAACATGTCTTTGTGCATGTAATAGCCGGCCATCGGATTGGTCAAGACTTCGCGCATGTATTCGGCCACCGTGATGGGGCCCGTGCTTTTGATTTTCGCGTGCAACTGCTTCGCCAAGTCATACTGTTTCTTGCTTGCGTTCGGCTTTATCGTGTAGTAGTTTCGCAGGGATGAAAATATTAGTCGTGCCCTTGAAGTATACATAATCCAGCACCTGGTGTACCTATTATATGTTTTATAAACGAATTCGCATTTGCATCATGAAGCGAAATATTTGAGGTTATGTCAGTTCGTTTTATGAATGTAATGTACGCAGGATGCGTCTATTTACCGCGAAATGAAACTTTTGGGGTTTCACAAAGCGTTTAGTTTACAATTAAAAATAAATAAATATTTAACTTTATCAATTTGAAAAGGTTGCCATCTGCAGTGTTGCCAACAACTTGTTGGGCATGACCACGGCATGACATACCTAATGTAGCTTTGTAGAAAACATTTGTTATATGTTATACTACACAACAATACAAGACGCTACAATTTAATTCTATTAAAGTATACAAGAAATATTTACAAATTTAATTAATTCCATATTTTGAAATCTGGTACAACATTTCCCGAATAGGTGGCGGTAGTATTTGTGACAGTAGTGACCTGTAACGCAGTTAATTTAATTTAACACAAATTACGTAAATACGACGAATATGACAAAATATTCATGCAACGCGCATTTTAATCCAAGATTCACGCCATTTTCTTTCAATATATTCGAAAAACGAACGAATTTTTAAATGTCGCTTCGGAATTGAGAAACATAACCTCAATCTTTTCTTACGAATCCAAACCGCACGTTTTCGTCTTTATTCTCGATGTCTTCCGATAGTTCCGACGATGAAGAAAACCTGAAATTACTCCGCGAAGCCGCGGACCACCAGTTCATAAACGACTCCATGTTTAACTGCGATAACCAGAAGAAAAAAGGTTAGGTCTTCGTCTTAACTCACCCACTCCCATTTACGTTCGTATTTTGTACAGGTGCGAACACAGTACTCCCTTCATTGAGACCATCAAAGCAGGATGACCAATTTAACATCCTCGGTGTGACACCGGAATTTCAAGCGCACGTTGCAAGACGCCTGGCAGCCAACTTGGAGAAACGTCTGAAGCACGCTTTACCCCCCGACGTTGGCGTCAACGTAAGTAAAACCTATCATAATAACAAGAGCGGAATCAAACTACTTAAAGAATCGAAGTGTTTTATTGAAATCCAAAGTGAAAGGGACATTGCATCAGTCAATAAAAGAAGGCGATTTGAAGCCGACGATGACGAAATCAAGTTTAAATCAGTATCGGTGACTCCGGAGAACGTTTTAAATAAAGTCGACACTATCCATTGGTCGAATCGAAGCAAGGCGCAGGTGTTTAGGTACCGCAAGACAAAAAGCGGGCTCTTGATTTGTGCGGACGTAGTAAATTAACTGTTGTAGACGCCGGGTTTGAGCACGGCTTTTTTCAAAATGTTTGCAAACGTGTTCTGCGTCAGCTCGCACAAGATACGGCTTTCCTGGCTGGCGATCTCGTCGCCTTTTCCCAGGTGAGCGTCGAAGTGGCTCGCCAGCGAAGCCTGCGACTGGCAAACCCTCGCCAAGTGTAAGAGGAGTTGAGTTATGTCGTCTATGAGTGGGGGGAAGGCCTCGCTAATTCGAACCAAAGCCGGCAGGATTGGAGTGAATAGTTTAAGGCGTTGTGCACTTGAAATACCTACAAAATAAAAAGTGTTACAAATATTTTCGTGCACAAATAAGTGAGTGCTTACTCCCCAAGAGGGCGTACAGCAGATTCAGTGCCGTCACGCAGAGATTCAAGCTTTTGGGCAAGGCGTACTGCAGAGAAAGGTGCGAGAGGAGTTGTATGGCGAATATTTGTTTGCTCAAGCTGGGTTGCTGCATCAATTCGAGAAGGAAATCCAGGCAAATGTGCATGGAAGGGACGCCCTTAACCGTGACTTCCAGTAACTCGCTTGGATAGCTCTAAAAACGTTGCTCTAACGGGGAGGTCACACTGAAAATGTTTGTACTCACTTGAAAGTGGACGAGCTTCGCTAGGGTTGTGTCAGCTATGAAAACTTGATGCAAATAGCAGCATACCAGGGAACGAACTTCCTGGAGGGCCAACATTTGACCGGGTATTCTGTGATCTTCGTCTGTTTTTAAACACGTTTCGAGCAACATTTGGACGGCTGCACTGTCCTAGAACAAAGCAACTTCAGGATGTTGCTAACTTACGTCTGTTGTCAATTATCATCTGTGTTGATAAAAATTACGATTTTCTTTAAAAAATTAAAAATCGTTGATTTAAATCAAGATTTTTCTTTTATTAAAAACCGAGAAGCTTTTGACGATCGAGCTTTCATTTGTTTCTTCGTATTTCATTTTTTTGCGAGTAAAAAAATGCCAAATAAATTTGTTTCTTTGCATTTCATTACTTTTTCGTTTCTTTCTGTGAGAAAACTGAAGTTAAATTAAAAGTCTGAAACTAAAATCAAGCTTTCATTTGTTTCCTTGCATTTATTTGTCTTTCTTGTCGCCTTCCTAAAAACAAAAATATCGACGATTTGTTTCTTTATATTTCATTTCGGTCGGGAAAGATCATTTGTTTTCGTAAAAAAAAGAGGATTGATAAAAACAATTGGAAACTGCAAAAATTTTCAACTGTTCGTTCGACTTTCGCCGGTAGTAAGCGTTATTCACTTGTTTTATCATTTGTTCAAAGTTCAATCTTTTTAATAATTTCTTTTTTTCGTAAAAAAATGGAAAATGTTTCCATTGTTTTCGTTTTATTCATCCTTCATCGGAAGGTTTCAAAAGAGCTATTCAACTGTTTGTTTAAACTGCAAGCGGTAAGAAAAATTCAATTGTTTTTATCATGTTTTATTTTTATCCTTCAACGCCATTTTCACGGACGTTATTCAATTGTTTTTTGTTTGTAATCCGCTAACGATCAAATTTTCGAACAAAGATATGTTCAATTGTTTTCGATTCTACCCTTGTTTTATTGATCGTTTTTAATCATTTGTTTATGTAATCCTCAAACTTTTTATTAGTTTTTTTTTTTTGGTAAAAAAATTTCAATTATTTATTGCTTTATTTATTCTTCATCAGCATTTTCACGAACGTTATTCAATTGTTTTCCTTTGTAATTTGCGGACGATCTAATTTTTGACTAGCAAAATTCAATTGTTTTCTTCAATACTTTTAGAGGAAAAAATTTTAATTGTTTGTAACTTAGTTCGCCTTTCACCCACTTCTCCAATTGTTTTATCGCTGTTTTTTGTTTTAATCCGGTAACGAACGAAGTTCCGTTCATAAAAGCTCAATCGTTTCGTCAATTCTTTGCTCTTCTGGATGGAGATGTTCAATTGTTTTCAGTTTTACTCGTCTTTTACTGACCGTTTTTAATAATCATTTGTTTATGTAATCCTCAAAGTGATCAAACTTTCGGAGACTTTTTCACAAACGTTATTCAGTTGTTTTATCATTTATTTACTTTTTCTTTTCATTAACAATCAAGCTTTCGGCTGAAAAAATCGATCGTTTTTAGCATTTTTTAAGTGAAAAATCTTTCAATTGTTTATTATTTTATTCATTCTTCGTCTACGTATGATAAACATTATTCAATTGTTTTGTAATTTGTTTTTTTTTTTTTTTAAATTAGCCAACAGTCAAATTTTCGTCAGGCTACTTGCGATTGTTTGTGACTTTGTCTTTCACCGGCAGTTATTCAATTGTTTTCTCCTTTGTCTCTTTTTCCCTTTCTTTTGATCAGCTAACAATCAAACATTCTGTCGAAAAAGATTTTATCAGTTTCTTATTGGAAAATTTTTCAATTGTTTATTATTTAATTCATTCTTTATTTGCGTTCGACAAACGTTAGTAATTTGTTTTGTGATTTATTCGCTTTTAATCCGCCGAGGATCAAATTTTCGGTCAGGAAAGCTGAATTGTTTTTATCACGTCTTTTTTGTGTAAAAAATTAGAAACAATTTCAAACGTTTGTTGCTACTTTATTCGTCTTTCACCAGCAGCTTTTCACAACGTTCTTCGATCGTATTTTTATTTATTTTTGTTTTGGAATCGCTCGAACGATCGAACAGTTCGGTCAGTTCATTGCTTTCGCGATTTTTTTTTATTGGAAAAATGTTCAATTGTTTGTTGCTTTGTTCTTCTTTCGCCAGCGGCCTTACAAACGTCATTCAATTGTTTCATCGCTCGTTCTTGAGGTTTTCGCCCGCCAACGGTCATCCAATTGTTTCCGTGAATTTTTTTGCAATCCGCCAACGAAGTATCTTTCGATCGGCATTCAATGTTCAATTGTTTTTGATTTTACAAACGTCATTCAATTGGTTCATCGCTCGTTTTGAGGTTTTCATCCGTCAAGGGTCATTCAATTGTTTTCGTGAATTACTTTTTGCAATCTGCCAACAAATCTACAATAAATTCCGAAAAGTCAAATATATTTATTTCTTTGCATTTCATTACTTTTTCGTTTCTTTCTGTGAGAAAGCTACAAGAAAACGAAAATTAAACTAAAAGTCTAACACTGAATAAATCAAGCTTTCATTTGTTTCTTTGCATTTCTTTATTTCTTTTTGTAAACAAAAAAAAAATAAATTAAGAATCGACGATTTCCGGAACGAAACTTTTGAAAATCAAACTTTCGTTCGTTAATAATAATTTAATTATTTTTTGTTGTCTCTCTAAAAACAAAAACCAAATCGACGATATTTGACGAGAAAGTTTTGAAAATCGAACTTTGATTTGTTTCTTTCTACACATGTTTATTATTATTGTATTATATTTAAAAATCGCTTAACCCTGATTGTCATTGATAATGGCATGTCTATGAACGAGATGCTGAATGTTGCTGGAAGCTCCTTTAACTGTGTGCATGCTTTTACATACACATCGGCAATAATAAAAAGCCGTCGACACTTTCTCTCTATAGATGGCGTCGTACGAGTGAGTTCGGGCACGCCCACTTAATTAAAAATTCAATTAAATCGTCAGTTTTTTTTTGTGGATTGTAAAAAACAACAGCAGATTTAAAGCAACTATCAAAAAAAAATGAGATTGTTTGTTTCTTCTACGTGCACGAAAGCATTGATTAAAAATTCTCTCAATAGATGGCGCTGCACACTATTTTTCGAGCGCATTTTACAGAAATACCCGTACAGCGCCACCTGTTGAGATAAACAACGCTCGAAATTTTATTTATTTTCATTTTCAAACAGAATCTTCCTATATTTAAATTACAAAACATTACTGAACGTTAATATTAGACAGGATGTTCTAGAAACAGACGACCAAATTGTAAGGGAAAAGAGAACGTCCTTTGGATAAAAAATTAGATAAGGCAGAGCTCTTTGAAGATGTCTCCTAATAAAACATTAATTTATTTTCTCCTCGCCCCTTTTTTATCGAGTAAACCAAACACATTACACTTCTCAATTAATTCGAGCAAGTTTTTTTGTGTCTTAAGATTTCCGTGGGCGTCAAAACTAAATCTTTTCCGCACACATCACAGCGGTGCGCCTGCGAATTGGGTTTGACAGTCGTGACGACCAGGCTGTTCTTATCCGTCGGTTCATCAGCAGCGGGTGCTTTGCAAAAAGCTTCATGCTGGAACATCCTGAAGAACGACAGTCCCCGCATTACCTCGAGACAACTCGGGCACTGAAACTCCACGCTGTACAATTCTTGCTCCAAACTAGAGTCCCATTCATCTTGAAGCAAGCAGTTATAAACGACATTCTCCGTGACTTGAATCCCACCCACGCTCTCATTTTCCCGCATGACAAAATCAGGATCGAACGGGTTCTTTGTCTTCGACAGAACTCCTGCTTCGAGCACACCGACGTCCAAGTTGTAAATCAACTTCAAGTCGGCGGGCAACAAACGTTTTATGTTGTAGCTAACTTCGCTGCTCATGAACTTGATTAGGTCCTCAATGAAACCGAAGTCGCTTTCTTCTTCGGCTAGACCGGCCAGTTTATTTTCCAGCTTACCCATCCATTTTTTACGCAGCGAAAGTGCTCGAGATAAAAGAGTTTTGCCCTGGCCCACGTAAGGCACGTCAATCGAGAGAAACTCGTCGAATACAAACCGGCTCAGCGTGGCATTCGTTGCAATCGACTTGCTCAGCAACAGCAGAATATGTAGGGCAGGCATACGCATGGTGTTTACGAGGTAAATCTTCTTCGTCTTTAAAATCGATTGGTAGAACAGGATTTGGTGCTTCTTACTTATCGGTCGCTTGCTGAAGTAGCCAGGTGGGGGGATCTCAACGTCGTCGTTGTGCAACTCCAAAATCTCAGGGTTCGTTGCGAAAATACTCATCGGCCTCAAGAATACGTAGTGTTTATTCTTCGTGTGGTACAACCTTTCGGAGACCGTCTTGGAAACGTTGAACTCATCTTCCACCGCTACCTGAGGATACAACCCGCTTGCCAACACGACTTTCAACAACACTAAATCCCCGTGGCTATCGGCGGAGCTCTCGCTTAGCAATTTCTGCAGGCGTTTGAAGTCGTTTGTGATTTTAAACTCGACGTCTCGCAAGTCGGTCCCCTCACCTTCCGCATTCTCCGAGTCGAAGGTTCCCAGCTTAAGCAGCTTGCGCTTCCTAGATTTCGCCTCGTTTTTAAGCGAGTGCTGCATCGCTTTCAGCTGCTTGAGTTCACCGTGTCGGATGGCACGCTCGGCTGAAGACAGTTCGGCCTCGGCGATCTTCGGGAGTAACTCCGCGTCGACTAGGATCTCGCGAAACTGCTCCAGGAGTTTGGTGACTTCGTAGAAGCGTTGCTCTTCGAGCCCCCGTTTCCTCGCCCAGGTCCTCGAGTTCTCCCGCCCTTTCGATTCGACACTGCTTTTTTGCTTCACCGAAAGCCACGCTTTGTATAAGTTTAATAGGGTGATGGGGTCACCGTGGTTCGACTCGTAGGGCTTGCGCATGTCTTGCAGCTCGGAGTTCCTGAACGCATTCTGAGTGTAGGGGCTTTGCACGTTTAGCAATGCAGCAACTGCCAAGACGGAGTTTACGTTGCCGAACACCGTGGAGAGGATTAGCATCTTTGCTATCGATAGATCGACGGGGAGGCGCCCCATTTTCTCGCCTAAAACAGTCAGTGATAATTCGTTTTGGTCTAAAGAAAGAGCGCCGCAGAATTTTAGCCTCTCGAGGCTCTCCTCGACGGATTCATCGCTGGGTTTCTCCAGGAAGGGAAAATTTGATATGTCGCTTAGCCCCAAGGAAATCATGTGCAAGAGCAACGACTCTAAAGGGACGAGATGGATCTCTGCGGGGGTGAACGCGTCGAAATTCTTAAAGTCCTCCTCCGAATACAACCGGTAACAAACCCCAGGGCCCGTACGACCGGCACGTCCTGCCCGTTGCCTTGCGCTGTCTTGTGAGATGTTGCACTCGGTCAATCGATTTATCCCCCCCTCCGAGAGGTAACTCATTCGGTTGACTTTTCCGGAATCGATGACGAATCGCACCCCGTCGATTGTCACGGACGTCTCAGCGATGTTAGTTGAAATAATACACTTACGCACACCATCCGGGGGGTAATCAAACACCTTATCTTGTTCCTCTAAAGACAAGGTGCTGTGCAAAAGCAGGACGATCCAGTTATTTTTCCGTGCACTGTACTCTTGGACCGCATCAGCTAGAGCCGTGATCTCGGAAAACCCGTTCAAGAAAACGAGCAGGTCGCCCTTTTGATTCGGGGGAAACTTCTCGTCGATCATCTGCAATATCTGTAGATACGGGGTGCAATCGAGCTTGTCCTGCTTCTTCTCGTACGGGTCTTTAACGACCGGCTTGTAATGCAATTCGATGGGGTACAATCGCCCCGGAACTTGCACGATGACGACATTCTCTTCGGCGAAATAATCCGTGAATAACTTCAGATTAATCGTGGCCGACATCAAAATCAATTTGAAATCGTCTCGGTTGTGCAGTAAGCACTTCATGATTCCAACCAAGAAGTCCCCGTGCAAATGCCTCTCGTGGACCTCATCCAAAATAATAACGTCGTAGGAATTTAGGGTGTCTTCCTCGGAAGCCTGCCGCAATAACAACCCTTCAGTCATGAAAATCACAGACGTGTCCTTCCGTTTGGTCTTCTCGAAACGAATTTGATATCCGATGGTGTTTTTAAAATCCGTCAGCGTTTCGTACGAGACACGCTTGGCCAAAGAAACGCAGGCCAACCGTCTCGGTTGTGTGCACACAAGTTTCTTGTAGCCGGCTTCGAGGATGTACTGAGGTACCTGCGTCGATTTGCCACAACCTGTGTCACCGGCTATTAACATGACGCGCGCGTCACTCAGTTTCTCGACGATCTCATCCTTGTACCTCGCAATGGGCAAGTCGCGCTGGGCGTTGCGCAGCTTCTTTATTTTGGCGAACTTCGTCTTCTGCTGGAAGTCTTGATACGCCTTGATCGATCGAAGGAATCTCGTGAAATCTGGTTCGGAAATGCGAAATCGTTCCCCGTGCCTGTCCAACACGGGCAGCTTCTCGTATAATTCCTTGAAGCTGCGCTGGAAGTCCAGGTTGAATAATTTGTTCCTGTCGAAATCACCGGCGTGTGGCTTGGCTGATTCGAGGGCGTCGTATTTCTCGTGGAAACGCCAGAAATCCTCGGGGTTTCTCACGCAGCACTGCTCCTCGAGGAACCTTGCCAACTCATGTTTATACGAAGCAAGCGGCTTCTGTTTGATTCCGGGGGGCGAAGAACTGCGTCTTTTGTGGTGGTGGTGTTTTGGGTCGCTGCGAGATCCAGGTCGTTTGCGTGCGTGGGAATACGAACTGTCGGGGCGGCGGTCGTAAAAACGTCTATCCATGTTTCTTTCGACTTAAATTAATTAATTTTTATTTGTTCAGTCCAATCCGTTTTCGTTTAGGATCACTTTCTTTCGGAGTAAAATTTGAGATGAACTCATATTTGTAGGTTAGGCTCGTAACGTCTGACGTTTGACGGGTCGATGCAAACCTTGTGAAGTAAAAATCCCCCAAAAAAATTTTTTTAACTTTGAATTTACGTAATTTATTATAGTAAGCAAAAATTAATTTAGATGTATGTAGAAATTCACGGAATAAACAGTTTTAATAACGTACTGGCGAAAATGTCGACGATTTTTGAATTTTCAAATTGAAGGCTCGAGCAGCCAATAACTTTGCGAACTTTTGGCGGTGAATTTTAAATTACTCCACCACATTTAAAAAAAAAACTCACCTGCGCTGCGATTAAAGCCCGACACATCTCCTCGCGTTCAGCGTCGTTGACGACTTGCCCGTTTTGGTCCAGGCGTGGGTTCGATTGCAGGTGTTGGTACAACTGGCTGCGTGAGGAGGCCAAACTGGCGCGCAGGACTCTCAGGACGATCGCGTATAAAGGAGCGCAGCGGAAAACGCGCTCATCGCAACGCATTATCTGCAAACGACACGAAAAATTCGAATGGGTTCAATTGTTTTGTCTAAAATAAGAGAGAAAACAGCCAGCAAATCGAATCTTCCAAAACGATTTCAACTGGGGCGTGTTCGAAAACTCAGAGCGTTACTCTTGGATAATATTCTTTACTCTCTCATATAAATCACTTTGTATATTTTGCTTTTCACTTTATTCACTCTGTTGGTATAACTCTTATACTTACTCCCTGTGTTTTCGAACACGCCCATGTTTTTTCAAGAGAAAGATTAAAAAAACAATTGAATTTGGAATATAATTTGAATTGTTTTGCTTCTACTCATTTCTTCTTATCCTAATACTATAGGTAACAACTAACTATCTAACTATGCTATATTGTTTTTTTTTTTATATATAAACAAAATTCACACTTCACCGACAGGATTAAAGCTTTTTGATGATAATCAGTGAAGCCGTATACAGGGTGGAACAAGAGTATCAAGTAATGGCTGTAACTTTTTTGTTTGAAAAGTTACGAAAGAATGTTTAATACAAAAATGCTTTGATGTATTCCTACGCATGCTTTGACGTATATGGTTCCTTCGTGCTGTTTTTTGTTTTGTTGCTAAGGCAACCAACTTTTATTTTTTGAACGGTGCCTATAATTATTTTTAGTGATTTTAAAATAAGCGTATTTTCCTCGATTACATACGATACATTATTTCATATTTTGTTCCACTCTGTATGTAATATGATCTAAAAAAGTTATCTGGTTTGCCATAAAACCGGCTTTAAATAAATTTATGTTGGCAACACTGATACTATGTAATGCAATTGTTTTTTAAAAATTTTATTTTCCTTTTATTGTTTTTTTGTTTAAATTATTCTTTTGTTTTTTAATTGTTTTTTCCTTTTTACTTCAATTGCTCTTTTTGTTGTTGTATTGTTTCTTATTTCCTTTACTGTTTTAAAATTTCATTGTTTTCTTTATTTGAACTGTTTTTTTTCAAACAATTTTTTATTTTAGTTATTTTACTGATTTTTTATTTTTTTTTTTATTTTCCATTTGCTTGAATCTTTTTAAATTTTATTCTTTTGTTTTTAATTTTATTTTCTTTTCACTTGAATTGTTTTTTTTTTAAATTTTTTTATTGTTTCTTATTTCAATTAGGTGCTTTAAAATTTCATTATTTTCTTTGTTTGAACTGTTTTTTTAATAAATTTTTATTAATTATTTTATTTTATTTCAATTATTTTACTAATTTCATTGTTTTTTCTTGAATTTGTATTGTTTTTTCTTCAAATACTTTTCCTAGTGCGATTACTTGAACTTTCTTACTTCAATTGTTTTATTGATTTCATTGTTTTTTTTTATTTCGAATGTTCTCGTAATTTTATTTATGTTACCTCAAGTGTCTTTTAATTTTATTGTTTTTTACTTCAATTATTTTCTTTTAAATTTTTATTGTTTTTTCTTCAAATACTTTTTAGTTGCCATTGTTCTTGCTTGAATTTTTTACTTCAATTGTTTTACTGATTTAAATGGTTGTTTTTTTTTTTTAATTATAAATGTTCTCTTAATTTTATTTATTTTACCTCAAGTGCCTTTTAATTTTATTGTTTTTTACTTCAACTATTTTACTGGTTTCATTGTTTTTTTTTGTTTTTAATTTTACATGTTCTCGTAATTTTATATATTTTAGCTCAAGTGTCTTTTAATGTTATTGTTTTTTCTTCAAATACTTTTTAACATCACTCCAATTGCGTTTTTTAAATTTAATTATTTTTATTTAATTTTTTAAAATTTTAATTATTTTATTATTATTATTATTATTTTAATTATTTTATTATTATTATTATTATTATTATTTTAATTATTTTATTATTATTATCATTATTTTAATTATTTTATTATTATTATTATTATTATTATTTTAATTATTTTATTATTATTATTATTATTATTATTTTAATTATTTTATTATTATTATTATTATTTTAATTAGCGTCGTCCTTGAATACAGGGTGAATTAGTCCACGTATAAAACATTTCGATTCTCTTTTGTTTTTTCTTATTCCTGTCAGTTTATTTTTTTAATTGTTGCCATCAAGTTTTCAATTGGTTAGTTCTTTAAGGAACAAACGATATTTTCTAATGACAGATTTAGTTGTCTTTTGTTTTTTGATGCTTCGCCTTTTAGAGAATTTACAATCCCACGTATTTTAATTAAATTAATGTTTAATAAACGGTGAGAAAAAAAAATCAGATTAGAGTGTTTACATTGTTAACATGACAACGGTCGCACTTTTCACCACGGATGGAAAAGTAACGCGAATTCGGTTCCTCGAACCGGGTCTTTTGCGCTTAAATGCACGTGGAACCGTGGAACGGTTACGGTTACGTTTTCCATCCTTGCTTTTCACATCCCACTTGCAAGTACGGTGTGAAAAGTGCGCCCATTGTCGTGGAAATAACGCAAACACAAGATTTCTTAAAACGGATGAGTGAGACGCAAAATATGTTAAAAATCGTGAGCGAGAAAGATGAGATTACGCGCCCAAGATGCTCTCGAAGGTGTAATTTACGAACGCAACCCCGTAAAACATAAGAAGTCGATTAAAACAGAAACCGATAATCAATAATTGTGCTACCTAGCAGTGTTGCCAGTGTGGGCGATTTTTACGAAAAACTTGGCGATCGAAATTTTTGGTTTGTCAGTATAAACTCCATTAGTGGACGATTTTTAATTTTGTAGTTGGCGACTAAAATTTTTCATTTTTCATATAAGACACATGTAATGGGCGATTTCATTCTGAAATGTTGGCGACTACTCGTTTGACAAAGCTGGCAACACTGCTACCTAGTGCTACCAACTCAATCTTTCTTTTTAAACTCGTTTCATAGCAAACTACAGAACTTTTTTTTTTTTTTTTAATGGATCGTAACATATTAAAATACGTACTTGTAAAGGATCTTCCGCGACGTCAATCCTCGTCAGTCCACTGAAATCGCCGACCAAATTCTTGACGGTCAAAACCCACAACCGCCTGGGCAGGACGGTGTTCAATTTGAGCCAAACGTCCTTGTACAAATCCTGAAGGTAGCGCGGCACTTTATCACCCAAAATACTTTTAGAAAACTGCGTGATGACTTCGGCGAAGGGCCAAATGTCTATGGCCTCCTTTTTCAGGAGCAGTTGCAACAACTTCGCGCACTTAGACGGGTTCACATCCAACGCGTTGAACGCCTCCACCAACATAAGTTCACTGAGGAACGTCGTCTTATGCACGGGCTTCAACGACATATCATCCAGCCAGTCTTCGACCAGGGTGAGGTGAGGGAAGTGCGTGGCCAATAACTTCAGGAGGGGCCCGAAGAGGGTCGAGTAGGAACTCTGGTCTTTCTGGGCGTGATGCAGCAAGTACTTTATGGGCAGTTCGGATAAGAACTCTGGGCTGTAAGTCTTGATTTTTCGGCCGGATAAGGCGAGGTTATGTGCGTTGTTGAGTCGACAGTCTTCGTACAATAGCAGGTAATAAAGAAGTAACAACTGCGGGGTGAGACTTGTTTCGGAGATTGCGATGTCGTGGTTCTCGGTCACATCGAAATCCAGGTTGAAGATAGAACGTCGCTCGTTAAAGTAGGGCCCGAACACGGAGCTTTGGAAGACCCTGCGAATTTCGTTTTCGCTCAGGGGCTTGTTTGCTTGCTCTGCGTATTTCGCATTCGGCAGAATTATGCTGTTCACGTACACGTCGACTAGAAGGGGTAGTACGGGGTGTAGGGGGTTTACGCTTACGCAAATCTGTTTGTAAATCCAGTTTTTTATGTTGACGTTGTGTTTGGCGAAAGCCCTCGACTTCAACAGCTGGTGGATGCAGTGGATGGGGAGGAAGCCCGTCATGTTCGCGTTCAAGTTGTTCGTGACGGGGACTTTGACGGCGTGAGCGGTTACGACCTGCTCGGTGAATATTTCTTGGGTGAAGACCTGTTTCATTCGAGTCATGTTGTTGTGGCGGATGGGGATCTTCATGCCCAGAGTTGCACACACTAAATCGCAGATGGCGCTCAGTTGATTACTGTGGAAGTGAATCGCCATTAAGAGCAGCATTTCCCCGAAGGATGCCGTCACACCGCTTGCCGATTCGAAATATGCCTCTTCTTTGACGAGCCATTGCACCTACGAATTAGAACCGACGTTAATTTGCTTATAAATTTCACGTGTGTTGTGGTACACACCCATTCGATGCTTTTCCTTTCGTGCTCGGGCAATGAAACCAAAGAAGGGCAAGCGATAAGCATGCACAAGCCGATGGACACGAAACGTACCCCCGCGGGGGTCGGGCTTGGATGAGATATTAATAACTGCACGATTAAATTAACCTCGTCATCTTGAAACCTTTGCAAAAAAAAAATTGTTTTATGGGCAAGAAGATAGTGTAAGTACTGACTTGATTCCGGCGATTCCACGTAGCGCACAGTACAGACGAAGCAACGCCGAAGCTTGAACGACCAAATCATCGGGAAGCTGGCCGTTCCTCGACGCGTCTAAAATAACCTGCAGTCGTCTTAGAAGCTCGTCCCTCAACTGTTGCAGCGCGGTACTCGAGAGCTCGCCTTTCCTCTTCTGCCCCGTACGTATAAACAAGGCAAACCAATTCCTGAAATGTATTTACAAGTGAATCAGTGTCTCTTGCAATGAAACAAACTGGCACCTCGTAGTTTGATCATTCCCCAACAACAACCCGGACACAAACGCGACCATATCTCCGTCGGACTCGACGGAATACCTTCCATTGTTATCCAAAGATAGCGAAATCGCTAAAGCAGGCATCCGACATAGCTCGACGCATTTGCTGCGCACGCTCAACGCCTGCGACGGGTTCATTTTGCACAACATCGAAATCGCAGTGCCCCGAATCGCACTCGACAAATTTTCCTCCTGTTTCTCGCCTTTCTGAATCAAACTGGTACAAACTATAAAAATTAAAGCAGATCACAATATATCATAATATGATATTACAAAACAAACCTTCGCGAAATGAATCGGGAAAATTTGCAACCACCCTGCTGATAATCGTCGGGCCATTCAACACGTGCAAAAGTATCTCAGTTATGTTGATAACGTTCAATAAAGTGGGCAGCTCAGCCAGCGCGATGCAAATCACGTCGGAGATCTCCTC
This sequence comes from Dorcus parallelipipedus, assembly GCA_958336345.1. NCBI lineage: Eukaryota > Metazoa > Arthropoda > Insecta > Coleoptera > Lucanidae > Dorcus > Dorcus parallelipipedus. The sequence continues at coordinate 43,806,902 of OY284480.1, read as the reverse complement.
GATGTAAATATCGTTGTCGAACAGCTCGGAATTCTTGATGTAAAACTCATGCTCCCCATGGTTATCCCCTGTGGTATCTTGAATCTGCGACTGTATAAATAACAACTCGCTTAAGACAAGCCTGAGTCGTCGCGTCATGTCTGACCGCTCGTATTCGAGCGCCAGTCCGTTCGGAAGATTCCCTATGAGGATGGAATCGCTTAAGTTCGTCCCGACTTTCTGCCGCAGTTGTTGCTCCTTCTTCACGTCCGCCTCCAACACGTGGAAGTCGATCGAGAGCAGGGCGACGATCGAGTTCACCAGCTCTATGCCCGAGATGATGGTGAGGATGTCCATTTTCTGCCTGGAGCACTTCTTCGACGTGTCCAGGGGGGAAATCAAGCTCATGCGTACCAGGCACGGCAGAATCGGCCGGATATCTTCCTCCGTGCATTTCGAGAGCTCCTCGATGTTGACGTTCTGTATAGCGCGGAAGACTTTCGGAGTTACGTGCTTCTTGAAAGTCATTTGGCCTCTTTACGAACTACGAAGTGAGGTTAGGTTTTACACTCGGCTCTTTATACAAGAATAAAATCAGTCAAGTAATGCATTTTATGTTAGAATCGTTAAAATAAACAAAATTCGTACTCTTAATCAACTTGGGATTATTATTAATTATTATTATTACAATTCGAGTGAATTCGGTTACTTTAGTTTTTTAGGTTAGAATTTTTCAAAACGGCTGCGTTCGGATAAATAAATATGGGGATGCGTTCGGAAACTCTACATTGTGGTCACTGATTCACCGGCTACATTTCGGATGCATTTATAATAATTTATTTAACCCCATTTGCTCGATTTACTGTTTTCGTATATTTGCGATTGTCCGTCTCATTTTTACAGCATGATAAAAGCATCGCTCTTTTTTTTATACCACGCGATCAGAAATAAAAAGATTCAGAGTAGTCCGCGATCCAGCTTTACACCATTTCTGAAATTAACTTTTTGTGTTCCAAAACTCAAACATTGTGAAACAATTTAAACAACAGTGTTAAGTACAGCTGTTAAGTTCGACGAACAGTATCACCAATTTTTTTTCAATATTCATGGCCTACTCACAGAATACCAGAAACGACACTTGTGTCGGAACCTTTGATGTTTTTGGAACCCGAATTTTTGTCCTTGACGCCATTGTTTCAGTGGATTAGACGTTAAAAGAAAGCGCGAAATATGAATTTGTAAACATAGAATGAAAGAATCTGAAATGCGATTATTTCTGAAAGTTATAAACAGCAGGTGGGAATTGCAGAATGGTTGTAAACAATAAACAAATTAAAGACAAAGCTATAAACCGTACACAAATTGCATCAAGCAATGACATTAATAACAAGAAGTTTTGAGGTTGACAGAAGATCCACCAAAATTAGCACATGCGCAAAGAAAATCGGTTCCGCGCGGGAAGACGAGTGTCGCTTCTGATATTCTGTGGCCTGCTCTGAAACATTAAATTATAATACACAAAAAAATCTAAGACGTCATGTTTCTAAACGTAATTATTTTATCACAAACTCTTTTAAACGGACACTAAATGGCGTACAAACACTTAACGTTTCGCAGTCGTTCGACAGCTTCGTCAGAGTTTGTGATACAATTTTCATCGGACAAGAACCAGCTTTAATTAAGTAATTATTTTAGTACAGTAGCGGACAATAAAATCCGGGCAAGAGTTTGATAAGTCGTTCGTGTTTAGACGAATTTAGTAAATCAGGCCTTTTATTGAGGTTATATTTCTGTCAAAATTTATATTAAATGTCAGAATTACTAGTGACATTTTTGTATAATATGTATTAAACGTCAAAAATGTTAGAGTGAGGTTCACATTGTACAAATGGTTTGCCCGGATTTTATTGTCCGCTACTGTACCAATTCACTTTCGCAATACTTTTAAAAAATTAAAAATCCTCCCCGTTTATTAATAAATCGCGACAATGCTAGAAATTCCTCCAAATGGGGAAATCCCTTCCACCTGCTTTACAACTAAAAGTTTGCGGCTGAGTTCATCGGTGTTCACATGACTGAACGAATGCCACCAAAATAATTACAAATTATATTAAAAAAAAAAAAAAATTACACATGAACTGTAAAAACAAGAAATGATCAATTTGTTTAGAAAACTTCACCGTCGCATTCACCGATGAATTAATTTGATCCACGAGATCAGCCGCCTTTGTTATTTTTTTTCGTTCTTTTGATGACAACAAAAAAAGAAGATCAAATCGCACTGAAATCAAATCGATCGTCTTTTGTTATTTTACTTTTCTCTCTCTCCCCCTCTCTCTCATAAGTCGACTGTCAATCGTCTTTTGTTTGTTCCTCGTTTGTCAAGAACAAAGAAAAAGAAAACACAAACAAGAAAAGAAGATGACTGCTATGTTTTATGGTAGGTAAAAACAGATGACGTTCGATTTAGTTTTTTATTTTAAACGATTAAACGATGGCCTGCAATACGCAATACGAATTTATTGCTCTCTCCCTCTATCCTGAAGCGAGTTACTTCTCTTCTTCTATCAACCCCCCTCTTGATATCTTACACGCGCTGAATACGTTTGCACGTTAGTCAGTTTTTCGTGGCTCGTTGTAGGGTGTAGATTTGTTATTGCCTTGCGTGTGCTTTGCGAATTAATTCATTTGGCTGAAGTCGTCTGGAGATTAATGTATACGAAACTTTGTTTATCGGATTTTATAAATCGTCACCCTTGCATCCGTATCCTTGTATCTAAAGTTTAATCCCGACAGTTCAATATTAGGTAAATATGGCGCGTACTGGGGCGTGCTTCAAAGTGTGACGCGTGGTTTCTTTTCTTTTAGGCTTTTGTTTCTGTCTGCATTGGCTTTACGTTTTGCTGTACGTAGCTCTTTCTTTCACCTTTCTAGCTTTTACGATTACTACGAACATCGCATCTGTGGCTACCCGGACCTTTGGGTTTGATTTCGTGGGCCCCTCCATCTTTAAGTTGCCGCAAGATCAGTGCGGTAACGGTTACATTTACCGCCATTACTCCCCCGTCTGTCCGCTGTCCGGACTTGGATTCGCCCTACCGCTGTTGGTGAGTTGCGTCGTGAGAGGTCGCTGAAAATTGCGAGACGCCGTCTTCGCTTCAGTGGTCCTCCCCCGGAATCGATACTCTACGGACTGCCGTTGGAGGCGCGAGGATGTAACCGGATAGAACCAAGGTCGGATTATTAATTTGAATTGCGGTAACTCACGTTTCTTTTTGTAAATTAAGCAACCGCTTGCTGCAGAGGTTGGTTAATTTTGTCTTAACTTTTGTAACGTAAAGTCGGCATTTTATAAAATGTACATAAGGTATACAAATTAAAGGTCTGTTCCATTTGACAGAATTTCAAGTTCGGAACCGTTTAAATAATGCGCAGTATGAAATTTATATCCAATTTTGTGCACTGCTCGTGCTCAATACAATTTTGAACGGATCAGAACTCCAAATTCTGACGAATGGAACGGACCTTAAATCAATTTAAAATAATTAGCGCGATTGTGTTTACAGCGTCCCTCTTTTTTTCAAAACGTACCTAACTTCATAATGGAGACCATGTAGATTCAAGGATTAAATTTAGGGCACAAATTATTATTGTAATTTACATCTAGTAAGTTGTGCGTATTTTCTCAATGAATATTTAAATATTTTAAAAGTGAATAAAGTTAATAGTTAACTGCGACTACCTGTGTGTTTTAGGTCGAATGCTCTTTAGGTCAGATGACGCGAGCCTCACCAAAATATTTTTGTCTTTGTTGTGTTTATTGATTGAGGGTGTACTGCAGAGAAAAATTCGCGAAATACCAATTAATTAGCACGAATCCGCGTTGTTTACTGCGGTATTTGCGCGTTGCTTTGATCTTCGGCCATCGTGCGGCGAGCCGCGAGTGTAAGTTAAGTCAATTTTCTCAATTTCTGTCGACTTGAATGGCCCGTAAATTCGGGCGCAGGTAGTTATCGGTGCGAAATTTCAGGTGCAGCGAAGATGTCCACGAAAAAAATTGCCGAACAGGAGTCGACCATCAAGGATTCGCTGTTCGAATTCGTCAAGAAACATATTCCTAACGCCGATCTCACTTTAATTGATGAAATAGTCCTGTCCTATGTTGTTGCTATACTCGAAGATGTCAGCTCAGACCCGGTCTTTGATGTTGAAGGTTCGTTCTTGATTAATTTTCGTCGTCCCTCCCTCCGTCTCATTGCGCCTTTTGCAGGATTCTGCGAAATGATGAGCGCTTACTTTCCCGAGTTTGAATCGCTCAATCACGCGACCGTTTGCCAGTGGATGTTCGAGTTGGAGGCGAAGTTGCGCATCGAGGAGGAACCCGAGGGGAAGGGGATTTCACTGTTGGAATTGTCCCTGCCGGAAATACTGCCCAAGGCTAAACCGAGGTATTAGAAAACGCTGTCCACTTTGATGCTTCACGGTCGCTGTTTTAGATCTCACAGTAATTCTGAATGCACGGAACCCCCGAAACGGATTCATAAGATCTCTGAGGTGAGCGACGGTGGCTCCACAGATAGTTCCTGTGGGGATTACTCCGAAGAAGTTGATGCTTTGCAGGAACTTTTCCCTCACGTCTGTACTTTGGAAGTAAGTAATCATGTTTGTTTTTTTTAAATTTAAATTGACCAATAATAGTTGCACCTTGCAAACAAAAAATGTTAGAGTAGGCCTTGATAACAGCTTTAAAAATTTTATTACAGAGGGCGATCTTTTATTTTTAAATTTTAAAATAAAGTCCCTAGATAGTTAAGGTACCGCAATTACCGCCATTTTGAGTTAAAAACTGTTGGTTACTAAATTTTTTAAATTAGAGATGGTTCTGTACTTTCAATATTTAAGAGTGTCCATAGTGTTTAAATTGCAGGGAATTTGGCAATTTGTTTTTAACTCTGTAAATCAAATGTCAAACAACTCTAGGAACTTTAGCTGTCAAAAGGAAAGCCTATCAATTTAACAATAAAACTACAATACAATTTTTTTAAATTAATCATAGTCATAGTAACACAGTAATCATTCTAATTAATTGCATAAAAAAAGAAATTATATTTTAATTGTCGCACTGACTGACAACTGCACTTTTGACACTTACGACAGATGTCAAAGTTGTGTAGTAGACTGCCGATGACGTCATTTTAACTATAATCAATTAGAAAAAAAATAATTATCAATTTGAGGGACTTTTCTGCTTTTGATGGCGTTATTTTTATTAATCATATTATTATTTAAAAAAAAAAAGATTTATTTGTTAATCTGACTGATTTTTTGGACACTTGTGACAGCTGTCAAAATTTAAACAAAACTTTCTGGTAGTTGATGACCCCATTCTAATCAGCCACATTAATAAAATTTTTACACTTGAGCTAACTGACTGATTTTTTTTACAATTTTGGCAAATGTCAAAGTTTTATTAGAGTTTTAGCGGACTGTTGATGATGTCATTTTAATTAATCACATTGATACGAAAGACATATTTTAACTGTCAAACTGCTTGACAGTTCATTTTTTGACAATTCTGACAGCTGTGGAAGTTTTAACAAAATTTTGTAAAAGAATATTGACGTCATTCTAATTAATCTCATTAATAAAAAAAACTTACTTTTATTACATAATTGTCAAATTGACACCTGATTTTTTTTACAATTTATAACAGTTTATAAGTTTTTCTTAATAAAGTTTTCTAGTGGACTATTGATCAAACTGATTGACAGGTAATCTTTTACCAATTACGACAGGTGTAAAGGTAAAACTATTGATATAGTCGTTCTTATTAACCACACTGACAAAAAGAAACTTATATTTTAATTGTCAAAGTGACTTACATCTAATTTTTTGGACAATCTTGGCAGCCGTCAAAAGTTGCAATAAACTCTTTCTTTTTAATAAACTATCTATGACATCGTTCTAATGAATCACATTAATAAAAAAGACTTATATTTTAGCTGTCAAACTGATTGACAGTTGATTTTGTGCCAACTACTACTGTGAAATATTTCTAATAAACTATTGATGTAGTCATTCTAATTAATCAAATTGAAAAATAAACATACATACATCTATATTTTAATTGTCAAACTGACTATCATCTAATTTTTTTGACAGCCGTTATAGTTTCAATGTTTTTTTTCTTTTTACCCTAACTATAGATGACATCATTCTAATTAATCATGTTAGTAAAACAAACTCATATTTTAATTATGAAACTGAGTGATTTTTTGACAATTACGACAGCTGTCAAAGTTTTAATAAAATTTTCTAGTAGATTATTGATGACGTTATTCTAATTAATCACGCCAATGAAAAAATCTTAGATTTTGATTGTCAAATTGACTAACATCTGATTATTTTGACTGTTTGACAGCCGTCAAAGTTTTAATAAACTTTTCTGGCAGACTATTTATGACGTCTTTCTAATTAATTACAGTAATAAAACATACTTTAATTATCAGACTAACTGACAACTGATTTTTTTTGCAATTTGACAGCTGTCAAAGTTTTAATAAATGTTTGTAGTACACTGTAGATAAGGTCATTCTAATTAATCGCATTAATTAAAAAAAAAACTTTAGTTATCAAATTAACTGACAGCTGATATTTTGACAATTACGTCAATTGTCAAAGTTTTAATAAAATTTTCTAAGTTTTCTAATGGATTGTTGATGACGTCATTGTAATTAATAACATTAATAAAGAACATTTGAATTGCGATAGCTGTCAAAGTTTTAATAATTTTTTTAGTAAATTATTGATGACGTCATTCTAATTAATGAAACCAATAAAAAATTATATTTTGATTGCCAAATTGAGTAACATGTGATTTTTTTACAATTTGACATCTGTCAAAGTTTTAATAAATGTTTGTAATACACTGTACATTCTAATTAATCACATCACCAAAAAAAAACTTTAATTATCAAATTAACTGACGGCGGATATTTTGACAAACGTCGACTGTCAAAGTTTTAATAAAATTTTCAAATTTTTCTAATGGATTGTTGATGACGTCATTGTAATTAATGACATTAATAAAGAACATTTGAATTGCGATAGCTGTCAAAGTTTTAATAATTTTTTTTAGTAGATCATTGATGACGTCATTCTAATTAATGAAGCCAATAAAAAATTATATTTTGATTGCCAAATTGAGTAACATGTGATTTTTTTACAATTTGACATCTGTCAAAATTTTAATAAATGTTTGTAATACCTGTACATTCTAATTAATCACATCAACAAAAAAAAACTTTAATTATCAAATTAACTGACGGCGGATATTTTGACAAACGTCAACTGTCAAAGTTTTAATAAAATTTTCAAATTTTTCTAATGGATTGTTGATGACGTCATTGTAATTAATGACATTAATAAAGAACATTTAAATTGCGATAGCTGTCAAAGTTTTAATAATTTTTTTAGTAGATTATTGATGACGTCATTCTAATTAATGAAGCCAATAAAAAATTATATTTTGATTGCCAAATTGAGTAACATGTGATTTTTTTACAATTTGACATCTGTCAAAGTTTTGTAATACAAAATGTTTGTAATACACTGTACATTCTAATTAATCACATCAACAAAAAAAACTTTTTAATTATCAAATTAACTGACGGCGGATATTTTGACAAACGTCAACTGTCAAAGTTTTAATAAAAGTTTCAAATTTTTCTAATGGATTGTTGATGACGTCATTGTAATTAATGACATTAATAAAGAACATTTGAATTGCGATAGCTGTCAAAGTTTTAATAATTTTTTTAGTAGATTATTGATGACGTCATTCTAATTAATGAAGCCAATAAAAAATTATATTTTGATTGCCAAATTGAGTAACATGTGATTTTTTTACAATTTGACATCTGTCAAAGTTTTGTAATACAAAATGTTTGTAATACACTGTACATTCTAATTAATCACATCAACAAAAAAAACTTTTTAATTATCAAATTAACTGACGGCGGATATTTTGACAAACGTCAACTGTCAAAGTTTTAATAAAAGTTTCAAATTTTTCTAATGGATTGTTGATGACGTCATTGTAATTAATGACATTAATAAAGAACATTTGAATTGCGATAGCTGTCAAAGTTTTAATAATTTTTTTTAGTAGATCATTGATGACGTCATTCTAATTAATGAAGCCAATAAAAAATTATATTTTGATTGCCAAATTGAGTAACATGTGATTTTTTTACAATTTGACATCTGTCAAAATTTTAATAAATGTTTGTAATACCTGTACATTCTAATTAATCACATCAACAAAAAAAAACTTTAATTATCAAATTAACTGACGGCGGATATTTTGACAAACGTCAACTGTCAAAGTTTTAATAAAATTTTCAAATTTTTCTAATGGATTGTTGATGACGTCATTGTAATTAATGACATTAATAAAGAACATTTAAATTGCGATAGCTGTCAAAGTTTTAATAATTTTTTTAGTAGATTATTGATGACGTCATTCTAATTAATGAAGCCAATAAAAAATTATATTTTGATTGCCAAATTGAGTAACATGTGATTTTTTTACAATTTGACATCTGTCAAAGTTTTGTAATACAAAATGTTTGTAATACACTGTACATTCTAATTAATCACATCAACAAAAAAAACTTTTTAATTATCAAATTAACTGACGGCGGATATTTTGACAAACGTCAACTGTCAAAGTTTTAATAAAAGTTTCAAATTTTTCTAATGGATTGTTGATGACGTCATTGTAATTAATGACATTAATAAAGAACATTTGAATTGCGATAGCTGTCAAAGTTTTAATAATTTTTTTAGTAGATTATTGATGACGTCATTCTAATTAATGAAGCCAATAAAAAATTATATTTTGATTGCCAAATTGAGTAACATGTGATTTTTTTACAATTTGACATCTGTCAAAGTTTTGTAATACAAAATGTTTGTAATACACTGTACATTCTAATTAATCACATCAACAAAAAAAACTTTTTAATTATCAAATTAACTGACGGCGGATATTTTGACAAACGTCAACTGTCAAAGTTTTAATAAAATTTTCTAAGTTTTCTAGTAGTTTATTGATGACGTCATTCTACTTAATCACGCCAGTAAAAAATCTAATATTTTGATTGTCAAATTGACTAACATCTGATTTTTTTTACAATTTGACAGCTGTCAAAGTTTTGATAAATCTTTGTAGTACACTGTAGACGACGTCATTCTAATTAATTTATAAAAAAAAAAACATTTATAAAAAAAACTTTTTAATTATCAAACTGACTGACAGCTATTAGTTTTAATAATATTTTCTAGTAGATTATTGATGACGTCATTCTAATTAATCACGCTTTTGACAATCTGTCAAAATTTTCTAGTACAATGCGATCGAAAATGATTGAGCGGCCTTCAAAAATATGTACTAATTTCGGTATGAAAAACTCGTAGAAAACTCAATTAATAAACAAACCATGCACAACATAGGAACGCTATTGATTGTCACCTGACCATGAGTATTCAAAAACGCTAAAATTCTCTAGGCCGAAGGTAGTTTTGATCACCTTTGGGTATTTATTTTCTCAAGGACGCCCAATCATTTTCGATCGCATTGTAGTAGTTCTGTGTGATAAAAAGAGACACCTGGGGCCCGTTCAGGAACTGTATCGCGAGAGCACTTTGGGCGTTTAAAATGAGAAGCAAAATACACAAAATCACTTACATGAGAGAGAAAGAACATTACCCAGAGCGCGCTCTTTTTAGTCGGAGCGTTATTTCTGAACGGGCCCCTGTTTACACTTCCAAGGCTTGCTAGGATCATCACGATATTAGATTGAAAGTTGAAGACTTTTTTTTTATTAAACGCTATTTTCAGAATATGTATCATGTGTAATGCTACCGAATTATTAAATGAACACGTGTTTATGTTAGTAGCAAAAACTGTATAAAATATTCAGAAATAATCAAAGATATACGTTTTGGAGTTTGCTCAGGATTTGTTTTGTTGCAGGTAAAATATTGCTTGGCCATTGCTTGCGGTGACGTGGAACGTGCGACGCAAATCCTCCTGCACCGTCAAGAGAACGGTCAGTCCTTGAACCCGAATAATTCCTTAACGTTTCATCTGCAGAACCACAAGAGCGCGGCCATCGACGATAACGAGCTCAAAAATCGGATAATCGAGAGGTACTCCTACGTCGACAAGGACACTTTCCTGAAAGAGCACAGGCCCGTCGCCCCCAAGGTGGAGCCGAAGAAGCTGGTGCGTTATCGAGATAACAAAATCGTGAGCCTGAAAGGCGAGAGGTACACGGAGGTGAAGAAAGGTGAGGACGTCGACGACGTGTCACTGAAGAAAACTAAGAAAGGGCACAGTCCGTAACCCAAGAGGTTACTGACAGATGCATTTCTTACAATTAAGATTAAAGTTTATTTATTTCTCCCGATTTACTTAATAGTACTCATAAATGCGAAGCAATCTCTCGTTTATTTTTTTATTTTTTTTGTCGCGTCGGTTGTATGCGTTGAGTTTGTTTTTAATATCGAAGTTACTGGCATCTGCACTCTCATGACTTTCTCTTGCAGTAGTATTTTATTATTATGGAAAAAAGAGTATTTTTATTGCGTAACTTATTTCTTGTTTGTGCGTTTTTTTTTAGAAGGCTGTTTATCTAAGTGTTTCCGAAGATCCTTATGCATGTCGAAGAGAGTTGTTTCCTCTCGTGAGCTGTATGTATTCAACTTAATATGTATGTATGTATTTCGTGTACGTAGCTGTTTCAAACTGCATCGTTTTCAGATAGATAAGAAAGGAATATTGATATTATATAGAAACTAGCTATAAGGAGCAAGTGTTAAAATCGATGCTTCTGTTTCGGAAACGCTTTCACTCTCAGTAGGTTATAAGCAATAAAAAAAAGCAAGAAAGAAACTTGATTGTTTTCAAAGTGAATATCGATTAATGAAACGTTCCCGGAACAGACTCGGTCCGTTTTAACAACTTGCTCCACCGAACGTGCACCGTTGTTAGTATTATTATTACTTAAGAACTAAGACTAGTCATAAAAATATTATTGTAATTTTACTGTGTATAGAACTTCACTATTTACCTCCGTTCATAATGATTTTTAGCTGTGATTTTTTAAATTTTGAACTCTATATGTAGTAAAATGTTGACGTTTGAATTTACTCATGTTTTGAGCAGTACTAATTGTGGCATTATTGTTCGTGAAACTCTCGGTTATTTGTTCTCTACATTTTTTTTTTTTTTTGTATTTCTTTTGTAATATTTTTAATGTATTTCATTATGAAATAAATTCTCATTTATTGTTTTATTTTTCTTGAAGAGTTTAAATTAATTCAACTAACTTCCAAAGATTTCGTCAATTGTAACGAATGGGAATGTTAGTTCGAAGAGCTCTATATAGAGGTCACTGATTTAATTTTAAGAAATCCTGATTTTTATAAAATACAAAATTAAAATAAATAATATGGAAATTGAAACAAATTCCAAATGCCTGATGTGTCAGAATGTTAGTTCCAGGCGCCTCGTATAGAGGTCGCTGATTTAATTTGAAACAAAGCTCTTGGATTTATAAAATACAAAATTTTTAAACAAAAAATTTACAAAAGTTAAATAGTCTCTTGTTTTGCCTCCATTATTTTCTTTTTTCAGATTTTCGATCCTCTTTTATTTGCCTTTCTTCCTTTTTTCTTTTGCAAAGGAACGAAAATAAAACAAGTTTTCACAAATTAAAAAGAAACAATGTATTTAAAAATAAATTTCACTAAAACTAAAATGGCGTTAGACTCTTAAATCTATAGACAGAGATTGCGCATGATTGTCGGTGATTAATAAAAATACAAATTAAAATTAAGCCGTTTCAAGTCAAGGTCATCTTGAATCCGGATTTAAAAAAAAAATGGACGGATATAATTTAAGTAAACTACACTAATTTAGATGGGTATGGTGGACACGGTGCTACATCTTGTGGCGAAACTCCCATCTGTGGTGTCTGTGAAAAACGAGATTGATCTGGACGGACCCGGTTGGCTCAGATCTAAGGGGGGCACGGGGCCTAGCTCACAGGCATCGTCGACACCGTGCTGTGGGGCGTAGTCGGGCGAGAGCCCGCCAGGGAAGGCACAGTCGATGCATTCAGGGACTGCATTGTGCCCATCTACAAAAAAATACATTTCAAAACCCTCTCCAACAATTAAAAATATTATTTGCCGTTGCTTAGAAATTGTGATCGGACCTAAATTATCATACAGGATGTCTCACATAGAAAGAGGCGTACTACGTAAATATTTGTGGGACGTCATGTATGCATAAATTTTTTAAAGGATTTGAATTTTCAAGCTAGCTGAAATTTTGACAATTATGACAGCTGTCAACGTTTTAATATTTCTTTTTTACTAAACTAATCATTCACTCGTCATTCTACTTAATTACATTAACAAAAAAAATTTAATTATCAGTCAGATTTTCTTGATCACTATGACACCTGTCAAAGTTTTAATAAAGTTTTCCAGTAAACTATTGATAACGTCATTATAATAAATCACGTTAATAAAGAAATCTTTTAATTTTAATTGTTAAGTCGACTGACAGCTGATCTTTTAACAATTATGACAGTTGTTGTCAAAGTTTTAATAAAGACTGACGACAATGTCATTATAATTAATCACATTGATTTAAAAATATCTTACATTTTATTGTCAAGACGACTGATAACTGATTTCTTGTCCATTAAGACAGCTGTCAAAGTTTTACTAAAGTTCTGTAGTAGATTATTGATGACGTCATTCTAATTAACACATTTAGAAAAAATCTTGTATAATTGTCAAGCTGACTGACAGTTCATTTTTTGTCAACAATCATTTTTGACAATTATAACAACTGTCAGTTTTAACGAAATTTTCTGGTAGACTTAATGACGCAATTTCAATGAATAATATTAATTCTAGAAAAACATATTTTAACTGACTCGATGATTTTTTTGTTAATTTGACAGCTGTCAAAGTTTTAAATTTTCTAATAGAATGTTGGCGACGTCCTAATTAATCATATTAATAAAAAACTTAAACGTTAATTGTCAAACTGAATTAACGGCATCTAATTTCTTTTCAATTCGACAGCTGTCAAAGTTTTAATAAAGTTCTCTAGAAAAGACTGTCGAAGACGTCACTCTAATTAATCACATTAATTAAAAAAAACTTATATTTTAATTGTCAAGTGGACAGACAGCTGATTTCTTTTGTAATTACGACAGCTGTCAAAGTTTTCTAGAAGACTATTGATGACGTCAGTGTAATTAATCGCAATAATATTTTTTTATATAATTGGCAAGCTGTCTGACAGCTCATTTTTGACAATTGTGACAGCTGTCAAAGTTTTAATAAAGTTTTCTACTAAACTGCCGATGACATACTAATTAATAATGTTAAAAAAACAATGTTGATTGTCAAATTGACTGACATCTGTTTTTTTTTTTCATTTCGACAGCTGTCAAAGAATTAATAAAGTTTTCTAGCAGACCGTCAGCGGCGTCATTTTAATTAATCAGATTAATTAAAAAATCTTATATTTTAATTGTCAAGTCGATTGACAGTTGATTTTTTTTGCAATTGTGACAACTGTCAAACTTTTATTAAGGTTTTCTAGAAGATTGTTGATGACGTCAGTCTAATTAATCATAATATTTTTTTTATATGTATAATTGGCAAGCTGGCTGACAGCTCATTTTTTATTATTGTGACAGCTGTCAAAGTTTTAATAAGTTTTCTACTGAACTGCCGATGACGTTCTAATTGCATTAATAAAAAATCTTAAATTTTAATTATCAAGTCTGACTGACTGCTCATTTTTTGGTAATTATGGCAGCTGTCAAAGTTTTAGTAAAATTCTCTAGTAGATTATTGATGATGTCATTCATTCTAATTAATCGTATTAATCAAAATTGTCAAGCTGTCCGAGTTCAATTTTTTTGGTCAAAAATCATTTTGCACAATTATGACAGCTGTCAAAGATTTAATAAAGTTTTCTAGTAGACTTGATGACGTCATTTCAATGAATAATATTAATTTTAAGAAAGTTATATTTTAACTGACTGATATGATTTTTTCAAATACTTTGACAGCTGTCAAAGTTTTAAGTTATCTAGTAGAATGTTGGCGACGTTAATAAAAAACTTAATGTTAATTGTCAAACTGACTGATATCTGTTTTTTTGTCAATTCGACAGCTGTCAAAGTTTCAATAAAGTTTTGTAGAAAACTGTCGGCGACATTTTAATTAATCACATTAATTAAAAAAATATTATGTTCTAATTGGCAAGTCGACTGATGGCTCATTTTTTTTTGGTAATTATGACAGCTGTCAATGTTTTAATAAATTTTTCTAGCAGATTATTGATGACGTCATCCTATTTAACCACATAAATAAAAAATGCATACAACTCCCCGCCCCTCTAACTATTAAAAAATGTGCCTTGCCGCTTTTTAAAAATTGTGAACTGAACAATAATATACAGGGTGTCTCACATATAAGGGCCCACACTACAGAAACACTTAAATCACTTCAAAATTATACAGAATGTTCCATTTTAAGGAATTTATTTCGTTGGTTTGAAGACTTATGAAAATTAGTAAAATTAGGACAGAGACGTTCTTGAATATTAAAAAAAAATTGAGAATTTGAAACTGTTGTTTTCTACCAGGTCCAATCAGAAACAATTCCTTCGAATTGCACGATTGTCTTTTGTTCCACGCCAATTTATAAACAATACTTTGTTGTTGAAGACAACAGACTATCGCGTGTTCCGGTCACTTTTTCTAAGAATGAGATGGTAACAGTTCTCTTGTTTATTTATAAGCAAGAAGTCTATTTACATGGGACATCCTGCAGATACAAAATGTCTTATTTTAATTAACATAAAAGCAAAATGGTGCACTCGCCGAATTATTTTGACAATCAGTGCTGTAAACAAAATTAGACCAAAATCTTACCAGCCAATTGCTATCTCTCTAAGGCCTGAACGCACCACACAAAAACAAACGATCAAATCAAGTTCGTTCACCGCCCAATCAGAGACTTACCCTCAAGTGGGCGAGGTCCTCGAGCTTGGTAAGATCGGACAGCTCGACGTAGAGCGAGTACACCAGAATCCACCCGTAAATGCTGACGACGAGGAAAATAATCCAGAGCAGGCACATCATGACGTTGTAAGCGAAAATCAGATCGTTGACGAACGAGAAGAACAAGAAGGACAAAAACCTGAGCACGATGAAGACGGCGAAAGCGAACAGCCAAGGCACCATCTTCTTCTCGTATTCCTAAACAAACCAGCGTGAGTTCCGCATCGAGTCAGGCTGAGCTCGAAACGTTACCTTTCGGAGAGCGACGATCAGTATAATGCTGGTGACGAACACCGTCAGGGCCGACAACATCGAAAACACGGCAAACATAACCAGGGCGTTGCGCACTGCAAATCAAAACATCGTTTCAAACTCAAATGAGGGCAAGCAGAGGAATGGGGGGGGACTACTTACCATGTCGATTCCCGACGTAAACGAATTCATAGGATATAACATAATATCCATAATGCGTCGAGCCTGGTGTGGCCATGTAATAACAGTAGAGATCGAAGCAGGCGGTGATAATCGTAAAAATCGAAAGCAACTGGAAGACAAGACGGTGTTTAATGAATGAGTGCGAGGTTCTCTATCGGGCTTACCAAGGTGAAAAATCCGATTATGAGAGAGCTGCGCTGGACGTCCAGGAACAAGGACTCCTGCAGGATGGGCTTGTGGTACCAGGGTGTTTTCAGGGACCTGGTACTGCGGGAGCTTCGCAGGTTCGCGCTGGACCTGGTCGTTACGTGCGAGTACACAGAGGGAGTCCCTGCGCTGGGCGACTTCTTCCCGTAGTTCATGTTGTCCGTTTGTCGATGCAAGAAAGCAAACTCGAGAGGAATTACCTTAATTGAAAAACGTTAATTAACACATGACACATAAAACGTAAACAAAAAGGCGTGGCGCTATGTCGGGTGGGAAATGGACGAAGTAACCGAGCTTGTCGTTTGGCAACACTGCTTGCGATGAACCTGAAGGCGAACGGCGAGGTGAAATTAAAATCGGGATGAAACTAATAATGAAACTCAAACGCCTCTTTAATTTGTGGTTAAGCGGAATTTCAAATTGTCACGCATTCTTTTTTAATCATCCGCGGGTTAGGGATTTCTCGCTTCAGCAGTTGGTACTATTAACCTATACGTAGGGTTTTGCGGCGTGACAGCTGGAATTTCGTCGAGCGTATTTTTGCCGTTAAAAAAACGTAAGTGGACGTTAAATACGTAATGAATAAGCTACTTGCAACCCATTTCAACTTAAAAAGATCGCACTTATAAGTTTTAACGCGTACAAAACACCCTGCACATGCGCCCCCCTTACTTACAGACTTGGTTTTCGTTGAAATTGGGTCAATTCTGCCCCCATGAAGACTTGATCGATAAACGATTTAATTCCAAAACGTTTTCCTTTTGCAGATCTGATTTCCGTTAACATCAAAAATGAGTCGTTTCTTTGCCGGGTCGGATTCCGACTCCGACAGCTCGTCAGAGGAGGAGCAAGTTCAACGCGCCCCCATCCCCACCTACACAGTAAGTACTTACTGGACCCGATGATGAAGGCGATGTTTAATGCAAAATTTAGTTCAGCGATGACGAAGAAGAGGTCAAGCGCGTGGTCCGCTCCATGAAAGAGAAGCGATACGAGGAGCTGACCAACATCATCAAGCAGATACGCAACTTCAAGAAGATCAAGGACATGAGCAGCATGCTGAACAGTAAACCCTCGTAAGTATTAAGTTGGGAGCTTTTAAGCACCACGAGATTTGTGCGTAGGCTTCGAGGAGCTACAGAAGGCGTACATCAAGGCGGCTCCCGTCATCGCCAAGGAAGAGAGCGGGCAGACGCCAAGGTTCTACGTTCGCTGCTTAGTGGAAATGGAGGATTTCATCAACGAGATGTGGGAAGACCGTAACGGGCGGAAGAACATGAGCAAGAATAACAGGTGAATGTGTGCCCGATTTACGGACAGATTTACATGTTTAATTGTAGCAAGTCGCTATCATCGATGCGCCAGAAACTGAGAAAATACTTGAAGGACTTCGATGAAGACCTAAGCCGGTTCCGGGAGAATCCGTACCAGCCTGATGAAGAAGAGGAGGATGAAAGACGTAAGCACTTCGAATAAAAAAAGAAACAAATTTTGAGGCACTTTGGTTTTGTAGGTGAGCCTGAGCCTGATTCTGATGATGAGTCGAACAAAGCGCCGAAGCTTCCGGAACGCAAAGCTCCGCTCCCTGAGGACGGTGATGAGTCTTCAGACTCCGACGAGTGGCCCTCAGATTCCGAGTCGAGCTCAGATAGCTCCGATGATGATGACAAGATAACGACGATGCGAGAGCGCTTCTTGAAGCGATCTGGGCCGGCTCACGAAGACGAGGAGGAGAAGGAGAAGAAGAAGGAAGAGCGCAGGAAGGAACGCAAGGATAAAGACAGGCGCAAGGCTAAGAGGGAAGATGAAGAAGACGATGAGGGCGAGTGGCAGAAGGTTAAAGGAGGTGTGGCCATTCCTAGTGTAAGTAGTTTTTTTTTAAATTTTATTTTATAATATTGCTGTGATTATTTTTTATTTCTTCATGTTTCTAATTAGTTTTCCTTTGATTTTCTTTGATTTTTTAAGAGTTATTGAGGCCCTGATTGTCTTACATTCTTGAACTGGTTTTCTTGATTTTTTTTTTTTAATTTATTAGGCCATGATGATTACCTTTTGCTTTCCTTCATTTTTGAATTGATTTTTATATTGTTTTCCCTTCACTAAAGGATTTATTACTATTTTTTAAGTTGCACAACTTGATTGTTCAATTTAATCATTTTGTAGGAGAAGCCGAAGATGTTCGACAAGGACGCCGAAATCGACCTGAACCTCGTGGTGAAGAAGCTCAGCGAAATCATGGCAGCTCGGGGCAAAAAGCGCACTGACAGGCGAGAGCAAATCGAGCTCCTCCACGAGCTTGTAGCCACCTCCGAGCAGCACAATTTGGGCCCCGCTATCACCATCAAGATCAAGTTCGCCATCGTGTCGGCCATCTTCGACTACAACCCCAAAGTATCAGACGCGATGAAGCCCGAATACTGGACCAAGTAAGTGTAGTTAGTTACCTTTTCTGCCGAACACAATCAAACAAACTCACCCGTGCAGGTTGCTAGAGCGAATGATGGAGATGCTCGATATGTTGCTGGTGAACCCCGACATCCTAATCTCGGAGACCGTTTTGGAGGAGCACGAGAGTTTCGAGAACGCACCCCTGAAAGTGAGAGGGTGCGTGCTGACGTCTTTGGAGAGATTGGACGATGAATTTACCAAGTTGTTAAAAGAGTGCGACCCACACAGCAACGAATACGTTGAGAGGTACACCCATTCAAGCTTCAGCTAAAACCCCCCCCTTTGACTCACTCGACTTTGCTTGCAGGCTTAAGGACGAGTCTAAAGTTGCGGCGATCATCGATAAGGTCCAAAAGTACTTGGAGATTCACAACAACCAATCCGAGCTCTGCCGGATTTACTTGCGCAAGATCGAGCATCTCTACTACAAGTTCGATACGAGGGTGTTGCAGCAGAAGATTGTGAGTTTTCGTTGCGAGTGAGTGCGCAGATGTGAAGTGTTTTTTTGTAGGGCAAGGTCAGTCTGGATATTGTCACCTCCGTGCAGGAAATGGAGAAGCTGTGCAAGTTTATCTATGCGAAGGATGGAACGGACAGGCTGCGCACCAGGGCCATTTTGTCTCACATTTACCATCACGCTCTGCACGATAATTGGTTTCAGGCACGCGATCTCGTCTTGATGTCGCATCTGCAAGAGACCATTCAACATTCTGATCCGAGCACTCAGGTAAATAAATAATAAATAAACACCATCTATTTAAAACATCTTGGTTTCTTTATGAATATAAATGATTTACAGATTTTATACAACCGCACAATGGCCCACCTGGGACTCTGCGCCTTCAGGCATGCCAACATCAAGGACGCCCACAATTGCCTGGTCGATCTCATGATGACGGGCAAGCCGAAGGAATTACTCGCCCAAGGCCTCCTCCCCCAGGTTTGACTTACACTTGCACTTAACTGACCTGCAACTGTCAATTTCGTCTGTAATTGCCTCTAGCGTCAGCACGAGAGGAGCAAAGAACAGGAGAAAATCGAAAAGCAACGCCAGATGCCCTTCCACATGCACATCAACCTGGAGCTCCTCGAGTGTGTCTACCTCGTCTCGGCCATGCTCATCGAAATCCCCTACATGGCTGCGCACGAGTTCGATGCCAGAAGGCGGATGATCTCCAAGACGTTCTACCAACAGCTACGGAGCTCAGAGCGACAGAGTTTAGTGGGGCCTCCCGAGAGCATGAGGGAGCATGTGGTGGCAGCAGCGAAAGCCATGCGAAACGGACACTGGGCAGCGTGCAACAACTTCATCATCAACGACAAGATGAACGCTAAAGTAAGTGCTTCCGCCTTCATATTTTTAAATAAATAACTTTTTTAACATGCAACTTGGTTTGTGACGCGTTTTGTACGTTATGTACTATGAAGCAAATAAACATTATTATTGTTATAAATCATAAGTGACTTCGCGCTTCCTAGGTTTGGGATTTATTTTACCAAGCGGATTCAGTGCGTGCCATGCTAACTCGTCTCATCAAGGAAGAGTCCCTCAGGACTTATCTCTTTACTTACTCTCACGTCTACGATTCCATTTCGATGGCCACCCTTGCGGAGATGTTCGAAATGGAGAAGGCGAGTGTGCATTCCATTATTTCGAAGATGATCATCAATGAGGAACTCATGGTGGGTTTGTTTTATTTTTTTTGTTTGTTCGTGTTGTTGTCATTGTTGTCATTGTTGTCGTCGTCGTAGGCGTCCTTGGATGACCCCACGCAGACCGTGGTGATGCACCGCAGTGAGCCCTCGAGGTTACAGTCGCTGGCCTTGCAGCTGGCTGATAAAATCAATAATTTCGTCGACTCGAATGAACGCATCTTGGAGACGAAGCAGGGGAATTTCTTCTTGCGCGGAGCAAATCAGGTAGGTTTTTTTTTGATGGTTGGGTTTGGTTGTTGCGCTGACTTTTTTTTTTTAGGGAAATTTCAGAGGCGACAGGCAAAACTACCGCGGTGGAAACAACCAGGAGTGGAACAGAAACCGTCGAGATAACCGCAGGGATTACTAAGTTAAGTTTGGTTCGATTTATGTACTATTATTGTCAAATTATTCACAATAAATGTCCCTGACGTTCAAACGTGAAGCTATTAGCACAATATAAGCATAATTACCCACTTACACGTCAGTGTCAAAAGAAAAAACTGCCATACTGTTTGATACCTGTATGCAAAAGTAATGGAATTTGCAAATCAGTAGGATCGTGTTCATAAACTATTCCTTTGAGTGCACCCTGGGTGTGTAATCGCATCTTTCTCACCCACAATTTTTCATATATTTTGCGTCTCACTCAACAGTTTTAAGAAGTCTAGTGTTTACATGATTTTCATGACAATGAGCGAACTTTTCACGTCCCACTTTTAAGTAGGGTGTAAGAAAATGTGTTTGTTGCTATAGAAACAAAATATATATTTATGCAAGATCACAATATTACCCAAGAGTGACCCTAGAGTGTAATTTATGAACACGACCCTAGGTATCAAACAAAATGGCAATGTGACAGATATATTCGAGTGAGGCTTCTGTTAAAATTTTTTTTTTTAAGTTGGCTATGAAAATGTAATTGTGAATCATCATCAAAATGATAGTTGTTACTTATTGTCAACAATGCGTCGGGAAATTGTTGACGGAATTCTCCAAAACAATTTTGACTTGAACACTGCCACCCACCATCAACTTGGTGGCCGTCATGAAAAGAAAACAACTTTGATTATAAAACTCGAAGAAATTGACATATAACAGGTGTCTCAAAAATTGTGGTGCGTTCACAATAAACACCTGGTCACCACCAACTTCAACGCCAAATTAATATAAACTTTTTTTCTACGACGGCAATAAAATTACTATTAGGGGGTCATTCTAATCGGGGTTGCAAGTTACAACTTGGTATGATCCTGCTTCCGAGCATTATCGAGACTGCACAACGTTGTAGTTATCTTGTTACCACCGAACATTGCCGAGATTGAAGCTTTTAACCAGTTGCTAAGGAGGTACCACCTTTACTAGATTGCAAATCCGATTAAAATGAACCCCTTTAGTAAAATCCAAAAGCATACAAGCAATTTAACATTGACTCGGTGCTTTCGCTAATTTAAATAGAGTCCCCAAATGTCTCAATGCAAGACGAGACTGTTCGCTAATCGCTGACGTCCATTGAACGCACCCAATTTCTGACGGCGCGGCGATTAAAAAAGTAACAAATATAACGATTAACTGATTTATTCAACGGTTGAATGCACTATGAAATTTTGATCTACCTTCATATTCAAAATTGTTAGTATTTGTCTCCGTCTCCGAGTTTCTCTTCGTGCAGTCGCTGGTAATCCTGCTTGACGGTGTGCAGTTTGAAGCGCAACATCACCGCCCTCAGACACAGTACTTTCAGGTCTTCCTCTTGCTTTAATTTCCGCGCCAGTAGCTCCTCGTAAAAGCGCCTCACGTCCTTCGCGTTCATCTCGTCAGCAGGAGGTGGCATTTTGGGACGCTAAGTTTAAACGCTGCTAATTAGTTGTAACGGTAGATGTCAGCACTTTGAATCTGATTTGAATTATTTTGAAATTTTATAGTCGATTACTTTAGCGATTCAAAACATAATTTCGTCGTCAATGTCATTTTTCACTCCGTTTCGTTTTTATTTTGCATTAGTGTTGCTAACTTGAGACCTCGTATTGGAGGAATTGCGTGCGGCAGGTGTAAGAAACAGTAGCGCTGTGGTCGCGTCGCTTCACTTAAACTGTGCACTTCGACTTGCATTGCATAAATATATTTATTAACTTTATAACAATAACAATAGCTTCTTAAGCTGTGTATGTGTGTGTGTGAAGTTATTGTGTATCAAACTGTCGCAGAAATTATCTTACCCAAGTCCCCTAAATTGCGTCGCTTATCTACTTTTCCAAAGCACGGAATTGACCGATTGTTTCACCACACAGAAAAATAACCATTGTAACTTCGCACCTAGGTAGTAAGTGTTCCTCCAAAGCACGTATGCGTGGTTAGGTTTGTTATTGTCAATCGTCAAAATCGTGAGTTGGGTATTCGCGTTTTCTGCTAAGCACTACTCCCTCTGGCGGCAACTAAAAGCGAATTTTAGCGACGAACAATTATTCCTACATTTTTAACGCGGTTTATGTTATGACGTCATTAAAAACGATATTCGCCAAAGTGGGCTATTCCATCGCATGTTATTGTGAACTGTCAATCAATCAATTTATTGAGGTTGCTTTCATATTTAAGTGAAAATGAATGTAGAAATGGCTATTATCGTAGCAAATGAAATCGTATTTGACGATGACAGTACTATAATAGAGAGATTGTTACAAAATATTAACAAAATATCATCTAACATAACCTATCTTCTAAATTCAAACTGTTAAAACTTAAAACACTCTTCTTAACTATCATCCAATAGTTCCACGAACCGCGTTCAAAATATATAACAATGACGTCACGTGTTTGTCGATAAAGTATTTAGTTCCATAACCACTATAACCTGATTCGTCGCTAAAATTCGCTTTAAGTGTACCAATATAATGACGTCACGACTGGGTTAGCTCTTAGCTTCTGTTCGAAATTTAAGTTATGCAGTTGTGAATTATGTCGTTATGAGAATGGTGTGCGAGTTTGCTTTGAATATTTTGTAAAACGCAGTTCAAGGTGCCCAAAAGCAAGCAGAATTGTACCGTCTTTCTTCGATTAGAAGAAAAAATCAGTTAAATCAGATTTAACTTTTCATAAATTTCCTAAACAGCTTGAAAAATTCGAACAATACCTAACAATAAAATGCTTGTGTGCCCTTGCACACTAAGGCAATAGCATGTGTTTGTTTTATAAAAAAAAAAATTAAATTTCGTAGAATGTAGGTAATCTGCACTGTGGTAAAATATTGACACGAAGACAGGGCAATTGTCATTAAATGATTTACAACATTAACGGCCAAATTCAGCAATATTAGATAAAGGTATCTGTTGGATAACTCGTTAGTTACGTTTGTTAAAACCATAGCAACATTTATTTATTTTTAACGGTTAGTTAAATTTATCTGATATTGGTGAATTCGACCCTAAGACCCAGTAATATGTAAAAATAAAAAGGAATAAAATACTGAAGTCACCCCTTAAAACTATCCTTTAAAAATAAGGGACGATCTAACAAATACGTTGTAAATGTGCAGTTAGGTGCTTATACATAAATTTAAAATGTTAGTTTCATAACTGCGTACAGATGATTTCCTATCTCTGCAGAATACATTTGTATTTGTTACTGTTATGTAACCTGGTTTGAAATAAATAAATAAATAATATAGAGAATCCAGAAGATATTGCCAAAAAAACAATATTTTCCAACCCTCTTTCAGGGCTTATAATTCCTTTACTATTGACTTTTGGAAAAAAATTTATATGAAAAGGTTACCTTATTTCTTGATGTTCTATTCACCCTTTCAATCTCCTCCATACGTTATGAGACACCCAGTATTTAGCAATTTCAAAACCATCTCCTTTTCTACCAAAGAAAAAATTATAGATCATTATTATGCGTCATGAAAAAAATCTAGGTTAGGCACATCCCATAGCTTAAGTTTCTTGCATGATATTGACATAATAATAATTAGAATTCATTAAGCAGCATTCCATAATTAAATTAAATAAGTTACGATGTCAAAGAACGAACCCAGTCGTGACGTATTAAGCTGGATTTACATGGAGTGTTGAGCGTGTCAAAACGCCGGGCGTACTGTACTCTTATTGGCTAATGCTCTTTACGTATCGAGCACTAACCAATGGGAGTAGAGTACGCCCGGCGTTTTGACGCGCTCAACGCTCCATGTAAATCCAGATTTAGTGTAGCGGGTTGCATAGTTTCCGGCGTCGTGGAAATCGCCAATACCGGTTATTTCGTGAAAAATAAACGTACAAAATAAGTGCAATGCTTTGTACGCATGCGTGCATTACCTCGCCTAAGAATAAGGCCTAAAAGTTCAATGTTACTTTAAAAAGATTGTTTTTTGGCCTTTACAACGTTTACTCTGTTTTTAAGCGTTGCTAATTAATTGCGGTTACGTTGAACAATAGGCGTCATGTCATTACTTGACTTGATTCTTTACATCAAAAGGTCCATTATTTATTATTATAAGTGGTTTAAAAAAAGTGTCCGATTTGCTAAATTTGCCGTTAATAAAATAGCATTGCCAACTTAAAATCTCGCCGTGAAGAATATCGAGTGCGGAAGGTCTGCGAAACAGTGGCGTTAGTGTCGTTTCACTTAAAATGTGCGCTTCGGCTCTTGTTATACGAATTTATTAACTTTCTAACAATAATAATAGCGTTTTAAGTTGTGTAATTGTGCGTGGAGGTGTTGTGTATCAAGCTCTCCCAGGAATCACCGTACTAAACCCCCTAAAGCGCGATGCATTTCTACTTTTCCAAAGCAGGGAATTGGCCGGCTGTTTCACCACCATACAAGCTTCATTGCAGCTTCGCACATCCAGGTAGGTAAATACATTTCTTTAAAAAGGCTATTTCTTGGCCTTTACAATAAGTGTCCAATTTGCTAATTTTGTCGTTAATAAGATAGCATTGCCCACTTAAAATCTCGCCATGAGGAAAATGAAATGGCGTCCAGGGTTGCCAGCTTGGCAAAAGGAAATATTCCAAAGCGCCACAGTTTGAAAATTTCGTAATTTATATAATTCGTATTTTTACTAAAATTTAAACATTGAAACAAGTACATAATATTATAATAAATTATACAAAACTTTGACTAAAGTTCATTTTTTATTATGTGACGATTGTATAGATCTGAGTTAAGAAAATGAAACGAAATGACCCATGTCAAAAACCGCAAGGCTGTTTCACAAAAGTTAGGAAGGAGATAGCTATATAAAAGTTCTTTGACTTTTCGATCAATCAATCGGCATACAATAAAAAAATGAATGTGTATTTGTATTTCATATTCCTGGAATATTTGCATAATTTCGTTCAATTGTTTTTCTTCTTTAGGTAATTTTTAAATACATATTGTTATTAAATTCTAGCAACATACATATTTTTAGACGGAGTGAAATTATGTGTTATTTTGTCTATGAGCCTTTTTAGCGTGAGAACCTTTATAAATAATTTTATTAAACAGAGCTATCAAACGTCAAGTGTCATGCGTATGCAAGTCTACCAACTACTGTACAAAAAGAAATGAAAAGTTGTTGAATAATGTAAGTTACTAAATGGAAAATCAAAAATTCCCCCAAGTACCGTATAAAATATGCATGTGTCGCTTTTTAAGAATTAGTTGCAAAACGCCAAAATTTGCCAAATTTGTTGCTTAAAGGCGCCACATTTAGCGCCAAAATGAAATTTTCAAGCGCAATTTGTTCAGTCAAACGCGCCGGTAACACACCTGGCAACACTGATGGCGTCGCGTGCGGAAAGTCTGCGAAACATTGGCGCTAATGTCGTCTCGTTTAAATTTAAACTGTGCACTTCGGTTCGTGTTATGTAAATTTATTAACTTTTTAATAATAATAATAACAAAGTTTTTGATTTTTTGAGTATTGAATTGTTTAGAATAACTATGTCTTGACAATTGAACTAATAGATAAATTAAAATACAGCGTTACATCAAAAGTATATGTATAGTTACGGCAAAACGTCATTGCCTTGATCACACGTTGTCTGTCCATTTGTCAGTTTTTTTTTAATAATTCAAGAAAATGCCAATTAGTCATGATATTCCTTGCAAAAATGTATGTGTCAAGGTCATTTGCAAATACGTACGCATTTACCTATTTGAGTTTGTTCGTCCAACAAAAACAAAGCACGATCGACCTATTGCGCGCAGGTAGGGGAGGGGGCGGATAAAATCCTAAAAAATAAAGTCCTTTGAAGTTTTGCTTTACGAAAAAAAAAGCTACAAAAGTCATCAAGAGGACTTTCGATTTTCTTCTTAAAACGCCCCCCCCCCCCCCCCCCAAAAAAAAAGACAATCCTTTCAAAACACTCTCAAGGTCGATGGCATGAAGTTGATTGGATTGGGAAGGTTTTTTTTTTCTTGATATGGATCCTGCAAATTCAAAGAAATTAACTTTTTATAAAGAACGAACCGATGTGCACGTTCAACACCTCCACATTTAAATTTGCCGCGTAAAATTGGAGCGAAAATGGCCGAGTAAAATTAAATTGGAGTGAAAATGACCGCACGTTAACATACTTTGTTTAATCTGGGAGAAGGGATCCTGTGCATGCAATAATTGTTTATTGACGTATTTTAAATTTGTCGTAAAATATGTAAATTAATTACAATTGATCGAACACTTCGTATAATTGATATAAATGCCGAAATGTTTCGACGTTTGACAGCTCCTTCAGGACAGTTTTTGCACAAAACGAGCCACAAGGTGTCATGCAAAATTCATTAACTTTATTAAGAACACACAGAAAATTTCATACTAAAGGTGTAGGAGGTTAAAAAGTCTTACGTTATGAAAATGTAAACAAAGATATGGGCTGTTTCATACAAAAAATACAGAGCGTTTTATTAAAAAAAAAAAAAAAAAGGTCATAGGTTAAAAAGTCTATGTTATAAAAAATGTAGAGTACTTTTCACAGTGAAATATTGTTTGTTCTACGAGAATACAGGGTTAAAGGGTGTCTCCCACAATGGAATAAACGTTGACTCTTTTTTTTTTTAGTTAGCTACAATATGAAACACGTTTAATGCCACACATTGTTTATTGTAAACTGGTTTACGACAGTATAAAAAGTACAGAGGTGTGTGTAGAGGAAACACAATATTACAAATGCGGTTTGCCCTGTGATTTCCAAACGGCAAACTGCTCGGATCCTCAAGGACCGACCACTTTATTATTATTATTAATAAATACAAAGTCATCAAAGCTTTACCATGTGGTAGCGCATCGGCAAGCACGAACCAAATAATCTCTATTATTACATTAGGATCGGTTTTAAAACATTCGGACACTTTCTTTCTGAGAGTGTTAAAGAGAGACAGAGGAGCATATTTAGGCTTATGTATGCTATTACATTAAAAAAAAAAATCTTGTGTCTGAGTGTGAACAGCGAAAAGTAAACTGCTTCTTTTTATCTTTCATTTTTCAATGTATGTATCAGGAAAAGACAAGCGAGTTGAACATGATTTTTATAGTAATTTTTATTATAATATGAAATCTATTCTTAGGGTAAGAGGGGGAGGGGAGTGAAAAGTTATTGTACCTCAATTCGGCATTACATTTCAGTATTGTAATCGCAGTATGTCATCGAAAAGAAACCAAAAAAAAACTAAATTTAACGCAAACTGTTTTCATAAGGTTACTTACTGACACTGTGCATTATATTAAAAAAAAAAGGGGGGGGGGGTGTGACAGGTCGAAACAACTACAGACACGGTTTCCCTTGTATACGCGAATCGCCGCTGATTGTAAACAATTTAAAAAATGCAAACCCTGTGAAATCCATTGTGACACGACTAAAAAATAAATAAGGAAACTAAAATTTTTAAATACGTGTAATTTTAAATAACAAAAGTTTTAAACATAACAAAAATAATAGAAAAATATGAGCATATAAAAAAAATGTATGTAAACTAAAAAAAAAAAAACCTTGTTACAGTTACACATCTTGACACCGGTGGGTAATAAAAAATGAATAACAATCCTTGGGAATTTGACGGGAACTTATTACTCTATGGCTTTCGACATGAACTCCATAAACCGTTTCGCATAACTGTTCGGGGTCACACGTGCTTATGCCATCCACGTTCGAACCGTACTTCATCGTCTTAGCTGCCTTGGCAGCCTGCTTTTTCACGCCGTAATGCGTTAGGACATCTATTATAGCTACGAAATATATTTCCTTGACTGGAGCCGACTCACAACTTGGTATCGCGTATATATCAAGTTCTGGAATAATACCACCTATAAAAACCATAAAAATGCAGTCATACAGTTACTTAAAGTACGCAAAGTCTATGAAAATTGCACAAAAAATAAGTGACCTTATAATACAGGGTTTTACTAAACTTCAGTCATTACGTAGGGTTTTACTAAACATTAGTCATTCATTATACAGGGTTTACTAACCTTCTGTTATTATAAAGGATTACCGAGTTTCAATTATGATACAGTTATTTACTAAGTTTTGTATACAGTGAGACTTTTTTAACGTAGAACATACATAATGTATTAATAAGTGCTATTGTTTTTTTTAAATCGAACATTACGTGATAACTATGGATATGGTTTACTTTAATTGTCATTATTTTTCTTTCTCACATTTGACAATGCAGTTTGACTTATATTTAACGAATTAAAGGATACAAATCTACAACTGGTATCGGGCTGGGTCTAGTTTAAGGCAATTAACAGTTTTTATGACCGTTTGGGATACGTTCTCAAACTTCCAGAAAACTGACTAATTATTTTTATCTATTTCGAAAAAAGAGCTTTAGTGCTAGACAAACAAGACAGTACGAATGGTATCCATCATGTATCCATAGTAACGAAGCCCACATACATATCAAGCCTATGTTCGATTTAAAAAAACACCTTCAATATTGTAGCAAGGATGCATATGTCCTACGCTAAAAAATTCTCACTGTATACCAAGCTTCAGTCTATGTAGGGTTTTACTAAAGATATGTAAACTCAATCAACTTTAAAGTATTTTTCCATATTTTTTCCAACATTTACTCTAAAAATTGTGTTCTTTTAAATAAAGAAACGAATTATGTATTTTAATTTCATTAAAAAGAAATTTAAACGCTAGATTTGAATGAGGTCCACTGCTGACGTCACAACATAGATTCCTGTTATTATAAAGGAATTACTGAGCTTCAGTCAAGCTTTTACTAAGCTTTGTATAGTATATAGGGTTTTAGTAAGCTTTGTATATTATACAGGGTTTTACTAAGCTTCAGTCATTATATAGGGTTTTACCAAAGATATGTAAACTAAAGGAATGCTCAATTGCCGGTACAAGTGACGTAAGCAGCGAACCTTATGAAATAAAGTTAAGAAAGGAATCCACTTTAGAGTATTCTTCCATACTTATTTAAGTATGGAAGAATACTCTAAAGTGGATTTCTTACTTACTTACTCTAAAAATTGTGTCCTTTTAAATAAAGAAACGAATTATGTATGTTAATTTCGTTAAAAAGAAATTTGAACGTTAGATTTGAATGAGGTCCATTGCTGACGTCACAACATACACTTACGATTCGGTTATTATACAGGGTTTTACTAACCTTCTGTCATTATAAAGGAATTACTGAGCTTCAGTTATTATACAGGGTTTTACCAAGGATGTGTAAACTACGGGATTGCTCAATCGCAGGTACAACGTGACGTAAGCAGCGGACCTTATGAAATAAAATTAAGAAAGGAATCCACTTTAGAGTATTTTTCCATACTTAAATATACTCTAAAAATGGTGCTCTTTTTAAATGAAGAAACGAATTTTCATTTAAAAGAAATTTAAACATTAGATTTGCATTTTACACTTTGACAATTGTATCTAACACTGCGTTATTTTTTAAAGTTTTTATCAACTCTTGCCATGTAATTTGGACGGCATGTCTTAGCTTTACTGTAAAACAGCATCAAGGAGAACAATGACGTACTTTTCACTTAAGCTAAGACATGCCATCCAGATCTCATAGCAAGAGTTGATACAAAAAAATTTTTAAAATCACTCGGTATATGTAGCATACCTACTAAATACTTTGACTTATCTCGTCATGCTCTGTTTTGTACTGAGACCAAATAAATTATTATTATTATTATTAGATTTGAATGAGGTCCATTGCTGACGTCACAACATACACTAAGTTTCGGTTATTATATAGGGTTTTGCTAAGTTACTGTCATTGGGTTTGTTCGTACAGCAGCTTCTGACTAGTCCGAAACTGTCAAAAGCATGCGCCAAACTAAGTTTCACACTTAATGCAGCTCTTGAAAGCGGTGATTAATTCGATGGGCGAATATATTTGACAGTTTCGAACTAGTCAGAAATGCTGTACGAACAGACCTATTATAAAGGAATTACTGAGCTTCAGTCATTATAAAGGAATTACTGAGTTTCAATCGTGATACAGGTTTTTACTAAGCTTCAGTCATTATATGGGGTTTTAGCAAAGATATGTAAACTACAGAATTGCTCAATCGCCGATAAAACGTGACGTAAGCAGCGGACCTTATGAAATAAAATTAAGAAAGGAATCCACTGTGGATTATATTTAGGGCCAGTTTCATAATGGAATTTAAAGGAGACTTTAAAATTAAAGTAACATTCAGATGTGTAAACAAGTGTGTTTTTATATCAATTTGTTTTGACATCTGAAAGTGACTTTGAATTTAAAGTTCCATTATGAAACTGGCCCTTACTCTAAAAATTGTGTCCTTTTAAACAACGAAACGAATTATGGGTTTTAATTTCATTAAAAAGAAATTTAAACGTTAGATTTGAACGAGGTCCGTTGCTGACGTCACAACATACTCTAAGATTCTGTTATTATACAAGGTTTTACCAAGCTTTAGTAATTAATACAGCTTTTACTAAGCTCCAGTAATTATACAGGGTGTCACTAAGCTTCAGTCATTATGTAGGGTTTTACTAAGTTTCTGACTTTTTTACTACTAAGTCCGCTGTCGTAAGTAAGATTCAATGCCCTAAGGAAAGAATAAACCCTCAGTTGTAGCTATACATTGATAGGGCAACGTTGCAATTGTTTCATTTCCTTTCAGTACTATCCACGGTTTCAAAAAATAAACGTTTCAAGTTTTGCAACATCCTGTATATACTGCTGAATACATTTTGCTGTTTTCGTCGAATACAACTGCGGTTTTAATAAGAAGACGCGAGTTCGGTAGCAACCTGTATATTACACCAATTAAATTACGCAGTTGCTTTCACTTTTTTTTTAAATCAATTTATTCAAGGGACTAACCTACATTAAAATTATCTCCACAATTAATTCTCGTTTCAATTAAAAAATAAAATAAAATTTAGTAAGAAAATCAGCTGTCAACAAAGTTACAATTGACGTTAGCCCCCCTCCTTACCGTTGTATAACAAACGTTTTCTTCTTCGGAACATGGAAACAAAAAACGATCGTTCGTGTACATGTAACAGAATTTTCATTTTTTGAGACGACAGAAGAAACAAACGGACAAAGTCAAACATTTTTTGCATTTTTTTTTGTGAAAAAACAAAAGACGATCGACCGCACGTTTCGTTCTCATTAATTCCTTTTCTCTCGACTGACATATGCAATTTCAATATAAAGACCCTAGTTCAGTATCACCCTGTATATTAATCGAATTATGTACTTGTTTTTTAAAAAAAATTTCTTTTATTATATACGTTTTATTTTATTTAATTTCTCCCATCAAAGACTCAAGTTCGGTAAAGTCCTGTATATCTGCTGAATTGACTCACGTAGTTGATTTAGTTTTTTTTTTAACAAATGATCTGAAATTAACTCATTTTTTCATCATTTTCACAACTGTCGTTTCCATGAAAAATTTTGTTAAAAAAATAGCGACGTTATTATTATTGGCTTTTCGCCCCAATGATTTTATAACTCATGTTTTTCTCTCGATTGCTACATACATACATATTTATTGATAGTTTTAATAAAAGACTCGAGTTTAGTAGCGTTCTATTTATTTAGATTAACCTTCTCGACTACTATTTGTCAGTTTCAATAAAAGACTCGTGTTTAGTAGCACCCCATAGATTTAGATTAACCTTCTCGACTACTATTTGTCAGTTTCAATAAAAGACTCGAGTTTAATAGCACCCTATACATTTAGATTAACCTTCTCGACTATTATTTGTCAGTTTCAATAACAGACTCGAGTTTAGTAGCACCCCATAGATTTAGATTAACTTTCTCGACTACTATTTGTCAGTTTCAATAAAAGACTCGAGTTTAATAGCACCCTATACATTTAGATTAACCTTCTCGACTATTATTTGTCAGTTTCAATAAATGACTCGAGTTTAGTAGCACCCTATACACTTAAATTAACCTTCTCGACTTCTATTTTTTGTCAGTTTCAATAAATGACTCGAGTTTAGTAGCACCCTATACATTTAGATTAACCTTCCCGACTAGTACTACGTCAGTTTCAATAAAAGACTCGAGTTTAGTAGCAGCTTATACATTTATATTGACCAAAATTATGTGCTCTTTTTAGATTAATTTAATTTTCTAACTGTTATTCATCATTTCAATACCATTTCGAAAGTAAAACGTGTATATTGTGGTGGCCGCTTATTTATCGTGCAATCTTTTAAAGACACGGTGCATTTTTTTTAAACCAAAATTTTACCTTCGTATTGTAAGCTCTGGTCCCTCACGAACTGAGCGATTGCATTCGGTGAGTCCGGAGGAGTGTTGTAGCCGAAGTTACGATTGTCTAATCCCGATCCGCTTTCGCTCTCATCCGACTCCAAGCCGACATTCTCGGGCTCGTTTTCGCGTTCCCTCTGCGACTCGGTCTCGCCCCTTTCTACCTCGTGTATTCCTACCGAAAAGCTAATAGATTGAGTGTATTCTAAATTAGAGAGCGTCTGCGATTAACGTAATTCCGTTTATCTCTTCGCTAATCTAAAGCACCAAACGCGTGTTAATACGGACATTATAAAACCAGTTTATCAATTAATCTGATGCATTACATACTTTAAATTAATGTCGAGGAGAGATAAGGAGGTTTACATAATCACAATAATTATTATATTTTTGTTTTTGATTCTCGAAAAGTTACTACGAAATGAAACCTACTCACCCAACAGCAAACTGTAATCCATGAGGTGCAACTTCGTTAAAAATTCCACGTCCGCGTTTAAGGTCTCCAGCAGTTTCTGCTTCGCCTCTTCACCTATGTACACCTTTCGAAAGCAATGCGAAATGAGACGGACCTTTTTATTAAGTGAAGGGCCACGCACCTTTAATTTTTGTTTGACGAAGTCGTTGTCCTTAAACGTAGGGAGATCCTTCTCCAGTTCCTTTTCGGAGGCCTCCCTGTCGACCGTGGAGCCCTTCAAGTCGAATTTCCGGTGGGTGCTGAGGTGGTTGGAGAAGACGTTTCGCATGATCACGATGTAGTGTTCTGCATTGTCGACCGTTAGCCTGTACAAGCCCAAGTATTGTGGCAGGAGGGTTTTCCCATGTCGCTCCACGATATACTGAAATTAAATTCGTAATTTATTAGTATGGATATAAGACCAGAGAGGCCTCAGAAGAAATTAAAAGAATCTGGGACAAATGAGACAGCAAAAAACTGGTAGACTT
Source organism: Dorcus parallelipipedus (assembly GCA_958336345.1). Classification (NCBI taxonomy): domain Eukaryota; kingdom Metazoa; phylum Arthropoda; class Insecta; order Coleoptera; family Lucanidae; genus Dorcus; species Dorcus parallelipipedus. The sequence goes on along the minus strand of OY284480.1, from coordinate 43,773,303 downwards.
GAAAGGAATGGATTGAATATGAAGGGAAGTCTAATGGAGACAATTGTGGAAAAGGACGCAGAAGGAAGTAAGAAAAAGAAAAGCAATACGGATTATATGAGACAGGGGGAGAACACACAGACAATTCTGGAAAAGAAGCACGAATGAAACTGGATTCTTTTAGATGCCTTACACCCTCAAGGGTCATTAAAAGATTGAATAAATAAATAATGAGTTACAATCGGAAATGTATCCTATTTTTTTACGTAAAATTATTTGCAGGTGGAAAAAAATTCATTATAAAAAAATATTGAAAGTAAATACTTTTTGATTATACAAGTAATAAGGGATCCTACACTTTGTGGAAATAAACGTCAACGGCAATAATTTTGTTTGAATTCGTCAATTGTTTTAAAAAATACTTGCCGAATTTTTTAGGTTAGCACAGATTCTCAATTGGAAAAATTAATTATAAAGATTTTTAAAAAATATATTATAATACAGGGTAATACGAGATTCCAATCTTCTCTCATTACTCGAGGCGAAACAAAAGCTCTCGAGTAGAGTTGCATTAAACGTCAGCAGCAAAAATCTTGTTTCGTCACATGACGTCGATATTAATTGTTTCTGAAAATCGTTATCTGCGGTGACGAAATTTTTAGGTTAGGAAATACAGACTTTCGACATTTACTAAAATCCGTCGTCAAAATTACTACGCCATTTAAAGAATTGAAGTGGGTGGGGCCGCTTGAAACAACTGACAATCGACCTCACACGAATCAACAAAATTTATTACGTATTATTATACAGGGTGATACGTAGATAAACACTTTTCTCACTCTCTCAAGAAGAGTTGGTTCCATTAAATGTCAAAAACAATAATTTTGTTTAAACATGTGACAATCGAAACAACTGACAATCGACCTCACACGAATCAACAAAATTTATTACGTATTATTATACAGGGTGATATGTAGATAAACACTTTTCTCACTCTCTCAAGGAGAGTTGGTTGCATTAACGACTCGAACCTAGACTATTTTAAGAACCAATCAATGAGTTCTTCTCAACACACGGACCGAGGTCGAAATAAATGAGTCCCTAACTAGACCAATGGTAGTCCAGATTGTTGTAACTAGACGAATTGTTAGCATTTTTATGTGTAGGTATTTTAGGCGCGGATTATTACTTATTTAAACTGCTTTCTTGACAGTTAAACAGACATTAGAAAGAGAGGTTGTTGAGATTATGTTTTCGATCACTTTGTCAAAAACAATAATTTTGTTTAAACATGTGACGTCTACTTGACAACTTGACAACTACTTTTAAAAAATCGTTATCTGCAGCGGCATAATTCCTAGGTTAACAAATACAGTCTCCCAGCGCCTACTAAAATCCGACGTAAAAGCTACCATGTCACTTGAAGACAAGTGAAGAAGGCGGGGCTTGCTTCTTGAAACAACTGAAGGTCGACATCAGGTGAATCAATAAAATTTATTATTGTTATTATTATACAGGGTGATACGTAGTTCCAGTCTTCCTCTCTTAAGGAAAATTTCATTAAAAGTCAAGTGCAACAATTTTGTTCTAAAATTCTAAAAACAATTGACAAGATCCCCGTCATCTTATGTAACGTCATAACATCTCATGACGTCGATCTTGTCAATTGTTTTTAGAATTTTCTGCTTACACACAAACACTCAATGTCATAAAGAAAGTCTATCATTTATGTCAGTTAAAGAAGAGATGGTGAGGTCGCTTGAAACAATTGCAGATCGACTATTATTATACAGGGTGATACATAGTTCTGTACTTCTTTGAAATTTTAAACTGGGTTAAAACTCAAAAAGTTGCATTGGATGTCAAGGCCGATGTCTTTATTTTTTTCATCACATGACGTCGATTTTCAGTTGTTATCTATAGCGGAATTTATTTTTAGATATTCAGATTAATAATTAAAATCCGTCATTAAAAATTTAGCGTGCGATTAAAATAATGAAGGTGAATCGAATTAACGAATTTATATTCCTTGAAGGCTGACGTCACATAAATCAACGAAATTTATTATCATTATTATTATTATACAGAGTGTTACGAAATATTGTACTTTTTTAAATAGTTAAGATTCGATAAGAAAAAACAACTTAAGGAAAACTGCATTAGATGTCGAGGGAAATACAGGTAATTTTTTTACTAAATACCGAAACGTGAAACGACCTTGTGGCTTTTGACATATCATGTTGTGTCATCGTATATTTTCTTAACTCAGATCAGCATATAAATAGGAAATGAACTATAGTTTGACTTCACCATGTGGCGCTTTAGATTCTGAGTACCTATAAAAATTTACCATGGCATTAAAATAACAAAGAATGTGCGTCGTTTTTAGTCATACACGAACCGAGGTCTAAATGAACTCCAGACTACTTTAAGAGCTAATGAATGAGTTTTTCTCAACACACACGGCCCGAGGTCGAAATAAAGCAGTGCATAACTGGGCCAGTGGCAGTCCAGTTTTGCTGCCGAACTTTTTTTAAAACAGAATTTGAAAAAACGTTGCCCCGGCAAAAAATATTTTTTCCGTTTACGACGTATCTTGCACTCGATTAAAAATCTCAAAAACGATACTCTTTCAACTTAATGCTGCTTTGTGCTAGTTGCTAATTTCATTTTTCAAAAAATTATATTAATTTTTAATTTATCACGGCTTACGCAGGAGTTAAAATCGTTTTAGTCATACACGAACCGAGGTCTAAATAAATCAACTAGAACCCCGACTAGTTTAAGAGCCAATGAACTAGTTTTTCTCAACACACGGACCGAGGTTGAAATAAATCAGTGCATAACTGGACCAACGGCAGTTTTGTTGTCGTTAGCACTTTTATGTGTAGATAACAGAAAAAAAATGTTGCGCCGGGGTAATTTTTTTTCCGTTTACGACGTAGCCTATTTTGCCCTCGATTAAAAATCTCAAAAACGATACCTTCTCAACTTAACGCTATTATTCAGAAAACCTTTTTGATACGTAAAAAAAAAACATCGTTGAGATCGAAATTTAAAAAATGAAAGGAAAAATTCCTCAAATTTTCCAATTTTTGGGGAAAAAAAGGACCCCTACTTAACAACACAGTAGTTGAAACCGTTTTTGTCCTACAAGAACCGAGGTTTAAATAAACCAGCTCGAACCTAGACCGTTTTAAGAGGTAAAATGAATGAGTTTGTCTCAACACACGGACCGAGGTCGAAATAAATCAGTTGGTACGGCAACCCGGTTCTCGGAATTGGACGCCCGGAAGCGATTGGCGATTATTACGGATATTCGACAATTGCCCGGGACGAATCACGCGGCATTATTTTCCGATAGTTATTCCAAACATCTCTACTAAATTACAGATAATTTCTACTGCTAGAACAGATTAGAACTAGATTTCTATACCGCCAGGCGTTTTTCGCGATAAATTCTCGATTTTGCTTGGAACAAATATATACCATTCTACTCGGAAGAAAATTCTCTTTCCGATCGCCTGATCAAAAACTTAAGGACGTGCACCTTCTAAGTGTGTGACGTAGAAGCGGCACCTCACCAAAAATAAGCTCATACATCGCTATTTTCACAGAAAATTTAAATTTTTTACGGATTACGCAGTAGTTGGAGTCATTTTACCATACACGAACCGAGGTCTAAATACATCAGATTGCTTAAAGAGCCAATGAACGAGTTTTCTTCAATACACGGACCGAGGTCGGAACAAATCAGTCCATAACTAGTCGGATAGTTTGTATTTTTATGTGTAGGCGTTTTTCAAACCTAACAACGTTGCTCGGGAAGCAATTTTTTTAAAGTAGTATGTATATTATTCACAAAATTATTTTTTTAAATTTATTACGGATTACACAGCAGTTGAAATCGCACACGAACCGAGGTCTAAATAAATCGACTCGAACCTAGACTATTTTAAGAACCAATCAATGAGTTCTTCTCAACACACGGACCGAGGTCTAAATAAATCAGTCCCTAACTAGACCAATGGTAGTCCAGATTGTTGTAACTAGACGAATTGTTAGCATTTTTATGTGTAGGTATTTTAGGCGCGGATTATTACTTATTTGAACTGCTTTCTTGACAGTTAAACAGACATTAGAAAGAGAGGTTGTTGAGGTTATGTTTTCGATCACTTTGACAAAACTTATTTAGTTTGTTCTAGTTTTTCTTAATATTTTAGAAGCAAGGTATCACTTTTTTATTTGAGTTTTATTTATTTTTTTACTGTTAATTGCTTGTTGCTATCATGTTGGCTTCATTATATGCTCTATAAGAGTGTAATACTCTTTAGGTACAGAAACTTTAGAACACTTAACTAATAGACATTTTTGACATTTCGAAAACGGAGACTCAATTAATTGATCTTCAATTGTTTCTAGATATTTATTTATCTACGGCAATAAATTTTTTATTATTATTATTACTTATCGTTGATAGCTTATTAAAAGCCCCCCCTTTTCAAGAGGTCAAGGTTTTCACGTTCTGAAGTTAAATATTATTTTTGAAGAAATGCACTTTTTAAAATCATACCATTTTTGCACCCTCACATTTTCCATCCTTCTCTAGAAGCTAACAGAGAAGTAAAAGAAAAATACTTACTGGGTGATAGTGTTTAAGGAAGGAGTGCATTCGCTCGACTTCTTCAGAAGTCAGCGTCTTAATAATGAAGAGCTTGTCGGAACTCAGGTAGAACTTCGCACCGCTTTTTCCAGCGGAGTCGTCCGGCAAGGGCTGCGACCTACAACAGTAACCTCACTTATTGAACGCATCACGTTTTGAAGTGCACCTACCTTGTGAGAGATTCTTTATAATCTAAATCGTCGATACCGAATCGCTCCCTAATATTTCTAAAGACGATGGGACAATATTCCTTGACTTTAAAGTGCGACGGCATGTTTTCCCTGCGTACATCAATTACAGAATACGGACGGGATTACAATGAGACGTACTTACTTATTGAATAGGTGATTATCGACTTTGAGTTTGGAATACGCGCGGAAATCATCTGGCAAAAGCATGACCGGTATAGTAACATGCATCAGTTCGTTTATCTGCAAGAACATTGAAGTTAACAGCGAAACCTTGGGGGGGGCCCTGGACTCACCGTGTGATTTATGCCCCACATGAGAACGGATAGGAACGGCTCGTTCGCCCTGAACAGCTTCACCTTCTGGTGCTTCACTCTGAAGTGCTTCTTCTTCAGCTTGGACAAGCCCTGGCCAGTGCTTGGCAGAGACATTTTTTTGACAGCTCGGTCGACTGTTTCGGAACACTCCCGCGCCGATATTACAAGTAATTTTGCTTGAACGTTATCATTTTAGTGAATAATCCGCGGATTCTAATCAGCGCAATGCGGTTTCATAGCCTGACTGTTAATATTTACTATGTATTTAGCGTTGTTTGCCTTCTGATAAATTACACACACCTATCATCGATCACCGATCGGCAATTTTCGTCGAATTTCTCGCTACACTTCGGCGCTTCTGAACTTCAACTGCAATATGGTTTGCATCGAACGCATTCAACGAAACTCAGCCGGCGCTAACTAGACAATTATGCTCTTACGATGATAATAAAATAACAATTAAATCCACGTTCCACAAGCAATTTAACGTCGACCCAGTGCTTTCACTAGTTTAAATAGTGTTCCTCGATGTCTCAATGCAAGATGAGACTGTTCGCTAATCGCTGATGTCTATTGAACGCACCCAATTTCTAACGGCGCGGCGATTAAAAAAAAGCAGTGGCGGCCGGTCCATCCCATTCAGCGGGGTATACGACATAATTGCCAAAAGCTATCTTTGTTTATTACACAACAAAGAGAGAATAGAATGCTTCGGCCTTGTCCTGTGGCCAATGTATTCGTATGCAATAATTTGAAGAGAAAGAGTGTCGAAGGAAAGAATGACATGAATGAATGCTGGTGTATGGTCACCTAATCACAGTATAAGTAATTACCCAGTAGCGTCACTTAAACGTCAGTGTCAAAAAAAGCGGCTATTCTGTTTGATACCCTTGTGGAAATGCAATGTAATTTACAGCTGGGTAGGTGTATCAAACAAAAGAGCAAATGTGACAGTTATACTTGAGTGACGCTACTGTGTGATTCTTATACTGTGACCTATGCTGCGTTCGGTAATTACATCTCAGATGTGAGCGTAGAGGAACTAGATGTTGATCACATGATCCTGGATGAATGCGATTTCCTCAACCATTAACGAACGAATCCGAGTCAAATAGTAAGGCGGCATAACGCATATTTCTTCCTGGTTTTCGCTCACCAGCTGGCATTCGATGCAAATGTATACTAATCGTTGGTTATCCATGTTCAACTAAACGACAAACATAAACGTAACCTAAACGTACAATTTTACAAAACGTGGTAACATCTAGCGTGTTGTGCGCATGATCCTCACAATTCATCGGCGAGCTCGATCAAAATACTCCGAGCGAACCGAGTTTCCTCAAATGCATTCCCCGGTGAATAACCGAACGCTTTGTATTTAACTCGAAGACCTCGCTTTACAGGTCTGTTCGTTTGCATTGCTCGGAGTTACTCTAAAAGTTGTCAGATGTAGTTTGCAGTCAAATTCGTTTCTCTCGCGTCGAAAAAACTTCCAATTTGACTGAAAATTTCATTTGACAGCTTTTAGAGTCACTCCGAGCAATACAAACGAACAGACCTTACAATTAACGAACGCTTCGGAGTAAAATAAGCAGTCCGATGTAATAACCGAACACACCTTTAATATTCAGTGCATTTCGTTTTATGTTACATTAGTGTTGCCAACTTGAGAATTGGGGGAATGGCGCGCGGCAGATGTAAGAAATAGTAGCGCTGTGGTCGCCTCACTTAAACTGTGCACTTCGACTCGCGTTGGATACATATAACAATAATAATAGCTTCTTAAGCTGTGTATATATGTGTGTGAAGGTGTTGTGTATCAAACTGTCGCAGAAGTCATCTTACCCAAGCCCCCTAAAGCGCGTCGCTTATCTACTTTTCCAAAGCACGGAATTGGCCGGTTGTTTTACCAGACAAAAAAATAACTTCATTGCAACATCGCACCTAGGTAGGTAATTAATTCTTTAATAAGATTATTTTTTGGCCTTTACAACGTTTACTCTATTTTCAGCGTTGGTAATGAACTAATCGCGTTTTCGATTGACCGCACTAGTACGCACTCAAAATATCTTCATCTCGTGTTATTACATGATGTTAAAAGAAGATGCAAATACAGTGAGTGCAACCGGTGCAAGTGAATCGAAAACGCTATAAGGTTATGTTGAACAATAGGCGTCATGTCATTACTTGACTATTGACTTGATTCTTTACATCAGAAGGTCCATTGTGCTAAATTTGCTAAATTTACCGTTAATAAAATAACATTGCCAACTTAAAATCTCGCTGTGAGGAAATAAAGTGGCACTGCGCTTGCGTCAAGTGCGGAAGGTCTACGAAACAGTGGCGCTTTGTCGCCTTTCTTAAAATGTGTGCTTCCGCTCTTGTTATATAAATTTATTTACTTTTTAACAATAGTAATAGCGTTTTAAGTTGTGTAATTGTGCGTGGAGGTGTTGTGTATCAAACTCTCCCAGGAATCACGGTACTAAACCCCCTAAAGCGCGATGCATTTCTACTTTTCCAAAGCAGGGAATTGGCCGGCTGTTTCACCACCACACTCATTGCAGTATCGCACATCCAGGTAGTTAAATACATTTCTTTAAAAAGTCTTTTTGTTGGCCTTTACAATAAGTGTCCAATTTGCTAATTTTGTCGTTAGAACATGAAATGAGTCGCGTGCGAAGGTCTGCGAAACATTGGCGCTAATGTCGTCTCGTTTAAACTTAAATTGTGCGCTTCGGTTCGTGTTATGTCTTTTTAATAATATTGTGATTGTGTTTTGTTAGTTTTTGATGAAAATATCCATTCGGTAAGTCCTTTGTTATCGCTTTTTAATTAATTTTTTGGTACACGCTCCGCAAAATGGTCGCTTAGTTCTTTTTTTATGCGACGCCCAGTCTTGCTAATAGTACGGTATTTGGCTGAAGTATGAATACTTGTTAGGAAAATAAATAATGCAGCTTTTGGCGGATGGCACCACATTAGATTCTTCCTTTTTTTTTTTTAAGGAAATGTCTGCTCTCACCAAACTGTTCGCAATTACTTGGAGTGTCGCCACTCGTGCAACGCAACACTTTCGCGGGCTGTTCAATCAGTAAAAGTCACTCGGTATTACTTTTATTGAGGTTTTTATTTTATTTTTCTGAATAAATACATTTATTTTTAAATGCCTTATTTTAAATAGTAAATTTTGATTCAGGATTTGGGAAATTTTCGCGAATGTGGTAGATAATTCAGTTTGAAAGTGTTGGCAACACTGCATGCAATCCGTTGATGTTGGTCACATTGCAGGCTAAGATTGGAAATTGTATAATTCAGATAATTTTTAAGACGGTTGTGAACGTGTAATTTTTGAGGTTATTGTTTACTGTAAAAGAAACAATTGTAAAGACAACGATGGCTGGCTTGTCAGAAGATGCTAAGCAACGCTTATCAATTGTTATAAATGTAACAAAAACCGTTTTCCATTTCGGTTTCTTACCCACGGTGTTATATCTAGGCAAGTACCCACATTTAAATCATTTTGCTCCCCATACTCAGTATTGCATTGTCTCGTAGGATTCAAACACGGAGCAAATCCTGGGATGCCCGAAATAACACTGGGAAAGTAAGTCAGGTTTTCATAAACATCCATCTAAAACTAATTCACTCAAACGTGTTACAGCTTGTTCTGGTGAAGAGAAGCGGATTTATCCAACAAGATAAACCATGCAGTTTAATTAAGTGCACACAATCTCGTTTATTTAAATAAATCGTAAATCGTTACATTTTCCTCTCTTTTTTTTATTCGGAACATAAATACTTAAATCGGTAGTAACTTAAAATACTATCACAGTGATGGTAATTAAACGTAAAATCACTTTCACAAGTACAAGTACGAAAATATATTTTAAGGTCGGCTGCTATGCTAATGGAGGTATGTGGGTGTTAGCAGTCGTTTGTCGGAACCTCCCTGTATGCGTTTGTGTTTACGTTTCTTCTTCTTAGACATCGAATGATCGCGATGATTGTCAGGGCGAAACAGATTATTACAATTCCAAGCCTGAAATTCCATGCGCACGATTAATAAGGAATTTGCCTTGAAAAATGAATGCCTGTCTTGGATTGATTGATTGATACACACGCAGTCTTAACTTTCCAGTCTACCCCCAAAACTGTAGCAGTATTCAAAAGTAAGAATGATTCTCATTCATTTGACAGCTGTCAGACTGACAGTCCTTTCATTTGGTATCGTTTGTATGAGCCATCAATCAAAGACAGTGCGTTTGTTTTGCCTTTTCAAAAAAATTCAAATTAACTTGTTTTGGGAAAAGCTTTCGTAAAATTACCATAGGAACCACAAGTCCAGAGGCTTGTTGCAGCATTTATTGTAACCGCAGCAATATTCTTCCTCGCTGCAAGAATCGAACTCGCAGTAGTACTGTTCCGATGATACCTAAAACAAAACGCCTAGAATTTAGCACCGTCAACTTCTTGTGCCACTCACGAAATCCATTAAAACACACAAAACCAAAGACGTCTTCAAACTAGAGCTCACATATGCCATTTTCATCAACAGAGTATCGAGTATTGACTGGCGTTAATCAACTGGGTACGTTCAGAAATTGCACTGCACATGTTCTCGTTACCTCTAATATAAAACTAGACAAGTCAATATAAAACGCGCGTTGGTGTTGAGATCTTCAAAAATTAGAAATCTTCAAATCAAGCGTACGCATTAAATTAACGGCAACAGTCCGTTTGGCCACGTCCGAAAACCAAGCGCGGCTAACTTCACCCGTATTTTTAATTTCCGCGGCGTCGCCTCACTTGACGCAACATAACCTCAAAGTTTGTTATGACGGCGACCGAAATTGGAATACGCGAGTTATTCAACGAGTTGGACGAGCACAGCAAGATCGTCAAGTTCGAAAATGTGAAGGCCTACGATAACTTCACGGTGCTCGTGCGCACGAAGCTGGAAAACTGCGACGGTTGGGGCAAGGCCTGCGATGGTTGGATGGGTAAGCTGACGGTGCAGACGAACTCGAAGTGGGTCGTGAAGACGACGTTCCCGAAAATGCAGCGGATCGAGTACCGCAAGATTTACGTGTGCAGGGAGAACAGCGCGAGCAGCCGCAACCAAAACAAATCCTGCCGGGCCAAGGTCGACATTAAAATCAAGAAAGTCACAGAGGGCACGATCAGGAAAGATCACCTGTTGAAAAATGGATACAATGGAGAAATCAAGGTGAAAGTAAAAGGCGGTGGATTTTTGATTTGTAATAGTTTGCGATGTTGCAGGTGATTTTCGATCATTCTCATGATCGATAGCATTGTATTTTTGGTGGAATTAAGCCCTGCAAAAAAGTACAAATGCGGTATTTGAATTTGAGATGGCAGCACTGACTGCGAACTGCTAACTACCTTCAGATGAGGATGAGAAGGGAATGCTGCCAGGACGTGAGGGATAAACCCTATCTAAACTATCTCACCTATGGATAAACCCTTATTGGAGGAATTCTTAGCGCATGGCGTGATGAATGGAGAGACTTTATATAATTTTTTTTTTTAGTATGTTGGGAAAGTTAACCAAAACTATCTTTAAAAAGATATTTATTCGGGTGTCTTTTTATAAATTATTACAGAAAGTTTAAGTTTTTGTTTTTTTTATAAATTGGAATGTTATCCTGAAATTATTTTTCGTTTTTAACGCCCAAAATTTGATAAGAAGAAAATTTGGAGTGAACAGTGACATACAGGGAATTTTAAGTGTCTAGTGGGATTCCTAGTGATTTGGAGAGAAATTTAAGGTGGTTGTGTGTATTATCATTGGCAACACTATTCAGCCGAGATTTCGTCGTTCGTTTTTTTTTATTTGGATCGCCGGGTGGCTCAGCGCTTAGCGGCAAGCCTAGCCGACTTTGGAAGTCGTGTCCCTCGGTGGCGTAGGTTAGAATCCTACCTCAGCCGGAGATATCTCTGCCTTAGCCATGGTTGTTTGTTCTGTGCAATGACTTGAGACCCAGTTACAAAATTCTTAGTAAATTATCCGGAATGTTATTTGCCGATAACACAAAAAAACGTATTCTGTGCAAAGCAAGCAAGCAGTCTTTTATTTCGAATAGGATTGCGATCAGTGTTGCCAACTTAGGGCATTTTCCCCTAAATTCAGGGGATTTTAAGTGTTACAGGTGAAACTTGGGGGATACATTTTTTTAAGGGATTTTTCAGGGTTTTTAATACTAAAGGAAAGATTAATAATTAAGACTAATTTTTTTAGTTACATTAAACATATTAATTTTATAATTTTTGTCGCGGAAATAAATATTGAAATTGAAATCTATGCTTAGGGTTTATCTTTTTTCTGCCACTACTCCTGATTTGAAAGAGTGAAAGATGCAGATATGAATACATGAATTTTTCTAGTTTTCTTTCGTTTTCTTGTGTTTCGAACACGTTCAGTTTATTTTCGCTGTGTCTTGATTAACTCTCCGTTGAACGAGAACCATCGAAATTCTTTTGTTTTTCAGTCACATTGTTCTCCAAATTTTGTTTTTGTTTCTGTTTCGTTAGTTCTCTTGTTCTTGTTTGTATATTTTTGTCCAATGAATATGTTGCATCACATATCTATTTACATTACTGTTCATTTGAGTTTTTTTTTTTTATTATTAATTAATTTTCCGGTTTTCTATGTTGAATTAACCAGATCTAATTGTTGGTATTTCGATCTCTCTTTTTCGGTCAAAATTACATTGACTTTGAATTGTTGCGAAAATTTTTCAATTTCGTTTTTTTTTGTAAGAATTTAAGAAGTTAGTGGCCTTGAAAATTTGCGCTCAAGAAACAATAATCTACAGGCGAAATTTACGATCAATTAAGTTCTTTCTTAATTAGGCGACATTTACACAGATGGCGCCAGTAATTTTTTACCGTAATTGGGGGGAATTTGCACAGATGGCGCCACTAACTTTGTTTTTAAATTCGCTTATTGACAGACGAATTTCGCAAGTAAAATTACATTGACATTTAAAAAAAAAACAGTTCAACTAAACTTCGCTTCTCTTGCTTCGGTGGCATTATAAGTATAGATGGAGCCACAGGATTTTTATTCTTTTAAGTTTGCTCCAACGTGGATCTGTCTTAAATTGCATTTTACGTTTTTATTTTGATTTCTTTGCGGAAATTTGTTTTGTTTTCTTGGCAAGAATTAATAAAGTTTTATTTCGTTTATTTCTGCATACACAAAAAGTTTGTTACCATATATCTCAAACACCCTGTATGTACCCGGACCTTTTTTTTTTCTTTTTACTTTTGAAGACAATTTTGATTTTTCATGGAATTCGCACATCGCTTTAAAATTCACCAGTTTTGAAACAAGTCACAAATCACGTCGGAAAGACGCAACTACTTGAAATTGAAGGAAATCACTAGATCTGGTGAAAAAGTCACCGAGTTGGCAACACTGAGGGTGAGTTCGCGTTTACGCTCAGATCGATCTGAGTGTTAAAGTGTGGGGGAGAGCGACTGCGTTTCACTGCACGTAAGAGTGAGAAAAAGAAACGGTCTGATCGATCTGAGCGTAAACGCGAACTCACCCTGAATAATTGTCATATCGACTAGTGCTGGCAAAAACCGGAAAATTTTTAAACCGAATAATCGGTTTCTTTAAAAACCGGTTTCGGATATAATCGGCTATCCAAATAATGGTTAAAACCGATTATTCGATTATCCAAGAAACTGATAATATCCAAATATCCGGTTATCCGAATAACTGGATATTCGAATAACCGGTTTTCCGTATAACTGGATACTCGAATAACCAAGTTATCCGGATAACCGGTTTTCGGTTTTCTCCAAAACCGCGGATATCCAAAACCGGTTAACCGATTATCCAAAAAATCGATTTAGGTTGCCAGCACTAATATCGACCAATGATCTGGTAGGACGTAGATAGACAGTGCCTTATGTTTCCTGCATTCTCGATTGACATCGGCATGTGAGTGAAGTAGCGAATATCTGTGAGTAATTTTGGCTCATGTATCCGACAAGGATGTCACTCGAAGCCTAGATCACGTGACTAAGCAATGCTTTTGAAGCGGGTGTATTTACCATCGCACTCTTAAGTTAATACCAATTCCTCTTTCTCTACAGGGAATCTGGCTACTTGATAAATCTGTGATATCGACTTATTAGATTTTAAGGTTACTTCAAATTGGGCAATGTCGCAATATTTTCTTTACGTTACGAGGTGTACTCACGGCCAAATTTATATATAGTTGAGAATTGACAACACCGCTTGATCAATCTGATTTTATTTGTCACAATTTGACATGTTATAATGACATCAAATTAAATTTTTCTAATTTAGCATGATAGCCAACTTACTGGCTTAAAATCAAGGCCTACTGCGATAACAAATAGGGAAGGAATGGATAATGATTAATTTATTTAAAGGTTCAAACAGAATATAACGCCGTTACGCGCCGTTATCTGTCAAATGAATATTAAATACAAAGGTCTTTGCACAGAAAAAACGAGATCAAGCGGCGTTGTACACGAAAAGTTGGTCAACTTCCAACATAGACGGTGGCGAACGTCATAGTATGTCCCACTATCGCATTTTCATCCAGTAATTTCTTGTTCATATATGTGAATAATACAACATACAATACATCAGGTGTAACAGATAGGCACATACATAATACTCTAAGTAGTTGAAATGTATTCATTTGTGGCACAAGTTATTATTATTTTTCGGTTAGATTGACGTCGTTCTACGCCACTTTATCTGTGCATGTCTTTTGAAGTGACAATTGACGGCGTTGTAACGACGCGTAACGGCGTTGCATTCTGTTTGACCCTTAATAGTTAGTATTTTTTGTTAAAAATGTAGTACTTTTCTTATTCGAATGTTAGTACAGTTTTTAACAGTCTTGTGGGAACACTAATCGCAGCCCTGATTTCGAAAGTAGTTGGTAACTCTGCCTGCCAAACGTGCCAGCCAAACCGCAAAAAAGGTCAAATGTTGCCTTTCTCTGTTTATTCAACAAATTCAGCTTCACCATGGCGAAGTTCCTAGCTCAAATCATAGTGGCCGGCACGCAGATAGTCGCGAGGGCGTTCGCCAGGGCCGTACGCGAAGAAATCGCCGCCTCACAGGACGCAGCGAAGAGGTTAGGAAGTCACAAGTCCAGGGCCGAGAGAGCCGCCAACGTCAAGCTAGGGCTATCACTCGAAGAAGCCAAGCAAATATTAAACGTGTCAGATTTAAACCCGGACGAAATAAACAAGCGATACGAACAGCTGTTTAAGGCAAACGAGAGAGCGAACAGTGGATCGTTTTACTTACAATCGAAGGTCTTCCGCGCGAAAGAACGATTAGATATGGAGTTCGCTAACACAACGGAAAAGCAGCAAGAAGCGAACGCGGGCGGCGGTGATAAAACTTAAACGAACGAGGGCGTAGTTAATTTTAGCTGAAGTTTGTTTTTTTTTTTTTTCTGGCGCTTAATTAAGATTGTAAATATACCTGTGTAAGTGATAAGTAAATTAAAGTGGAACTTAAGTTACGTTTTATTTCTTCTGCCTAGTTACATCAAGTTACGTTATTACTTAATGATCGACGTGCCTTCTTGCACATGCTTCTGTTTATGCGTGCCATCACAGAATGGCCTGTTACTAGTCTGCTTACAGTTACACAGCCAATATTCTTTGGATTCTTCGACTTGAAACCGGATTGGCCTAAAAGAAAAGAACCGGCTTGTAAAGTAAAACCTCTGACGAATACAAGGCGAGCTTAAATTTACTTCAGCGTGATTTTTAGCTGCTGGATTTTGTGCGTGCCATCACATAACGGCTGGCTCTTTGATCTGCCACACAGACACCACGAGTAGTTTTTCCCTGCAACCCAAAAGAAGCTCTATCATCGTAAGTGGCCCCCATCTCTCAACCTACCTGCTTCGAGGCGAAGCTTAAAAGGCTTCTTGTCATATATCACCCCGTTTTCCTGTTGTTTATCGGCTGAGATCAAACCGGTCAACGCGTTCCTCGGGATGGCTTCGTTCACTTTACTAGAAAACGCCAGCTAAATAGCAACATTACAAAATTTGAGGTTATGTTGCATTTTTTTTTAATACCACGTTTTTAACCTGCCTGTGTTATTTTGGGGGCCGCAAAGCGAGCGTGCAGCCAAATCCTGGACGTTAAGGGCAATGTTAAAGCCATGTTGCAGTGTCTTGGGCGAGTTTGGGCGAAAGGTGGACACGCGAGCCAGTAAATATAACCTCTGTACTCGGTTTCACGCTTCGTTGGCTACACGGGTCATTTTTTTACCGTTAATCGATTTTATTGTTAACCTTGAGGTACTTTCAGTGGATTGGTTTGTTGAAATGCTTCGTCAAAGGATAAAATTGTGAATAATATGAAAATAATTAATTGTTGTGGTAGGCAGTGTTGCCATGTCATTAAATAAGAATTTTCCGCCACAGTTGATCGAATTTCTATGGTCTGTACGTTCTATGTATTTTTACACCACTCTTCAAGTATCTAGGCAAACCTAACTCTTTCCTTCAATTTGGAAATAATTTCCCTCGCACTTGCAAATTCCTCGCTAAAATGAGACTTTCCCGCCTGTCTGACAACACTGTGTGAATTATTTTTAGCTGCGTTCAGCCAAGGATAGCGATGCATAACGCTTCTTCTAGTCTTCCTTAGAGCGGAGTGTTCATTGGGAAGCCGGTGCAATAGCTAACTTTTTTTTATTTGAATTTTGACTTGAATTATAAAAGTTTCAGAGCCCTCTCCGTTTGATTTTATGGAAAACAAATGACTGTCTGGTTTTCGAGATTTTCAATTTATTGTTTTTAACTTTTTTAATGGAACATTACGTTTTTTATCGCATCGCGTTCAGGATGCGAAATTAAATGTACCTCTTTCTCTCTATGGGAGATAAAATTATAGAGACAAAGACAAATGAATACATGATAATAAATAAAAGTTTTTCTCTTTCTCTCTCGGATTGGTGAAAAAAAAGACAATTTATTGTTTACGAAAGGAAAAAATAATTAAATAAACAATGAATTCATCGATGATCTCATTAGACGTTTTATTAGTCAATTATGTAAGTCGATAAATTCGCCGATGAATTCATCGAGGCGTTTGCTGATGCTATCGAAGTGGAACTTAGAAAAAAAAAACGATAAATTTATTAGAAAATAAATTTTAAAAAATTAAATTATCGATGAATTTATCGATGATCTCAAATTTTGGAACTTCCGAGAGTTTCGGCGCCTTCTAAAAACTTGACACTTGACAGCTGTCAAACTGTCAATAATTTAAGAACTCTTTTTGCAATGATCACGTACTTTCCTTCTATTTGAAAGACAGTTTAAAACTGGCTAGAGTCACCATATCTTATAAAATGTATTTCTGCGTCTATACTTGACAGCTGTCAAACTAAAACTTAGTTGTTTTAACAATTTTTTGGTAGTGACGGGGAAAGATAATTTTGGAGCTGCCGAGTTTCGACGCTTTCTAAAAACTAACACTTGACAGCTGTCAAACTGTCAATAATTTAAGAACTTTTTTGGCAATGATCACGTAGTTTCCTTCTATTTGAAAGACAGTTTAAAACTGGCTAGAGTCACCATATCTTATAAAATGTATTTCTGCGTCTATACTTGACAGCTGTCAAACTAAAACTTAGTTGTTTTAACAATTTTTTGGTAGTGACGGGGAAAGATAATTTTGGAGCTGCCGAGTTTCGACGCTTTCTAAAAACTAACACTTGACAGCTGTCAAACTGTCAATAATTTAAGAACTTTTTTGGCAATGATCACGTAGTTTCCTTCTATTTGAAAGACAGTTTAAAACTGGCTAGAGTCACCATATCTTATAAAATGTATTTCTGCATCTATACTTGACAGCTGTCAAACTAAAACTTAGTTGTTTTAACAATTTTTTGGTAGTGAGAGGGAAAGATAATTTTGGAGCTGCCGAGTTTCGAAGCTTTCTAAAAACTAACACTTGACAGCTGTCAAACTGTCAATAATTTAAGAACTTTTTTGGCAATGATCACGTACTTTCCTTCTATTTGAAAGACAGTTTAAAACTGGCTAGAGTCACCATATCTTATAAAATGTATTTCTGCGTCTATACTTGACAGCTGTCAAACTAAAACTTAGTTGTTTTAACAATTTTTTGGTAGTGACGGGGAAAGATAATTTTGGAGCTGCTGAGTTTCGACGCTTTCTAAAAACTAACACTTGACAGCTGTCAAACTAACAGTCATTTAACAATTTCTTTTGGCAATGATCAGGTGTTTTTCCTTTATTTAAAAGACTTAGAACTGGCTAGAGTCACCATGTTTTCTAAAAACTATTTTTACACTGATACTTGACAGCTGTCAAATTAATAGCTTATTTAACAATTTTTGGTAATGATTACGTACTTTTCTTTTTTTAAAGATCTGGGGCTGTCGAGAATTACGACACCTTCTAAAAACTATTTCTGCATCGATATTTGATAGCTGTCAAACTAATATGTAATTGTTTTAACAATTTTTTGGTATTGACAGAGTAATTTTTTGAAGATAATTTTGGAACTGCCGAGAGTTTCGACGGCTTCTAAAAAGTAACACTTGACAGCTGTCAAATTGACAATAATTTTTGTTTTGGCAATGTTAACATACTTTTCCTCTATTTGGAAGACAGTTTAAAACTGGCTAGTAACCATGTTTAAAAAAAAACTATTTCTGCGTTGATACTTGATAGCTGTCAAACTGATAGTTGTTTTAACAACTTTTTGGTAGTGACAGAGTAATTTTTTTTTTGGAAGATCATTTTGGAGCTGCTGAGAGAGAGTTTCAACGCCTTCTAAAAACTAACACTTGACAGCTGTCAAACAACTTAATAATTTTTTTGGCAATGATCACTCATTTTTCCTTTACTTGAAAGACAAGAACTGGCTAGTCACCATGCCTTCTAAAAACTATTTTTGCATCAATACTTGACAGATGTCAAACTAATAGCTTATTTAATCATTTTTGGTAATGATTAAGTACTTTTCTTTTTTCTTTTAAAGATAATTTTGGAGCTGTCGGGAGTTACGACGTCGACGTCTTCTAAAAACTATTTCTGCATCGATGTTGGGTAGCTGTCAAACTAATAGTTTCTTTATAAATTTTTTGTCAATGACCTAGTATTTTTCTTTTTCTTGACAGATAATTTTGGAGCTACGGAGGGTTAACAGGTTAACAGGTTGACAGGTGTCAAACTGACAACTAATTTAATAATGTTTTTGGTAATAGTCATGCAGTTTCCTTGTAATTATTTCAAAGATCAGTCTGGAGCTGCACGGGCTAGCGACGCCTTCTAAAAACGATTTCTGCATCGATACTCGACAGCTGTCAAACTAATAGTTTGTTTTGCAATTTGTTGGTAGTGATTAGGTACTTTTTTTTTGGAAGGTAGTTCAGAGTTACGACATTTTGTAAATAATATTTTTGCACTAAAACTGACATCTGTCAAACTGACAATTTACTTAACAATGACGAACTGCACTGCTTTTATTTGAAAGATTAGTTTGGAGCAGCCCTTAATTATTGCGCCAATACTTAATAGCTGTCAAACCGACAATTAATTTTATATTCTTTTGACAGTGATTAGACACCTTGCTCATATATCCAGTGTCATGATGCCTTCTGAAAACGATTTTTGCGATACAACTTGACAGCTGTCAAACTACGAACTAATTCAACAATACTTTTGTAATGATCACGCGCTGGTTTTTTATTTGAAAGATCAATTTGGAACTACCCATGGCCGCGACCATTCTTTTTGCGCCAATATTTGATGTTTACGGTTGAAATTTATAATATACAGGGTGCGTGTCCTTCACCTTTCGTCACCCGCTCTGTATATGTATGACTATGTATACCTACCTACTTACATTAAATAAATTTTTTCTTCCGAATTCTTTGGAACTTATTTCGAAAACAATGAACAAATTAAACGTTCGCATTTATTAAAAATGTTTATTATAAAAGATTTGCGTTTTACATAAGCAGGTGATACATACGGTATGTATATGAAACTTCTGGTTAATATATTATACACAGTAGAACTTAACAACTACGTAAAATATGTAATAATCCCCTCAACAATAAAAATATAAACGATTAATTACATCAAAGTTAGTCGTGGCCTGCCCAAGTACATATTAAAAAAACAAAAACAAAACAAAACAGAAACGATTTAGTAAATAAACAAACGGGTTATTTCGCATAATGTAACTGCGTAAAAATAAATGAATCGCAGCTCGATATCGTCCTGTCAGAGATGATTCAATTATGGCACAAAATGGCTGCGCGTTTCAGAACATGCTATATTTGGATACAATGCCAGAAATCAATCTTGAGATAAACAGGGGGGAGGGGGGGTCATTTAATTTCACCTTTCACTTCTAACACGTGCAGTTAGGCATCAAGTAACAAGGCCACAATTTTCTTCAAATTTTTGGGTTTTTATCGAAAATTCAAAGTCGCGTATAATATTTTTTGTTTTTTTCTTTCTTGTTTTTTTTTTTAATATTTACACCCTTAGATCTAACATTCACAAAAATATTTAATTTATCATAAGACGTAGGGTAGCGCTCGCTACGTTTCTAATTTTTTCTTTCCTTGTTTGGTGCTCGACGGATCGGAATGTGTTTGGTTCGTGTTTTTATTTAGCATTTGATTGGACGATCTGTTTTGAAGGCAGTTGTTTCAGTGTGTATGTGTTTTGAGCTTTCTCTGTTTATACGAAATTCATCAGAATGTGAAATATTGCTAGTAGGCCAAATCGGCCTTCAATAGGATCGATTTTTTTACTGAAATGTAAAAAACGTGCTTTGTTTTACTAGACCAAAAAATGTTGGTTTCACAGCCGCGCAGCTAAGCAGAAAAAGTAACATTTTAGTGTTTTTTTTTTTTTTTTAATTAATTGTTAATCGATGAAAATAGTCCTTTTTTGACAAGACAAAAACATTACAGCTACAGCCGCGCGCAAAGGCAGTAAAAGCGGCACTTTACAGCTTCTGATGAGTTGTCAATAAAATCACTTGTTTACTGTTAATCAACGAAAATAGTTCTTTGTTTAACTAGGCAAGAAAAGTGTTAGATTTACAGCCGCGCAGCTAAGCAGAAATATTTACTTTTTATCAGCTGTTTGTTTGGCTGGAGATTTGCTGTCGCTCGCGAAAGCAGTAAAAGTGATACTATACTGTTTTTCTTTTTACCTGTTAATAAAACCACATGTTTATCGTTTATCAATGAAAACAGTCCTTTGTTTAACTAGATGGAAAAGGATTGGCTTCACCGCCAGGGCAGTAAAAGTGAAGTGCTTCTCAACTGTAAATTGGCGAAACTTTCATTTTTCTTTATTTTAGCATATTTATTAAATTTTAATCGTAAAAGTCAAATTTTACTGCCTAATCAGTAAAACTGGCACTTTAGTGGTTTTCAGTCGAGAAAACTGCTGTTTATTTAACTAGGCAAAGAAGCTCTTTTTAATTCTTTAATTTTTTATGTACAGTAGCGGATAATAAAACCCAAGTCATTTGCGCAATGTAAACCTCACTTTAACACCTATACAAAATGTCACTAAGTAGTTCTGACGTACGTTCCATTTTTTGGCAGAAATATAACCTCAATAGAAGCCCGATTTACCAAATTCGTCTAAATACGAACGACATGTCAAATTCTTACCCGGAATTTATTGTCCGCTACTGTAAATAAAATTCTTCTTCATAGCACTTGAACAGTAACCGTTTCTAATGTCGTCGACAGTAAAGTGTCACTTTTACAGATTAGGCGAAAAAAGGCATGTTTTTCTATCGTCAACAAAACAGACTTTTCGTTTCATTTTGGGTCTCACCAAATTAGATGCATGCAACAATATTAAATATTAAAAAAAAAAATTAAATCCGGTCGTGTCATTTTTAAGCAATAACAGTATAATAATAGATTCATTCTGTCTGCAACTTGTAATTTTGATAATTTCCCGCACGTTCGTGGCATCGCGTGCTCGCCGATACTTTCCCACCATTTAACGTCCACTTCCTGTCGTCACCAATAAATACATAATTGAAATGCTGATCGCATTTAGGCCCACCATACACTGAACTAAGCGCAACCTCAAATTAGTCTTTGATAATACCTAAATTTTATTTGACAGCGTCAAATTTACTTTCCCACATTCAATTTCAATACATAATTGAAATGTTGATCGCATTTAGGCCCACCACACATTGAAGTAAGCCCAACCTAAAAAAATTGGTCAAAATATATCGTTGATAATATAAATTATTTGACAGCTGTCAAATCTATTTTTGTGCTACTTTCGAAAACCATTGACGATTTACCGCTGAATATATTTCATACACGGGCCATTTTTTTTTGTCCGCCCGGTATTAGTTTGTGTTTTTTTTGAATGTGCGGTGAACCTATTAGGCCAATTTTTTTTTGGTTATGTTAACCTACGCCTTTAATTTCAAATTAATGAAGACAAGGATAAAAAAATTAAAAATGAGAAATAGTGATCATTTTTTTTTGGTCGCTCGGTATTTTTTAAAATTTTCAATCAACTTAAAATAAACAAGATCGACATGGGCTAAGAACAAGTGACGTTATGACGTTTGACCGCTTTTTGTTTGTCACTCACTTGCAGATAAGAATTTTTTTGTTTTCGACAAAAAGAAGAAATATTCGAAGGTCGAGATAGTGCGATTATTATTATTTTTTGACGAAGAAATAAAAGCGAAAATTTTCTTACGTAGTGCCGATCGTCTTCTGTTTTTTTTTTCACTTGTTCGTGTCTTTCGATGAAACAAAAGCGTTCGTATTTAATATTTATATGTAAATTCGGCACGCAATTGATCGTCTTTTGTTTTTTTTTTTACTTTTATTGATGGTTTAATTTTTTTTTTGGTCGCTCGGTATTTTTGTCAATTCATTTTGTCATTCTCAAAATAAGTGAAGATCTGATCCAGAAGAAGATTAAAAAAAAACGGAAATAAAAAATCAAGTGTTCATCATCATTTTATTTGACAGTTTTTTGGTCTCCCGGTATTTTCTTATTTGAACTTCCGATCGCCCGGTATTTTTTGTTTTGAACTAATTTTAATAAAATATTCCGATCGCCCGATATTTTTTGTTTTGAACTAATTTTAATAAAATAAAAGAATCGAGATGAATGTGCGGCGGGCCTACGAATGCGTCGCATTAATTTGATTTTGTTTTTCACTGAGCAATGACAATTTGGAAAGTTCTTTCGTAAACAATCGATCGCCTTTTGTTTTTCGTTTTTTTGACATAGGTAACAAATAAAATGAGCAGGCGTTTATTTGTTTTTTGTTTTTGTTTTCACTTTCATTTGCTTGTCTTTAAAAAATTGTTGTAATTTCTCTTAGGAAATTCGTCTTAAATCGACGCTCTTTGGTTTTATTTCGGATGAAGAACACGTTTTTTTTTTGTTTTTCACAAAGCAATGGAAATGGAAAGTTCTCTTATAAACGATCGATCGCCTTTTGTTTTCTCTCGTTTTTTTTTTTTGACGGAACAAATACAAATACAATTGATCGTCTTTTTTTTTGTTTTTTTTTTTACTTTTGTTGATGGTTTAATTTTTTTTTTTTGGTCGCTCGGTATTTTTGTTTGTCATTCTCAAAAAAAGTGAAGACCTGATCGAGAAGAAGATTAAAAAAAAACGGAAATAAAAAAATCAAGTGTTCATCATCATTTTATTTGACAGTTTTTTGGTCTCCCGGTATTTTCTTATTTGAACTTCCGATCGCCCGGTATTTTTTGTTTTGAACTAATTTTAATAAAATAAAAGAATCGAGATGAATGTGCGGTGGGCCTACGAATGCGTCGCATTAATTTGATTTTGTTTTTCACTGAGCAATGACAATTCGGAAAGTTATTTCGTAAACAATCGATCGCCTTTTGTTTTTCGTTTTTTTGACATAACAAATAAAATGAGAGCAGGCGTTTATTTGTTTTTTGTTTTTGTTTCCACTTTCATTTGTTTGTTTGTTTTAAAAAATTGTTGTAATTTCTCTTAGGAAATTCGTCTTAAATCGACGCTCTTTGGTTTTATTTCGGACTAAGAACACGGTTTTTTTTTGTTTTTCACAAAGCAATGGAAATGGAAAGTTCTCTTATAAACGATCGATCGCCTTTTGTTTTCTCTCGTTTTTTTTTTTTTGATGGAACAAATACAAATACAATTGATCGTCTTTTGTTTTTGTTTTTTTTTACTTTTGTTGATGGTTTAATTTTTTTTTTTGGTCGCTCGGTATTTTTGTTTGTCATTCTCAAAATAAGTGAAGATCTGATCGAGAAGAAGATTTAAAAAAAACGGAAATAAAAAATCAAGTGTTCATCATCATTTTATTTGACAGTTTTTTGGTCTCCCGGTATTTTCCTATTTGAACTTCCGATCGCCCGGTATTTTTTGTTTTGAACTAATCTTAATAAAATATTCCGATCGCCCGATATTTTTTGTTTTGAACTAATTTTAATAAAATAAAAGAATCGAGATGAATGTGCGGTGGGCCTACGAATGCGTCGCATTAATTTGATTTTGTTTTTCACTGAGCAATGACATTTCGGAAAGTTCTTTCGTAAACAATCGATCGCCTTTGTTTTTCGTTTTTTTGACATAACAAAATAAAATGAGAGCAGGCGTTTAGTTGTTTTTGTTTTCACATTCATTTGTTTGTCTTTAAAAAATTGTTGTAATTTCTCTTATGGTCCGTTTTCACGCTCAAGCAATTTGCACAAATGTGCTCGTACACACAAGGAAGTCGTTGCATGAAAACGTATTTTTTTGCTTGCACAAGCTAAAAAGGTTGGCAAACTGCATGCATTGGCGCAAGCAAATTTGTATGCGCAAATGCTTGCACAAATCCGTTTGCGCAAATTGCTTGAGCGTGAAAACGGACCATTAGGAAATTCGTCTTAAATCGACACTCTTTGGTTTATTTCGGATGAAGAACACGTTTTTTTTTGTTTTTCACAAAGCAATGGAAACGGAAAGTTCTCTTATGTTATAAAAGATCGATCGCCTTTTGTTTTCTCTCGTTTTTTTTTTGACGGAACAAATACAAAGAAAAGAGGGTTTTTCGATAGAAAAAATCATTCAATTGTTCTTTGTTTCTTTTGTTTTTCGAAAACGAGAACAAGTTCCTGAATAAAAAGTTTTTGTTTTTTTTTTGGCGCGGAAAAGATGAGAAACGTGTGACGCACCTAAAGACGCACAGCATACATATATTTGTTTTTAACATTGTTTTTTATCGGCCGGTATTTTTTGTTCGTATGTGTGGTCGCCCATTCTTTCTTGTTTCGGCGATTCCAGTAAATTTTAAATAAATGAAGATCAGATGGAGATTAATGTCCTAAGAACGCATGCTAATTTTTTTGATCGCCTAGTATTTTTTATTTTGATGTTTTCATCGATAAATTTCTGGAAAAACCTTTTTGGTTTATTGTTATTTATGTAGTTTGTTTGTTTTTATTTTGTGTTGAAGGAGACAGAAATTGGTTTTGTTTTGCCAATAAAAATATTTAAATTACCATACAAATTAACTCAAACCGCATCTAAATATCCTAAGTAACAAAAAAGTTACGGCAAATAAAAGAAATTATGAAATTTTGTTTTTTTTTTATTTATTTTAACCAAGTTGGCCATGACAAGTAAAATCTAAAAATGTATTCTCAATGAGCTCTTGAATCCGCACGTTTTTACTAATTTAACCATCTCTCTATCTCTTCGAATAAAAAAGTTACCCATGTTATCCTTATGAAATCCGGGCACCCTGTGTATATGTATGTATTTTGTTTTTCTTGATTTTATTTCTGTTGGTTCCATTTCTCATTTATTTTTATTTCACTGTATCTGCTATAATATTAATTTGTGGCATTAGCATTAGGAAATAAAATTAATTTGACGTTTGAAATATGATATTTGACACTTTTCATTAATACCAATTCAAATTACATAGCCATAGCAAAAAAGTGAAGGTGGAAAAAATTCAGGATGAAAATAATTTCTACTAAATCGAAATTTTTCTACATTTTATAAATATCTGCAAGGGTCACTCCGTGACCCAAGGGTCATGGGTTCGCCAACACTGCTCTAATCCATCGTCTTTTGTTTTTTTTTTCAACTTTTGATGCTGTTTTGAGGATTTTAATCAATTTCAAGTAAAATAATGTTAAATAGAAACGAACGTGCGGTGGGCCTAAAGGTCCGTTTTCACGCTCATGCAATTTGCGCAAATGTGCTTGTGCATGCAAATTAGCACAAGGAAGTAGCTGCGCGAAAACTAAATTCTTTTGCTTGCACAAGCCAGAAAATTTGGCAAGCTGACCGTTAAATAGATTATCAATTCAATTCGTATTTATGCAAATTTGCAGGCGCACATGCATGCACAAATCTATTTGCGCAAATTGCTCGAGCGTGAAAATAGACCATATGAATGCGTGGCATTTATTTCACCAGTTTTTGGTCGCTCGGCATTTTTTTTTTTTGTTAAAATATGTGATCGCTAGTCAGCGGCGTAGATAGAAACTTGTTTCGGGGCGGGGGGGGGGGGCGAACAAAAAAAAGTCTGACGAGTACGGACTACTACTAACATTTTATTTATGAAATGTAAAACAGCTAATAAAAAACAACGTCATACGAATATTTCTTTAGTATGAATTAGGCGGAACATAATATTTTAGAACAATTTCGGGGGGGGGGGGGGGGGGGGGGGGGCTCGCCACCGTCGCTAGTGTTTTAGTTTTAGCATTTTCGATTTTAAATCAATGAAGGTGAATGTTTGACGGACCTAGTTATTTGATTTTTTTTTGATCGCACGTTTTCAATCAATTTCTGGAAAAGCCCTTTTGGTTTATTATTGCTTATGTATTAATTTTTTTTTTGTGATGAAGGAGACCGAAATTCGTTCTACAAATGATCGTTTTTTGTTTTTTGTTTTTGTTTCCTTTTAATAAAGAAATCAGTCGAAATCCGTCACGAAAGCGATCGTCTCTTATTTTTTCTTGTCTTCGACATTTCGAGTCACCCGACAATCGTATTTTGTTTTCTGTGTTTTTCGTGCGAAACGCGATCGTTTTTCTCGTTACGCAATCGGTCGTCTTTTGTCTGTTTTTTTTCCCTCTATTTTTTTTAATGAGTTGTATTTCGAAAATGCGATGCGCGATTGTTCTTTTCTGTAGGTCATCCGAAAGTACTGAAAAATGCCTGCAAGTTTCGTCCTCACTTTTTTTTTCTAATTTCAAAAACAATGGAGTTACGGGTGATATTTGTGACGATAAACTAGATGGAATATCTCGAAAAGTATTCGCGTCAGACCCATGGTGCGACCCATCAACTCGAGCTAGAATTCGCCGGGGAACTCAAAAATGCAATAATATACAGGGCGTTCCATTAAAAAAATCGTAACTTTGGGTTGTATTTCGAAAATGCGATGCGCGATTGTTTTTTTCTCTAGGTCATCTGAAACTACCGAAAAATGCCCGCAAGTTTCGTACTTAATTTTTTTTTCTAATTTCAAAAACAATCGAGTTACGGCTGATATTTGTGACGATAAACTAGATGGAATATCTTGAAAAGTATTCGCGTCAGACCCATGGTGCGACCCATCAACTCGGGCTAGAATTCGCCGGGGAACTCAAAAATGCAATAATATACAGGGCGTTCCATTAAAAAAATCGTAACTTTGGGTTGTATTTCGAAAATGCGATGCGCGATTGTTTTTTTCTCTAGGTCATCTGAAACTACCGAAAAATGCCCGCAAGTTTCGTACTTAATTTTTTTTTCTAATTTCAAAAACAATCGAGTTACGGCTGATATTTGTGACGATAAACTAGATGGAATATCTTGAAAAGTATTCGCGTCAGACCCATGGTGCGACCCATCAACTCGGGCTAGAATTCGCCGGGGAACTCAAAAATGCAATAATATACAGGGCGTTCCATTAAAAAAATCGTAACTTTGGGTTGTATTTCGAAAATGCGATGCGCGATTGTTTTTTTCTCTAGGTCATCTGAAACTACCGAAAAATGCCCGCAAGTTTCGTACTTAATTTTTTTTTCTAATTTCAAAAACAATCGAGTTACGGCTGATATTTGTGACGATAAACTAGATGGAATATCTCGAAAAGTATTCGCGTCAGACCCATGGTGCGACCCATCAACTCGAGCTAGAATTCGCCGGGGAACTCAAAAATGCAATAATATATAGGGCGTTCCATTAAAAAAATCGTAACTTTGGGTTGTATTTCGAAAATACGATGCGCGATTGTTCTTTTCTGTAGGTCATCCGAAAGTACTGAAAAATGCCTGCAAGTTTCGTCCTCACTTTTTTTTTCTAATTTCAAAAACAATGGAGTTACGGGTAATATTTATGACGATAAACCCGATTGAATATCTCGAAAAGTATTCGCGCTAGATCCATGGTGCGACGCATCAACTCGGACTAAAATTCGCCGGGGAACTCAAAAATGCAATAATATACACGGCGTTCCATTAAAAAAAATCGTAACTTCGGGTTGTATTTCGAAAATGCGATGCGCGATTGTTCTTTTCTGTAGGTCATCCGAAACTACTGAAAAATTCCCACAAGTTTCGTACGTAACATTTTTTTCTAATTTCAAAAACAATCGTCAACAATGTCATTTTTGACACTTTTCGAGCCGTACTTAGAAAAATTACCCGGAGTTAAGAATTTCGTTACTTTGTACGAAAAGAAAGATAAAAGACGAGATCGGCTTTTGTTAGTTTCTTTTTTTTTTGGAGGAAGAAAGGAGGAAAATCAAAAGTTTTCTTGCACGGCGACGATTCGTCTTTTGTTTCCTATTTTTTTCGTATTTCGACGAAGTTCAAAAACGATCGTTCGTCTATAATCGTTACAAATCTATTGTTTTTTGTTTTTTCAACTTTTGATGTTGTTTTGACATTTTCAATCAATTTCAAGTAAAATAATGTTAAATAGAAATGAATGTGCGGTGGGCCTAAGCATTTATCTGACCAGTTTTTGGTCACCCGGTATTTTTTTTTTTTTGTTAAAATATGTGATCGCCGGTGTTTTTGTTTTTGCGTTTTCAATTTAAAAAAATGAAGGTGAATGTTTGACGGACCTATTCATTTGATTTTTTTTTATCGTCCGGTATTTTTTTTTATTCTTAAGCCCAGTTTTACAATCGTGGAATAAGCTCTATTCGCGGAATAATAACTATTCGCCGAATATCCTTTAACATTCTTCCATATCTACATCACGTTATTCCAAGGATAGTGTTATACTCAGTTTATCCGGCGATTGTAAAATCGGGCCTAAGTCAATTTTAAACAAGTGGAGGTCGTGGTGCATTTATTTTAACCAATTTGAAACAAATGAAAGTCAGATGGAGGCGAGTGCGTGGCGGACCTAAGAAGGTTGTCCGGTCACTTTCTAAAAGCGTTTCAGTCCGAGTTTGGAGATGCGAACGAGTCCAATTAATTGGGTCCTTGACGGTTTAAAATAATAATTTATTTGCGCCGCAGAAAGTCAGTCTTGTCGTCACGCGTAGATTAATTAATTAATTTCTGTTTACTCGTTTGATTCGACGGGCTCGGCTAATCGCGTTAAACCAAGAAAATTTAATTTGCCGAGTTGCTAATTATACCGGGCGTCCCCGTAAAAGATTATCACGACTGGAGTACGTGCTACTTTTTTTTTGCCTACTATTGGGTGACCGTAAAAGATTGCCACGCGCCTAAATTGGGTATCAATCTGGGTATTTGTAAAAGATTGTCACGACTTTACAGACGCAAAAATTCAGAAAATCGGCAGCCTTGTTTCACAGACGTTTCGGATTGAAATTAAAACTCTATTTGGTGGTGGTGGCGGTGGTGGTGAAAGCTGTAAGTTTGGAAGAACGAGGAGTTTACCTGATGGGGCGGTCGAGTGTCCATGGC
The DNA here is from genome assembly GCA_958336345.1 of Dorcus parallelipipedus. Taxonomy (NCBI): domain Eukaryota; kingdom Metazoa; phylum Arthropoda; class Insecta; order Coleoptera; family Lucanidae; genus Dorcus; species Dorcus parallelipipedus. The sequence continues at coordinate 43,744,170 of OY284480.1, read as the reverse complement.
GGCGGCTATTCAGACTCGGCTTCTTGTTTGATGACGTTGTAGTTGGACTTCTTGCTCTTGAGCATCCTCAGGAAAGAGCCCAGCGCGAAGATGGACCTCCGGTGTCGCTGGAAAATCTCCGAGTACAGCGTTTCCCTCAGCACCTTCCGGTCAATGTCGGTGGTCTTCACGTGGTTTGGAAGCGTCTTGCATTTACAATCCATTGTTTTCTTTTTTCTTTTGGCAAAAAATTTGGCGCGTTTAAAAATATATCATCAATTAATTAATAATAACCCTGTATTAAAAGGTATCACAGAACAATTCTCTTGGTTTTTTTTTTGTTACTATGTACTTCAACACCAACCTTTAAATATTTTTTTTTAACAATAGTAATAACGATTGTGTTTTTTTCTTTTCTATTTAAGGCGTTCGTTTTTGTTTTTGAAGCAAGGCAATCGCGATACGTTTCGGCTACTTCTGCACACTACTTTTATTTAAGTATGTAATTAAATGTTTTTATTATTATTATTATTATTAATAATAGTGTTTGGTGCTTTCTTACGTATATTAATTAGTCGATTAATTTAATTGATTTAAAAAAAAACGGTGCGGAATACTTGTGTGAATTGCACTTAATATAATAAACTTGTCTGTCCACTCGACGAGAGACCGTGTCGTCCAAAAAAGTTTAACTTAATTGCACTTGTTTTTTTGTTGTTGTTTTTGTTTGTTAAGAAGTCGTCCTCGTTCTCGTTCTAGTGATCACATCGCGCAAAACGTCGTAGTGGTCTTGAAAGAATTCTTTGTAGATGTTGTTCACGTCGACGCCTCCTACGATCGCATCCCTCTTCGTGCGGGCGTTCTTCTCCTGCGGTGCAGGTGTGACGTTTAAACGTTTGAGAAGCCTTTGAAAATCTTCGACTTCTACGGTTTCTCTAATCTGCCTTAATTGTTGACTACATACATCCGTGTTCTTCACATGGGTCTTCTTCAATTCTAAAACCGGCCGGTCGCAGTCGCCTATTGAGTCTTTCTTGTTGTGGCTTTTGTTTTCGCGCGGTTCATCGATGGTGGTGGCACGCAGCACTCGGTAGTACGTCTTCTTGGCGGTCGTTCTCTTGGGGGGCGCGATTTTTTCGCCGGACACTTTCAGGAGGAATTCGTTCTTCGACGCACTCTTTGGCGTTAGCATCCTGTTAAAAGCGCGCTGACATGGTTGCGTCGTCGCCGTCTCTATTTCCGCACCGCCTTTCAAGTCGAGCGCCCGATGCGTTACTGGCCTACTCTGGTGGTGCTTCGAAATGAATCGATACCACCGGCCCGTCCTCTCTCTTTACGTAATGCTTCTGTCTCGTGTTGTTGCTTTTCTCTCAGGCACGTCCTGATCAATAAAGTTTTGCATTTTTTAATAATGCGATCCGATCCCTCCTCGGCGACCGTCAACTACGTCTTAATAACAGATTGATTAACAAGCTTCGCAAATTCGACTCAAAATTTATTTCCCGTAATTTTTTTCCGTCGTGTATCATACCTAAATTGCACTGGTAGCATCTTAGGAAAACAAAAAAAAAACTCTCTATACAGGGTTTTACTGAACATCAGTCTTTTATTAACTGTGTAAGTTATCACAACTAAATTGTTCTAGAAAAACAAAAAAAAAGCAAGATTGTAGTCCCGATACAGGGTCTTACTAAACCCCGGACTTTTAGTAATAGCGTTTTCCTTCCTATCCAATCTTCATTTAAATGCAATATCCACGTGACTCATGACATACGTAATCAACTACCTAATAACTGGCTAAAATGATGTAGTACATCTTCGTACTAAAAGTACAAAACAAAATCGTGGTATCTTTATACAGGGTTTTAATAAACTTCAGTCTTTTATTAACTGTGTAACCTTATCACACCTAAATTGCACTGTATTGTTCTAGCAAAACAAAAAAAATCACATCATCTCTGTACAGAGTGTTACTAAACCCCAGTCTTTTATTAATAGTGTTTGTCTCACGCGTGTTCGTTCAACTTTGTCGACTAATAAATTCGAATAAACCTTAACGACTTTCGTTTGCTGTGCAAGTTGAAGAAATGGCAATTAAAACCGACTTTCCTTTGTTTTGCACCGAGGTCGACGAAATCGGAAGTAGCATCTGTACAATAAATAGAAGCAGAAGCTTTCGATCATCTTTGTCGAGTACTAAGTCGAATAAACAATAATTAAAATCTATTGTTTGTCTATTGTTTGTCGCGAGATCGACATGGTTGGAATTCCCATCTATACATTAAAAAAAAAGCATCAGCTTTGGATCGACTTGTTAGTCGGTAATTAAAATCGATAAGGTTGACTTTCGTTTGTTTTGCACGGAAGTCGACGTAGACGGAAATCGCATCTCTGGACAATAAAATAGAAGGAGAAGCTTTCGATCAACTTTGTCGACTACTAAGTCGAATTAAATAAAAACCCTTTTCGTTTGTTTGACGCGAGGTTGAACGATTTTATCGACTAATAAATTCGAATAAATATTAATTAACATCGACTATCGTTTGCCTTGTAAAAGATCGACGCATTTAAACTTTAGAATAAAGGCAGAAGCTTTCGAACGACTTCGTCGACTACCAAGTGGGATAAACCTAATTAAAATCGACACGGTTGACTTTCGTTTGTTTTGCACGGAAGTCGACGCAGACGGAAATCGCATCTCTGGACAATAAAATAGAAGCAGAAGCTTTCGATTAACTTTCTCGACTACTAAGTCGAATAAACAACAATTTAAAATCAATTTTCGTTCGTCTGGCGCGTGGTCGAACGATTTTGTCGACTAATAAATTCGAATGAACATTAATTAATATCGACTTTCGTTTATTTTGTAAGAGATCGACGCATTTTGATTTTAGAATATAGGCATGAGCTTTCCATCGACTTTGTCGACTATAAGTCGAATAAACGGTAATTAAAATCGACAAAGTTGACTTTCGTTTGTTTTGCACTGAAGTCGACGCAGACGGAAATCGCATCTCTGTACAATAAAATAGGAGCAGGAGCTATCGAACAACTTTGTCGACTACGACTCAGTCGAATAAGCATTAAGTAAAATCGATTTTTGTTTGTACGACGCGTGGCCGATCGACTTCGTTGACTAATAAATTCGAATAAATATGAATTAATATCGACTTTCGTGTTTGTTTTGTAAGAAATCGATGCATTTATAGTTTAGAATAAAAGCTGAAGATTTCGATCGACTTTGTCGATATTGAGTCTACATTTAATGCTGTATCTCGCGTGACCTATGACGTACGTAATAGCTGGCTAAAATGATGTAGTTACATTTTTGTTCTGAAAGTACAAAACAAAAGAAAAAAGTAACCCCTATAGGGTTTTACTAAACTTCAGTCTTTTATTAACTGTGTAACGTTAACTGCACTCTTCTAGCAAAAAAAAAAATCACCATCTCTATACAGGGTGTTACTAAACCAAGCCGTGTGACGAAGGGATGGGGATCGGTATGCAAATATAAATACGTATGCATGCTTGTGAAAAATGTTTACCCCCCTCCCCTCCCGTCATGACCTGCTCGCTTATATCAGGCACAACCAAGTACTCTACGACCTTGGGTATAAATAAATGACTTCAGTACAGTAGCACCCTGTATATTGTGCTGACGCAAAATAATTAAATGAAACGCTTTTATTATATTTTCTTTATTATATTTTTTTTTGACGTGTGACGAAGGGATGGAGATCGGTATGCAAATATAAATACGATATTTTAAGACATTTGACAATTGTGCAATTTTTAACGTAAAATAAAACAAAAGACGATCGGCAAACAAATTTAGAAAAAATTATAAAATTAAAAAAAAAAAACAGAAATAAAATTCTCTTCAAATAAACAAAAATAAAAGAAATCTTTCTAAAATTAAGTTATATTAAGACATTCGACAATTGTGCAATTTTTAACGTAAAATAAAACAAAAGACGCTCGACAAACAAATTTAGAAGAAATTATAAAATTAAAAAATAAAACAAAAATAAAAGAAATCTTTCTAAAATTAAGGTATATTAAGACATTTGACAATTGTGCAATTTTTGACGTAAATTAAAACACAAGACGATCGATAAATTTATAATTATCGAGAAAATTTATAAAATTAAAAAAAACGAAAATAAAATTCTCTTCTCAAACAAAACTGGCACGACTTTCTAAAATTAATTTTAAAAACTCGACAATTGTGCTATTTTTTTTATAGAACTTTCGATTTTCCTTCCTTGTTTGAATTAAAAAGGAAAGAAAGAAAAAATACGAAAGTCGTCTGTCTTTTGCATTTGTTTTTCTTTTTTTGGAACAAAAAGACGATTCGATTTGACGATTTACGGTTTCTTTTTATTTTCATTTTCAGAAGAGCGAAAAAAAAAGTTTTAAGCCATTTTTTTTGAAAATTAAAAAACCAATCTGTTTTCGTTTTTAATTGTTTGAATAACAAAAAAAAACAAAAAACGGTTATTTTTGCATTTCTTTTTTTCAAAAGCAAAAAGGAAACAAAAACGATCGATCCGACGACTTACGATTTTTTTTCCATTTTCATATTTTTGAAAATCGAAAAAAATTAAATAAAAGTGTTTTCTACGCCTCGTTGCCGTTAACATTTCGGTAAAAGGCACGGTGTTATTCGAAGGCAGTACGCGTCATATACAGGGTGTTCGATGAATAATATCAAGGATTCAATCTCCGAATTCCAATTGTCTTTGGTGTGAGAAATGAAATAAAAAACATAGATGCGTTGGTTGCGTGAACGTAAGTCGTCGATTTGAAGTTGCTTGCAAGATTTCATGCGTCGTATACAGGGTGTTTAATATCGAAATGGCCGACGAGTTCGCAAAATAAAAACCCCCAATTTGTTTGCGGACTTCGTTTTCGAGATATTTATTCCAAATAAATTACCAGGCCTTTTTTGAGTTAAATTATCTATTTTACACCAAATACATAGTTTCAAATTTCGATTAACAACTCCCTGTAAATCCCCCCTTTTCACCCCAGAACTTGTTAAGAACCCTTATCTCAATTCCGAGCGATCGTTCGAAATAATTGCTGTAAGGAGTTAAATTGCCTGCGTATTTCAACAATATGTAAAACACCCTGTATATGACGCGTAAGGCTAATAATGTAGAAACAAATTTATTAGTTAGACCTGTGCATTTCAATTGTTTCAGACGTCGTTAACGCCAACCTGTCATCGCTGGCGTACTACTTCGCAGAGAGGGGTGTTTATTATTCCAAATTATTGATTTGAATTTATTCCAAATAAATTACCAGGGCTTTTTTGGATTAAATTATCTATTTCACCCCAAATTGTCTTAAATTTCGATTAACAACCCCCCTACACATGTTGCGCCCCCTCAAATAAGTGAATTAAAAACAAAAAAAAAACTCTCCGGTTAGTTTCAAGCGATCGCCTCCGCACGAATCGTTTCTTGCTTCCGGTTTTCCCTTTCACCCCCCGCGAGAAAACGACAACAACCCCCTATACATGTTGCGCCTCCTTCAAGACCCCCAAGTAAGTAAATTAAAAACTTGTTGAAAAGAAAAAAACTCTCCGTTCAGTTTCAAGTCTTCGCACGAATCATTTTTTGCTTCCGCTTTTTCCTTTCACCCCCCCCCCCCCCCCCTGCGAAAAAAAGCGATAACAATTCAATCCTCCGCTTGCAGAGTGTCTGCGCAAAAAAAACATCCCCTGCGTAAAGACCGAAATTAAAAGTGAAAACATGATCATCGTGCCCGTCGACAAGTCCGCAAAAAACGAAAAGAAAGAAACACATGTCGCTGCGCCCCGGATAAAAAAAAGGGGTTGAATAAATAAATGAAACGCTTTTATTATATTTTCTTTATTATATTTTTTTTTGACGTGTGACGAAGGGATGGAGATGTATGCAAATATAAATACGTAAGCATGCTTTTTTTTTCATCAAATTTTAATCAACCCCTCCCGATATGACATGCTCGCTTATATGAGGCACAACTCTACGATCTTGTTTTTTTTTCATGATAGTGATCTATAGTATAAATAAATGACTTCAGTACAGTAGCACCCTGTATATTTGCTGGATACAATTTTTGAATTTTTTTACAAACTTTTACGTAAAATTTTCAACTGAATTTTATTATTATGAATTATGTTATTAAGTATTAATTTGATAGAAAAAAAACAGAAGAGAAATGAAATAAACAAAACAAAAACAAAACAAGAGAAGATTAGTGATTATTCTCCAGCTGAAAAAAAAAATGTAGTCCGATAAAATATACATAGATGGCACCACATAATATCTTCTACGGTTTAATGACATAACCTTTTTGGCGCCAAAAAATTCAACAAAATTCACATAGATTTTATTTTTTTATAGTATCTACCTATAATTAGATGGCACCGATCCAACACAATTTCGATTCATTTAAGAACACAGAATTTCATTTGCTTTAAGTTTTAAATGATAATCTAAAACAGTAATGTCAGTCAAATTTAATTTTAATTTTTTCAAATATAAATATGAGGATGTCGTCTTTTTAAACAGAAGACATCAAGGAAACTCCCGAATCACCTGGTAGATGGCGCTGTGTGCACCTCATTTAATTTGTCAAAAAAAATCTTAGGTGATATGAATCAATTCTTCAACAATTTTCTAAACGTTGTCGATGAAAAAATAAATTCATTTAGTTTAAGGACGTCGTCTTTAAAATCAGAAGACATCAAGGGAAGTATCCGGTAGATGGCGCTAAGTGCACTTCACTTAATTTGTCAAAAAGTCTGGTAAATCAATTCTTCAATAATTTTCTAAACTTTAATGAAAAAATTCGTAGTACAAGGACATCCTTAATTTTGAAACAGAAATCTCCTGAATTATCCGGTAGATGGCGCTGTGTGCGCCTCACTTACTTATCAAAAAAATCTTAGGTGAAGCGACTCTTCAGCAATTTTCTAAACGTTGATGAAAGAATTCATTCGAAGTATAAGGACGCCGCCGTCTTTTAAAACAGAAATCATCCAGCAGATGGCGCTCCATGCACCTCGCTTAAGTCGTCAAAAAAGTTTAGACGAATCAATTCTTCAACAATTTCTTAAATTTTGTTAAAAAAAAATCGTAGCCTAGGGACATCGTCTTTTAAAGCAAAAATCATTAAGGAAGCTCCTGAATCATCCGGTAGATGGCGCTAGGTGCACCTCACCTAATTTGTCAAGATAATCTTAGATGAAACAATTCGTCACCAATTTTCTAAACGTTGATGACAAAATGAATTTGTAGTTTAAGGACGTCGCGTAGTCTTTTAAAACAGAAGACATCAAGGAAGTTCCTGAATCATCCAGCAGATGGCGCTATGTGCACCTCGCTTAAGTTGTCAAAAAAAGCTTAGACGAATCAATTCTTCAACAATTTTTTAAATGTCGATGAAAAAAAAAATCGTAGCGTAAGGACATCGTCTTTTAAAACAGAAATCATTAAGGAAGCTCCTGAAACATCTGGTAGATGGCGCTTTGTATGTTTATCTCACTTAATTTGTTAGAAAAATCTTAGGTGAATCAATTCTTCAACAATTCTAGAAACGTTGTTGAAAGAAAAAATTCGTAGCACAAGGACATCATCTTTTTAACAGAAATTATCAAGGAAGTTCCTGAATCGTCCGTCAGAGGGCGCTATATGCTATGAGTCTTACTTAATTTGTCAAAAGAAGTCTTGATGAAAACGATGATGAAAAAATAAATTCGAAAGACATCAAGGAAGTTCCTAAATTATCCAGTAAAACGGAAATCATCAAGGAAGCTCCTGAATCATCCAGCAGATGACGCTATATGCTGTGCGCGTTACTTAATTTGTCAAAGGAAATCTTGCTGAAAACTTTGATGAAAAAATAAATTCGAAGTGTGAGGATGTCGTCTTTTAAAACAGAAATTACCAAGGAAGCTCCTGAATCATCGTGTAGATGGCGCTAAGTGCAACTCGCTTAATTTGTCAAAAAGTCTCAGATGAATCAATTCTTCAACAATTTTCTAAACGTTGTTGAAAAAATTAATCCGTAGTTTAGGGACGGCGTCGCGTCGTCATCTTTAAAAACAGAAAACATCAAAGATTGTTCTAAATCATCTGGTAGATGGCGCCCCAAGCGCAAGTGGTTTTAAAGATGAGAGACAAGTGACGGAAACTTTCTCAAAATGGTTAGCGCCGTTTTCAAACTACGCGGTGCACTTTTTCGCAATATTCTCGTGAACTAACTTCCTCAGTTATTCGCTAGATGGCGCTGCATGTCACTCATTACATTAAAAGATTTTCGGTGAGCCATTCTTTCCAACAGTTTTTAAACGAAGTTCTTTGTCCATCGTTGATTATTGTTGCTATTATTCAGTTTAATTAAAAAAAAAAAAGTGAACGGTTCCCTTGCTTTCGTCAATTGTTTTCGCTGTTGTCGTCAAACTTTGTTTAAATCCAAAAATTCTCTGCCTATCGTCAGTTGTTTTGTTTTTAGAAAAAGTATCTGCCAACAGTTTTTCTTATAAAGCTATTTGATTTGAGTCAGAAATTCCATCACTTTTTTTTGCTATTACTCGGTCGGTTTTCCGGAAAGAAATGAACAATTGTTTTCGTATCGTCAATTGTTATCTCAAGATGAGAAATTCTCCGTCTATCGTCATCCACCTCCTAATAAAGTTCCCGATAACGTTATTTGGCAAACAACATGATTTTTATGAATGGTCAAATAAATTTATCAAGAGGTGGAAAGATCGGGCCTTAGAGTATCAAATTTGCGCCTAAGAAAATACGGTCCAACAAGATTTACGTAGATGGCACCACCCACCGCAATTCATTTAAATTCTTTGATTATCGGTTTTTATTTAATTAATGTTTTTTCTTAAACTTTTGGGAATACCAAATTTCGCGCCTAAAAACTGTGTTCCAGCAAGATTTACATAGATGGCGCCACGTAATTTCATTTGTTATCAGCTAAGATGGCTATGAGACAGGCTCGTGATTCATTTGTTTATTTGAGCTTCTACACAAGCAGAGTGTGACGCCGCTTTATTTTAGTTTTTTGTTTTTTTGGTGTTTTCAATGATTTAATCCTGTCCTACAGAAACACTGACGACAACAATTAACTTTTTTAATTAATCTGTTTATTTAAGATAAATCGCTACAGCGATAAGTTCTTCTAAGAATCTTATCATCGTCGTTTTAGATACGTACGGTGATCCTTAAGGCCCCCGTAGATATCAACTTGTACACATAGATGATTTTAAGGGAAAACCTTTCCGATAACATCATAAACAAGTTGACACAACCGAAGTCGTATCGATTGTCAGGTGATCGGTAAATATCGTCGTCGTGTTAACAAGGCCGATAAACATTTCAGACGCCTCAGTTCTCGAGAATTTACGACCAATAAATCGCGGTCCAATGTCCACCAAGATGGACTGACGTAACTTCTTAATGCAATTAGTTAATGGCTTGTGCATTTACCGCCGCGCCGCCTCTGACGCACCTCGCTAATTCAGATATGTTTTTAAAAATTAGGGCGACTTCACACGGGCCGAGCGTTTTTCTGACGAACACTTTCAAAGGGTTACAAATAATTTGTATTGTGTAGAATGACCCTAATTTTTTTTTTTTTTTGAAATGTTAAAAAAGTATCTAGTAATAAGTTCTTCATTAATATAAAACTTTTATTAATTCTTTATTTAATTAATACAAACTTGTCGCTTCGGTCGCACTCGTTCATTCAAAAGTGATTTTGCAAATTAGGTCGCCTGCACACGCACCGTGCTTATTGGTTTTCGCCAGTTTGGAAGAGTCTTTTATTTATTTATTTATTTTGTGTTGAAGAAGGAAACCGAAATACAATCGACCGTCTTCCGTTCCTCTTTTGGACTTAAATTTGTTTTAAGAAATTTGCTTTTTTCTCTGTACAACGGTTGCTCAATCGATCGTCTTTTGTTTTTGTTTCTACTTTTGAAGATGTTTTAAATTTGTTGTTAAAAATATGTTTTTTTTTGTTGTGTGGTGGTTACCGTCGCTGAGTCGAAGATCTGTCAGTTGAATGGAGACGCATCCGCGGATCTTTATGTTACCGACCTGTCCAAGAGATGGTGTTGCTTAAAAGTAGCTTCACCAATTTGTTGGACGTATAGTGTACGTACTTTCAAATCCAAGCCATATGGCAGGTGGAAAGAAGAGTCGCCTTGGGAGTTACAAATAATTTTCGTTGTGTAGCGGAGCCCGTCGATCAGTGCTGCCAACTCTATCGATAATTCCATAGACCTACCGATTTTGAACTTAACTTTTTTTTTTATTTTCATTTTTTGTAATTTTATCAATTTTCTTTATTTGTAGATCGTCTTTTGTTTTATTTTACGTCAAAAATTGCACAAATGTCAAACCTTAATTTTAGAAAGTTTTGTTTATTTAATGAGAATTTTTTTAAATTTTCGTCATTTTTCGTAATTTTATAAATTTTCTTTATTTCTCGATCGTCTCTTGTTTTGTTTTTCATAAAAAAATGCACAATTGTCAAATCTTAATTTTAGAAAGTTTTGATTATTTAATCAGAATTTTTTAATATTTATTTTTCGTAATTTTATTTAATGAGATTTTTTTATTTTTGTTATTTTTTTGTAATTTTATTCAGAGATTTCCTTTATGTTTACTTTTCTTTAATTTTATGTATTTGTCGATCGTCATTTGTTTTATTTATTATCTACAAATATATTTACATTTATTTCTCGTAAAAAATTGCACAAATATCAAATCTTAATTTTAGAAAGTTTTGTTTATTTAATCAGAATTTTTTAATTTTTATAATCTTTTGTAATTTTATTTAATGATTTTTTTTTATTTTTGTAATTTTTTTTTCTAATTTTCTTCAATGAGATTTTTTTAATTTTATAAATTTTTCGATCGTCTTTTATTTTATTTTACGCCAAAAATTGCCTAAAGTTCAAATCTTAATTTTAGAAAGTTTTGTTTATTTAATCAGAATTTTTTAATTTTTATAATTTTTTGTAATTTTATTTAATGACTTTTATTTTTGTAATTTTTTTTCTAATTTTCTTCAATGAGATTTTTTTAATTTTATAAATTTTTCGATCGTCTTTTATTTTATTTTACGCCAAAAATTGCCTAAAGTTCAAATCTTAATTTTAGAAAGTTTTGTTTATTTAATCAGAATTTTTTAATTTTTATAATTTTTTGTAATTTTATTTAATGACTTTTATTTTTGTAATTTTTTTTCTAATTTTCTTCAATGAGATTTTTTTAATTTTATAAATTTGTCGATCGTCTTTTATTTTATTTTACGCCAAAAAATGCCTAAAGTTCAAATCTTAATTTTAGAAAGTTTTGTTTATTTAATCAGAATTTTTTAATTTTTATAATCTTTTGTAATTTTATTTAATGATTTTTTTTTATTTCTGTAATTTTTTTTTCTAATTTTCTTCAATGAGATTTTTTTAATTTTATAAATTTTTCGATCGTCTTTTATTTTATTTTACGCCAAAAATTGCCTAAAGTTCAAATCTTAATTTTAGAAAGTTTTGTTTATTTAATCAGAATTTTTTAATTTTTATATTTTTTGTAGTTTTTATAATTTCTTGTAATTTTATAGAAAGTAGAAAGTATTGTTTATTTAACGGGAATTAAAGAAAAACTTTTTTGTAATTTTATTTAATGAGATTTTTTTATTTTTTTTTTTAATTTTATAAATTTATCGATCGTCTCCTGTTTTATTTTACGTCAAAAATTGCGCAAATGTCAAATCTTAATTTTAGAAAGTGTTGTTTATTTAATCAGAATTTTTTAATTTTTATATTTTTTGTAGTTTTCATAATTTCTTATAATTTTATAGAAAGTAGAAAGTATTGTTTATTTAACGGGAATTAAAGAAAAACTTTTTTGTAATTTTATTTAATGAGATTTTTTTATTTTTTTTTTAATTTTATAAATTTGTCGATCGTCTCCTGTTTTATTTTACGTCAAAAATTGCACAATTGTTTTATTTATTCCTTATAAATATATTTACATTTATTTCTCGTAAAAAATTGCACAAATATCAAATCTTAATTTTAGAAAGTTTTGTTTATTTAATCAGAATTTTTTAATTTTTATAATTTTTTGTAATTTTATTTAATGATTTTTTTTATTTTTGTAATTTTCTTCAATGAGATTTTTTTAATTTTATAAATTTCTCGATCGTCTTTTATTTTATTTTACGCCAAGAATTGCCTAAAGTTCAAATCTTAATTTTAGAAAGTTTTGTTTATTTAATCAGAATTTTTTAATTTTTATATTTTTTGTAGTTTTTATAATTTCTTGTAATTTTATAGAAAGTAGAAAGTATTGTTTATTTAACGGGAATTAAAGAAAAACTTTTTTGTAATTTTATTTAATGAGATTTTTTTATTTTTTTTTAAATTTTATAAATTTGTCGATCGTCTCCTGTTTTATTTTACGTCAAAAATTGCGCAAATGTCAAATCTTAATTTTAGAAAGTCTTGTTTATTTAATGAAATTTTTTAATTTTTATAATTTTTTGTAATTTTATAGAAAATAGAAAGTACTGTTTATTTAATGAGAATTTTTTAATTTTTATTTTTTGCAATTTTATTTAATGAGATTTCTTTTATTTTTATAATTTTTTTTTGTAATTTTATTCAATGAGATTTTTTTTATTTAAATTTTTTTTATTTTATAATAATAATAATTTTATAAATTTTCTTTATTTCTCGATCGTCTTGTTTTATTTTACGTCAACAATTGCACAAACGTCAAATCTTAATTTTAGAAAGTTTTGTTTATTTAAATTTGTTTTATTTAAAGAAAAATATTCCAATAAGTTTTTCATTAATGTACAAGTTTTCTTAATATTTTATTTTATAGTTATTTTTAATTTTGTTTTTGCAGCTCTTTCTGGTACTAACTCTTTTGTTTGCTCTGCGGAATCATTTCGTTTTTCTTCCTGTGCAGATTCCTTTTCTTGTTCTTCTTCGTTTTTCAATGTTTTATGGTCCTCTCTTTTTTCTCCCTCGCTTTTCTTTTCTGTAGTATGATCTTCATTCTTTTTAACCTTCAATTCTTCTATCAACCCTCTTTCTTCTTCTTGTTTCTCTTCTCCGTTTTCTTCAGCCTTTAATTCTTGGGCGGGTTCTTTTGTTATTGCCCCCCCAAAATCCTTTTCTTTTCGTATCGCCGTTGATTTCGGTTGCGGCGCTTTTCCTTTGCTTTTCTTCGTCTGGCTTTTATTTTGCTTAACTGGCGTTCCTTCTTTTTGACTTTCATCAACTTGGTTTTCCTTTCGCCCACTTTGCTCCTCGACCCTTTTCGCTTCTCGCCTTCGTTCGGCGTAAACGTCCATGAGGATTCCGAAAAATTCCTTGCATTTTTCTGCGTCGGAGCGGTTCTCCAAGGGGTAGTAAACAACGGGGGCCCAAACTACGCACATGTTTTCCTTGTTCATCTTGTTCTCTCCTTCGTTGTCGGTCACTCTCAGGAGGTGCTGCATCACGTGCTCGAGCGTCTCTTTTCTGACTTGGTCCAGTTCCTCTAACCCTTTTTTAATTTCGGATCGGTCTAAAAGAATGTAGATTGTAAAAAGAATGTCTAAATAAGTGCAAAAACTTACCTTCGTTTTCTTTGAACGTTTCGAATATCTGCTTGGGCAAGAGCGGCGCCTCCATTTCGGCCAAGATCATCTTCAGCAAGGAAGCCAAGTCGTAGACGTCTTGTTTATCAATGTCAATATTCTCGGGTTTACCATGAAGCTTCAGAATCTTCTCTTTATTCCCGGGTTTGCGGTACAAGCTTTCGGTGCCCAAGTTCAGATCCAGGCGTTCCGTGATCCTGAAGATGACTTCGGGCACTTGGGTGCCATCGTGTTTCTTCACCGATTCCAGGTTGAATCTGCCGGGGGAGTTGTTTTTTTCGTTCTGTTTGTTGACGCTGTAGCTTTTGTTTATTCTGGGCACTAAATTTTTCAAATTCCAACTCATCGTTGCGCACTTTAGCGTACCGCACGATTTTAATAAACTGATTGTTCGCTTGTTATCTTATCTCTCTCTGGCTGGCGAGATTAGATTATTTTCGTGAAGGAAACGCTTTTCTCGGAATCGTTTTTTTAAGTTTCGATAAAACAGCGGAAAGACCAAAACAAGTTTCTATTTACCGTTAAGGTAATGAGATGGCGTTAAGAGGAGGACCTGATGTGTACATCTGTATTCAAGAGATGGCGCTTTAAATCATTGGTTTAAATTGACTTCAAACCCAATTACCCCTTAACAAAAAAATGCTTTTAAATAAATATGATTTCAGTTACGAATGGCAATTAAAAAAAAACAAAAATTTATTGTCTAATAGTATTTACATTATTTACAAAATGGCGCTGTGTCTTAAATTAATTTATTGCAATTTTCTTAATATTATTAATTTAATTTTTAAAATTATTATCAATCTAGGTCAGACTTATTCACTTCCCTGTAAACTTCCACGGGAACGTTCTCGTAATACGACAGGGGCTTTTTTGAGATCTTGTTAGTGATTTTCCTCTTAGATGTCGCTTCGTTCTTCATGATGTCCTTCAGCTTTTCCGCCACGGTCCCCAACGTAATTTTACTGCCAGACGCGTCGTCTTTAAACTCTTCGCTGCTGCGCTTCTTGATTTCTATGTCCTTGAACTTCTCGCTGATCATTTCTATCGTGGTCTTACTATTACTCGCCCCATCGTCAGCTTCAGTCATAGTTTCAAGGTCGTCGTATTTTCTGTAGGCTAAACACTTGGGAACTTCGTCCATCCTTGTTGTACTCTCCTTGCACTCGGTTTTATCCTTGAGGTCCTCTAGTTTTTTTTGTACGACCACCCCCTTCACTACCGACGCGAATTTGATGTTGTGCCTGAAATTTTTTCCCTCATCGACGCTGATCACTTCGATTTTCTTCTTCTGGTTTTCATAGATCCGCAGGAGGACCACCACGAAGTCCAGGTATTTCACCAAGTCGTCCTTGTTGGACTTGTCGAGTTTCACCGGAGGGTAGAAAAGGGGCGCCCATATTATCGAGATGGTCTGCTCGTCGAGCTTGTTTCTGTCTTTGCACGCGAGTATTTTCAGTAGGTGATGGGCGAGATGCTCGACGGTTTCTCTGTGCGCCGGTTTTAAACTGGCTAAGTTGGTCGAGACTTGCTTTTGTTTTTCTACGTCATCCAATTTGTCTGAAAATGAAAACAGAAAATTGTTGGTTTTTTCTTTGAATCTTTCATAGTCCTAAATGGGTTTATGAAGCATTTGTGTCAGCCTGCTGGAACAAGTCAATCAATATTTGAATGATCGAATGAAAAACCAAGTGACTTCTAACAGTCATTGTTGTTCACCCTGTATATTTTAAAAAAGATTTTGTCACCTTTAATTTTTTTGTGCAATTCGGTTGATGACTTATTATGTAGCGGACTGGCTTCAATTTGTCAATCCTACTGCAATATCAGGTCAACAAGCGATCGAAAGATGTCGCTACTTAAATATTTAATTTTTTTGTTTTTAATCTGAATCAGTGGCGTATCCAAACTTGCGCAAATGGTGGAAACTAGGGAACCTACCGTAATTTTCAATGAATTCACTGACGACGCCCGGAGGTAACAAAGGTTCCTCTAGTTCTTGTATGATGGTCTTCAACCAAGTAATTAAATCGTGGACGTCCGTCTTTTGAAGTTCGGGTTTGATCTTCCTCCTCAACTTCGATACTTTCTCTTTGTCACCCCCCTGAGTGTAGATCCCCTCCACGTGGGCGTGCTTCTCAATCTGCGACGTGACCCTACATATGAGCTCGGGGACGTTCGTGTTTTCTTTTTTGGGCATAGCCTCCAATCTATATCCGTAAGCATCTGCAACGTTAATTTTGGGTAAGTAGGAACCCCCCTCACCTCAATGGGGTGTAACTGTGAAATTACCTTTACGCGATTTCGGCTCGCTTTCGTTCTCGTAGGACGAGGACGACGCCAGGCTAAAGTTGCTGCCGAACACTTTGTCCTTCGACTCCGATCTTACAAAGCCTATGATGTGCTGCCTCAATCGCTGCTTCGGGCTGCTCCTCACGGATTCTTCGGGCGTGTCTGCGTCTTCTTTGATGGAATTCAGCTCTCTGTCGCTGACTCTTCTCGAGCTATACTCCTTAAAAGTTCATCGTAAGCTAAACAATGAAAGCTAAGTACGCTGCATCTAAATGCAACGACCTACAGTATACATTATACACACGTATAGGGCGTACAACAATTATCGAAGGTCACGTGGTTTCTAGCGTTTTTAATCTACTTATGAATATGTAAGAGTGAAAAATCACACGGCCGTAATCATAGTCGTTGATTTTATTAATACGTAAAACTAAAATTAGAAGTTTTAAAATATTTTGTTGCAAAATGTGTTTAGCAAACAACGGGGACCATTTTGAGCACCTTTTGAGATAAAGTTTAAAAATTCAGAAAATTACAAAACACGTTGTATTCTTGAAAAACGGTTTGTTTTATTTTTAGTTTGAATTGATTAAAATTAATAATTAATTAATTAATTAATAATTGATTAAAATATTTTGGTAGCGCTCTTCCGTTCGTAGACAAAGTCAACTAATAGATCTTTTAGTTGATCCATAATTTGCAGAACAAATAATAGATTTGTTAGTTAATTGGAAGGATGAGTAACGGATTTATTAGTTTGCAGTCAAGTTAGTTAATAATAATTTGCAATAGATGTGATCGTTTGTAGACATTCCGATAAATCACAGAACAAACTAACAGGTCTATTAGTTAGTTGGAAAAACGAGAGACAGATTTGTTAGAAGGTATTCAGATTATTCAAACATTTACTTATAAATAAGCGAAGCGAGAGATATTTTCGTTCGTAGACAAGTCAGCTATTAAATCTATTAGTTGGTTAATAATTTCCAGAACAAATAATAGGTTTGTTAGTTAATTGGAAGGATGAATATCGGATTTACCAGTTTGCAGTCAAGTCGGTTAATAATTTGCAATAGGTGTGATACGTTTGTACACATTTCAACTAATCAATCTATTGCTTGGACAATAAACCACAGAACAAACTAACGGGTCTATTAGTTAGTTGGAAAAACGAGAGACAGATTTGTTACATGGTATTCAACTTAGTCAATCATTTGCTAATGAATAAGCCAACTGAGAGATTTTTTCATTTGTAGACAAATCAACTAATATTCCTATCAAGCAGTTAATAATTCACAGAAGAAACTAGTGGGTCTATTGGTTGTTTGAAAATACAAGTGAGAAATTTATCAGCTGGCAGTCAAGTTAGTAAATAAATAATAAATAAATAAGTCAACCAATAGACCTGTCCGTTTGCAGATAAGTCCGTTAAGTGAAAAAACAATTAAATTTGAAGAAACAAATGAAAGTTTGTTTTCAAAAGCTTCGCTCCGAAAATCGTCGGTTCTTCAATTATTTATTTATTTTTTTTTTGCTTACAAAAAGAAACAAACGAAAGTTTTTTTTTTCTCATGGAAAGAAACGAAAAAGTAACGAAATGCAAAGAAACAAACTATGTGTCAAAACAAGTACATTGATGATGATTTGCTTGATGGTAATCATCCTGAGGAACGTCAGTACATTTTTTTGCTGTTGCATGGAGTGCGACGTCGCCTTCTTTTAGGTTGAGTTGTAAACGGCGCGCCGTCTACATCTCAACCTAAAAGAAGGCGACATCGCCTTACACAATTCATTAGCCTTACACATATTATGTACACACCTTTCATATTCATTAGCCGTAAAACACGAAGAGTTCATCTTATAAGGCGACGTCAAGATCGTGACTGCAAGAGACGAATTCGAAATTCAGAAAACAATCGCAATCAACCATAGACGTAAGTTTTACATTCACTGAGTGGGTCTTAATTGATTATTTCAAAAAAAAAAAATAGTTGTCATAAGACATGTTTTAGTCTTACACGAACCGAGGTCTAAATGCATCAGCTCGGAACTAGACTATTTTAAGAGCCAACGTATGAGTTTTTCTCAACACACGGACCGAGGTCGAAATAAATCAGACCATAACTGATCGGACCGCTTGCATTTTTTGTGTAGATATTTTTTTAAACCAAATTAAAAAATGTTACCCGACAAACAATAGTTTTTTAAAAACATATTTTTCACAATTTTTTAAATTTACTGTAGATTACGCAGTAGTTGAAATCGTACACGAGCCGAGGTCTAAATGAATCACTTTCAAGCTAGACTATTTTAAGGCAGCGTTCACACTGATGAAGCAAAAACGTTTTCGGACAAAACGTTTTCGGACAAAACGTTTTTGACTAATTTGGTTAGAAAGCGCTTTTTAATGCTTTAAATAGCATCAGGCACACACTGATATATCAAAACAAAAAAGCTGTTTAAAGCACGCTAAAACAGTTGCGGTTTAAACACAAGTGGGTCTTAATTGATTATTTCAAAAAAAAAAAAATAGTTGCCATAAGGCATGTTTTAGTCTTACACGAACCGAGGTCTAAATGCATCAGCTCGGAACTAGACTATTTTAAGAGCCAATGAATGAGTTTTTCTCAACACACGGACCGAGGTCGAAATAAATCAGACCATAACTGATCGGACCGCTTGCATTTTTTGTGTAGATATTTTTTTAAACCAAATTAAAAAATGTTACCCGACAAACAATAGTTTTTTAAAAACATATTTTTCACAATTTTTTAAAATTTACTGTGGATTACGCAGTAGTTGAAATCGTACACGAGCCGAGGTCTAAATGAATCACTTTCTAGCTAGACTATTTTAAGGCAGCGTTCACACTGATGAAGCAAAAACGTTTTCGGACAAAACGTTTTTGACTAATTTGGTTAGAAAGCGTTTTTTTAAATGCTTTAAACAGGATCAGGCATACACTGATATATCAAAACAAAAAAGCTGTTTAAAGCACGCTAAAACAGTTGCGGTTTAAACGCAAGTGAGTCTTAATTGATTATTTCAAAAAAAAAAAAAATAGTTGTCATAAGACATGTTTTAGTCTTACACGAACCGAGGTCGAAATGCATCAGCTCGGAACTAGACTATTTTAAGAGCCAACGTATGAGTTTTTCTCAACACACGAACCGAAGTCGAAATAAATCAGACCATAACTAGTCGGACCGCTTGCATTTTTTGTGTAGATATTTTTTTAGACCAAATTAAAAAATGTTACCCGACAAACAATAGTTTCTTAAAAACATATTTTTCACAATTTTTTAAAAGTTACTGTGGATTACGCAGTAGTTGAAATCGTACACGAGCCGAGGTCTAAATGAATCACTTTCAAGCTAGACTATTTTAAGGCAGCGTTCACACTGATGAAGCAAAAACGTTTTCGGACAAAACGTTTTTGACTAATTTGGTTAGAAAGCGTTTTTTTTAATGCTTTAAACAGGATCAGGCATACACTGATATATCAAAACAAAAAAGCTGTTTAAAGCACGCTAAAACAGTTGCGGTTTAAACGCAAGTGGGTCTTAATTGATTATTTCAAAAAAAAAAAAAATAGTTGTCATAAGGCATGTTTTAGTCTTACACGAACCGAGGTCTAAATGCATCAGCTCGGAACTAGACTATTTTAAGAGCCAACGTATGAGTTTTTCTCAACACACGAACCGAAGTCGAAATAAATCAGACCATAACTAATCGGACCGCTTGCATTTTTTGTGTAGATATTTTTTTAGACCAAATTAAAAAATGTTACCCGACAAACAATAGTTTTTTAAAAACATATTTTTCACAATTTTTTAAATTTACTGTAGATTACGCAGTAGTTGAAATCGTACACGAGCCGAGGTCTAAATCAATCACTTTCAAGCTATATTATTTTAAGGCAGCGTTCACACTGATGAAGCAAAAACGTTTTCGGACAAAACGTTTATGACTAATTTGGTTAGAAAGCGCTTTTTAATGCTTTAAATAGCATCAGGCACACACTGATATATCAAAACAAAAAAGCTGTTTAAAGCACGCTAAAACAGTTGCGGTTTAAACGCAAGTGGGTCTTAATTGATTATTAAAAAAAAAAAATTGTTGTCATAAGACATGTTTTAGTCTTACACGAACCGAAGTCGAAATGCATCAGCTCGGAACTAGACTATTTTAAGAGCCAATGTATGAGTTTTTCTCAACACACGGACCGAGGTCGAAATAAATCAGACCATAACTAATCGGACGGCTTGCAATTTTTGTGTAGATATGTTTTTAAACCAAATTAAAAAATGTTACCCGACAAACAATAGTTTTTTAAAAACATATTTTTCACAATTTTTTAAATTTACTGTGGATTACGCAGTAGTTGAAATCGTACACGAGCCGAGGTCTAAATGAATCTCTTTCAAGCTATATTATTTTAAGGCAGCGTTCACACTGATGAAGCAAAAACGTTTTCGGACAAAACGTTTTTGACTAATTTGGTTAGAAAGCGTTTTTTTTAATGCTTTAAACAGGATCAGGCATACACTGATATATCAAAACAAAAAAGCTGTTTAAAGCACGCTAAAACAGTTGCGGTTTAAACGTGCTATAAACTGCTTTCGGATAAAAAACTGTTTTCGGATAAAAATTCGAAAACTTTCTTGCTGCAGCCTAAGAGCCAATGAATGAGTGTTTCTCAACACACGGACTGAGGTCGAAAAAAGTCAGTCCCTAACTAATCGGATGACAATTTTAACATTCGGACACAGACAGGGAAAGTTAACTAAATTTGACTGTTTTGACATTTCGAAGGCCAAGAGATAACAGGTGCTTTCCTTTTACCACAAATCTCACCTCAGATCAGATAAACGTCATTTCCGCTAGAATGAACAAGTGAGTTTGAATTGAGATTTCGACCTCCCACCTTGCCACTCGAGCATTCCCGTTGGTTCTTGTTCGTGTTAACAGAAATGACGTTTAAGTGATCTGAGGTAAGATTTGTGGCAAAAGGAATGCAGCTAACGTTAGTCACATCTGATGGTTTTGATAAATCGAATGTCGCCGAGGGACGTCCGTCAAATCTGACGGTTTTGACATTTCGAAGGTTAAGAGGAAACGTCAAATATGACGGTTTTGATATGTCGAAAGCCGACAAGAAACGTCAATCAAACTTGACTGTTTTAACGTTTCGAGGTCAAGAAGGAACGTCAGATCGCACGGTTTCAACATTTCCAAGGCAGGCAGGGGACATCAGGCAAATCCGACGGTTTTGACAATTCAAATGTCAAAAGAAAACGTCAATCAAATCCGACGGTTTTAACATCTTGTCGATCAAGTATGACGGTTATGATGTCATAAGCCGGCAGTTGAATATGAGTCAAATTTGACCATTTTGACATTTAGAAAGTCAAAAGGAAACGGCAAATTTGAAGGTTCTGATATTTTGACAATTTTCGGAAATCAAACAAATGAAACGGTCATGACTCATAACATTTCGGACGCAGACTGGGGGACGTTGACTTGACGTTTTGACATTTTGAAGGCCAAGGCAAATCCGACAGTTCTGACTATTCGAAATGGAAAGGAAATGTCAGTCAAATCTGACGGGTTTGTCGACGAGAGATATCAATCAAATATGACGGTTTTGAGAGGTCGTAAGTCGCCAGATGAACATAAATCAAATTTGACGATTTGACATTTTGAAAGTCAAAAGGAAACGCCAATCAAATTTGAAGGTTCTGATATTTTACAGATTTTCAGAACACAACAAACAAATCAAACGGTCATGACTCATGCCATTTCGGACACAGACCGGGGGACGTCAGTCAAATCTGACGGTTTTGACATTTCGAAGGTCAAAAAGAAATGACAGTCAAATATTTGACGAATTTGATATGTCGAGAGATGACAAGGAACGTCAATCAAACTCAACTATTTTGACATTTTGAAGGAAACGTCCGTCAAAATCTAACGGTTTTGACAATTCGAAGGCCAAAAGGAAATGCCAGTCAAATTTGGCGGTTTTGATATGTCGAAAGCTGGCAAGAAACGTCAGTCAAATTTGGCGGTTTTGATATGTCGAAAGCTGGCAAGAAACGTCAATCAAACTTGACGTTTTGACATTTTGAAGGTGAAGAGGGAACGTCAGTCAAACTTGACTGTTTTGACAATTTGAAGGTCAAGAGGTCAAAATCTGACGGTTTCGACATTTTACCGACGAGAGATGTCAATCAAATCTGACGGTTTTGATGTGTGTCGTAAGCCGACAGATGAACATGAGTCAATCAGACGGTTTTGACATTTCGAAAGTCAAAAGATAACGCCACTCAAACTTGACGGTTCTGATATTTTGACGCCTGTCAGAACAAGTCTGACGCTTTTGACATTTCGAATGCCGATAAGGGACGTCAGGCAAATCTGATGGTTATGACGGTTTTCGAAAGTCAAAAAGAAACGTGAGTCAGATTTTCACGTTTTTGACTATTTCGATATTCAGATCAACCTAACGGGGGACGACAGTCGAAAATTGACAGAAAACGTCAACGTGACAACAAACGTCAAAATGTCAACAGGTAACTCGGACAAATCTGATAGTTCTGACGTTTCGAATAATCGACGGGAGACGTCAGACAAAGTCAAAAGGGAATGTTAGCCAAATCTTACGTTTTGACGTTTTCGTTTTTTTATGTGTAGATACTTTTTCAAACCGAATTAAAATAGTATCTTATCATACAAGTGCATAAGAAAGCCTTTAAAACATGCGCGACGGGTTTAAAAGCGCAACACGCAGCGGAGCGCTTTTAACGGCGCAAGTGCTTTAAAGGCTCTTATGCACGTGTATTATACGATATTTTTTATTATACTTGCGCCAAAATGTGAAAATTAGAACGACATTAAAATTTAAATTCATTTTGTTTCAAGTTGCGTGTGGATCGCATTTTGAATCGTTAACGTGGAAATTGTATGTGTTGTTCCCTAGGCAACTTTAAAACACGGCGTGCTTTAATTGCCCTTTTTCGCACGCTTTTTAGTTTTAAAGACAGGGATTTTGATGCAGGTATAATAAAAAAAAATATGTTGCCCGGCAAACAATAGTTTTTTAAACTATAACTGTAACTAATTGGATCGTTTGCATTTTTAATGTGTAGGCAACAACGGGGGTCATTTTGAACACCTTTTGGGATTAAGTTTAAGAATTCTTAAAATTACGAAACAAAGTTACCTATTAAATTAAATATATAAATTAAATGAATACATTATTCATTTCAGTCAATAGATGGCGCTAGTAAAAGCTCAATGCTTTCTAGACTTTTAAATTTCAGTTGTACCATTAAATAGAATTTTGAAGGAAATATTATAAATTTCTACAAATTTTCGATCCCAGGTAAATTAATGCAACGCGCGCACATTAGATGGCACTGTTTTTATGTAATTTTGATGATAATAGATGGCGATATTTCACAAATTAATGTAAAATCCGCGCGAAATTCCAAACTTTTCCGGCAAAGTAAAGAAAAGATTCAAATAAATTTGGCAGACCAACGATTAAAAGTTCGCTATTAAATGAATAACGCGACCAGACAATAGATGGCGCTAGTAAAAGCTCAACGCTTCCTGGACTTAAATTTCAGTTCTACCATTAAATACGTAGAATTTTGAAGGAAATACTTATTATAAATTTCTACAAATTTTTGAAATTTGAAGATAACGATATTTCACAAACGTAAAATCAGCGCGAAATTCCAAACTTCTCTTGCAGCAAAGTTAAGAAAAGGTTCAAATAAATTTGGCAAAAGTGACCTGTTAAATGAATAACGACTAGTCAATAGATGGCGCTAGTAAAAACTGAATGTTTTTTAGGCTTTAAATTTCACTTGTACCATTAAGGGCCAGCAGTATAAAACGTAGTTAACCACTCGATCAAGTTAACTGTGTGGTTAAGCAATATCATTGGAGGAAACTTAGGCCCATTTTCATAAAACGTACTTAACCACTTGATCAAGTTAATCGTGTGATTAAACAATACCATTGGAACAAAGTTTAAATTTCCTCACACGATTAACTTGATCGAGTAGTTAACTACGTTTTATACTACTGGCACTAAATAGAATTTTGAAAGAAGTATTATAAATTTCTGCAAATTTTCGATCCCAGTTAAATTAATGCAACACAAACACAATTATTGTTCAAATCTGGTGATTTATCTATCGGAAGCCCCCAAGGCTATGAATATGACACTGAAGTGTAACATAACCTAAAATTATTATCACACGTTTAATAAGCTGAGTTTGTTCACGAAGAAGCGAATGAATTTTTATGTGAATTTGACGATACTCAATAGATGGCGATATTTCAGATAAACGTAAGAAAGTATTTGAACGAAATAAAAACTTTTCTTGCGCATTCAATTAAAAACTTCGTAGACAAAGAAATCTATTCATTTAATAAAGCTACGGGTCAATAGATGGCGCCAATAAAGTCTCTGCAAAATCGGAACGCTTTTAGGCTTCAGAATGTCAGTTTTGCCATAAAATAGAATTTTGAAAGGAGTGTTATAAATTTCAGCAGATCTTAGATCCAAATTATATTAATATAATTCGCGCACACTAGATGACGCTGTTCCATTAATTGATGCTACAACTGATGAAAAAATGAATGAATTTTTATGTAAGTTGTAAGAAAGTTTTAAAAAGCTTTGGTGTTTTCGGTCATATATGAAAATAAATTCAAATAAAATTGCATCGTGAGCACCACGTACTTTTACGAAAAAACAACAGATGTCGTTAGTTAATACCCTCAATTTTTTCTTTAGCAACTTTATTTTAAATTGAAGAGCTCGATGCCACTTAATAGATCGCGCCAGCCTAAAAATTGCCTAAAAAAACCAAAGAGAGTTTCGTGATTGGAGATAAAAGTGAACTGTTTTTTCCATCAACAGATGGCGCTAGTTAACACCCTTGATTTCTTCTGGGCGGCTTTATTGTATTAAATTGAAGAACTCGGAAGACGTTACTTCCGACGCCACTCAATAGATGGCGCTAGTTTTAAAATTTTGATAATGGCGGACTTAATCAAATCCTGCAACGAATTGACGCAATAAAATAGACCATATTCTTGAAAAACGGTTTGCTTTATTAGAGTTTTTTTTTAAGTATGAATTGATTATTAGGTGAACGGCTAAATGATTAGATGAAATTTTAAATTTTAAAAAATTAAACGTTAAACACCCAGTATTTTTGAAACGGTTTACTCTAGGTCTAGAACAAAACTTTATTAGAGTTTTTTTTACTTAGTTTGAATTTATTATCACGTAGGTGAAGTGGTGACATTACGTCACGGGACACCCTGTATAGAGTGAACGATAATACTGATGAATACATAATCGCTGACTCCGATGTATTATGGCAAACATGAATCAGGAAATAAGAAAAAATGAATTTTAATGTTTCGAAAATATACACTTGCATCTACATTGACGTCATTCCTTGTTATGACGTAACTGTCTTGTTTCATGACGTGTCATAAAGACGTCATTCGTGGCTTTGTACTCACCGACGAGCAAATCGATGCAAATCAACTATTCAATTTATGTAGTTTTTGGCGGTTATTATCGGACTTCGGACATTTCGTAGCGTTGCCATGGTTGCGCATGAATGGATACTTTTCATTGGTCCTCGTATTGCGTAACCGTGGCAACGCTCCGAAATGTCCGAAGTCTGGTTGTTACACAAATTGGAATATCTTTGATTTCATTTTAATTAAAAGAAGGAGTAACGTCATTTGTCACGATGACGTAATTAGTGTTTCTCTTTTAAAAACGTCTCTTGGATTTGGCTAATACAATGACCGTTGTAATAGCAATAGTGTAAGGACAGCTTATGACGTCATTGTTCTTGCTTGCGGCTTGAACGAAAAAAATTAAACTCGAAAGTTGCGGCGATCGTCTTTTGTTTTTCATTTTTTCTTCTTACCTCTCGTCGAAGACGAACGTTTTACATTTGTTGTACAGGTATACGATCGATCGTCTTTTGTTTCTTTTTGTTTTGTTTTCGAAGAGATAAAACATTCGAACGGCGACCGATTTTGTCTTCTTTTTTCTTTCGAAGGATGAAAAAAATGTGAGATGCAACCGATCGCCTTTTGTTTTTTTTTTCCTTTTTTTTGTTTTTTCGACGGCGAAAACGATTCTGTTTTATATTTGTAACATGGTCGTGTGTTTCCTTTTTGTTGTTTGAAAAAGGAAAAATGGGAAAGGCGACTGATTTTGTTTCCTTTTTCAAATTTAGTCGAAAAAATGAAAATCGAAAGTCTTCTTATGTCGATCGTCGTTTGCTTTTTGTCTTTAATTTTTCGACGAAGCCGTTTCTTGTTCGATTGTTTTCTCTTTTGTTTTTGGAGAGAGAAAAAATGTTAGTAAAAGAGCATTTGTTTCACAATCAATCGTCATTTGTTTTAGTTTCGTTTTTGAAGAACAGGATAAATATAAAAGACAATCGATTTTGTTATTTTTTTTTTCCTTTCTTTCCACGAAAAAATGAATGTCGAAAGTTTACGAATAGCGGTCGAGTCTTTTGTTTTTTCTTTTTTTTTTCTTTCGTCGAATATATTGTTTTTTTTTTATAAACGTTTGTTGTACCATCGATCATCTTTTGTTTTTTTCTTATGTTGTTGAAAGTAGAACAAATATGAAAGGTGATCGATTTTGCTTTTTTTTTCTTTCTTTTGACGAAAAAGATTCGAAAGTAGTACTGTGACCGATCGTCTTTTGTTTCCTAAGTTTCTCTTTTTTTTTCTTTCGACGAAAACAATGTGTTTTTTTCAAAGTACATATTTGTTAAGCCCGTTTTACATTTGTTAAATTTGATAACAATTTTTGTTACAAAGTGAGAGAGATAGGCTACCACAGTGAAATTTGATTGGTTGAATTGGCACTTCTCACTCAATTTGTATCAGATTTTAGATAGAAAATGTCATAGTGTAAAACGGCCATTAAACATTTACTTTTCTTTTGTCCTTGAAAAGAGGAAAAGAATGTAAAAGGTTATCGATTTTGCTTGTTTTTCTGTCTGGAAGAAATGAAAATTGAATTTTCTTTCGTAAGTACTGCGGTCGAACGTCTTTTATTTCTTACATTTTTCCGTTGACGAAGACAATTTTTTTTTAACACTTGGTATATAATCCATTCACGATCTTTTTAAGCTGGATTTACATGGAGCGTTGAGCGCGTTAAAACGCCGAGCGTTCTGTACTCTCATTGGTTACTGCTCTTTACGTAACGAGCACGAACCAATGGGAGTACAGTACGCCCGGCGTTTTAACGCGCTCAACACTCCATGTAAATCCAGCTTTAGACTCAGAGTAGGCCATTTAGGTTAGGGTGACATTTTTGTTGGTACCTCCAAGTAAATATGTTCCATTTTAATTTGATGGTTATATTTTTGAAAACAGACGCCGAAAAACATTGATGATTTTTAGCATTTTGACTTAGTATTAAAAAGTCACAAGTAATTATTTGTTTTTATTTTACTTTCTTCATGGAATCGTAGAGTATAAGAAGCAATAGTCGATGGGACTGACATTAAAGTGTCAGAAGTTTACATTTGTCACATTTTGAGTTCTATCAAAATTCATGTACCTAACTTAACGAAAAAAAAGCATGGCCCTCTAGAGTCTAAAAAGACCGTGAATAGATTATACTTAGGTATATCAATTTTTAAAAAGATAATAATTGCGTCAACAGTCTCGATTAGTACATCGATGAAAATAAAAACGCTCAGCATGAATTACAACGCTTAAATTTTTATTCATTTTACATTCGCCGTTTAAAACGCATGATGTTTCATTAATTAAAAATAATTCGATTTTATTCGAAATTTATAAAATAACCGCATAAAAATGCCACGGCTGGATAAGGTTGGCGATCCTGCAACGTGAAGTCGTTTTGTTTGCGTTTGACGTTTAAAAACCGGAATCGCTTTTTCAAAGTTGTTTTATCAACTTCATCAAGTTCTTAGGCCTTCATAAGCTACAAAAAGGAAAATGTAGCTTCGTTTAGGCTTCCGATGCATCGAAAGCGATCGCCATGTGACGTACAGGTATTGTAATTAATACCCCATCATGAGGGTTGTGATGATGTTAGTTAGTAGTGAACATACAACTACAGTTTATGAATTTTCAGACTATTTTTGCATAATATCATCTACAAGTGCTACAAGAATCTTTGGGATGCATGCGTAAGACTATCACAAGATGAACAAACATCACATTGAGACAAATTTAATCGAGTTTTGGCGACGTGATCAGGTTTGTACTTGCTCTTTTTAATATCCGATCATGTTACCAAAGAAACGAGAGAGAGAACACAACACTTCACGACATGGACACATCAACTCACATTTCTCATGTGCACGTTATCGGATTGTCTACTGCTCTTGTATGAATTTAAAATCAGTTCTATCACTTTGTTCACGATCATGGAGAAGTCGTAGACGTTATCCTTGGTGTAATCGGTGGGCCAAAGCAGAGAGGGCCCCCATACGATCGAGAGACTAAGAATGTTCATCTTATTGTCTTCGGTGTGCGCCTCGACTTTCAGCAAGTGCTCGATTAAGGTCTCGAACGTCTCACGATGGGGGCACTCCATTTTTTCGATGACGTTCTTGACTAGTTTGTTACGCCCCAGCTCATCAGGTTTTTCTAGAATAAAATAAAAAAATAGGAAGTGCAAGCTAAAATCAGATGAATTACTCACCTAATATCTTCAGTAATTGTTCGAAACTCCTGTATGGTATCAAGGGCTCCTTCAGCTCACGAAAGAACAACTTTAAAGCCCCGGTGAGTACGTCGGGATCATTTTTAAACTCGTCGAGTATTTTAATGTTGTTCCTGTCGACGTTGACTCGAATTTTTTGTATGATCGCCAGGTTCCCGGGTATCCGATAAATGTGTTCGCTCCGAATGTTCTTGTCGATCTCGATCAGCGCGATGGTATTCCTGACGAAAACCGGTACTATGTTCCTGCTTTTCTCGTAGAGTTTAGTGAGCGTGTTTCCGAATATCTCCTCGTTCATGAGGATGCCCTTCCTTTCGAGGAGGTCTCGGTTCGACCTTCGCTTCAGCAATTTCTGCAGGATGTTCTTTTTCTTCTCCACCGGTTTTTCTGTGAGCGAATTGGAGCGCTCTCTTTTTGCTTCTGCGCCGCTTTGCCTGATGCTGTCGGATTTTATTATGTAGACTTTGTTGTCGGTGTCCGTCAGTTCGATTTTCTTGGGGGTCTTCTTGCTTATTTGAAGGTCGTTTGCTATTAATTCCTTGAAGGAAAAGAAAATGAGGGGGGTTTCGTATTGTGCTTTATTCGTGTGGTACTTACGGGGAGGGAGTTTTCTTTGATGGCGGTCAGCTCTCCGTCTTGGAATCGTAAGAGTGGAACCCGCTCTCTGTTTTGGCCGTCGTACGTCCATTTGGGGCTCCTCATTTCGATCACTTCCTTGTTATCTGATTTTTGCCCGAACGTTCCGATTCTAAAATAAACGGTTTGCTGTACTTGTATGTGGAGACTTGGATTATTATAAAACATTGATCACTTCAAATAACTGACACTTTTAATTAAGCTTTTTTTTATCGAGCCATTAAACAACGATCTGCACATCAAATCTTTTTGCCAATTACGTGGTTTTTCTACACGAGTATCTGTACGATTGCCAATCTGTTGTTTTCATGGCTCGTCTATGTAATTGCAACACACTTGAGCTGATAAGCTGGGGCGATTGAATCATATCGCCAGCAATCAACGATAAATTCGTTTAACAATTTCATTTCCCTGAAAAAGGCAGAATATTGAAATTTGTTTTCAGATGAACGATTCCTTTTGCTCTTGAGGGAGAAAAAAATGAAATATGTACTTGCTTTAGTGTTTCATTAAAAAAAAAAAAATTATAACAGTGCGAAGGAAACCGGAATTAATTTGAAGATCTTTCGTTTATTTTACCTACTTTTTGTGGAAAAGAGATCGAATTCGGTTGTGAAATCGATTCGATTGTTCTTGTTTTGAAAAAAAAAAAAAGTGCAAGGGACGTTCGATGTCGCTGTTGATTTTTTTCCTCTGACCTTGCTTTTTTTAACAAAAAAATCAAAAAGTGTCAATTACAACACTACAACACAAAAAGTGCTTTTGCTTTATTTTTCTTTTATTTTTATAAATGTTTAATACACAATCGATTGTCATTTGTTTTTTGTTTTGTTTTGTCTTCGGCGTTTTTTTCTTTAGTTTTAAGTTTAAAAAATAATTGACGCAGACTTTTCCCTGCTTTTGATGAATTATAAATGTCAAATTTCGCCGTAAAGTTGATCGTCTTTTTTTTCCTTTTAACCAAAAACATTCTTCAAGTCAAATTTATAAACATTTGGTACACATTCGATCGTCTTCTGTTTTGTTTTCTGGTTCTTAAATAAATCGGAAGTTCTCTTCTGTATTGTGGCCGATCATCTTTTGTGATTAAAATTAATGTGATTAATTAAAAAATTTAATGAAACTCTGACAAAAGAACAGCTGTCAGTTTGATAATTAAAATGTTTTTTTTTTAATTAATGTGATTGATTAGAATGACGTCATCTACAGTGTACTAGAAACATTTACATATTAAAAATTTGTCAAATTGTTGTAAAAAATCAGTTGTCAGACAGTTTGATAATTAAAGTATGTTTTATTAATGTAATCAATTAGAAAGACGTCATAAATAGTCCGCCAGAAAGTTTATTAAAATTTTGACGGCCGTCAAATTGTCAAAAAAATCAATAAAAACACAAGATTCTTTTATTGGTGTGATTAACCAGAATGACGTCATCAATAATCTACTAGAGAATTTAATGAAAACTTTGACAGCTGTCGTAATTGTCAAAAAACCAGTCAGTTTCATAATTAAAATAAGAGTTTGTTTTATTAATGTGATTAATTAGAATGATGTCACCTATAGTTAAGATAAAAAGAATAAAAATTATTGAAACTTTAACGGCTGTCAAAAAAATTGTTTACTAGATAGATTTTGTTCAAACTTTCACAGCAGCAATAACTGTCACAAAATCAACTGTCAATGAGTTTGACTTGACAGCTAAAATATGTCTTTTTTATTAATGTGATTCATTAGAACGATGTCATGGATAGTTTCTTAAAAAGAAAAAGTTTATTGGAACTTTGATGGCTGTCAAGATTGTCCAAAAAATTAGACGTTATTGATGTTAGTCACTTTGACAATTAAAATATAAGTTTCTTTTTATTAATGTGATAATAAGAACGACTATACCAATAGTTTACAACTGTCGTAATTGTCAAAAAATTAACTGTCAATTAGTTTGATCAATAGAAGACTTTATTAACGAAAACTTTGACAACTGTTACAAATTGTAAAAAAATCTGGTGTCAATTTGACAATTATGTAATTATGATATTAATTAGATTGACATCATATTCTTCTTAAAAAATGTATTAAAACATCCACAGCTGTCAGAATTGTCAAAAATGAACTGTCAAACAAGTTGACAATTAAAATATGTTTTTCTAATTAATGTGATTAAATAAAATGACGTCATCAACAATCCGCTAAAACTTTGACTTTGCAAAAAGTCGGTTTAACTATAAAAATTTTATTTATGTGATTAATTAGAATGGGGTCATCAACTACCAGAAAGCTTTGATAAAATTTTGACAGCTGTCGCAAGAGTCCAAAAAGTCAGTCAGATTAACAAATAATTGTATTTTTTTTTAAATATTAATATGATTATTAAAAGTAACGATCAATAGTAGAAAAGTTTTATTATAACTTTGACAGTTGTAAATTTCGTTGTAAAAATGATCGTCTTTTTTAGCCCAAAACTTCATCTCTCAAGTCGAATTTATAAACATTTGGTACACATTCGATGGTGTTTTGTTGCGTTTCTCTTATGTACTGCGACCGTTCGTATTTTGTTTTTCTCTTTTTTTCTTTTTCAATGAAGGCAATTTTCTTTTACAAACAAACATTTACAACAATCAAAGTCAAAGTTAATTTTTTAAAATTCACTTTCTAATTATAATTACAACCAAATGTGATATGTCAAGGTAAATCGATCGTCTTTTGTTTTTGAAGTTCTCCTACGCGATGCGATCGATTGTCTCTTGTTTCAAAGAAAAAACTACGCGAAAGACGATCGATTTCGCTAGATTTTCTTTTTCTTTTCTCTCACAAAGAAATGAAACCGAAAGTTGTCTTTGAATTGCGATCGATTGTCTTTTGTTTCGTGCATCGAGATCGTCTTTTGTTTTGCTTTTAAATAGAGATAAAAAAACTTCCGATGAAGTGAAAATCGAAAATATTTTTGTGTTGCGGTCGACCGTCTTTTGTCGTCTACATTTCTTTCTTGCGACGAAGACAATTTTTTAATGTCGATCGTCATTTGTTTTTTGTTTTGTTTTGTTTTGAAGAGAGGGAAGAAACGCGCGAAAGACGATCCATTTTATTTGTCTTTTCTCTTTTTTCTACGAAGAAATGAAAATCTTTCTGTTTCTTAGATTTTTCTTTTTACGTTTATTATTAAAAATATGAGAAAATCCAGAAATATCCAGAAAATTAAAATGAAATTGAATCTCAATAATATTCGTGACAAAGCGAAACAGAAAACCTGATTTCGGATGAGACGCGATTTCGTATTTGAGAAAATCCAGAAATCTCCAGAAAGTATTTACTTAAAGGCGTTGCCTAAAACGCAACGTGAAACTTGAGCTCCTCGTCTTTGGCCTACGTGAAAACATCGCATTAAAAAAGTGGCCCTTGAGAAAATCCAGGAATATCCAGGATGCGTTCTCGTAGAAATTTTACACATAAAAATGAATAAGGAAATTAAATTTCTTAACGTTGATGATAGTAGTGAACCGAGAACGAATAAAACGCAACGAAACAGAAAATCTAATTTCAGGTAAGACGCGATTCCGCATTTGAGAAAATCCAGAAACATCCAGAGTCGATTTACTTAAAGTGAAACTTGAGCTCCTCGTCTCTGGCGAACGTGAAAATTTAGCGATCAACAAAATATCGCAAAACTGTGATAAAAATGTGACCCTTGAGAAAATCCAGGAACATCCAGGATGCGTTCTCGTAGAAATTTTGCACGTAAAAATGAATAAGGAAATTAAATTTCTTAACGCCGATGATATTCATGACCCGAGAATGAATAAAACGCAACGAAACAGAAAACCTGATTTCAAGTGAGACGCGATTCCACATTTGAGAAAATCCAGAAAAATGCCAGGCGTTGCTTAGAACGCAACGTGAAACTTGAGTTCAGAGATTTTGGCAAACGTGATCAACAAAATATCACAAGACTTACTAAAATTGTGGCCTTCCGCATTTGAGAAAATCCAGAAACCTCCAGAGTCAATTTACTTAAAGTGAAACTTGAGCTCCTCGCATCTGGCAAACGTGAAAATTTAGCAATCAACAAAATATCGCAAAACTGTGATAAAAATGTGACCCTTGAGAAAATCCAGGAACATCCAGGATGCGTTCTTGTAGAAATTTTGCACGTAAAAATGAATAAAGAAATTAAATTTCTTAATGCCGATGATATTCATGACCCGAGAATGAATAAAACGCAACGAAACAGAAAACCTGATTTCAAGTGAGACGCGATTCCACATTTGAGAAAATCCAGAAAAATTCCAGGCGTTGCTTAGAACGCAACGTGAAACTTGAGTCCAGAGATTTTGGCAAACGTGATCAACAAAATATCACAAGACTTACTAAAATTGTGGCCTTTGAGAAAATCCAGGAACGTCCAGGATGTATTTTCACAGAAACTAGAGTGAATAAGGATTTTTAATTTGGACGATATTCGGGATCTGACGACTTTATTTCGTGAAAGACACGAATTGAAAAAATCCAGAAATATCCAGAATAGATTTACGCAGAAGCTTTGCGTAAAATCCAACGTAAAACTTGAAATCTTGTCTTTGGCAAAGTCGCGTACGCACGAAATGACGTAAAACATCTGATGACACGTCGCCATTTTATCTCCAGAATTGATGATAATAATAATAGCGGTAAGTTTAATTTCGAAACAGATTATCACAATTAAGTAAGAAGAAACGGCCTGAAAGAAAGAATCAAACACGAAACAAAAGACGAACAACTTTTTTATTAATCGATCTAACGCACTGCGGTACTTCATTAAGCTTTGACAGGAAAGATTAACAGAGCCATCTATTAGAGTTAGATGAGGGAGGATAAAGTTTTTTCTTTTTTTAACTTTATCAACAATATTATCACCAGAAATCGAATGATAAATTAATTTGGGAATTTCACTTTCGTTTACACAGTGTCGGACTCAGGTTAAAGTTAATGAGGCAATCTCCCTAAAATGCTTGGCATTTAGTGTGGCTGCTATTGATTTTATAATTGATAGGCGTACAGAGACATCTATTTCACAATAGCAAAAGCTTTTGCAATTTAATTTAAAAAGTACGGGGGCGAGATTAAAAATATAATAATGTATGTAATTGAAGAGTCTTACTCGGTGGCTTCGGGCATGATGTATTCAGGTTACTGTATCGAGAAGGTAGCGCCAACTTTCTATCTCTTCTAATTTGGGGTTAATCGAATTCATTCATAAACTCCTTAGCAACAGTAACTCGTTATGTACCTATCCTTTTTCTTCTTTAGCGTTTCATCGCTTCCTTTTTAATTTGGGGGACGAAGCCGCGGTACCTTCTAAATACAGTAACCTTATGATGTATAGGCGTACAGAGACATCTATTTCACAATAGCAAAAGCTTTTGAAATTTAATTTAAAAAGTACGGGGGCGAGATTAAAAAAAAAAGGAACTCGGTAAACAAAATAATAACGTATGTAATTGAAGAGTCTTACTCGGCGGCTTCGGGCATGATGTGTAGGGTCTGTGACCTTGGGCTCCTCCGCCTGTCATGATGCCTTAATTCGATGTCCTGTTCCACGTCACGCTCTTCCACCGGAAACCGGGGGGTCCGCGCGTTCCTCTCCTGGTAGTTTTCGAGTGCGGACGTGAATTCCTGCAAAAGACTCTGCATAGTAAAGGGCACGAGATTAGTCGGTCAGTTTTTCATTCGAAAGGAACGGAGGAAGTTGGGTCATCACTTATCGTCATCATCATCTCACAATCCTAAATACGAAACAAAAACAAAATTGGCGTCGTGACAATTGAATTTATTAGGATTTCCTCATTTACCACCTTTTCAATACTATGTTGTTACAGTGAGCGTCATTGAGTTTGACGACGATAACAAAGCAACGAAATCTCGTTGTGAAGATCAGCGATTGATTTCGAGAGGACCCCTGCCCTCCCCCTTTCTATTTGTAATAAATCACGTGTACAACGAATACGTTTACCTTTAGGGTTTCGATCTCGCAGTTCATCATCGTTCTTGGGAGCCCCCTTGTGATTTGCTAAGATTTCGAATTCATTTCCGAAACACACACAATACACACCAAAACAATACTCGCTGACTGTTAGGATTTTATGCGAAGTTCGAGCGACGCTTTTGATAAGATATCAACTTCCACCTAACGATAATAGGAGCAGAGAACGAGATATTTAGAGCGCTGAATTCGATCTGTGCGGTCGGTCCTTGCGCGTACTGACTGCCTCGTAGATAATCACACTTTTTCAAAATTAATTGTGTAATGGCCGCGTTACGTAACCCCCCCTTGATGTTAACACAAGTTAGCACCGTTTCTACGTGAGAGAGAGTTCAAGCAAACACCGACGGTCTGCTCATTCGTACGTAAACACCTCGTAATATTATAAAAACATCAGCAACAAAACAATGTTTTATATACAGGTGATTTCACTCTAAGTGCAATTTTTGCCCCCTTTCAAAAGAGCAGTAATAACAAAAGCATCGGCCGCACAGTGGAGTATTTATATAAAAAAGTTGGACAAAATTCGAAATTTTAAACTTAATTAAAAACAAGAAAAATGTTTTTTTCTTATAATATTCTTGCATCTAAGTGACATGATAACTATTTTTGCGATATCAATTGTTTTACAGAAGCACTAAGCTGTTTCTAAAGAGTTGTTGAATTTTTTAACATTAGTGTTTGTTTCAAAACGCTGAAAGTTAAAGAAATTTATTTTTATTACGTTTATTAAGTGAATTAAGGTGAACATTATGAATATAGATTCAGAAGGCAAGTAATTTAATTACGATTTTTATACCATCTTTTTTATAATTGAGTTATTTCCATTGTCTGTCAAGCTTTGTCGAGCAATAAAACTAAAGGCAATATAAAATTTAACATTTGTTAAAACTATATACAAAAAATCAAATTCCGCATTCTTCCGCAGCACCACTTTTAAGGAATTTGAAATCATTGATATTGCACGCAATATTTTGTATGCACTTCTCCATATACCTATGTTTTTTTGTTTTAAATAATTTAATATGAGTAAGCCGGTTGATACATAGGGATTTAACAAGGGAAAGTTAGGAATGTATTGATTTTTAAAGCATCTTAATTTTAAACTTATGATATTTTAAACATTATTATTTAATTAAGAAAAAATTTATTGGAAATCTTTATTTATTTTTAATAGCATATTTTAGCAATCCGAATTTATAAGTCTGTTGGTCCAAATTGTTTGTTCGAAGTTCATAACCGCAGGGTTGCGAGATCAAACCCCCAACCCGCCATAATTTTTTTTTTCTATTGACACTTTTCACACTTTTAAGTCTTTCTTTAAAATATTTGAATATTGTGTCAATCTTGTTTTGTTTGTTTTAGTTTTTTTTTTAATCTCTTATTCAAAAATTGCATTTTGATATTCAAATCAGCTGCAGCTTACGAAATCAAATTCATCATTTATTATTATCTTTTCATTTTGCCCGGTAATTCTAATGATGGAAAGCCTCAGTTTAGAAAACGGAATTTTAGTTATCCATCTGTACTTTCAAGGAAGTAGTTATCGTCAAATTCATGTAACATTGCATTGATGGAAATGTAGATATTCAAATTCCTGATGTGTGTAGTCTAAAGTTGCTTAAGAGCAGCTTTATGGAAAAGCTGATAGAGTATAAATTAATTTAAAAAAAATTATATTACTATTAAAAAAGAGAAAAAGAAAAGTGTCCTCGCGCTCGTTTAGATTAGATCTCATGTTCCTACAATTGCAAAACATGAGCAAATAATTTAAACCTCAAGAACAGTTTATAATTTCAATAGCTATTAAGCTTATACAGAAAAAAATTATTACTTTTTTGTATTTTTAAATAATTAACAACTAGAATAGCACAAATTTAGAATCAAAACAAATTCGGGAGAATTTTGGAAGACTATATACCTTTTGGTATTTTTTTCGAGTTTTACTTTAAACGCCATAATCTTTCTGTGTATAACCTATGTTAAATCCCTATGTCCTATTGGCACATGGACACCCGGTATGTTTATGGACTAGCTTAAGTAGAAATTCTTGGAATCTAAATGGATACTTTAAGTTAAAGTATCATTAAAGTGATACAGTCGATTATGAAAATAGCCTTTAATATGAATTGATTTATTTTTCATAGGTACAAATGTTGTAACAAGAAAGTATCTCTACCAACTAATGCAAGGATGCCCGAAAAAGAAAATAGATGATAAGATTATATTCATGGAAAATAAACTTGCACATACATTCAAATATCCAAAACAAGAACTGGTTGAGTTAAAACCGGTCATTAAAATACTTTAAGCATGAGTTTAAACTTAAATGGTCAGCTGCTAAATACAACGACGAGATATTTAC
Organism: Dorcus parallelipipedus; assembly: GCA_958336345.1. NCBI lineage: Eukaryota > Metazoa > Arthropoda > Insecta > Coleoptera > Lucanidae > Dorcus > Dorcus parallelipipedus. The sequence goes on along the minus strand of OY284480.1, from coordinate 43,706,438 downwards.
AAAAAAATATGGAAAATGGCTTAATACTTCGATGATATTGTGTCCAAGAAAAAAAGAAAATCGTGGAAGACCAGAAAAAGATTTTGCGGAATTATGCGATAGAAGCAAACGACGAAAAACGGAAAATTTGAGGAAGAATGTATTTGCCGATGAATTAACTTATGCTGCTTATATGAGACAACGAGCTGAAGGAAACTTAGGTGTTTCGAAAATTATAAAGGATGTAACTGAAACGCCAACAAAGGCAACCATGTTTCTAAAAGCTATGACATCTAATAAAAATTCCATTCAAAAATATACTCCATCGCAGGCCTTATCGATATTTGTCGAGGCGGATCTTACGAGAAGACAATGGGAAATTATTCAAGGTGCTAATAAAGAAATATATCCTTGCTATTCTGTTTTAAAAAGAGCTAAAAAGGAGTGTTATCCACAAGAAACTGCGATTCGCGTCACGGATAGTTGTGCGGAAATCAAACTACAGGATTTGCTTGATCTTACATCCTTAAGATTGTGCAAGTACTTGGAAGAGGTATTAGATAAGTTAACGGACGAAGAAAAATATAATTTGGAACTCTTATCAAAATAGGGATGTGACGGTTCACAACAAGCCCAATTTAAACAAAAGTTTCAAAATGATATGGACAGTGATGCGAACATTTTTCAAAGTTCATTTGTTCCTCTAAGATTAATAAGTAATATTAATGAACAGAAAAAAATTATATGGAAAAATCCAGTACCTTCGTCACCAAGATATTGCAGACCCATCAGAATACGTTTTGTTCACGAAACTAAAGACATAACGAACGAAGAGTTTAAGTATATAGAAGGTCAAATAGAACGTTTGAAGAAAACAGAACTGACCACTCCCACAGGAATTAAACGCATCAAGCACATTTTAATGCCTACTATGGTAGATGCAAAAGTTTGCAATGCTGCGACAAGTACATCTTCTACAATGAGATGTTACATATATGGTGAAACGTCGAAGAATTTTAATAATTTAAATAAAAAAAAGGTTAATTATTATCCCTGAAAAATTCACAGGGTGGTCACAGTATGGAGTCGAAAATTTAATGAAATGTATCCGCAGTTACTGCCAATAACAGAAAAAAAAAATTTTGAAGATTTGAACGTAAATTTTCAAGAAGTAACAAAGTCAGACCAAAGAAAACTACATCTGCTCCTGTAACTATCAATGAAGCAAATTAAATTTCTCTATTAGCATTCTTTGAAGCTTAATTATTTGTTAATGGTGTAACTCAATAAATATTTTCATTTTGTCGACACTTACTGCGAAAAATTGCCATAATTCTAGCAAAATATGCCATTAAAATAAACAACTATTGATAACAAGAAAACTAAAAGAAATAGGTATAGGGAAAGCTAATACCAATCGATGCGATGATGTAGAATTTGATTCTGCATCTTATGATGTAAAAATATATAGGGTGTTCCATTTACGAAAATTGAGTTTTAGTCAGTTAAACATAATGAGGTTCGACACCATATTGTGACCACCCTGTGAGTTTTTCAGGGATAATTCGGATATGATTTGAAAGCCTAAACATTATACTTTCAAACGACATTTTTTGTATATTCCCTTCCTCGAAAACTTTTAGTAGGCCCCTCAACTTGGGATACCCTGTATTTGCGGACTGTGGGTCATATGCTATGAATCAGTTTGTGATATTTTGTTTCTTTTGTACGTTTGCATGTGAAATTATATTAAATAATTAGGTTTTTTAAATTTCTAAGTACCTTCGGATATTTTAAAATCACTAAAATAATTTTGTCCAGCTTTTTCGTATAAATACTCCACTGTGGGCCGGTGAAAACGAACAACTTTCGTGATTTAAGAAAATTTTTAAACGTCTAATCTAACCCGAGACTTTCGGGACAATCGTCACGTTGAATTCAAAAATTACATCTCACTTTTTATTCGTATGCTCTGATAGCTCCATCCTGTAGATGTGGACGTGGCGAAGTTAGTGTTGAAGACCGCAACTTCTTATCACTAACCGTTCTCGAGATATATTTTTTTGGTTCCTTGAAGTCTAGTATATTAAGGTCCATGGGTTTTCCATCGAAGTAAGCCACCGTTGGGCTTGACGGAATTAACGGTGTAATTCTTCGATTAATATCAACAACATATATTTTTTGTCAGTTCGAAAAGCTCTATAAATCTAAGCAAGGCGAAGCTAACGGTGAAAGCCGCAATTTCTTGTCACCATCTCATATCATCTTCTGATATAGCTTTTTTTGTGTCTTGAAGTCTGATGCATGGTGGTACACAAATTTTTCCTCGAAGTAAAGCTATAGGCATAGCTTCGTAGGGGCATGTTCGTTCTCCAACCGTTCTGAAGATATGCATTTTTTTATCACACAAAATTCGCGTGCGAGAATTTTCAGTGGAGTAAATAAGTGCTCATGTTATAGCTTCATTATACACATCTAATCTAAAAATAGATTCTGTTTTCGGTTCGTGTGCTCCATTCACTTCACGGAAGAGCCTCACTCGTTTTGAATGGTTATCTAATCCGAAAATAGATTCTGTCTTCGGTTCGTGTGTTATCATTTTTAAAATTTTATAAAAAATAATGAGTTTATTAGTGTTTAAGTAAGCATTAAGGCGAAACCGGTTGTTTAAAAGAAAAAATACAAATATTGTGCCCAGACGTAGCTTTTTATGTTCAATCTAAAAACGCATTGCATCATACATATACTACTCACTCACCGAACACGGACGTGCGGACGCAATCTCCTAGACTTGAAAGTAAACGCAACGAAAACAAATTCACAATTCATTCACAGGCGTTTATTACGCCATACATATACGTACTACTCACTCACCGAACACAGACGCTCGGACACTCATAATGTCAGATGTTTTAAAGCGGTTTATTACACCATACATATACTACTCACTCATCAAACACGGACGTGCGGATAGATCTTTATATTAAAAAAGCAGTTTTTTTTGTTTAGTTTTTACGTAATTTAACTTTTTTTAATTTTCATTTTTTTTTTGTTTTCACGTTATTCAATTTTTAAACTATTTTATGTCATCACGTATTTTAAATTTCAATTTAATTTAATATTTTTCCGTTTGGTTTTTGAAATAATTGAATTTTTAAAAAAGTTTTTCCAACATGGAATAATTCAATACTACTCACTCACTGAACACGGATGAGCGAATCGATTTGTCTCTTAAAAAAATAGCTATGTTGTCTACAGACAGCCTACGGTTCTCTTTCAGATTCAAGCCACTTTCTGACAATCGCAAATACTACCAGCGGCGTTTTGATTTCGTAAGAAACAAGACTTTTTTTTTCTGAAACGGAAGTTCGTGTCACGCAAATATTTTTGAAGTTTTGAGAAAAAAACGCAACGAGAACTTCCACACCGTATAGTACTCACTCACTGAACACGGATGTGCGAATCGATTTTTCTCTTAAAAAAATAGCTATGTTGTCTACAGACAGCCTACGGTTCTCTTTCAGGTTCAAGCCACTTTCTGACAATCGCAAATACTACCAGCGGCGTTTTGATTTCGTAAGAAACAAGACTTTTTTTTTCTGAAACGGAAGTTCGTGTCACGCAAATATTTTTGAAGTTTTGAGAAAAAAACGCAACGAGAACTTCCACACCGTATAGTACTCACTCACTGAACACGGATGTGCGAATCGATTTTTCGATTTAAAAAATAGCTGTGTTATCTGCAGCCCGAAGTTCTCTCTCCGATTGAAGCCACTTTTTGGTCAATCGCAAATACAACCAGTGGCGTTTTGATTTCGTAAAAAATTAAAAAGACTTTTCTGAAACGAAAGTTTCATTTTGCATACGTTCGTGTCCCGAACATATTTTTTGCAGTTTAAGAAAAAGTTACGAAAACTCGCAGGTGTTAGATTCACCTTATAGCAATCACTCACCGAACATGGATGTGCGAATTGAATTTTATATATAAAAAAAAAATAGCAATGATGTCTACAGGCTACAGCTCTCAAACACTACCGGTGGTGTTGTTAAAAAAAATCGACTCTTGATGAAAACCTTTCATTTTCGGAAACGCAGGAGTGAAATAATATGGCGCTTTTACTGACAGAAATATTTTTTAAGTTTTGTTGGTAAACGATTCATTACACCATATACTACTCACTCACCGAACACGGATGTGCGAATGAGTTTCTATATGAAAAAATTCAATTAAATTAACGAACAGTGCTGCACACGTTCTACTCTCTCTCCCTTTCTGTCCAAGACATTTTTTGATAGTCGCAAATCTTACCTTATGAATTCTTGATCTTGTAAAAAAAAAAAAAATACAAAGTCTGGAAAGAGAAACGCAACGAAGACCCGTAGGTGATATTAAGTGGTTCATTATACCATACACTACTCACTCACCGAATTAGGATGTGCAAATGGGTTTCTATAGGTATAACAAACGATGTTGTTGCTCTCTCTCTCTCTCTCTCTCTGTGTGTGTCTTCTGATCAAGCCACTTTTTGACATTCTTTAATTTATCAGTGGCATTGCGTAAAAAAATCAACTTTTGATCTCGTAAAGTAAATTTTTTTTAAAGACAGACGTGCCGGATATTTTGTATTTTGGAAACATTTACGAAGTTTTGAAACACAACGAAAACTCGCAGGTGTTACACCACATAGTACTCATTCACCGAACATGCATGTGCGGATAGGTTTCTATATTAAGGAAAAAATTAAGGCCCTTCGATTCAAGCCACTCGTCGACGCTTACAGCTATTACTACGGAGGCGTACTTTTGATCTCGTAAATTTTTTTGCCCGAAAACAAGCTGTGACATAACTAACATTTCATCATTTTAATTAACGTCGGGTCCTAAATCATTTTGACGAACGCCGTATTAATTAGAAGCGCGTAAATGCAACTCATTATTTGCATCGCGCTGATAAATTTATTTTTATGCAGCGCACTTTTCTGAGGTGACTTGCGTACATGATCTGAACTTTCACGGTCGTTAATTAATTAAATCACCTGTATGTGGAAGAGTCAACTATTTCATTGAAAAGTCGTGTCTGTGTCAACTAGAGATTCTGTTAAAAAAAAAAACATTCTTGCATGTTATTGTCTTCGAACTTCGAAGCCTTTAGGCAAATCAGAAAACCATTTGGAAAACTTTGGGAGATAGCTTCACTTTACAGATCTGAACCTGGCGAAGCTAACGGTGAAGGCCAATGCTTGCAACTTCCTATCTTCTCGAGACGTAGAACCTCTTGTCAACTGAAATTATTTTCTGGCATTTACGAGCACAGCTTCATTCTATAGATTAGGCCTCGGCGAAGCTAACGCTGACGACCACAACTTCTTACTGCCGATCGTTCACGAGAAATAGATTTTCTAGTGCCTTGAAGTCTAGTGTATCGAGGGACATGAATTTTTCATCGAAGTAAAGCTATGGGCATAGCTTCATTAGGCACGGCGAAGTTCGTCAGTTAATATCTCCAACCGTTCTGATGATATGCATTTTTTGTTGTACAAACTCCACGTGCGAGAATTTACTGAAGCAAATAAGTTCGAAAAGCTAAAGGTATAGCTTCATTCTATAGATCTAAGCATGGCGAAGTCCAATACTCATTATCTTCAACCCTTCTCGTGATTCAGATTTTTTTCTGTGAGATGAAACCTCTTTCCGTTTAAGTGAACAAATTTGGAAAGCTATGGTATAGCTTCACTCCATAAATTTAAAAATGGCGAAGCCAACAGTTTTCTCCTCGACATCCAGATTTTTTATAACGTGAAATCATTTTCAGTTGAGAGAAACGAGTTTGCGAAACTCTGGGTATAGCTTTATTCTATAGATTTGGCCTCGGTAAAACTAACGGTGAAGACCGCCCACTTCTCACTACCAATCTTTCACGAGAAATAGATTTTCTAGTGCCTTCAAGTCTAGTGTATCGAGTGACATGAATTTTTCATCGAAGTAAAGCTATGGGCATAGCTTCATTAGGCACGGCGAAGTTCGTCAGTTAATATCTCCAACCGTTCTGATGATATACATTTTTTGTTGTACAAACTCCACGTGCGAGAATTTACTGAAGCAAATAAGTTCGAAAAGCTAAAGGTATAGCTTCATTCTATAGATCTAAGCATGGCGAAGTCCAATACTCATTATCTTCAACCCTTCTCGTGATTCAGATTTTTTTCTGTGAGATGAAACCTCTTTCCGTTTAAGTGAACAAATTTGGAAAGCTATGGTATAGCTTCACTCCATAAATTTAAAAATGGCGAAGCCAACAGTTTTCTCCTCGACATCCAGATTTTTTATAACGTGAAATCATTTTCAGTTGAGAGAAACGAGTTTGCGAAACTCTGGGTATAGCTTTATTCTATAGATTTGGCCTCGGTAAAACTAACGGTGAAGACCGCCCACTTCTCACTACCAATCTTTCACGAGAAATAGATTTTCTAGTGCCTTCAAGTCTAGTGTATCGAGTGACATGAATTTTTCATCGAAGTAAAGCTATGGGCATAGCTTCATTAGGCACGGCGAAGTTCGTCAGTTAATATCTCCAACCGTTCTGATGATATACATTTTTTGTTGTACAAACTCCACGCGCGAGAATTTACTGAAGCAAATAAGTTCGAAAAGCTAAAGGTATAGCTTCATTCTATAGATCTAAGCATGGCGAAGTCCAATACTCATTATCTTCAACCCTTCTCGTGATTCAGATTTTTTTCTGTGAGATGAAACCTCTTTCCGTTTAAGTGAACAAATTTGGAAAGCTATGGTATAGCTTCACTCCATAAATTTAAAAATGGCGAAGCCAACAGTTTTCTCCTCGATATCCAGATTTTTTATAACGTGAAATCATTTTCAGTTAAGAGAAACGAGTTTGCAAAACTCTGGGTATAGCTTTATTCTATAGATTTGGCCTCGGCAAAACTAACGGTGAAGACCGCCCACTTCTCACTACCAATCTTTCACGAGAAATAGATTTTCTAGTGCCTTCAAGTCTAGTGTATCGAGGGACATGAATTTTTCATCGAAGTAAAGCTATGGGCATAGCTTCATTAGGCACGGCCAAGTTCGGCAGTTAATATCTCCAACCGTTCTGATGATATACATTTTTTATTGTACAAAGTCCACGCGCGAGAATTTACTGAAGCAAATAAGTTCGAAAAGCTAAAGGTATAGCTTCATTCTATAGATCTAAGCATGGCGACGTCCATTACTCATTATCTTCAACCCTTCTCGTGGTGCAGCTTTTTTCGGTGAGATGAAACCACTTTCCGTTTAGGTGAACAAATCTGGAAAGCTATGGTATAGCTTCACTCCATAAATTTAAAAATGGCGAAGCCAACAGTTTTCTCCTCGATATCCAGATTTTTTATAACGTGAAATCATTTTCAGTTGAGAGAAACGAGTTTGCAATACTCTGGGTATAGCTTTATTCTATAGATTTGACCTCGGCAAAACTAAAGGTGAAGACCGCCCACTTCTCACTACCAATCTTTCACGAGAAATAGATTTTCTAGTGCCTTCAAGTCTAGTGTATCGAGGGACATGAATTTTTCATCGAAGTAAAGCTATGGGCATAGCTTCATTAGGCACGGCGAAGTTCGTCAGTTAATATCTCCAACCGTTCTGATGATATACATTTTTTGTTGTACAAACTCCACGCGCGAGGATTTACTGAAGCAAATAAGTTCGAAAAGCTAAAGGTATAGCTTCATTCTATAGATCTAAGCATGGCGAAGTCCATTACTCATTATCTTCAACCCTTCCCGTGGTGCAGCTTTTTTCTGTGAGATGAAACCACTTTCCGTTTAAGTGAACAAATCTGGAAAGCTATGGTATAGCTTCACTCCATAAATTTGAAAATGGCGAAGCCAACAGTTTTCTCCTCGAAATCCAGATTTTTTATAACGTGAAATCATTTTCAGTTGAGAGAAACGAGTTTGCAAAACTCTGGGTATAGCTTTATTCTATAGATTTGGCCTCGGCAAAACTAACGGTGAAGACCGCCCACTTCTCACTACCAATCTTTCACGAGAAATAGATTTTCTAGTGCCTTCAAGTCTAGTGTATCGAGGGACATGAATTTTTCATCGAAGTAAAGCTATGGGCATAGCTTCATTAGGCACGGCGAAGTTCGTCAGTTAATATCTCCAACCGTTCTGATGATATACATTTTTTGTTGTACAAACTCCACGCGCGAGAATTTACTGAAGCAAATAAGTTCGAAAAGCTAAAGCTATAGCTTCATTCTATAGATCTAAGCATGGCGAAGTCCATTACTCATTATCTTCGTGATTCAGATTTTTTCTGCGAGATGAAATCACTTTAAGTGAACAAATCTGGAAAGCTATGGTATAGCTTCACTCTATAAATTTGAAAATGGCGAGGCCAACAATTTTCTCCTCGATATACAGATTTTTATAATGTGAAATTATTTTCTATTGAAAGAAACGAGTTGCAACTCTCTGGGTATAGCTTTACTCTATAGATTTGGATACGGCGAAGCTATTGGTAAAGTCTCGAGATACAGTTTTTTGTGTCATAATGTCATAAAGTTTGTGTAGAGAGTATATGGATATTTCATTTAGCTGTGAAAGTGTGAAAAACCAAGGCATAGCTTTACTCTATAGTAGATCTGGACCTGGAGAAGTTAACGGTGAAGCCTACGACTTACTTTCTCTGACCATTCTCGAGATATAAATAATTTTTGTGACAGAAAGTGCACGAGAGTAACGAGTGAGAAGTGAGAAAATTTGAATAGCTCAGGTATAGCTTACTCTATAGATTTGGGCGGTAGCAACTCTATAATCATTCTCAAAATACAATTAATTTTTTATGACAAAATTCGCATGATCCATTGATTTAAGTGAGTAAGTAAGTTTGAATAGCTTCAGTCTATAGAGCTGGACAAGGTGAAGTTCACGGGGTCACCAACTTCGATAGATTCGAGATGCAAACTTGTCGTGACAAAAAATGTACGTACGAGAATACATGTGCTTCTTATTTAAGTAGGCGAGTTTGAATAGCTCAGAACATAGGTTCACTCTGTAGATCTAGATAGGGCGAAGTGAACAATGAAGTCCACGACTTATTATGTCTGGCAGTTCTCGAGATTTTTATAACGCTGAAAATGCACACGTAAGTGAAGCACTAGCTTAGAGTATAGCTTTACTCTACAGATTTCGGCATGGCGAAGTTCATGACTTACTTTCTCCAACCGTTCTCAAATTACAATTTTTTTTTGTGACAGAACGTGCACGTGGACTTTTCATTTACGTAATCCACATTGAATAGCTTTGGACATAGCTTTGATCTATGGATTTGGATGCGGCGAAATTAATGGTGAAGTCCACGGCTTGCCTTCTCTAATTGTTTTCAAAATACAAATAATTTTTTTGTCACTGCAGTTTATTCATTTACGTAAGCAAATCTGACTAGGTCAGAATTTAGCTTTGCTCTATAGATCTAGGTATGCATGACGAAGCTAATGGTGAAGTCGATGAGATACTTACTATCTCCTACCTTTATAGAGATGTGAATTTTTTGTTAACATAAAATTCAGGTATGAGAATGAAGTTTTTTTTTAAAACTGAAGTATACAAGTTTGAAAGCTCCAAGCTTGGTTTCACCCTGTATAATAAATTAAATAAATAAATTGAAAAAAAAATTATGAGAGCTGTTGCGTTAGACTTACGTTTACTGACCCTAATTAATCTATTTTTGTAAATTTTTCCGAAATTTTGCGATCCCCTACTTACATAATACATACCAAGGTTCTGTGAAACCCGACCATGGCTCGGCACGGCACTTATTTTTTATGTCTTCTGATTATCGGCCCAATAGAAAAACACTGGCGAGGTTTTGTTTATCAAGACTGACTGACATTAGGCGATGATAACTTAGCGTTTCCCGGTGGTCCGCTTGAAGCAAACCGCAAGTTTCCAAGTAGAGGTCCGGTTTAAGTGCGAATAAAACGCACTGACTCATTTATTTATGCGCGTAATTGCGACCAAATTTGCTGCGTGCTTTGTTCCGCGGCGAAAACCGGGAGTACGCCGGCCATTTAGATGTGGTTATGTCATCAGTCATCAATTATCATTGATGAAAATTGATGTGATAAGTCAGAAAGAAATGAACAAAGGAAGTTTCAGGCAAAAAAAAATCGTTTTGTTTTTTCCTGTTCACAAATTCACAGTTACAATAAATAATAAACAGTATAAATAATAGCAAGCCATGAAATAAATAATAAAAAAAATATGTCATGGGTGAGGTGACACAACAAAACATTAATAAGAATTTTCAAGTAAATATTTTGTTTAAATGCAATTGTTTCATAATTTAATGCGATAAAATGAAGTAGCGTACATTTTTTAACCAAAATATTACCGCGTACACATTACTTAATTTTTCGCCTCTAGTTATGAGACACCCTGTATGGGGTGCTATACAAATAACTTTGTAATTTGAGTTGTTTATCAAATAGTAAAAAATTCTCGATTTTGGAAATAATCTGTAACGTCGCATTAAAATAAAATAGTATTATAATATACAGCGTGCCATCGAACTCGAGCCATTTATTAAAATCGCAAGCTTTTTTTTTAATCCAATCTAACTTCAAAAGTTAAAAAAAAAAACCTCAATTTTGTAATATCGCACTAAAATATTATATTATACGAGCTCGATAATACAGGATATTATCGAGCTCGAGCTATTTATCAAAACTACAAGTAGTATTAAGAAAATGAAATGTATACAATTGAAAGACAAAGTGTAAATTAACTGTTAATTTTGTAAATAATTTGTGTAATGCTGCATTGAAAAATTATTATATACAGGGACCGTCGAACTTGAGCCATTATTCATCAAAGTTAATTCTAGTTTTTATTATGGGCTTGAATGCATGTGTAATAGTCGTGCCTTCTTATCTTTTCTAATTACTAATGCTTCGTTGTGTTGAATGGCTCAAGTTTAGTAGCACCTTGTGTAAGTCAATTATGTACGGTGTTATTTATTTTTATTTAATTTTAGCGTAATAGCCATGGCCTCTCAAATTTTTTATCGTTACGTATGTTTTGTTCAGTTGAATGACTCTATTTCAGTAACACCCTGTATAACTCAATTGTGATGTCATTTATTTTTCTTTATTTATAATATAATAATCGTACTCTCTCATTTTCTTATCGTTATCTACATTTTGTTGTGGCGAATGACTCGAGTTTAGTAGCACCCTGTATAAGTTTTTTTTTGTTTAGTGCAGACTGTTAGCAATAATTTGAAAAGCGTCAAATAAAAAACAAAATTGAACACAAGGCGAAAGCAAAACATAAAAAATAATAAAGTTTCTCTATCAAAAACAAAAAAAAATGTAAAAAAAATTAAATCCAAAAAAGATGAATTGTGGTGTAATTTATTTTTATTTAATTTAAATGTAATAATAAAGTCCCCTTATATATTTTTTTTTCATTATTAATGTTTCGTTCAATGACTCAGGTTCAGTAGCACTCTGTATAAACCAGTTATGATGGAATTTATTTTTCTTTAATTTTGATGTCTTTCATCTTTACCGATTGGTCGAATAACTCAAGTTTAGTAGCACCCTGTATAAGTCAATTATGACGTAATTTATTTTTATTTAATTTTTGCATTAAATTAAATTATTTTGGAAAAAGTTGCGTGCGTATATGAGAAAACAAATTTAATTATTAATTTGTATTATTTGTTTCGACTTCCGGTCCGTACGCCTCGGAATTCGCTTTGCGAATATTCAACAAATTTGTTGAAAAAAGAATTTATTTTTACTTAATCTTAATAATCATGTCTTCTATTTTTTCTATTACCAATGTTTCATTTGTCGGATGACTAGTTTAGTATCACCCTGTATAAGTCAATTGCGAACTGACGTAATTTATTTTTCTTTAATGTCGATGTCTTACCATTACCAATGTTTCGTTGAATCGATTAAGCCAAGTTTAGTAGCACCCTGTATAAGTCCGTTATGACGTAATTTATCTTTTTTAATTTTTGCATTAAATTAAATTATCTTCGAGAATCGCACAGCATTTGTATTGAAAGTATACACATTTCGGTGACACAAATGTCATTGTTAATTTTATCTGTTTCGACTTCCGGTCCGCACGCCTATTTCCTCGGATTTCGCATTGCGAATTATTCAACAAATTTGTTGAAACAAGAATTTATTTCTACTTAATCTTAATGTAACAATCATGTCCCCTTATTGTTTTTATTGTCAATGTTTCGTCTGTCGTATGACTAATTTAGTATCACCCTGTATAAGTCAATTATGTATGACGTAATTTATTTTTCTTTAATTTTGATGTCTTTTATCTTTACCAATGTTTCGTTGGATCGAATAAGTCAAGTTTAGTAGCACCCTGTATAAGTCAGTTATGACGTAATTTATTTTTATTTAATTTTTGCATCAAATCATTTTCGAAAAAGTTACGTGCGTATTTGAGAATGAAAAATTGAAAGTCTATACACATTTCGGTGACACAAACCTCATTATTAATTTTATTTGTTTCGACTTCCGGTACGCGTATTTCCTCGGATTTTCCGCTGCGAATTGTTGAAAAAATTTAGTGTCTCTCTGTGAGTTATGAAACCTAATTAATGAGGGATCCCGCGTAAGGATTACACACGCGTCTCTTGAAACTTAATTCTGAGGGACCCTGTATAAGAATTACACAAAACCGGAAGAAAGAGGTTGAAGAGTAATGGAAATTAATCAACAAATTTAGGCGTTTCCCGTCTGCGTTATTAAACCTAATTCTGAGTTACCCTGTATAATATAAATAAAATATTAAAAAACCCGAACGTTTAAGTTTAAGAGTAACGGAAATTAGTCAAGGAATGTGGCACCTGATTCTGAGGGTCGCTATATAAAAATTACGCAAAACAGAGTGAAGTTTAAGAGTTATGAAAATTACCTAATTCTGATGAACCCTGTATAAGGATTTCACAAAACCGGTCGAGGTTTAAGAGTAACGGAAATTAGTCAACGAATCTGGCGTCTTTCTGCGCTTCTAATTTTGAGGGACCCTATATAAGGATTATACAAAACAGAGTGAGGTTTAAAAATTACCAAATTCTGAGGGACTCTGTATAAGGATTTCACAAAACCGGACGAGGTTTAGGAGTAATGGAATTGAGTCAACACATTTGTCATAGATTTTTCTGTGCACCTAATTCTCTGAACAACCCTATATAAAGATTACGAAAAACAGAGGGAGGTTTAAAGATATATAAAAGTTACTTAATTCAGAGGGATACTGTATAAGGATTTCACAAAACCGGACGAGGTGAAAGTGTAATGGAAATTAGTCAATAAAGTGGGCGTCTAATTTTGAGGGACCCTATATAAGGATTTCGCAAAACAGAGTGAGGTTTAAGAGTTATGAAAATGACCTAATTCTGAGGGACTCTCTATAAGGATTTCACAAAATCGGACGAGGTTTAAGAATAATGGAACTGAGTCAACAAATTTGGCATACATCTTTCTGTGCATACTGTTAGCATGAGAGAGTTACTTCATATTTACGGCGTCTGTCAAGAGATGCGGTCATTTAACACAATGAAAACAATAATATCGAGCTCCTCTCTAACTTAATCGTTATATTAATTCGCTAGTTACACACATCGCTTTCTAAATAGAACTGATTTAAATATTCCGCCGCCTCGGGCTTATACTGGGTGACATTGAAAAAACTACAATGCGTAGTACCATGCGATAGAGGACCATAAAATAATAAAAAAAGGCCTCGTACACTAATGTCCGATTACCTTTTGTTTTCAAGATATAGGATGTTAAAGTTTGAAAAAATTTTTTTTTTTAGAAAATTTATTTCTCTTCAATATCTCATACCAAAAAAAATCGCTACTTGATCGACATGAGCTTTAAAAACAATAACATAATAATATCATTTAGGGTGATCAACACGTCATTCGCGGAATTTAGAAATTATTACTTCCATCAACAGATGGCGCCACCTTCGATGGCGAACTGCTTAGTTTTCGGCGCCGAACTGAACAACGCAACGCGAAAACTGAAAACGCCAGCTATTGAACAACTTAAAAATCAATTTGCCTAATCGCCAACAGATGGCGCTGGCAACGACAAAATTAGTCTTCAATTTTTGGCGCCAAATTTAAACTTGATTTATAAAACATCTGACGAAAACCATTTAGATTTCGTGCATTTTTCAACAAATAGATGGCGTCACCTTGCATAAAAAAATTAATTAAAGTTCAGTGAATACTACTGTACACATTATTTTAATTATCAAATAGTTTTTGATAAGAGCCTCTAGGATTATGAAAATGTCTTAGAAATTAATACTTCCATCATCAGATGGCGCCACCTTCGATGACGAACTGTTTAATTTTCGGCGCCAACTTCAACAACGCGAAATCTGACAACGCCAGTTATTGAGCGCAACTTGAAAATCAATTTCCCCAATCGGTACTTCGCGTACGCACCAACAGATGGTGCCGACAATAACAAAACTAATTTTCAATTTTTGGCGCTAAATTTAAACTTGATTTATAAAACGTCTGACGATTTGCATCGATTTGATGCACAAATCAGTGTGCTTTGAGGAATGTCACTATTTTTCAACAAATAGATGGCGTCACGTTCTATAAAAAAAAATAAGTTCAGGGAACGCTAATGTAGCGTAAGTCTTATTTTTCTTTTAATTATGAAATGAAATAGGAGTAGTTTCTAATAATAGCGTTTAGGATGATGAAAATGCCTTAGAAATTAATACTTCCGCCAACAGATGGCGCCACCTTCGGTATCGAAAAGTAAAATTCACGGAATACTGCTGTACGATCTTATTTCTCTTTTAATTTTGAAATAGTTTCTAGTAAAGCCTTTAGGGTGATGAAAATGTCTTAGAAATTAATATCTCCGCCAACAGGTGGCGCCACCTTCGGTAACGAAAAGTAAAGTTCACGGAATACTACTGTATGATTTTATTTTTCTTCACCTAATTCTAAGGGACCCTATATAAAGATTACGCAAAACGGAGTGAGGTTGAAGAGTTACGAAAACTTCCAAATTCAGAGGGACCCTGTATAAGGATTTCATAAAATCGGACGAGGTTAAAATTTAATCGACAAATTAGGCGTCTTTCTATGCGTCTAATTTTGAGGTACCCTATATAAGGATTATACAAAATAGGGTGAGGTTTAAGAGTTATGAAGAAAATGATTTAATTCTGAAGGACCCGGTATAAGGATTTCACAAAACCGGATGAGGTTAAAATTTATATTTAGCCAACAAATCTGACGTATTCCGTGCGTCTAATTTTGAAGGACCCTATGTAAGGATTATATAAAACAGTGAGGTTTAAAAGTGATGAATGTTGGACGTCTCTTGTGTACGCTATTAAACCTAATTCTGAGGGACCCTGTATAACGAATTCGCAAAACTCGGGTGGGGTTTAAGATTAAATGGAGCAAGAAATACCTCATCGTCGTCTTCGTCTTCGCTGCTGTACCACAAATTTGACAGCCAGTACAGCACATCCTTGGTCACGTAAACTTCGAAGTTATCGACGGTAACCGGTTCGATGAAGTCCTCCTCCTCAACACAGTCCTGAAACTCCACCGAGACTCGACAGATATCGGCGTGTTTTATCTCCAGGCGGTCGCTCTTGTTTTCGTAAGGCGGAGCACTCAGTCGATTTCCGGCTTCCTTAGAGGCGGCAGCCGCCGCCATTTCTTCTTCGCGCTTTCTGAAAACCACCGCCGCCAAATCGCCGCACCCGCTCAAAGGACGGACGCCGTGCTCGTAGGCCTCCACGGAATGACGGAGCTCACACAACCAGGCGAAAACGCTGGAATCACTCATCGTCGGGGCCCTTATCTCCTCCGGCTTTGCGAAACTTCCTATTTCGCGCTCGCGAAAGATAAGATTTTTTTTTTAGGTGCGCTTTACATTTACACGATGGTCACTCTGGATTTAACAACAACAACAACAATCGCCGCCGTCGTTTGATAAACAAAAACCACTCCCTGCAGACTTAGTCATGCCCGCTCCGAGCGCTCCTAATTGATATTATTAATTGTGAAATCGTATTAGCCGAGGCGCTCCCGGGTTTAATGACTTCCCTCTCTTCAATGGACGACATTATGTTAAGAATGAGACATCATTGATAAGTGTGCCCTCTCACTGTTTGTGTTTGGCTTTGCCAGTTTGAGGAATCCGAACCGCACGATTTACTACGAAAACTATACGAGGAGCGACGCCAAGATAAAATAACGCCCCGACTGACTTTCACTTCGGTTTCAACAACGAACGAAAAAAAAAAGCTGCAGAAAAAAAATATAGGAGCGCGCCAGATACAGGTCGGAAACTATTTGGACGCGAAGCGTATCAACTCGGACGACGCACGTACGTACATTCGAGCGAGCCTAATTATTATTAATATTCATCGGTATACTCATAAGCACCGCCGAAAAGGAAGTGGGTTGACAAGTATGTGTGTCGCACGTATCAGAAGAATGCGACTGTACGACTTTATTACGTGCAGTTAAATGGTAAGAACAACCAATTGGAAACCTAGTTGGGGGTGTAACTGCGATAAAACAAGTGAAGGTGTCCAACTATCGCTAAACAACATCATAAAACAAATAATGCGATTTCGGACAAATTAAGGATGTAACTGCATTAAAACAAATGAAACCAAAGAAATGATTCGATTTCATACAAACTAAGGATAAACTGCGATAAAACAAATGACTGGTTTTTAGATAAATTAAGGAAGAAACTGCGATAAAACGAATGAAGGCGTCCAATTGCATCAAACACCAGGAAACAATGAAGGTGAAACCAAATAGTAACTCACCCTCATAAAATGGTTTCGATTTCAGCCAATCATACACCAAGCTATAGTTGTAGCTGCGATAAAACAAGTGTACGTGCATCTTATTGAATGAAGGTGAAGCAATGCTCAGTACTTGCCGTCATAAAACGATGGCGCCTCTAAAGTGCAGCTACTTTACTCTCGGATTTCATCAAAATCATTTATCAGCTCCAGAAATCCCTAAGCCAATCACTTGACAAGGTTTTTGTTTTAGGGAAACGCGCTTTCTGAAAAATTGCTGTGGTTTCATCCAACAGATGGCGCCTTTGACTCAGATTTAATCTAAGGCGTTTGTTAGCGCCAATAATCCCTAAGCCAATCACTCGACGAGATATTTTGTGTCAGTAAAACGCGCATTCTTTCATAAGAGATCGCGTGAAAACTTGTTGTGGTTTCATCCAATAGATGGCGTCTCTAAAGTGCAGTTGCCTTTGACTCGGATTTAATGGAGGGCTTTTGGTACCGTCAAAAATCCCTAAATCAGTCGACAAATTTTTCAAATCTTAATAAGACGTGAAAGTTTGCGCGAAAAATAACTTTACTTTCCTCCAACAGATGGCGCCTCTAAAGTGCAATTACTAGCAAATATTTTCGACTCGGAAATCTCTAAATCACTCGACAAGATATTTTGCGCGCCTTCTTTCATGAGAGACTGCATAAAATTGCCACCAACAGATGGCGCCTCTAAAGTGCGGTTACTTTTTGCACCAGATTTAGTCAAAGGTATTTGTTAGCTCCAATAATTCCTAAATCAATCAATCAATTAGTAAGACTTCTTTCATGAGAATAATGAGATTATTTCATGAGAATCATGACAGATTACTTGGAAAATGTTTCCTCCAACAGATGGCACCACTGAAGCACAGACCCTCGACTCAAGATTAATTAAGGATATTTCCTTGCCTAAGAAATTCCTAAATGAATTCATCGGTTCTTCATAGTTTAATGAATAAGACGCGTCCTCTTCCATTAGGGATCGAATGGAAAAAAAAATGCTGCGGTTTTCTCCGGAAGATGGCGCTCTACATTACAGTTACTTCTGGCTAACTGTAAGAATTGCTGCAGCGAACAGTTTCAGCGACATGCTCTGTGGCGGTCTCGCAACTAATAGCACAAGTACATAATACAAGGCGAACGCAATATTACTTTTATTATTAGCAAGATGGCAACACTGCCCTCTCACAGCATTTGTTTTTAGCTCCTTAGCATAACTTTTTAGCTAAGGTAATAGTAAGATTACGATGAAGGTAACGATGAGATAATGATGAAGTTGGCAATGAAGATGACGATGAAGGTGAGATACAAATGAGAACTTGGTTCAAAAGTTGAATATGACGAAGAAAATAATAATAAGAGATGAGGATGGAAACGAGGAGGTGCAGACGAGGTTGTAAATAACAAAAGCCAAAGGCGTAGATAACAATGAAGATACCTTGAAGATAATAATGAAGGTGATGTTCAAAACAACATCGTGACGACTATGAAAATAATAATGAAGATGACATAACGCTGACGTAAAGATGAAAATAACGATGAAGATGAAAAGTGACGATGAAGTTCATGCCGAATGTAACGACAAAGACGTTGATGACGGTGAATAACTTGATGAAGGTAATGTTGAAGACTGCGATCAAGATAACTGTGAAGTGAGATGTAGGTGACGTTGAAGATGGTAGTAACGACGAAGAAAATGTTGAAGAAGTAAGTGAGGTTGAAAGTGACGGTGAAGTCACGACGATGGTAACGACGACTATAAAGACAATGTTGATTATGACGATGAAGGTTACAGTAAGATTACATGATTACGATAAAAGTGACAGTGAACGTAATAGTAAGATGATGAAGATGACAATATGACGACTAGGAAGGTGACACTGAAACTTCCATTGTTTCAAGAATTTCAAGATGAGTTAGTAGAAGGCCAATTTTAGACTTCTACGTCTGGCCTTAAAACCCCTCAGATTTCCGCAAAGCCAAGTCTGACCTACGGTAAACCGTAAACCGCCCAATTTTTTAAAAAATTTCAGGCAGCTTGGATGTTCAGATGAAATAATCCTTGAGAAGGCCAAGCGTTTGGACTTTCGTTTTCAGGTTGAAGCCGCTCGAGCTTTTACAAAACCAGGTGATATTGAAATTTCCGGTGTTTCGAGAATTTCAAGACGATTTAGTCGAAGGCCAATTTTGGACTTTGACGTCTGGGCTTAACCCCCCAGGTTTCAGCAGACCCAAGTCTGATTGATGGTAGTCCTAAACCGCTCAGATCTTTTTTGTAATTTCAAGACTAGATGTTCATGAAATAATCTTAGAAAAGGCCAAGTTTTTGGACTTGAGTTTCTTTTCAAGCTTCTACAAAACTAGGGTGACACTGAAACTTTCGGTATTTCGAGAATTTCTAGACGATTTGATAGAAGTTCTTTAAGAGGCCAATATTGGACTTTGACGTTTGGCCTTGAAACCCCTTAGATATCGGTAGAGCCAAGCCTTAGTGATGGCAAAATCCTAAACCGCCCACATTTTTTTAAATTTCAAGGCAGTTTAAATGTTTGTCTAATATTACTCAAAAAGGCCAAGTTTTTGGACTTTGGTTTCTAGCTCGAAGCCCCTCAGGTTTCTGTGAAACCAAACTTGCCTAAAACACCTGACATTTTCAGCGTCACAAGGTAATTTAACATTTCAGGCTATTCTCCTTAGGAAGGCCAATTTTGGACTTGGATTTCTGGCCTTAAATTCTCTCGGTTTCTGCTTGAACACGGCAATCTCTTCTTATTCGGCTAAAGGCTTTCTCAAACGCCAGACTTTTTTGCTTTGCACTTGGACGTTAGTAAACAATGGAACATAAATGGCCTTTACTTCTTAATAGACTTATGTAGATATTCTGTGAAACTGAGGCTTAACTTCAAGATCCAAATTCCTGCAAATTTGGGGTAAAAACGACCGGTATTTTGCGTCAATCTTGAAACAACGAGGAAGTCCAAATTGGGCCTTCGTTTTTGCCATCTTACATCCTCGGAAATTTCTCAAAGTTTCACCTTGCTTTGACTTGGGACTCTCCCTTCGTATTCGATTATACAGTCCAAGAAGGCCATTCGTTAATTACAGGCCAAATGGACTGGGTTTTTAAGAATGCTACGTCAGTTGAGAAGCACTGCTTTGCATTGAAGTATTTTCTTGCTTCAAATATGTCTAAGTCCATTTTCATTCTAAAACATAATTGGATCGACATTGTTTTGTTTTTTTGCAGTCGAGACTAATTATGTAAGTCGGTGACGGTGAAGTCACGACGAAGGTAACGACGAATATAAAGACAATGTTGATTATGACGATGAAGGTTACAGTAAGATTACATGATTACGATAAAAGTGACAGTGAACGTAATAGTAAGATGATGAAGATGACAATATGAAGATAATAATGGAGTAGTTGAAGTTGAAATAATCAATGATGTTGAAGACGTCAATAGAAGCGACTATCGATGTAACGATGAAGACAGCAATGACAAGTAGATGAAGATTAAAGTTACGATGTTAATGATGACACTAACGATGAAGATAAAATTGATGTTGAAAAAGACGATGAATGTTACGTGGAGCAAAAATGGCCGTGGAAATAACGATGAAGATGATAAGTAGATCAGGACAAAAGAGACGATGAAGTTTATGATGAAGGTAACCATAAAGTTAAATATAATATGGAAGATTACGCATCAATTTTTTACTTCTCAATTTTTTCCTTGGGCTGTTCAGGTTCTTTTTGCGCTCTTCTTGTCTTTCTTCTTTCCTAGCCTCTCGCCTTATCCATTCTCCTCTTCTTTTTCTCTTTATGTTTTCTTTTTTTTTCCTAAGCCTCGTCGAACTATTCGTCTTTTGCATCCCTCTCTTCTTTTTCACTTTGTGTCCTTCGGGCTTTTCGAAATTATCTTTGAATAAAAAGGCACAATAAGCTGCTTCTCATTTCTACCATTCTTCTCTTCCTCTTTTATTTTGTTTCTCTTTTCTTTCAGATTTGAAGCTAGCGTGGCTTTTTGAGCTTCATTTTTTTTTACTTTTCAATTTGTTGCTCGCGCTCAAGTTCTTTTTACGCTCTTCTTGTCTTTCTTCTTTCCTAGCCTCGCCTTATCCATTCCCCTCTTATTTTTCTCTGTACGTCTTTCAAGGCTTCAAGCTTTTAAAATATATTTTTAGCTTTCTTCTGCTTCCTTTTTTTTAAAGGCGTATACCTTTTCCACTTCACTTTATCCTTCAAGCTTTTCAAACTATCTTCAACACTCTCGTACCATCTTCTTTTGGGTTTTCTCATACACGGCTTTACAGTCAAAGCACAATCGGTAATGTCACTTTTGCTGGTCTACGCTGTGAAGTTGGCGTTCGCAATGCCACCTGCTGATAACGTCCAACGCCGGTAAACTGGATTGAACCGGTGAACAAATGCCGCTAATATGGCGGGCCCACATTTCTCGTAAACTCGGAAAACGCGTAGAGCATATACGCTCGGGAGCAGAGGCGAAGACGACTCGGCTCGAGTCGAACCCAAACAGCACGGTAATACTAAAGCGAAACTTAGAAGTAGAACTAAAACTTGAACTTCAAGCCTGAATAGAAAAGAAAGAACAGATCGTTAGCGTCCAAAATGGCGTCAGGCAATTCGCGCAATTTTTACCTGAGATTTGTAGTCTCTCAAGCTTGGTATGGGGCTAAAATACCCCAAAACTCGATCGGTGGTGCACCAGGGAAATTCCGGCAGAGCACAATTTCTAGCGATAAAATACGTCAGCACTGCACCAATTCCCGATGAGAAATGAATTCAAGCGCGAAAGTGAGACGGAAAGGACGCCGAAGATGCATGTACGCCATAAGCGATAGCCAATAACTTTCAAGGCCATGATCATGCGGCGCTTTCAACAAATGAAAATCGCGGAAAGCAAAAGGCACGCGCCGCGGAGTTGTCAGGTGAACTCGAGACGCGACGAACGAAGCTTTGTTGACATGTTTTCGTAACGGACATTCAAACGTAACATTTTTTCTTCTTCTTTCAGACTTGAAACTAATTTGGCCTTCGTAAAACTATCATCTTCTTCATTTTGCTTTTACCTTCCAATTTTTGTTTACAGGGCAAAAAATTCTGATAATTACAGAAATAAAGAAACGCATTCAGATGTGCAGACCTCGAGCTATTTCTCATCTTCTCAATTGGTCTCTCTTTTTGTTCTTGTTCTTTCTTCTAAACCTCGTTGAAATGCATAGCTTCTTCTTTTTGATTTTCTATTTTTTTTTCTTCTTTTATATCTGAAACTAATTTGGACCTTTGAAGGTTCCTAAAACTATTCATTTTCAATTTTTTTCCTCTAGTCTAAAATCCTCTATTCTTCTCTTCTTTGTCTTTATGTGTTTCAATTCGTTTCTTAAATCTCGTATTATCTTATGCTTTTTCTTTTTTGTTTCTTTCAAACCTCGTTGAAATACGCATCGTTCCATCGTCTTCTTCTTTTCCATTCTCTTTTCTTTCAAATCCGAAACTAATTTGGCCTTTTCTTTTTCTTGAGCCTTCCAAGTTCTCTCTCTCTTCTTCTGCCGACCATCTTTCCTCATTTCTAGGTCAGTCTTATTTCCAATCTCCTCTTCTTTTTCGTTTCATGTCCTTTGGGCCTTTCAAATTACTTTCTATTCCTTTCTTCTCTTCCAAATTTCGAGCATTTCTTAAACCTCGCAGGAGCACTCAACTTTCCATTCCTTTTTTTTTCAAGTCTCGTCTTCTCCACTTCACTTTATAATCTTCAGATTCCAAGGTCTTTCCGCCGCTTCTTACAATCTACTTTTGTCGATGAAGGTTACATTGTCAATAAAAACGACCGTGGAAAGACGAAGATCACAATAAAGACGACCAACTATGAATGAAGTTGAAAACATTAATGATATTGACATTGATGATGAAGATGACACTAGAGGCGATTGTCGATGTAACGATGAAGACAGCGATGAGCGATGACAAGTAGATGAAGATGAAAAACAAAAAAGACTGTGGAAATAACGATGAAGACAGCGATGAGCGATGACAAGTAGCCGAAGATGAAAACAAAAAAAACTGTGGAAATATCGGCAGATCGCTCAGCAAACGAAAATAAGGGATTATGTTGAAATACCCCTAGAGTTAGATGCGTTAGGCTAAGGCCCGTCTTTTCATCTCCAATGAACTTTATCTGACAATTTATTCCCCTAGTAACAATTGTGATCACAGTCGTTACTACAGGAATTAATCGCCAGGTAAAGTTAATTGGAGACGAAAAATAGGGCCTACTTTAAACTAAAATTTACAAAGCATAGGTAAACGCGCAAGGATATCCTGTACGGCTCACAATAAATATTTATATCCTGTCAGAATGACAAAAGACGTATTACACGATTGAAAGTTTAGGATTGCATGTTACGAAATAGCGTTCTTAAGGAACCTCGGCCTGAAGAACACAGGTACGGTATCACAAGGCACTGAAGGCACCCATCAATCAGTTTAGGGACGCATGCAATTAATAAAAGAAGTAAACAGAGAGTTTGTATAATACGTGGTATAATACTACACTCGGGTCCCAATTACTCTACGCTAAGTTCGGGTCGTCTGGGGGGGTCACAGCTTACGACGCTGGCTCGATCCCAATCGACAGCTCTCTCAAGGGCCCCAACGACGAACCATAGTGGTAAATGTAAAGCAACTCGGAGTAATGATAGTTGTCGCGAAATTCATACGGGGTATCTAAATGCTTACATCAAAGTCACGAAATGTTACACGGAATTTACATGAATTTTCGATTCTCCGCGGTGCTTGTCGGTACTTGGTACTTGATGGAACCTTGCCCTTTTTAAGTCAGTGGCCTGAAGCGATAAAAATCTACGACGCGTCTTTTTGAACACGTGAAGACGGAATCCGTGGCACTGGTTTTAACTGCTACTTCAGCACTGGATCTACTTCTAACAACCGTTCATGAGCAAAGAAAAATCCCCCAATATCTATTAGGTGGCCAGACTTAAACACAAGTTAAATAATTTAACTTCTACAACGATCAACAACGACCAACGCTCAGGAATGCCGCGAACCCCACAAGATGGCGACCGGAATCCCTTTGATTTTTCTGCAAAAACCGGAAAACGCCGACACGCCCCTTTTCGCTCCGAATCCAAAAACAGCCAATCTACGCGCAAGAAGAAAGAAACAAAATAAAAGACCTTAGAGTTTGTAATCAAATAGAGCGATCAGTGAAGCCGAATCAGAACTTTAGAGTTTGTAATCAAATAGAGCAATTAATGAAGCCAAAGTTTAGAAACCAATCAGCCAATCAGGTACCGAGTTACTCTAATAGTGCTCTAGGGGATAACTTTACATACAGGGGATATTATAAAGAAGAAGGTGCTTGTCAAATGAGGTTGAAAGATGGAAATACTCTGTCAATATCATTAATGTTTTCAACTTCATTTATAGTTGGTCGTCTTTATTGTGATCTTCGTCTTTCCACGGTCGTTTTTATTGACAATGTAACCTTCATCGACAAAAGTAGATTGTAAGAAGCGGCGGAAAGAACTTGGAATCTGAAGATTATAAAGTGAAGTGGAGAAGACGAGACTTGAAAAAAAAAAAAGGAATGGAAAGTTGAGTGCTCCTGCGAGGTTTAAGAAATGCTCGAAATTTGGAAGAGAAGAAAGGAATAGAAAGTAATTTGAAAGGCCCAAAGGACATGAAACGAAAAAGAAGAGGAGATTGGAAATAAGACTGACCTGGAAATGAGGAAAGATGGTCGGGAGAAGAAGGGAGAGAGAACTTGGAAGGCTCAAGAAAAAGAAAAGGCCAAATTAGTTTCGGATTTGAAAGAAAAGAGAATGGAAAAGAAGAAGACGATGGAACGATGCGTATTTCAACGAGGTTTGAAAGAAACAAAAAAGAAAAAGCATAAGATAATACGAGATTTAAGAATCTGAGAGATAATTCATACACAGGGGATGTTGTAAAGAAGATGGCAACTATCAAAAATGAGATTAAAAGTAAATTGGAATACTGTGAGAGTGGTCCAGGACAATAAATCGAAAACAACCATTCTGCTGAGAGACAATTAATATCAGCTGTCATTTTGACAGTTTCAAGGTTAGGTTTTCTTTTTGAAATCTGCCCCACCACACAGAGCCGGCGCTAAATAATTTGCCGTCTGAATCTAGGCTTGCAGTTGCTGCCTTTCCTACTGCCCCTATTCGCCCGAAAATTGCAGGTTCGACCTTGAGATTATTATAACGACAAGATTCGACATCGAAGAAAGTCATCTTTCACCTCATTTTGTCGTCTTCTTCTTCTTACCCTCAGCTTCCGACGAGGAAACGAGAAAGAGAGAAAGAAAGCAGAGAAAGAGAGACCTAACCAAAGGTTGAGTGAATGTTTATTGTAACTCGGTCCTCTGACATTGTTATTAGTCGAGAATGTTTAACAAAAAAAAAAAAAACTATCCTCCACAACACTGTTTGCCAAGTATAAAAATCGTATTCTACTTTACCAGCAATACCTGCGAACTTGAAAGATTTTTTTTACATTTTTTTGCTGAGACATCGTCTTACAGAAAAATGACCCAAAAACGAGAGTTGACGGCTTCTTATTAAAAACAAAAGACGATCGATGTTTAACAAATGAAAGAAACCAAAAAATGGTGTCCATTGCGTCTAAAAATAAATTAAAAGCGTTTACTAATACGTTCGATTTACAATCGAATTTTCGACTTTTTCTTTGTAAAAGGACAACCAATCGTCTGGTTTTCTTCTAAAGACCCAAGAAAATAAATAAATAAAGAAACAAAATACGATCGATGATAAAAAAGAAAACTTTCGACTATTGTTTTGTTTCTACCCCAAGAAAAAGGAGCAAGGATCGATCGTCTTTCACTTATTTTTTCGTTTTACTCTTTCTGCGTTTTACAACAAAGACAACGTTTTCACAAAAACCTAGTTTTTACGATCACTTGCGTAATACTCCGATGATGCAATAACTTTTCGACGGATCTAGCAAACGTGGCATCGTTAGCGGACGATTGGGTGCGGGTAAGACCATGGTGAATTGAATACTAACGATGGCAGCATTCCCGCAAGTGATATGGTGAACCGTTACGTCACCGCATACCCGCTATACCCAGACCCAGCCTATTTGAACGCGAATCGATTCAAATTCACTTAAAAATCACTGATTGCATTCCATTTAGAGTTGGCGATCAGTGATGCGGAAGTGATTGAGTTTCCCCTCTTGCAGTCCTCACTGATCAAGCTGGTTTTCTAAATCAGTTTCATGTGATTTTATACGTATGTATTTTGAGGTTATGTTAATGTTAGTTCCTTTAAGAGTCTCTCTGTTCACTTTAAAATCAATTCAGTTCGAAATCAAATCGATTTGATTTTGAGTGAAGTGAATGTAAATGGAGGACGGCTTATTTTAACCAACATTAACTGTCAACCGTGACAGTTAATGGTCGCTTGACAGTTAATGTGTTAGAGGAAGAAGTTGGTATGCAATGACATAACGGTTCGCTATCTCACTTGAATGCTGCCACCGTTAGTATTCAACTCACCGTGAGGTAAGACGACGTTTTTACAAAAATACTCCGATGATGCAATAGTGACGTAAATTTTTTAAACGTCAACATACTGTTCTCTTCGACGGATCTAGCAAACGTGGCATCATTAGCGGACGATCGGGGGCGGGTAAAAGCAACCTATAAATTACGCTGCTACCACAAAGAGGTACTCGATTTTTTTTCAAATTTCAGTTGCCATTGTCACAGTTTTATATTATTTTATGACGTGTGCAATGAACTATGCTTGGCAAACAGTGTTGCCAAATTTATCTTTTTTTTTTTATATTCTACTTACAGTAACTAACGTGCCTAAGTGGAATATTTGATACCGTGAAAGCAATAGAGAACTAAGCCAAAAATATCCATTGAATTTCGAATTCTTTTGTCTTAGATTAAATGAAGGTTTAAGCAACATTAAATTCTGAAAATGCGGGTGGTAAAAATACGTATGTGCGCCAGCTTCTTAGTGCAACTCTGTTCGATTTAATTCATTGCAACTGTCACTTTGACGAAAAAAAAAAGTCCGCTCGTTGGAAGCTCGAAAATAAGTTGTTAGTGCCCAATTCAGTTTAGCAGTTATCAATTTAACAAAAATTAGGAGCCATTTTGACAGTTTTCAAGTCTGGTTTAGAATACAGCGTTGCCGGGTGTAATTATCCCACGTTTGAAGGAAGTGGGGTCTTTCTTGTTTTTACGCAAAAATAAGGATTTTAAAACAAACTTTATTTATTTCATTTTGGAACCTTGGAATCTTGTTTATTCGCAGTCAATTGCGGGCGTAATTTGGCTTTTATTGCCCAAGGGCTTTAAAGTAAACAAATCCGATGTGACGTAAACAAATCCATAGTAAAGTAACGCAAACAATTGACGTAATTATTTTATGGAAGCGACGTGCACATCACTCACATACGATTTAAAAATATTGACTCCTTAAATTTTGGCCAAAATAAAATAAAACGTTGTATGTACCACGTGCATAATTGTAGATAATAGCCCTCGAGCATTTAAACATACTCTCGGGCTATAATCTCCTAATTATGTCCTTGATACATAAATAACTATAATAGACTATCGTTCATAAAGGATAATTTTCTTAATGTTTCTTATTTTGAGCTAGGGCCCTGTCAGATTTATTTAGTTCGTCTTGTGTCAGTTTGACAATTAAAATGATTCCATCGAGTGTCAAACTGAAAACCATAAAAGGTTAGTTTCACAGTAAGTTAGTTTGACAGCCGATCGCGTCTTTTTTAGCGTACAGTGTTGCCAGGTGACCGGGATTATCCCGCACTTGAGGGATATTTTGTGCCTGGACGATATTTTAATTTTGTTGTATGTTCTTCATCTGGAAAGTCTCAAAGTGCATTATCATCACATTCAATGAGTTGACATTCGCTTCAACCCTCTCACTTCAACTCAAGAAATTCACTTAAAATTTTTTGTTGAACTTGGCAACACTGCACCGGAAAACTTAATCTTAATCACTGTTGGAATATTTTTAATGCGTGACATAATCATTAAATTAAATTACTTTTTTTTATAACCGTGAGTTGTACTTTTATAGTTTGAATTGTAATCGTTATTTACGTGTTTTTTGACACGTCACTTATTTAGCGAGTTGTTTTTGGGAAAAATACGCGAAAATATTTTTCAGTTTCACATTATTTATTATCGTCAAACAGAATAAGCTAGTACATACATTTTTAAACGTTCGTTTATCAGGGCAGCGAAATGATACTTTGTCGGCCAAGGAACTTTTATCAACCGAGGTTGATAAGTGCGGTTGTTAAAAATAAAATTTAAAAAAATCATATTTGCACTATTATAAATTAAGAGTTGGGTTATTCAATTATCAAGTGTTCAATCGAAAAGTTCAAGTAACCTTTGAATTTTTTATAATCATAATATCGTGAAGCATGAATTAGTTTTTGCGAAACGCCACTTTCCGTTAGGTTATGCGCAAGCCACTACAATGTTTGACAACTGTCATCCGTCAAATGTCAATCTTGACGTTAAGGAAGTCCTGCCTTTTTCGCTCCATCTTCCTTCGTCAAAAAATCAAAACCAACTTGATGAACTTTTCAATTGAACACGTGCTATGTATCTTATAAATTATGTAATTACATAAATTTGATCGGACAGGTTATAAAATCACTGCAAAACTCCATGTCGACCGCTGTCAGCGAATTTTGAATTAATTTTACAACCTGTCCGATAAATTATTATAGTTACATAATTTGTGATTCAACGGACAAGAAGTATTTTTTTTTAAATTTTGGTTCTTTAAT
Organism: Dorcus parallelipipedus; assembly: GCA_958336345.1. NCBI lineage: Eukaryota > Metazoa > Arthropoda > Insecta > Coleoptera > Lucanidae > Dorcus > Dorcus parallelipipedus. The sequence continues at coordinate 43,677,678 of OY284480.1, read as the reverse complement.
GACTAGGTACTTTATGAAAATAATTTTGGAAATTTTGTTTTGTTAGATTGGCAATAACATTTGTCGACAGCTCAAGTTACAAAAACAACCTTCAAGTTGACGTTTATTTGACCTCACCTGGGTTGTGTTCATAAATTACACTCTAGGGTCACTCTCAGGTAATAATATGATCTCTCTCGCATAAATGAGTTTATATATTTTGTTTCTCATATAAGAATCATAAAGAACTAAATCAGGCGTGTGTTTCCATAGCAACAAACACATTTTATACACCCTACTTAAAAGTGCAGCGTAAAAAGTGCGCTCGTCGTCATGGAAATCATGTAAACACTAGACTTCTTAAAACTGATGAGGGAGACGCAAAATAGGTAAAAAATTGTGAGTGAGAAAGATGCGATTACACACCCAGGATGCACTCGAAGGAATAGTTTATGAACACAACCCTGCGTTGGTTAGCAATTCAAGTAATGAACATAACCTCCAAATTGACAATTGCTTGAAATTATTTTAAGCGACAACCAAGGCCACCAACCAACACATAACAAAACAATACGATCCTTTTTTACATGTAAGAACCAAAATAGAAAAAAAAAATGTTACAAAATTGTCCGTTATATGTAGATTGAGACAACTTTAGCAGCCTAGGCCGAGAAAGTTGCAGACTGTTATAAAAAGCGAATAAAAAACATTTTCGTTTGGATTGCCGAATTAATCTCGTTTAACGTCAGTGTTTTGTTCTGTCAAGCGGATGATAAATTAAATATTTGGTTGATTGAAAATTAAATAAGTGGCCTCAAGTTTGATTTAAAAAAAATGCAAGAAACTTGTGCGCTTCTTTTCTTTTACACACAGGTTTACCAATTCAAACCTCAAACTTTCTGATAAATCCTTATATAAATAAATTCCGTTATCATCAGTAACGAATGAGTCAGATTTAGGTACACTGTTTATCACGAAACAAAAATCGACTTACATTTTTGTCGTGCCTCTTCACTCTCTGCTTCTTCTTGATTTCGTCGACGACGTTCCCGAAGCCCTTCTGGAAGTTGCCGAGGCTGACGCTCTTCCTATTGTCCAAATTCGGAGACACTTTCGGCACCGACTGCAGTTCCATTTTGTCGAAACGGAAACCGTCCAGCGATACCGACTTCCTCCGCTCCAAGTTCGACTTGGCTTGTTTTCGAAAGAGAGGATTCGATCTCACCGATTCGATCAGGTTGATTCTTGGGCCCGGTACGTTCAGGAGGTTTCCAGAATCCATCGCGGCCGGGTTCATCGTGACCCTGCGGTTGAACAGTGGTGACCTCTTGGGGCGCAGCTCGTCCGATTTGATCGGTTTCACGTTGAAACTCTTGTGCCGCTTTAGTTTGTTCAACATTTTGGAAATTCGAAATTACACAGCGCACCTTCACATTAAAATCAATTATTTCGCTCTGTTTGACGTAGGGTATCGCGCCCGCTTATCTTTATCAAGGTAACCAGGTAAGATAACGTGCGAATATAAATAGTTGGCGGTGCGTCAAAATTTTCCAACTTCATTTTTTTTTTTTTTTTCTAATTAGGCACGCGTTGCAAAAGCGACGTTTTCCTTAAGAAAAAAAACAGAAGCGGCGAGCTTTGAATTACGCGCTCGAATCGAGTTTGAAACAGTCGATTAAAAAAATGCGCGTGCGCAAGCACCGAGTTACATGAATTGTTTAAAGGCAGGGTTGTCAGATTTTCCCATATTTTTAGGGATTTGAAGAGTTTTAATTTTTGGGTTTTTTATTTATGAAAAATTTTTATAGTCGAAACCCAGTAAAAATGCGTATTTAAAAAAAAATGTGTATTTGTTTACTTATAACCACAGAGCGGCTTATAACTTAATTAAAGTTTAAAATACACATCAAATAATTTTTAAGAAAAAATTATAAATAATTTGATTCGTGTTTGTTTATTATTGTTCTTAAAAAAAATACTGGGTCGTGTTGATCATAAACAAAAGTAAATAAATAAATATTCTGAACGTCTTCAGCGTCTTAGTGCGACTCCGTTCGATTTAGTTCAGTAAATGTCCGCCATTGCAACTTTAACCCCAGTTTGACAGTTACCTCACTTTGACAGTTCGTAAGCCAGTTGTTCGTTTTGAGCGTCACGTTTGCTTTAATCCCATTCGATGTGTTACTTTAAAATTTGTTAAAGGCTATTAACTTGAACCCCCCCCCCCCCCCCCCAAACAAAAGACAAATTTGTCACTAATGTAAATCATAAACAAAAATAAACAAATATTTTGAGAGTTTCCGGACCTTAGTGCAGCGTTGTCGGTTTTAGTTTAGTAAACAGTGTAGTGGGCAGCTCGTAGGTCATTTTGACAGTTCGTTTTGAACGTCACAAAATTAAGGCGCGATTGCTTTAATACAGTTCCTTTAACCCGTTTGACAGTTATCTCACTTTGACAGTTCGTAAGCCAGTTGTTCGTTTTGAGCGTCACGTTTGCTTTAATCCCATTCGATGTGTTACTTTAAAATTTGTTAAAGGCTATTAACTTGAACCCCCCCTACCCCAAACAAAAGACATATTTCTCACTAATGTAAATTATAAACAAAAATAAACAAATATTTTGAGAGTTTCTGGACCTTAGTGCAGCGTTGTCGGTTTTAGTTTAGTAAACAGTGTAGTGGGTAGGTCATTTTGACAGTTCGTTTTGAACGTCACAAAATTAAGGCGCGATTGCTTTAATACAGTTCCGTGTGATGCTATAAGCATCACAGATTTGTTAAAAGGTTATTAATCTAAAAACTCAAAAATAGCAATTTTCTCAGTTATGTAAATCATTAAAAAAATATTTTGATAGTTTTCGGTTCTAAGTGGAATATTGTCGGTTTCAATTAAACAAAGATTTGACAGTTCGAAAGTCAATGTCAACTGACAATTACGCGTCATTTTGACAGATAGTCAACGTCAACTGATAATTACGTCATTTTGACAGTTCGTAAGCTCGTTTTGACAGTTAATGCTACGCCATCTTTTAACGTAAAATATCAGCGCAATTTAATTTAATTTCGTTCCGTTGTGTTATTACAAGATTTACTGACAGATTATTAACCTCAAAAACCTTTTTAAAAAATCTCAGTTATGTCATTATAAACAAAAGTAATAAAAAAATGAGAGTTTCCGATTTTTAGTGCAACTTTGTAGGTTTAACAGTTTAATTAGCTGTTACTTTGACAGTTCCAGTCAGTATTCGTCATTGCGTCATTGCAACTGCCACTAAGACAGTTACGTATTTTTTTGACAGGTGACAGTTCGAAAGTCAATATCCATCATTGCAACTGTTTGACAATTACGTCATTTTGACAGATAGTCAACGTCAACTGATAATTACGTCATTTTGACAGTTCGTAAGCTCGTTTTGACAGTTAATGCTACGCCATCTTTTAACGTAAAATATCAGCGCAATTTAATTTAATTCCGTTCCGTTGTGTTATTACAAAATTTACTGACAGATTATTAACCTCAAAAACTTTTAAAAAAAATCTCAGTTATGTCATTATAAACTTAGCTGTTACTTTGACAGTTCCAGTCAGTATTCGTCATTGCGTCATTGCAACTGCCACTAAGACAGTTACGTATTTTTTTGACAGGTGACAGTTCGAAAGTCAATATCCATCATTGCAACTGTTTGACAATTACGTCATTTTGACAGATAGTCAACGTCAACTGATAATTACGTCATTTTGACAGTTCGTAAGCTCGTTTTGACAGTTAATGCTACGCCATCTTTTAACGTAAAATATCAGCGCAATTTAATTTAATTCCGTTCCGTTGTGTTATTACAAAATTTACTGACAGATTATTAACCTCAAAAACTTTTTAAAAAAATCTCAGTTATGTCATTATAAACTTAGCTGTTACTTTGACAGTTCCAGTCAGTATTCGTCATTGCGTCATTGCAACTGCCACTAAGACAGTTACGTATTTTTTTTTGACAGGTGACAGTTCGAAAGTCAATATCCATCATTGCAACTGTCAGTTTGACAATTGCGGCATTTTGACAGTACGATTGTCTTTAATTTCGTTCTGTGTGTTACTACAAGATCTATGACAGTTCGAAAGTCTTCCTCTTCTTCTTCTTGAGATTATTGACTTCGAAAGTCAATGTCTATTGTTCGAACTACCGTAAGCCGATAATTTCGACGAGAACAAGTCAATATCCGTCATTGCAATTGAAGTTTGTCATTATGACAGTTCGAAAGCTCGTTTTGAATGTTAATGCCACGCCATCTTTTAATGTAAAATTCCGGCGCAATTTAATTTAATTCCGTTATGTTTCTACAAGATTTATTGACAGATTATTAACCTGGAAAATTAAAAAAAAAACTCAGTTATGTCGTTATAAACAAAAATAATTAAAAAAATTGAGAGTTTCTGGTTTTTATTTCAGCTTTATCGGCTTAACAGTTTAATTAGCTGTCACTTTGACAGTTCCAGCCAGTATTCGTCATTGCAACTGTCATTGTGACAGTTACGTATTTTTTGACAGTTCGAAAACCAGCCCGTCTTGAATGTAACACTGTAGGCATGTTTTGACATAAAATAGAAACGCGATTGCTTTAATTCCGTCTTACTACATGACTTGTTGATAGGTTATTAATCTTAAAAACTTAAAAAAAAAACAATTTTCTCAATTGTTAATCGTAAATATCAGTAATAATAAATATTTTGAGAGTTCAGCTCTATCGGTTTAGTTAGCTGTCAGTTTGACAGTTCGAAAGTCAATATCCATCATTGCAACTGTCAGTTTGACAGTACGATTGTCTTTAATTCCGTTCTGCGTGTTACTACAAGTTTTTTGACAGTTCGGAAGTCTTCTTCTTCTTGAGGTTATTGACTTCGAAAGTCAGTGTCTATAATTCGAACTACCATAAGCCAATAACTTCAACGAGAACATGTCAATATCTGTCATTGCAATTGTCAATTTGACAGCCAGTTGATCGCGTTACTACCATTTATTCGCAAAAGCCAGTTGTTCGTTTTGAACGTCACAAAATACAAGCGTGTTTGCTTTAATTCCATTCGATGTGTTACTTTGACATTTGTTAAAGGCTATTAACCTTAACCCCCCCCCCCGCCCCCCAAAAAGAAAGATACATTTTTCAGTTATGTTAATTATAGACGAAAATAAATAAATATTTCGAGAGTTTCTGGGCCTTAGTGCGGCGTTGTCATTTTGGCAGCTCGAAAGTCAATGTCATCTGTCATTTTGACGACTGCGTCATTTTGGCAGTTCGTAAAAAAACAATTTACTCAATTGTTAGTCATAAATGTCAATAATAATAAATATTTTGAGAGTTTTCAGTTCTTAGTGCAACTTTGTCGATTTAATTAGCTGTCACTTAGCTTGTCATCATTGCAACTGTCAGTTTGACAAGTATGTCATTTTGACAGTTCAAAAATGAGTTGTTCTTTTTGAATAAATTATAAGTACGATTGTCTTTAATTCTGTCTGTGTGTGACTACAAGATTTTTATCAAATCGAAAGTCTTCTTCTTGAGATTATTGACTTCGAAAGTCAAGGTCTTTTATTAGAACTATTACAAGCAAATAACTTCAATGAGAAGAAGTTAATAACCGTCATTGAAATTCTCAACTGATTGTCAATTTGATAGTCAGTTGTTCATCTTACAATACTAGCTTTGTTCCAGCAACAGTTCGTAACTAGTTCGGAACCGTTAAAAACAGTTGCCCACCGAAATAATGATCGATTTTAACGGCGCCGTCAAATGTACAATTTTGATGACTGCATGCTTTTGACGGTTTCGAACTGGTTACGAACTATTGCTGGAACAAACCTACTACCATTTGTTAAAAAGGTTATCGACTTTAAAAACTTGTCGGTTTCTGTTTAGTTAGACAGTTTAGTCAGCTGTCACTTTGACAGTTCGAAAATCAATGATTAGTTTTGAATACGGTGTTGCCGGGTGCTTCAAGGGCATTGTAAATTTTGTCTGCGTGACTTAAACCAAGGAGATTTTATTCTAAACTCCGCCATATCTTTAAAGTTGGATTAATAAACATAAAATTCATTTGTTAATCTTATTTTTTGGTTATGAGCGGCGTCAAAATTTTCTGATTTCATTTTTTTTCTTGATTAAGCCCCGATTTTACAATCGTCGGAAACTTATTCGCTCTCCCTCACACTTCTGCTCAGTGCGTGCGCCGAGCGTAATGTCGAACGCACCCTCTTAGAATAACGTGACGTAGGTGTGACGTAGATATGGAGGAACATTATAGGTTATTCGACGAACAGTTATTCCGTACTTATTCCACGATTGAAAAAACTGGGCCTGAGTGTGCGTTGTAAACGCGAAGTTTTCTCTAAAAAAAGAAAAATTTCGCGCTTCAATTCAGCGCAAGCACTGATTTACAAAAAATTACCTAAAAATTTTCCGATTTTATTATTCTTTTCTGTATAGGTTACTGTAACCGCATTTTTTTAACTTAAATAAAATTGGATTTCGTGACTTAATCGAAGATAGCGGACCAGTCGATTAGGTAGACGCAACGACAACCTGCGAGTTTTTGAATTTCGCGCATAAATTGAACGCGACGGAACAGTCGATTAACGACACTCGTCGCGCATGCGCGAGCGCCGAGTGTGTTCTGTGAGTCATGTCGTGAATTGCTTCACTTCACGCGTCAGTTCTTAAAAATGACGTGATCGGTAAGAGTAGGGTGGTGGCTGTCTCGTAACTGATTTAATACGAAATTTAAGATTGCACCTCACCTCTCGATGGTCGCCCCAAAACACTGAGCGTTTGTCGGTCTATGGAAAAATCTAGACTCACGGGAAAATGGCCAGTTACCTTGCCAGTATCCGAAACACCTTTTGGAACGAGTATATTTGGCTGCCCCCTAACACGACATGGACCGACATGGTCCCAGGAAACAGGCCCGGCATAAATCAGACTGATTACTTGCATTTATACTATCCGCTACCGATGGCTTTGGTCCTATTGGGGATGAGATATTGCTTCGAAAAGTAAGTGGCTTTTAGGTTATGTTCACGCATCACCCTGCCGACGCTTTAACACTCTTTCAGGTACTGGTTCGCCCCCATTGGAATTTCGCTAGGAATTAAGAATACCAGACCAAAGAAGGCGCCCCCGAACTTGACGTTGGAGAGGGCGTACGCGTCGCGTAAGAAACTCAAGCACAAACAGGTTGGCTCGTCCTTCGCTGTCTCGATATGACCAAGTTTTAAGACCTCGTTTCAGATACAAGGGATTGCGAAGCAGTTGGATATGTCCGAGAGGCAAGTCGAGAGGTGGTTAAGATTGCGCAGGAGTCAAGAGAAGCCTACCGTTCTAGTGAAGTTTTCTGAGAACGCATGGCGATGTTTGTATTATTCGTTTTCGTTTATTTACGGTGTTATAATTTTGTGGGACAAGCCGTGGTTCTGGAACATTAATGAGTGTTGGTAAGTATATAGACTTTTATTAATTAAAATTCTACACTGAGGATTTTAATTGATAAAATTGATGAAATTGACGAAATTCCGTGTGGTACCAACTGTAAAGTCCTTAGGATGATTTTAGTGATTTTATCACTCAATTTGACGACTTTCTATTGGAATTTCAGATAAATTCTAGTAAATTCAAACATGTCTGAAATTTGGTGATTTTGTGACCAGTTAAGAGGCACGTCTAGTTATATTTTCTTTTAATTATTATTTGTCACTAAACCATTCAACACAAAATTACTAAGGGCCGATTTCATAATCTAGGTGTTAACGGCGCATTAACTAATGATGCATTTAAGTTAATGGTAGGTTTAATTGGCCTTTTAACCAAATCAGTTTCATAATATTGCTGTGAAGCCTTTTTAACTAATGCCCCATTACGGAAAATAATATTATGTTGGTATTGAATTTCTGCTGTTTTTTGACGTTTCGTTAGTATTCAAAACGATTTCTAACCTATAATGAGACCAGACATAAATTTCCTTTTTGGAGAAATGTTAGCCAGATTAAACATTGACTCGGTAGATCTCAACCGTGTTTTCATAGATGGTTTTCAGAGACATAGGACCTCTTTCATTCCTATCTTCACTGATGGGTCTGTGTATACAGATCCTCCATTTTCAGCCTTTGGGATATTTTCCAAAGAACTAGGCTTACACTTTGCTGGCCGAATAAATGACCTTTGTTCCATATATAGCACGGAACTATACGGCATTCTTGTCGCAATAAAGCTCGCTGACCAATCCAATGCTGCTCAAGTAGTCATTTTCTCAGACTCAATGAGTGCGTTAAAAGCCCTTGATAATCCTTGTACAAATTCCAAAACAAATCATCTTATTTTCAAAATCAAACAATCTATATTGGATAGTAGCATTAAAGGAAAAAAAATATCCCTATGATGGATTCCATTGCATAAGGGTCTCTTGGGTAATGAAATAGCTGATACACTAGCCAAACATGGCAACAAATGTCCTTTAAATAAAACGAAAGTGTTTCTTATGGATATAAGAAGATTGATCAGAAACTCTACACTCAGATATTGGAAAGGATATTGGGATGAATCCTGTAAAAATAAAGGACATTGGTATCGTAACATAAGGTCAACAATTTCTATAACCACATGGTTTTCTCTTTTTCCTGGTAGGTCAAGAATTTTTTATTCAAATATAAGATTGAGATTGAGGCATTGTTCCTACAAAAGTCACCTGTCCAAGATTGGGGTGATTCCAAATCAATAATGTGCATGCGGAGAAATCGAAGACATAAATCATATTTTCTTTAATTGCAGACTTAACAACCACATTCCAAACCTGTATCGTTGGATTTTTAATACGGACTTTGACAATTTTGGCAAGAAGAACGCGAAAAGTATTTTTAGTTATACGAAACCTTTGGAAAAATTCTAGTTCATCATATTTTTCTAAATAGTTTTGCCTAATACCGTACCGTCTAGGTCTTGGCACAAACCTAATATTGTTCTCATCATCTGATGATGATGATGACGAACTACTTATATTCATTTTTTGTTTTTCTGCCACACTATCTTTAATCTTGAAATTAAATAATTTAAATATATTCTTGCATTAATGGGAGAATTAAAATCTCTAATGGATCCAGATTGTCACATTAAGGTTAATTCTCCATTATGTGCTAACGCTACATTAATATATATTATGAAATTGATTTTTATTTTAATGCCTACATTAAATTTTAATGGAGCCTTAAATTTGTTTATGAAATCGGCCCTAAGATTACTAATAACTAATTTAGTTATTTTTTTAATTTTGTGGTAACTTCTGTCAAAAAAATTAACGAAATTCACCAAGCATAAATATCAAGTTCTTCATTACCGATAGAACTTGTAAACTTATACCCAATGTTGCCAATCTTAGTAATTTTGACACTAGATCTAGTGACTTTGTGTTGAATGGTTGGTTTAGTAACAATTCTGGTGATTTCATTTTAAAATAATATCAACCGAACCACTCAGGGTTTAACAGTCCGTGTATAATAAATAATTATTTCGGTTGATTCAAATATTGTGACATCTGTCATAAAATAATTATATAACCATGTTCGCCAAGGATAAAAATCGCGTTATTCTTTATCAACAAGATACAAGATATATTGTCCGTTTACTTGACATTTGCACTGTCAGTGTCAAAATTTGAAAAAAATTCACAATTTTGGGTGTATTTGTGTAATAAGGGACAATAAAATCCGGGCAAGAATTTGATATATCGTGCATATTTATACAAATTTGGTAAAACAGGCTTTTATTTAGGTTATATTTCTGTCAAAATAAGTAAATAAAATTTGTATTAAACCTCAGAATTACTAGTGACTTTTTGTATATGAAGTAAACGTCAAAGTTAAAGTAAGGTTTACATTACGCAAATGACTTGCCCGGATTTTATTGTCCGCTACTGTACATTCAGTGACTTACATGCCAGTGGATAAAAGCCGGATTAGATATGGTACGGCGTATAACTAACGTTAGGAAACATTTTTGTTTGCTTTCAAAATTAACAACGCCTGTCTAAAATGTATTAATTATGAATACGTTTAAAAATACTGTTAAGTACATTGAACAGGAAATGTTACAAATGTGCAGTGATGCCAACGAACTACATATAATTGTGACAGTGCAGATGTCAAGTAAACGGATAATACAAAGAAATTTTTACATTTTTGCAAAAATTCCGTTATAGCAATTTGCAGAAGCAGAAAGAAGACAACGAAGGAAAAATGAACGATGATCGATTCCTGTCTTAAAAAAAAAAAAAGAAATTAGCAATCGGAAGTTTTTCAACAATAGATCATATTTTGTTTCTTTATTTATTTATTTTTTGTGTCTTCCGAGGAAGAAAACGCGATGTGAACACTTGTTGGCAGTTGACTCTACTTTGTTTTTTTTTTTAATGAAGAAAGTAATCGAAATTCGATTGGAATTCGAACGTCTTTTGTTATCACTTTGGATTTATTTTTAACGCAGAAGGTTTTCTGATACTCAAATCGTCGCGTCGACTTTTTTTTGTTTGTTTCTTGCATATGTTAAAAACAGTCGATAGTCTTTTGTTTATATTTTTGACATTCTAGTTTCCTTTTATAATTTTAACGATCTTTGATACTGAGACCAGTGTTGCCAATCGTTTAATACGCTTAAGTGGAAAATCGGAAATATTTAATACATTCGACAAAGTAGAAATCAGTTTGATTCCTCGACATTTGTTAGTGATGTTTTTTAGACAACTATTGTTTGCTTCTAATGTTATTTTAGTGATTATTTAAGCTAAATGTTCAAAACATTTGTCATGAAAGCCTATTGGCGACACTACTCCGTCTGTCAATTTGACAGTTCTTAAAAGGCAGTTGTTTTTGGGCCAGTTTCATAATGGAATTTAAAGGAGCCTTTAAATTTAGAGTCACTTTCACATATCAAAACGAATATGAAAACGTAAAGGTATTTTTGGCGAATGACCGGTTACAATAGCGTTGGTTAACAGTAGTGACGTCACGGTTAGTAAGAGTCGCCAAAACGAAAGAGTTACGGAGTAAAGCAGAGTCCTATTAGAAATTATGGATATCTTAAATACTGAAATAAATAATAATCTTAAATAAATAAAAAGTTGAGTTTGTAACGGGAGTAACGTATGTGACGTCATAACAGTTACCGGTAAGACCGAGAAGACCGTTGCGTCATTGTCTGGTCATTGTCAGACTTATGAATTATAACTCCGTCCTTTTTTCTCATTCACTGTTAACAAAGAAATAATACTGAAATAATTGTCGGTTTTTGCTTAGGCGATTGATTACGCAGCACTCAAGTTCCGTGATTTTCATAGTACTATATTATTCACAAGAGAAGACCGTTGCGTCATTGTCTGGTGTTGCATCAATAGACTCATGAATCATAACTCCGTCCTTTTTTCTCATTCACTGTTAACAAAGAAATAATACTGAAATAATTGTCGGTTTTTGCTTAGGCGATTGATTACGCAGCACTCACGTTCCGTGATTTTCATAGTACTTATTTCACTTTACCACACATTTTAGTCGCAAAAAAAAACTTACATTTGTTTACACATCTGAACGTGACTTTAATTTTAAAGTCTCCTTTAAGTTCCATTGTGAAACTGGCCTTTAAAATCAGTGCACAGTATAAGCAGCTACGCAGTACGAGTATAACTGTCACAGTTGCCATTTTGTTTGATACCTATCGATTTGCAAATTACATTACATTTCCACAAGGGCATCAAACAGTATGGCCGCTTTTTTCGACACTGACGTTTGAGTGACGCTACTGGGTAATTACTTATACTGTGATCAGTACTGCCAGATAATCCCTCTGGTTTTCTTTTTATAATTTTAACGGTCACAGTATAAGTAATTATCCAGTAGCGTCACTTATAGCGTTTTCGATTCACCTGCACCGGTTGCACTCAGTGTATTTGCATCTTCTTTTAACCTCATGCGATAACATGAGATGAATATACTCCTGAGTGCGCACTAGTGCGATCAATCGAAAACGCTATTAAACGGAAGTGTCAAAAAAAACCGCCATACTGTTTGATACCCTTATGGAAATGCAAATCGGTAGGTATCAAACAAAATGGCAAAGTTATACTCGAGTGACGCTACTATGTGATTCTTATACTGTGATATTGAGGCCAGTGTTGCCAATCCTAATGCGCTTAATACTCGAATATTGAAATATTTAATATATTCGACAAAATTAAAATCTTCTTTTTACTTACAAAGTAAAAATCTTATTTTATGTACACTTGCCGAATGTTTTTTAATTTTTAGTGAATTATCGTCTTGATTCAGTAGTGATTTAAAAATACGGTATTTTAAAATATTTTGTAAAACCTCACGTGTATTATACCGTATTTTCTCCTAACCTAACTTCATTAGCCGACAGTGCAGCTAGTGATATAAAGTTGTTTTAAAACGCGTATAATACAACTTTACGTCACTATAGTCCATTCACTTTAAGAACGTAGTAGGTGGCGCTACGAGTTGAGGAAGAATTACGCAGGAACAATTGTAAAAGGGCTTGCAATTTTAAAGCTTTGACAAGATCTTATTTTATTGGGGTGTAATTGTTACTCTATCTTGTAAAACTCTGTCAACAAAACACAAATATGAAATAACCTAACCTCAATGTCAAGACTCAAGGCGCCAACTGCTGTTTATACAATTTTCCTGCTCTTTGTTCCTGTGTAACCATGCAATGTGTTTCCACCAATCACAAGCGTAGAAAGTTAAGTCCTATCATATTCCAATGCTCTGTTCTTATCGTGAGTTGAGTATAGCTTCACTAAGGCCCGATTTTAGAATCGTCGGATAAGCACTATTATTGGTATAACCTGTGGTATAACGTGATGTAAGTGTGACGTAGATATTAAAGGATATTTGGCGCACAGTTATTCCACGATTGTAAAATTGGGCCTAAGTCATTTACTATTGTTGACTAATAAAGTTAGGTTAGGATAAAATACGAGCTTCACAAAATACTTTTAAATACCTCACTAACTTCTAGTGACATTTTAGTGGTTAAGCTAAATCTTCAGGCTTTTCGCTAAAACCTATTGATAACACTGACTCCATTTGTCAATTTGACAGTTATTTCACTCTGACAGTTCCCAAAAAGCAATTGTTTCAGTCCTCTAAAATCTGGATCAGTGTTACCAGATGAGAGGGATAATCCCTCTTTGGAGGGATTTTTATTATCGGGCACTATAAATAACTGGAGGGATTTTTTTCTATTTTTTTGACACATTGCAAAAGTTTTGTTTAAAAAAGTATTTAACCTGCTATCTTAGATTTATTTGTATTTTATAATTTATTGCAGAAAGATTGTTTTTTTTTTTTTTTAATAAATGCAAAATATTTTTAATGAGATGAACATTTTGGGGGTAAATAACGGTGGGGGGGAATTTTAGGCCTGCAGAGGGATTTTTAATTTGATTTATGTTTTGCATGAAACTTGCCATTTTTTCTTTTTAATCAAGAAGTTATTAACCACAGGCGTAAATTATTCTACAATTGCTAATTTCTTGTTACAACTTTGTCATCCTCTTCCAATTAAATTAGCTCAAAGGAATCGATCATGACAGTATTTTCTCTGAACTCATAATTAATCTTTATCATTCTAGGAACCCTAACGTCATCACTTTCCAAAGATAACTTTTTGATTAAACAATGCAGCCCCAAAATTATTTATTCATGGATTTCTTCAATGTGCCATTTTTGTTACCAAGCCCAAAGTTTTTATAAATTTTATATGAACAAAGAAACAAAGTCACAACCAAAATTTATTACATATAAAAACAAAATAATAATAACAAATGATAAATAATTGGCAATAACTCACAGAAACAGTCACTTGAGATTGCTTTATCTGGGTTTCGTTTTAAATTCTAAGGGCCTCCTAATAATATATTGTATTTGATATCATTCCTTGTTTAGTGGAATAAATATAATCGAGTCCGTGTCGTCTGCAGCCGTACGTCTTTTGCTTGGCACACGCTGGACAACCGCAGTCTTCTTCGCTTCGCTCTTCTTCTTGCCACTGTTCACACGAAACAGCTTCGTACCTTTCTCATTTTTCACCTCGGCTTTCTTCTCGTTCCGGGGCTTATCCACCGGCTTCTGCGTTGGCAGCTTCTCGAGTGAGGCAGCTCTTACGTTCAGGTTCCCGAAGTTGACGGTCTGCCTTCGATGGTCCTCCGGCTTCAGGCCTATCGGTGTTCTTGCCAGGTGGCCCGAATCTGACAGCTCGTGTTCCACGTTCTGCTTCCGACGAATTATGAAACTTTTTGCGCGTTGCAGCATGATGTCGGCTGACTTTCAAGAATGACTGCGGCAACACAAAGTCCTTATCTTATCTCCGGCTTTTATCTTTGCACGTTGGAAATATTAATGAATCACGCTTACCTGTTGTTTGAATTTAATTAAGTTTTTAATTGTTTCTTTTGTAATTTTAGGACCGGCTACCCGTACCAATCGATTACGAACGATGTATGGTGGTACTACATGTTTTCGTTGGCGTTCTATTGGTCTCTGTGCGTCAGCCAGTTTTTCGATGTGAAGCGGAAAGACTTCTGGCAAATGTTTATTCATCACATCGCCACTATTGTGCTCATGTCTTTCTCGTGGGTGTGCAATCTACCTCGCATCGGTAGTTTAGTTTTAGTCATTCACGATTGTGCTGATATCTTTCTGGAGGTGAGTTGCTCAAGTCAACCCCCTCCAATTTATAAATGCGTTCCTTTTTGTTTTTAGGCTGCAAAAATGGCAAAGTATGCGGGCTATCAAAAGTTCTGTGATATGATATTTGCCATCTTTACCGTCCTCTGGATTGTCACAAGACTGGGAATATATCCGTTTTGGATTATTTACAAGTACCAATCTATTTATATTTGATTTGTGTTTGTTTATTTATTTATTTTTTATTGTAGCACATCCATTGTGACTCCGACAATTCTGCCAATGTTCCCCGCTTACTACATATTCAACGGACTCTTGGTCCTACTCCTCGTGTTACACATCATATGGACCTACATGATAATGAAGATCGCCTATAATTCTTTGAACGCAGGCAAGATGGAGGGCGACATCCGATCGAGCAGCTCGAATTATAGCGACGACTCCAAATCACAATAACGGTACTTGCTCGAGGTGGTAATCCGGTCTCTCTGGAAATAGTGAGGGACCCTCGCACTCCGGTATTCCTGTCTCTTAGAGTTTTATGTGTTCATGAATATTTTTTTTCTTCTATGTCGCAGTCACTTACACTTTACTTTCCATGTGTCCTTTTGTTTTGGCCCAAAAAAAAAAAAAAAAACGTCGAGGTACTTACTTATCTCAACGCTGCATTCAGTGTGTGAATCGATGTCTTTAAAAAAAAAAAATGCGCTGCGGAGAAGTAATGTAACATTTCCACTTTTTTCTATGCTATCACATTTCTAGAGTAATTATTAAAAATTTAATATACCGTCTGTTTGATTATAAAGGCCCCAAGCTATAACTCATTTATTTTTGCTTAAACACCCAGTAAAGTGTATATATTCTTAAATGGGACGTTGTTTTCTAGAGAATGAAGTAAAACAATATTTTTTTGGCTACACTGTATAGGAGTCATGACGTCATCGACATTTTTTTTAAATGGCACGATGAAAATTTTTTTGCGAAATACAATAGAACATCCTTTTCTCTTTTCAACCACATAAAATTTTTTATCCTTACATAAGAAAATTTTCGAGAAAACTGAAAAAAACTACCTACATAACTTACCATTTAACATTTAAGGCACGCTAATATTTCTAGCATGCTATGAGTAATTTTACTGAAATTTGTCATACTTTATCTAATTTGGTAAACAATTTCTAAAATACGCTAATATTTCAAACGCTGCTAAACTAAATGCTGTAACAAGTGTCATTAGAAGATGCGAATTATGCATTGTAAAAAAATGGACAGCAGTTTGAGCAATATTTATAATTTTTTTATTTTGATTTGACTTATTTATTTGTTAATAATTAATTATTTTCTGCAATTGTTTCATTAGCCTTTAGTTGTCTGATTTATACTTTTCTAATGAATAAACTTATTTCTAATTTACTAAATTTTCTTCTACATGGAGCAATTCGATCAGGATAACGTTGACGGTATAACCGTAAAGCTGCTGCACTGTTTTTTCTACATTCGTAGTAAACCTCTAGCATATCGGCTTCTTCATTAATATTATTCATTTCTCACCGTTTCAAACTAATTATAAGTCAGATTGACAGTGCCGGTATTTTAGAAATTGTTTACCAAATTAGATAAAGTATGACAAATTTCAGTAAAATTACTCATAGCATGCTAGAAATATTAGCGTGCCTTAAATGTTAAATGGTAAGTTATGTAGGTAGTTTTTTTCAGTTTTCTCGAAAATTTTCTTATGTAAGGATAAAAAATTTTATGTGGTTGAAAAGAGAAAAGGATGTTCTATTGTATTTCGCAAAAAAATTTTCATCGTGCCATTTAAAAAAAATGTCGATGACGTCATGACTCGTATACAGTGTAGCCAAAAAAATATTGTTTTACTTCATTCTCTAGAAAACAACGTCCCATTTAAGAATATAACACTTTACTGGGTGTTTAAGCAAAAGTAAATGAGTTATAGCTTGGGGCCTTTATAATCAAACAGACGGTATATTTAGGCTGAAATTTTTGAATAAAACAATTGTTATTTTGTACAAAAAAAAATAGGATTTCATTTAACTTTGATGGGAGGAAGTACTAGAAGATCTTCGGTGTTCAGTGCCTTTTTCTTCAAAGCAAGTAACCTTACTTTTTTTTACAATCAAGAAAGAGCGACTGCTTCTAAAATTGTGGTAGCACAAACTCAAGGAGTTTCTAATTTGGATGTGAGGTGGCAACAAGTAAAGTGGACCGGGTTTTCTGGGTTTCTCCAGTTGCCGAAAGAACGAAACACCTGGTAAGCCGGTCACAGCCGCAGCAGGCAATATAAGAATAGCCTAACGCCTCCTCGACAACCTCGTAAAGAATTTGGGGTTTGAAAACAAAACAAAAAGTGGTAAGGAGTGGTGAATAACAGACGACAGGAAAAAAATCAACAAGAATTTATAATGGATAGAATGAGGAAAGAACTTGTAAGAAATGTGGAATAGAGCGAAGGAATCATGATTGGAATTCAACCCAAAATTGCTGAAGAAGTTTCATGCTGGATTTCACAAACGTCACTTAACTTTAATCATCAATTAAGAATAATCATTCCTATACCTTCAACACATGTAACCATGGCAACGTTTACTTTTAATGGATGATTAAATTTAAGTAACGTTTGTGAAATCCGCCATCAGAGAAACAAAGAAAAGTAAATAATTACGGTGAAAATTTAAAAGGTAATTATGTACCACAATTGTCGTAATTTTCATGTTCTTGGCTATCATGATAGCATTGGAGAGTGCGTTCAAAAAATGCAGTTGTTGAATGTACTCGTGGCACAAATTATTACAATAAAAGAATTATGTTCTTTTGTTTAAAATTTTGTTAGAATTGGCATTGTAACGGGGGCAAAATCGTTGACAACTATTGAACGCAACATTTATTACACATTTGGACTGAAGTCGGCATGCCGTGTCTAACGTAGGCGATTTAAAAGCGACGCAAATTTGGAGCGAAGCGTGTCACCCAAGTTTAAATTAAATTTACTTGTCTCTACTTACCACGACTCCTGGTGACAAGTCTGCCGATTCTAAATCAGCTGTGCCCCAGCTAGCAACAGTGGAAAATGGGGGCAGGTTATCTCAACGATGGTAAGTTATAACGGGCGCCAGAAGACGATTTAAAAACAACTAATCGAAATTCGACTGGCCGACGTCTCCAATCGGCCAAGTCGTGCCGAAAGGAAACTACTAAATAGAGACTAGACTTATTACTCACTGTATGTATGAAAGTAGTTAAAATTAAAATCGTACTCAAGTTAATACAATTTATTAATCAATTAAACTAATAGAAATAAGAGAAACAGTATTACAGTTACACTAATACATTTACTTTCTAGCGTACCGTTTCCTTAAATTAAATCCGCACGAAGAATGCATGCGCAACAAACAAAAGAAAGAAGGTTACCTCGCGACCGATGTCATATACCGTCTGAAGTTGGCTGTCACTACGCCATCTAGTGGTCTTGTCAGAGTCGATGACTTCACAATGGCGTACTCACACGACGGGGGAAACAACAGACGGGCAATAAGAATTGTCGGGGCACCAACACGCGATGTACTGGGAAATCCCTCGCGTATACGCTTGCGGGGATGACCTGGGCCTGCGCTGTAACTTGCGAAAAGCCAAGCAGCAAAGGAACAAGCCCGAACTAAAAAAGCCTACGTGGAAAAACGATATGCGTTAGCGGCCATTTTGATGGTGATATGCGTCGTTACATATTACCTGAGCAAACAGGAGCTCCAGGCTTGGCACGGAGATTGAAGTTATCTCCGATCGGTGTTCGGCAGTGTCGAATGAATTTCCAGCCAAGCTGCGATTGATTTCTTCTCCAAAAGAGCAAGGAATCCGACAATTTTAACACACGCGAAAAGATACGTCCTTACGGCACAATGCACGAACAACAAGAGAACGACTAAGCCGCTCGATTACGCAAATCGCCTTGAGGCAGGGGAATTACCAATGGTAGGCGGTCTGAAAGTCACATGGACCCCCAGAACCTATCAGAAATCAAT
Organism: Dorcus parallelipipedus; assembly: GCA_958336345.1. Taxonomy (NCBI): domain Eukaryota; kingdom Metazoa; phylum Arthropoda; class Insecta; order Coleoptera; family Lucanidae; genus Dorcus; species Dorcus parallelipipedus. The sequence goes on along the minus strand of OY284480.1, from coordinate 43,658,922 downwards.
GATCGCAGCGTGCAGGCTTTCCCCCATAGCGCTGTAAAGGAGGGGTACCAGGGTTGCCACGGCGTGAAAACGAAATTATTAGTCGCTGCTTTTTAGCGCCAAATTTAAAACGTAACAACCCCCCCTTTACCAGAGAGGAAATTTTCCCTGAAAGGAAAAATTTCAGAAACTTGGGCAAGTTGGAAGAGCCCAGCGAAGATTTAGTGGAACACCTACATGAGCGATCATAAGACAGAAGGGAGAAGAAGAAGAAGACAGAAGAAGGGGAAGGAAAAACCTAGTCGGAACACACCATACCGCAGCCTAGAGACGTAAGACGTTCTACGCATGACTCACTAGTAGAGAGGGCAGGAAGTGCCTTCACGTGATCCAGCACGCCTGGTAATCCCACAATACTCGTAATCTGCGAATAAACATCTCCCGGCCATCAAGGCTGAGCTGATCAATCCAACGAGGAAGGAAAAAAAACAGTGGAGTACGTAAAGAAAATGGAATGAAGAAGAGACCTTACAATTTGGGTTTGGCAAGCGAAATCGGCTATAATGAAATAATGATACTAAACGATAAATATAAACCGGACGAAAACTTCAGTCAAGGACCGCGAAAAAAAAACCAAATTAAATAATTTACCCCCCCAAAAAAAAAAATTATCCAGTCGATCACTGGGAGCCATTACTCTGTTCTCAACACACACACGGTGGTAAAACATCCGACCTTTAAATCATCCACAAAAGGTCCTTCGGCAGTCAGCCGGCCTTGGAAAATCGAAAAATAAAAACAACGAAAAACAAAAGTGAACGTTTGAAGGACACGATTCGTTCGGACCGCTGCTACATGTTGCTTCACCACTGTCAATCCCCAGCAACAAAAGAAGAACGTTAAATAGGCGAGAGCGCAAAAAGGATTAACGTATTGGCTCAGGAGTTACTAGCAACACAGTATGATGCCGAGCTTCCACGGGGGGTCAGTCCGCAGGAGACACCACCCATGTCGTCTTATTGCCTGAGTCAAGAAGAGTGCCAAGATTAGGCGAAAACAGGAGAAATGAAGCAAACAAAAAAAACAAAATAAACTAATAAGCAAAATCAAACAAAAACGAACACAAAAAAAAACTAAAACGCTGGCGACCATCAGGGCCATTCAACATCCAGCCCGCAATTATCAAATAACTCACATCCAACAAACTCACGCGAAAAGTTAACACCTTCGTGAAGCGAAGTGTAACCCAAAACTAAGGACAACAAAAAGGTTTATCACTAACATCGGGATTTCAAATTGGAGTAGGAAATGACTGGAACACAGGGTAAGGATGTCACCACCCAACACAACGAACATGTAATGTACTCCCAAATGCTCGACAAAGAACGCCTCTTAAAACTAGGTAAAGCACCGTGTACGCTCGGCGAAACGTACGTAGTGAAACAAAATGTCAAGTCATATCCCAAAACCAGATTAAGGAAACAAAAAAAATTAAGCTACACGTAGAAGGATGCTGGCGTTCATCCTCAGAAGAAAGATACTCAACCAGATATCAAGAGGTCCAACAGATGTTTATGACCCATAACATAGCACTACGTAAGGCCAGCTCAAGCAGGGCTGCCTGATAATAAAGAGAGAAAAATCCCTTTACAGTGCAAGTGGTCCGTCAGCCATCTGGTTCCAGTATCAAACTCCTGTTTAGTGACGTTCGTCACGTTCAACAAAAATAAGTCACATCCGATAATTGTTATAAAATTTACACAGTCAAATCCAAGGAGAAGTTGCGTCTTGATGTAGAGACGACTTAGGCGTAATTTGCCACAATAAAATGATTCATCCCCGGGGAAAATTGCGTCCTGACGTAGAGACGACTTATGGGAGTGAATCTACATTCTCCAATAATAATGAAAGTCCGAGAATGGCCTTAAACGAAAAGAAAAGAAGAGAAGAAAAAATAAATAAAATTTATCACCCTAGTTCCAATTGTGTCATGCCCGCGACTAATGTTGGTGTGTTTCGAGAACGCGGAAAACCGCAATGTGTCAAAGACACCGATACAACCACAAAACCAAAATATGTCTCAAGGACATCGATATAAACGCAAAACGATAATATGTCCAAAGACATCGATATAAACACGAAACCACAATAAACACAGCCAACACCAACGCAGACACAACCGCAAGGTAATATATACAGGGTGTGTTTCCCGAGATGTTAAGCGGAAACCAGAATCTTTTAGGGGGCTTCTACCCCACGCAGAATTTTACGGCGGAAGAATTCTAAGAGGCCACTAACCCGCAGGCCGATAGTATTAATTTTCCACAGGTGTTAAAAGGGAAAAACTGTATCTTTTAGGAGCCTTTTACTCCACGCAGAATTTTACGTCGGAAGCATTCTAAGAGACCCATCCCGCAGGCCGATAGTATTAATTTTCCACAGGTGTTAAAAGGAAAAAACTGTATCTTTTAGGAGCCTTTTACTCCACGCAGAATTTTACGTCGGGAGCATTCTAAGAGACCCATCCCGCAGGCCGATACGAGAAGAATGGAGAGAAAAAAAAAAATTAAGCACAAAACAATTATTCAACCGGGCTAGGTTTAAGTTGTGAACTGTGCCAAGTTCCGGGTAAAACTTTGTCGTCACAATCTCTCAATTCATAAATGTCTGTGGAAATTCGTCGATTAATAATAAAAGGTCCGACAAACTTATCAGCCAGTTTGGCTGCGAAATGTTTGGAAGCGTCAGACAAAACGAAATTTTTACGCCATACCAACTGATCTTGTTCGAAATCAACTTTGCGCCTACGCAAGTCATAACGACACTTTGACTTCTCATAGGACTTTTGGAGACGTTCTTGAACATCTTGGTATAATCTAGCAAACTTGCCAGAACGGGATTGAAAATCAGTCGGATTTTGCTCAATTTCCACATCAATTACGTCAGAATCAGGGTTTTTATCAGAGTTAAGACTACCTTTGAGACACATCTCTCTGCCGAAATTTAAGAAATACGGAGTCAACTTAGTAACCTCATGACGCGCAGTCCTCAACGCACAAGCAACCTTTGGTAAAAATAGATCCCACTTACGATGGTCTTGGGAAACATAAGAGATCAACATGGTTTTAATAACACGGTTGACCCGTTCAACAGGGTTTGCCTGAGCGTGATAGTATGAAGTGTACGAGGGTCGAACCTGATACGACGTCAAAAGATTTCGATATTCACGGGACCTAAACTGTACTCCGTTATCCGATATTATGATACGAGGGACTCCAAAAAGTAGAAAGATGTTCTCCTCCAAATGTTGAACAATCTTCGGGGTGGTAGCTTTACGAAGAGGAAAACACATTGTAAACTTACTGAAACAGTCCGTTACTACAAAAATATATTGGTTTCCTTTCGTCGAACGAGGAAGAGGTCCGATAAGGTCGATGCTAATGACCTCCCAAGGTCTAGAAATTTTTGAATGGCCACCCATGCGTCCAGCAGGAGCCTTTTGCTCGGGTTTGGCTCGGATACAAGTCTCGCACCGACGAATGTGCTTGATAACATCCGAACGCATTTTTGGCCAATGATAATCTTGGGTGATTCGATTGTACGTTTTGTAAACGCCTAAGTGCCCACTCGTAGGAGAATCATGGCATTGACGCAAGATGTCGAAACGTTTTTCTTTTGGAACGACCTGCTTCCATTGTCGATCGGTTTCGATGAGATGGTAGTATGTACATTTAACGAACTTATATAGGGTGTTTCCCTCAATACGATAATCCGGAAAGTTCAACGGGTTAGCCTTAACTTTATTTAAAAGATCTAAGTATCGTTTATCTTTTACTTCAGAACAGTCGATAGAATCAATAATGGGTACGGCTCGAGAAAGGGCATCAGGGACGACATGATCTTTACCCTTACGATGGATGACAGTGAAATCGTATTGCTGAAGTCGAACACTCCATCTACATAAACGTCCAGAAGGATTCTGCAATCGATTCAGCCACAACAAGGAGTGATGGTCAGTGATCACTTGAAAGTGTGTGCCTTCGATATAGGGTCTGAGCTTTTCTATGGCCCAAAGCATTGCCAACAGTTCCTTCTCGCAGGTGGAATATTTACGTTCTGCTCTAGAGAGTGAGCGACTCAAATAGCAGATGACTTTCTCACCATCAGCCTGTTGTTGCGTAAGCACCGCACCGACACCGTAATCTGAAGCATCAGTCTGTATAGTGAACTCCTTGGTGAAGTCGGGACACGAAAGAACAGGAGCAGACACTAAGTGCTCACGAATTTTTTCCCAAGCTTCATCACAGGTTTCATCCCAACGATACTTGGTGTTTTTGCGCAAAAGATTTGAAAGGGGCGCGAGAATCGAAGAGAAATTCGGAATGAAACGTCGATACCAACTCGCCATTCCGATAAGTCGTCGAACCTCTGAGACCGTGGTAGGCTTAGGGATTTTAAGAATAGCCTCAACTTTCTCAGGGTCAACTCGAAGTCCGTTACGGTCGACAACATAGCCCAAATACTTCAACTCATTCCGGCAAAAATGACATTTGTCCTTGCCAAGAGTTAATCCAGCAGATACCAAACGTTTATGCACCTCTTCGAGGATCTCGAGGTGTTTCTCGAAGGTCTGAGTGACAATTATGATGTCATCAAGGTAGACAAACACATGGGGTTCCAAATCTGCACCAATAACACGGTCAATAAACCTCTGCCACGTGGCAGGTGCGTTATGCAACCCAAAGGGCATACGACAAAATTGAAATAACCCTCGGTTCGGGACGGTAAAAGCGGTATATTGACGAGACTCTTTGGCAACAGGTATTTGCCAATAAGCAGACTTGATATCCAGTGACGTCAGATACTTTGCGTCACGCAGTTTGTCTAAAGTAGCAGAAACGTAAGGCAGGGGGTAAGCATCTTTGGTGGTAACCTGATTGAGTTTACGGAAATCCACGCAAAATCGAACTGTACCATCTTTCTTTGGCACCAGGAGTATTGGAGATGACCACGCAGAGTTAGAACGTTCCACGATTCCTAATTCTATCATCTTATCTAACTCTTGATTGACAAGGGTCTGTCTTGCAGGTGAGATGGGGTAATATCGTTGTTTAATAGGAGCACTTTCTGTTTTAATGACGTGCTCGACCAAGTTGGTGCACCCTATTTTTGTTTCGTCGATATTTTGAAACAATTTTGAAACGGTGGCATCAAGCTGACATTGTTGGGAATAGTCAAGGTCAGAGCGTGCAGTGACATGTTCTACAGAACAGATGGCTTCACTACGAAAACTCCATTCACCAGATCTTAAGTCGGGAACAATCTCCATCACTCGCCAAAAATCCGCACCTAAGATTAAAGTGTGTGGGAGGTCAGGTACAACAAGAATGTCGATAATTTTTACTCGATCTCTTAATCGAACAGGAGTAGTAACACTTCCAGGACTCAAACAGGGTTGTCCATTGGCAACAGTGCAAGTTGTCTGATGTTTGACAAAAGGAAGTCCGAACGTTTTAAGAATTTCCCATCCAGGTCCACCGATAATCGTGCAGGAAGCACCTGAATCTAAAAGTCCTAAAAACTTAGTATCAAAAATTGTGATCTCTAGATAAGGACGTTCGTCACCTTGAGCACTGGCCAAAACAAAGTCAAGGCAGGTTTGTATATGCTGAGGAGTGGTCGGTTTAGATAAACGAAAGCACCGCACTAGACGACCTCCTAGTGTGTGGCTGAAAAGTTTTTTGAACATTTTGGGCAAGTTTTGGTGGTTTCATTGGGCTTGCCACAGCGAAAACAATGCTTTTGTACCGGGATTGTACAATCACGAGAATAGTGTCCTTCCTTTCTACAATTCCAGCACCTTTTGTTTCGATTCGCTGGTTGCTTAGGACTTGGGGCAACCGTATTGCACTCGGCAAGATTGGAAGAGCTAGTGCCGATGTAAGCTAGGTCAGGCTCTAAAGAATGTACGCGACGTGGAGGTGGTACATACGATTCGACTGCGGATTTACTCGCTTCTAATTGTCTACCTAACTTTAATAATTGCTCAATCGAAACAATTCTTACCAATCCTAACTGGTTTTGATAAAAAGGGGCGAGATTCTTTACAAGGATCTTAATCTGGACAGACTCCGGTACGTCAGCGTTCAATCGATTAAAAAGGTTCGTCATAACCGAAACATAAATACCGATAGATTCGTCCGGACCCTGGGTGCGACGTTTTATTTCGTCAAAAAGTTTTTCGTCAAAATCTGGAGCTTGGAATTCCTCCCGTAAAAGATTAACCAAATCGTTCCATGTTCGACAGCGACGTCTATTAGCACGGAACCATATGAGAGCTTTGCCGCGAAACAGATCAGATGCAGACATCAGCAAAGTTGCTTCGGAGACGTTACGAGAAATGCAAAGTTCATCTACTCTTTCTAAAAAGGCATTAAGCGACATGATTTTATTATCGCCGGAATAAAACAAATTCCATTTCGAAACCGGAACTGGCTTTACGTCAAACTGTCTTACAGGGGTATTCTCGAAAGTTGATAACCGTTTAGGGGTCCTATCATTCCGATTAGTTTGAAGAAATAAAGTGCTCGGGGCCGGAGCCGCAACTACTGATTGAACAGATTCGGCATCGTCATCATCCGTCACGTCATTGTCATTATTCGTCTCGTCCTCGTCTCGCAAGTTCAATAACGAAACGTCATTAGCGATTGCGTTTGCATTCGACGGAGGCGAATCAACAATTTCGGCCTTATTAATTCTAGGCGCATTAGCTTTTGTCTTAAATTGCATACTTAATTTACTAAGTTCGGTTTGAATTTGATTGCGTGTCTCGATTTCGGATTCCGAGACAGCTAGACATCTCTCGGCACGAGCCAAGGCATGAGCGAGCTTTGAAGAAGCCTTTTCATAAAAATATTTAGTCGAGGTCTGCGACAAGGTTTCGACCAACGCACGAATTTCAATGACCTTGGTTTGTAAAGCTATGAGGTCATCGACAACCGGCACTTGATAAGGTACAGGCGTGAGGCGAGCCTCTTTTTCTGCATGCAAAAGGTCTTTTAACAGTTCGGCCTTCTGAGCCGCAGTACCATCGTCACAAATTCCACGAACAAGTAATTCATATGACAGTTCATCGCCACTTAATCTATCAGACCGCAATCTTAAATCCATATTAATTTATTTCTACCTTCACACACCAGCTCAAGTGAGTTTTCAAACAAAAAGGCCACACGTCGGGGCGTCAAATCTTGTCACCCAAGTTTAAATTAAATTTACTTGTCTCTACTTACCACGACTCCTGGTGACAAGTCTGCCGATTCTAAATCAGCTGTGCCCCAGCTAGCAACAGTGGAAAATGGGGGCAGGTTATCTCAACGATGGTAAGTTATAACGGGCGCCAGAAGACGATTTAAAAACAACTAATCGAAATTCGACTGGCCGACGTCTCCAATCGGCCAAGTCGTGCAGAAAGGAAACTACTAAATAGAGACTAGACTTATTACTCACTGTATGTATGAAAGTAGTTAAAATTAAAATCGTACTCAAGTTAATACAATTTATTAATCAATTAAACTAATAGAAATAAGAGAAACAGTATTACAGTTACACTAATACATTTACTTTCTAGCGTACCGTTTCCTTAAATTAAATCCGCACGAAGAATGCATGCGCAACAAACAAAAGAAAGAAGGTTACCTCGCGACCGATGTCATATACCGTCTGAAGTTGGCTGTCACTACGCCATCTAGTGGTCTTGTCAGAGTCGATGACTTCACAATGGCGTACTCACACGACGGGGGAAACAACAGACGGGCAATAAGAATTGTCGGGGCACCAACACGCGATGTACTGGGAAATCCCTCGCGTATACGCTTGCGGGGATGACCTGGGCCTGCGCTGTAACTTGCGAAAAGCCAAGCAGCAAAGGAACAAGCCCGAACTAAAAAAGCCTACGTGGAAAAACGATATGCGTTAGCGGCCATTTTGATGGTGATATGCGTCGTTACATATTACCTGAGCAAACAGGAGCTCCAGGCTTGGCACGGAGATTGAAGTTATCTCCGATCGGTGTTCGGCAGTGTCGAATGAATTTCCAGCCAAGCTGCGATTGATTTCTTCTCCAAAAGAGCAAGGAATCCGACAATTTTAACACACGCGAAAAGATACGTCCTTACGGCACAATGCACGAACAACAAGAGAACGACTAAGCCGCTCGATTACGCAAATCGCCTTGAGGCAGGGGAATTACCAATGGTAGGCGGTCTGAAAGTCACATGGACCCCCAGAACCTATCAGAAATCAATGATCGCAGCGTGCAGGCTTTCCCCCATAGCGCTGTAAAGGAGGGGTACCAGGGTTGCCACGGCGTGAAAACGAAATTATTAGTCGCTGCTTTTTAGCGCCAAATTTAAAACGTAACAAGCGAAGCGATGCGACACGAAGCGATGTGCTTGTCTAACGTACGCGAATTTGAAGCGAAACGGTGCGGTGTGAGTAGTCAAGTTGTACGTCATTTTTATTGTGAGTCATGTATATGAGGAAAGTCGATTTTTGTTAGCTCAGATAGTCCTTAACTGATTTGAAAAAATGTTGAGTGACTTACCAAAATTAAAGCAAAATGGTTCGATTTGGAAATGACAAACATGTCAGTTCAGATTCCATGTCTTGCTTATGTTTTTTTTTGTTTGCTAACTCCTTAATTAATAGAAAATTAGCAATGTGAGAGGGCTTTTCAGGATTCAAAACAAATTTTGGAGATTAAGATGTGTATTTTCTTTATTTTTCTTTCATTATGTATTAATAAAGAATTTTTATTGATTTCGATATTGCAAAAAGTTGCATTTAAAATATTATTATTTGAATGCGTCTGAAATGTAATATATCATTCAACTAAAATTGTTTTTCATAGTACAAAATTATCCATAAAAGTTAATGTTGTGAGCTTATCTTTGTATAATCAGACCCAGTGTGCGAGGAGATTTCACGCGAAAATCACAAATTATTTGACCGCTTCGCTTTACTCTTCACTTCGCGTCGCTTGAAATCGCTCACGTTAGACACTCCTATGAGAAATCATTGGTTTGAAATGTTCGCATCGCATCATAACCGCATCGCGTTCGCTTTGAATCGCCCACGTTAGACACAGGGGTGCGTTCAGGAATAACGCTCCGACTAAAGAGAGCGCGCTCTATATACTCTTACAGCGTTCAGAAAAAGTTTAATCGCACTCTAGATAATCATCTTTATGAGTTCAGAAATAGATAGAGTAAATGCTTGGAGCGCGTTCTTTTGTACTCGGTCTAAACTTGGTACAAGTGGACAAAATCGTAATTGAGGTTATGTTTAGGTAATCATCCCGACAGAATTCAAGTTTAAAATGAATGCAAACAATGTGAGTACAAAGTTTGTTTACTTTTTTTAAAACCACTTATTATTATTACGTCTTCCGTATCTATATCTATATCTGATTCATCATTTTCCAACAACGTTATACTATTTACCCTATCAACAATACAATACAATTTAGCTGCAAATCTTTGGTCACGGCTCATTTTTCAGTTTTGATAGATATAGATTATTGTTTCAGTCACCAATGACACAACTAACTTCAGTTAAACTTTTGCCGTTCATAAATACTTGAAGAGGCAGTGTAAATTTTGACGTTAAGGGTAAACACTCTGGGAGCAAATGCACAAAGTACTCTCACTGTATCTGAACGCACCCCGGGGTTAGAGTACAGAGAGCAATGCACTATTCATTTGGTTATGTTTTGTTATTATGTATTATTATTGAGCACGTGACGGGTGATGCTATATTCAAAATCTAGATCATTATGCTGAATATATCCTTAGATTAATCTAGGGCAGCAAATTTGTGTTTAATAGCAGTTCTAATTTGCTGTCAAATCGAATAGAATCTCTACATTCATTCGATAAAATCGCTGACAGCTATTGAACGCTGCGCGTATTTAGAGGCGCTTTCGTTTCTGACGGATTTGACGGATCACAGGAAGTAGCTTTAGAACATGGCTGATCCGAGTTTGCGCACTAAAACGAAGATGCGCTTTTGTCCTTTCTGTTCAGAGTTGCCAACCTCAGCGATTTATAGCTAAATCTAGCCCCTTTGAATCAGACGTTAGCTATTATTTCTTTAAATTCCGGAATCACGGAATCCTGGCCATTTTTGAGATGCTTTCTGGCTTATATTTTAATTTTTAGGTATATCAAATTTTCATTATTAAAACTGTCCCATTCTTTCCTGTATTGTTACTTCTCTGATTCTAAATTTTATGCCCCGTCCCCACGTCATGTGTCGGTAATATTTCGAACAAGGGCGTGTTCGAAAATACAGGGAGTATGTACCTACCAACAGAGTGAATAAAGTGAAAAGCAAAATATACAAAATAATTATAATTAACACGTTCCGCCGTTACTTTGTGATATTCCATTATAACAAAAAGAAAACACAGTTAATTACTTTGTTAATATCATATTTATATAATAAATGTGATATTAACAAAGTAATTAACTGTGTTTTCTTTTTGTTACAAAATAATTTATACAGGCTGTTTCAGTGAAGATGCACCAAACTCGGTATGTTGGTAGATATCGTGAAAACAAATAAAAGTTTCCTATAATACTTTTTTTTTTAATGAATAAGTTTTGAGATAATCGAAGGGAAAGGAGAATCGTATATTTTTAAAACGTACAATAGATGAGAGCGGCCCGAATTCTTAACCTGCCTTAATGTTCGAGTTTTTGCTTTATTACCCCATAAACTGTCTCGCCTCAGATGATATTTAGTTTAGTTTAGTTTAGTTAATTCACATTTAGTTCGTTCTGGTTCGCGTTGTAGCGAAGAGTAGGTTATTAATCGGTGTACTTTATACTTTTCATTTTTAAGTTTATTATGGAAGTGTGTTTGTGTATGTGTTGGTTGTGCGATGGGCCATTTCACGTTTCAAGAATAAGCAGATTATTTGAACATATGTTGTAACCCAGGCTGCAGACTGTCGTTAATTTCACGTCATTTTGGAGTCATTTTAGCGTAAATTTGACGGCCATTTTGACGTTAAATAGACGGTTTCCTGTCGATGATTTCCTCTAAAGATGCTTCTTGTTTAATTTCTTCGTTTTTCCCACTTTTCGTCTGCATAGTTAACTTAACAGATTTTCCGACGTTACAAAATTAAAAGCTAGATAGAATCGTTTTGGTGAACACAAAGTCGACACGCAGAAAACAAAATGACTGCCAGCCAGCCGGTTTTACCAGTTTACCACAGAATAACAGAAACAGAGTTGCCAACTCTAAGTTCATAAAAATAACCGACCTGATGCAGGAAATGGCTAGATTTATAGCTAGATTATAATCGGTGGTTATAATTAAGTTTAATTTACTGTTCTCACATGTAGAATTTTCGGTTAGTTTTAGTAGTTCTGTAGACATAATACAAAGTGGTCAAGAATAACTCTTTGAATTGGTAATACAATTTAGAGCTTTTTTTATTTGGCTATTTGCAACATTGCAACCGGGTATATGTTTTGTTGGTTTATTTGAATCGAATTTTAGCGACGAACAATTATTCCTACATTTTTAACGCGGTTTATGTTATGACGTCATTAAAAACGATATTCGCCAAAGTGGGCTATTCCATCGCATGTTATTGTGAACTGTCAATCAATCAATTTATTGAGGTTGTTTTCATATTTAAGTGAAAATGAATGTAGAAATTGCTATTATCGTAGCAAATGAAATCGTATTTGACGATGACAGTATTATAATAGAGAGATTGTTACAAAATATTAACAAAATATCATCTAACATAAGCTATCTTCTAAATTCAAACAGTTTCAAACTACGAATTGTACGATATGTTCCAACCACCGATCACATCAACGACTTTCACATCCGACTTTTCACGAACAATGGATGACAACTTAAAACACTCTTCATAACCATCATCCAATAGTTTCCACAAACCGCGTTCAAAATATATAACAATGACGTCACGTGTTTGTCGATAAAGTATTTAGTTCCATAACCACTATAACCTGATTCGTCGCTAAAATTCGCTTTTGATTTAACCTGAACAGCGACAAGATTATAGGTTACGTGAATAAAAATTAGTAGTCTCGTTCAACGGACGGCAGCTGCTGAGGTGCGTTTAGAAAAAGTCGGCAGAGCTTGGGCAAAGGGAGCGTGAGGGGAGATCACGTGACGATTACCTTCATATGAGTTTTTAAACGGTTAACGTTAGATTAGGGGAAAATTCCGAATATTTTTATAATGTTTTGAGTTGCTAGCACCTACACGCAAGCTAGTGCTAAAACATACATTACTTTTGTTACATAGATCTTAAAACTGATGAGTTTTGATCTTACTTTTTCTATTACACAACAGTATTTTGTTGTGATTTGTAAACGCTCCTCTGGCGTATATTTCTTTCTTTCCAATCACCACCAATAATAGCATATGGCGTTTACACATAAGAGTGCCAGGTAACTTAGTCGTGACGCCAAGATTCATAAAGAAAACTTCATTTAATACATTCACCACTATTTTAATGAAAATCGTAAAACATAACAGAATTGATAATTAATATCCAAATAAAATACGTGCGGAGGATCCCTATAGCATCAAAAATAACATATTAACAACACACAATTAAACATCGCTCGCAACGGACGCGATACTTAACAGAAAATTGGCAACAGAAACTCCCACCAACAAGCTAACAACAATATTAATATTAATATTTGATAATCTCTCTCATCGGACGTGATTATCAAACATCTCCCAAAGCTTGGCTTTACCAGGCTCATCGGCCAGAGTAAAACACAAGTGTTATTTGCCAATCGCTCTCAACGGTCGCGATTTACAAACAACTAACAGTTTTGCATTTACTTCGCACATCGGCCGAAGTAAGATACAAGGAATAATTAATAATCGTTCGCATCGGACACGATTTCCAAATGATTGACAAAATCTGTCTTTACCCTGCTCATCGGCCAGAGTAAGATACAAGTTCTGTTTGAAAACTGCTCGCAACGGACGCGATTTTCAAACACCAACCAGATCTTCCTTATTTAAGCTCACCGGCTGAAATAAGATGCTTCGCTCGTACATCGACCAAGCGTGATGAGATCTCATCGGATACTCATGCCTCTTGGGCCATTTTCCCTGGTTTATATAGCAAACGTTAACTAGTTTTTGTTACCAAAATTCGCAAATCTCGACTGTAAAGTTCGTAAACAACGCATCTTCGGCGCTCCGCGTGGAAATTTCCGTACGTGTCGTACCTGGTACGGGAATTTCCGTGCGTTTTGCGTTCAATTACACTTACTTAAATAACGTATTATAACAAGTTTACACTAAATTACACACTTACATTTCGTAATATTATTTCTAAATTACCCAAAACTAAAAAAATTCATAACAAAATTTAAGAATCAAAGCGCAGTCTTTACAGATTTATGATTTCTCCGTTTTCATCGATCAATAAATTATGACTACACGAAGTTACAATTACATTTTTGTCACTACTCATTTTAATTTGTATAATTCTAGATGTGTAACACTAGCTTTGTTTTGGTTATTATTTCAGAACGGCTCCCGAACTGTGCAGAACTGGTTGCGCTTGAGCGTACAATTCTAGAACAGTTCTGTGATAGTTCTGGTACTGCATAAACCAAAACAGAAGTTAGAGTACATTTTACCTACTTGTAATAAACTACCTTGTAAATAAAAATATATGTTAATTTTAACTCTACTCACATATATGTATTGGATTAGTTATTGAATAATCCATGTATAATCAGTACCCAATTCAAAATTATATTTTAGGCAAAAGTATTTTATAAAAACATTTCCATTATTTTTTCTTAATTATATGAATAGTTATCACATGAAGCTTATTTTGATTAATATAATACAGCAATACTGACTGCATAAGATTTGCGCACGTACGAACTCGGAATTCCATATCAGTTCCTACTAAAAGGTAGGAACTGCTGTAACTGTTCTAGAACGGCTCTGGAACAGTTCCAGAAATTAACCAAAACAGTGAATTGTTAGTTCGGAACTGATTCTGAACGAACCAAAACACTAAAAGCATAATACGCATGTGCGAACAGTTTCAGAACAGTTCCAAGTTGGAACCAAAACAAAGCTACTACTTTCAGATTCGAAAACATAAACCTAACCTCACAAGGTAACTTTTCCCGCAGTCTCTGAGCACGGGAACTTGGGTTTACACAGTGTGCACGCTCCGGTGTTTAGAAATGTGGAACAAATCTAACCGGTAATTATTCATCTCCTTTTATAAACGGTTTGGGTACACACTGACAATACTCTACCTCTTTTCTAAACGCACTCCTGAGTTGCTTACTTAACAATCGTCTGTGATTGGTTCACATTAAGGTAATAGCCAATCAAATCAAAGCAATTTATTTGATGTAGGCAATAGTTTAGTAAATATTACCGGCACAGCAACAAGAGAAGAGAAACGGAATATGTATGTTACGTGTGTTTTATTCGTACAACAGAAAAGCAAAAACAGCAAGTAAACTGTAGGTACTTTCGGCAGGAAAGGGAGATTCCTCTGTGACTAAATTTCAATATGGCACCCATAAGAAAAAATGAACTTGATGATGATATCAAATTGACAAAACGTGTAATTGCAAAATGGTATTCATCAGTGTGTAGAGAATTCAAAAATGTCTTAGGAAAGCACTTCTATTTTTTTGATATCTCTTCAAATAAAAAAGATAGAGGAAAAATAAGAAAATGATAACTTTTAGGAGTATAATCGATTCACAAAACTCCCGTGACGTTTAAAACGTCAACTGGAAAATTTTGAGTGTACTAATTATCAATTATTTTACCTGACTGTATTTAACGGTCATTAGCGTCAAACATATTAAATAAGGTTATGGTTAAGGATATCATTCTGTAAAATTTTAAGAAGAATCGTAATTTTAGCAATTTGGCAAAAGCAGATAAAAATGGCTTTTATTATAAAAGAATTAATGAATATCTGCAACCTGACATACAAGGAACCATTTTGTTGGAAGTAATTTTGACAGAAAATAAATAAGTGTATTCTGTCCTAATTATTGTAAACAATGTAAACGATAATGAAAAGAACGACTATATGAACAGTAACCTAATATATTTACAATTACATCTGGTATTATTAATTGTCATCATCATAATCGGTTTCGGAATCTGATTCCATTAAAGAGATAACAATGGGAGGAATATCAGCAAAGGTATAATTTCCCATATGTTTCTGCCTTATCAGCTTTGATTAATTTTTCACAATGTAATACACTATTTTTCCATTTTTCAGGTGTAAATTGTGCAAGGGCTTGTTTCCATATTTCTTGAACTTTATTTGGCGTTGCAAGATCAGTGTTCCTAATATGCCTGTTATAAAATGTTTTGACAGATGCCCAGACCAGTTCGATTGCATTATATTGACAATTATAAGGTGGAAGACGCAAAGCATCATGTCCATGTGAATTCAACAGTTCATCGATCACATATGTCTTTTTAGTTTCTAAAACCAATGGTTTTATCAGAGCCCACAGATCTGCTTTGGTGGAATTTTTTGAAAAATTGATGTTTTTGTTTTCCAACCAATTCTGCATTTCACCTTTCCGGGAATTGGAATTTGGTGGTTTATTTATTGTCACTGAATGGTATGGTGCATTATCCATTATAATGACACACTTTTTTTTGAATGTGACTTAATGCAGGTAGTAATTGTGTTTCAACCCAAGTTCTGAAGACATCGGCATTCATAGTTTTGTGGTAATCACGATCTTCAATCTTCGTGTCAAGTAACAAATCACAGTTCTCCAGAAATCCTTGATCACAGCCGGCATGTAATATAGTAAAACGTTTGCCTTCTTGCTTTACTCTTTTTGGATTATTGGCTTGGGCAACATTTTCGTTAATCCATGTACGGACCTGTGAGCCATTTTGGTAAATCCAGGTTTCATCAAGAAAAATAAATGTGTATTCTATATCGGGGTTCAAATATTGCAAATATTTTTGAATAAATTTAATATATTAATATATTTAACATATGATTGCTCGCATAAAATCTTGCGATTGTTGTATTTTTTGTAACGATAACCCATTGATCTTATTATTTTATATAATGTTGTTCGTCCTTCACTAAATTCCAATTCTTGTGCAGAATATGCATGTAAATCACTTATCGTGAAGTGTTCATTTTTCTCCTGGTACCAATATATTTTCCTTTGCAATTCGGTTTTTAAGAAATACATATAACAGTTGTCAATTTGGTTTATACTTTTTCTACCACCTTTTTTAGCATCTTGAAATTCTTCGCCGTTCTTAAATGCTACAAAGATATCTTGAACTTGGTTTGTACTTATCTAAGGAACCTATTTTGCAGCCTTTTCAAAAACAGTCTTCAACTGAGAATTAATTACTTTGCTGTTGCTCTAAGCAATAATTACATACGGCTTGCTTTTCTCTAGTCGAAAGAAAAACTCGTTTTCGCTTCGCATTTTCCATTACATTTTAAATTTAATAAATTCAAAAGTCGAAGTGACAAATAACAAAAGCTTTAAATTTGAATTTTAAGGGTTACCAATATTAAATCTAGAAGTTACTGACAGCGTGATAGGAATTTTTATATTAACAAACTGAACGTCACTTTGACATGTCGGGAGATTCCTGAACAGATTATAATTTTTTGCAATCACATATTTCGAACAAAAGTTAGCACACGTGCGTAAAGGTGCGAATGATTTTTTTTGTTTAAATTTAATTTGGCAGCATTGACCGCCATCTTGTGATCTTGTAGTGGTATAAAAACTGTCGTCCAATCAGCGCGTGCGGATGTCAAATTCCGGAAATCATTCGACGCAAAGTCAGAGGCGTCGGCTGCCATATTGTTTCGACAGATACGGAGTTAGCGCCGATGGGTTGTTAAGCTTATATTTTTGCGTGTTTGTGTCTGTAAAGTGTGACTGGGTGAGTGCAAGCATGTCCGTGGAGTACCTGCAAGTAGCCGAGGACGAGGGCGAGGAGCCCATAGAGCTCCCAACCGAAGATGACGGAACATTATTGCTCAGTACACTCTCGGCGCAATTTCCCGGCTCGTGCGGCCTCAAGTACAGGAACCCCGACTCGCGTGCGATGAGGGGCGTCAGATTGAGCGAGGGCAGGTTGCATCCGCCCCCCGAAATCGGCTGGGGCTCGCAGATCTTTTACTGCGTTTTTCCTAAAGGTAGGCAAGCGCCGTGCAGATAACCGATCGATTGCGATTAAAGCACCCCCCCATTGTTTAGAAAACAAGCGAAAATCGGACGATAATCTTGAAAATTCCACCGCCAAAACGAAACGCATCGAAACCAAGTTGCGCTGCACCGACTTAATAGTTTTAGGACTACCGTGGAAGACGACTGAACAGAATTTGAGAGAGTATTTTGAGACTTTCGGGGAAGTTTTAATGGCTCAGGTAAACCCCTCATTGAGTGACCCCCTTCTCATTAACCATCCTCGACGCGATCTATTTCTAGGTTAAAAAGGACCCGAAATCGGGGCAGTCGAAGGGTTTCGGCTTCATACGATTCGGCTCGTACGAGTCTCAGATGCGCGTTCTGGCTCAAAGGCACATGATCGATGGTAGATGGTGTGACGTGAAAGTGCCGAACTCAAAAGTAAGTTTGAAAACGAGTCGCGTGGTCGGCATTTCCTGTTTTCGAATGATTTAGGAGGGACTGATTCAGCAAGTTCCGTGCAAAGTGTTCATAGGGAGATGTACGGAGGATCTGACGGCGGAGGATCTGCGCGATTACTTTGGGAAGTTCGGGGAAGTTACCGACGTTTTTATTCCGAAACCGTTTAGGGCGTTTAGTTTCGTCACGTTTTTGGATCCTGAAGTTGCGCAGAGTCTATGCGGAGAAGATCACATTATAAAAGGTACCGTAAAATTACTATTTACTTCCAAAATGATTGTATTTCATGTGACTGAAGTATAGGCAACCAAAAATACAATTAGTTGGCAGTACTGTCTGGACACTAGTTTGTTATGGTAGCATCAGTTTGATTGTGTTTTGATTTTTTTGTGTTTATTAATTAAAAATTAATTTTTACGGAGGTCTTTTACGATCTGGTAATTTACCCTTGACCTTGAAACATTTGAGGTCTCTTCGATAGCTCTACACTTTTAACACATTTACTCTATTTTTCTCACTCCTACTTACATTATGTTATATAGATCTCACTCTCTTAGGAGCGGTTGGTGCAAAAAGTGTAGAAAAGTGCAGAGTTATCGAAGAGACCTTTGGTTTACTTGAGTGTTTGAGGTTTGGTTGAGGTTATGTTTTCTGACATTGTAGGTGTTTAAGTTAATTTTTATTATTCATTATTTTATTAATAATTAATTTTTAAATTCTAATAAGAGTTCTTTTAAAATCTGGCAATATATTCTTGACCTTCAAGCAGTTGGTTTTCATTAGATTTACTTGAATGTTTGAGGTTATGTTCTCTGACATTTTGAGTGTTAATTAATTCTTTTGATTCTTATTTCATTAAATTTTAATTTAAATTTCAACAAGTTTCTTTTTTATTCTGACAATTTACCCTTGACCTTAAAAAGGTTGGTCCACTTTTGATTTACTTCAATGTTTGAGGTTATGTTCTCTTGACATTTTAGGTTTGCATTAATTTTTATTATTCATTGTTTTAAGAATTAAATTTTTTTTTGCAATTCAACAAGAATTCTTTTAAAATCCGGCAATAGATTGGGAAAGTGGGCGGTGCCAAACTTGGCGCGAAATTTGAAGGGAAGTCTATTGGACCATAAAAATGTATGGGTTAGTTCAAATAAACCGAAAATACTGGTTCCATGGAGAGTTGATACGAAAAATTTTGCATAAATACATAGTTTCTTTATTTGTTAAGAAAATTGTGCAAAATGCTTGTCTGAGCTAAGTGCAGCAGCATGTGAACGGACCATTAATAAACATAACCTAACTTACCTAAAAAACAAAATATACCTCGTCACTCGGAAATTTAATAGCTTCTGCAATAACTTCGTTCATTATGACTGCACCCTTATGCAAACAACAACCCATTGCAGAGAGAACGAGAAACAACCGTCAAAGCCGAAAACAAATGAGGTTATATTTATGTTACGTCTACCTTGGCGTTACAACAATAATTCACGACATACGTCCAATATATTAAACAAAGATAGGATGCGACTCAGCTCCGCTTTCTATGACGTTTACTTTCCTAATCTATTCACAATTGACCTTGAAACAGCTGGTTTTCATTTGATTTATTTCAATGTTTGAGGTTATGTTCTCTGACATTTTAAGTGTTAATTAATCCTTTTTATTATTTCATTCAAAAATAATTTTAAATTTCAACGTTTTTTTTTACTCTGGCAATTTACCCTTGACCTTCAAATGGTTGGTTCACGTTTTGGTTTACTTGGACGTTTGAGGTTATGTTCTCTGACATTTTAGGTTTGCATTCATTTTTATTATTCATTGTTTTACGAAATAATTTTTTTTACAATTCGATAAGAATTTGGTTTACTTGAATGTTAGAGGTCACGTTCTGTGACGTATTTATTCATTTTAATTCATTGTCTTATTAATTGAAAATAACTTACAATTCTTTTAAAATCCAACAGTTTAATTTTGACTTTGCAAACAGAGAGTATGTTAAAATTTACTTGAATGTTGTCACCAAATTAACTTTTAACCTGACTGCCTCAAACTTACCATGACCAAATGACAAGTCTGAGCCGTATCTTTCACCAGCTTTCCCCTCAGCTAGCTACAGTGAGATGGGGTGGGTAAATTACGATGTTACAAAATTGAGGGCGCCAGGACGGACGGTAAACCCAGCTGATTGATAAAGACCTCGTCGGCGTCCCCGAATCGACTTGGTCGTGCGGAAGGCCAAAACAAAACTCGAGGCTAAACTTGACTCACTGGCACGTGAAGGTGGGTAACATAAACACAAAGTTGACTCTTGTCTCACTGGTACGTGAAGGTGGGTAACATAAACACAAAGTTGACTAATTCAAGTTTTATTGAATAACAAGTTAACGAGAAAATGAGAGAAACAAATTATACTAGGTTAAACATGCGAATGTTCAAGACAAAGATTATTATTCAAAGATGCAGATTTCGATAAATCTATGGATATTAGTTTTATTTACACTAACAAAAACTCGAAACGGAAACTTCAGTTAGAACTCGAAGACTAGAAGCCTGAAGGGAAAGAAACTTCGTTAGCGACCAAAATGGCGTCAGACAATTCGCTTATTTTTACGTGGGTTTTGAAGTTTCCCAAGCTTGGTATGGGGTTTAAAATACCCCAAAATTCGTTCGGTGGTGCACTAGGAAATTCCGGCAAAGCCGTAGATGAGCTCTTCTTAAATTCAAGTAAGGGCTCCGATAAATTAACAAACACACACGCGGTACCACGAAGATCGAACGAGAAGTGAATTAACAGCGCGAAACAGTCTGGGGACGCGCGCCTGACATAACCATTAGCCAATGCGTGAAAAGGTCACGTGATGTCTCTTATCCAATAAAATCACGTATCGTGATTCCGTACATCGATCGATAATTTTAGCCCTGCGTAATGGCGCGCGGAAATGCGGAGTTGTCGAGGGACTCGAGACGGGGCAAACGATGCGCTGTTGCCACGTTTTCGTAGCGGGCTTTTTGAAACCTAACAATGTATGAGGTTATGTTTTTTGATATTTTATGTTATTAATTAAAACTTAATCTTTACAATTCCTACAAGACAATATTGGCAATTTACCCTTGATCTCTAAACAGTTAGTTCCTCATTTGGTTTACTTGATTGGCCGAGGTCATGTTCTTTGACATTTTACGTTTTTATTAATTTTTATTGTTGTTTATTTTATTTATTAAAAATTAATTTTTACAATTACAGTAAAAAATTCCTTTAAAATCTGGCAATTTACCCTCGACTTTCAAGCAGTTGATTTTTGATTAGCTGAAATATTTGAGGTTATGTTCTTTGACATTTTATGTATTGTGTTTGTTAATTATTGTTCATTACTTATTAATTAAAAATTATTTTTACAATAATTCTTTCAAAATCTGACTTTTGATTTTCAAAAGAGTTTATTTATGTTTAGTTTATTCGAACGTTAGAGGTTATGTTCTTTAACGTTTTTTTTTTTAATTAATTGATTTTATTTATTAATCAAAATTTAATTTTTAAAATTCCTACCAGCTTTTTTTAAACAACTCAATCTCCCCATGACCTTCAAATGGCTAGTTTACATTTGATTCACTTGAAGTTTGAGGTTATGTTCTCTGACAATTTTTTTGTTTGATATCTAGTTTTTCTTTTATGTTTTTATTATGAAAATCATGAATAATTTTCTGTCTATTTGACAGTGACAGTCAACTGATTAAAGCAAGATATACAGTAACGCCATCTATTGATACTTTTAAGTTACAAGAAATACAAAGTTTCAATTAGAAAGTGTTTGGAATATTTGAAAATGACGTTTTATTTAAACAGGTGTTTCTGTACATGTGTCAAATGCTGCGCCCAAGTCAGAAACACGAGGGCACGGCGGATATGGTAGTGGAGGCCCCCGACCGGGTGGACATGGGGGAAATAGAGGCCCTGGAGGTCCCGACGGGCCTGGCATGTACCAACAGAGGTATAATCCAGGTCCAAATCAGGGTAACTGGAGCAACCAGGCCCATCGGGGTAATCTTGACATGCCAAATCTGCAGGCCCTGGGTGAGTAGTTGAGTACAGCCGTGTTTTTTTTTTTGCACAGTATCCTGTACTTTTTTCTTTTTTTTTCTGTTCAGTTAAACTCCTAACACCCTCGTCCTTTCTGAACAATCCTCCAAAATCTACTAACTATTAATGAATGGTATGTATTTTAAATTTGGTTGGCTTGTAATTTGTTTGGAATCATTTTTTTTTAAATTTTATTTAAAAATCACTCGTTTAAAATTGCTGATGTTAATTAATTGTTGAAAATTGAAAAGTGAATTTTTAAAAATTTCTGTTTATATGTATTCGAATAAACGATTTGTAAATTATTTTATTTTTACAATTCAGTGTTTCATTGTCGAAACGATGGCAACTTAAGTTTTAAGTACTCGAAATTTTTTGGAATCATTTTTTATTTTTTTTTTCATTTCTGGATTTTTATGTGCAGAAAGTGATCGCGACATCTTTGAATAATTCGTATAACTGAACTTGGCTGAAAGTACAAGTTGCTGCCAAAAGATGGCGTGCGTTTAATTAGCCTTGTTTCTCCAAATTTGCCAAGTCAGAAATTTTGTGTAACCATTAAGGTAATATTTTCTTTTTTTTTTCTTGAATAGTTGCTTTATTTATTGCATATTTTTGAACAAATGATTTTTAAATAAAAAAAAATTTTACTGTTCAGTTTTTTTGTCTTCAAATGTGTTAATATAATTTTTTTTTCCAATTATGATGCGAGATTAAAAGCAGTGTTTGTTTTTTTTTTCTTTTAAAAAATTGGTTTGCATAAATATGTATTTGGATTTTGATGTACAAAAAAATAATTGCGACATCTTTGAACAAATTGTGTAACTGAACGGGTCTGAAAGTACATTTTGCTGCCAAAAGATGGCGCGCATAGAATTAGTTTTGTTCAAAATAAATAAATTCGTGTAACCATTCAAATATTTACGTTTTTTCTTCTTGGTGCCTTAATTTTTTTCTTTTTTCAAAAATATGAGATTATTAAAAGCAACTTTTATTTTTTCTTCAAAAAATTACCCACAATTTCAGATTTTTATGTGCAAAACTAATTGCGACATCTGTGAACAATGTGTGTAACTGAACTTGGATGTAAGTACATTTTGCTGCCAAATGAGGACAGTTTATTTTTTTCCTTAAACTTTCCAAATCGCAATATTTGTTTAACAACGTTAAAATAATGTCACTTTTTTTTAATAAGCATTGCATAGGTTTGAACAAATGATTTTTAAATAATTTTATTTTTACACTTCAGTACCTCCTCCATTATTATTTGACAATTGCATGCAATTAATGAACCACCTTTGCACTTTTTTCACTTAACGTTACGTATTAAAATTAAGTTCACTATATTTTAGTGGAAGTGGTGCTTTCTTTCATTTAGGATTTAATTGCTTCGAGTCTTTCTGTATCTGTGTGGCTGTGAGCAGAAATGAAACTTGTATTGAAAGAACAAACTCTTCGTAAACCCAAACCTATTTCTAATGTGCTATCATTTGTAGGTGCGTATGGGAATGTGTGTTGATCTGAAACGAGAGAGGGCAAGAATGTGAGAGCGAGGATTATAGTGAAGTGCTTCTTTGTTCAGTTGTGTTAGCAATTATTTATCATTGTACTCAGATTATCCAATAAAGTTTATTATTATCCGCTTTTTCATTGATCGCTTTGAGTTCGGATCAGGGAACTCGCTCTAACTTTCTTCGTTGTTCTTCGACGGCAGGTATTACTGGCCAAGGTCAGCAGGGAAGCACGCAGACTAACTGCAACCCCCTCGGGCTCGGCTTGAACTTGGGGGCTTTACCCATGAATCCCGCCTTAGTTGCAGCCGCACTTAATCAAGCTGGCTGGGGACTTATCGGCAACTTGCAGAATCAACCGGAGCCAAATTTCAACCAGGGTTTCAACAATCCACCAAACAGTACCAGCGGTAAGTTTTTTTTATATCATATTCATTTTTTATCTTCCTGCAAAAACAGACACACCTTAAGTTCGCAGTCGCGATTATCTTTTAATTGTGAAGATGGTTGTAGATGGCAGTATTTAAACAATCGTTATCTTTTGTTAATATTTGATTAATGAGTGCGCTGATAAAATGAATTTAGTCAGCGATAAAATAAGTAATAGACCTTGGCAGAGGTTGCTGGTAACAGTGGGAGGAAATCGTTTCATTTTATGTGAAATTAACAAAGTGGAAACTGCAACAGAAGTCGACTGATGCAACTTGTTAATGAGAGAAGTCCATAGATGGCGCTGGTAACGACGAAATCATTTAACAAGGTGAAGTTGGCAACACTGGGAACTAATGTAAAAATAGTTTGAAACAAATCAATAACGAAATAGAAGCAACACATATCGATAAGTTGTAGTTTGGTTGAATTTAGTGACAAAATTGCACTAGGAGTCGACAGATGGGGTTAGCAGCAGGAACTTGTTAACAACAGAACTTCACAGGTTGCGTTCTCAACTACATATCGAAACCGTTTTATAGAAACAATAGCCTGTTGGTTAGAATTAATTGAAAAAGTGGTAGTATTTTTTTTTAACAATTGTAAAGAATTAGATTGACATTTGTCCTTACCTACGCCATCTATTGCTCGATTTTTATTTGCATGAAGTTGACCAAGGAGTCGTGCAGAAAAAAAATTATTTGGACGAATTCAGTAACAAAATAGTATTAGTAGAAGTCGGCAGATGGCATTAGCAACTGAACTCCACAGATGGCGCTGTCAACGGCACAGCGAAGCTGTTTATTTTGCACGAAGTTAAACTGGGGGTAAAATTATTGCAAACAGAAAACGATTGCCTTGGTTGAATTGAGAAAGGTTAGAGTTTTTTGTGTTTACATTTAAGATTTTTAAGCAATAGCAAAAAAATAAACAGCTATGAGTTTGCTCTAAAAGTAATGCCACCTATTGATTGATTTTTTTTGCAATAACATTGTAAATTTGCAAAAAAAAAATACACAAAACTCGAGTACAGTAACGCCATCTATTGGATGAGTTGGTTATTTATTTTATAATTTACAAGAAACAGAAATTCGAGTTGCTTTTGCTTACTTTTACAGTGACGCTATCTATTGAACGATTGTTGATTCTTTGTTGCAATAACGTTAATTTACAAGAAACACAAGCTACTGTTGATTTTTTTTTGCAAAAACCTTGTTCTTTTATTAAAAAAAAAAATGCAAGAGATACAGCATTACGGGTACAGTAGTGCCATCTAGTGATCGATTGTTGATTCTTTTTTTAATTTGCAAGAAACACAAAATTGGAGTATAGTAATCGGATGAGTTGATTATAATTTTTTTTTGAATAATTTTTTAATTTACAAGAAACACTAAGTATTAAGCTGATGTCTTTTATAGTAACGTCATCTATTGTTCGATTTCTCCTTATTTTTGTCGATAACATTGTTAAATTTATAGGAGACGCTAATTTCCTAATAGTAACACCATCTTTGAATTGGCTTCCGGTTGGAACCGCGTCACGTTGACTTCTACTGCCGACGTTTCGTTCTTCGTTGCAGAAGAACTTCTTCAGGGCTGCTGCTGCTGGTGGTGTTGCTGCTGCTTCGGGTTAGTCGTTGAGACAGTCTCAACGACTAACCCGAAGCAGCAGCAACACCACCAGCAGCAGCAGCCCTGAAGAAGTTCTTCTGCAACGAAGAACGAAACGTCGGCAGTAGAAGTCAACGTGACGCGGTTCCAACCGGAAGCCAATTCAAACATGGACGACGGCCGCGGAAGCCTTCAAGTTAAATTAGTAACACCATCTATTGATCGACTGTTGATTTTTTTTCAAAGATAATAGTTACAAGAAATAGTTTACAAGAAATACAGTTTCGAGCTGAGCAGTAACGCCATCTGTCATCGCCATCGACTATTGATTTTTTTTGCACATTTTTAATTTACAAAAAGAAAATACAAAATTTTGATTTGATTTCTAAATTGATTTCTTTATAGCAACGCCATCTCTTGATTACTTCTTGCAATAATGTTATTAATTTACAAGAAACGCTGATTCTTTTACGGGGACACTACTTATTGATTGATTGTTGATTCTTTTTTTCAATAACATTGTTGATTTACAGGAAACACAAAGTTTAGAGTATAGTGACGTCATCTATTGCTCGATTAATGAATCTGTTTCGCAATAACATTGTTAATTTACAAGATACACAAAGTTTCAAATACAGTAACGCCATCTATTG
This sequence comes from Dorcus parallelipipedus, assembly GCA_958336345.1. Taxonomy (NCBI): domain Eukaryota; kingdom Metazoa; phylum Arthropoda; class Insecta; order Coleoptera; family Lucanidae; genus Dorcus; species Dorcus parallelipipedus. The sequence goes on along the minus strand of OY284480.1, from coordinate 43,632,942 downwards.
AGCTACTGTTGATTTTTTTTTTGCAGAAACCTTGTCCATTTATAAGAAAGTACAAGAAATACAGCATTACGAGTACAGTAGTGCCATCTATTGATGGATCTTTTTTACAATAATGTTGATTTACAAGAAACAGAGTACAGTAACGCCACCTATCGCTCGATTAATGATTCTCTTTTGCGTTAACATTGTTAATTTACAAGAAACAAAAAGTTTCAAGTACAGTAATGCCATCTATTGAGCTACTGTTGATTGTTTTTTTTGCAAAAACCTTGTTCATTTATAAAAAATTGCAAGAAATAGAGCATTACGGGTACAGCAGTGCCATCTGTTGATCGATTGTTGATTCTTTCTTGCAAAAGTATTGTTGATTTACAAGAAACATATAGTTTCGAGTACAGTAACGCCATCTCTCGCTCGATTAATGATCCTTTTTTCCGATAACGTTGTTAATTTACAAGAAAAACAAAGTTTCAAATACAGTAACGCCATCTATCGAGCTACTGTTGATTTTTTTTTTGCAGGAACCTTGTCCATTCATAAAAAAGTACAAGAAATACAGCATTATGAGTACAGTAGTGCCATCTATTGATCGATCTTTTTTGCAATAATGTTGATTTACAAGAAACAGAGTACAGTAACGCCACCTATCGCTCGATTAATGATTCTCTTTTGCGTTAACATTGTTAATTTACAAAGAAACAAAAAGTTTCAAGTACAGTAATGCCATCTATTGAGCTACTATTGATTGTTTTTTTTTGCAAAAATCTTGTTAATTTATAAAAAATTGCAAGAAATACAGCATTACGGGTACAGCAGTGCCATCTGTTGATCGATTGTTGATTCTTTCTTGCAAAAGTATTGTTGATTTACAAGAAACATATAGTTTCGAGTACAGTAACGCCATCTCTCGCTCGATTAATGATTCTTTTTTCCGATAACGTTGTTAATTTACAAGAAAAACAAAGTTTCAAGTACAGTACGCCATCTATCGAGCTACTGTTGGTTTCTTTTTGCAAAAACTTTATTTATAAAAAAATATGCTAGAAATACAACATTACGGGTAAAGTAGTGCCATCTTCATCGATTGTTGCTTTTATTTGCAATAATGTTGATTTACAAGAAACATAAAGTTTTGAGTTCAGTAACGCCATCTATCGCTCGTTTAATTATTCTCTTTTGCGATAATATTGTTAATTTAGAAGAAACAAAAAGTTTGAGCTGCTTATTATTACATTAACGCTATCTATTGAACGATTCTTGATTCATTGTTGCAATAACATTGTTAATTTACAACAAACACAAAGTTTCAAATACAGTAACGCCATCTATCGAGCTACTGTTGATTTTTTTTGCAGAGACCTTGTCCATTTAAAAAAAATACAAGAAATACAGCATTACGAGTACAGTAGTGCCATCTATTGATCGATCTTTTTTGCAATAATGTTGATTTACAAGAAACGGAGTACAGTAACCCCATCTAGCGCTCGATTAATGATTCTCTTTTGCGTTAACATTGTTAATTTACAAGAAACAAAAAGTTTCAAGTACAGTAATGCCATCTATTGAGCTACTATTGATTGTTTTTTTTTGCAAAAATCTTGTTCATTTATAAAAAATTGCAAGAAATACAGCATTACGGGTACAGCAGTGCCATCTGTTGATCGATTGTTGATTCTTTCTTGCAAAAGTATTGTTGATTTACAAGAAACATATAGTTTCGAGTACAGTAACGCCATCTCTCGCTCGATTAATGATTCTTTTTTCCGATAACGTTGTTAATTTACAAGAAAAACAAAGTTTCAAGTACAGTACGCCATCTATCGAGCTACTGTTGGTTTCTTTTTGCAAAAACTTTATTTATAAAAAAATATGCTAGAAATACAACATTACGGGTACAGTAGTGCCATCTTCATCGATTGTTGCTTTTATTTGCAATAATGTTGATTTACAAGATACATAAAGTTTTGAGTTCAGTAACGCCATCTATCGCTCGTTTAATTATTCTCTTTTGCGATAATATTGTTAATTTAGAAGAAACAAAAAGTTTGAACTGCTTATTATTACATTAACGCTATCTATTGAACGATTCTTGATTCATTGTTGCAATAACATTGTTAATTTACAAGAAACACAAAGTTTCAAATACAGTAACGCCATCTATCGAGCTACTGTTGATTTTTTTGCAGAGACCTTGTCCATTTAAAAAAAAATACAAGAAATACAGCATTACGAGTACAGTAGTGCCATCTATTGATCGATCTTTTTTGCAATAATGTTGATTTACAAGAAACGGAGTACAGTAACCCCATCTAGCGCTCGATTAATGATTCTCTTTTGCGTTAACATTGTTAATTTACAAGAAACACAAAGTTTCAAATACAGTAACGCCATCTATTGAGCTACTGCAGATTTTCTACCGTTGCTCGGTCCTGATTTAAAAAAATGCAAGAAATAAAGCATTACGAATACAGCAGTGCCATCTATTGATCGATTGTTCATTTTTTTTGCAATAATGTTGATTTACAAGAAACAGTGTCCAGTAACGCCATCTATCGCTCGATTAATGATTCTCTTTTGCGATAACATTGTTTGTTTACAAGAAACAAAAAGTTATAGCTGCTTATTTTGACAGTAACGCTATCTATTGAGCAATTGTTGATTCTTTGTTGCAATAACAGTGTTAATTTACAAGAAGCACAAAATATCAAATGCAGTATCGAGCTCCTATTGATTTATTTTTTTGCAAAAACCTTGTTCATTTACAAGAAGTGCAGCATTACGAGTACAGTAGTGCCATCTATTGATTGATTGTTGATTCATTTTTGCGATGACGTTGATTTACAGGAAGCACAGGATTTTGAGCTGATTTGATTTTTTTGTTACAGGAAATAACGCGAACGGTGGTAATCAAGGTGGTGGCAGCAACCAGGGTTTCTTGAATTGGATGAATCAGGGTCAAGGTCAGGATGGTCAGTGGCCCCGTCCTCCGCCCCAGCAGCAGCAGGACAAAGGCTTCTTAAAGTATGATTAGACGTAATCTTTTACCTATTAGATCGTAAGTTGGTTTTGATTTGAAACGCCGCCGTTCATCGTGTCCCAAACGGCTAACGGGTACCTACCTTCTCGACTGTTTCTATGATCCTAAACGAACCATTTTTTTCTTTTTTTTTTTTTCCAAGGCGTTTGTTTTATTCAAGTGTAACCAACCGCAGTGTAGTAGCGTGTAGCATGTACAAATGGAAAAATTTGCTTAAGTCCGTATGATTTAGTTTTTTGTTTATTAGACTTCGGTTCTGAATGATACAATGATGATTACATATCATAGTATGTAGTAGTGTGTGCTGTTTCGGATTTTATTGGTTCTTCAAGTATGCAGTCAGTCGTGTTTTTTTTTTTATTTCGAGAGGTCTAAGCAAATTTCTCTAGCGTTCCGAGTTGTTAAGAGCGAAACATACAATATACCTAAAAGTTATTTAAACCGAAAGAGTAAATAAATAAAACGCACGTAGATTTACGAACTTGTTGGGAGAATGGGCTTATGTACATTTAATTAAGACAAGTGTGTTTCATCTTACTGTTACTTTACTCTAGCATAAGTATGGTGTGCAAATGCAAACAGATCTGTTGTCCTATTACCTATTTATAAGCATCGATCCCAATTTGGACTGGACATACTGTATATGAGTCAGTCAAGTTGAATTTTAAACTCAGTCAAAACTGTCAAAAGCATTTTAGTTGTGTTTTTAATAAATTATTTGTCTTTCTTATATATTTTTTGATGCTTCACTCTCTCGTTTAAAACGACCGAGTGGCATTGAATGTGGTGCCGCTCGGTTCTATACTCTGTCGATCATCCTTTTATCTTCATCCTGATTAATCCTTTTGCTGGTGAAAGTATGCGATTTCAGTTTTGCTGCTAAACAAAGTAAGTGACAATTTTTGAATATACAGTGTGTTTGTTAGCGAAACTGAAAGAAACGGTGAGTAAGCAACAGAATTATTGTGTTTGTAAAGCGCCCCTGAGGCGCCCTCTTCTCTTTTATTTTGTTTTTTGAGATCTCTAAACCACTGTCCATTTGTGTGCTAGTCTGACTTGTTCGTCTCAGATTTATGTGTGTGAATATGATGATGCTGAAGATGGGTCTGCCTGCCTGGATTATTTTGGTTGAAGAAGTGGACGAGAGTGAATCTTGAGTTGAGACGATATTGAAGGGATTGAGAAAGTAAGTTTGTTTTTTTTGATCCAGTTGCTTGAACATGTTTATAGTTTTTCAAATTGGCGGAAGTCACTTTTTCCAAATTTTTTTTCTAGTCTAACGAGATTTTCCTACTTGTACACACATTGTATACAGGCTGTTACAAATTCGTTACGAAATTGTTAAATCAACTTCTTATACAGGGTGCTTCAAAATAAGGTACAAAGTATTGAAGTGTGTTTTGTTTGGTGAAGTTTAAGATGGGTTCTTTTCGATTTGGGCCTTCCATCTTTTTTTTAATTTCAGGAAATAAAGTCCAAATAAAAATTAAATTTTTTTATCAACTCTTGCCATGGAACCTGAACAGCATGTCTTAGCTTAGATGAAAAGTAACTCATTGCACTTCTTGATGATGCTTTACAGTAAAACCAAGACATGCCGTCCAAATTCCATGGCGAGTTGATTAAAAAAAAAAAATTTTAATCATGCGGTATGTCCTCTACTTATAAGAGGGTGTGCTTGAATAGATTTAATAAGCGCCATCTATTGCCGGCAATATGTACTTACGTCCGTCAAGGGGTACTTTTTTTGTATTTGTAAAAAATTCACTTAAAAAAATCGGATCTAATAAGCGCCATCTCTCGCCGGCAAAATGTACTTACGTCCGCCATCTTTCGACTTGTAGCCTAAATTTTGTGTGGTATCAATTTTTTGTAAAAAAAAACAAACTCGCTTAAAAAAAAATCAGATTTACTAAGCGCCATCTCTCGCCTGCAAACTGTACTTGCCATTTGTCGACATCTTTTTTTTATTTTGTAAGAAAGAAACAAATTCACTTAAAAGAAAATCAGATTTATTAAGCGCCATCTCTCGCTTGCAAAATTTACGTACGTCCCTCATCTTCAGACCTCAAGGGCTACTTGTAACCTAAATTTTACGTGACATCAATTTAATAAACGCCATCTGTTGACAGCTGAAACTATTTAAAAAAAAAAACATTCATTTAAATGCAGTTGCAATCCAGCTTTAATAAGCGCCATCTATTGACAGTAAAAACTATTAAAAATAACATTCATTTAAACAGTACAGCTTGTGGCCTAAATTTTGTATGGCATCATTTTTTTTATTTTGTAAGAAAAAAAAACAAATCCACTTAAAAAGAAAATCAGATTTATTAAGCGCCATCTCTCGCTTGCAAAATTTACGTACGTCCGTCATCTTCAGACCTCAAGGGCTACTTGTAACCTAAATTTTACGTGACATCAATTTAATAAACGCCATCTGTTGACAGCAGAAACTATTTTTAAAAAACCATTCATTTAAAACAACACAGCTTTAATAAGCGCCATCTGTTGACAGTAAAAACTATTAAAAAGAACATTCGTTTAAACAGTACAGCTTTAATGAGCGCCATCTTACTTATAGCCCAAATTTCGGGCGACATTAATTTGTTTTGACTCAATTTTTTTTTTTGTACTTTTACTTTCTTGTAATTTTCAAACAACTTCCAGTGAATTCAGACATATCGAGTTCTTCTTTATCGACAGTAAGTGCAATTTTCCTACATAGACAAGAGCGACATCTGTTGACAGTAACACAGGGTGTCCCAACAGTATGTCGTCGAGCCCTGTTGCCAGTTTAGTGATTTTGCCACTAGATCTGGTCACTTTTCAAACAACTTTTAGTGTATTCAGACATGTCGAGTTCTTCTTTATTGATAGTAAGTGCAAACGCTTGCCAACTTAGTCATTTTGTCACTAGACCTTGGTGACTTTCTGTTGAAATTTCAAACAACTTTCAGTGAAGTCAAACATGTCGAGTTCTTCTTTATCGACAGTAAGTGCAAACGCTGTAACCAATTTGGTGATTTTGTCACTAGACCTGGTTACTTTCTGAATTTTCAAACAACTTCCAATGAATTCAAACGTATCGTATTTTTCAGTAAATGCAAGTACTTGTCAATTTAGTGAATTCGTCACCTGGTGACTTTCTGTTGAATTTTCAAACAACTTCCAATGAATTCAGACATGTCTTCTTTACCGACAGTGCGTCCAATGTGCAAACTTTAAAAGAACTTTTTTTATGTTTTTGTAAAAACGTCGAAGAAATCGAAAAAAAAATACGATCAATTGATGCTCTTGTTTTAAACGAAAAAAAAAAGCAATATTCGAAATATTTCTTCTACCACTTCTTTGTTTTCTATTTATTATTATTCTTATCTTGACGGGTTTTACGAAATTCGAATGTCTTTTGTTATTACTTTTCAATTATTTTTTGACGCAAGAAAATCTTCGATCGTTTCTCTTCGCTTCAGACATGTTCTACTTTACCGACAGTAAATGAAACACTGTCACTAGATATGGTGACTTTCTGATGAATTTTCAAACAACTTCCAATGAATTCAGACATGTCTAGTTCTTCCTTACCGACAGTGCGTCCAATGTGCAAACTTTAAAAGAACTTTTTTTATGTTTTTGTAAAAACGTCGAAGTAATCGAAAAAAAAAATACGATCAATTGATGCTCTTGTTTTAAACGAAAAAAAAAAAGCAATATTCGAAATATTTCTTCTACCACTTCTTTGTTTTCTATTTATTATTATTCTTATCTTTACGGGTTGACTGTTCCGTTATTTTTTTTACGAAATTCGAATGTCTTTTGTTATTTTCAATTATTTTTTGACGCAAGAAAATCTTCGATCGTTTCTCTTCGCTTCAGACATGTTCTACTTTACCGACAGTAAATGAAACACTGTCACTAGATATGGTGACTTTCTGATGAATTTTCAAACAACTTCCAATGAATTCAGACATGTCTAGTTCTTCCTTACCGACAGTGCGTCCAATGTGCACACTTTAAAAGAACTTTTTTTTATGTTTTTGTAAAAACGTCGAAGAAATCGAAAAGAAAAATATGATCAATTGATGCTCTTATTTTAAACGAAAAAAAAAGCAATATTCCAAATATTTCTTCTACTACTTCTTTGTTTTCTATTTATTATTATTCTTATCTTTACGGGTTGACTGTTCCGTTATTTTTTACGAAATTCGAATGTCTTTTGTTATTACTTTTCAATTATTTTTTGACGCAAGAAAATCGTCGATCGTTTCCCTTCGCTTCAGACATGTTCTACTTTACCGACAGTAAGTGAAACACTGTCACTAGATATGGTGACCTTCTGATGAATTTTCAAACAACTTCCAATGAATTCAGACATGTCGAGTTTTTCTTTACCGACAGTAAGTACAAACACCGTTGCCAATTTAGTGATTTTGTCACTAGACCTGGTGACTTTCTGTTGAATTTTCAAACATCTTCCAGTTAATTCCGACATGTCGAATTTTTCTTTACCGACTGATGTTGCAAACACCGTTGCCAATTTATTGATTTTGTCACTGGACCTGGTGATTTTCTGTTTAATTTTCTAACAACTTTCAGTGAAGTCAATCATGTCGAGTTCTTCTTTATCGACGTTAGTGCCGATTCAGTGATTTTTGTCGTTAGAACTGGTGACTTTGTTGAATTTTCAAACATATTCCAGTTAATATCGACATGTCGAATTTTTCTTTACCGACTGTAAGTGCAAGCACCGTTGCCAATTTAGTGATTTTGTCACTAGATCTGGTGACTTTCTGTTGAATTTTCAAACATCTTCTAGTTAATTCCGACATGTCGAATTTTTCTTTACCGACTGTAAGCACCTTTGCCAATTTAGTGATTTTGTCACTAGACCTGGTGACTTTCTGTTGAATTTTCAAATATCTTGTGAATTCAGACATGTCGTGTTCTTCTTTATCGACAGTAAGTGCCAATTCAGTGATTTCTCATTAGATCTGGTGAATTTTCTATTGAATTTTCAAAGAACTTCCAGTGAGTTCAAACATGTCGAGTTCTTCTTTATCGACAGTAAGTGCAAACACTGTTGCCAGTTTAGTGATTTTGTCAGTAGATCTGATGACTTTCTGTTGAATTTTCAAACAACTTCCAGTGAATTCAAACGTGTCGTGCTCTTCTTTACCGGCAGTAAGTACCAATTCAGTGAAATTGTCACTAGACCTGGTGATTTTCTGTTGAATTTCAAACAATTGTCAGTGTATTTCAGACAAGTCGAGTTCTTCTTTATCGCCAGTGCGTCCAATGTGCAAACACTGCAAACTTAAAAGGACGTTTTTATATTTTCGTAAAAGAACGTCGTTTTTGACGAAAGAAGATATCGAAAAAAAAAAGAAGAATTACGATCGATTAATGTTCTATAAAAAAAAAACAGTCACTTTAAAAAATCATCAGCAAATGAACTTACATTTACCATTTTTTTTTGTATTTTGTAAAGAAGAGAAATTCACGTTTAAAAATTATGTTTAAGAAGCGCTATCTCTTACCGGAAAAATGTACTTTTGTTCGTCATCTTTCGAGCTCAGGATGTAGGTACTTGTGTTGTAATCGATTTTGTGTGACGCTAATTTTTTTTAGTTTTTTTGTGCTTGTGCGCCATTTAGTGTCCGTTTAAAAGAGTTTGTGGTAAAAAAATCAGTTCGAAAAATCAGATTTAAGTAAGCACCTGGCCATCTTTTGGCTTCAAGGGGTACTTGTAGTCCAAACTTTGTTTACTTTTGTAAAAAAAAGTAGATTTAATAAGCGCCATCTCTTGCCGGCGAAATATACCTCAAGGGGTACTCGCGCAGTTTTTCGGCATACTGTATATGTTTTAATTTTTGATTCGGCTTACAGCATTTGTTTCAAGAAAAGAAAGACTGTGCAAATTAAAAATAATTTCCAAATAAAAACAACTTTTTTGGTGGAAGACTTGCACCCAGTATGACTTTATTTCGACTTGTCTTTTCCGCAACAAAAACGGAGGGAGGGCATAACTCGTTAAGGAAGACATTACCCGTCTTAATCTTTCCACAAAGAAAATTTTTTGCACCTTATTTTGAGGCACCCCGTATAATATGCAAACCAAGAAATTGTTTTAATTTTACAACCTGTATATACTCGAAGAAATTAATTTGTATATTTTACGTACTAAACGAATCAAGAAAAAGTTTATTGTTTTTTAAACTGACGATTTTTTCTTGTTTAGCTGTGGCCATGCAAGCGCTTCTTCTTCTTCTAGTCTATTACGGAGCTGCTACACCCCCCCAAGTTTAGGTGAGTTAAATTAAAAATAATAGAAACGTTTCTCGTTTTATTTTCACAAAAAGAAAATTACTTCAAAACCCTTGCAGCAAAATTAGGTAATGTGAAGGCAGCCGAGTGTATCTCGGTGTTGTAATACATCAACCCCAAGCTCTTCAAGTCTCGGTCTTTTAGCTTCGGTGCTGTTAAATCGTTGCCCTTGTCGTTTGATGCGATGATGAAACCGATCTGTCCTGTCGGATAAGTCGGTACATTTGTTAATGCGTACTTGGTAATATCGAAGTGATTCCGACAGTGCTGCAGTGTTTGCTTGACATGTTCCAATCCCACCCAGATAGTTCCGGCCTGTGACGAAATAATCCCGTTTGCTTTCAGGGCTTGCTTGAGCAGGTGGAAGTACGAGTCTGTGAAGAGGTTGACGGCAGGGCCTATGGGGTCGCTGGAGTCCGTGATGATGACGTCGAACTCGTTCTTGTGGTTCCTCATGTATTCGAAGCCGTCGCAGACGTGGAGCGTGAGCTTGGGGGAGGTGAAGCCCTTGGACATGAAGGGGAGGAATTTTTTGCTTGCGGCGATGACTTGCTCGTCGATTTCCACCTGGACGATTTCTTTGACGAGGGGGTGCTTCGAGACTTCGCGCGCTACGCCGCCGTCGCCACCGCCGACGATGAGGACCTTCTGGGGGTTGGCGTGGGCGCACAGTGGGAGGAAGGAAATCATTTCTTGGTAGGAGAACTCGTCGGATTCTGCGCACTGGATTATTCCGTCGAGGACCAGGACTCTTCCGTGCGATTTTCTGAAGAGAAATGAAAGGTAATTTTTTTTCCTCGTCTTGCTACAATTTATGCAACACAAAAAAATCGAATAGAAATTAAAGAAGTGACAAAATTTTAAAAAATAACAGAAAATTCAAATTATTTTAAATCACTGACTGGATTTCTCAGTCCTAGTTTAACTTTAAACTCCTGTTTATTCCCATGGTAGCAATTATAAAAACAATTGTTCCTGTGGAAATAAACAGGAATTTCAAGTTAAACTAGGACTGAGAAACTCAGCCTTTATGGGCCAATTGTACAAAGTAGGTTTAAACTGACGCTCAACTGAACCAGGTTCAAAGTAAACAAATTCGCATAGGATCTTAATGACATATGGCAATTAATGCATTCATAAATAAAATTTGATGCGATTTTGTTCACTTTGAACCTGGTTCAGTTAAGCGTCAGTTTAAACCTCCTTTGTACAACTGGTCCTATGTCACTTTATAACAGTAGTTAAGGTTTGTTAAAAAGCGAGCAACGGGACAGTGACTAAAAACAAAAGAAGCCAGCACTTTTGTTTATACCACACGACAGACACTATCGCCAATTTTTTTTAAATGTTGATGACCTACTCTGAGTCATTTTATTTTCGATCGCGTGGTCCGGCTGTCTTCGTTATTATTATTATTTTTTAATGGTTTTCGTTCTTGTAGTTGTTGGGTTTTTTCCTCACGTTGTGAACAATGAAATTTGCTGACAGAGACTTACGTTTTCAAGACAACAATGTCTTGGTATTCCGACTTGCCTTCGTAGAGGATCTCCTCGACTTTCAAGGACGTGCACTGTCCGGGCCACAGATCGTTGACTTCACTGAACCATCCGTCCTTAATGTAATTCATGATTTTTCGCGCGGATTCCACGTGCGTGCGGACGAAATAGCGCGGTGCAAGTGTGACGTGAAACCGCCGCTCCTATCCTTGTTTATCTCTGTTAGTAAACTCGGCGGGCAAAGGTCGCCCATTAGATAGCCGTTAGTTTGTTCGGAGCCGGCTATCAGCTTTATCTCCGCACAAATTTCTGATGTGGTTGACCCCGACCGCCAATAAGTGCGTAAATAAATAAATATTTACGTGGGCCGGGATCGATACTGCAGGAAAATTACGTTTGTTTTCTTCAAAGATCCCGTGACGTCACGCTTCAGAACTCGCTGTCATAAACAAAAACAACACGTGAATAAATAACATGTCGGTGTGTAGGCAGAATTCATTTAAAAAATATTTTCGCCTGCAATATACAGAAAAATGATAAGCATGACTTATTCTAATACAGGATGCCTCAAACTACGAGTGTTACGCAGCAAATAAAATTTTCCATATCGTTGTGTTTGTAAAATTTCAGGAATGTTTGAACGCAGAAGTTCCGTACGAATTGATAGATTACGTGCGGAATGTGGATTCGTCGCTGCTCTTTGCCTTCAGGATATAATTGCGACTATTTTGAATGACTTCGAGATGATAAGATTGCGAAAGTGCGGATTCGCCGTTGCTCTTTGCCTTCAGGAAATAACCGCGACTGTTTTGAACGACTTCAAGGTTACTACAACCGCAGCACCGTCCGCCGAATCAAGAAAGAGCTCTCTCAATCTGCCTGCTGAGGTTTCACAGTGAACCCTCTGATGACCTAATTGCTGTTATGTTGGTGAGTCCATTTGTATGTTTTAAATTGCGATTGTAGCGTTTTCTTGTTAAACATAACGTTTTTTTGGTTTTGTTTCCATAAAATTAGACAAGTGACTATCTGGTGAACGGTTGACGTTCTTAATTTGCACCAAAATTAGGGGCGCGCCTTCTGGTGTTTTTCATGCATTCGATGAAGATGGAGCGTTTTTTGTTCATTCAAAAATAAAGTGACGAAAATCTCATGACTCATGAACGATTAGTTGGAATCTTTCGTTCTTTTAAGAACAGAAAAGTGACGATATCTCACGAACACTTAGGGTTATTAACTTGTGGCCTTTACTGTTAGTTGGGGCCTTAATGTGATACATCACACTTGCTACTTTTTTAATGTTTGATGTAAATGGAACGCTTTTTATTTATTATTTTATTTATCGAAAGGGATACACTCCTCTACATTATGCAGTAGAAGAAGACCACCTTGATATGGTGGAATTCCTCATTACCAAGGAAGCTGATGTATTCATTGTAGACAGATCAGATGCGCGGACTCCACTACAGCTTGCATTGCATCTCGGAAGAGAAAACATCGAGAATTTTCTTGCACTAATAGTATCTCGTTGAATCACTTCATCTTTCTTACATTTTCATTATTCAGCAGCTTACACATCGTTCATTTAATTTCTAAAATGTGTCTTGCCAGAAACGAATTTGAAAATAACTCAGAAACGAATGAAGATAGAAGCGATTTATTTGCACATTTTTATAGACCCCAAAAAAATTGTAAAAGTTTATAATTTAACCGTCTTCGTATCTCTTATAGTTTACGAGAGCCCCATGGTGAGCGTTTAATTAGTTGTAATCCTGTATAATATATGTAGATAGTAATTTGCAAAATAAATGTAATTTTTTCAACCTAACCACAGATTAATTGTTTTACAGGATCCTCAACCTAGACGATCTTCAATGATTTTAGAAAGGATGATTTGCAAAAAGAAATTTAATTTTTTTCCTCAAATTTTGATTAATTTTTTTGCCACTCTAGATCTTCAGCAATAAAATTAAAAAAATTAAAAGTATGTTATTCATCTTGTTGTGAAATAAATGTATAATATAGAATTAGATTTCTGTAACTCGATGTTAAGTTACTACCCAGAGAATTGTCATTCTGGTGTCAATACTGTGTCATCTACATATCAATGGTGGAATTATTTTTTATTTGATCGCACCATACAGTATTTAATTGAACAAAATCGATACATAAGAGTCTCCAGATTTGTATATAATTTGAAACATGAATCGTTTTTGCTTTACTAAAATTTCTTAAAGAAAATTTATGACTCCATCTATCAGACAGAAAGTGCAACTACATAAATAACTTTTGATTCTGTGTTAATCATCCTGATTAACTGATCATTAAGCATTTGATTTTCTTCTTAAACACTAAATTACAATAAAAAATAAAATAAAGTTGTGTCCATAAATGATCACAACAAAAAATCGACAGTTTGCTTCCAAATCTCAAAAATTAAATGTCAATCAAATCTATAGACCCTTAGACATTGCTGCAGAACTCAAAAGATCCACAAATTATGCAATAAAACAAAATTTGACGTACCTGTTATGGCCAGACGGTTTGTTCAGAGTTTGCAGCGGCCGCAAGACGTCGAGTTCGTTGTTCTGAGGCTCCGACAACCCAGAAACCAGACTTTCGGCAGACTTCACGGTCCGAAGCTTGCGCTTCATCTCACTAGGATCCGCCTCGGCCACAAACGTGTCCTGCATCGACAACAAATTCCACTCAATTACGACGAAGGCAAACCGACATAAAATCACTCACAGAAATAACGATGCCCAGAGTTGATGCCTTCCTAGTCTTCGTCAACGAATTCTGCGATGCATTTCTGCTCTTCGAGAAGAACGAGCGCCAACCTGATGGTGAACGCTTGGAATGTCCTCGTTTACGGCCTAGAATTATTTATTTTATTTATTCAACCAAAAAATATTACAAAATGAAATGCAACACCTAAAGAGGCAAACTAAGTTGCCTGTCTTAGGCCTGGTGCAAACTTAAAATTAAAACTACAGTTACACCTATAAAGTATACTTAAACTTATCCTAAGACGAAAATAAATAAAGAAAACTTAATAATATCTTCAAGAACTATTAATACTTAGGCCCAGTTTTTCGATCTCAGTTTAACTTTAATCTTGGTTTTATTCTCATTGCTTCTATAAGAATAAACTGAAGATTAAAGTTAAACTGTGATACAAAGAACTGGGCCTTAGTAATACCCATTTATATTTATGGTCGAAAAGTGACGATATCTCGTGAACGGTTAGAGCTGTTAACTTACGATCTTCACCGTTAGATGTGCACTTTTAAGAACGTTAATATGATATGTCACACTTGATGCTTTTCCGACATTTGACGAAGATAGAACGGATTTTGTTCTTTCAAAAATAAAAAAGTCACAATATCTTGTGAACGGTTCGTGCTGTTAACTTGCGGTCTTCACTATTAGTTGCGCCCTCTTAGGGTCGCGCTTGATACTTTTCTGTTTGGCGAAGTTAGAGCGTTTTATTTTGTTTTTGCGAAAAGTTGAAAAGTGATGACATCACGTGAACGGTTAGGGCTATCGTCTTGTTTTATATACTTTTCGCTGTGCCCGTTTGAAAGCAATATAAATGTGTCAAAACACGTCGAGCTTCCTGACATTTGACGAAAATATAACCGGTTTTTAGTTTCTTCGAGAATCGAAAAGTGACGATATTTCATGAACGGTTAGGATTATCGAGTTACCATTTTCTCGCCATCAACTTCATCTGGCTCGTTGGGTATAATATTTTTTTTTTGTATTTATAGATGTACGTAGAATCTGAGAACTTCGAGGAAGATGCCAAGACCGAGAGACATGGAAGGCACGTGGAAGGACTTCCACAACTAAAGGAGATGCTTTCGATGTATAAAGTATATTTTGTATTTTCTACGCATGAATAATAAATTATTCGACAAACTGACGCTCGTGTTGTTAACATTTTTGCAAATTATTAAACTCATCGAATTTTAAAATCCATTGAATCAATCGTTCAGAGGAGGAAGGCTTGCGTCTCGGCTGAATGAGTGACCGATTCAACAGACACAAACCGCATAACGGAATACAGTCAGCGCCCCTGGTGGACGATAGCCGAAGCTTGCTGGGGGGATTTGTACAACGGAGACGCAAACCATGAAGTATACAGCGAGCTTTGGCTGCCGCCCGCCAGAGGCGCTGCTCATGCAACAAGCTTCGGATATTATCCACCAGAGGCGCTGACTATACTCCGTTATGCGGTTGTGTCTCGGCTGAATGAGTGGTCGATTCAGCAGAGACACAAACCGCATAACGGAATACAGTCAGCGCTTCTGGTGGACAAAAGCCGAAGCTTGCTGCATGAGCAGCGCCTCTGGCGGGCGGTAGCCAAAGCTCGCTGTAAACTTCACGGTTTGCGTCTCGGCTAAATGGGCGACTTGTATAGCGTAGACGCAAATCGCATTTATACAGGAAGCTTTGACTACCGACCACCAGAGGCGCTGGTCATACAGTAAGCTTCGGCTATTGTTTACCAGAGGCGCTGCTCATACGGCAAGCTTCGGCTATCGTCCTCCAGAGGCGCTCACTGTACTCTTTTGTGCGGTTTGTGTCCCGGCTAAATGAGTGATCGATTTAGTCGAGACACAAACCGCAAATGTGCAAAAAACATTGGATTTCCACTACCATTTATAAACAAATCATAAGTGGGTAAGGGGGGAGGAGGAAATAAAGGTAATATTTTCATTACAGATAATTTATTTAACAAAACTTGAAATATTGCATTTTTAAAGCATAGTTACAATATTTACAAATATTCATTCACTTTCAAAAAAATAGAGGACAATCAATGATCATTGAAATGCTATTTAAATAAAAAACAAACAAAAAAGTACGAAGTTTAAACCTAAATGAAACGAAAACTAATAATACAAGTCGATAGCATACGCGACTCCTTAGATGCACCCAAGAAATAAATAATACAGTGCAAGAAACTAAAAAAAAAGAAAGGAAAGTGTTTAACAACAAATTTTCTTAAAACGAAAATTCACCAAAGTGCAAGTTTCCTTCCACAAGACCCGAAAGATCAATTGAACGTGATGAAACGTAAGTTAATTTATAAGCTCTCCTACCTTGCGGAATTTGTGGAAGTTAAAACTCGGCTGGAAATCAAGAATTGTACATTTTATTATTGTCTATAATACAATATTCTCAATTAGCAATAAATACTTTAAAACTTCTCTTAGTAAACTGTATTATATCATATACATAGTTAATGTGAGTGCTATATTTCGTTAGGAAAACGCTTTCTTTTACTTAGATAATATATATATAATATATATAAATATATGTTTCGCCATTTTTAAATCTACCTGTTTTAAAAGTTGGAACTTCTTCTTTCTTCTTAAATAGGGCTTTAACTGACTGAAAATAATTTTAAACTTGCTTTCCCCTAGGCTTGTTGTGTGTTACTTCATACTTAAGAATAAATAAAATATACTATGCAAAGAATACTGCCGCCGAAAGAGTGCGTGTAATCACAGAATACAAACAAATTCATGCGTAAATGAACAGGTGAATGCAAAAAAAAAAAAAATCAATGAAACACTATGTACAATTAACGATGTACTTTTTCAAACCAAAAACTCAAGAATCAATTATGCTAACGATGCACTGCTACGATGATAATATCGATCGATTTCAAAAAGCACATTTTGTTTTGGTCATTGCCTAAGCTACTTAATAAATAATTTATTATTATTATTATTGTTGGGATTTCGATTCGAAGATGGCCTTCATATCTCTTATGCACAGCGAAGGTGATGTTTTCTCTTTCCTTCAGAAAAACGCCATTTTATTACAAACAAGGTTAGATAAGAAATTTAAACGACTCACCTAGGACTCTTCGTTTCCAAGCTGACTCTCCTAAACCTATCCGGATCACTCTCACGCTCTCTCAAATCGTACGTGTGCCTCCGCCTCTCACTCTTCGTAACATCATCGTTCCTCCGTCTGTTCCGAATGAAATCATCCCCGCATAAGCTATCCCTAATAATATCACTCTGCACGTCGCTTTCAACATCATTAAAACTACATTTAGTAACATTCGATTTCACGTCTTGTACTTTTTTGGCATTAAATTTAGTATCAGTCCTCCAGTGTTGCTGTTCGGCGTTCACTTGCGTTTCGAACATAGCTGCCCTCGACTTCAAGCTCTCACTCACAGGTACGACGACGTCCCTCTGCTTCACCACCACTTTGACCTCCCCCAAACTATCACCCGAGTCTTCGCACTTGCTGTTGTAGTTATTCTTTTTGCTTTCCGTTTCGTTTTCCTTCTTTCTAACCTCCAACTCTTTGGACTTTCTCGAATCATCGTCCCTGGGCTTGATTTTTAAACGCATCAAAAGCACGTCCTTGTCTTCCTTGAACGACTCGGACCTGTACCGCTCGTGCAAAATCTTCCTGCGCTCCTCCTTGTATTTCTCAATCCGCTCTCGGTTCAGTTTCTGGTCGTTCAGCAAATTAATTTTGCTTTCGGTGCTGTGCGTCAGGTGGATGTCCAACTTATCATCGTTGTTTGGTAACTTCTTTGGTTGGTTCAGTGATTTCGGGTTGCCCATTGCGTACCCGAGGTTCTCATCCAAACTTTTCCTGCGCTCGGAAGACTGCGACCTGCACTCCTTGTTGAACTCGTGCTCGTCGAGGGACCTCGTTTTGATCGAGTGCTTCAAATTCCTCGCCCTCACGCACGGGGGCAACGAATCCTTGTCGTAAACCTTCTGGATTTTGCTGCTTTCGTCTCGGGCCTTCTCCTCAACCAAGCTGCAAATTTTTTCCGTGAAGCTATTTCTGGCCTCGACTTTCTGCGCCTCCCCCTTCACGCTCACACTGTAATTTTCGTAGTCGTTTCGCTTCAAGCTAGGCGGCGGTTTAGTTTCTTTAACTTCGAATTTATTCGTCAGGCTTTTAACGCACACCTTCTCGCATTTACCCTCATCCGTTGGCAGCACGTTCTCATAAATGTGCGAGTCGTTTTCATCGACTGAATCCAACTCGAAGACCCCCTCATCTTCTTTAGCCGTTTCTGATGGGGCAAGCTCCAGCAAAGCGTTGATTTCATGCACGGATCTCCGAAAGTACTTCACCTGTTGGTAAATCGAGTGATCATCGTCCAACGTTTCGGTCTCGCAAGACTTGCGCTTGTCTATTCGATTTTCTGACTCGCTGTTAACATTGAAGTCGATCAAGTTGACGCTGACGGGTCTCGTGGGGCTTTCGCTCAACTGCAAACTCTCGCTTTGCTGCAACAAGAGGAGCTCGGGCCTCTTCATTCCGTCGAGGTACCTTTCTTCCTCCAGCAAACTGCTTTCCGAAGTGTTTCTGGTTTTGTTGGTCTCGTTAAAACTCTGCGTCGGGCTTACATTGGGGCTGAGAGAATTCTGAACGGGTGTTATTGGGTATGAACTCGGTTGGTTGCTCAAATTCTCCGACGAGCTCTGGACTATTTCGCTGAGGCTTAAATCCGTGGGGCTTAACTCGGTGTTCTCTATGTATTGGTACGGCGTGGCGCTCACGCTGGAGGTGTTGCTGGTGTTCACGTTGAAGTCGGATGAGACGGACGAGTTCAAGGTCGTCTCCAGACTTCGGCAACACAGAGTCTCGTTGTTCGAGCTGATGGTTTTGGTGTCGCTCTTGGAGTTGCACACGGCGCTCGAACTCAAATTCATCTTCATCGTGCTGCTGTCGCTGTCTTTCGATCTTAATTCTTCCAGGGCACTTAAACTCTTAGGCCGTTGCTCGCTCACGGGCAGTATCAACTTGGTGACTTCCTCGCTTGCGACGATCGGCTGGTTCGCTTCCTGCATCGGAAGAACCGCCAGTGTGGTTGGCAGGCCTGCTTTCTCGGGGTTAATTGCGACATCTTCGTAGATTAAGTCCGTGGGGTTGTTGCCCTGCACGTCGTTCGTGAAGCGTTTGATGGGCGACTTGTAGGTGATGCTGATGGTGGTGAGGACGTTCTCGTACGTGGGACTTCTTGATTTTTTTGTTACTGGGCTGACCACGTTTTCGTACAGGAGTTGATCTGGTTTGTTCACATCACCTACAACATAAAAATAATAAATTACTTTCCAGGTTTCCAGATAAATAAGAATACTTTGGAGATAAATAAGAATTAAAGCGCACGCTGCCATCTTTTGGTCGGAAAAGATACTTCTATATCAAATTTAGTTACATGATCTGTGCAAAGATGTCGCAAATTTGAATTAAAAAGAAATTCTGCAAACACCTCAGCGAACGTTAACCAAAATAAAGACTCACCTATATATTTATTAAACTTGTCGTAACAGATTTCCGTCGGTGGACTAAACTCCCCGGGGGTGGTGGAATTCGAATCAGCAAGCGGCTTATAAAGCGGTGACTGTGGTGTGGGGGTTGCGAACGTACTCGACTGTGTCATCACCAACAACTTCCCACCGATGTCCACCTCGGTGAGCGACTTGGGCAAACTCGGCTTGGCACTACTCTGCTGCTCCAAATTCAGGGAAGCCCGCTTGTTCTCCACGTGCGAATTCCTCGGCGACTTATTCTTCGGTTGGTACGAATCACCTTTCGCTTGAGGCAGCGTGTGCACAACCGCGGTGGTCGAGATCGTGCAGCTGTTGTTGTCCGGGGTGTTGCAGTCGATGAACTGGATATCGGAGAGTTGGTCTTCCAAGCGGGTGCGTTTCCTCGAGAGCGAGTCCGGGGAGAGGACGACGCGCGCCTGTTTCTTAGGTGATGGATTGTTCGAGTTGGCAGCGCTGCTGAAGTCCTCAGGTCGAGCACGCATTAGATACTTACGGTGGGCCTAAAAAAAATCAAACGGTTTAATCCGAAGTGCTAAAATGAAAACGCGCACTCTTACTATGTCTTTATGAGTCCGTGGTGAACTTACTAGGCTTTCATCTTCGGAGAAGATGCGCATCTCAGATTCTTCTAGGTCGAAGTTGAGTTGGATTTCGCTCAGGTCCAATAGGGAACCTTCGGAGTTGTTCTGAGAATTCTGTATTGTGTCGAAGTATGAATCGTGTGATACTGATCTGGAAACGCGAGGTTTTCGATTAAAATCCCAAATTAAAAAATTCAATTACAAAAATAATACTTAATCAATACCGAGTGTAAAGTTAGGGGATGCGTATATTTAGTTTATGCAAGAAGCCAGCCATGCAGGAAGAACTCTTTCGTTGTGCTTTGAGGAGATGAGTGCGGAAGGCCAAGAGTTTCTGTTTTTATTTCGCAAGTCTTCCCTCTTTCTAATTTGTGGGGCGAAAAAGAAAACTGATTTTAGTCAACGAAACTATACGGTGTCACAAAAAAAGCAAACTCAGGACGACCCACCAAAACACAAAGAAAGAACTTCAAGGACTACAAAAAAGGAATAATAAACAAACAACACAAATTGGAGGCAAACATAAAAAACGCTAATGTAAAACAAGGCGATATTTTTAAATGTAGACGGTAGAAGCATTAAAGTGACCGTGCGATCAAATAAAAAATTATTTTGGATACAGCATCAGAGTTGACAACTTTAGAAAGTCATTAGTGACAATCAACTAAACGCCCGAACGGTCCAAGTGGTAGGGGACCGGCCTTGCAATCGCGTGGTCGTCGGTTCGAACCGCGCTCGGGATTTTTCTCGGGGGTGATCGACTTCAGGCACCTTTCAGTGTTGGGGATAAAATTCGACACTGCTTCCCCTTAAAACGGCGAGGAGGTTGGAAGTAACAAAGCCATGAAACATTTTACACACACTCAAATACACTCCCGCTCCTGAGGTCCTAACAAGTCTTGGGCAACCACTACCGATTAAAAGAAAAAAAAAAAAAAACATGTAAATCCACGCCGTAACACGTCTTGTTTATTGTGTCCTTAAAGTTGGAGAGCCAATTAAATAGAAACAAAAAAAAAATTGCAACAACGTTATTAAAAAATTCTTCAATCGACAAGGCTAATCCAAATTGTTAAAACCTTCGTTAATTTAATATAGGAAAAAAAAAACTTATTTACTAAATAAAAATAAAATTTAAAAAAATTAAGTTGAAGAAGTTTACGAAATTTGTGGTTATCCAATTAAAAGCAAAAAAATTCTTTTGTTTTGTATTTATTCGCCGAGGCGGAGTAAAATCGTCGATCGATCATCTTTTGTTTTTTATTTATCACATTCTTCAGGCATTGTAATATAGGGGCATAGATTAGAACTAACGTGTTTGAAAAAATAATAATAATAAATACAAAAAAAATATATTTAACCCTTTCCTTCCCAGTGATGTCATATGGAGTCAACTATCCTTACAGGTACCTGCAATGGGCTCATTTGACATTTTTTTTTTATATCAAATTTGGAAATTTTATCATGTGTTTAACTAATATTTCCTAGAAAAAAATTTTTTTGTTCGTGTTTTAGACCATCAAAAAATTAATAAAAATAACCTATCGGTAAACGCTAGCCGTCCATGTTGTGACGTCATAGCATCCGTCCAGGGGTGCGTTCGTAAACTATACCTTCCAGTGCATTTTGGACCTGTAATCGCATCTTTCTCATTCTATCATTTTCATTAGTAATACTTGTTACATTATAATTTCTTGACTTTATTTTATGTTCGGGTGTAATTTTAGCTTTCAAATAGCATAGCTTTTGTTTTCTGAATAGCTGAACGTACCCTATGGCGGAATCACCGTATTCTTGCCTGCCAGATCTTTAATTAATATATACATAATGTTTAGAATAAAATATACATTGAACAGGGTACTTGTACCTTTGTAGTTTAACTCCTCTCATTTCTGCGCTAATGTAATCTTTATTTGTGTTAAAATAATCCATTACCATTATAATGTCGACCTGCGGAAGATTACTTGAATCCGCTTTTACATAATTCTCTTCTAAAGAGCGATTTACACGAACAAGTTTTTCCTTGCAAGTGACATTAAAAGTTTTCTCTCTCTAATATTTGCATGCATTAGAAAGAAACAACTAATTGCTTGAAAGTTTACTTGTACAAGAAAACTTTTACAGAAAAACTGGAACAAACGCTATTTTCTACAAGTTTCTGTAAAAGTTGACGGTTTGCGCAAGCGCAATTTACCGATTTCACGATATACCAACTTAACTTTACAACGTGTGATTCATTATAACCTTTAATTCCGACAATTAGAAGTTTGTATCTTTATTGTTTGTAAAATAAAATGCAACAATGGCAGACAGTCCTGTCCCTTCCACTTTCAAAGGTTATGTTCTCATTTGGTTCTTATCATGTTTATATTTACATTCATTTTAAAGTTGGCAGTTTTGCACAAGCAAGAAAATTTACAAGAAACACTTTTACATGTAGGTATACTTTTAACGTCAATTTTAAAGCCGCTTCAAAAGGAAAACTTGTTCGTGTAAATCGCTCTTAAGGAGCACATTGTATTAATTGTGCACTTTTAAGCATAAGCTAAATATGGAATTATGATAATTGCTAATGATAGTAATGATAACACCTTTTAGAAACTAAATAGTTTCCTGAACTGTATGTATCTGTGGCCTGCCCCCGGCCGCCGCCCATGCGAAAATTGCTAAACGAATGCTATGACGTCACACGAAGATGGCGCGTAAGCTGTCGCGTTTCAAACGCAATGACTTTTTAAAAATTAAATGTTACTCACACATTTTTTTATTGAATTTAAACGTATAATTTATGATTACTAGACAATAAAGAATATATTGTTAATTAAAATTAGTGAAAAAAAGATATTCGAAAACGACCCTATTATGTGAAGTAACAGAATCGGAATGATGATCATACCAACTTTTTAATTAATGCTCTAGATGCCGCCATAGGACAGAAAACTGTAAGGAAATTTTCTGCACTCCCATTTTTTGAGAATGTAGTGTACAGTGTTTAGGAGCAATTTTTTTGTGATTTTTACAATTTGAAAACAAAGGTAAGTTATCGAAATTTCAGTTTTTTTTTTTTTTTTGTAAGTATACAAGGCACGGTGATTTGTCAGCTAAAGTGGGTAGCGGGATGAATACATTTTGACTTCATTGAAAAAAAATGCTATTATTTTTTGATGCCAATTGGAGTCTATGAGCGCCTAGACCAATATTTACTTGATATCTACTTGGTTCAGTTCAGTTAATTTTTGTAAACGTGAATGCCTTAGTGGTACCAAATAAGTACATTGCTAGATAGATTGTCACAAATGGCATTATATAGGACAAATACTCGTGTGAAACGATTTTATTTGAAAATTGTATACCACCTTTTGGATATGTGCATCATCAATGCCTGGTTACTATACAGAAGAGACTGTGTTGCGCACAACATTACCAATTTCAATAAACTTGTAGTTTTTAGAAGCGAAATCGGTCATAGTCTTTTGAAATGCTACTCCATCTCAAAGAAAAGGGGGAGGCCAAGCAATTCTAGAGAAGGGACTCCTACAGGCTCAAGAGAAGGAACCCCAACATCAAGGGGGAAACGACCTGTTATTGCAAGGCCAATTGATGATGTTCGATTTGATGAAAAAGGGCATTTGCCTACCCATATCGAACCCAAACAGAGGTGTCGACAGTGCTCCAGTTACACAAGAATGGCTTGTGATAAGTGTAAAATGCCATTATGCATCACTAAAAATAGAAATTGTTTTATTGCCTTTCACAAGCCATAAAATGTATTATCTGTTTTACTTTCTTTTCTTTTTTCAAGAAGGTACTTTCTTTTTCAAGAAGGTACTTTCTTCCCGATGACTCCATATGGCTTCATATGATTTTTTTGAAAAATAAATTTGCAAAAAAAGAAATTTTATTTTATCTTGGGATTATAACTTATTTCTAGGCACCCAACGACACTTTTTCATTTTTTTTTAATTTAAAAATTAATTTGGGAAAGAAAGGGTTAAGTAGCGACATCTTTCGATCGCTTGTTGACCTGATATTGCAGTAGGATTGACAAATTGAAGCCAGTCCGCTACATAATAAGTCATCCCAATGCAAGGCGGCCATGTGCTGTCATATGTCATATGTCATAGGACATATCGGTTTGGTTCGCAGTGGAATTCTCGGGCTACGGTTCTGCTGATGAAGGCCCAACTAGGCCTGAAACAGCTGTACAGAGCCTGCTCGGGGAATCCGCTGCAATCAAAACCGATTTGCACAAAAATTTTCAAAAAAAAATATAGTTTTTAGTTATAATTATACTTCTGGTTCTTATAGTTAACCAGCGCTCCGCGTCGGCATTCGTTTCGACGTTGTCATTTTTGAGAGAGTGATGACAAAAATTTTTTTTTTTAAGAAAGCGCTTCGCACGTTAAGGGCCGCTCGCCGTTGGGGGGGCTCGGGGCAGCCAGGGAACTGCTTCCGGCGTGTTGCGCTGGTCGAGCGCTTTCATTTGAGCGGTCGCACGACATACTCATTTCTTATATGAAAGTTTTTCGATGGTTTAAGTCGGTCATCTTTGATTCCAAGATGGCGTCGCTATGATAGTCGAGTTCGTCTCGCCGGCACACAGCGGTCCAGAATGAAACTCTAGCGCGTCAAAATTATTTTTTTACATTTAACTTTCCAAAATGGTGAAAATAACAAAACTGTGTACTTTTAAATACATTTTCTAAACCAATGACTTAATATCAGAATATAATTATTTCTATAAAAAAAATTGCCTGATTTTGGATTGTTACACTAGATTTTTCTATTTAAAAAATGAACTGGGAGAGGTTCCACCGCAATTTTTTTATATTGTAGCGATTTGAAGGGTTCTATTAAGTTTTATTTTAAAACAAAATACGAAATAGTTAATAACTAATTTAGTTAAAAGCAAACTAATTAACACTAACTTAAACACTAATTTATTTACAAACTTATACGTAATTTATTTTAACAGCCGAGCGAAAGTCTAATACTTTAATGCCGAACTGTCCAACGCGGAATTGTTTCATTCACCGGCCGCGTGCTTTCATAAACCGGGCCCTCTCTTCGAGAATGGCCTGGAACGCGACGGAGAGTCTCGGATTGATTCCACCGCTGACGTGATCTTGAAGCGCCCGAAGTTTCTGGTCAAGGGCGCGTCGGCGATGACGCATGAGACGGGCTGACGCCGGCTGCTGTCGGCGAATCATTACAATATGTTGCGTCGAAATGATTGTACCGAGCGTCTAAATAAAAACCTGGTCAAGTGGGTTGTGATCGAGAATTTATCCATCGCATTTACATAGCAGAATTACTAAATGTAGCCTACTTGACCAGGTTTTTATTTAGACACGAGTTATACACCTTAAATTAATTTTTTCCCTTTTATCCCTAAACAAATTTCCTAATTTCCCTGCTATCAAAACTGTGTCCACATTTCGATGCTCACTATTGGTATCTCGGTTATTAGAAGACATAGAGCAACGGTTAAATGGGGAATGTTTTGTAAGGGTAGTATTTGGTTTTCTTCAAGGTTTTGTGAACAGTCGATTTTAGAATTCCAGTTTCACGAGCCACTCATTATTTTACAGCATTACTTAGCATATCTTTAAGCTTTCATTCCTTATTGTTGTTTCATTTCATAGCCTACTAATTTCATATTAGAAATTAATTCATGTTTTTGTTAATATCTCACCTACAAATAAAAATTTTTCTGGTATGTTATACATCGTTGAAAAGCTCTTTTTAAAGACTATCTAACTAACCAAAAATTCAAAATGGCTGCCATATGAAAAACAAAAGTTAGCACTAATAACTCGAAAACAAATGACAATCGGGGGTTTCTGTTTATATCAAAATCTTTGTCTTAAAAAAATGTCTCAACATTGCAAAACTTTCGAAGAGATCACATTAGGTGTTATCAAGTTATTGAGGAACATTGAAATCGGCAAATTTTGGTTTTTTAAAATTATCTTAAAATTTAAATAAGTTATGGTGAATTTGAAATGAGATCTGTCACGAGTATTGAATTCTGCAAAACATTCCCCATTTAACCGTTGCTCTAATAACCGAGATACCAATGGTGAGCATCGAAATGTGGACACAGTGTATTGATATTCTACCGGTTATTTTTAAAAATTTTCACGTCAAGTCTCCAGCAAATGCTTATCTTATCTATAAGTATTTACTGATGTCTAGAACCAAATCAACAGAGAATTTTGAAAAAAATCTTACAAAGTAGCAAAAAGTAGCACTTCATTGGGCAAAATTATTTTAAAATAAATTACTAGTTACTATTATATAATTCGTAAAAACATCTAATTTTACATCTAATCTTATTTTTAGTTCCTGTCTTTTGAAAGATTAAAATGTAGACGTTTAATACAATTTGAAATAAGGAAAATTATGTAAATAAACTTTCAGATCCGATTGATTTGTTTAAAGAAATTTAAAGTAACAAGATTTCACCAAATTTATGGTTATTTGACAGCGCCACAGAAGCGTAAATAAAATCATATGTTTGCTAAACGAATGAAACCGACATGAAACGACATTAATAGAAAGATTTTCTTTATTTTTACGTTTATTCAAAGTGTCAAGGGTTTCCCTTTTTGACGCGCTAAAAAATCATTTTGGACTACGGTGCGGCACGTTTAATTTGATATGCGACACGATGACTTTATCTCTTACTCGATCACAGCGCCACCATCTTTGATTCTAAGATGGCGTCGGTTTGACTGTCGAGTTCGCCTCGTCGGAACTTTTCATTTGATATGCGACATGACGCACAGTGGAACGGCCTTACGGAGCGACCCGAACACTGAGCAATATCACAAAAAATTGCAAACTATAATTATATGTATTTATTCAGTGATATACAGGATGTCCATTTTTCGAGCCTAACCATGGGAATCTCGGTTATCTTAAGGGGATTCTTTCAAGCAGAAATCAATGCAATGTTATTTCTTTAAATTGATTTGCTTAATTGGCAGTATTAGAGAAATAGAATATCTTATAAATCACGTGAATTATTTCAGCCTGATTGATTGTTTATTTTACTGTCACATTTTGACTTTTGAGAGATGAAACATAACTGTTCCTTTCAATTTTGCAAAATATTAGACAGTTTTTCAAAAAGTTTTCTTTCAGGGTTTTTTTTTGGGTTGTTGGAAATTTCAAAAATATGTAAGTGTATAATTTAATTATTATCCTTTCAAAAAGTAATTTTTTAGTACATATCTCTGATGAAGCCCAATCAGGCTGAAATAATTCACGTGATTTATAAGATATTCTATTTCTCTAATACTGCCAATTAAGCAAATCAATTTAATTACAATTTCATTTGGCAAGAACTATAGCTGTCGTTATTTCTTTATTATGGCTTTCGTTATGAATAAAACTTTCTGAAAAAAATATATGTGATTTAAGTAGTGATTGCCCGCCGCCCGTTGCAGGTGCAGAGACCGACAGAGACCGCATGCAAGGGATAGCGTTATGCCGACTCCGTTTTGCAGCACAATTTTGTCAACGAATTACGGAAGTTGTAATTAATCAATACAATTTAAATTTAACCAACATATTAAGGACATGTAAAACAAAGGCTGTGGACCACTATTTTCTTGAAACGTGCATAGTTCACTTCACTGCAGCGTTGTACAGTAGAGCCAATTTATTGAAGGTTTGGATTTTTTTTTTTTGGAAAACCCTACTTGCATTTAATACTCCTATGCGTCAAGGTACCTCGATCATCACTACTTAAATCACATATATTTTTTTCAGAAAGTTTTATTCATAACGAAAGCCACAATTCGACGACAAAAAATGCATTACATTGCTGCTTGAAAGAATCCCCTTAAGTTAAATTACGAGATTAAATTAGAACAAAATTGCGTATTTTTATCCCAATCAATAATCTTCAAACCTATTTCACCTATTTTTTACGGTTTTCAAGAAGTTTGTTCTAGCAAACAATTTCTGAAAGTTTGTGTACTTTTCCTATGTCAAATTAGTTTCGAACTTTTCTTTGCCAGAACGTTTCCCTGATTGTATGTATAAGTATACAATACCATATTTCGCGCCAGGTCAGTTAAATCCGTTTCTCTAAATCGTTGTTCTTGTTCATTAAGTCAAGTAATAACCTCGTTTGATAAATTGCTTAGGAAATAGGTATGTAATAAATAATTGTTTTGCTACTCTGTCTAAGTAATATACACTCATCAAAATGGTGTAGGGGACAAACGTAAGAAGTATGCTTGCGTACATTAATCAAAATTTTGTGCGAATGTAGCTAACAGAGCTCTAATGTGGCAACCTTAGGATCAAGTTGGCGATGTTACCTTTGTCTCCGTAATCAAATGAGAGTTAGCTAATGACATTTGTGTCGAAGTGTTGTTTGTGTTCTCAATACGTTTTACATTAATTTACTTGATGTTTGTCCGAGAGGATTAGAAGTTGAGATTTATAGTGCTTTTGGAATTAATAAAGATGGAGAGACGGCATCTTAGTCGTGAAATTCAGTTAAGAGCTGTAGGCATGGTACAGGGTGGTACCTGGTTACAAAAAGTACCATCGGTCGCTTGTGGCAGCGTTATGGAGAAACTGGTGATGTAAAAGAAAGACATCTTGGCCCCACCAGAAAAACAAATGCTGTACAGGATAGATTTCTTCGCATGCAAGTACTTCGTAATCGAAATCTTACGGCCAACTAAAAATGGAGCTCCAAAATGTCCATCACATAGGTAACTGTAAGAAATAGGTTACATGAGAATGGACTCCATGCTCGACGTCCGGTTTGGGTTCCAGTGCTATCGCGCACGAAGATTAGAATGGGCTGAAGAACACGTCAATTGGCAAGAACAAGATTGGGATCATGGGCTCTTTACTGATGAATCCAGGCTCGGTTTGAGGCCAGATTCTAGATGGCTGAAGGTGTGAAGAAGACCTGGAAACGAAAACCGTTTGGCAACTGTTCAGGAAGTGGAGCGGTACCAAGGGGGAACTGTGATGGTTTGGGCTGGAGTTGGAATTGACCGTAGAACAGACCTCGTGTTTGTGGAAGGCTCTTTAACAGCTAACGCGTATCGGGACACAATTTTACAACCTGTTATCCTTCCACAGGCAGAACAAGTCGGGGGATAGTTTTTACTTATGCACGACAAGGCTCGACCACACGTTGCGAGAACAGTTAGAAATTTTTTGGACGAGCAAAATATCACAGTATTACCGTGGCCTGCGCAATCCCCCGACTTAAATCCAATAGAGCACGTGTGGGATGTGCTACAAAGACGTATCCAGAATCATGGCATGGTATTTCAAACAAAGCAGGAGCTGTCAAACTGTTTACGAGATCAGTGGCAACAAATTGATCAAAATGATACAAACAATTTAATTAGAAGTATGCCCAATAGGTGCCGTGCTGTGATAAACGCCAGAGGTGGCCATACACTGTATTAAATGTGAAATCTTTCATTTTCGTTCCGATTTCGTTATAATTTTTAAATTATAAATTTGCTTTATGTTTGTTGAACACCCTATATATATATATATATATATGCTAAAAATAAAAGTTTCTTGTTCAACTTTACAATTTATTTCAAGGTTTTGTCATAGTACTTCCACTATTTGCAACAGCGTTTATTTTTAGACGTGTCCCCTAGACCATTTTCATGAGTGTATTTACTTCAACACAATTTTATTTTTTTGTCGTTGGTTCTCCACAAATAACATCATTTTCACTGATAGTAAATAAAATACTGTGTACTAAAGGCATCAGATATATCCATTACATCAGATTCAACACAAATAGTAGGTCCACGGATTGATTAATATAAATATTTTTACCGCGCGGCCGTGCACGGTGATGATTCGATGTGCGCATGTCACCATTACAAATTCGAAAAGAATACGTGAATTGTTTGGACTGTTAGCAAACTACAATCCACAGATGCTAGAACATCAAACTGGTAACAAGAAACTTAAAACTTTCACTGCTAGAACGCAAAGTATTACGGCGCATGTTCAATACAATCTCTAACAGTTATGTACTGGTGCTAGAACAAACCTAAGATATTCGAAAAAAAGTAAAAATCATGATTTTCGTTTTTATTTTTTTAAATAAATTTTTTTATAGACCAGATATTGATGAGGCACATTTTTTTGAGGAATTTGAATATGCCATTATCTTTCTCATGTTATCAAAAATTACGAACAAACGACAACTTTTTATTTTCTTATGGACACCATCTTGGATTTTTACACGATTAAATGAAGCCTTTTTTTCTGATTACAATGGTGTAAATGCACCCATAGGAGATGTTCTATTTCACTCTTTTGCCCGGTTAAAACAGAGTCTATCTCGTAACAATTCTGCCCCGATCTATTTAGTCTGCGCGTGTTCTTCATTGGTTTTTATAGGAAAAAATAAAAACGAAAATCGTGAAAATCTTGAAAACCATAAAAAATAGGAGAAATTTGTTTGAACATTATTGATTGGGATAAAAATGCGCAACTTTGTTCTAATTTAACCAACTTCGTATCTCTTAAGATAACTAAGATCCTCATGGTTAGGCTCGAAAAACGGACACCCTGTATCGGTTGTAATATCTAGCAGAAAAGTGAATAAATATATTTTTGATAATACCTTGAAAAAAAAAAAGTTTGCTTCTTTTAAAAATTAATTATAAATGACAATGAATTTTCAGTTCACATGTATAATGTATTGTTATTTATTTTAGAGTTTATACATACATATTCTATAGTCTGGTTGAATTAATAAATGTTCAATTGTTCATCATCAATTTCACTTATAATTTGTTGTGGTAATTCAGACTTACTGTTCAGCCACGTTGGATTTTGATTACGGAACTTTTCTTTATTGCGGAAAGCTGCGTTCCGTTTATCTTTAAGTTAGCACTAAATTTTCTAATTTTTTCACGAAATAAATTCATATTAGATTCTGATAATGACAAAACGAATTCATCACGCAGAGCTTCAGTTATATTATTTACATCACTAAAGTTAAAATTGTTATGCTTTATGAAAATATACAGGCCGAGTCTAAAAAAAACGCCTACGCGAATAGCATCGATGTTTATTGTCATATTTCTCTACAGCGTACCATATCTTGCGTCTTTAATACATTTAAAACAGCTGCATGACAGCTGTCAACTTTTGTTTTTTAAATGCAATAGTAACCTGTGAGCAAATAAAAATCAGATTAGAGCAGGCGGTGCAAAGAAAATGTATGTCTGTGATTAAATAAAAAGTCAATAAATTTGACAGTCCATGAATGTATTACATTAATTAATTCAGTTAATCACAGACATACATTTTCTTTGCACCGCCTACTCTAATCTGATTTTAATTTGCTCACTTTTTATAATTACTGTAATAAATTTAAAAAGAACTTTTTTTCTGCGTTCAATGATGTGCTGCAATAATTATTTATTTTTCAAAACAATAGAGAAAAATGAAAAGAAATAAATTAATTATTAACATGAAATGTAATAAACAGTTCCTGAACAAAAAATGATAACTGCTTTACGGTAAATAGTGTGGTATTTCCCCATAGGCAAACAAACTACGATAACTGTCAACATTATTTTTTTATCAGCAAAAAGAAAAATGCCGACAGTTATCGTAGTTTGTTTGCCTATGAGGAAATACTTATAGATACCACACTATTTACCGTAAAGCAGATATCATTTTTTGTTCAGGAACTGTTTATTACATTTCATGTACATTTATTGAGTACATCCAGGATTACTTCCAGGACAATCGTTTGTTAAAAACGAACAACAGCTTTCATTTTTTTAATCGTTTGTTAGTTAAGCAGCAAATACAGAAAAAATTATTAGAAGTGTTGCTTCCACCACCATTTCATGTTAATAATTAATTTATTTCTTTTTATTTTTCTCTATTGTTTTGAAAAATAAGTGTTTATTGCAGTATATCATTGAACGCAGAATAAAAAGTTCTTTCGAAAGTTATTATTACAATTAAATTGATTTGTTTAATTGGCAGTATTAGAGAATTAGAATATCTTATAAATCACGTGAATTATTTCAGCCTGATTGGGCCTCATCAGAGATATGTACTAAAAATTACTTTTTGAAAGGATAATAATTAAATATTGACTAATAAATAATTTCTTAGGCAAGAATTACAGCTATCGTTATTATTACAGTAACTATACCATTGCATTTAAAAAAGAAAAGTTGACAACTGTCATGCAGTTGCCTTAAACGTATTAAAGATGCAGGATATGATATATTGTAGAGTTTTTTTTTCCATTTCATTTGATTTTTTGACCGCTCAAATACGACAATAAACAGCGACGCTATTCGCATAGGCGTTTTCTTGGACTCAGCCTGTACATGTCGTTATTTGTGTTGAAATTTTGGATTTCGGTGTAAACAATGTTAGAAACTTCCAAGCATTCACACTTCCAAGCACCCACACAATGTTGATGGCACTTGTATTCATCAATCACTGATTTGAAATGTTTAATTTCTTCATTTTCAATTATTTAAAGCTTACGACAAATTATACGGATTAGCAAAATGCCGAAAGAAACGACAATGATTCAAACAAACATTCAATTGACCTAGCCGAGGGAACGTAAAATATTAAGAGGAGAGGAATGTCTTTTCGTGAATGCAGAGTGAGAACGGTCGGTAAAGGGCGTAACGAATTGTGTTATGCGTCGAGGTGACGGGATGTGTGACCTAGAGGGTGGCTGCAGAGTATTGGCCTAAGAAGGCAATGTTCTGGCAGAAGTAGTATCGCGGTATACCCTGTTTATTTTATTGGCAATGCGGGATGAGCATCATGCGATGAGGTGGAGTTATTCTGATATAGCGAATATCGTCCTGATGCCGATGATCCGGGGCATTGCAGGGGGTCATACCGTGCATCAGTATACGACATCGTGTGTGACTTGTCGCAATGGTCAGCACCGCTGATGAAGTGCACGATGTCGGCGAGACAGTCAGCTGGTATTCCATATTCATTGTGAATAGGAATTCAGTTGGTTGTATTCCTGACCTGGCGGAAGCATTATGCTCCACAAAGGTCTAACATGACATGATGCTCACTGGATCGGAAACGGAGTGTGCTGACACTTACGCGGTCAGTGACATCAATTGATTCTAAGAACGTAAGCTTAGGAGGCAAGGTGTACTAATATCCATCGGGAGGGTGGGTTTTCGAATTACAGGTGAATGTGGGGTTAATGCATGCGAAGATAAGAAGTCAACGTCCAAGGATAACTTCCGTAGTGTCCATTATCAATGTGAGGGAATGGTTGCATCGTTGGATTTCCGCAGGGGCGCGCAAGCCCCCCGGTGAGTAGTATTTGATGTATTTTCGGACATCCGATGTAAATCGCATTGTTTATTGTATGTGTATCCGTTTCTCGCGATGCATCATATGCGCGATAAGCGAGATGAAGAGAGAGAGAGAGAGAGAAAGCTAGAAGGGACTAATCAGCGAACGAGTGTTTATCAGAACGAGGTATGCTCTGTTTAAAGTTATTACTATTTTGAAAAAAAAAAAAAACACTCCAACATGATTGATTTTTTATGAATTGTTTCCATGGTAATTATTCGTTTAACAGCTACATAACAATTACGTTCTCTTTTAAGTTACTTCTAACTTCAGAGCAAAATAAAAGATTGGTTTTAATTTTTTTCTGAAATAAAATTGATGAACGCGCAAAGCTCTAAAAATTCGATCCGGACCGAAATTTTCAAAGCTAGACGATAGAGGGCGACCAAATGGTTTTGTATCGCGCTTTCGTTTAATTTTATTCTATTTTATTTTTTTGCTTGTAGATGTCGTTTCCATTTGTCTTTATGTTTCTTTGATTTTAGTTGTATATTTTCTATCTCTTTTTCTTTGTTTTCAAGTTCTACGCTCTCTCTCTCTCTCGTACTATTCTCCAGGCTTACTCGTTTATAATAAAAGTCGCGCCGTAAACAGATTTATTTTTATATGTGATCGTCACGCCATCTAGAGCTTTCCAATGATTCGAGGCGTTCCGACGTGCGCCCCGGTTTATTGCAGGAAAATCTTTCTTTGATTCGTCGGCGTTCTCGAAAGGGGGAACCTCTATAGAAACAGAACCGAACGCGAGATGTGAATCAGTTTTCTATTGGATGCACTGTTAAGAGCGAAAAGTAGAACGATAAACTAAAGAATGTGAATATTTTAATTATTTAAAAACAATTCTTTTTGAACTCTGAATCCATTTCAGTTTCCTATTTGTTTTCTGTTCTAAAATTAATTTTTTTAAAAAATACTTTGGCTTTGTCTTTTTAATTTCTGTATTCTGTCGGCCGAGAACTATTTTTTCTTTCTTTTATTGTTTTTCTTTCTCGTCGTCGGTTTTCAGGTGTTCTTAATTGAAGAACAACAACGGAAATTCATGGTATGATTTATGTCGTTATTGATTTTGTAACAAAAACAACAAAATCACTTGTATTGAAACGTATGTGGACCTCTTCAGGTGATTGACAAAACAAGAAAATTACTCTCATGAGGTCACTGGGAAACAGAGAAAGTTAAATTAGTTCACTGTCCCGTTAAGAGATGGCGCCGTACCCAACGCATTTCTTGAAAATTCTTTTCTGATGCAAATAATCCCGCGGCCGAGGAATTTTGAGACGACTTTAAAGCCGAATGCGTTGAAGGTGTGAAATCGTATGTCTGTATGTAAATCCGTCTGTGTATGGTGGTCATGTCGCGTGCCTGTACTTTACATGTATGATCCTGCTATGTGTTTATATACAGTAGGTGCGTCCGTTCGTCCATCCGTATTCATGTCCACGCGTGTGTGTGTGAGTGTGTATAATTCAACAACGAAATATTTTATTGTAAAATAAAATTTATTGTATTTCCAATCAGGGTTATGAGCGCAATTAAAAGGAGGAGTTAATATTTCTGACAAATCACGTTACAGTTTATATAAATCTAATTCCATTTATAGTATTAGTCGATGCTAATGACATTTTAGAAATAATAATAACAAACAAATATTCTTAAGAAGTATTACAACAATCCTGTTAATGCTGTACGGAAACTTTAATTTGATGCCACCAAATGAATATCTAAAGGTTAACAATAATTTTTCCAAAAATAATAATACTCGATGAGAATAGATCCTAGAAAAATGTTAAACTAAAAAGTACTACTTCATATGGAAACATTTTTAAGCACCACTAACATGATTGTGTTGACGCAAGATTAATGTGGATTAACTCCGAAGGTCGCAAAAACTCCCAAAATATTATTGCATGAAAATAACGTGCAAGTATCATAATTTCATACTGCGATTGCAAAACAGCGGGCCTATGTGGGCGTTTTACTAATTTTACTGTCAAAGTTAAAAATGTAAAAAAGTTATTTTCGAGAGCGAACATGGTCTACTTTGAAGTGCTATAAAATGAAATACAGCAGACCTACAGACCTGAAATTTTACCATAATGTGCAGAATGTAGTCAAAATTAAAAAAATATCATTCAATATTTTTTATTTCAAAATTTCATATTTTGATCGCATGTCCGCCTGATTACATTGACTCGTTCCACTGTGCGCCGGCATCTTTGATTCCAAGATTTCGTCGCTACGACAGTCGAGTTCATCTCGTCAAGAGCTTTTATTTGAAATGCGACACGACGGGTTTATCTCTTACGCGGCAATTTTCGATCGCAACGCCGCTATCTTTGATTTCAAGATGGCGTCGGTATAACAGTCGAGTTCCCCTCGTCGAGACCTTTCATTTGATATGTGACACGATGGGTTTTATCTCTCACGTGGCGATTCTCGATCGAAGCGCCGCTATCTTTGATTCCAAGATGGCGTCGGTTTGACAGTCGAGTTCGCCTCGTCGAGACCTTTAATTTGATGCGCGATACGAAGGGTTCGTCTCCTCGAACGCAGCGGGGACGCGAAACCGCAAGTGTGCGTACGGCCCAAGCGGACTCCGGACGTTACATCGAACTTTGACCGGCCGAGGCGGGATTGGTTGTTCAACAAAAGTCCCTGAAGTGCGTTTTCGATTTAAAGAATTCCCCGTTCCGTTATTTATGTTGCGATCGGGTCGAAACAGGTGTCGTCGTGAAGGGGGAGGAGGGGGCTATTCTCTAGTTGAAACACCTCGACGATATCTCTTCCGGTTCCGGAGAAATAAATTCTTTTTCCGGAGCGTTACCTCACCGGAGCCAGCTTCAAAGCTCATCCGAGCCGCCCCTGAGCGTCCTACCGGAACGGGCGGGGCCTCAAAAAACGCAGGAAAACGCAATTTAATCGACGTCAAAAGCGCGTCCACCTGGGTTTAATAGGGAAAAGAATTAGAAATCTCCCATTTAAAATACATTGGGAGCACCGCGCCGCTTGCTCGAACGCATAGCGTCGGCTTACCGTGTGGTCGAAGCGGAAGTGGCGGACGGGGGCGGCAAAAGGAAGTAAATCTCAAGGTAATTTGCTTTGCGAATAATTAATTCCTTTTTTCTTTTTCTTATTTTGTCGTCTTTCCTCTCGGAGGCTCTTCTTTGATGACGAATTTGCAGTGTATCTCGTAGACTTATTTCTTTGTTGTGGAGTGTATTTTACGTGATAATTTTTGCAAGCCTTCACATTCAAAATTATCTAACGTCAGAGTTGTGAGATACTCTAGAGAGTTTTAGCAAGACGTTACGACAAAAATGTCGTACGTTAAAGGTTATTTTGCTTAGCAATCGTGTAGATTCGGCCAATCAGATATCGAGTATCGTCGTTTAGCGTACGTAAAGTTTAATGGAACGGCTTGCTAAAACTCCCTACTTTCGATGAATTTTATCTTATCTTGATTTTTTTCTGAGAGAAAAGTTCTCGAATATTGTAACAAACACTCACTGTAAAATAGAATTAGATTACTTACGAGTGTGCCACGAATGTTGTGTTTAAAATAAAGTTGGATGCAACAATTGCATGTGTATCCTTTGAATTGGACAACTGATAAAAACAGGTAAAAATGTTGCTTATCTTTTCGATATTTCCAGTTTGCAAAAAACAATAAATTATAACAAACAAAGAAATTACGTTTAGAATTAAAGGATTGTCCATGATATTAGTGACTAACAATAAATAAATATTGGAGGATGTGCCTTAAGTCGTCGTTTAATAAACTCATAAGAGTTATTGCTTATTGCTTTAGATTCAAAAACAATATGACACAAACACCAACAAACAGAAATTTTTTACCACTATCGGTTTCTGATTTACAACAATCATTGTATCAATTGATTAAAATAGCTCAAAGAGAATATTTTTCTCCAGAAATTGATAGTTTACAAAAAAGTAATTCTGTTACTCATACTAGCAAAATTCTTTCTCTCAATCCTTTTTTAGATGAGAAAGGCATTTTAAGAGTGGGTGGAAGATTACATCATTCAGATTATTCGTACAATAAAAAACATCCAATAATTTTACACTCAAAACATAAATTGACACTTCTCATTATGAGACACGAACATTTAAAAGCATTCCACTGTGGACCTCAAATGTTAATTTCTTTAATACGAAATACATATTGGCCCGTTGCCGGAAAAAGTTTAGCAAAAAGGGTAGTGCATGAATGCATCATTTGTACAAAATACAAGACTACAGGGATATTCACATAAACCGTTCGTTAAAAGTTTTCAACGTTGCAGTTCACGTAGATATTTGAAATTTAAGGAGCAAGGGTTTTCCGTAGAGATCTCTTTAAATAAAATAAAATTGTGTTTGTACCACTTCCAGTTGTACCGAAAGTCGCTATCAACTCGCTTATTTTAAATGGAATGCTATATTTTTTATCACGTTTTTGAATTCTACATGTAAAAATATGTTAAGTTGCAATACATTTCCCTATCTCTAAAATGCATCATTTTTGAGATATTTTGAATTTTCTTAGAAATTTGGATTCTGCAATCTGATTTTCAAAAAATTATAACACAGCTGTTATTGAAGCAATTTTATTTGTAATAGCTGATATTGTAGTTGAAGCTTTAAGGTTCTTAAAAATTCCATAAGCATAATCTATTAAGTTACAGGGTGTCTAAAACGCACCGCTCCACTCGAAGATATTCAAACACAGAAAAATACTTTTTTTCAAATGGAATGACCGATATTTTAATGCACCACTGTATGTGGAATCAAATGCTGCGTCGAACTGTACTAGCATTCCCTATACCTAACTGTAACAGTTTTTGAGTTATGAAACATTTTCGATTTAATTCATAGAAAATTACAATTTTAATAGGTCAAATATTTTTAATTTTGTTGATATAGTTATGAAAACAACAAACAATTGCATTTAACGTTTCCTGTTACTACAAATTTTAAGCAAAAGCAAAAAAAAGTTGAGAACCAAAATCAAAATTATTCAAACGCTGATTTTTTAAATCTATTTTTTAAATTCATGAAGAATGATCTAAAATTGTTCAGAGCAGAGAATGTGTGTTCAATCAAATGTACCCCTCTTGTCTCCTATGAATAAAACACAGTTTGGAAGGTTTGAACCTAACTTTATACAATTTGGAAAAAGAAAATGTACGAAGATCAGTAACAAATAACGAAGATAATTAGACAATGGTTTTAAAATACTTTCACGCTAATCCAGAGAATTGCAAACTAGCAGCTATTTTATTCTTCAATTTAAAGTAATGAAATTCATACTTTTTCGTTTTATAAGATCACAAGCGTCCTAAGAGAAGGATGATTAAAAAACTACTCCCTCTGTCCCAAATTATGGTATACATTTCTATAAAGATGTTTTGAATATGGATGGTTATATAAAATGATAATTTGTTAATGATGGATATTTATCAAAATCAAGAACTCTTGATGATTAATAGATGACTTTGCATGAATTTGTTCTATTTTAATTTTATCGTTTATCTCAATATTGTCAAAAGGTTAAATGACACCCGTTGTGTTTAGGTAAAGAAAATTATAAATTCGGAAAATAGCATTTTTCAAAGAAGAAACGTCAAATCAAAGTAATTAATATTAAAATTCAAGATATTATGAATAAAGAACAATTTCGCAACGAAGGGAATTTGCCGGTATCTATTTTGTGTAGTCAATATGCAGTTGACATCGCAAAATATTACAAAATATTATTGGTCAATAAAACAAACGTTTTTCTTCATAACTCACTCTGATTACATTAATTTTGAATTTCAGTAAAGATAAAAAAAATAAATCCAATATCAGAGATTTGTATACCTTAATTTGGGACAAATATAAAACCCGCAATGTATACCATAATTTGGGACAGAGGGAGTATTAAAATTTGTGAATTTCCACTTGCCAAATTCTATTTTCTTTGGTTGACTACAAAATTTGTAGTAACAGTAATCGTTGCTATAATTTCCATGCTATCTTAATAAAATTAAAAATATTTGACCTATTAAAATTGTAATTTTCTATGAATTAAATCTAAAATGTTTCATAACTCAAAAACTGTTCAAGTTAGGTATAGGGTATGCTAGTATAGTTCGACGCAGCATTTGATTCCACATACAATGGTGCATTAAAATATCGGTCATTCCATTTGAAAAAAAGTATTGTAACTAGGATAAGAGCACTAACAAAGATGTACCGCGAAAATGCAGTCATGCGTCATATAAACATAAAGCCGATAACGTAAACATGGAGAGATAATATAAACAAAAGTTGCATTCGTCGAAATTATGTAACGTATGACTCATCCGAGATGCAGAAAACGTGCACCTGCACAAGCGGACGTGTGCAAAAACTATGATTCATCTACGGGAACAAATCCAGCGAGGAATTACATCTTTCAAGGCAACAATTGACGTCACAAAACCCCTATAAAAAGCCGCTAGCGCAAACGCTAAAGAGAGTAGAAGAACAAATCTCTTCAGAGTATCATCTAGTGTAGTAGTTTTTTAGTGCCCCAATATACACGATGTAAGTAAATTGTAACTCTGTTAATTAATTAGTTAATAATAAATGTTTTGTTATATTAAAGTTTATCCCTAGTTTCATGTTACTCCAAAAATTACCGTAACATTTTTTTTCTGTGTTTGAATATCTTCGAGGGGAGCGGTGCGTTTTAGACACCCTGTAGCTTAATAGATTATGCTTATGAAATTTCTAAGAACCTTAAAGCTTCAACTACAATATCAGCTATTACAAATAAAATTGCTTCAATCATAGCTGTGTTATAATTTTTTGAAAATCAGATTGCAGAATCCAAATTTCTAAGAAAATTCAAAATATCTCAAAAATGATGCATTTTAGAGATAGGGAAATGTATTGCAACTTAACATATTTTTACATGTAGAATTCAAAAACGTGATAAAAAATATAGCATTCCATTTAAAATAAGCGAGTTGATAGCGACTTTCGGTACAACTGGAAGTGGTACAAAGACAATTTTATTTTATTTAAAGAGATCTCTACGGAAAACCCTTGCTCCTTAAATTTCAAATATCTACGTGAACTGCAACCTTGAAAACTTGTAACGAACGGTTTATGTGAATATCCCTGTATTCATAATAATCCCATAATGGGTAACTTGCCCGCAAGTCGATTAAAGTCTGTTGTGCCATTTCATATTACTGGCGTTGACTATGCAGGACCATTTCTTTTAAAAGATAGGATAACACGAAATCCTAAAATAATTAAATGTTATATTGCACTTTTCATTTGTTATGCAACCAAAGCCATTCACCTTGAATTAGTCAGTGATCTTAGTTCAGCTTTATTGCATGATTCAAACGATTTATCTCCAGAAGAGGTAAACCTTATCAAATCAATTCAGATAACGGTTTCAACTTTGTTGGTGCTCATTCAGAACTTCGTAAGTTTTTTGAAGCTAACAAACAGTCAATCATTGATTTAACCGCAAATGATAATATCAAATGGCATTTTAATCCTCCACATGCTCCACATTTTGCTGGACTTTGGGAATCGGGAGTAAAATCCACAAAATTTCATTTAAAAAGGATTTAGGCAACACATCATTAACATTTGAACAATTCTATACTGTTCTAACTCAAATCGAAGCTATTTTAAATTCAAGACCTTTATCACCTTTGTCAGATATCCGTCAGATCTAGAACCATTGACTCCTGCACATTTTTTAACCGGAAAGCCATTAACATCTTTACCAGATCAGGACTTTACTGATATTAATGAATCCAAACTTAATAAATACCAGCATTTGCAAAAATTAATGCAACATTTTTGGAAACGATGGCAAACTGAAGTGATTACTAAACTACAACAACGTACAAAATGGCAAAGAAATTCGTCAACTTTATTAAAAGAAGATGCTATTGTAATTGTCAATGACAAAGAGACTTTTCCTCAACAGTGGCGAATTGGACGCATAGTACAATTGCATCCAGGCAGCGATGGAATAGTTCGTGTTGTGACAATCAAATTTTCGAACTTTACAGCCAAAAGATCTGTCAACAAAATATGTGTGTTACCAACCGATCCAGTACTCTAAACACAACAAAGCGGTTGAAGAACATGGACTCTTCAAGGGGCGGTGTATGTTAAAGAATCATTTCAAAAATTTGTTATTAAGATATCAAGTTTGTTATTATTTAAAAATCATATTCATAATTATGTAACTATGTACAATAATCTTTAGAATTTTTTGAAAATAAACGTTAGAAAAAACGAGATCTCATCAAAATTAAATCAGAATCTTTATTTTAAACAAATCAAACTGCAACAAGT
The DNA here is from genome assembly GCA_958336345.1 of Dorcus parallelipipedus. Taxonomy (NCBI): domain Eukaryota; kingdom Metazoa; phylum Arthropoda; class Insecta; order Coleoptera; family Lucanidae; genus Dorcus; species Dorcus parallelipipedus. The sequence continues at coordinate 43,591,433 of OY284480.1, read as the reverse complement.
GCTTAAAAGTTAACAAAAATCAACATATAAAAGTTTTATTGTGACTTAAGGCACATCCTCCAATATTTATTTAAATTACATTAGGTTGTGCACGCTTTTCTGTATCATTTTTTTTTAGAATTAACGTATTATGGGAGGCTCTTAACTAAATATTATGGATCTAGTTAATTACACGTCTCTTTGAGTTATTTTTTTTAAATATAATTCATAAATTGATTTAACACATCCGAGAAAGATGGCAGAGTCCATCACAGAATGTGACCACGATTTGGTAAGTGATGGCCCTAAAAAGATAAAGCTTTGAAATTTGACATTCTTTAGACGTACGAGAAACGCCCCGGCACAGATAACGAAGTTCATAATTACGAACTCTACCTTACTGCACTTTATGCGGTAAAACTTGCCCTGGATGACGCAGTACACGATATTCAAATGGCGTCTAACGTCGACAAATACGGAGCCTTTGATGACATAGTAATCAGAGTGCAATATAAAAACGGACCTACCGTCTTATACCTCTTACAATTAAAATACAAGAAGAAAGTACGTGGATCTGTCGATTTTATTAACAAAACAAAGGGAGACTTTTCCCTGGAAAAATACAAGGACAGTTACTACAAAGATGTAAAAGAAAGAATTTCGAAGGGTGAACTGGATGATTTGTTGAAGGGCGTGGAACTTAAAGATGTCGTTCCCTGTTTGTTTACGAACGCCGTTTACACCAAAGACACGAACAAGATAATTTTAAATGAACGCGCATATCTTTCTTGCGAGGTCCTTCATTTTTCAGACACTGATTTCATAGATACAACATCAAAACGCACTGATTTCATAGATACAATATCAAAAGGATATCAAATCTTTCAAATGCACACAGAATGTCCCAGCTTTGCTCAACTTTTAAATTCATATACGCTTACCGGTTGTCAAAAAGGCTTTGAATGTAGAATAAAGAGCAGAGTAAAGAAAATATGCAACAGCTTTAAAGAAAAATTGAAAATCGAAATTCAAAACGATGAGATGCATTTTGATGATATCTTAATTAGAACGAATGGATTGGTAAAAGAATTGTTTAAGGATGTTGACTCTGATGTGCTGGAGATGTCCGATTATGTTCGTGACGAATATCAATCTGCCCGGAAACTTCATGAAGAATATTCATATAAATGCGCAGAATATTCTGAATTCTTCCAACGATTTAGATTCTACGGCGGCCAATTGAATTCCAAGCAAGTGAGAGCAGCAATTACTTCAAGTATCAAGAAATCATTGGGCGAATGTACACCAGGAGTTGTTACAAAATTTATCGAGTACATCCAGGATTACTTCCAGGACAATCGTTTGTTAGTTAAGCAGCAAATACAGAAAAAATTATTAGAAGTGCTGCTTCCACCAGTTCCCTCGAAAGAGGACTTTGGAAAGCGGTTTCAGGTATTTCGGATGGTTACTGATTTAAATGATCCCGAGCAAAAATTGATGGTGTCAGAACACATCAAAGTAGCTTTGCAGGGTAGAAAAGAGATCAGATTGTGTGACATTGTGGATCCAAATTTTCTTCTAAGTCAGGAGCCGGAATTTTTTCTTAATCACATGGGAGGTGTCATCCAAGTTGGCAAAATACTAGAACTGAAATGTGAGAATTATATTACGAGAGAATTTGAAAAGCTATACTTACGAAGCGATATCTTTATGAAATGCACGAACTGCATTTTCATAGTGAGCATTTTCGAAAATTCTCGCTTGTTAAGTTACATGAAACATCAAGTGAACATCATTGATCTGAGAGATGGACAAAATTTACCGAATGATTTTCCCAGAAACTTTAAAAATAATGTGATTTTAATTTCAAACAAAGGTGATATTGATGACAAAGTGGATACGTTGATGAGATCAATCAGTCCTAACACTGTTCATTACTTAAACGAAATCGATAATAATATCTTGGAGTGGAGAGGATCACGAAATAATGTGCACTCTAAACACCATAAGGATTTTTTTTCAAACCACTTTAGAACTGAAGCTGGTGTGGAAGAGAAGGAACTTCTGCAACATTTTAAAAGTACAGTTAATATTATTAGCGCAACTCCTGGCATGGGAAAATCAACGGTGTTAGACTCTTTAATTCAGTATTGCCCATCAAAAAAGTGGGTGCTGAAACTTAAGTTGAATGAATGGAATGACGACCTATACGCTAAATCAAAGGAAATCCTGGAAGATCCCTTGCAATACATATTTGAAAAGTCTGAAGAAGATTGCAACAATAAATTCAGCAAGGACCTATTCGGTTACATGAAAAAGAGAGATGATGCCATGATGGTATTTATTGACGCATTCGATGAAATTTCCCCTAAGTACACAGACGTAGTATTGAAATTAATCAGTACATTAGAACACTTGGGGATATGTACCTGGGTATTCACAAGACCTAATTTAAAGGAATGCCTGGAAACAAAATTTAACACTGCAGCCATCACGTTTCGGCCTCTTAGAAAGGATGATATAAGAGACTACCTTCTGAAAAACACAAAGATCGACGAACTATCATTGGATGGTTTACTTCAAAAAATGATGGAGTTTTTAAAGATACCTCTTCATCTTTTCATGCTATCAAATATTCTGTACAGTGAGACCTTAAATAGGAATACGTTAAAGGTGACCGACCTTTACGAGAAATTCATAACCAACAAATGTCATATTTATTACGAGAAATTTGGCATTAAAATTAAAGGGAATCACGTCGAAGACTTAGTTCCGACACCTGAAGAATTAATAGAGAAACATCAACTTTTATCTCTCCTTCAAACTTGCAATAAAAATTTTCTTGTAGCGAACAAAGTAGCAAGTGATTCGGAATTAGAACGACTTTTAAATGAAATCAAGGAATACAAGAATCACCTTGGTTTAGTTACTGCAGTGCGTGGTTCCATCCCCATTTTTACTCATAGAACATTTGCCGAATTTTTAACTGCAAGATGGCTATCAAAAAACCGAAAACATAAGGCCTTCAAATGTATGTGGCAACAATTCGAACATTTTAGTAACATACAATCATGGTTCTATGAATTAACCTCTGCTGAGTATCCTTTGCATGCTGCCATAGTCGATGAAAACTTAGAGTTAGTGCGAAAGCTCTGTAATCAATCTGAATTGGTTTTGTGTGATGCCCTGAACAGAACTCCTCTCCATTTGGCCATAGATGCCATACATTATACTACAGATGAATACTGTTATGAAATACCTAGAGTGAAAGAAGTTGCTTGCAAGATTATGAACGAAATCTGCGAGCACTTAGCAAACACAAAATCATTTTTAATGCACAGGGACATTTTTTGTACTCGTTTGCATAAAAACGATTTGTCATACAGGTGTGAAGATATATTCCTCAGTAGTTGTTATTATGGATGCAAGGCGCTCATGATGATGAACTTGGCAGAAGATTATTTGTTGGAGGAAAATAAGGGTTACATTCGCGAAGGAATTAAATATTTAGTCCAAGGCAGTCATATCAATTGTCTCAAATTATTGCTTGTGTGTGACGTATTTGGCGAATTCAAAGATATTAAAGCCCCCTTGGGGGTAGAATCTATACCTGATGCTCAAATGAATGAATATTTATGGGAAAACTTTGAATCTGAATTGGTGTATGCATTGAAATTTTTCATGGCGAATGACAGTCCATATAAAAGTGATCCAAAATTTAAGCAACGGTTCTACAATCAGCTTATTTTCAATAAATTTCTCGACGACGCAAAAAGAAAATTGTAAGTGAGTAGTAAACACATACAGGGTCATTCAGGTGTGTTCTGTACTAGAAGATTTTGTTATGCATAACATAGCACTGAGAATTTAATATAGAAATACTTATTGGAGTTGCTAAATCAGAATTGGGTAACAAATTCAAGAAAATAATAACATAGAAGGTGTTTCGTTCAACGTAAGAGAGTTAGCATAGATTTTCTATACACACCATGAATGATTTTGTATGTCTCTCATTCTGTTATGATTCTTACCATCTTACGAATAAGGAATACATATTTATTTATTCTTCATTTTGGTTTTAGTGAAGCCAGTTCTAATAATTCTCTCGAAGAACAGGAGAATAGCTTAGGTCTAACAAGCATCGCACAAAGTTTAAATATTTTAGAAAGAATAGAGATGGTAACGAAAATCAAATTGTCCGGTTGTACACCATTATGTGCCGCTGCTTTCTTGGGTTACTTGGACTCCGTCAAATCGATGGGAAGTGGTACTGTAGATGCAAATCCAGGAGACGAATGCAAACTGCACTATGCTATTGATGGAGAAAATGTAGAAGTAATTACTTGGTTAATCAAAGCTGGTGCAGACGTGAATCAAAAGGACGCTAATGGGAATACGCCCTTAAGTCTTATGGTGCAGAATCATTTTCTAGACAGTGACGGGTACGTTAAATGTAATTAATTACAAAAAAATAAATGATGTTTCTTCTCTATGATCTTAGTCAATTTCGCATCATAGAGTTATTGATCAAAAATGGAGCAGATGTGAATCAAAAGGACGCTAATGGGGATGTGCCCTTAGGTCTTATGATGCAGAATGATTCCGTGGACGATAACACGTACGTTAAATGCAATTAATTACTAAAAAATAAATAATGTTTCTTCTCCTTGATCTTAGTGAATTTCGCATCATAGAGTTATTGATCAAAAATGGAGCAGATGTGAATCAAAAGAACGCTAATGGGGATGTGCCCTTAAGTCTTATGGTGCAGTATAGTGTCGTGGACGATAACACGTACGTTAAATGCAATTAATTACTAAAAAATAAATAATGTTTCTTCTCCTTGATCTTAGTGAATTTCGCATCATAGAGTTATTGATCAAAAATGGAGCAGATGTGAATCAAAAGAACGCTAATGGGGATGTGCCCTTAAGTCTTATGGTGCAGTATAGTGTCGTGGACGATAACACGTACGTTAAATGTAATTAACTACTAAAAAAAATAAATGTTTCTTCTCTATGATCTTAGTAAATTACACTTCATGGAGCTATTGATCAAGAATGGAGCTGATGCTACATTGAAGAACCGCAATGGAATATCAAGCTTCAAATTGGCCGCTTATAATAATGATTTAGACGTCGTGAAATTGTTTGTAGAAAATGGTATCCACGTCGATTATAGAGACAACGAGAACAAAAGCACTGCTTTACATCATGCTATTAAATTAAAATGTTTTAAATACGTAAAATATTTCTTAGGCAAAGGTGCCGATGTAAACATTAAAGTTGATGGAAAGACCTCACTGGATATCGCCCTTGACACATATAATATACACTGGCAGATAGTGAGATTGCTTATGAAAAGAAACGCCAACGTTAATTACCTGCAAAATCTGAGGGCGTTTGCTCCACTGATTCGTGCATTTGAAGCAAGGAAACTCAAAGTGGCGCAACACATAGTGAACAAACAATTCGATGTAACAACCATTACAGATGCGTCAGAAGTATGGACTTCATTGAGTGTAGATTCCTTGTTTATACTTAGAACTGCCAGACGTGAAACCTATAATTTCATACCTGAACTATTAATAAAAAGTGGAAAGAGCTCATGTGCAACGCTATTTTCTTCTGCCATTAAAGAATGTTATACAAATTTCCGAAAATTCGCAATCGAATATAAGCCTTATATTACTATACCATTCCTTTCTAAGGGAACCTCACCTTTTGGAAAGGCCGTTCAAAACGAAGATTGGGAACTTGTGAAACTCTTCATAGAAGTTGGCATCGACGTCGATTACAGAGACAAAAACAATAAATTTACTGCCCTACAAAAAGCAGTCAAAACAGATCAGTTGGATCACGTAAAGTATTTCATAGATCAGCAAGCCGATGTAAACTTGAAAGTTCGTAAAAAGACTTCGTTGGATTTGGCTCTTGAAAACGAGAGACTGAATTGGGAGATGGTGAAATTACTCGTGGAAAGTGGAGCCGATCTTAATTGCACGCAAAATCGAAAGGGATACACTCCTCTACATTATGCAGTAGAAGAAGACCGCCTTGATATGGTGGAATTCCTCATTACCAAGAAAGCTGATGTATTCATTGCAGACAGATCAGATGCGCGGACTCCACTACAGCTTGCATTGCATCTCGGAAGAGAAAACATCGAGAATTTTCTTGCACTAATAGTATCTCGTTGAATCACTTCATCTTTCTTACATTTTCATTATTCAGCAGCTTACAGATCGTTCATTTAATTTCTAAAATGTGTCTTGCCAGAAACGAATTTGAAAATAACTCAGAAACGAATGAAGATAGAAGCGATTTATTTGCACATTTTTATAGACTCCAAAAAAGTTGTAAAAGTTTATAATTTAACCGTCTTCATATCTCTTTAATTAGTTGTAATCCTGTATAATATATGTAGATAGTAATTTGCAAAATAAATGTAATTTTTTCAACCTAACCACAGATTAATTGTTTTACAAGATCCTCAACGTAGAGGATCATTAATGATTTTAGAAAGGATAATTTGCAAAAAGAAATATAATTTTTTTCCTCAAATTTGGATTAATTTTTTTGCCACTCTAGATCTTCAGCAATAAAATTAAAAAAATTAAAAGTATGTTATTCATCTTGTTGTGAAATAAATGTATAATATACAGGGTGATTTTTTGAAAACGATCCACCTGAAATATTTCAAAAATGAAAAGGAGAATAAAATTTTACAAAAACACGTCTGCTTTTACTTCAAGGGGGACATGTTTTGAGCTATGAATCACACACTTGACGTTTACTCCCTTGCCCCCACGAACACTCCCACAAAAATTTTTAATGGAATGACCCATCGTGTGGTACCTCAAATGAAAGCTTATCCTCCAAAGAATACACCAATGTATTTATCTTTTAGAAAAAAATTAATTACAAACTGAAAAATTAACACTTTGGTCTACATTACGCCTTGCTTTCTGCATTGTATTTCAACGCCTCCCTAATTGTTCAAAAATTTATTGTTCGTATCATGATGTAAATCTATCTAGTCAAATACAAATTTTTGTAAAAAACATTTGCTTTAGTGATGAGTGAACTAAATTACTGTTATTTCCAACGCCTAGCGAGATGTTTAAAGATTTAATACCAAAATCGTAATGTAGACCAAAGTGTTAATTTTTCAGTTTGTAATTAATTTTTTTCTAAAAGATAAATACATTGGTGTATTCTTTGGAGGATAAGCTTTCATTTGAGGTACCACACGATGGGTCATTCCATTAAAAATTTTTGTGGGGGTGTTCGTGGGGGCAAGGGATTAAACGTCAAATGTGTGATTCATAGCTCGAAACATGTCCCCCTTGAAGTAAAAGCAGACGTGTTTTTGGAAAATTTTATTCTCCTTTTCATTTTTGAAATATTTCAGGTGGATCGTTTTCAAAAAATCACCCTGTAGAATTAGATTTCTGTAACTCGATGTTAAGTTACTACCCAGAGAATTGCCATTCTGGTGTCAATACTGTGTCATCTACATATCAATGGTGGAATTATTTTTTATTTGATCGCACCATACAGTATTTAATTGAACAAAATCGATACATAAGAGTCTCCAGATTTGTATATAATTTGAAACATGAATCGTTTTTGCTTTACTAAAATTTCTTAAAGAAAATTTATGACTCCATCTATCAGACAGAAAGTGCAACTACATAAATAACTTTTGATTCTGTGTTAATCATCCTGATTAACTGATCATTAAGCATTTGACTTTCTTCTTAAACAATAAATTACAATAAAAAATATAATAAAGTTCTGTCCATATATGATCACAACAAAAAATCGACAGTTTGCTTCCAAATCTCAAAAATTAAATGTCAATCAAATCTATAGACCCTTAGACATTGCTGCAGAAGCCAAAAGATCCACAAATTATGCAATAAAACAAAATTTGACGTACCTGTTATGGCCAGACGGTTTGTTCAGAGTTTGCAGCGGCCCCAAGACGTCGAGTTCGTTGTTCTGAGGCTCCGACAACCCAGAAACCAGACTTTCGGCAGACTTCACGGTCCGAAGCTTGCGCTTCATCTCACTAGGATCCGCCTCGGCCACAAACGTGTCCTGCATCGACAACAAATTCCACTCAATTACGACGAAAGCAAACCGACACAAAATCACTCACAGCAATAACGATGCCCGGCGTCGGCGTCTTCCTAGTCTTCGTCAACGAATTCTGCGATGCATTTCTGCTCTTCGAGAAGAACGAGCGCCAACCCGATGGTGAACGCTTGGAATGTCCTCGTTTACGGCCTGGAATTATTTATTTTATTTATTTATTCAACAAAAGAAGATTACAAAAAGAAGTGTAACACCTAAAGAGGCAAACTAAGTTGCCTGTCATAGGCTTGGTGCAAACTTAAAATTAAAATTAAGACTACAGTTACATCTATAAAGTATACTTAAACTTATCCTAAAACGAAAATAAATAAAGAAAACTTAATAATATCTTCAAGAACTATTAATACTTAGGCCCAATTTTTCGATCTCAGTTTAACTTTAATCTTGATTTTATTCTCATTGCTTCCATAAGAATAAACTGAAGATTAAAGTTAAACTGTGATACAAAGAACCGGGCCTTAGTAATACCCATTTATATTTAAGTGACGATATCTCGTGAACGGTTGGGGCTATCGATTTATCAACGATAAATGCGCCCCTTCGAGGTTTTTAATATGACGTGTCACACCCGTTCGGACGTTCGATAAAAATAGAGCGATTTTTTTTTTCAAAAGTAGAAAAGTGACGATATCTCGTGAACAGTTAGGGCTGTTAACTTACGATCTTCACCGTTAGATGTTCACTTTTAAGAACGTTAATATGATATGTCACACTTGATGCTTTTCCGACATTTGACGAACATAGAGCGGATTTTGTCCTTTCAAAAATAAAAAAGTCACAATATCTTGTGAACGGTTCGTGCTATTAACTTGCGGCAATGATTATAAGAGTATTAAGATACCTAACCCAATATAAAAATGCGTGACTCTACCTATTCCGCACCCCTTCGCGTCTTCTCCACACTTTGCTGGTAAGCTGATGGCTCCCTCTAACGATATAAAAAAACGACATGCTAGATAAGAACCGTACCTACTTTTTGTTGTACTGTACTTTACCAATCGATAGAAATAAAATTCTTAATTAAAATTGTCCTCTGTTATTTTCTCGTAAACTAATAAATAAAGAAGCTATTTTGATTTTTATAAAATCATCAAAAGTGTGCTTTGGAAACAAAACATTTGTAAATCGCCGTAATCTGTTAGCAGAGTATTGTTTTAGAAGTTTGTGGTTTATTTCTAGCTAAAAAAATGGTTTTTACGCATCTAGAAAAAAAATACAAAAATTGTTATAATTTGTGTTCATTTTTCTAGATGCGTGTAAAAACCACAAACAAATGTACAAAAAGAGTCATAATTTTTGTTCATTTTTCTAGTTGCATGTAAAAATCATGAAAAATTGTTCAAAAATTGTCAATTTTACTTATTTTTCTAGATAGTAGATACGTGTAAAAACCTTAAAAAATTATTTTGGTTAGGAGCCCAGATATCTTTTTGCACCGGGGCACTTGGTCACCTAGCTACGCCACTGTGTATGTCTCATTGTCAAGTGCACAACCGGTATGTGCCTATGTATGTATGTAATTAATAGATTTAAAAATTTTAATTTTATACGTCTATTGTATTATTAGAATTAATTGTAATCTGATAAAAATAAAAAATTGGTTCGCAATAAATAATAAAATAAGAAGTAATCAACATAGCTTCTTGCTCGAATTCTTGATTTTGAAGAATACTGTGACGGAAATGAGTGCAAAGAGAGAGAAAGATAGACTGAGCATCCTCTAAGAGTGACAAAGATGGCACAATACCGATACCACGTGGTTTGGTTCAAATTAGTTACATAACTTGATTTAATAGTTCAGTTTAAAACACATTTTCTTTATCAAATATGCTTCTCAAGGGATAACTAAATTACATATATAAATTAAAACCATCTTAAAAATTAGAAATGAAAAGTGCAAAATTAAAAAATATTGAAATGTAAAATGAAATTATTTAATAACATTCGCTATAAATTACCGACCATACCTAACATCTCTAAATTGGACTCGTCTGTCTCGAATTCGTCTACTGCACATAGCCACGCCTACACCTATCTTATTATGGTAGTACTCTACGTCGGCATATTTAATAATTTAGCGACACGTACCACGTAAGCAATATAAGGCGCTATCAATGATTATAAGAGTTATAAGGTTTGTAATATATTTTGCTTCAAATAAACGAGATTAGTTATTTTGGTTAAATACACGGTGTATCAAAATGTTAAACATCAAAATACAATCAAAATAGTGATTTTCTCGAATTGTTTGATCGCATTAGAAGGAAAATACACGATTCATAGCTTTCTAGATTGAAAGACAAAAAAGTTTATTTCTCGTTGTCATGTAAACCAAAATTACCAAATGATACCTATTCGGATTCGCAATGATCTGCAGACTTCAAATTTATAAAAATATATAGGGTGTTCCATTTAAAATAAGAAAGTTGACGTCACATACGACGGAACCGGAAGTCCTACGGTGCTCAATAGTGTGTCGGAAAATGCATTTCTTTACTTAATTTTTATTTTCCAAATTTCATTGCAATAGATTTAAAAAAAAAATTCTAAAGGGTGGGCATATGGCGTGGGACATCCGGTATATATCTATTAAATCTGAACGAAATATTCCTTTTTAATCAGCGTGTTGGAGACTGTTGAATATCTGCTAATGTTTTCTGGCTGATTTTTGCAAGCGATTGTCTCATTTTATTTTTTAAATATGTATTTAGTCATATATGCTTGGATTTTATTATTTTATTTTATTAATTTCAGTTAATTGGGCAGTTTTTTCTTACAGGCTAATTATTTAAAATTTTGGAGTTATTTTTTAAACTTTTGTTTTAAGAGTTATAATTTTTTTTAATTGCACTATTTATGCAATGAAATTTTTCTGTTAAATTATTTTTTCGAAATTGTAAGAATAAAACAAACATTTAAAAATTCGGAAACTTTTTCTAGTCATTTTCATAAAATACTTCATGAATTACCTAATGCAATCACTTTTGGACTACACATGACATAATACGAAACACATTTAGGTATAGGTATCAGATATGTAACTATTGTGTAAAGTATAGTTTTTATTCGGTATTTTAAACGCGACGTTTTAAGTTTTCTAATCCAATTGAATGTAATAAACTAATAAATTTTTAAAAAATTGTCTGCGCAGGTCCCACAATCCACAATCGTCTGGAGCTTTTGGCCACTCACCTAACCTCTTGTACAAGTCTCATTTTTCAAGAGAGATTACAGATCGCCACATTTTAGCTAAAGTTTCACGCCATCTATCCTTCAATTGTAAAATACCGGTAGTGCCATCTATATCTCTCTTGCATCGGCGGTCACGCTTAAAGGCGTAAGGCTGGGTATCTTAATATACTCTTATAATCAATGCTTGCGGTCTTCACTATTAGTTGCGCCCTCTTAGGGTCGCGCTTGATACTTTTCTGTTTGGCGAAGTTAGAGCGTTTTTTTTGTTTTTTTGAAAAATAATGACATCATGTGAACGGTTAGAGCTATCATCTTGTTTTATATACTTTTCGCTGTGCCCGTTTGAAAGCAATATAAATGTGTCAAGACACGTCAAGCTTCCTGACATTTGACGACAATATAACCGTTTTTTCTTGTTTCTTCGAGAAAGTGACGATATCTCATGAACGGTTAGAATTATCGAGTTACCATTTTCTCGCTATCAACTTCATCTGGCTCGTTGGGTATAATAATTTTTTTTTGTATTTATAGATGTACGTAGAATCCGAGAACTTCGAGGAAGATGCCAAGACCGAGAGACATGAAAGCCACGTGGAAGGAGTTCCACAACTAAAGGAGATGCTTTCGATGTATAAAGTACATTTTGTATTTTCTACGCATGAATAATAAATTATTCGACAAACTGACGCTCGTGTTGTTAACATTTTTGCAAATTATTAAACTCATCGAATTTTAAAATCCATTGAATCAATCGTTCAAAGGAGGAAGGCTTGCGTCTCGGCTGAATGAGTGACCGATTCAACAGACACAAACCGCATAACGGAATACAGTCAGCGCTTCTGGTGGACAATAGCCGAAGCTTGCTGTATGAGCAGCGCCTCTGGTAGACAATAGCCGAAGCTTGCTGCATGAGCAGCGCCTCTGGCGGGCGGTAGCCAGAGCTCGCTGTATACTTCACGGTTTGCGTCTCGGCTAAATGGGCGACTTGTATAACGTAGACGCAACCAGCATTTATACAGCAAGCTTTGACAACCGACCATCAGAGGCGCTGGTCATACAGTAAGCTTCGGCTATTGTCTACCAGAGGCGCTGCTCATACAGCAAGCTTCGGCTATCGTCCTCCAGAGGCGCTCACTGTACTCCTCTGTGCGGTTTGTGTCCCGGCTAAATGAGTGCCCAATTTAGTCAACACAAACCGCAAATGTGCAAAAAAAAATATTGGATTTCCACTATCCATTTACAAACAAATCATAAGTGGGTAGGAGGGGAGGAAATAAAGGTAATATTTTCATTACAGATAATTTATTTAACAAAACTTGAAATATTGCATTTTTAAAGCATAGTTACAATATTTACAAATATTCATTCACTTTAAAAAAAAAGAGGACAATCAATGATCATTGAAATGCTATTTAAATAAAAACAAACAAAAAAGTACGAAGTTTAAACCTAAATGAAACGAAAACTAATAATACAAGTCGACAGCATACGCGACTCCCTAGATACACCCAAGAAATAAATAATACAGTGCAAGAAACTAAAAAAAAAGGAAGGAAAGTGTTTAACAACAAATTTTCTTAAAACGAAAATTCACCAAAGTGCAAGTTTCCTTCCACAAGACCCGAAAGATCAGTTGAACGTGATGAAACGTAAGTTAATTTATAGTTAAAACTCGGCTGGAAATCAAGAATTGTACATTTTATTATTGTCTATAATACAATATTCTCAATTAGCAATAAATACTTTAAAATTTCTCTTAGTAAACTGTATTATATCATATAGTTAATGTGAGTGCTATATTTCGTTAGGAAAACGCTTTCTTTTACTTAGATAATATATATATAATATATATAAATATATGTTTCGCCATTTTTAAATCTACCTGTTTTAAAAGTTGGAACTTCTTCTTTCTTCTTAAATAGGGCTTTAACTGACTGAAAATAATTTTAAACTTGCTCACCCCTAGGCTTGTTGTGTGTTACTTCATACTTAAGAATAAATAAAATATACTATGCAAGAATACTGCCGCCGAAAGAGTGCGTGTAATCACAGAATACAAACAAATTCATGCGTAAATGAACAGGTGAATGCAAAAAAAAAAATCAATGAAACACTATGTACAATTAACGATGTACTTTTTCAAACCAAAAACTCAAGAATCAATTATGCTATTAACGATGCACTGCTACGATGATAATATCGATCGATTTCAAAAAGCACATTTTGTTTTGGTCATTGCCTAAGCTACTTAATAAATAATTTATTATTATTATTATTGTTGGGATTTCGATTCGAAGATGGCCTTCATATCTCTTATGCACAGCGAAGGTGATGTTTTCTCTTTCCTTCAGAAAAACCCCATTTTATTACAAACAAGGTAAGATAAGAAATTTAAACGACTCACCTAGGGCTCTTCATTTCCAAGCTGACTCTCCTAAACCTATCCGGATCACTCTCACGCTCTCTCAAATCGTACGTGTGCCTCCGCCTCTCACTCTTCGTAACATCATCGTTCCTCCGTCTGTTCCGAATGAAATCATCCCCGCATAAGCTATCCCTAATAATATCACTCTGCACGTCGCTTTCAACATCATTAAAACTACATTTAGTAACATTCGATTTCACGTCTTGTACTTTTTTGGCATTAAATTTAGTATCAGTCCTCCAGTGTTGCTGTTCGGCGTTCACTTGCGTTTCGAACTTAGCTGCCCTCGACTTCAAGCTCTCACTCACAGGTACGACGACGTCCCTCTGCTTCACCACCACTTTGACCTCCCCCAAACTATCACCCGAATCTTCGCTCTTGCTATTGTAGTTATTCTTTTTGCTTTCCGTTTCGTTTTCCTTCTTTTTAACCTCCAACTCTTTCGACTTTCTCGAATCATCGTCCCTGGGCTTGATTTTCAAACGCATCAAAAGCACGTCCTTGTCTTCCTTGAACGACTCGGACCTGTACCGCTCGTGCAAAATCTTCCTGCGCTCCTCCTTGTATTTCTCAATCCGCTCTCGGTTCAGTTTCTGGTCGTTCAGCAAATTAATTTTGCTTTCGGTGCTGTGCGTCAGGTGGATGTCCAACTTATCATCGTCGTTTGGTAACTTCTTTGGTTGGTTCAGTGATTTCGGATTGCCCATTGCGTACCCGAGGTTCTCATCCAAACTTTTCCTGCGCTCGGAAGACTGGGACCTGCACTCCTTGTTGAACTCGTTCTCGTCGAGGGACCTCGTTTTGATCGAGTGCTTCAAATTCCTCGCCCTCACGCACGGGGGCAACGAATCCTTGTCGTAAACCTTCTGGATTTTGCTGCTTTCGTCTCGGGCCTTCTCCTCAACCAAGCTGCAAATTTTTTCCGTGAAGCTATTTCTGGCCTCGACTTTCTGCGCCTCCCCCTTCACGCTCACACTGTAATTTTCGTAGTCGTTTCGCTTCAAGCTAGGCGGCGGTTTAGTTTCTTTAACTTCGAATTTATTCGTCAGGCTTTTAACGCACACCTTCTCGCATTTACCCTCATCCGTTGGCAGCACGTTCTCATAAATGTGCGAGTCGTTTTCATCGAGTGAATCCAACTCGAAGACCCCCTCATCTTCTTTAGCCGTTTCTGATGGGGCAAGCTCCAGCAAAGCGTTGATTTCATGCACGGATCTCCGAAAGTACTTCACCTGTTGGTAAATCGAGTGATCATCGTCCAACGTTTCGGTCTCGCAAGACTTGCGCTTGTCTATTCGATTTTCTGACTCACTGTTAACATTGAAGTCGATCAAGTTGACGCTGACGGGTCTCGTGGGGCTTTCGCTCAACTGCAAACTCTCGCTTTGCTGCAACAAGAGGAGCTCGGGCCTCTTCATTCCGTCGAGGTACCTTTCTTCCTCCAGCAAACTGCTTTCCGAAGTGTTTCTGGTTTTGTTGGTCTCGTTAAAACTCTGCGTCGGGCTTACATTGGGGCTGAGAGAATTCTGAACGGGTGTTATTGGGTATGAACTCGGTTGGTTGCTCAAATTCTCCGACGAGCTCTGGACTATTTCGCTGAGGCTTAAATCCGTGGGGCTTAACTCGGTGTTCTCTATGTATTGGTACGGCGTGGCGCTCACGCTGGAGGTGTTGCTGGTGTTCACGTTGAAGTCGGATGAGACGGACGAGTTCAAGGTCGTCTCCAGGCTTCGGCAACACAGAGTCTCGTTGTTCGAGCTGATGGTTTTGGTGTCGCTCTTGGAGTTGCACACGGCGCTCGAACTCAAATTCATCTTCATCGTGCTGCTGTCGCTGTCTTTCGATCTTAATTCTTCCAGGGCGCTTAAACTCTTAGGCCGTTGCTCGTTCACGGGCAGTATCAACTTGGTGACTTCCTCGCTTGCGACGATCGGCTGGTTCGCTTCCTGCATCGGAAGAACCGCCAGTGTGGTTGGCAGGCCTGCTTTCTCGGGGTTAATTGCGACATCTTCGTAGATTAAGTCCGTGGGGTTGTTGCCCTGCACGTCGTTCGTGAAGCGTTTGATGGGCGACTTGTAGGTGATGCTGATGGTGGTGAGGACGTTCTCGTACGTGGGACTTTTTGATTTTCTTGTTACTGGGCTGACCACGTTTTCGTACAGGAGTTGATCTGGTTTGTTCACATCACCTACAACATAAAAATAATAAATTACTTTCCAGATAAATAAGAATATTTTGGAGATAAATAAGAATTAAAGCGCACGCTGCCATCTTTTGATCGGAAAAGATACTTCTATATCAAATTTAGTTACATGATCTGTGCAAAGAAGTCGCAAATTTGAATTTAAAAAGAAATTCTGCAAACACCTCAGCGAACGTTAACCAAAATAAAGACTCACCTATATATTTATTAAACTTGTCGTAACAGATTTCCGTCGGTGGACTAAACTCCCCGGGGGTGGTCGAATTCGAATCAGCAAGCGGCTTATAAAGCGGTGACTGCGGTGTGGGGGTCGCGAACGTACTCGACTGTGTCATCACCAACAACTTCCCACCGATGTCCACCTCGGTGAGCGACTTGGGCAAACTCGGCTTGGCACTACTCTGCTGCTCCAAATTCAGGGAAGCCCGCTTGTTCTCCACGTGCGAATTCCTCGGCGACTTATTCTTCGGTTGGTACGAATCACCTTTCGCTTGAGGCAGCGTGTGCACAACCGCGGTGGTCGAGATCGTGCAGCTGTTGTTGTCCGGGGTGTTGCAGTCGATGAACTGGATATCGGAGAGTTGGTCTTCCAAGCGGGTGCGTTTCCTCGAGAGCGAGTCCGGGGAGAGGACGACGCGCGCCTGTTTCTTAGGTGATGGATTGTTCGAGTTGGCAGCGCTGCTGAAGTCCTCAGGTCGAGCACGCATTAGATACTTACGGTGGGCCTAAAAAAAATCAAACGGTTTAATCCGAAGTGCTAAAATGAAAACGCGCACTCTTACTATGTCTTTATGAGTCCGTGGTGAACTTACTAGGCTTTCATCTTCGGAGAAGATGCGCATCTCAGATTCTTCCAGGTCGAAGTTGAGTTGGATTTCGCTCAGGTCCAATAGGGAACCCTCGGAGTTGTTCTGAGAATTTTGTATTGTGTCGAAGTATGAATCGTGTGATACTGATCTGGAAACGGGAGGTTTTCGATTAAAATCCCAAATTAAAAAATACAATTACAAAAATAATACTTAATCAATACCGAGTGTAAAGTAAGGGGATGCGTATATTTAGTTTATGCAAGAAGCCAGCCATGCAGGACGAACTCTTTCGTTGTGCTTTGAGGAGATGAGTGCGGAAGGCCAAGAGTTTCTGTTTTTATTTCGCAAGTCTTCCCTCTTTCTAATTTGTGGGGGGGAAAAAAAGAAAACTGATTTTAGTCAACGAAACTATACGGTGTGACGAAAAAAGCAAACTCAGGACGACCCACCAAAACACAAACAGAGAACTTCGAGGACTACAAAAAAAATAAAAACACAAATTGGGGGCAAACATAAAAAACGCTAATGCAAAACAAAACATTTTTAAATATGGATGGTAGAAGCATAAAGTGACTGTGCGATCAAATAAAAAATTATTTTAGATACAGCATCAGCATTAGAATGTCATTAGTGACAACTTATGTAAATGCACGCCGTAACTCGTCTTGTTTGTTGCATCCTTAAAGTTGGGCAGTCAATTAAATAGAAACAAAAAAAAAATTGCAACAACGTGATTAAGAAATTCTTCGATGCGCAAGGCTAATCCAAATTGTTAAAATCTTCGTTTTCCAATTAAAAGCAAAAAATTATTTTGTTTTGTATTTATTCGCCAAGGCGGAGTGGCATAGTCGATCGATCGTCTTTTGTTTTTCATTTATCACATTCTTCAGGCTTTGTAATGTAGGAGCTTAGACTAGAACTAACTATTTGAGAAAAATAATAATAATAAATACAAGAAAAAATATAGAAAGCACTTCGCAAGTTAAGGGCCGCTCGCCGTCGGGGGGGGCTCGCGACAGCTAGGGAACTGCTTCCGTCGTGTTGCGCTCGTCGAGCGCTTTCATTTGAGCGGTCGCGCGATATACTTATCTCTTAAAGGAAAGTTTTTCGACCGTTTAAGTCGGCCATCTTTAATTTCAAGATGGCGTCGCTATGATAGTCGAGTCCGTCTCGTCGGCACGTTCAATTTGATATGCGACACGACGGGTTTATCTCTTACGCGGCGATTTTCGATCACGGCGCCGCCATCTTTGATTCCAAGATGGCGTCGCTACGACAGTCGAGTTCGTCTCGTCGAGACCTTGTTACAGTTTAATTTCATCGCAGCGAGTTCGCGACGCTTTTGTAGCGAGCTTTTGAATTCTCGCTTTCACATTGGCTCTTGGCGTCATAATTATTCTATTGGCTATCGCTTATGGCGTACTTGCATCTTCGGCGTCCTTTCCACCTCAATTTCGTGCCTCGCCGGATCCTGGTGCCATGTTGATGCGTTATACCGCTTAGACAAACTATCGAAGCTCTTGCTTAAAGGAGTAAGAAGTGCTTCCTGTCAACATTTTTGACTTGTAAATTCAGTAAATAGACGAGGCGTTTCCGTTTATGGTTGGCAGTTAAATCTATAACTGTCAACACTTTAGCAATTCATTAAATTTTCAATAGATGGTGACACTTTCTTGTCTGTAATGGCATTTGTCAAAATAACGCATCTGTCAAAATAATTCTTTAAATTTTAAATAGATGGAGGGCGCGTTCTTCGTCTTGATTGACAATTAATTCTACAACCATGTAGACCATGTAAACTCGGTAAAACTTCAATGGAATTTTTCAAATGAATTTTCGTCTGTAACCTACACCTGTCAACATCACTGACGTTACAAATTCGTTAAATTTTCAATAGATGGCGATCCGGTCTTGTCAGTGATTGATAGTTAATCATATAACTGTCAAAATAATTCGTTAAAATTTAAATAAATGGCAGTGCGCTCTTGTTCTCGCTTAACAATTAATTCAATACAGCCGTCAAAAATTTTGTTAATTCTGGAAATTTTAAATAGGTAGCGACACCTTCTTGTCTCTAATCGAGAGTTAATGCTGTCAAAGGTTTTTAATTTCGTAAATTCAGTAAATTTATAATAGATGAGGCAGCTAAACCCATAACTGTCAACACGTTAGCAATTCGCTAAATTCTCCAATGGATGACGACACGTTCTTGCCTGTGATTGACAGTTAATCTTATAACTGTCAGTGCCCCTGTCAAACTAATTTTGTTATTTCGTTAACTTTCCAATAGATGGCGGCACGTTTTTTTTTCCTTTTCTATGACGACAGTTAATCTTATCACTGTTAGCAAACTGTAGTCATTCATTGTAACTGCAATTAATTGATTCCTTTTTTCTTATTTTGTTGTCTTTCCTCTCGGAGGCTCTTCTTTGATGACGAATTTGCAGTGTATCTCGTAGACCTATTTCTTTGTTGTGGAGTGTATTTTACGTGATAATTTTTGAGTGTAGATAGCACTCGCAAGCCTTCACATTCAAAATTATCTAACGTCAGAGTTATGAGATACTATCGATGAATTTTATCTTATCTTGAATTTTTTCTGAAAAAAGTCCTCGAATGTTGTAACAAACACTCACTGTAAAATATAGTTAGATTACTTGTGAGTGTGCCACGAATGTTGTGTTTAAAATAAAGTTGGATGCAACAATTACATGTGTATCCTTTGAATCGGACAACTTATAAAAACAGGTAAAAGTGTTGCTTATCTTTTCGATATTTCCAGTTTGTAAAAAACAATAAATTATAACAAACAAAGAAATTACATTAGAATTAAAGGATTGTCCATGATATTAGTGACTAACAATAAATAAATATTGGAGGATGTGCCTTAAGTCACTATTACACTAAATTACATTAGGTTGTGCACGCTTTTCTGTATCATTTTTTTTTTAGAATTAACGTATTATGGGAGGCTCTTAACTAAATATTATGGATCTAGTTAATTACACGTCTCTTTGAGTTATTTTTTTTTAAACATAATTCATAAATTGATTTAACACATCCGAGAAAGATGGCAGAGTCCATCACAGAATGTGACCACGATTTGGTAAGTGATGGCCCTAAAAAGATAACGCTCTGAAATTTGACATTCTTTAGATGTACGAGAAACGCCCCGGCACAGATAACGAAGGTCATAATTACGAACTCTACCTTACTGGACTTTATGCGGTAAAACTTGCCCTGGACGACGCAGTACACGATATTCAAATGGCGTCTAACGTCGATAAATACGGAGCCTTTGATGACATAGTAATCAGAGTGCAATATAAAAACGGAGCCATCGTCTTATACCTCTTACAATTAAAACACAAGAAGAAAGTACGTGGGTCTGTCGATTTTAGTAAAAGCGACTTTTCCCTGGAAAAGTACAAGGGCAGTTACTACAAGGATGTAAAAAAGCGAATTTCGAAGGGTGAACTGGATGACTTGTTGAAGGGCGTGGAACTTAAAGATGTCGTTCCCTGTTTGTTTACGAACGCCGTTTACACCAAAGACACGAACAAGATAATTCTAAATGAACGCGAATCTCTTTCTTGCAAGGCCCTTCCTTGTTCAGACACTGATTTCATAGATACAACATCAAAAGGATATCAAACTTTTCAAATGCACACAGAACGTCCCAGGTTTGGTCAATTTTTAAATTCGCACTCGCTTACTGGTTATCAAAAAGGCTTTGAAAATAGAATAAAGAAAATCCAAGAGAAATTCGAAAAATCTGAAATAAGCAAACTAAAGAAAATATGCAACAGCTTTAAAGAGAAATTAAAAATCGAAATTCAGAAGGATGAGATGAATTTTGATAGTATCTTAATTAGGGTGAGTGAATTGTTAAAAGAATTATTTAAGGACGTCGACTCTGATGTGCTGGAGGAGATGTCCGATTACTTTCGTGACGAATACCAATCTGCCCGGAAAATTTATGAAGAATATTCGTCTAAATGCGAAGAATATTCTGAATTATTCCAACGATTTAGATTCTACGGCGGTCAATTGAATTGCAAGCAAGTGAAAGCAGCAATTACTTCAAGTATCAACGAATCATTGGGCAAATGTACACCAGAAGTTGTTACAAAATTTATCGAGTACATCCAGGATTACTTCCAGGACAATCGTTTGTTAGTTAAGCAGCAAATACAGAAAAAATTATTAGAGGTGCTGCTTCCACCAGTTCCCTCGAAAGAGGACTTTGGAAAGCGGTTTCAGGTATTTCGGATGGTTACTAATTTAAATGATCGCGAGCAAAAATTGATGGCGTCAGAACACATCAAAGTAGCTTTGCAGGGTAGAAAAGAGATCAGATTGTGTGACATTGTCGATCCAAATTTTCTTCTAAGTCAGAAGCCGGAATTTTTTTTTAATCACATGGGAGGTGTCATCCAAGTTGGCAAAATACTAGAACTGAAATGTGAGAATTATATTACGAGAGAATTTGAAAAGCTATACTTAAGAAGCGATATCTTTATGAAATGCACGAACTGCATTTTCATAGTGAGCATTTTCGAAAATTCTCGCTTGTTAAGTTACATGAAACATCAAGTGAACATCATTGATCTGAGAGATGGACAAAATTTACCCAGTAATTTGGAAAATAATGTGATTTTAATTTCAAACGAAGGTGATATTGATGACAAAGTGGAAACGTTGATGAAATCAATCAGTCCTCAGGTGAATACTGTTAATTACTTAAACGAAATCAATGATTATCGCTTGGAATGGAGAGGATCACGAAATAATGTGCACTCTAAACACCAGAAGGATTTTTTTTCAAGCTGCTTTAGAACTGAAGCTGGTGTGGAAGAGAAGGAACTTCTGCAACATTTTAAAGGTTCAGTTAATATTATTAGCGCAACGCCTGGCATGGGAAAATCAACGGTGTTAGACTCTTTAATTCAGTATTGCCCATCAAAAAAGTGGGTGCTGAAACTTAAGTTGAATGAATGGAATGACGACCTATACGCTAAATCAAAGGAAATCCTGGAAGATCCCTTGCAATACATATTTGAAAAGTCTGAAGAAGATTGCAACAATAAATTCAGCAAGGACCTATTCGGTTACATGAAAAGCAGATGTACCGTGATAGTATTTATTGACGCATTCGATGAAATTTCCCCTAAGTACACAGACGTAGTATTGGAATTAATCAGTAAATTAGAACACTTGGGGATATGTACCTGGGTATTCACAAGACCTAATTTAAAGAAATGCCTGGAAACAAAATTTAACACTGCAGCCATCACGTTTCGGCCTCTTAGAGAGAATGATATAAGAGACTACCTTGTGAAAAACACAAAGATCGATGAACTATCATTGGATGGTTTACTTAAAAAAATGATGGAATTTTTAAAGATACCTCTTCATCTGTTCATGCTATCAAAAATTCTGTGCAGTGAGACCTTAAATAGCAATAGGTTAAAGGTGACCGACCTTTACGAGAAATTCATAACCACCAAATGTCATATTTATTACAAGAAATTTCGGATTGAAATCGCAGGAAATCACGTCGAAGACTTAGTTCCGACACCTGAAGAATTAATAGAGAAACATCAACTTTTATCTCTCCTTCAAACTTACGATAAAAATTTTCTTGTAGCGAACAAAGTAGCGAGTGATTCGGAATTAGAACGACTTTTAAATGAAATCAAGGAATACAAGAATCACCTTGGTTTAGTTACTGCAGTGCATGGTTCCAACCCCATTTTTACTCATAGAACATTTGCAGAGTTTTTAACAGCAAGATGGCTATCAAAAAACCGAAAACATAAGGCCTTCAAATGTATATGGACGGAAGTCGAAAATTTTAGTAACCTACAATTATGGTTCTATGAATTAATCTCTGCTGAATATCCTTTGCATGCTGCCGTAGTCGATGGAAACTTAGAGTTAGTGCGAGAGCTCTGTAATCAATCTGAATTGGTTTTGTGTGATGCCCTGAACAGAACTCCTCTCCATTTGGCCATAGCTTATCAACGCTTTCATGGAATTCCTAAAAGGAATGAAGTTACTTGCAAGATTATAAACGAAATCTGCGAGCACTTGGCAAACACAAAATCATTTGTAATGCACAGAGACATTTTTGGTTCTCATTGGCTTGAACACTTGAAAAATGATATATTCCTCAGGAGTTGTTATTGGGGATGCAAGGCGCTCATGATGATGAACTTGGCAAGAGGTTATTTGTTGAAGAAAAATAAGAAAAAAATTCGCGAAGGAATTAAATATTTAGTCAAAGAGAGTCATATCAATTGTCTCAAATTATTGCTTGTGTGTGACGTATTTGGCGAATTCAAAGATATTAAAGCCCCCTTGGGGGTAGAATCTATACCTGATGCTCAAATGAATGAATATTTATGGGAAAACTTTGAATCTGAATTGGTGTATGCATTGAAATTTTTCATGGCGAATGACAGTCCATATAAAAGTGATCCAAAATTTAAGCAACGGTTCTACAATCAGCTTATTTTCAATAAATTTCTCGACGACGCAAAAACAAAATTGTAAGTGAGTAGTAAACACATACATTCAGGTCATTCAGGTGTGTTCTGTACTAGAAGATTTTGTTATGCATAACATAGCACTGAGAATTTAATATAGAAATACTTATTGGAGTTGCTAAATCAGAATTGGGTAACAAATTCAAGAAAATAATAACATAGAAGGTGTTTCGTTCAACGTAAGAGAGTTAGCATAGATTTTCTATACACACCATGAATGATTTTGTATGTCTCTCATTCTGTTATGATTCTTACCATCTTACGAATAAGGAATACATATTTATTTATTCTTCATTTTGGTTTTAGTGAAGCCAGTTCTAATAATTCTCTCGAAGAACAGGAGAAAAGCTTAGATCTAACAAGCATCGCACAAAGTTTAAATATTTTAGAAAGAATAGAGATGATAACGAAAATCCAATTGTCTGGTTGTACACCATTATGTGCCGCTGCTTTCTTGGGTTACTTGAACTCCGTCAAATCGATGGGAAGTAGTACTGTAGATGCAAATCCAGGAGACGAATGCAAACTGCACTATGCTATTGATGGAGAAAATGTAGAAGTAATTACTTGGTTAATCAAAGCTGGTGCAGACGTGAATCAAAAGGACGCTAATGGGAATATGCCCTTAAGTCTTATGGTGCAGAATCGTTTTCTAGACAGTAACGGGTACGTTAAATGTAATTAATTACTAAAAAATAAATGATGTTTCTTCTCCGTGATCTTAGATTACGCATCATAGAGTTATTGATCAAAAATGGAGCAGATGTGAATCAAGAGGACGCTAATGGGAATATGCCCTTAAGTCTTATGGTGCAGAATCGTTCTCTAGACAGTGACGAGTACGTTAAATGTAATTAACTACTAAAAAAAATAAATGTTTCTTCTCTATGATCTTAGAAAATTACACATCATGGAGCTATTGATCAAGAATGGAGCAGATGTGAATCAAAAGGACGCTAAAGGGAATATGCCCTTAAGTCTTATGGTGCAGAATCGTTCTCTAGACAGTGACGGGTACGTTAAATGTAATTAATTACTAAAAAATAAATGATGTTTCTTCTCCGTGATCTTAGATTACGCATCATAAAGTTATTGATCAAAAATGGAGCAGATGTGAATCAAGAGGACGCTAATGGGAATATGCCCTTAAGTATTATGGTGCAGAATGATTTCGTGGACAATAACACGTACGTTAAATGTAATTAACTACTAAAAGAAAATAAATGTTTCTTCTCTATGATCTTAGTAAATTACACATCATGGAGCTATTGATCAAGAATGGAGCTGATGCTACAGTGAAGAACTGCAAAGGAATATCAAGCTTCCAATTGGCCACTAAATACATCGATTTATACATGGTGAAGTTGTTTGTAGAAAATGGTGTCCACGTCGATTATAGAGACAACGAGAACGAAAGCACCTCTTTACATCATGCTATTGAATCAGAACGACTTGAATACGTAAAATATTTCTTAGGCAAAGGCGCCGATCTAAACATTAAAGTCGGTGGAAAAACCTCGCTGGATATCGCTCTTGACACAAATTTTATAAACTGGGAGATAGTGAGATTGCTCATGAAAAGAAACGCCAACGTTAATTACCTGCAAAATCTGAGGGCGTTTGCTCCACTGATTCATGCATTTGAAGCAAATCAACTCGAAGTGGCACAACACGTAGTGTACAAACAATTCGATGAAACAACCACTACAGATGCGTCAGAAGTATGGACTTCATTGAGTGCAGATTCCTTGTTTATACTTAGAACTGCCAGACGTGAAACCTATAATTTCATACGTGAACTATTAATAAAAAGTGGAAAGAGCTCATGTGCAACGCTATTTTCTTCTGCCATTAAAGAATGTTATACAAATTTCCGAAAATTCGCAATAGAATATAAGCCTGATATTACTAAACCTAATGGATTGGTTTCTGATGGAATATCACCTTTTGACAAGGCCGTTCACAATGAAAATTGGGAACTTGTGAAACTCTACATAGAAATTGGCATCGACGTCGATTACAGACGCTTCGAAAATTATTTTACTGCCCTACAAAAAGCAGTCAAAGCAGATCAGTTGGATCACGTAAAGTATTTCATAGATCAGCAAGCCGATGTAAACTTGATAGTTCGTAAAAAGACTTCGTTGGATTTGGCTCTTGAAAACGAGAGAGTGAATTGGGAGATGGTGAAATTACTCGTGGAAAGTGGAGCCGATGTTAATTGCACGCAAAATCGAAAGGGATACACTCCTCTACATTATGCAGTAGAAGAAGACCGCCTTGATATGGTGGAATTCCTCATTACCAAGGAAGCTGATGTATTCATTGCAGGCAGATCAGATGCGCGGACTCCACTACAGCTTGCATTGCATCTCGGAAGAGAAAACATCGAGAATTTTCTTGCACTAATAGTATCTCGTTGAATCACTTCATCTTTCTTACATTTTCATTATTCAGCAGCTTACAGATCGTTCATTTAAATTCTAAAATGTGTCTTGCCAGAAACGAATTTGAAAATAACTCAGAAACGAATGAAGATAGAAGCGATTTATTTGCACATTTTTATAGACTCCAAAAAAGTTGTAAAAGTTTATAATTTAACCGTCTTCATATCTCTTTAATTAGTTGTAATCCTGTATAATATATGTAGATAGTAATTTGCAAAATAAATGTAATTTTTTCAACCTAACCACAGATTAATTGTTTTACAGGATCCTCAACCTAGACGATCTTTAATGATTTTAGAAACGATAATTTGCAAAAATATAATTTTTTTCCTCAAATTTGGATTAATTTTTTTGCCACTCTAGATCTTCAGCAATAAAATTAAAAAAAGTATGTGATTCATCTTGATGTGAAATAAATGTATAATATAGAATTAGATTTCTGTAACTCGATGTTAAGTTACTACCCAGAGAATTGTCATTCTGGTGTCAATACTGTGTCATCTACATATCAATGGTGGAATTATTTTTTATTTGATCGCACCATACAGTATTTAATTGAACAAAATCGATACATAAGAGTCTCCAGATTTGTATATAATTTGAAACATGAATCGTTTTTGCTTTACTAAAATTCCTTAAAGAAAATTTATGACTCCATCTATCAGACAGAAAGTGCAACTACATAATAACTTTTGATTCTGTGTTAATCATCCTGATTAACTGATCATTAAGCATTTGATTTTCTTCTTAAACATTAAATTACAATAAAAAATAAAATAAAGTTCTGTCCATAAATGATCACAACAAAAAATCGACAGTTTGCTTCCAAATCTCAAAAATTAAATGTCAATCAAATCTATAGACCCTTAGACATTGCTGCAGAACCCAAAAGATCCACAAATTATGCAATAAAACAAAATTTGACGTACCTGTTATGGCCAGACGGTTTGTTCAGAGTTTGCAGCGGCCCCAAGACATCGAGTTCGTTGTTCTGAGGCTCCGACAACCCAGAAACCAGACTTTCGGCAGACTTCACGGTCCGAAGCTTGCGCTTCATCTCACTAGGATCCGCCTCGGCCACAAACGTGTCCTGCATCCACAACAAATTCCACTCAATTACGACGAAAGCAAACCGACACAAAATCACTCACAGCAATAACGATGCCCGGAGTCGACGCCTTCCTAGTCTTCGTCAACGAATTCTGCGATGCATTTCTGCTCTTCGAGAAGAACGAGCGCCA
Source organism: Dorcus parallelipipedus (assembly GCA_958336345.1). Classification (NCBI taxonomy): domain Eukaryota; kingdom Metazoa; phylum Arthropoda; class Insecta; order Coleoptera; family Lucanidae; genus Dorcus; species Dorcus parallelipipedus. Next base: position 43,564,424 of record OY284480.1, on the reverse strand, counting down.
ACCCGATGGTGAACGCTTGGAATGTCCTCGTTTACGGCCTGGAATTATTTATTTTATTTATTTATTCAACAAAAGAATATTACAAAAAGAAGTGTAACACCTAAAGAGGCAAACTAAGTTGCCTGTCATAGGCCTGGTGCAAACTTAAAATTAAAATTAAGACTACAGTTACACCTATAAAGTATACTTAAACTTATCCTAAAACGAAAATAAATAAAGAAAACTTAATAATATCTTCAAGAACTATTAATACTTAGGCCCAGTTTTTCGATCTCAGTTTAACTTTAATCTTGATTTTATTCTCATTGCTTCTATAAAAATAAACTGAAGATTAAAGTTAAACTGTGATACAAAGAACCGGGCCTTAGTAATACCCATTTATATTTATGGTTTAGTTTATGTTTATATTATGTTATGTTTTATCCCTTTATTTTGTAACTCATAACGACATCGTTACATAACGGTGGCATATTTTTGACCAATCAGTACATAAAATGCATTATGTCTAAGTACTGATTCGTAAAAATATGTCACGTAACGATTGTCGTTATATAATGATGTCATTATGAGTTACAAAATAAAGGGGTTAGTTACAACAATATTTTTAAGGGAAGGAGTTTACTTACCACTGGGCAGTTCTATTATCGTGTGGTACTTCTTGGGTAGGTTATTGGGGCCTCCGCCCACTTCGATGTAACCCGAGTCTTCGCTCTTGCTGATTTGGTGTTTGTTCCTCGCTTCTTCGAGCGTTATGAGCTTCGTCGGGGTGGAAATCGCTAAGCTCTTAGGCCTCGAGCGCTTCGGCGAAAGCAGCACCTCGGAGTTGACTTGCTGATTGTCGAGGATTGGAAGATGATCACAGAAGATTAGGTCGGTGTAACATATTAGAAATTCCGTCACGACAGCCTGCGAGATAAATCACCACTAACTATTAAGTTTCAACTAATTTGCAATGACTTACTTGGACTCCGACTCCTTGCAAAGCAGCAACGCCCCCGCCTTCTAATTCCTCAGAGCGAAGTAAATTCGGAGCCCAAACGATCGCGACGTTCCTCGTCGTCATGCCCGTGCTGCTCCCGTGCTTCGCGACGCGTGCTAAGTGCCTCATTAGATACTCGAGCGTCCTACAATAATTAAAAATGTTTTCCTCCCCCCTCGAAATAAATTAGAATGCCAACCTGTAATGAGGCGGTGGCAATTTCTGAACGGCCTCTCTCATCTTCAGTAAGCGATCGTGGTCGTTCTCGGAATTTCGGGTGGCCGTGTTGCATCCCTGAACCGCATTGACGAAGCTCTGGTATAACTGGTACGTGCACAACGGATTTGGAAGCTCCCTGCCACGTTCCAAAAAAAAATTATCACAATGATGAGCTTGTGTAATGCACGATGTACAAACCTAAAGTACATTTTTAAAAGCGAAGCGACCGAGTGGATGTCCTGTAGAATTTCCTCCGTGTACAAATTAGGTATCCTGTCCTCGTCGAAGGCGTTCCGCAGCTTCTGTATGTTCGAAGTCACCCCGGACAATCGGTAGATGCCATCGACGATTCCGTTCTTCTCTATAAACTCGGCGCAGCATTTCAGCACCGTCGGTATATCATGTCCCGAGTTGAGAAGGTGCTCGCCCAAGTCACACCCGAAAACCCGCTCCTTTAATATGCCCGACTGTTTCAGACGTCTGCGCGACGGCCTGTTGAGTATGAAGCTTCTGAAGAACGCAATCAACTTCCCGTGCTTCCTCAGCACAGGTTTAATGGGGCTTAAAGCTAAAGAACTACACACACAGGAATTACTACCGATTCTCGAAGGTGGAATTTAGGGGGAGACATACCCGACGACGGGGGGTGGCAGCGGCATGTTTCGTGGTACTTTATCGCCTATAATATGAACACAGTGCTGTGGGAAGAACCCGACTTGAAATCCACGCTTTCCCCTCCACCACATCGACTCTCCCGGACTGGCCATATCGATGACGGAAATCATGTCCCCAACTTCCAAATTTAATTCATCACGGGCCTAGAAAAACAAAACTTATTAAATTTTCAGTTAGTGTGATTCTATCTAGAAATAATAATAATAAACACTTACGAAGTTATTTGAGGTTAGAATATCAATCTGCAAACCTGCGCAGTCGATTTAAATAAACGATACGAGAATTTTCGCTTTAAAATTTAAAAATAAAACGGGGAAACAATAAATCCATTAAAATTAAACGAAATGTCAAATTTTTTTACGTTCGACATGCAACCAACCGCATTCTCCAACAGTGCTGCCAACCCAACTATACAGCAGCGCCAACAAGTCAAAGAACTAAACCGGGAATTTTAAATTCTTTTTCATTTTCAACACGGGCGTTTTATTAAAAAAATATTAACTTGTTGTAACTTGAATTAACAGTTGGGGAATTTAAATTTAACAGCTGGTACTATGCACGATTTTATCACTTATTTTCAAAATACGTAGTACGCAATCAAAAACATGAAAAACATGACGACCGAAACACAAATGAAAAAAGAAAATCAAAATTCCTAAATAAAGTGAGAAAGGTAAATGACGATCGGAATAGAAAATAATAAATATCGAAAATGAAATGACAATTTGAAACTCACAAAGAAAACGAATCATAATCGCAACATTTACGAAAGAAAAAGAAACGCAAAAAATTGAAAACAAATTTCTGAAGAATGGTACACTAAAAAAAAAAATTAAAGACAATCGAGAAACCAAGAAACCGGAGAAAGTAAGGAAAATAAATAACAATCATAATAAAAGTTTAAAAAATCATCCAAAACGATTTGTAGATTTAAAATTAAAAATATGTAATAATAATAATAAACAATGAAAACTTTCAAAATTATCAAGGTTACTAAAAACAATGACCTTGACATATTTGAAAATTTTTCTTTATCTAATTCCAGTCACTATCGACTCACCAAACTAGTATAGCTGGCGGGATCCTGGGACACTTCGATGTCCTGGCCATTCGAAGTGACCACCGTTGAAAGTGATTAGGAATTGTCTTTTGTACTGGAGAAGTAACTTAAGGGTGGTTTTTCGTGCAGACGAAGTATGTAACCACTTTGGTTCTTATATCTGAAGAATTGTCGACAATGACGTAATTTGACCCGAGGTGGTTGTTGGCAATGGCCGGAGGTGATCGCAGAAGAATTTTTTCTCTGGCGCTAGTTCTTGTGTGAGAGAGAGAGAGACACCGTCGTCAATGACCAGAGGTGTCGCAGAAGAATTTTTTGACGGCTTTTCTCTCTCACAAGAACCAGCACCACCTCTGGCCATTGCCAACAACTACCTCCGATAAAATTACGTCATTGTCGACATTCTTCAGACACAAGAATCAAAGGAGTTACTTCGTCTGCACGAAAAACCTCCCCTGAATTACTTCTTCAGCACAGAAGACAACCCCCTAAACACGGGGATGACCTTCAACCTTTAATGGTCACTTCGGATGGACGGGCCATCGAAGTGTCCCAGGATCCCACCAGCTATACTATTCCGGATATTAACATTTAAGACATAATAACAATCCGAAATTCATAAAGAATAAAAAAAGGAAAACAAATAACAATTATAATTAAAAAGAAGAAAAAGAAACACGGAAAACTGAAGTAGCACCACCTCTGGCTATTGTCAACAACCACCTCTGGTAAAATTACGTCATTTTCGACATTCCTCAGACACAAAAACCAAAGGAGTTACTTCGTCTGCACGAAAAACCTCCCCTAAATTACTTCTTCAGCACAAAAGACAACCCCCTAAACACGGGGATGACCTTCAACCTTTAATGGTCATTTCGGATGGACGGGCCATCGAAGTGTCCCAGGATCCCACCAGCTATACTATTCCGGATATTAACATTTAAGACATAATAACAATCCGAAATTCACAAAGAATAAAAAAAGGAAAACTAATAACAATTATAATTTAAAAAAAGAAAAAGAAACACGGAAAGCTGAAGTAGCACCACCTCTGGTAAAATTACGTCATCGTCGACAATTCTTCAGATACAAGAACCGAAGGAGTTACTTCGTCTGCACGAAAAACTGCCCTTAAATTATTTCTTCGGCACAAAAGACAATCCCTAAGCATGGGGATGATCTTCAATGGTGGTCACTTCAGATGGACAAGCCATATGTAGAAGTGTTCCAGGATCCCACCAGCTATACTACTCACCGATGATGATAATAATAATAATAATAATAATCTGAAATTCACAAAGAATAAAAAAGGAAGACAAATGACAATTATAATTAAAAAAAAAGAAACACGGAAAACTGAACTAGCACCACCTCTGGCCATTGTCAGCAACCATCTTAATGATAAACAATCAAAGACAAGAAAAAAATGACGACTAACGGAGAAACCCAAACGAAACGAAAAAGATGAAATAAACGCGAGTGAAACATTTAATTTCAGAAAATATAAATAAAAACAAAAAATCCGAGAACTTCAAAAGGAGAGGAAAAACAAACGGCGATCGTAATTTTTAAGAAAAGAAATCAATAATGACGATCGCAATTTTTAAAAGAAAGTGACAAGAATATAGTGAACGAATTTCAAACTCGGAAACAACAGAGAAACAAATGACGATCGCAAAAAAATCGAAAACGGACGGAAACAGTTGAGCGCGAATTTCAGACTTAAAAACAGTCCACAAACAAATTCGTTTTATTACTATTTATTTAAAAAAAAAAATTAATCGAAAAATTGGGACGATTTTCAACGGCATTTTTTTTTTCTGAAAGAATACAAAGTGAGTTGGCAACACTGACGTAGCCACAAGTCGCGTCGCACATTTGGGAGCACAATCCAGTGTTGCCAACCGCTGCGAAATTATAAAAAAGTTGAGTAATTTGATAAAATAATTGAAGTTGAGTATATGAGCGACTTTATTAATGATTGGGTATTTTCGACACAGAGGGTTTTCAGCCAATGTCTAGGGAGAAGTTCACTGAAGAGTTGGTAACAGTGCGCATTTTATTTTTTAGGTTTTTTTAGTTTAATTTATGTCAATGTTTTATTACATGCCCTGGGCCTTTGGGTAATTTAGGATATTTCTTAATTGCATTTGAATTGGCAACACTGGCGTAATCACAGTTCCGCTCTCACATTGAAGCTGTGCTGCGAAATCAAATAATTTTGCAGTTTTATTTCTTGAATGTTCTCCAAAAATATCGCTCCTACTCCTTCTAACCATCTATTAATCGTTGCGTCCCGCAAAAAAAAAATCTCGCACAAAATTGAGGTTAGAATTTCGAATTGCGATCCATGGCCGTCCACTTGATTAAAAATTAACAAAACGTCGGCTTTACAACTTTATATAAATTGGAACTTAAAGAAAAGAAACTTAAATTTCATTAATAATAAACGTAACGAAAATTTATAAGTCTGACAGGATAACCAACTGCATTTTTAAGCAGTGCCGCCAACGGAATCTTTACGCAGCGCCACCAAACGTGTTTACACCACAGATAATAGAACTAGACAGGTGGCTCATCAAATGTTCTAAATTTGACGCCTCAGCTTGGAGACAAACTCGGTTTAGTTTGGAGACAGCTCACCAAATACGGGTTGGCACTACTGTTACAATAGCAGAGTGGAAAACCGAAACCTGTAAATATATGTAACATTTAAACAAATTCTATAAACTAAGAGGTGTGATGCAAAATTTAAAAGGAGAATTAATCGTACATCACATTATCGTGGCCTCACTTTAAACTTATTTCTCCGTTACTTAAGAATGTAGCGTTGGAATTGGAAAGGATAGGACAATATTTTCCGGCTTGTGATTGGTTAAAATTCAAGGCAAGTTTACAATGGTTAAAGTTGACATTCCTGCGCTTGTTCCGGAGAATTTACAGCTACTGTTGTAACTAACAGGTAAATATTTTATCAATAATGTTTATTTTCATGATAATTTATTATGATATATTACAGTGCTAATATGGAGGTTAGAGAGGAAGCTGGCCCATCGAAAAACCCTCAGGGGAAGCATGTACGACATGACCAAAGAGTTATGGCTTATAATGCATTTGTTCAATACCACCGTGATAATTCCAAGTCAGCATCAGTAAAATTGGCTTCAAGATTGGTTGGCATTGGAGAGGTAACGATGTGGGCCATCGTAAAAGAAAAGGAGACCACGGGAATTCTACGATCTCCTAGCAAGAAGCGAAACCGTGACACAATTTTCAATAAACTTGATGAGGCTCAGGAAAATTCTATTAGAAGACATGTGCATGAATTACCTACTTGCTCCAAAATTTTAACGGTAAATACATTTACATTTATTACTGTTATTTTGAAATTAAGTAAAAAATTTATAGGTTATACAAGCAGATGATACTTTACCTGTAATTCATCGTACCACATTGTGGAAAATTTTAAGAAAATTGGGATTTAAATGGGAGAAACGAAGCCGAAATTGTATTTTAATTGAACGTGAAGATATTGTTTTGTGGAGACGTAATTATTTAAACTCCATTAGAAGATTTCGAAACATGGGAAAGAAAATATATTATTTGGATGGGACGTGGGTGAACGCTGGTCACACAAAGCCAAAAGTGTGGAAAGATACAACAGTGACTACTGCTCGACAAGCATTTGTTGATGGATTGTCACTTGGTTTAAAAAATTCTTCTGGAAAATGAAAACGTCTGATTGTGCTTCAAATTTTTACTGAGTGGATGAAGAACATATTACCAAGTCTTGAACCCGGATGTGTAATTGTAATGGACAATGCTCCTTATCACTCAGTCAAAACGGATAAAATACCTAATTCTTCATGGAGGAAAGGCGCAATAATTGAATGGCTTACATCGAAAGGAATTGTAACAGACAATACTTTATTAAAAGTTCAACTTCTCGATATAACAAAAAAATATGTAAGTGATAATCCAGTGAGTTACGTTATAGATGAAATGGTAACAGAAAGTGGTCGTACAATATTAAGATTGCCTCCATATCACTGCAGTTTAAATCCAATTGAACTTGTTTGGGCTCAAGTAAAACATCATGTAGCTGCCAATAATAAAACATTCAAGTTGCCCGAGGTGAAAACATTACTGCTTGAGGGATTAGATCTTGTAAATGCTGAACACTGGGAAAATTGCGTTAAACATGCTATTGCAGAAGAAAATAAAATGTATCAACTTCATAATATTGTGGAAGATATGGTGGAGGAATTAATTATAACAGCAAATACTGGTTCATCATCAGATTCGTTGCCTGATTCAGATTTAGACTTTGCAAGTGAATAAATTAACAAAATAATAATTGATTCTGAATTCACATTATCTGTACTTTTGTTATGAATATCTGTTGTTCCAGTGAATAAGTGATTAAGTTAAAACTTCCCTACTTTTCAGAGTAGGTTTTTTTTCGATTTATAAATTCACATTGTTGGTTATAATAATACATGATTGTGCGCCGGCAATTATTGAATTATTATGTGTATTTTGTTATTCTCATTTTTGTTACTCATGTTACATGTTACATTTAATTCACAAATAAATTAACAGCTTCATTTGTGTATTCATGCAACAAATTAAATTCACGTTTAGTTATTTTTCTATATATAAAAATTTTGAATTTCCCGCTTTTTCCTTATTGCTCCTGTGTGATACGTACGGCGACATCAGCACCCACTACTACATTCTTAAGCTGGATTTACATGGAGCGTTGAGCGCGTCAAAACGCCGGGCGTACTGTACTCTCATTGGCTACTGCTCTTTACGTAACGAGAACTAACCAATGGGAGTTCAGTACGCCCGGCGTTTTGACGCGTTCAACGCTTCATGTAAATCCAGCTTTAACGTGAATAGAGTATAGAGCGTCCATTTGTTCCTATCTCGTTGGCTATCTCAAGAGATCTATTATCTGTGGTTCAATTTAATCTCATGTTAGATTTAAAAAATGTGAAATAAACGAATAAATTGTAAACCAACCTGTGACACATATCTTCGGACACTGTAAGCAGCCGCAACAGCCGGCGTGTTAATCGACCGGCTCTCTTCGCTAGGCACAAGAAGTCGATGTCCCTTGTTATCCATCTGGAGCCAGTTCAGGATAGGCCCGCAATTCAAGGAGTTATCAATGATGCTGCAAAACCTTTCGAGATAGGAGATAAGCACAGCCTGCAACGTGCCCACGTGAAAATCCCGACGCGCCACCTCCTCGCCCCAAGTCTTACCTCGACATCGTCACCACTGGAAGTTTGACTAGAGAGATCCGGAAGCTGCGATATCTTCCTGTCGTATATGCACTGGTGCAGCTGCGCATCCAACAACTTGAAGTTCTCCAGGTTTCGCTGCAGCAACCAGCACTCCTCACCCGAAGTCACTTGGATCATGTAGTACTCCTCTTCCGTATCACTTGCTGGACCAAAAGGATTAATTAATTTTGTTAGTTGGGGGGGCCTGCGGGGAGTCCGGCTTACTGTGCTGTGAGTGCAGCGATTGATCCATGTTGGTCTGAAGGGTGACGTCCAAGGGAGGCAGTTGCACCCGTTCGTAGTGGAAGTGGGCACACTCTTCCAGTTTAGGAAAACGGCATGGCTCTGCCCCCGCCTCTGGGGCGCCGCCTGCTGCCTCCGATATTTGCATTTCATACACTTCGCTGCATAGTGCCTAAAACAAAAAAAAAGACTAAGCAGAGATTCAAGTCAGATTAAAAAAAAAAGATTGTAAAAAAAAGCTCAGGGCGACTTTATAAATAAACACACATAATTATTACAATTTCTTTAATGAGTAAGGATTGAACAAACGTTTGTTAAAATATCATACCTAAATAAATAGGTGAACGAAGTGTTTCTGTGATTGTATGTACGATAATGGTTGTGCTTGTGACGTTTTTAATAAATTAAAATTTAGGACAAATCAATTGCAGAAAATTAAGATAAGCTATCAAATTAGGAAGTACACTTCTTATTAATTTTAATTAAATATTAAGTAAGCCCAGTAAGAGAACAGATCAAGAAAAGAAAAATGTGCAAAGAAATATAACCCCCCTTCCTCTTCCTAACCATTACAAAAAGAAAAAACGATCTGATCACTCGTATTTTACGACTGTTGTCGAGAGATGGCGCTCCATGATATTAGCCGCGGATGAAATATTCTCCATCTCTTACGACTCGTTCGTATTGCTTACTGTTTGTTGTCAAGAGATGGCGTTGCTAGGTTATTTAAACTATAATTTAAACGTTTTTAAACTTTTCACTTTACATACTGTAGTTTACGATTGTTAGGAAAAGATGGCGCTCTAGGAATTTAGTAGTTCGCGAAATTTTTATATACTAATGATTCATAGTTTACGATTGTTATCAAGAGATGGCGCTTCATGATATTAGCCTTTTCTCAATCTCGTATGACTCACATGATTTACGATTTTGGATTGTTACCAAGAGATGTCGACACTAGGGTATTCAATTGCTTTAAGTATTCCACAATTGTTACAACTTTTGGGATATAAGTTACTATTTACGTTTGTTAGGTACCAAGAGATGACGCTCTAGGAACTTAATAACTTACAATGTCCGAATCTTGTCAAAAGATGGCGCCTTAGGATACTACTTACGTGTAAAATATTCTCCATCCCATGTAACTCGCAATTATTACTTACGGTTTCGAATCGTTGCCAAGAGATGGCGATACTAAGATATGTAATAAATTGTTTTAAACTTTTGACAATGGATATTTTCAGATCATAGCTTACGATTGTTATCAAAAAATGGTGTTCTAGGAATTTAACTTTTTTTTAGAATGTAAGTTGTAGCTTGCGATTGTAACCAAAAGATGGCGCTCTAGGAGTTGAATTGTTCGTGAGACTAACGATCTCATGACTCATAGTTTCCGAACTCTGTCGAGAAATGGTGTTTTAAAAATTTTTATGTCTTCGTAAAATTCTCATAGTTAGAATCAGAAAGGGCGCTCTTTTTTTTTAGTATTATGGTTCCAAAACAAAATTTACTAAAATAACAAAAACAGAACAAAAATTTACAAGAACAAATAAAACAAAAGGCGATCGTCGTTGTTCACTTTTGTATTTTGATATATGAAGGTAGCTGATTGCCTTTTGTTTTCCCCAATTTTGCCGCCATACTGCTTCAAAATATTTTCTACTAGCATTATGGTTTCAAAAGAAAATATACAAAAAAGAAAATAAGACAAAATAATAAAAACAATTAAAGCAAGAGACGATCGAAGGAGTCGTCATTTGTTCACTTCTGTATTCTCATGTTTGAAGATAGCTGATTGTCTTTTGTTTTCCCCGATTTTATCACTATACTGTTCCAAAATATTTTCTGTTAGCATTATTTGGGCTGAGTTGACCTTGAAATTTCATTTGACCTTGATTAACTTTCTGACTTTTTGTAAGTTTTAATTTTATTCAATCTTAATTTGTGATTTGATGAATTGATGAATTTTTGATCGTATTTGACCTTGACCTGTAAATTTTTAATTTTTCTAATTTTTTTTCTTAATTTCTTAATTTCCTACTTGGGTTGAGCAGAGCTAGGTTGAACTGTATTAAGTTGACCTTGAAATTCCATTTGACCTTGACCTTGAAAATTTTATTTCTTTTAAATCGTATTTTTTTCCAATGTTAATTTTCTTGGGTTGACTTGGGCTGAGTGGACCTTGAAATTTCATTGACCTTCAACTTTCTAATTTATTTGTGATTTGATCGATTACTATTGATCTTTTGATCGGCTGCATTTGACCTTGACTTTTATTTTTTAATTTTTCAATCTTATTTTCTTGTTTGGGTTGAGCAGAGCTAGGTTGACCTTGAAATTTCATTTAACCTTGACCTTTAAAATTTTAGTTATTCTAAGTTTTAATTTTTCCAATGTAAATTTCGTGCTTGGGTTGACTTGGCCTCAGTTGACCTTGAAATTTCATCTCACGTTGATCTAATTTTTTTTAAGTTGTAATTTTTTCAATCCTAATTTTTTGCTTGGGCTGAATAGAGTTAGGCTGACTTGGGTTGACCTTGAAATTTCATTTGGCCTTCACCCTTTACATTTTTTCCAATTTTATTTTTTTGCTTGGGTTGCATACAGTTAGGTTGGCCTTGAACTTCGTCACTTGACATTTCATTTTAAAAGATTTTTAATTTTTTATTTCTTTAAAGTTTTATTTTTTCCCATGTTAATTTCTTGCTTGAGTTGAAAGAGAATGTCCGAAAATGTTTACGATTAATTATTTTATGGTCGCAATAAATTACATAAATAATTATGAGTGAAGGGGGAAGCACAATCACTTATAAATGTCATAATTTAAACAAATTTAATGAGGAAAGTTACAGGAAGTGTTCTGGTTATTTTTTCTACGTTCCAAAGAGAATAGAAAATTGGAAACAGTAAGGTGAAAGGTGACCGTTCACGCCAAACTAATACTTTGAAATGATCACAGCCACAGCAAATTGATTTTATATAGTACAGGGTGCCACAAATTCGAGGCACGTCATATATCAACCTCGCTTATCACAAAAAAAGAACAAGAAGTTAATTAAATTCAGGGCAGAATAACAAAAGAAAAAAGTTACGACACGACCTAACACGTAATAAAATAACTTAAAAAAAAATTATTGTAATATAGAGTGTATTACAAAATTTATTAAAATTATTAGCAAGAAACACAACATTTTTTCCAAAGTAATTCTAAATTGATTTTCATAATACAGGGTGTCCTAAACTAGTCTTGTGCGTTACACTCTTCTCACTACGTTTTCATCACCGTTTCCTCGTGCACGGTTACTTGAAAGACTATCCTTTAGATTAGAAAAATGAAGTCGAAGTTTTTGTTTTTATAATTGTTACAGTGTAAGCTTCCGTTAAAAATAAAAGGTTCCAATATGGCCGCTGAAACGGCGATCCGTTTCCTTGTCGCCGTTGATCCTTCTCGGTTCGTTGTTATTGATTTCTCGGCAAGGTCTACGATCGGTCGGTTTGGAGCATGTGACTTCTCTCCCTGTCTAGATTTTTTGCTGCGCAAGGTTGCCAATTTAAAGACTGCGCACAACAGCAATTACAGACATTTTATGTTTTGTACATTCGTTTGATAGCTGACAGCATCTTGTTACGTTCAAATCTTCCGCACAAAACATCGTGGCGATACAATAACATTCAACTGCGTTTTAACACAGCTGGCTACACTGTCCCCTCTCCTCATTTACATCGCTATAGGGGAAACCTGCGTGATGCGAACGCTCAACACCCATAGGTTATGAAGGCACCATGTGACTACCCAGTAGGCCATCATTGGTTATCGTTGGTAATTCTCGCGCGTCTTAGCGACCTTCTCCATCTTCAATCTGGTCGCGTCCTTTCTTGTTCGGAACATCGTGCCAGTTAGACGTGATTTACGTGTGTTTGGGAGGAATAACTCATTTGCGGCTGTGCCAGAAGATTCATTGACACCACCGAACATCCTTGGGGATAGTTTTTAATCCCCTTGCCAAGCCTGGGACTCAGTTCTCTCAGATAAAATACGACGACATACGCCGATGAACATGGCCGCTAACAAAAATCATTTCTTCTATGTAGGCTTTTCTGTTTGGGCGCAAGTTTTAGCGCAGGCTTATGTAATCCCAGCAAGCTTTCACGCGAGGGTTTCCCGTTTGTATTGAGTTTTGGTGCCACGACGAACTCCAGCTGTAGTCTGCCGTTCTGCGAGTAGCGTGGGTCCGCCATCTTGCTGCCGCTGGGAGCGTTCGTGCAAGGCGTGCACCGCACACGGGCGGCACTTTCAAAGGGGCGACAAAATGTGTTTTTATTATTAAGTTTAATACCCTTATTGTTTCCCTTAGCCAAACCAGTTACCGGGTCGGACAGGACCACTAGATGGCGTGGTGACAGCCAACCTCACGGCATAGACGGTACACTGACAGATATCGGCCGGGAGGTAACCAGCTAAATTTATTGCGCATGCATTTTTAAGAGCGAATTAAGGCTTCTTTATGCGGATTGAAATAACGGACAAATCGCTTTATTATTGAATAAGCAACCTCTTGTAATTGTGTAACGTGTTGTTTGTTTGAATCGTTTAATTAAACGTTTATAATTTATGTTGTGTGTTCTTGTTTAAACTTTCACGCACACCAGTGAGTAAAGTCTCGCCTTTGATTATTATTGATTTATTTTCTGCGCGATTTGGTTGATTGGAGACGTCGACTGATCGATTGTTTATAATTTATGTTGTGTGTTCTTGTTTAAACTTTCACGCACACCAGTGAATAAAGTCTCGCCTCTGATTATTATTATTGATTTATTTTCTGCGCGATTTGGTTGATTGGAGACGTCGACTGATCGATTACGTTTAGCTGAAGAGTTGTCTTCTGGCGCCCCTAATAATTTTACCACCTTGATTAACCCGCCCCTTTCTTCACTGTTGCTAGCTGGGAGGCACAGCTGATACGGTCTCGTCAGCAGTAGCTTGTCATCTTGTCAGTGGTAAGTAAGAGGCAAGTAAATTAAATTTAAAATTTGGTGACAATCTGCGGGGCATTCAGACTATTTAGACCCACTTTTACAATCGTGGAATAAGGTCGGGAGAACTGTTCGCCGAATATCCCTTGATGTTCCTCCATATCTGAATCACATCTACATCACGTTATTCTAATAATAATGCTTATCCGACGATCGTAAAATCAGGCCTTAGTGTGCGTCAATTTACTCCATTCTGTGCGCACCTTCAGAGAGGCAAACAACTACACATGATTTTTTTATTATATGTCAATCGGTCGATTAATAATTACAAGCAATTTTTTAATTTTTAATGTTTATGTAAGAAGCAACCATTAAATTACCAGTGCCTTCTAGTTCTATTTAAGACTAGACTTGGTGCTTTCGATTTTGCTCTAGTTGGCGACTCTGACGACTGAGTATTAAGTTAGTATTCCGTTAGACACGCTTGGAGCCATTTTGTTATTGCTTTCGTAAGTGTTATGTACTCGTGAGGAAAACGAACGGAGTTTGATTCCGTGATTTGGCAAAAAGCACTCTACGTGAAATACAAGCTTTTCGAAGCCTGATTTCTGCACATAAATCAGATATTTACTGCAAATTAATTCTGCGCGCAGTTCAGGTTGTAACAACGACTTTCGTTGTTTCATTATTTCGGCTTTTGCTTGGGACTAGACTTCGCTGTTATAGAAGATTCTTGCCCCATCTCGATCGATGAGACTTACTTTCGCCAACCTGTTGTTTTATAATATAATCTTAACTTTATTTAAAGTTGGTTCTTGTCCGATGAAATTTGTATCACAAAATCTTTTAACCGGACACTAAATCTCGCACTATACACTTAACGTTTCACCGTCGTTCGACAGCTTATAAAATCCAAGGTGTAAGGTAAGGGAAACGGACGGAGTTTGATTCCGTGATTTGACAAAAAGCGCTCTACGTGAAATACAAGCATCTTTCCTTGCTTTCCGAAGCCTGATTTCTGCACATAAATCAGGTATTTATTGCAAGCGAATTCTGTGCGCTGTTTAGATTGTAACGTTGATTTCGTGCTTTCACTATTTAGGCTTTTGCTTGGGGCTAGACTTCGCCGAGACATTTTGGTGCCGTTGTAGAAGATTCTTGGCCCACGCCGATCGATGGGACTTACTTTCGTCAACCTGTTGTTTGATTTCCGACGACCAACAGAGGAAACCACCAGTCACTGAGACGAGGAATGGTGTATTGACGTCGCTTCTAGACCCCGGTACCCGGACGTATTCGTCGGGACTAGAGCAGAAAGTGTGAAGTGCGTTTAGACATCACAAGATTGAATCTTTTGATTTATTTAAGAACTTGTAAATACTTACGATAATTTAACTTTTATCTTGGCTGTTACGTTCAAATTTGCCGCCACAAAATCGTGGCGATACAGCATCATTCAATTGCGTTTTAACACAGCTGGCCACCCTGCCTCCCTTCTCTTTACTATTCAACGCTCATTCGTGTGACACACCACGTGACTGTTTTTCGGTTTCGTATCCTAGCAACCTCCGCCTGCTACAAATTCGCCTCGTTGAGCGTTGAGGGCCTTTCTTGTTCGAAGTAAGTTACAAGTTAGACGTGTTTTACGTGCATGTAAGTGGTAAGTAAGAGGCAAGTAAATTAAATTTAAAATTTGGTGACATGGCGCAATCAATCAGTTCATTTGATGCGTGACGTTTTGATGTTTACTTGTTATGTAAACGAAAACTTCGTGTTTTAAGTTGTTTATTTATCTTGTTGCGACTTTTTACGAAATATCTGAGGATTCCTCTCTTTTTCAAATAAAGACAAGTGTGTATTAACTAGATATTTTTTTTAAATTCTGGGTTCCGTATGACCCCCGCCTTTCCCATTGAATTAGCCGGCCTTAATTTGCCCTCCCATAAGCTTGCAGCCTTCATAATACAGGGTGCCTCAAACTAGTCCTTTGTACGTCACAACAGCCTTTGCAATCATTTTACATTTCCATCGGCGGTGCACGTCTTACTCGAATTAAAGTCTTTTTGTTTTTCTATTCTCTTCTATCTTGCCTTTTTTCTTGTCTTCTGTTTCTACTTACCTAAGTTTTTATTTTTTTCGCCTTTGTCGTAATGACTCTTAAATGCTTCCACTTTTCGTCTTCTTTCTGGTTTGCCATCTTTTTTGTTAAACCTCTTCTCTTCTTCTTCTGATATCGTCTTCTTTAATTGTCCTTTTCTTCATCTTTTCTCTTATTTCTCCCCTTTCTGTTATACTTTTCTTATCTCTTTCTCGTGCCCTGGCGCTACTTCTGGAGCCGGATTGCGTTCGTACATTTTTTTCTACTTCCTCATTTTCTTCTATTTCTTGGCATTGAATTCATTTTTCCTTCTTCTCTTCTTCCATCTTATTCTCTATTTCTCATCTATCTTCTGTATCTTTCGCCTTCTGATGTCCTTTTGTTCCTTGAAGCAAACATCCGAGCGATAATGAAAAAATAAATGTCAATTTTTTCACCTTCTTTCACTTAAAGATGAACCTTTCAGTACACATTTCAGTAACACCCTGTATCGACCGAACATCACGCCCACGCTAATTAAAAAAAAAAATCTAAAATTGGGCCGATTTTCTTTTTAAGAGCGAATCACGCACATTCAATTAACCGTTTGCTTTACGTAAATATTTACATAAAACTTTCTTCGCAAATCGCAACTCTACATTGTGTAAATTATTTTGTCGCCGACTCCGCTTTATCGCCTTTTTACTCGACGAAGCGCGAGCGAAAGCGGCGATAATTCGGACGAATTTAAATACCACGTAGGTGGTAGCGAAATAAACCCCAAATTACGACGAAACTCCGAATCTAACCGGTCCAGATCTTCGCAGGGGCCACTTTCACTCCTCGTCGCTGCTTAAGCATAACACTTCAAGGCGGACGCAAGAAATAAACAAAAGGAAAGAAATTAATGCGTTATTTTTTACAAGTTTCTTTCTTTAATTATAATTCCTTTCGTTCAATTAATATCTATAGTTTCATCGTCCTGGACTTGTAACGTCCATGGAATCAACAAAATTCGACAGTTCGTTCAATTCGTTCAATTAATATCTATAGTTTCATCGTCCTGGACTTGTAACGTCCATGGAATCAACAAAATTCGACAGTGCCCTCTATATATTCTTACTGGAACTAAATCCAGCGTTTAACAAAATTGCAAAATTTAACGAAAATTTCTAGTTTTCGTGCAAGTTGGAGGAATTGTCTTTATTTACATATTTATTCTTTTACCTAATTTTTACAAGATTCCTTTTTTAATTATAATTTTTTCGTTGAGTAGTTTCCTTGTTCTAGACTTGTAACGTCCATAGAATCAAGTACCTATATTCGCCGGCGACCTCTATATTTTTTTATTGGAACTAAATTCAGCGCCTTACAAAATTCGAAAAGTTAACGGAAATTTCGAATTTTCGTGTTCCTAATTCGATGTTGGTTTCAAGTCGGTGAAGTTGCGTTTAATCGCTCCTTCTATATTCTAGTGTTGTAATGTCCATGGAATCAAGTAAATTCGTCAGCGTCCTCTATATTTCCTCATCAAAATGAAATTCGATCCGTTTTACAAAACTTTGAAAATTAACGAAAATTTCGGGCTTGGTTTCTCTCGTCTGAAGTGAAATCATTTTCTTACAAGATTATTTTTTTAATTAAATATATTTTTTTTATTAACAGTTTGGGTCGCGACATCCTGCGGCCGATTTTTTTACCTAAAATTGTGTGATGCTCAAGGAATCCAGTGCAACCAAAACCGACTTGCAACAATTTTTTTGTTTGTTTAATAATTAGTATCTACAGTTTCCATGTTAGTTCTAGAGTTGTAATGTCCATGAAAACAAGTAAATTCGCCGGCGCCCTTTATATTTCCTCATCAAAATCAAATTCGATCCGTTTTACAAAACTTTGAAAATTAACGAAAATTTCGGGCTTGGTTTCTCTCGTCTGAAGTGAAATCATTTTCTTACAAGATTCTTTTTTTAATTAAATATATTTTTTTTATTAACAGTTTGGGTCGCGACATCCTGCGGCCGATTTTTTTACCTAAAATTGTGTGATGCTCAAGGAATCCAGTGCAACCAAAACCGACTTGCAACAATTTTTTGTTTGTTTAATAAAATTAATATCTACAGTTTCCATGTTAGTTCTAGAGTTGTAATGTCCATGAAACCAAGTAAATTCGCCAGCGCCCTCTATATTTTCTTATCGGAACTAAATCCGATCTTTTACCAAAAATTAACAAAGATTTCGGGTTGGAATTTTCATGTTCGTGGTCATGTGCTGGCTTGGCAAGTCCGCAGAACTGCATTTACTCGCGCCCTCTATATTCTCCTATCTAATTTGAAAGAGGTTTCTTGCATAGTTAGCAAAATTTAAAAAGTTGTGACCGCGCGTAATTAAGTATGGGCTTTTCATGTTTGTGAAGTCACATTTAATTCACCGGCGCCCCCTATACTTACGCCGGTAGAATTAAATTAAATTTTTAGGGGGCCTACAAAACTTATGAAATTTTATACTGCGGCTTTTTCTTGTAAACGTCCGCAGAGTCACACTTGAATTGTCAGCGAGCGCATTTTCTTGCTGGAAGTTTTATGAGATAGATACTCGAAATAATCACGTATCTTTTTGTTTAATTTATAATCTTTTGGCTTAGTTATTCTCCAGCTAGAGTATAGAGGTGGTCGCAAAAAGTTTTTGGGGGCTCCGCCCACTTTGCAAAGCAAAAATTTTCGATGGTTTTCCGATTGCCAAATCAAGAAAGTTGTCAATTTTAAAGTATATATTATTAACTTCGCCCCCCCCCCCTTCACGCCCCCAATTACCTCAGAGCCCGTTACCGTCCCCGTAGAAGACTTCAGCGCACATTTTGGGAACCTACGCTCTAGAGATCCCTTGTTAGTTCTATGTTTTAAAGTCCATGGAACGAAGCTAGTGCCTTCGCACAATACGGACCTGGACCACACGCAGAAGGAACCAACTCTTCGGTAGCGAAAAGAGCAAGCAAGAGATACGAAAACATCCCCTTAATCACAAAAAAAAATTTGAACTTTAAAGATAGCGCAATTTTTATTTTACCAAAGCAACTTTAACCAGAAAAAAAAAGGAACTGGAAGCTACAGGGGCTGAGAAAATACAAGCAACCCAATACTCCTTAACCCCCAGTGATCAAACTCGATTTCTTCCAAACCTCGTCTTTCAAAATTGTAAATTTTGCGAAAGCGTTTTGTTGTTAATGTTGGCAAAAAGGAGGCAAAATTTTTACAACTGTCAAAGTTTCGTGTGATATCTGTTAAACTTGGCTTTCTAAAAGTCACTAATTACAACGAGAAAGCACAAGTGTATGTACAACCAAACCCACCTCTAACTAACGAGAACCTTCCTCTTTGTATTGTAAAAGAAAACGAAATCGATTGATTAGATAATGACAGCTGTCAAAGTCTCGTCAAAATTCGCGTGATACTTGTTAAACCTGGCTTTGAAAACCACCACCACCTTTGATTACCACCGATAACAACAAAATTATCTTTCGCTAACAAGAAACTGAGGTTGACGGACTGTTAAATATAAGTAACATCTGTCAAACTTAATTTTTTATAAATGTCAATACCTGCCATGACAATATATTATAACGTGCACGCACGCAAAGGTAGTGCACATTAAAATAGGTGGTTTCAAACGGTAAACGACATCTGTCAAATTCAATTATTAAGACACTTGTCAAATTTAATTATTAAAATCATGCTTACACATAAGTTGGTTGTCATAACAAAGCAATGCAAATTAACTATCTGATAACGAAAAGGGAAAATTAGCGTAAGGCTCTGAAATGTCAAACTGGAAGCGACATCTATCAAACTCATTTTTATTAGTTCTAGTATTTTTGAGCTGTCTAGGCCATAAAAATGAACTAATTAATTATACAAGAAAAAAATAAAATCGTTCTTAAAAGTTAGATTATAAATGACACCTGTCAAACTTAATTTTGCAGTAACCGCTGGCGATTTATTTAACGTTTGAGACAGTAACGAAACGATGATTCGTAAATTAATTTCATCGAAGTGACCGACGTCGAACAAGAAAGTTGAAAGAAATCGTAAAAATGACAGGTGTCAAAATAAATTCGTTGATTGTTATTAATTCTAGTCTTTCTATTACGTTATCTGAATAACACGCAAATTTAGTGCTTGCCTAGTCGAAACATAAGAGTTCTTAAACTTAAATGCTAATCAAAATGTTGAGGACACCTGTCAAACTCTTGCAATTGAAACAACCAAGAAAACGTATTGTTTGAGGTGGATAAATTCAAAATGACTGTCAGAGCGATTCAAGTCAGCCCTGAAGGAAATAAAAAAAAAACTGGAAAGCAAGAGCGTATCAGAAACGAACAAAAATGACACCTGTCAAACTCTTACAACTTAAACAATCGAGACAACGTCATTGTTAGAAGTGAATGAATTAAAAATGATTGGCGGAGCGATTCAAGCCCACACTGAAGGAAACAGAAAATTTAAAAACACGAGCGTATCAAAAATGAATGAAAGTGACACCTGTCAAACACTTGCACTAGAATCAATCCAGAAAACTTCATACTTCGAAGCGAATAAATTTAAAACGAGTGTCGGAACGATTCAGGTCAGCACTAAAGGAAATAGACAAAATTGAAAAACATAAGTGTATCAAAAATGACAGTTACAAGTGACAAACGTCAAAATGTCATTTTGTTTCAAATAAATCGTCGTTGACTGAGGCAATATTGGCGGCAGTTTAAGGGGTCTCCGCAATTTTCCCAACAAAGAGGCGGAGAAACAAAACCAACTTGACGAAACTGCAGGAAAAGTGACAGGTGTCAATTTTTTATTTCAGCGTTGTCCAAACTGTCTCTCGATAATGGCTTTCAAAATTTATTTATCGAAGCAAAAGAACTGGCAATCATTCATAAGTCAGAGCGCAAAGAAAAGATAATTGAAAACGAAGTGACAGTTGCAAGTGACACATGACAAAATGACATTCTGTTTTGAATAAATCCACGATGACTGAATCGACTTTGACGATAGTTTAGGGGTCTTCAAGATCTACCAAAGCCAAAACGTAGAAGTAGAAGTAAATTGACGAAATTACGGGAAAACGACAGCTGTCAAATTTTCTTTTCTTTTCTGGCGAGCTTCTCGATAAGTTGATTTAGCAAAGCAGCTAACAATCTTTCAACAGGTCAGACTAAAATACATATAAGACAATTAAAAAAAAAACAGAAATGACAGATGTAAGTGACAAGTGACACATGACAAAACGCAATTCTGTTTTAAATAAATCCTCACTGACGAAACTACACTCGACGTACTCGTAGTTTAAGGGGCCTCTGCAATTTGCCAAAATCAAAACGGGGAAACGAAAGCAAATCGACAGAACTACACGAAGATGACAGGTGTCAAATTTTATTTTGTTTTCTCATAGAATCGCGTCTCGAGAAGTTGATTTAGCAAAGCAACTAATAATCTTTCAACAGATCAGACTAAAATACATATAAGACAATTGAAGAAAAAACACACAGAGATATCTGAATTGACAGATGTAAGTGACAAGTGACACATGACAAAACGTAATTCTGTTTTAAATAAACCCCCACTGACGAAACTACACTAGAGGTAGTTTAAGGGGTCTCTGCAATTTGCTAAAATCAACACGGAGAAACGAAAGCAAATTGACAGAACCACACGAAAATGACAGGTGTCAAATTTTATTTTATTTTTTGATAGAACCACCTTTCGATAGTAGTTTCAGATACTGTTTTATCCAAGCAAAGCAACTAACATTCTTGATCATGTCTAAAAAAGCGCCCAAAAATGTGTAATTGAAAAATATTTTTTTGTTGGAACTAAATTCAATCTGTTCAATTGTTAGAAAATTCGGGAAATTGTAAATTGAATAAATAAATAAAAAAAGAGCCCGGGCGCATTCACCACCCCAAACAAAATTAATGAAGTCATCGAACTTCACACCATAAAATTTGGTACGCGAAATTCTCTTCTGGGAATTTACCCCCTCCTCGTCCTCCCCCCGGGGCCGCCTTAGGTTACGGGTGATTCCACAGGGGACATAAAATATGTGTAACATGTACGAGGAAAGATCAAAGCCGCCGTAAACTATAAACGCGATCTCGAAGAGGTCGTAACTTCGCCTCCGGAAGAGCGCCGTTCCTCAGAAGTTATGTGGGAGCGCATTAAATAGAGGGAGATCCAGGACTGTCACTCACAGTTGAACGGAAGGGGAAGAAAAAAAAACTAGATTCAAATCGGCTATTTCGTCGGCGAAAAAAAAAATTGGGTCGATTTCCGGTTGCTCCAGAAACGCGGCCAACTTAATTCGAAACGGGAAATCGGCTATTTCTTTTTATTTCTTACATTCAAAGCACACATAAATAAGAAATTGAACTTATGCAATTCGATTCGATATTATTTGGCAAGCCTCCGCGCCTGGTTATATTTTTAACTTCGACAAAATAAGTTCAGGGCTATACATCTATTGTCGTTTAAATTAGAGGTTAATGATTGACAAGAAGTAAAAAAAAATAACTGATAAATTAATTAAATTTACTCCAGAATTATGTACAGGGTAATACCGAACCTGGGGTCTGGGTGATTTGGAAAGCAAAATTGCTTCAAAACTTTCAGTTAAAAAAAGTAAGGCATTAATTAATCATAACCATTTTTAGTATGGAATAAAAAAAAGCGTCGGAAGGCGAAATAAAATAAATTTAATCAAAACTTATACAGGGCGTTACTGAACTTGAGTCATTTAATGGAAGTCCAAATAGTATTAAGTAAATCGGTGAAATTATAAAGTACAAAGGTGAAAAGGAAACTGGCAGTAACTACCTTTCTTTGTTTAAAAAAAATATTTTTAATTAACGCCGGTAAAATAAATTTAAAGCGATATCTCTTATTGTTATGTTAAACGAACGTAAGAGATTTTGGATTAATGCCAAAAAAATAAAGAATTAATCCAAAATTTTAATTCATTTTAAATTTAATTAAAAAAATATGTGACAAATATAGACATATTATAAATAGTAAAAGAGACTGCTTAAACAAGTCTCATATAAAACAGACATTCTGGCATTTACCAATTGTAAGAATCATACAGGGTGTTACCATACTTGAGTCATTTATTGTTGAAAGTGTAAATAAAAAATGTTACGATTACTGACTTAGGCTGCGTTGCATAAAAGATTTAAGCCAGGATTAAATTTAAGCCTAAGTTGGAATGTGACACATGTTATGGCATGCATACAGCACATTGTGTGTCATATTCTAACTTAGTCCTAAATTTAATCTTGGTTTAAATTTCTAATGTAACACCGCCTTGGAAAAAAAATGGGTTAACAATGGATTAGTTTTCTTTTGTACAAAGTGGTTAAGAATAACTATTTGAAAAATTATTGTCGAAAAAAAGCCTCCAGTCACTATAAATTCTAGGTTAAATTTCCCTAGTGACTCGAGGCTTCTTTTCGACAATAATATTTCAAAATTTAAATAGTCACTAATATCATGGACAATCCCTTGATAACTATTTGAGTTGGCAATACAATTAAGAGCATTTTTTATTCGGCCATTTGTAACACTGCAACCGGAAATATGTCTTGTTGATTCATTTGACGTAACATCAACAGTGACAAGATTGTAGGTTATGTGAATAAAAATTATCGTTTTAATTTGAATTTGAAATGTCAAATGACGTTTGTAAAGTGACGACCGTCAGTGTCAAGCCGTCAACAACGAGAAGTTACTCCGGTTGTACCGTTTAAAAATAAAATTCAGGACTGCCAACTTAAACAGTGATTCTTGACCATTTTGTACTTAATCATCTGCGGCGCCAGAATAATTCAGAACTGTTAATATATGTAGATCCGCTGCAAAAAAAAACCAGTTTTTATTGCAAAATAATTTGAAATACAGTAGAAAAACACTTTTGTTATTTGACATATCGCAACTGTCAATTGTTTCTAGGGTGATTAGCATTTGTAACACCTGTAATGTTGATCTAAAAGGTAACTAAAAGCCTCAAGTTTCGTACCACCCTGTATAAGAGAAAAAAGGAAACTTTTTGTATTTTAAGGAAAGCTCGGGAGTTCTCGAGTAAGTTGAGAGGTAAGCAAAACTCTCAATCCTCGTACCACCCTATATAAGACAAAAAATAAACTCAGGCTTTTTTAATAAAAACCAAAAAAAAAGAAAGGAACAAACGATTCACAAAAATTCTTAGAGTGACAAAGGAATGAGTCTGCTACGACTTGTAAAAGAAAAAATAAGGACACTGTTTTTGTTTTACTATTATTTTTTATCCTCGAGCTTTTAAGATCGCATTTGTCTGTCATTTCAATTTGGAGAATGAAAAGCAACGTTTAAAGGTGAATAAAAGACCCAGGTCTCATATCATCCTGTATAAGAAAGAAAACTCACGAAGGTTTTATTTTAAAATAAAAACGAACTGTAAGAATAGGAAACAAACGATTTATTTTCTTAATCGAAGGCGTCCACGAGCTTTCAAGATCGCTTACATATGCCATTTCGATTTGGAGAATGAAAAGCAACGTTTAAAGGTGAATAAAAGATTCGAGTTTCACATCACCTTGTATAAGAAAAGAAACAAACGATGGATTTAAAAAAAAATGAAAATGGAGAAACAATAGGAAACAAATATTATATTTTCTTAATCAAAGGATCCCTCGAACTTTCAAGATGATTTTTGTATGGCATTTTGATTTGTGGAACGAAAAGCAATATTTAAAGGCGAATACTCAAATCTCATATCACCTTGTATAAGAAAAGAAACGAGTGAAGGTTTTTTTTTAATGAAAACGAAGTAACATTAGGAAACAAACGATTTATTTTCTTAATCGAAGATGCCCTTGAGCTTTCAAGATCGCTTTTGTATGTCACTTCGATTTGGACAACGAAAAGCAACGTTTAAAGGTGAATAAAAAGACTTAAGTGTCATATCACCCTGTATAAGAAAAGAAACGAAGGTTTCTTTTTATGAAAACGAAGAAACAATGGGAAACAAATTATTTATTTTCTTAATCAAAGGATCCCTCGAACTTTCAAGATGCTTTTTGTATGGCATTTTGATTTGTGGAACGAAAAGCAATATTTAAAGGCGAATACTTAAATCTCATATCACCTTGTATAAGAAAAGAAACAAGTGAAGGTTTTTTTTTTAATAAAAACGAAGTAACATTAGGAAACAAACGATTTATTTTCTTAATCGAAGATGCCCTTGAGCTTTTAAGATCGCTTTTGTATGTTACTTCGATTCGGCCAACGAAAAGCAACGTTTAAAGGTGAATAAAAGATTCAAGTTTCACATCACCTTGTATAAGAAAAGAAACAAACGAAGGATTTTTTAAAAAATGAAAATGGAGAAACAATAGGAAACAAATATTATATTTTCTTAATCAAAGGATCCCTCGAACTTTCAAGATGCTTTTTGTATGGCATTTTGATTCGTGGAACGAAAAGCAATATTTAAAGGTGAATACTCAAATCTCATATCACCTTGTATAAGAAAAGAAACAAGTGAAGGTTTTTTTTTTAATGAAAACGAAGTAAAATTAGGAAACAAACGATTT
Organism: Dorcus parallelipipedus; assembly: GCA_958336345.1. Taxonomy (NCBI): domain Eukaryota; kingdom Metazoa; phylum Arthropoda; class Insecta; order Coleoptera; family Lucanidae; genus Dorcus; species Dorcus parallelipipedus. The sequence continues at coordinate 43,539,290 of OY284480.1, read as the reverse complement.
ATTTTCTTAATCGAAGATGCCCTTGAGCTTTCAAGATCGCTTTTGTATGTCACTTCGATTTGGACAACGAAAAGCAACGATTAAAGGTGAATAAAAAGACTTAAGCGTCATATCACCCTGTATAAGAAAAGAAACGAAGGTTTCTTTTTATGAAAACGAAGAAACAATGCGAAACAAACGATTTATTTTCTTAATCGAAGAAGCCCTCGAACTTTCGTCTGGCATTTTGCAACGAAGAGCAACGTTTAGAGGTGAATATAAGACTCAAGTTTCATATCACCCTGTAAAAGAAACAAACTAAGGTTCTTTTTTGTAATGAAAACGAAGAAACAATGGGAAACAAATTATTTATTTTCTTAATCAAAGGATCCCTCGAACTTTCAAGATGCATTTTGTATGGCATTTTGATTTGGAAAACGAAAATTTCTTAATCAAATGGGCCCTCGAGATTTCAAGATCGCTTTCGTATGTCATTTCGATTTGGAGAATAAAAAGCAACGTTTAAAGGTGAAGTTTCATATCACCCTGTAAAAGAAACGAAAAGAAAAGAAACGATCGAAGAGTTTCTTTTTTATGAAAACGAAGAAATAGGAAACAAACGATTTATTTTCTTAATCGAAGGAGACCTCGAACTTTCGTATGGCATTTTGCAACGAAAAGCAACGTTTAGAGGTGAATAAAAGACTCAAGTTTCATATCACCCTGTAAAAATAAACAAACTAAGGATTTTTTTGTAATGAAAACATTTGGAGAATAAAAAGCAACGTTAAAGGTGAAGTTTCATACCACCCTGTAAAAGAAACGAAAAGAAAAGAAACGATCGAAGAGTTTCTTTTTTACGAAAACGAAGAAATAGGAACCAAACGATTTATTTTCTTAATCGAAGGAGCCCTCGAGCTTTCAAGATCGCTTTTGTATGGTATTTTAATTTGGACAACGAAAAGCAACGTTTAAAGGTGAATAAAAGACTCTAGTCTCATATCACCCCGTATCAGAAAAAAAAAGTGAGATCCTAAAAACAGCAATTAGTAATTTTCTTTTTAATACATTACTTTTATTGATTGATACTTGCGACACTTTCACACATTTTGTTTTAATTAAAAAATTTTTATTACATCATTTAAAATTTAAAATGTTTTTAAAAAATCAAAGCAGAGAATTTATTTTTTTTTTCGTTTCCGAACAAAGCCTCCCTAACAAAAGGAATACGTTCGTTACCTTTGCGGGCACTGTATACAATTAGTTCCAATTAACTCGCACACCTTCAACGCGCGCACGCACACTCCTACATCCGTCAACCGCCACCGATTCAAGACGACAACATCCAACGATCACGCGAACGCAAGCAAGAGAGTCCGTCCCTTTCACTGTGACCCGATGGAGGCGATTCGCTTGGATGTTGATGCCCTTAAAACGAATTTTAATTTAACTCGTAACAATATCTACGATGTGACGAAAAAAAATTACGACAGCTGGAAAACCCCAACAGATGACGCTAAGAATTTTTTTTTTTAGTTTCCACATTTGTTTCATTATATCAAATTACATTCAGCAGCAAATTAATTATAAATTTAATCACCCTGTATGTACATAATTAAATACATAAGCATTTCCTTGAGGAAACACACAAGAAATGGAGTCCTCGCCTCGTGCACAACGAGGAAAAGGATTTCGCACCCAATAAACGCGAGCGTGGAGCATAGAAAGTAATATTAATTAACCGGATCAGGCAGAAAGAAAGTAATACATATAAATCGAAACAATCGATGGGCTCCTCGTCCGGCGGGTTTCACAAATGGCGACAAATGTTTCATCCGAAACTGAAAGCCTGCCCTGATTTTACTATTGTGAAATGGATCGGAAAAAAAAACGAAACAATTCAAACGAAAAGAAAAAAAAAATTAAAGAAACAATATTTAAGCCGATCAAATTGCTAAATATTAATCTGAATTGTATACCAGGTTTACAGTTGGTACAACTGCCATTCATTAATAACAGAAGCCACAGTATAAGAATCACATAGTAGCGTCACTCGAGTATAACTGTCACGTTTGCTCTTTTGTTTGATACCTACCCAGCTGGGCTGTGTTCATAAAATATACCTTCGAGTGCACCTTGGGTATCTCTCTTAATCAGATTATTTGCTCATTTTGCGTCTCGCTCCAACGTTTCAAAAAGTCTTGTGTTTATATTATTACCATAACAACGGGCGCACTATTTACGCCACACTTTTAAGTAGGGTGTAGAAAATGTGTTTGTTTTGCTATGGAAACGACGCCTGATTTGGTTTCTTATGGTTCATAGATGAGAAACAAAATACTTATGGCGGATTTCACAAGCGTTACTTAAATTTAATCATCCGTTAAAAGTAAACGTTGCCGTGGTTACATGTGTTGAAGATATACGAATGATTATTCTTAATCGATGATTGAAGTTAAGTGACTTTTGTGAAATCCAGCCTTAAACTTATTTATATGAGAGAGACTGCAATATTAGCCGAGAGTAACTGTAGAGTATCTTTTATGAACACAGCCCTGTAAATTACATTGCATTTCCATAAGGGTATCAAATAGAATGGCCGCTTTTTTTGACACTAACGTTTAAGTGATGCTACTTGGTAATTACTTATAAAAAGTGAGCAAATAAAAATCAGATTAGAGTAAGCGGTGCAAAGAAAATGTATGTCTGTGATTAACTGAATTAATTAATGTAATACATTCGTGCGCTGTCAAATTTATTGACTTTTCATTTAATCACAGACATACATTTTCTTTGCACCGCCTGCTCTAATCTGATTTTTAGTTGCTCACAGGTTACTTATTGACTTGATTATAACATCTAATAAAGAAATAATCAACAACACTTCGGTTTACACTGTTCAAATATCTGATCACGAGTCAGTGAGTTGTGATATAATGATTGAAAAAAATATAAATTCAGTAACATATCACACTTACCGAGACTTTAATAACATTGATATCAATAGCTTTCTTAGTGATCTTCATAATATGCCGTTTCATACAATGTTTTTTATCGATAATATAGATGAAAAGATAAACATCTTTAATAATTTAATAATTAACTTATTTAATTGTCATGCTCCATATAAAACTCGACGCTTTACAAAAAAAAAAACGCTCCATGGCTATCATATAATCTTAAATGTTTAATCGAAAGTAGAAATAAAGCGTTAAGGAAATATAAAAAAACTAGGAATCTTGAAAATTGGATACATTACAAATCTCTTAGAAATTTGCTAACTAGTTCGGTTCGGTACGAGAAGAGAGTATACTTTGAAAATTTAGTGCGTGAAAACAATCAAAAAACTCTCTGGAAAGAATTAAGAAATTTGAATATGATTAACAAAAAAGGCGCAGGCATACCAGAGGCACTGAAAAGTCCAACCAGATTTAATGAATATTTTATTAACTCTGTTCCTGGCTCTACTTTTGATTATACGGATACTATTCAGTTCTACTCTAGCAACAGAAAAGATGATAATAATCATTTCTTCACATTCAGTTTGGTAGATAACCAGATTATAACGAAAATATTATCTGGGATTAAAAGCAATGCAAAGAGTGCAGATGATATCAATATTTTAATGCTCAAGCTTTGTTGTCCGTACATTATTCCATTCCTTACACATATTATCAATTCTTGCTTGCTGGATAATTACTTCCCACTTAGTTGGAAACAATCAATAGTTATTCCTCTGGCTAAAACTCAGAATCCTACTGAATATTCTCACTTTCGACCAATAAGTATTTTACCGGAAGTATCTAAAATACTAGAAAAAGTTGTTGCTGCTCAATTAAACGAATATCTAACAGCAGTTAATGTTTTGCCTGAATATCAATCAGGTTTTACAAAGAATTATAGCTGTGAAACATCAATGCTTGATATTACTGATAATATATTTAGCGCTGGTGATCGTGGTGATGCAAGTATTTTAGTATTGTTAGATTACACTAAAGCATTTGATACTATAAATCATGAAATATTAATAGCAATACTGCATTACATAGGCTTTGCACCTTCTACTCTAAATTTTTTTCAGCTTTATTTAAGTGATCGTTTTCAAAAAGTTGTGATTGATTCTATGGAATCATCATTTCTTAGCAAGTCAAGAGGCGTACCACAGGAATCAGTATTGAGACCCCTTTTATATACTATATATACATCCAATTTTGTTACTTATATTAAACATTGTTTATGTTACATGTATGCTGATGACACCCAACTACTCATGTCATTTAAAACCGATGACTATTTGATGGCAAATAATTTAATAAATTTTGATCTGGACTCTTTGTGCAAAGTGTCTAAAAAGCATGGTTTAACTATTAATCCTGAGAAGTCAGTTGCTTAATAATCGATAAAGATCTACGCTTTTCATCACATGTTTTTAAATGTATTCGTACAGCATTTGCAAATTTAAAGCTTATTTACCCCAACAGAAATTTTTTGTCCCAAGAACTTAAAGCTAAACTATGTGACAGTTTGGTCTTATCACACTTTAATTTTTGTGATGTGGTCTATGGGTCGTGTTTACATGTTGTCACACAAAATAGGATCCAGTTGGTGCAGAACTCTTGTCTCAGGCTCATTCACGGCATCAGAAAATATCAAAGAATTTCTCACACTTTGAAATTGAGCAATTGGTTGAATATTGAGAACAGAAGAAATTTACATGCTGCCTGTCTCTTTCATAAAATTATTTTATTAAAATCTCCCTCATACCTATACAGCAAAATTTCTTTTAGAACAGATGTTCACCACTTAAATCTTAGAAATAAAGGTTTAATAACACCACCGATACATTATACGGCATATTTTGAAAGAAGCTTCACTTATAATATATCAAAAGTTTATAATGCTACTCCTATTAGTTTTAAAATCTTATCCATTGAAATGTTTAAGTATCAACTAATAGCTTCTTTAAAAATATAAATGCCCAATTTTTGTCTCTGGCAGATTTGTCTTTTGGGAATATAGCCATGCTGTTTCGCTTATATTTTACTCTCAGTTTTGTTAAATGTGTATTCATAATTACAGTTTAAGTTACTATGTATACTCACATGAAAATACATGCATTCGATTTACATAAATGTAGGTACTCGCCAAAACTTGAATTTATTTTGATTATGGGTTGAGTAAGAACAGGGGTATTTATACCGGATCCTGAACTCCGCCCATTGATTTTCAGCAGCATTTTATTATATATTTATTTATCTTTTTGATATTGATAATGTACTTGATATTATGTGGAAAATAAAGACACTATTATTATTATACTGTGCAGAAGCTTTTAGGTGCGGCACAATCAAATTCCCCCATAACATAACCTATGTTTTGTATGCGACATCAGTGTTGCCAGATGAAAATTTGTTGTGGCGGTAGAACTTTACGTAAATTAGCAGTAGATGGCGCTAGATTCGTGTTTTTCATACAGTCACTAAATAAATACAGTACCGCAATCCATATGCTTAATGTGTAAGATGAAGAAACCACGTTTTTGCACTAAAATGGCCGACTTTCCACTTTCGTCAACTTCAGTGACCGCTTTCGTCAATTCAGTGACCTCTTTGGTCAACTCCAATGACCACTTTGGTCAACTTTAGTGACCATTTTCGTTCGTATGCTTAATGTGTAAGATATATATGCTCTTTTAATATATGTAAAAAAGAACAACACCCAGAAGCGCTCAGAGATCCATTCACATTATACAAGAAACAATAACGAACGACATGTTCCTTTCTCAAGGTTGACACTGGGACAACAGAGTCCTCAATATTTGGGAACCAAATTATATAATAGATTAATGTCATTAGATAGTTCTTTCGCAACAACCACCCTAAACAGTTTTAAGAAAAAACTGAAAGACTATTTAATTCTTAAATGTTACTATTCCGTTGAGGAATTTCTGGGCGAATAAAGGAACATGATAAGCTTTGTCATACGTATTTGTAATTGTAATATATTTGTATTTGTATGGATATCACGCTATGAATGAAATGTACTTAACTGTATTTATGTAAGTCAATTGACACGGCCATATCACTTGTATGTTCAAGGCTTAAATAAATATTATTATTATTATTATAAAGCAAACGTTTTTGCATTAAAATGACCGTCTTTTCTAGTTACTTTTTTTCCGGCAAGCTTAAATGGTCGACATTTCTAGTGATTTTTCCCAGAAAGTTTAAATTGCCGACTTTCTAGTGATTTTCTTTTTGGTAAGTTGAATCAAATTTAACGCCCGTCAAATAAAAGATTAAAAAACCCGAATGTGTCGTTGATAGGGTTAGACGTTTAAATTTCCCGCCAATATTTGGCACTAAAATTGCGGCTGATTGCGGTACTGTAATTATTTAGTGACGGTAGGTTTTTCATACCGTCGCTAAATAATTACAGTACCGCAATCAACCGACATTTTGGTGCAAAATATTGGCGGGAAATTTAAATGTCTAACCCTAGCAACGACACACTACGAAACAAATGAACAACGCCGGAAATAAACTAAACAAATTAATCAGACTCAAAGAAAACTTTTTTTAAATTCCAACTAAGAAACAAATGAATAACTCCAGAACAGGGTTGGAAAGTTTAAAACAAACTGTTTAAAACACCCAATTAAAAACAAACACTTTGTTTAAAACAAAGGGTTTGTTTTTAATTGGGTTTTAAACATATTTTTAAACATTTTTTTTTACTTGATGTTTTAAATTGATTTTTGTGGTTTTAAGCGTAGAAGAAACACTTCTGATGTAAGTGTTTTGTATTATTGATACATATAATATGTATTTAATAATAAAAAATTAGTTGTCTTATTAAGGGCCAGTTTGATAATGGGACTTAAAAGAGACCTTAAAATTAAAGTCACATTCGTGTAAACATCTTTCAGCATTTATTATTTAATTATTATTGTAAATTAGATGTACAGTATACAAATATACTTGGTGGTCTAATAATCAAAATAAATAACTATAAAATTATTAACAATACATAAAATTTGCTTTTAGAAAGTTACATCTTAACTTTTACTTTCTTTCCACATTTCCTATTAATTTTATCAAATTTATTTCATTTAAATTATTTCATTCTTGAATTGTTCTAGGAAAAAAAAATTATGAATATTTGTTTTCGAAAATGGTATTTTATATGTAAATTTATGATATTTCCTAGTACTTGAATCATTTACTTGTTATTTTTTTTATATTTTGAAACATAATATGTCATTTGCATTTATTAAACATAAATAAATTTAGGCAGCCTGTAGAAAATTGCCTGTAGCAAATGGCAATACGAGTTCGAATATTTGTATTTTGTATTTTTATTGTCGCAATAACACAATCAAGTGTTTTACAAAAGTCAGATATACAAATAAGTACAACTAATTGAGAAAGTAGTAGGGTGACCATAAGAAAAAAACATGCTTGTGTTTAAAAAATTCTGAAAATTCGTCAGTAGAATAGAATGCATCATCTTTTAAAAACGACATTAATTTCATTTTAAATGTTTTGTGAGACCACTGTTTTACTATTATTGGTAATTGAATATAGAGTTTGGTCCGTTTCTCTATTTGCTTAACCTGAAAAATTCTGGACGTTTTTGAAACGTTATACCTTAGAACGTCTATTTAGTGCATTTAATTTTGTATATTCTAAATTAAAATATCCATTAGAAGTAGAAAAAACTGGTAAACTAGTTACAATTTTCAAGGACGTAAATAAGAAATAAAAAATAAAATTGAAATTACAAATTGCATATGTAGAAAACATTTTTAGACGAAAATTGAAAGCCCACAACTGTTTTCTACTTTTTTCTATTTTCAACCCTAAAAACTGCAAAATGAATCTCTAGAATTTTTATCGTAAATATTTTTATACTTATCATTTCGCAATACAACTAATAACTACTTTTTCCTTTTTAAATACTATGTAATTTAGGTTGTGAGTATTTCAAGCAATTAAAAAAGTGTAATAAATTTAAACAAAATATTTGTTTTATTTAATTTTAAACAGTTTTTTTTTTGTTTAAAACATTATATTAATTTTAAGTCAATTTTAAACATGTTTTAAACAAAAAAAAACTGTTCAAAATCAAATAAAACAAATGTTTTTTTTTAAACAGTTTTTTCCAACCCTGCTCTAGAAGCAGAAGCAAACAAAGCATAATAAAATTAATCCGAAAATAGATATTTATGTTTGTTAAAAAAAACAATAATTTTTGTTGAAAAACAATTTTTTTTATTAAAATACAAGAACAAACCAAAAGACGGTAGATTATTGCGTTCAAACTGGAGAACGGTAGATGAAATTCCGAAACGGTAGAAACACCACTTTAGCAGTTGATCTGGCAACACCGCGCGACATACTGAACCAGGGCCGGCGCAAACTTTTGCGGGGCCGGGTTCAAAAATTGCGCGGGGCCAAAAAAACAGTTCTAAATAAATTAAACGAACCAATCAAATATATCTATCGCGTAACGCAGTGATGAAAAATCGCCTAGGAATGAATCCAGTTTATAAAAGTGGATTTATAACTGCAACGACAGCACAAAGTTTAAGCGCGGGACCGGGGAACGCGTTGAACCCGCCTCGCGCCGGCCCTGTACTGAAGTGTTGCCAACTCTAGATATCTTTTTTTTTTTTTTCAAATCGAAGCAATAGGTTTGTTCGTTCGTTCTGCACTTTCTACACTATTAATTCCTTTACTCTACTTTTCTCACTCCTACTTACATTACATCATACACATCACACATTCTCAGGAGCGCTACAGTGTTATGACTTATGACCTATAGTCAAAAGTAAGAAAAATATTTTTTTACCTCCAATTGATATAGTAGTAATTTGTTTGTGTCACCAAATCTTAGTTACCTTTGCCTACGTTCATTTAAAAATAATTGTCATTTGATTTAGCTGTCAACATGGGTAAGTAATCTTTTCCATGTAGTCCGTCTCTCACTTCATAGTTTTCTATAAAATTTAAATCAGTTTAAAAGAAAACGATAAATATCGATTCTTCAAATTTTTGCTGAAACTTAGTTTACTTTATCATGTTTAATTTTTGATATTTGGTGGTTGCGCCTATCTGCGCACTAATGAGCACATTATTAGCACATTCCAATCTCAGTGTATTTGAAATTTGGAGGAACGCGCCCAGAGTAGAAAAACTTTCATCGGTTTATGAATATCTGATGGGTCTATTTGAACTCAACCTTGCACCAGATAACGTCAAAGAAGCTCTGCGCCGATTTGCAAGTTTACTTTGCCTGGAAATACAAAGAAAATGGACTAATTGGCTGAATGGAATTTTGGCTGAATGCTGATATAAAATTACCCAAAGAGATCACTAATTATATGCAACCTGGATCAGGCTCCGGACGAAGTGTAACTGGAAGACCGAAAAAATCTTTTAAAGAAGCTTCGATCATAACAAAGAAGAGACGAGTAGCAGATCTCAACATCAGACGAATTCGTTTTGCAGCTGAATTGTCTTGTCATAAAACTGTAACTAACAAGAAATCGTCGTTATCAACAATTCGTGCGTTAGCCTTATTTTTAGATTTAGGTCTCACATTTAGAAAATATAATATATTACGGTCGACAATGAACTCCATATGTGCTGACATTTTACCCAGCTATTATGGAATTGAAAATTTTAAAAAGACATTGCTACCTACGGCGATCAGTGGTTCTGATATACAAGCGGAAGTAAATTTACAGGGGCTTTTAAATATAACGGTTCACTCAATTATAGTAAACCCTATTAATAGCAATATAGTGGAAAATTCCTCTTTGACTTTAATCTGCAAGTGGGGATTCGATGGAAGCTCTGGGCATAGTCGGTATAAACAAAAATTTCTTGATCCGAACAGCTCTGATGAGTTTATGTTCCTAATAGCATTTGTACCTCTTCGTTTAGTTGATAATGATGGAAAAATGAAACTCCATCTTCAACTTTTTATTGTCGCCCTATAAAATTTATATTTGTAAAAGAAACGGCATCGTTAGTTACTGAAGAAAAATTAAGAATGAACCATTTGATTACAAATCTGGTACCGAGTAACGTTATGAAAGATGGAAAATCTATTCAAGTAAGTCACAACATGCTTTTTACAATGATTGATGGTAGGTAGCATTTGCAATGTTCTTAGTGGGACAAATTCATCACAAACTTGTTATATTTGTGGAGCCACTCCAAAGCAAATGAACCAAAAACAAGTTCAAAATCGAACACCTAATGAATCGGCTTATATCTACTCTGCATTCTTGGATTCGGACTTTCGAATGTTTACCGCACATATCGTATAGACTTCCATTAAAAGTATGGCAAGTAAGAAACGAAAATGCTAAAAGAATTTGTTACAGTTCATTTTTCATTACTGTTTCGAATACACCTTGTATATGCATTGTCACTGCTCAGTTTTCATTACTGTTCCGAACACGCCCTGTATAGGCGAAATTCGACGTGCCGGATGGTTTCTTGGAAACCACGTCGTTGTACACATTGAGCTGATTGGTTCTCCCAGTTGCTAGGAAAATTCCGCCAATAGTAAAATTGAACGTGTCTCTCTCTCTCTCGTAGCTTTCTGTTCTTTTCCACCGATCGAGAAGTACGCCACCGTCTCATTAAAGTTTCATCCGTTTCCTGGGCCGCACGTTTGTTTTTTTGTTATCGCTTGGTTGTGCCCGTTTCACCAAAGAGGGTGAAAGTGCATGTGAACGGCTTTTGCCGAATTTGTTTGGCCCAGTCGACAACGGGGAAGCCGCATCTATACTGCGACTTATGGCAGTCCGGGCAATGATCCGGGTAAGTCAATACGAATTGCGTTTCTCGATCTGGCCCTTACGATCGTTTTCTTTTCGCTTATAGGCTTTTATTGCGGACTTTTAGCAAGAGTTAGTTTTGTTGGATTACGTTTTTCCGGATTGTGCAGGTGCACTGCGAATTGCGACATCGGAAGTTCCCTCCCTCGCCTCTCTACGCGGCAGTCGGCACACTTCAAAGGGGCCGCGGCGGCATTTCCACACAGACGCCGACAAACTAATCGGACACCGACGGAATAAAGCTTGGAGCGTTATAATTTTTTTGATAGTTCTGAGCGTTGATTCGCGATTTGAATTGCCGACTCTTTTCTTTGATTTTGCCGCAATTAAACATGCATCTTATTGCGTACACTCCGGTGTAAATTTAAACCAGATATAAGTAGACGAACGTTGTCACGTACAGTTAACCGATGATTGTAATCTCTTGTATGATTTATGATTTAAATATATTGTAAACTCATTATTTTTTTTTGTTGTTGTCAGTGTATTACTTATTTGTTTATATATACATATTTTTGTGGTTGAGTAAACTAGTGTTCTAGATGTAACGGGTTTTCTTAATTTTCATTTCCCCTCATTTAAAAAAAAAAAATAAGTGGCGCCTATTTTTGATTTTGGCCTTCGCGTTTTTGGAATTGAACCCCCCCGTCCCATTGCAGCTGGCTGGCAACATCGGAGAAGTTCAACCCGATGTAAAACTATTGCCTATCTTCGCAGGTAGGTAGCAAATTTTCAATGTTTATTCAACAAGAATTTAAACAAAAGATGGGTTTGCTTGTTGATAGGCCGAAGCCTGGATTCGGATCCACTAATGATGGAAATACTGCAAGGAGATTTTTTACTAACCCAGAATTAAGCAGCGAAATAACTGGAATTGATGTGTCTTTAATTCGAAAATTAGGTTTAATACTTAAAGTAATATCATCAGGAAAAAAAATTAATTTGGTAAATTTTAGTAAATTAATTGATGAAACTAAGGAATTATATCTATTACACTACTCATGGTACTATATGCCAATTTCACTCCACAAACTATTAATTCATGGACCTTCAGTAATACAATCATTTATAGTACCAATAGGACAACTTTCCGAAGAAGCATTAGAAGCGAGACACAAAGAATTTAGATATATTAGGGAAAAGCATACACGAAAAACTTCTCGCTGTCATACAAATACGGACCTAATGAAAATGCTACTAATTACCACGGATCCAGGTCTTGCATTTTTACGTCATGTCACAACAAAAAAACCCTCCTCAGATACCGATATTATGGAGTTCATAAGGACTGTCCACGAAAAAAAGTAGTCAATAAAAAATGGAAATAACAAACGAAAAAAAAATTAAACAAAACTTCATTTAATTATCAATAAATACACGACTAAATAAGTCATAAATTAAAAACATGCTCTTGCAATTACAACTTAGTTTGGAAGAAAACCCTAACTTTTCTTTTGATACCTCCCATCAATGTCTGTACATCTTTAGTAGTTACCGTTTTACTCGTCGCATTCCACATTCGTTTAAAATTTCTCTCATCCGGTGCAGTCCTTTCCGTCTTCTTCAATTTGCGTTTAACAGTTGCCCAATACCTTTCAATGGGACGTAATTCTGGACAATTTGGAGGATTGGCAATTTTAGGAACAACTGTCACGTTATTGTTTGAATACCACTCCAGGGTAGCTTTAGCATAATGAGCAGTCGCTAAATCAGGCCAAAATATCACAGAGACTTTGTGACTTCGAATTAGTGGTAAGAGACGTTTTTCTAAACACTCTTTTATGTACACCTCTTGATTCATTGTACAAGAAGTAAAAAATGTCTCCGTTTTCAGACCGCAAGAGCAAATTGCCTGCCATACAAGAAATTTCTTCGCAAATTTATCAACTTTTTTTGTTTTAAATTTATCAGCAACATCGCCTCGTCGATATGCAACATAAAACTGTTGACCCGGTAGTAGTTTAAAATCGGCCTTTACATACGTTTCATCGTCCATTAAAATGCAGCTACTTTTCGTCAAAAAATGTTCATACAATTTACGTGCACGCATTTTACACAACTGCTCCTTTGTGGAGTCGCGATTTGGAACTGCAGATACTTTGTAGGTTCGCAATCCTTTATTCTTTTTAATTTTCTGTACATATGATTTTGATACACCACACTTCCTTGCAACATCACGGTCAGAAAGGCTTGGATTTTTCTTAAACTGCTCCATTATCCTTTTTGCTTTTGATTTATCCACTGGACCCGATTTTCTTCCACAACCCTTTCTTCTTTCCACGGACAACGTCAATTTATAATAATTTGCCAGCACCTTTTGAACAGTTGATTTCGCAACTCCTAAAGATTTTGCTAACTTCGACTGAGATATATTCCTATTTTGGTTGTACGTGTACACTATTTGTTTCCGGGTTTCGACTTGTCTTGACGACATTTCATTAATTGTATTTCAGTTTACCAGCAATTCCACTTTAGATGAATTTTCAGTATCTAGACAATGTGCTGTTAAAGCGATTATCGATCACCTTTTGTTTTACTGCAATTTTTCCACGGCTAACGCGACCACTTTTTTTCGTGGACAGATCTTAGAAGCCGACGTTTCTGAAAATTCAACTAAGCTCACGCTAATTTCAAAAGTGGTCGACTCAGAAGGATCAGAAAGTTCGGAATAATTTATTTATTTTCTTATATTTTATTATCTTGTTATTTTTAATTGATATTAAATGTTCAAATTAGTTTTATATTAAATTTTGCAGATCATAAAAATTATATCAATTGTTAGGTTACGTTTATTGACTTTTGAATTAGTTTACCATATACACTGTGGAGCGGTTGTTACAAGTAGTGTAGAAAAGTGCCAACGAACAGACCTATCCGAGCCTCAAGAAGTACAGTATTTTTTAACAGTAAATTCCTGACTAAAAAAAAAAAAAAAACGGCGACACTTCAAATAACGAAAAGGCGAGGCGAATACCGTACGACCTAGACACAAACTCATCAATTTCTTTCTTTTTTTTGGGGGGCCTCGAGGCCAAACCGAAACCGTTTTCCCTAACCGAAGACTCTTCGCCGTGTGGCCATGAAAAGGCGCGAGGTCGCCACCGCCTAGGATAAATAACAGTCACGAACGCGTTGACATCCTCAATGAGAACGACGGCGAGGAGGCCCAAGTTCAAGAAACAATGGCCGCGACACCTTTCCTTTAACCTACTTTCAGGCGGCGAAGAACAAATCGATTACGTAATCGCACGTTTACTTTAAGTGATATTAAAGATAGAGATATTAAAAGAAGCACCAGCGCCGTCTAAATTTTTTTCTCGAGGGGGTTTGCAATATTGCATCAGGGAGCTGCCGCCTGCCGGTTCTTATTTCCGTTCCGACTCCCGGTGTTTGCATATATTGGACGAGCGGGTGCATTTACATGTCGTTATTATTAGCGGAGACGCAACACGGAAAATGTGCTAGAGTCTGCTCGTCCGTCTGCAAGAGACGCGCTTGCGACAGTGTTGGTACTGCGAACAGCTGCGGAATGCAAATGAAGCGAAAGAAAACAAAGAGGCAGCAGAAGACCAATTTAACAAGAGATCCGTCCACTTTAAACGCGCATCCTTCAATTTAAAAAATTGATAGTATAGAGCATTCATAAATAATTGAAACGTTTTTGAATTTCCCGCTTTTTTTAATTGGTAATAATCAGACTTCGGATATTTGGGAGCGTTACACAATACGAGAACCAACGAATTGCGTAGCCAAAGCTCCAGAAATGTCCTAGGTCTGTTTACACAAGGGGAAGTGTCATTAAAATATGGAAAATAAAACGGTGATGAAATTTAAATCACCAGTACTAAACAAAAAAACAGAATTCCTCACATACCTAAACACTGTGTTTTCCAGGCTTATAACTTCCAAGTTAATTGCAGCTTAATTAATTAATCGAGGCATCTGCACGTGTTCCCAGAACAACAACAACGATTGTCAAGACGAATTATTTATGCATGGTGACTTTCTTGAATTTTTCCGAGTGGTAATGAGTGATTCACGTTTATCTTTTTTATTTTTAGCTTAAAATTGCTTCAGACCGTGAATCAACTGCACCGAGATGAATTAATTCATTTCGCCGCTTGTAACTAACTGTAACGTGCTTACGCAAGAAATGCAAATGATTTAATGGTCGAGAGAAAAAAAAAAATGACTGCGTATGGCATTCACACGCGTCTCAAGTGACACCCAGACACTTGCTCGATGAAGAGGAGAGCACTCGCAGATGGAGACAGCGACTTATAACAATATAAAATAAACAAAACTTCGAATGTAATTATTCATAACACTGTTGTTCTCCGGGTTAATGAACTATGGAAAAAAAAATGGAAAACCAATAAAAAAAAGTAATAAATAAAATACCGCTCGTAGAATTTTTATTTTTATTAAAAACCTGACCGATAGTTGCGTTATATACAGGGTGACCGATAGTTGCGTTATATACAGGGTGTCTGACAAACATTATTTTTATTGCGGAAACTAGGCAACCGTACCCAACTATATTCATAGATTTTGGTCTCACTCCAAAGGTTCGAGAGGTTTAGAAAGAAAAAAAGCAAAAGGAAACAATAATGACAATTAGATAGTTCTTGAAATTAAAAAAAAAATAGGCGATGTTTTAGTCTGTCCAGAGGAATCTTTCCTGTAAATTAATTAATGGGATATGTGAGTGTATTAATAATTAAATTAATGTGAGATAAACACTAACACAAAATATTTAAGACGCCGCAATCGAGAATCGAACTCGAGTCTTCCGGTTTCATGCCAGACACTTTTAACCATTAAGCTAATGCGACACCGAGCTCGAGAATCCTCTAATAGAAATTAGAACATTGGTTCTAATAAATGTTCAAATTTAATTTAATTTAAGCTTGGTGTCGCATTTTAAAAGAAGGCGAGAAAAAATAATTTTTGATTTTGTAAACTATAAACTATTGATTTTTTGTTATTTCAAATTAAAAAAATGTAACAATTTATGAAAGAAGGGGGCGCGCCAACAAACTTTGCTTAGGTACAAGATAACCTCGCGCCGACACTGGGAATTGGATGTAAGGAAGGCGATAAACAAAAACAAATTAAAGACGAAAAGAAATTGATGCAACAAGTGCAAAAAAAACAAACGAAAATCTAAAGGAATGTGATGTAAGTAAGAAAAGCAACGCAAAATAAGCGAAACGAAACGATTTTTTCTTATCGCCCTGTATGCATGTATGCATTACAGCGCCATATACGAGACAGGAACTAAATAAAGTTAAAAAGATTGCATTTTCCTAAATAAGGATTTAAATTAAATTAAAGCGCCATTTCTCGGCGGACAACGAAAATACATAAATTCACTTTTTAAATAAGTGAATTTTTTCTATCAATTTGAATCCTGATCCTTCTATATGTTCTACATGTATAAGTTTTAAAAAAAATATTTTTCCTCTAAATGACAGCGCCATCTATGAGACAGCGGAGAAACTATAAATCAAAATACAAAATTAATTTTTTCATAAGCAAGAGGGAGTGGAAGGAATGGAAGTGCCATCTCTTGGTAAACAATGGAAATTAATATTTTATAACTCGTCAACAGAATTTATTACAAGAACCAATGTTTTTTAATATTCTTGTAAAAAATAATAATTCGATGCAGCAGGATTACACCTGTGAGATTACAAAAGATTATTTTTTCCTCAAACAAAAGAGAGTGTGAGTCTGAAGCGCCACCCCTCGGTAGACAACGAAACAGTTACAATTTTTTGAACGAGTGAACATTTCTTTCTTGTCGAAGCGAGCCCTAAAACACCCTGTGCAAATATGTTTCTAAAAAATATTTAAAGAAATTATTTTATTCGAATTTGCTTACAGCCCCCTCTGTGAGACAATGGGGAATGTAAATGTCAACGCATAAAATTAGAACAAATAATTTAATGCAAAATAAAATAACGATACAGAGTGGGTAACAGTTGTTCTCAATCATTGCAGTTCACTATTTATTTATAAAGATGTTTACAAAATACACGTTTGGACTATTAATAAAATTTAAAAAAAAGAAAACGAGGAATTTTTCTGTAAAGTGCAAATTATTTCATGATTCTACAGTTAAAAAAAAATTGACACAATAAAGTAATGCAAATGTCTTCATCAAATTCAATGAATATAAATAAAAAAATTCTGTCTAATATTTGCAACTGACAGCAAATTCAATGCGTTCTCGTTCTGAGACCGTCCAAGCCTATATTATTATTAAAATTTATAAAAAAATTTAAAAAGTCAAATTTAGGAAATTAATAAAAGTTACCTTATTTACAACAGCTCGCTGCCTTTAAAACTTAACCTACGTGGGAATGTGTCAAAAAGAAGAAGAACGAAAATCGACAGAAATTTGAAGTAAGAAATTAGAAAAAACAGATGAAAAACGAAAGAGAATTGATGTAAGAAAACAAACGACAATCGAAAGGAACGTGATGTAAGAAAGGTAACAAAAGTACAAAAAAAAAATTACATAAAAAAAAAAGAAATAAATAAACGAACAAAATTGACCAATTAAAAAAAAACAACAGAAATTCGGCGAGACAAACTGTGAACAAAAAAGAAATAAATGATCAAAACTGACCTACAAAAAAAAACAAACTTGACAACCCAAACTATGGAGAAAAAAGAAAAAAAGAGGAATGCTTTATAATAAAGTGATTTCACTCAAAACAAACGAAAATCGAAACGGAATTGACTTGAGAATTGAAAGAAAATAAAGACGAGCCAAAACAGAACTAAACGACATAAACGAAAGCAGAAAAGGAATTGACGAGGGGAATTGAGAAACGCAAGAGGAAAAAACAAGCGAAGATGGAACTAAACTACATAAAAATAGGAGAGAGAAAAATAGACAAATAAATTAAAAAACAAAACATCCTGAAAAAATTAAAGTCAATAGACGAGAAAGTGGGGGTAAAAAAAATAAATGAGAAGTGCATTGAAACAAAACAAAAAAAATAAGCGAGTATTACAAAACAGGCAAGAAAAGCATAACGAAAATCGAATAAGGATAAAAACAAGTGAAGATCTAAAAGAAATTGACACAACAAAAGCCAGAAAGAACAAGAGCAAATTCAACCAAACGAATCATGAATAAAAATAGGAAGAAACTAATGAAAGCCAGATACTTAATAATTCAATAAAAAAAGGAGACTAATGGAATTTATAAAAAAACCAAAAAAGAATGATGCGATGAAAAGGCAAATAAAAAGAGAAAGCACAACAAAAGAAAGAAAATAAAAATGGGCTTGCTGTAACAAACAATTGAAAATAGAGGGAAAAGGAAAAGCAGATGAGAAAGACATATAAAATAAAAATAAAAGAAAGTCGAAACAAAAGTTGCGCGACGCAGTGGAGCACCCAGTACTTAATTCTGGGGGTGGGGGGAGGGACAAAGTATACTTATGTTTTGTATACAAAGGAGAGGGGGAGAAAAATAACCAAGATACCAAGAAATTAAAAAAAAAAAACTTTTATTTCTTATGCACAAAATAATAATAATTAATTAGAACGTCATGTCATCGGCAGTTTAGTACAAAACGTTATTAGAACTTTAATAGCTGTCACAATTATCAAAAATGAACCCGTCAGACAGCTCGCCAATTATTTAAGAAAATATTATTGCGATTAATTAGACTGACGTCATCAATAATCTGTAATCTTCTAGAAAGCTTTATTAAAGCTTTGACAGCTGTCATAATTGCAAAAAAAATCAACTGTCAATCGACTTGACAATTAAAATATAAAAATTTTTAATTAATTTGATTAATTAGATTGAGCTGTTTTCTACAAAACTTTATTAATACTTTGACAGGTGTCAAATTGAAAAAAAAATCAGATGTCAGTCAGTTTGGCAATCAATATTAAGTTTTTTATTAACGTGATTGATTAGTATGTCATTGGCAGTTTAGTATAAAACTTTGACAGCTGTCACAATCGTCAAAAATGAGCTGTCATTCAGCTTGCCAATTATATAAAAAAGTTAGTATTGCGATTAATTAGTCTGACGTCATCGATAATCTACTAGAAAACTTTGACAGTTGTCATAATTACAAAAAATATCAGCTGTCAATCGACTTAACAATTAAAATATGAGACTTTTTTTATTAATGCGATTAAATAGAATGACGTTGCCGACAGTCTTCTAGAAAACTTTATTAATACTTTGACAGCTGTCGAATTGAAAAATCAGTTTGACAACTAACATTAAGTTTGACAATTAAAATTAATTTTTTTTTTAAACATAATTTACAATCATATGGGGAGGCACGTGCCCCACTGACCCCTCCCCCCGGGTGCGCTACTGACGTGACGGTGAAAGCATTAAAAACAAATGAAATTCGGGGAAAATGATATCTATCATAAAGACAAAATAAAATCTAAATAAATCATATTTTATAAACTGCGTAAAGTGGAACGCTTAGGTACAGTGACGAACAAAAATAATGCGCCGTATGACGCAAGTTTACTTTAGTCATTTGATGATAGATTGCTATTTTGTAATTGCACAAAGTGACGTTGACATTTGTCACATTTAGCAAGATCCTTGCAATTTTTTTACATAACATAACCTACTAATTTCTGCCGTTGACATTTCGTCAAAAAAAAAACCATACAATTACCGGGTTACATAAATCGTTGCGCAAAAAATCCTCAGACTTTTATTGCCAACTGGTACAAGCTGAACAGTTGGCAACAAAAGAAAATATTTAAAAAAAAACGATTAGAGCGACACCTACTATCTTTCCTGGGCCTGAATTCTCGAAACGAGGGAGAGGGTTCGTTTTGCGGGAGTGACGTCAAAATGACGTAGACTCTCATATAAACCTATACAAACTTTTCGAGAAATGCGTCATTTTGACGTCATTTTCGGGAGCGATCGCTCCTCCCCAGTTCGAGAATAACCCCCCTGACGTTTAAGTTCTGTTAAAAGGTTGCACGGAAAAAATCCCAAGAGTTTTCCCAGCCAACTCAAACAGTTGGACAACTTACCAGTTAGGAGTAAAAAAAATCAGAAATAAGTAGGAGGGAGACACGCTGTTAATGGCACTTGTTTTACTTATTTATATCACTGTATTGTAACATAACCTACTAGGTTTTATTTTGACATTGACATGTGCCAAAAATTGCTTCGCGTGTTGCCAACAGAAACCGTCTCTTTTAATTATTTTCTACTATACCACATATTATAAAGCTAGACTGTTTTATTTTATTTTTTTTTTAATTATTGAAAGCTTCTCTCTCATTAGCTAACGATGAAGCAATTTCATTTTTATTGTAAAATGAGCACATTTTGACCTGCGTGAACGTAAACGAATTCGTCGAAAATTAGTCAGCTTTCACGTAATCGCTTTTGTTTGTCACCCTCATATTTCCATCCCTCGCGCTCTACACTGCGAACATGAGTCATATAACAACTCCAGTCTTGAAGTTTCGATTTAACCGATTGTGAGTAACGCCCCAACGCTCACACGCATGAATACATATATCTTATTTAATCAATTAGTTAACGACAAAAATACTTGTATGTTATCGATTTCAATTAACACATCTGCGAAATATTTGCAAAGTGACTCACATAATCCGCCGCAATTGAAATCCGAAGCTAAAGAAGTCGCCCTGAGCTCGGAATAAGTAAACTCGAGCACGTGCACACAAACACTGAAAGCCACAAGCAAGCGATCGTTATCGCTACTACACACACACGCACACACACACCACAACATGAACGGAACAAAAAACTTACTGTGCAAACTAAAGATTCGGCGAAGCCACTCAACACTCTTCTCATTATAGCAACGCACATTTATAATCAATTCTGCTGGCTGCGCACACTTGTTAAAAGAGACAAAGCGGAGGAGATCTGAAAAATCGACGGCGAACTTGAAAACCGCGTGGAAAAATTTATATCAGCGGAAGCACGTTTCCTATTCGCCTTGCTATTTTTATTCCGTAAAGCGCTTTCTCTAATTACCTGTTAACGTACGGCTAATTAATCGGGTAAAAAGCAGGAACACTTTCGGAATTGTTACGTCAACTATTTTCTAAAATATGCAGGGCATGCACTACTAAAGTTAATAAGAAAAAATATGCACAGTTTACAGAGATCGGTTCAAACTTACTTTATAGTTTGAGGGGCAACTAAGTATTATTTAAAATACGTCTCAAAAGTGTTGGTTAATTCTAAACACAGAAATATTTATATACCTGAGTATGTATATACAGGGTGCCTCATGAAAATAAGATGCAGGTGCACGGGTAACGACGATCTACTTTCTTTAAATAAAAAAAAAAACTCCAAAAATACAGTGTTTACTATCGAAGAATATTGTACGTGATCACTGATCATAATGATGGTTATAAAACAAACATTAATCTGACATCTGTCAAAAGTGAAAAAATTCATAAGGACATATATCCATTAAATATTCATTTTGAAAGGAACTATCACAAAGATGGCAGTGGTAATCAAAATTATGACCACTTCATAAAGCCCAATTGCTTTGACAGTTGTCAAAAAATGGACAATTTCATCAGAGGCATTCAGGCAGACAGTGGCGCACGCAGGATTGGTGAATGGGAGGGGTTGGGTTGGGTTAATTCATATTTCGCGCATGTTCAAGTACCAATAGTGTGTGGCAGTGACCAACGACGTCGAAATATAATAGACTCAGTATTGCATGTGGTGGATTAGATCTTGCTAGATGGAAGGAACCATCAGGTGAGGGGGTTCACTTTTGCACTGAATCCTGCACCCCCCTGCAGCTGCATATCATGCTTACAAACAAAACATCGGTGCTCTTCGTCTATATCTTCTATACTTTTATGGTCGAAGCCGAAGGCAGTGATTGGTCGCGTCAGTGTTGCCAAATTGGGCGATTTTTAAGTAACATTCGACGACCAAAAAAATTTGTTTGCCCATATAAAATGCATTGGTGTATAAAATATACATAATGAGCGATTTAATACGGAAATGTTGCGATTTTTCATATGAATAAACTTGTAACACTCGGTTGATTTGGGGGGGTGGGGGTTCAACCCCTATAACCCCTTGCTGCGTACGCCACTGCAGGCAGACACGGTTGTGCGACGTAAATATTCATTTTGAAAGAATACATCATAAAGGTGGCGGTGGACACCAAGTTATGACTTAAATCATAAAGCCTCATTAATTTGACAGTTGTCAAAAATGTTAAATTTCGTCAGAACTAGGGCAGACATGTTCATGCAAAATTAAAACTCATTAAATATTCGCTCTGAAGTGAAATATAATAAAGGTGGCTGTAGAAAACAAAATTATGACCACTTCGTGAAGCATAATTAATTTGTCAGTCAGAGTAATACAAAATTATCATTACTTCATAAAGCTTTAATAATAAAGCTTAATTAATTTGACAGCTGTCAAAAAACGGAAAATTTCTTCGAAACTCAGTCAAACGTAATTACATAATGTGAATACTCATTAAATATTCAATTTGACATTAAATATCGTAAGGATGACAACGGTAAAGAAAATTATGATGAGTTCATAAAACCCAATTAATTTGAGATGTCAAAAAACGAAAAGAAATTCCGCAGAACTCACATGGTTGTGTAATGCAAATACTCTTTTAAGTATTCATTTTGAAATTAAATACCACAAAAATATCTATGTAGAGTAAACAAAATTATGACTCGTTCATAAAGCCCTAATAAATTTGACAGTTGTCAAGAAATAGAAAATTTCCTGAGAACACAGTCACACATGATTGTGTAATGTAAATACATATTATATATGAATAGATAGTACTTCCTAATTTTATTCTTTTATTTATATAGCTACCGATTTCGGTTCTTGAAGTGAACCTTCATCAGGCCTTGAAATAAAAATTATTTAGCGTTACAATTGAGTTATAAAATGTTTGTAAATAATGTAAGATATTGCATAAAATTGATTGTAAAAATGTGTGAACCGTGTATAACAACTAAGACAAATAAAAAGTAAAAAAGTAAAACATATAAAACAAATTAGGTATTGTGTATAACAGATAAAATAAATTAAAATACTTTAAAACAATTGTAAATAAGAAAATCTAAATGGAATAAGACAGAATGTAATCACAAAATATTAATTGTTTGCGAATGTGTTAATTTAGAAAACAAGAAATTGAAACAAAAATTAAAAAATACTTACTGCTATTGTCAAATTAATAAATATCAAATATATATAGCACATTAGAATAGCAGGAAAAGAACTATAACAAATTTAATGTAAAATAAAATATCGAGCACGTGAACATCAAAGCAAACGAATGGGAGGGCTGTGTGGTAAAGCGCATAAATGAAACATGAAATTAGCAACATTTGAAAAAATGCAGGTATGGTCTTATTAAATAAAAATGACTATAATAATAAAATGGAAAATTTCTTATCAGAAAATAACTTCACACACATAAACAAAAATCCACTCAATTCAATAATTAACGAAACCAAAAATACTCTGAAACAAACCAAAAACACACTTTTAAAACACATATCTGAAGCCACTCTCAATAAAATTCTACCAATGAATCCAACTATACCTAGAATATACGGTCAACCCAAATTACATAAACAAAATATACCAATACGTCCAATAGTCAACTCCATCAATTCCCCTACACACAACCTAAATAAAATCTTAATTAAAATTTTTAACAACACCACTCAATTCACAGCTAAACACACTATATCCAACACCACACAACTTATCAATGAAACCAAAAACATAATCTTAAATAACAATGACATTCTTGTATCACTTGACATCACTAATCTCTACACAAACATACCAATAGATGAATCACTAAACATAATGAAAACTATACTTACAAATCTTCTCAACGATATACAAGACATCGAAAACATAATCAAACTTTTTCAACTAACTACATCACACACATACTGTAAATTTAATAACAACATCTATAAAATGACAGACGGACTACCTATGGAAGCACCTAATGCCTTTTTAATATCTAATATATACATTGATTATTTAGAACAAAACA
Organism: Dorcus parallelipipedus; assembly: GCA_958336345.1. Lineage (NCBI taxonomy): Eukaryota > Metazoa > Arthropoda > Insecta > Coleoptera > Lucanidae > Dorcus > Dorcus parallelipipedus. Next base: position 43,515,371 of record OY284480.1, on the reverse strand, counting down.
TTCTTAACAACTCTTCTTATGCCAAATATATTAAATTATGGAAACGATACGTCGACGACATCTTTTGCATATGGACAGGGAATTTAGATGAATTACATAACTTTCATAATCACATTAACAATATCAATAATAACATAAAATTCACCATAGAAATAGAAAATAATAACCAAATTAACTTTCTTAACAAAAATCAACAATAAAATACAATATAACATCTATCACAAACCCACACAAACGGACATGATTATACCCAATAACTCACATCATTTCAACACACACAAAACAGCTGCATTTCGATACTATATAAACCGCATTAATAACATTCCACTCACTGCAAAAGACAAAACATACGAATTAAACATTGTTAAACAAATCGCCGCCAACAACAACTACAACATGAACATTATCAACAAACTGCATAACAACACACAAGAAAAAACAAATAACAACATTACTAACAACAACAAAATATGTAAACCTTTCACATTTCAAGGTACCATAAACTACAAAGTTAATAAAATTCTTAACAAATATAATATTTACACAACCATATCACAAAAAACTAATTTATTAACATTACTTCAAAACAATAAGGATACTATTAATTTACTTAACAAAAATGGCGTCTACCAATTAGAATGTAATAATTGCAATGCGATATATATAGGCGAAACAGGTAGAAACATCAATATAAGAATTAAAGAACATATCCGTAATAAAATTACTTCCAACGTAGGTAAACACATGCAAGAAACAGGGCATAGCCTCAATCTTAACAACACTAAACTCTTGCATCAAGAAGGGAAAAACTATAAATTAACACTTCTAGAAGCTTATGAAATACACAAAACAAAGAAAAAATACAACATAAAATGCCTTAACGATCAGATTATCCTACACTACAAACCTCTACGAATATCTAAACGTTTAAATTATTTACTTAGGCTGGGTTGCACAAAACATTTGAGCCAGGTTTAAATTTAAGCTGAACTTAGACTGTGATAAGTTATGCCGTACAGCATTTTATGTGTCACATTCTAAGATAGGTTTAAATTTAATCCTGGCTTAAAACTTTTATGCAACCGAGCCTATCTGTTTCAAATGTTGCTAATTTCATGTTTCATTTATGCGCTTTACCACACAGCCCTCCCATTCGTTTGCTTTGATGTTCACGTGCTCGACATTTTATTTTACATTTGTTAAAGTTCTTTTCCTGCTATTCTAATGTGCTATATATTGTGACGATTGCGGTGCCAGCCTGACTGATGCGTCAACACCGACGCGTCTTAGACGAGAAGCTTCGGACGCTTCGACATCACGTCAGCGATGAGACTTTCTGTCGCGCACTGGAATGTCCCAGAAAAACAACCCCGGCTTATAAAACACGCGGCCGGTTGAATTGAAGAGTTAGTTCGAAATAAATTCAGAGCTGGCAGGCAGAATTGAAGTCGCGTTATAAATTTTCGCTCGGCTGTTAACATAAATTACTTATTAGTTTATAAATAAATTATTGTTTAAGTTAGTGTTAATTAGTGTTACTTTTAAATAAATTAGATTATTAACTAGTTCGTGTTTTGATTAAAATAAAAATAATAGAACCTTTAAAATCGTTACAATATATTTGATATTTATTAATTTGACAATAGCAGTAAGTATTTTTTAATTTTTCTTTCAATTTCTTGTTTTCTAAATTAACACATTCGCAAACAATTAATTTTTTGTGATTACATTCTGTCTTATTCCATTTAGATTTTTTTATTTACAATTGTTTTAAAGTATTTTAATTTATTTTATCTGTTATACACAATACCTAATTTGTCTTATATGTTTTACTTTTTTACTTTTTATTTCTCTTAGTTGTTATACACGGTTCACACATTTTTACAATCAATTTTATACAATATCTTACATTATTTACAAACATTTTATAACTCAATTGTAACGCTAAGTAATTTTTATTTCAAGGCCTGATGAAGGTTCACTTCAAGAACCGAAACCGGTAGCTACATAAATAAAAGAATAAAATTAGGAAGTACTATCTATTCATATATAATAATTACCTAATTAATGGGACCATACTATGGATTAAATACATATTCATTTAGAAATGAAACATCGTCAAAATGGCAACGAAAAACAAAAATCTGATGCGTTAATAAAGCCTAATTAATTTGAATTAAAAAATTATCGAAAAATGCAAAATTTCATCAAATTACATGATTGTGTAATATAAATATTCTTTTTGAAATTAAATACCACAAAAGTATCTACAGAAGAAAAAATATAACTCGCTCATAAAACCCTAATCAATTTGACAGTTGTCGAAAGATGGACATTTCCTCAGAATTCAGTCACACATGATTGTGTAACGTAAATATTCATTAGAAATGAAATATCGTAAAAATGGCAACAGAACACAAATTATGATTCGTTCATAAAACTCTAATCAATTTGACAGTTGTCGAAAGTTGGACATTTCCTCAGAATTCAGTCACACATGATCGTGTAATGTAAATATTCATTAGAAATGAAATATCATAAAAATGGCAACAGGAAACAAAATTATTACTTATTAATGTTGAAATTCTCCATGCTGTTTATAGATTCTGTTATAAATATTTAAGAAAGATATTCTTTTCTATAATTTCCAAATATTCTTTTATTGCAAGCTAGTTTCACCTACAAAGGCATCGTCAGTGCATCAAATCTTCAAGTTAAAAAATACATAATAGTAAAATATAATATTAAGTTAACAATAAAAATTACTTACGGGTATTTTATAAAATTAAGATTTTAAATTATGTGTAGAATAGATGTAAGTTGTATGTATTTTTTGTAAAATGTCATGAAATAATAAATAAATAAATATCTGAAGAACGTAAAATTTAAATGTGTTTTATTAGATACAGGTTACGTATCCAAATACAAGATTTCCAATCAATCGAACTAAAGAAATTATTTGTGTCGAAAAAAGTTTGTTCATTAAGAATAGCATTAGGAAACAAGAAAGTATGTAAAAATATTTCTAAATTTTCAGCGATATCTAATTTGGTACCTTTCAAAAAATTATGTAATAATTTTGTGTTAATTGTAGGGTCAAAATTATGGGAAGTTTCTAAAAGGTGATTTGCAAAACTAGAATCAGATTTATTTAAACGTAAAGATCGTAAGTGTTCTTTAATTCTAATTTGAAGACTTCTTCCAGTTTGTCCAATGTATATATACTGCTTGACATGAATTACAATTTAATGAATAAACTCCGCTTTTGGAAAAATTATCAATCTGATCTTTATTTTTACAAAATAAATTTGAGAAATTAACTTGATTTGAAAATGAAATTTGTATTCCTAATGTTTTTAATAATTTCTTTAGTTTGACTGACAAAGTACCCACATACGGAATAGAGAAAAAATTATTTATTGAATTATTATTTTCTGTAATTGTTGGGAAAATGATGTTGTTTAGTAATTTATTTCTAATTTTGTTAAAAATATTATGTATTGGTTTAATAGGAAAGTCATTAAGATAAGCAATTTGGATGATTATACTAATTTCTTTTCTAAAATTTATTTCATTCGTAGGAACAGAAAAAGAACGATGAAAAAATGATTGAAAAGCAGCAAATTTATGTTCGATGAACATAGGATGAAAAGACTTAAAATTTATGCAATTATATGTTTGTGTAGTTTTACGAAATATTTTATATTGAAGAGAGTTATTAAATTTCGTTATTGTTAAATCTAAGTAATTAATTGAATTATTAACTTCTTTTTCTAAAGTAAATTTAATTTTTGGATGTAATGAGTTAAATTCATCTAAAAGATTTATAAGAGAAGAAGATGGACCGTCATAAATAATAAGAATGTCATCAACATATCGAACATAAAATTTAATATAATTTTTGCAAGAATTAACTGAAGAAAAATATTCCGATTATCCATGAATAAATCGGCCAAAAGGGGTGATAAGCCACAACCCATTGCTAATCCATCTGTTTGAGAATAAAATTTATTGTTGAAAACAAAAAATTTTTGATCAAGAGTAATTTTTAACAAAGAATTAATGAATTTGGTATCTTCATCTGATAAGTTAGAAGAAATTAATAAATCATTAACAATTTCAATACTTTCAGAAGCAGGTATTGATGTAAAGAGATTGCAAACATCTAAAGAAATTAGTATACTATGATTTGAAATATAAGTTAGATTTAGTCTATCAATAAGATCGTAAGAATTTTTAATACTGTATTTCGGTATGTATTGTAAATGACTTTTGTAAAATGAAAAAATAAAAATTATTACTTCTTAATAGAGCCTAATTACTCTGACAGGTGACAAGAAATAGAAAATTTGCCGAGAACTCAGTCGCACATGATTGTGTAATGTAAATATTCACTCAGAAATGAAGTATCGTCAAAATGGCAACGGAAAACAAAATTCTGATTCGTTCATAAAGCCATAATCAATTTGACAGTTGTCGAAAGTTGGACATTTCCTCAGAATTCAGTCACACATGATCGTGTAATGTAAATATTCATTAGCAATGAAATATCATAAAAATGGCAACAGGAAACAAAATTATCACTTCTTAATAGAGCCTAATTACTTTGACAGGTGACAAGAAATAGAAAATTTGCTGAGAACTCAGTCGCACATGATTGAGTAATGTAAATATTCACTCAGAAATGAAGTATCGTCAAAATGGCAACGGAAAACAAAATTCTGATTCGTTCATAAAGCCATAATCAATTTGACAGTTGTCGAAAGTTGGACATTTCCTCAGAATTCAGTCACACATGATCGTGTAATGTAAATATTCATTAGCAATGAAATATCATAAAAATGGCAACAGGAAACAAAATTATTACTTCTTAATGGAGCCTAATTACTTTGACAGGTGACAAGAAATAGAAAATTTGCCGAGAACTCAGTCGCACATGATTGTGTAACGTAAATATTCACTCAGAAATGAAGTATCGTCAAAATGGCAACGGAAAACAAAATTCTGATTCGTTCATAAATCCATAATCAATTTGACAGTTGTCGAAAGATGGAAATTTCCTTAGAATTCAGTTACGCATGATCGTGTAGTGTAAATATTCATTAGAAACGAAATATCGTAAAACCTGGCAACAGAAAACAAAATTATGATATGTTAATAGAGTCCGATTACTTTGACAGTTGTAAAGAAATAGAAAATTTCCCAAGAACTCAGTCACACGTGATTGTGTAACGTAAATATTCATTTAGAAATGAAATGGCTACAGAAAACAAAATTTTGATTCGTTGATAAAACCTAATTAATTTGACAGTTATCAAAAGGCAGGAAAATTCGACCATACATGATTGTGAAATGCAAATACCAGTCGCAAATTAATTTTTATATGAAGTAAACGTCATCTCGTGTAAAAAAAACTCTTCGTTTCGACAGCTGTCAAATTAACGACACTCTTAAACTCATCAAAGAATTTCCGATATTACTTTAATATTATTAACTCATGAATACGATAGCATTAAGTACTATATTTTTTAACAAAAATGTAATTAATGGCAAGTAATATGACGACTGTCATTGTAGTGACAGTAAGACAACAACACATTCAAAGGCTACATGGAATGTGGATATTCCGTTCAGAATCTCTCCTAACGCTCAAAAAAATTATAAGAGAGCAAGCAGGCCATTTAATTTTAGTCAAACGTGACAGGTAGCAATAATGTCACTTACATCTAAGGCACCCTGTATGTACATTTTCGTGGAAAATTGAAATTTAAGTATTGCAAAACATTTTCTAATACATTAATTTAATTATCGAATGTGGAACACACAAAAGTTTTAGCTAATACTAAACACCCTCCTACCAAAGTTTAAAAAAAACAAATAAATGAAAAACGGTTTGTCAAAATGAGTGCAGTATTGATTTAAATTTGTCTATTTTCTAAATTAAAAAGAAAAGAAAAAAACTTCACGAGACAGAAATAGAAGGCGGTACAAACGTGTGGACGGGGGTGTTTAGCAAAGTTATTTAAAAAAACTTAGCATGTCCTTGGTGATGAAGGTTTCTTCAATTTCCCTCTTTCTTCAAAAGCACTTCAAATTTCCGACATCCAATGCAAGAAATTGAACTTATCTTACACATACATATTCAGAAGCTTCAAATACGTATTTCTACAGCAGAACTATCATGGTCAACACTGCTTTAACTATGGAATTACAGGTTTGCTCGAACCGCTAACTCCGAACCGTTCAAAACATGCACTCATCGGAGTTGTACTTCTCAAAGAATCTGCCAAAATAATTCACTACTTCGAAGGCCAACTGTGGTACGAACAAACCTTACATAATTTGTGACCTGACCTTGAATTGCAATCACAAATTAAATGTATTAACGAATCAAAATGAAAATTAATTATAACGAAAGCTTAGGGACAGAAGAACCGCACTTTTTTACAGACCAAAACCAGGAAACCAGAACAGCACCGCACAACACTTCCGCCACCGCCGCCGCCGTCCGCGTCGCAAACTCCACGAAAATCTCTCGCCAAACAAACGCAGCGACTAATGGCAATTTAATTGGGGGGGCGAGAGCAACCCCCAAACGACGGCGGCGGAGCACACACCCAGAAATGTAGGTTAGGTTAAGAGGGAAAGGCCAGACTGAGCGCGATACGGAGGCGGCGGCGGCGGCGGCAGTCAGAGAAAGAGGCCCAAAGAGGACGACGAGTCCTCTCCTCTTCCTCTCCGGCCCAAAAATATTGATTCGGAAGCGCACGCGGAAGACGAACGCGCGTTTTCGGGTAAACACCGGGGAATAGGTGCGTTGTTTTTGCAGCTAGCGCGCGGGGGTAAATTAACCCCGCGAGGCAAAAAAAAAAAATAATTAAATTGCGCACGGTCTATTCGAAATTGTCTACAATTTATTTATTCACACTGCATAGTATGTAATTTGTTTATAAAACAGTAGTCCCCAAGTGTCTAGCACATTAGTCACACTTGTTGCAGTTAACGCACACCACACACGCCATCATTAATTTATTTATTTATTCTGTGCCGATCGACATAAGTCATCGCGAACCTATTCAACAACAAATCAAACTGAACCCCATGCATTATTCACACGCGTTAATTCCAAACAATGCAAATACAATTCGTGTTAGTAGCAACAAAGTCCACAGCACGTGTCCTCCACTACTTACGCAGCACAGGTATCTCAGGATGTTTGTCATCACATATCCCAGGGGTCAGACAGGCGGAGGAGACGACAGACACTTCTTTCAAAAATAGACGCGCCGCCCGTGATTATTTTTCATTAACAAAACACCGAGGGCCGTCATCTTCAGGGAACTCTAAAAGAAACGAAACGCGGAATTTCGTAACGAAACGCACTCCGTCCTGCACCACCACCAAGACAATGACTTCTCCTCCGGCGATGCTCCTCTTCGCCCGGGTTAAAAATAGGCGACGTCTAAGAGGCTTGCGTGAGCCGCCGGCAATGATAAAAGTCGTTAGGAGCGATAAAAAAAAATTAAGGACGCGAATTAATTGAAAAATACTGAGTCGGGTGAGCCGGAGCGATTAGGTTTATTTATACGCCGGAAAAATGGGGCAAGCGCCGAAATATACTGCGCGGTCCAGCGTCTCGTCGTCGATTTGGATTAATAAATCGGGTCAAATGTGGCGGCGTACGTTCAAAAATAATCAAACTGCAATCTCGAAATAATTTCGGATCGACTATGCAATTTGTAGTTCATTGAAATAAAAAAAAAAATCAGTAAATACAGGGTGATTCAGGTTAAGATAAAACCGACTGGCTTGTACTATTTTTTTGTCGTAATTTAGTAAGTCCCTCTCGACGGAAGGGAGGATGGCTGTAAATTTGGCCCTAAATAAAAAGATGCAATTTCATATCCCTTAAAAATCACTATTTTCTGTAGAGTGTTTTGGTTCAGAAAGAAGTTAAGGATACCAAATGACGATTTCTTTTTTTCCGATGAAATATATAACATGAAAAACGTTCGATCGTGCAGCAAATGTTTGTAAAAACAATCGCTCTCTTCCGTCGTCGGAAGACAAAAAAAAAAATAGAAAACAAAGACGATCGACGATTTCATGAATCTAATTGTTTCTATCTTCATTCATTTGTCAACATAAGTCGATAAAATTTAAACTTTTCTTTCTCATAAAAATAAAAAAAAGGCGATCTATTATATGCAGGGTTGGAAAGTTTAAAACAAACTGTTTAAAACATTGTGTTTAAAACACCAAATTAAAAACAAACACTTTGTTTAAAACAAAGGGTTTGTTTTTAATTGGGTTTTAAACATGTTTTTTTTACTTGATGTTTTAAATTAATTTTTGTGGTTTTAAGCGTAGAAGAAACACTTCTGATGTAAGTGTTTTGTATTATTGAAAAACATAATATGTATTTAATAATAAAAAATTAGTTGTCTTATTAAGGGCCAGTTTGATAACGGGTTTTAAAAGAGACCTTAAAATTAAAGTCACATTCGTGTAAACATCTTTCAGCATTTATTACTTAATTATTATTGTAAATTATATGTACAGTATATAAATATACTTGGTGGTCTAATAATCAAAATAAATAACTATAAAATTATTAACAATACATAAAATTTGCTTTTAGAAAGTTACATCTTAACTTTTACTTTCTTTCCACATTTCCTATTAATTTTATCAAATTTATTTCATTTAAATTATTTCATTCTTGAATTGTTCTAGGAAAAAAAAATTATGAATATTTGTTTTCGAAAATGGTATTTTATATGTAAATTTATGATATTTTCTAGTACTTGAATCATTTACTTTTTATTTTTTTATATTTTGAAACATAATATGTCGTTTGCATTTATTAAACATCAACAGATCAACATAAATAAATTTAGGCAGCCTGTAGAAAATTACCTGTAGCAAATGGCAATATGAGTTCGAATATTTGTATTTTTATTGTCGCAATAACATAATCAACAAAGTGTTTTTACAAAAGTCAGATATACAAATAAGTACAACTAATTGAGAAAGTAGTAGGGTGACCATAAGAAAAAACATGCGTGTGTTTCAAAAATTCTGAAAATTCGTCAGTAGAATAGAATGCATCATCTTTTAAAAACGACATTAATTTCATTTTAAATGTTTACTGTTTTACTATTATTGATAATTGAATATGGAGTTTGGTCCGTTTCTCTATTTGCTTAACCTGAAAAATTGAGGACGTTTTTGAAACGTTATACCTTAGAACGTCTATTTAGTGCATTTAATTTTGTATATTCTAAATTAAAATATCCATTAGAAGTAGAAAAAACTGGTAAACTAGTTACAATTTTCAAGGACGTAAATAAGAAATAAAAAATAACATTGAAATTAGAAATTGCATATGTAGAAAACATTTTTAGACGAAAATTGAAAGCACACAACTGTTTTCTACTTTTTCCTATTTTCAACCCTAAAAACTGCAAAATGAATCTCTAGAATTTTTGTCGTAAATATTTTTAAACTTTTATCATTTCGCAATACAACTAATAACTACTTTTTCCTTTTTACTATGTAATTTAGGTTGTGAGAGTATTTGAAGCAATTAAAAAAGTGTAATAAATTTAAACAAAATATTTGTTTTATTTAGTTTTAAACAGTTTTTTTTTGTTTAAAACATTATTAATTTTAAGTCAATTTTAAACATTTGCTGATGACTGCGTTATTTATAATAAGAGAAAAAATACAGAAGATTGGATTTTACTCCAGGAAGATTTAGACAAAATTCATGTGGTGTGACGAAAATAAAATGGAAATTAATACAAAGAAATATGTTGCAGTATCGTTTGGTATTACAAAATTATTTCAGACCCATCCATACAAATTAGGAAATGAATTACTAATATATAATGATACGTGTAAATATCTAGGAGTGACCTTTGGAAATGATTTAAATTGGAGTAGTCATATTCAGAATATCTTCAAAAAAAGCTTATAAATCACTATATTGCATTAGAAGAAATCTTAAAGACTCTGGAAAACCTGTACTTAAAAAAGCTTATATGACATATATCCGTCCCAAAGTTGAGTACGCACACGAAGTTTGGGATCCGCACCAACAATATTTAATTGAAGATCTAGAAATGTTGCAGCATAAAGCAGCTCGGTATGTTATGAATGACCATAGAACAACTTCATCTGTTTCACGCATACTAAGGGAATTAAATTGGGAAACTTTATCTTCTAGAAGACAAGAAGCAAGATTAAAATTATTTTGTTATATTCATTTCAAAGTTGATTCGATGCACAATTTTCTAACTAAATTACAAATAAATGATTCGAGCACTAGAAAAAATCATAAATTCATCTATAAAATTCCATTTTCGAAAACTAACATTCATAAATTTTCTTTTTTTCCGAAAACAATTCAAGATTGGAATAATTTAAGTGGAACAAATTTGAAAAAATTAATTGAAAATTGTGCAAAGAAAATAAAAGTTAGGACGTAATTTTGATAATGCAAATTTTAAGTATTATTAATGTTATAAAACGTATTAGTTGTTTATTTAATGTTTAAGTTTGTATATTAGGCCACTGTGTACGATGTACTGTACGTCTAATTATATATATATATATATATATAAACATGTTTTAAACAAAAAAACTGTTTAAAATCAAATAAAACAAATGTTTTGTTTTTTTTAACAGTTTTTTTCCAACCCTGATTGTATGACAACTGTTTTGTAATCTAAACAAACAGTAAACAAAACAAAAGACTACAGGTAAAAAGTTTCTATTTTCGTTCCTTGTGGAAAAAAAGAAAGAAAATAAAAAACAAACGAGAGTCTATTGCCCTTTGGGTTTTCTTTTCTTTGTTAAATTTTGTCGAACGCAAAAAAATTCCTGTGATTCAGCAGTTCAGATCCTTCTGTAGAAATTCTGCAAAATTTGGAAGAACCAAAGACGATCGATTTTTCTTTTTTTCTTCATAAAAACAAAAAAGAACAAAAGTTTCGTTCTCGTAGAAAAACAAAAGAAGCAAAAACCGATTGCCTTTTCTTCTTCGTTAAATTTTGTCGAAAAATTTCGGCACTTTTTGAAAACTAAAAATATAAAAATGGCGATGTTATAAAAATTCTTCTAAAATTTAATCACCCCATTAAAAAAAAAAAAACTAAAGACAATATTTTCTTTTAATATACAATCGATTTAAAAACGAAATTACAAGTGTCTCTAGTGTCTGCAATAACAGCTCTGTTCCAACCACGCTTTGTGACGGTTTCGAAACCGTCATAATCAGCTGCCCACCGAAATAATGATCGATTTTGACAACTTTGTCAACTGTAAAACTTTGATGAGTGCATGCTTGTGACGGTTTCGAAACCGTCACAAAGCGTGGTTGGAACAGACCTTATAATTGCATTTTCTTCACTGTGTAAAATTATTGCTTCCTCTTGGGGCTCTCGTGTGTTGTCCCCATTTACAGTTTCAACTTGATTTTAATATGTTTATTGTTTGACTTTACAACTCTGTTGTATAACTATAACTCATGTATTACGTCGTCACTGGCTGAAGATGGCCCTCTGCTGAGGCCGAAACAATTGTCTCAACTAATATAGACCACTTCCAAAAGTTTTTGCTTTTAGTAACCCAAGACAAATCCCAAATTCTTAATTTGTATTACGTACTGGTTACTAACATCTTATGGAGATTCTTACCAAACTGATAGTGATTATTATACAATTTACAAATTTTGTTAATCGGAGATATGGTATAGAGTGGGGCTTAGAAACTTCCTTTTTTTGAAGGTGAATAAAATAAAAATTGTAGCTGATATGCATGTTTTTTTGTTTTATATTGAAAGAACATAATTTCAAATTTTATATCATGCAGTCTTAAACAAAACATCTGTAAAGTGATGTCCACCGTTTTCTATACACTGATGCAACCGATTTCTAAAGCTCCTCTCTACGCGTCCTAATATCTCCACCTCCAGCCGAATTAGATTCTTCAATTGAAGCAGGGTTGTAGGGCGGTGTTTGTAAACCTCTGCCTTGAGGTAACCCCCAAAAAAAAACCACACGGCGATAGATCGGGCGAGTGTGGCGCCCACGGAATGTCACCTCGATTCGAGATGATGATGTGTTTTCGAGCCAGCTCTTGAAGAAATGCGCCTACTAAACGTGTTACCTCAAGGCAGAGGTTTACAAACACCGCCCTACAACCCTGCTTCAATTGAAGAATCTAATTCGGCAGGAAACAGCCCGAATTCCGGTGGAGATGTTGGAACGCGTAGAGAGGAGCTTCAGAAATCGGTTGCATCAGCGTATAAAAAACGGTGGACATCACTTTACAGATGTTTTGTTTAAAACTGCATGATATAAAATTTGAAATTATGTTCATTCAATATAAAACAAAAAACATGCATATCAGCTACAATTTTTATTATATTCACCTTCAAAAAAAGCAAGTTTCCAGGCCCCACCCGTTACTTGAATCAACATAGATGGGAGGTTGAGGCGTGATGCTATATGAAGCCTAAATAACAACAATCAAGCGTTAGCGACAAAATTGTTAAATATTTTAAATAAGATACGCAGCATTGCTAGATCACGCCTACGTTTAAGGGGTGGGATTGAAAAATCTGATATTATATGAGCATAAGATTCAAAAGGTGGATTTCTTTTATATTTTTTGTAAAATATAAATGTCAAGAACTTATTCTGAACTTTCTCGACTAAAACCTCATTTGATTTAGTTGTTGGATACCAAATTATAGAAGCATATTCCAATTTGGGGAGTACCAGGGCATTATTTAAGGAAATAATTGATCGTGTATTAGAGAAATCTTTTAAATTGCGTATAAGAAATCCCAAACTTCTAAACGCATCATTTTTGTAATCCTGTGTATTATCTGTTTTTTATTTATTTACCATCGAAGTATGTCGTGAAAGTTTAGGGAAAAAGTGGTACTAATGCAAATAACTAAACTTTGACAATGAAAGTCATTTTGATTTTGAGTTTAAGGTTACTGCGAATGAAGCGATGTTGCAATATTTTCTTTTCGTCACAAGGTATATTCACGTCCAAATTCACATACATAATAAATTGTAAAACGTTTCCTCTCACTTTTAATCTTGACTTGGTTACTTTTCAAATCTATTTCAATGATCTATCTGATTTGAAGTGTCACATTTTGGCATATGTTATAATGACATGAAATTAATTTGTCTAATTTTACTATAATAGCCAATCTAATCAAATAAAATCACGACCTACTTGATGGTAAATAAAAAAAAAACAGATAATATTCCGCAAACAGGACAGAATTATCAAAAATGAAACCGAGATCCTTCACTGAAGGTTTACACGATAAGGAAACATTATTTACTTTATATTCATGGGAAATTGGATGTTTTTCCTTAGTAACTGTGACAACAGAGCACTTATTTATATTTAATGATAACTTATTATTGACACACCAAGTGGATACATTGTTAATATCATGTTGTAGAAGCAAGGAGTCAGTAATGGATGTAAAGTAGATATGTAGAGTCTGTTATATTAGTTACAACATCGTTTATAAAAAGTAAGAATAGCAGAGGTCCTAAACTGCTTCCTTGGGGGACACCCGATTGAGCTAGAAAGTGACTAGAATATGCTCCCCTGTAAAAGATAAGTTGGCGCCTGTTAGATAGGTAAGAACTAAAGAAAGACAGTAATTTTTAAGAAAAACCTAACGTACTTAACTTAATCAAAAGCATATCGTGGTCGACTTTGTCGAAGACTCTTGAAAAGTTCGTATAAACAGTGTCTACTTGATGACCAGCTTCTCTATAGCCCTCGATAGATTATCAGTAAATAATAACAGATTTGTTAATACAAATCTTTCACGGAAAAAAACATGTTGTTCAAGAGCTATTTTGAATTCAATTTGAGGAAAAATTTTCTTATATAAAATTTGCTCGAAAATTTTCGATACGGCTAATGTCATCATCATTAATGTCTCCACCGAATATATCATTTTCAGCGCATTCATCGGGAATGTTATACAGTGAAGGAACTCCGAATACACTTTCAAAATAAGCTGCAAACTCTTTATTACCCGTAAATGTTTCGTCGTTATAAACAAAAATATCATTGCTGGAGAGGCCATGTTTTTCATCCCTGACAAAAGACCAAAATACATATGCAATATTCTGAATAGATGCCTCAACATTGTTACAGTAATTTTGATAAGCATTATCAATGGCAGCTTAAAGTTGTCCGCTATACAGGGATATTCACATAAACCGTTCGTTAAAAGTTTTCAAGGTTGCAGTTCACGTAGATATTTGAAATTTAAGGAGCAAGGGTTTTCCGTAGAGATCTCTTTAAATAAAATAAAATTGTCTTTGTATCACTTCCGGTTGTACCGGAAGTCGCTATCAACTCGCTTATTTTAAATGCAATGCTATATTTTTTATCACGTTTTTGAATTGTACATGTAAAAATATGTTAAATTGCAATACATTTTCCTATCTCTAAAATGCATCATTTTTGAGATATTTTGAATTTTCTTAGAAATTTGGATTCTGCAATCTGATTTTCAAAAAATGATAACACAGCTGTTATTGAAGCAATTTTATTTGTAATAGCTAATATTGTAGTTGAAGCTTTAAGGTTCTTAAAAATTCCATAGGCATAATCTATTAAGCTACAGGGTGTCTAAAACGCACCACTCCACTCGAAGATATTCAAACACAGAAAAATACTTTTTTTCAAATGGAATGACCGATATTTTAATGCACCATTGTATGTGGAATCAAATGCTGCGTCGAACTGTACTAGCATTCCCTATACTTAACTTTAACAGTTTTTGAGTTATGAAACATTTTCGATTTAATTCATAGAAATTACAATTTTAATAGGTCAAATATTTTTAATTTTATTAAGATAGCATGGAAATTATAACAACGATTACTGTTACTACAAATTTTGTAGTCAACCAAAGAAAATAGAATTTGGCAAGTGGAAATTCACAAATTTTAATAGTTCTTTAATCATCCTTCTCTTAGGACGCTTGTGATCTTATAAAACGAAAAAGTATGAATTTCATTACTTTAAATTGAAGAATAAAATAGCTGCTAGTTTGCAATTCTCTGGATTAGCGTGAAAGTATTTTAAAACCATTGTCTAATTATCTTCGACAAGAGGGGTACATTTGATTGAACACACATTCTCTGCTCTGAACAATTTTAGATCATTCTTCGTGAATTTAAAAAATAGATTTAAAATATCAGCGTTTGAATAATTTTGATTTTGATTTTCAACTTCTTTTTGCTTTTGCTTAAAATTTGTAGTAACAGGAAACGTTAAATGCAATTGTTTGTTGTTTTCATAACTATATCAACAAAATTAGAAACATTTAACCTAATAAATATAAATTTTTATGTATTAAACCAAAAATATCTTATAACTGAAAAACTGTTAAAGTTAGGTATAGGGAATGCTATAGTATAGTTCGACACAGCATTTAATTCCACATACGATGGTGTATTAAAATATTGGTCGTTCCATTTGAAAAAAAGTATTTTTCTGTGTTTGAATATCTTCGAGAGGAGCGGTGCGTTTTAGACACCCTGTAGCTTAATAGATTATGCCTATGGAATTTCTAAGAACCTTAAAGCTTCAACTACAATATCAGCTATTACAAATAAAATTGCTTCAATCATAGCTGTGTTATAATTTTTTGAAAATCAGATTGCAGAATCCAAATTTTTAAGAAATTTCAAAATATCTCAAAAATGATACATTTTAGAGATAGGGGAATGTATTGCAACTTAACATATTTTTACATGTAGAATTCAAAAACGTGATAAAAAATATAGCATTCCATTTAAAATAAGCGAGTTGATAGCGACTTCCGGTACAACCGGAAGTGGTACAAAGACAATTTTATTTTATTTAAAGAGATCTCTACGGAAAACTCTTGCTCCTTAAATTTCAAATATCTACGTGAACTGCAACCTTGAAAACTTTTAACGAACGGTTTATGTGAATATCCCTGTAGAATTTATACCTGTCTACATTGAAACTATTTTGTTTCTTGTTTCTATGGTATTCTTTAATTTCTGTAAGCAATTCTAACTCGAGTTTCTTCATAAGAAAAAAAAAAAACAATACAATCGTCTGAAAAAGAAACAAACTTACGAATATTTGTAAGAATAAACGCATATTCTTCAACGAAAGACAAAAGTTGAGAACTAAAGGTGTTCAACTTTTTTCTTCATAAAACAAAAACGAAAGCAAAAGACAATCGACTTAAACAAGTGTCTGTAAGAATAATTGCATTTCTTCATCGAAAAACAAAAGTTGAGAACAAAAGACGTTCAAGATTTTTCTTCATTAAAAAAAAAAACACAAAAGACAATCGACTGAAAAAAAGCAGAATAGTTCCATTTTCTTCATGAAAAGACAAAAAACAATAAATATAAATAAATAAAAACAAAATACCATCAATGACAGAAAGAAGTATAAACAGGAATCGATCGTTTTTCGTTTCGTTTTCTTCGTCAAACGCAAAACGGTCTGTAAACATTTCTCGTAACAAAAAAAAGTTGAAAATTGCCAAAAGCAAATTCTTGACAAAATGTAGAAAATTGTTCTAATGCCTCAAAAAACAAAAGACTGAGTAACAATTTCATAAAAAAAAAGGAAAGAAAAGTCTATTGAAGTCACAAGTTTCTTTAGTATTTTTTAAACGGAAAATAAAAGAAAGTATCCTTCCCCCGTCCTCCTTTTTCTAAACAGGAAGGTAAGATAAAATAAAAGGCTATTGAAATCAAAGTTTCGTTCGTATTAAAAAAAATGAAGAAAAAATATTCTTCGCCATCAAAAAAAAAAAAAAAAGAGGAAAGAAAAAACAAAAAGACTAACGAAACCGTTTCGCTCGTATTAAAAATAAAAATAAAACGAAAAACATTTTTCATTCTCCCCAAAAAGTCAAAAAGGGAAGGAAGGAAAAAAACAAACGACTATCGAAATTACAAGTTACGTTCGTAAATGTTTTAAGAGAAGAACGAAAGAAAGTATTTTTTCGTTTTTCTCTACCGGGTGTCCCATATGCCATATGCTCACACTTCTAGAATTCTAAGGGCCAGTTTTAAAATGGAATTTAAAGGAGACTTTAAATTCAAAGTCACTTTCAGATGTCAAAACAAACTTGTAAACGCATTTGTTTACACATCAGAATGTGACTTTAATTTTAAAGTCTCCTTTAAATTTTATTATAAACCTGGCCCTAATTTTTAATCAATTTCAATGAAATTTGGGAGACAAAAATGAAGCAAAAAACGAATTTTCAGGCATACTATTGGGCACGTCCGGTTTCGCCGGAAGTAATGTCAACTTTCTTATGTATATTTTTACATATTTGGAATCTGCAGGTCATTGCTATTCCGAATATGTATCATATGGTAATTTTAGTTTCCATGACAACGAAAAAAAACTCCAGAGGGGGGAGCATATGGCGTGCGACACCCGGTATAGCAGAAAAGGAAGAGAACGAAACCAAAGACGATTGTTTACATAACAAATTTCGACTTTTTCTCAATTGAAAAAAAAAGAGACACATAATAACAATTACCATCGAATTAATTTATTTAAAAAAAAAAACTAATTGTAAGGACGGACGGGTTGAATGATGGTATTTGTTACTTATCCTGAAGATGCTGTCCATGTATGAATGAATGAATGTAAAACGAAACGTCGCCACTTCAACCTTGGTTATAAAAACCATCAGACAATTTTATGTATTTGATAAACTTGAACGTGCAAGAAACTACTTTAGTAAAAATTTCATTGAAAAAAATATTGAATCACGCATCGCCCTGTATATTTATAATCAACTTCCTTTTTGTTTCTCGCTATAGACAACCGTAACAGTAACTAAATAAATGCAAATAAAAAATAAAAACCAATCACAAAATCGAATACTTCCGGTTAAACCGGAAGCCCTAGTACTCTGCACCCTACGTTAAAGGGAAGCTCTTGTTTCATAGTTTAGGTGATCAAGTAAATAGGAGGGTATCTAACCACGTATGTACAGGGGGTATTTTTTTGCGTTGAAACTTTTTAGAGGACACCCGAATTAGATGGAGGCTCGAAGTTCGCGCAACCGAGCGGAAATGGCATTATTACCGACACCAACACGAGAATATTAATTCATAAATAACACGCAGATTCCCACCCACGAGAGCGCATCGAAAGCCGAGAGACGAATTCTACGAATTCCTCTCTGCATCTCCGGAGGACTGCGTTCTTATTAACTTCTTGCGATCGTTCACTCACTGCTTCGCCGCCGCCGCTGAAATTCTTCCTTTTTCGGGCACTAAGCGAACGCACACGCACGTAATTCTAGAAACGCGGACGAACACACGTTCACGTTCACGCACACGCGCGCGAATGCGATTTCGAATCGCTTCAGCATGGAGTGCGCGTACTTCGAAACAATGCGGCTATGAAGTAAGAAGCCGACGGCGACGACGACGTGAAGATGCGATCAACTTCGGAGTGGAGGACGCACACGTATGTGTGCACATAGTACACACACGTACTGGGCTGAATATAATTTGGCAGGACGAACGGACACCGTGCCCCCGGATCCGGCGCACATATGCTCAATAAAAAATTGTATATATAGAACGTTTCAGCACTTCATTCTCACACACTTGTACGACTACATACGCATGTAGGGTTTTTCGTGTTTGTAACCGGACATAGCTTGTGAGCTTCAAATTTTTGCCAGAAATTCCATTCGTCTCGCAATAAAAGCGTATCATAATTGGACGACCAAAATGGAATTCCTCTTTCAACACAAAAATAAACATAATATAAAGCTACGTTGTATCCAAATTCAAAAATCTTTTCTCGTTTCTGCAACATTCGAAAATGTACAAATATACAGGACTCTTTTGTGGAACACCCTGTATCTTAGCTTACATTTTTACAAAAGACTTTTTAGTGTTTCCTTTTGTGTACTTCATACACAACTAAAAACTTTGTCACACTAAAGTGCCACCCTCTATAATCCAGAAACAAATGAATATAACAAGTTTAACTCTTCAATTTTTTAAATATATTACCCGGGCACAAATAAGTACACATACAGGGTGGTTCGTACATTGTTAATATTTTTAATAGCGTGCAGAACTCGTTAAAAGAAACAATACAATTTGGAAATTAAGAATAAAAAACTTATAACATTACTTTTGTAAATTAAATTCAAACGTCAAATACAAATGACGATCGACAAAATGAAAAAACAATAAAAGAAAATGGGAGAAATTGCAAACCAAAACAAAAAGCGAACAATAGAAGAAACAAGAAATCAATAGATCGGAACAAAACACGATCAATAAATAAAACAAAACAGCAAATACAAAATTAAAAAAACAAAGATGAAGATTAGAATACAACTACCTACTTATTTATTAATGTTTTGTAGGAGTTTTAACTTCCTGTCAGAATTCTTTTTTTTTATTATTATTTTACTATTTATTATTATTTGTAAGAACTTGGTAACAACAAAATAAAAAACAGTATAGGTATGTGTCTTATGATTTATCGTAAACATTATACAATTAATTACAGCGAAAAGTGAACTCAGAATTGAATCTTTTCTATATGTTAGGAGTTTTGGGTTGAAAACAAGGACTGATTGTATAAAATATATTGTTTGTTTTATTTATAAAATGACAGAAAACTATTTTTGAACATTTCTTTAAAATTTTGCATATTGTGCATATTTGAAACAGGAATAATTTAAATGAAATACTTATAGTGTACATTTCATAACAAGAATATAAAAACTCTAAAATTATTTTTTTGGCTAATTTTATGTAACAATTTTACCAGATCACTCGCAGTACTTGATAAAAAGGGTGCTATATAAAATTAGCAAAATAGTGAAGAAATTTCTTCGGAGTTTTACAAGAATATTATTGCATTACTCTGAGATTTAAAAATTATCAAAATGAAAAAATAAATTTATTTATTGTACTCTTATAGGTTACTTGATTTGATGCAATGATTTTCTCAACTGAAGAAATATTTTTCTTGAATATACGAAATATTTATTTGCGTATATAGGAAACAATGATTTATTCAATATAAATAAAGTTTATTTAGTATGAACATATATTTTTCTGTGTGAAGTAAAATAAAATAACAACTTTTTTACATCACTATTTTGTTGACAATGTGTATAAAAAAGTTAGGGTTGCCATTTAAAAAAAATAATGATGACATTACAGTGGAAAAGCAAATGCCGATCGAGAATAATTATTTTTATATTAAGTGCGCAAAGCAAAGGTTTTTTGAGCTTGAGAATGTTAGGGTTTACATTTCGAAAGCTCAAAAAACTGGCTTTGCGTACGTAATATAAACTTTTTTCTACAATTGCGAATTCGAATAAAATTATTTGTTTTGATAAAAAAATCAATTGTCATTTTTTATTTGGCTCCTGCTCAATTGTCTTTTTTTGCCCACGGTTACTTTCTCCTTTTTGGAAACAAATAATACGTGACAATCAATATTGACACTAGTTTTTTTTTTTTTTAATTTGATTCGAGTTCGTTTTAGCTGGCGACTTCGGTTCATCTCTTTTCCCTATGTTTGAATAAATAACAAATAACGGCGCGCTTCATTTATTTATTTATGTCTTAGCTCTAGGTCGGTCACGCTATTTTCTTGTCGTTTTCTTCTTCTGTATTTGAACAAATGACAATTGACTTTTTATTCGGTTTGAATTGCGTTTAGCTTCTTCTTTTACTTCGAACAACTAACAAATGCCGGTCAACATCGATACTGGTTTTTTTTTAATCACATTTCAGTAGCTTGGTTCTAAAAGGGCCAATGTCATTTTCAGTAAAACGTCAAATGAGTCAGGTAAAGCAATATTTCGTGGTGTAGGGAAATTTCCCCCAAAACAAAAATAAGTAAATCGGGCATTCTAAACTTTTATTTGACAGGCGTTAAATTTGATTAAACTTACCAGAAAGAAGATCACTAGAAAAGTCGGCAATTTAAACTTGCCGGAAAGAAAATCGGTAGAAATGTCGATTATTTAAGATCATTTTAGTGCAGAAACGTTTTCTTTATCTTACATATTAAGCATTTGGATTGCGGTACTGTATTTATTTAATGACTGTAAACGAAAATGGTCACTAAAGTTGACGAAAGTGGTGACTGGAGTTGTCGAAAGTGGTCACTGAAGTTGACCAATGTGGTCACTGAATTGACCAAAGTGGTAACGGAATTGACGAAAGTGGTCACTGAATTGACGAAAGTTGTCGCTAAAGTTGACGAAAGTGGTTACTGAAATTGATGAAAGTGAAATGTTGGCCATTTTAATGCAAAAACGTGGTTTCTTTATGCTACACATTAAGCATATGGATTGCGGTACTGTATTTATTTAGTGACTGTAATAAGAAAATAATTAAGGTGCCATCTGTCGTCGAAATGAATTTGTATACTGTGACGAACGGAAGATTTAATCAAAAACAAAAATGAAAATTAACTTTCCTTACGAAATGTCAAGAATAAATCTGTAGAGCGCCATATATCGTCCAGGAATGTCAATAATTATCTCCACCAGAGCACCATCTATCGGCGAATGGAAGTTTCATGCAAGAGCCATAATGAAAATTATCCTTATCACGAAATATCAATAATAATTCGATGAAGTGCCATCTGTCGTTGAAATAAATTAGTTCAATGTTGCGCCATCTAGTGGCAAACGGAAGATTTAACTCAAGATTTGTTCATTAGAGCACCATCTATCGACGAACGGCGAACTTGAGCAAATCAAAATGAAAATTAACATTGCCAAGACATAATCAATTTTAATGTTAATAATATAACAGATTTGTTCATCAGGGCGCCATCTATTGGCGAGCGAAGGAGTTAACTCAAAACCTAAATTAACATTGTCGTGAGAATGATAAATTTGATCACTAGAGCACCATCTATCGGCGACTTCAAAGGATTCTAATAAAAACCAAAGGAAAATTAAACCATCACGCATCGACTGTCAAATGATTTGACATTTAAGTGATTTAAATAAACAAATGAAAACGTCCACGACTGGTGGGACGTCTGGCAAGACGCGCAACAATGATGTGAAACAAACGTTTTCGGCCTTGAATTTGACGACCTGACGCACGTCATTAACTAAACTACTTTGCATCAACTGTCAACTTAGCTGTCATTTAAGTCATACAAATAAACAAACGATAACTAATGGTTTAACGCAAACTACATATGTCTTGACAGTGACGTCAGAAATTAAACCATCTTGCATCAACTGTCAAATTATCTGTCGTTTATATTATTAAACGACAACGCTGACATTTGACGTTTTGATTTCGAAAGCTACGGCGGCGTAAGTGATCGTCAAGGTTTGTCGGAACGGCCAACTTTTTCGGCCTTGAAATTTAACGACGTGTCAGATTTCACAACCGTCAAATTATCTGTCATTTAAGTCATGTGAATAAACGAACGATAACGTTTACAGTAAAGTTGGCACTTTAGTTTTGACAGTTAAGTGGAATTAAGTGGCGTTAAAAATGTTGCAACATGTTGCAACAATTGTCAAATTATCTGTCAATTAAATACCTATGTCATTCGGTTAAAACACACGATAACGTTGACAGTTGAAGCTGACAATTTAATTTTGATAGCTTATTGATTAGGCGAAGGTTTGAAACAAATGAAATAAAGCAAATGTTTACGACCTTGACACTTGACATCAAAAATTTTGCGTCAGTTGTAAAACATTTTGTCATTTAAGCCATTTAATTAAATAAACGATAATACTGACAATTGACAACTGTATTTTGACAGCTTTAGTATTAGGCGATTGTGAAGATTTGGCATCACGGCCAATAAAGGTTCTTGATCTTGAAATTTGATGATGTGCTTTTCATTTGACAACGTCAACTGTCAAATTATCTGTCACTTAAAACAATTAATAAACAAATGATAATATTGACAGTTGATATTTTCATCTCGACAGCTATGGCATTAAGAAATGATATCAAAAATTAAATCGACTGAATGAATCAACTAATGAAATAAACGGTTGGCAACTGTTGCACTTTTTGACATTGGCCATTTTAGCACCAGGCCAGATTTAAATTTTGCTTTTGCAACTTGCGACTTCAACGGTGCTAACGAAAATCCCATCCGACAATTATTACGCAAGTTACGGTAAAACAACGTGGATAAACAAATATGAATACCGTCGAGTGAGGCCGCGCATATTAAGGCCGTTGTTTGGCCAACATTAAAATTTCAATTGCATTCACATACATTCACAGCGCGACTTATAAGTCGACGTTTATTTGCATAGCGTATTCTCATTCTCGTTTACCTATTCAAGAAAGTTCTTTAGCAATTTATGTCGCGTGCCATATGTCGCGCTGACGTTTCGTTTTCACAGCGCACGGCAGAAAGCAAGCCACGACATCAAACAAAAGAGAAACAATTTAATTTCATCCACCCGTTTAGTCATTGCGACTTGAATTAAATTAATTTAATAAAAAAAAAAAAAAAATGAGGATACGCCACTGTTTCCCGAGCGGTAATTCGATGCTGCTAAACCCCGCCCACAAAACAGACGTTGTTGCTTTTTCAAAAACGTCCTGTTGCAATTCATTTGTTATTATTATAGCGCTGCGATGTAGCTTTGTTTATGTGTGTATGGGAGGAGATGCAGGCATGATTTATGGCCTATTTTTAGGCGCATTGGCCCACATAACCGTCGGATTTTAAGTGCGATTACGCACGCGCTTTCTTCAAACCGGAAGGAGCGAGCGAATTTTTAAACTTGACGGTTCAACGAAAAAACGCGCTCCACTTCTATTGGCAGTAAGTAAAAAAAAATGACAATCGGCTGACGCGTTTTAAATTTGAAACGTCATTTATTTTGTTTTTCAGCTGAATAAAATTCGTCATACATAAATAAATAAAGCAAATCCTGATTGACATGCGGCAGAACCGACTGACTTTAAAGTAAATAAATCATTATTGAAAGCAAGTAAATAATTATTGGGGAGAAAGTGGGAAAACAGACGCACTATAAATGACTCACTGTTTGACAGTTAAAATATTTATTTTGAAAACAGTGCTGCCACATGACATGCAATACAACCACGACCTACTCTAATCTAATCATTAAAACAGCATCCAATTAAACGTTTCGAATTGATTTCCTTCACAATTTTAATTACCTATATACAATCAAAACCGAGGCTTTACACCTCCACAAGTAACCGAGCATCGAGGTTGTCCTTTTTTTTTAATATGAAAGGGTGCACTGACCTATATTCTGAATTTATTGGCTCCCCTTTCGCCCTTCACTTGACTGACCAACGAGTGCGGCGATGGCCTAGATTGTTGATTTATTATCGAGTTAAGCAAATTGAACTGACTACCACCTACGAGGCGAAGCCGACGTTTTGACGGTCAAGCAAACAGCACGAAAAAGGGCCCGTTACTAACTAAACAGGAAACCATCGGTGAACGTTGCAAGCAGGAAGTAACAGCATGAGTAATGGGGTTTTTTAAATGACCACCGTCGGCTTCGAGCGTGGAACGTTCGGCGGCTCGAGTTTAAAACGAAACTCGGCACACTTCACGATTAAAGCAATTAAATTCGCCAGGCAGTATTGAAAAATGTAAATAAATACGTTGTAGGAAAAAAAAAACAAGTAAAAATCTTGCGTACCAGCAAACGGTGTTTTGCGAGGAAATAAATATGCTTGAAGGGTACTCACCTAGTGGAAAACGATGCGGGGCGAGTCCGTTAGCACGATCTGAGCATTTTCCACTCATAAAAGCACGAAACAACGACGAATTTCGCTAAAGTATCACGCGAACTTCTGTTCCCGACGCCATCTTGGCTTGCTTGACACTTTCGAACGCAGCGACATCTGCAACGTACACATGGAATTACCGATCGTACATTTGATAGAATTTACAAGAAATAGTTAAATACAAAATGCATAATGATTTAAAAAACGGCGAATTTTATTTTATTTATCTGTATTTGCATCTTCTTAATTCGAATAAATTAAGCCGAGCTCTTCAAACTTATTAATCACAAAATTCAAAGTACCGCCATTTTGTTTCCAATAAATCTGGGCATTATTAAGGCAGAGTAATTTTTACCACCTTTCAGTTTCAAATTGATTTTGAGAAAAACTTACCTTAATAGTTGTAATAAGCGTTCAAAAATCAGCTGCCTAGCGCCGCTGATTTTTAAAACTTGGTACTAATATAGTGTACTTTTTTACCACGGACGGCGCAGCACAAGGGAAAATTTACAAAGGGCAATTTAATGACACACTTAATAAAGCAATTTATTTAAAAAAGTTACATCATTTTTGCGAATTGCACTGATATTTAGAGCAATTCGTTAAGTTCTCTCTTAAATATGTATTTTAAATAAAAGTAATTCAATGAAAGTTATAAATATTTTATCAACTCAACTCATATTTCATCAAAGTTGATTTAACTTTGGTGGCACGCTAAATGAATTGTTTATGTTTATTAATATTGTTGAAGTGATTGAAATAAATTGAAATAAAAAAAAACGAAAATATGGAAAGTGCAATGGAGACTAGATGCAGACGAGAGCACGCTACTGTACACAATGTTATCAACGTGTAAAAAGCAGAAATCCCTCAATCACAACAACGGCTTCCTAGATTAATAATGAACAAAGTTCTTATCCGGCTCAGTGTTGCCAACCTTGCCTAACCAAATTATCGTACGGGTATACCAAAATTATTGTATATTATCAACTTTCACTTTCCAAATTATTGTACAATTACATAGTTTCATTTTTTGTTATTTTTGGATGAAGAATACCAATATTTAATACATTTTTCTTTACTGAAAAATATTCACTGTATGTGCAGCTCATCTTTTTATTATATGGCCATTACTGCCCTTTCACAATAGTGTTAATGTTAATGGTAATGTTAGACAGGTAATGGTGGTGTTAGTAGTTGCACTGTTCCCGCAACAATGTTACCGATGTTAATTATTTTAAATTTCCCGCCCGCAGGGGGCGGAGACTGAGTGTCTTAATGTAATAAAAACGCAATAATATTTATATTTACATTTATCAGCAGATTTACACAACGTATTTATAATAACTTTACACGAACGCACATTGACATGAGCCCTGTATTAGCGTTAAGGTTAAAATTTATCTCCATATGACAGTCCGCATGCGCCGCAGTCGTATATTCATTGGTGGATGTTATTAAACATGTTAAACAACCAGAAAATTTCTGGACTCTAACATCAACGTCTTACGTTAACATCTGTTAACATTATTGTGAACAGTCTACGTCTGTCACAATTTTCTGGTTCTTACCATTATAACATTACGTTACCATTAACACTATTGTGAAAGGGCAATTATGCCGATCGATCGGTCGATAAGTCAAAGAACTTTTATATCTCCTTCTAACTTTCGTGAAACAGCCTTACGGCTTTTGCCATGTCATGTCATTTCAATTTCTTGACTCAGATTTATCCGATCGGCATATAATAAAAAAATGAAGTTTATTCATCACTTTTTTAATAAATGCCAATCGATCGATCGTAATTTTAAGAACTTTTATATGTATAGCTATCTCTATTTAACAGTCGTGAAATAGATTTGCCACTTGCAGTTGGGGGTCATGTTGTATTCTTAACTCAGATCGGTTTATTATAAAAAAATGACGTATTGGTAATATACTAAAAACAAATATAACACCAGAACACAAACGTAGTTAAAAAAGAAGCTGATAATACTGATGAAATTATGAATTATTGAAAATATAGAATAAAAATACTATTCCGTTTATCATTAAGGCTCGGTTTTAAAATCACAAGTTAACTTTAACTACCAGTTTACTTCCATAGTTACAATTATGAAAACAATTATTTCTATGGGAATAAACTGAAAGTTAAAGTTACCCTGTGATTGTAAAACCAGGCCTAAAATTATTATATAATTTGTTGAAAAAAATCGTCAAAATTATTGTAAAAATATTGTACAAAAAAAGCTATCGTACGCGTCTTTAAAATTATCATACAATTCGATAATTATTGCACGATTGGCAACGCTGATCCGGCTAGTCACGTTCTTAGTTGAGTCATTTTTCTGTGCGGAAGAGGGAGCCACACTACAGGACCTTTTGCTAACTTCAGAGAAGTGATTGTGAGCAAACTAGCGTCTAAAGCTGGATTTACATGGAGCGTTGAGCGCGTCAAAACGCCGGACGTACTGTACTCTCATTGGTTACTGATCTTTACATAACGAGCACTAACCAATGGGAGTACAGTACGCCCGGCGTTTTAACGCGCTTAAAGCTCCATGTAAATCCAGCTTTAAGCTGCGCGTCAAAACGCCGGACGTACTGGACTCTCATTGGCTAGTGCCCTTTACCTATCGAGCACTAACCAATGGGAGTAGAGTACGCTCGGCGTTTTGACGCGCTCAACGCTCCAAGTAAATCCAGCTTAATTCGTTAAGGTGCAGCATTTTGGGGCAAATTGTCATAAATTGTAGAATATTCGAATGAAAATGTAACATTAAACGCAGTAACTATAGTAACGGCGAAAGTTCATTTCGAAATTATGTAGAGGGAGCCACATTAACGAGCGTTTTTATAGAACTGACTTATTTCAAACAAGAACGGCCAGATAATTAATCTAGGCGGCGCGGCCGTACCCTCAACATTTATCAAAAAATCTGAGTTAAGAAAATATACCACGTGACATAACAAAGTGACGTGACTTGACGAAAACGACAAAAGCCGCAAGTTCGTTTCACGAAAGTTAGAAGGAGATAGCTAAATAAAAGTTTTTTGACTTATCGGTCGACCGATCGGCATATGTATATTGAAAAAATGAACTGTACTTGTGTATATCATTTTCTTTTGTTTTGGGCAACAAAGACATTTATTATTATTATTAAAAAAAAATCTGTAAAAAATCATTAAAAATACATAAAGTCAAAGAAAACAGAAACAAAAGACAGTCGATTTTATAGCGCAATTCGGTAGACTAATAAATTTAAAAAAAAAAAACAATTAGAAAAGAATAACGACGAAACAGAGAAAATACAATAAAGATTCAAAAAATAATGACTCACTTAAAAAATAGTAATAAAAACAAAAGCCATTTGATTTTACAACACAATTTAATAAATGAATAATCATTTAAAAAAGTAAAATAAAAAGAACGATGAGAAAAACAAAGAAAATGAAATGATAGGAATTAAAAACAAAACGAAATAATAAAATTTTAAAAACAAAAAAAAATTAATAAAAATTTTAAAATAAATAATCAAATTAGAAAAAATAATAAAAACAAAAGACAATCGATTTTACTAAAGAATTTAATAGATCAATAAATTGAAAATAAAATAAAATAAAGAGAACAATGAGAAAGCAAAGAACAGAATTTAGAAAAATACGAAATAATAAAATTTAAAAAAAACAATAAAAACAAAAGAATGATGACAAATGATTACAAAACAGAGAAAACAAAATAATAAATATTCAAAAAATAAATGACATTTAAAAAATAATAATAAAAACAAAAGACAATCGATTTTACTAAAGAATTTAATAGGTCAATAAATTGAAAATAAAATAAAAAGAACAATGAGAAAGCAAAGAAAATGAATACAACAGAATTTAGAAAAATACGAAATAATAAAATTAAAAAAACAATAAAAACAAAAGAATGATGACAAATGATTACAAAACAGAGAAAACAAAATAATAAATATTCAATAAATATTAAATAAATTTCAAAATGATTTCAATAAATATTCAATAATTCAAATGACTCATTTAAAAAATAATAATAAAAACAAAAGACAATCGATTTTACTAAAGAATTTAATAGATCAATAAATTGAAAATAAAATAAAATAAAGAGAACAATGAGAAAGCAAAGAAAATGAATATAACAGAATTTAGAAAAATACGAAATAATAAAATTTAAAAAAAACAATAAAAACAAAAGAATGATGACAAATGATTACAAAACAGAGAAAACAAAATAATAAATATTCAAAAAATAAATGACTCATTTAAAAAATAATAATAAAAACAAAAGACAATCGATTTTACTAAAGAATTTAATAGGTCAATAAATTGAAAATAAAATAAAAAGAACAATGAGAAAGCAAAGAAAATGAATATAACAGAATTTAGAAAAATACGAAATAATAAAATTTAAAAAAAACAATAAAAACAAAAGAATGATGACAAATGATTACAAAACAGAGAAAACAAAATAATAAATATTCAAAAAATAAATGACTCATTTAAAAAATAATAATAAAAACAAAAGACAATCGATTTTACTAAAGAATTTAATAGGTCAATAAATTGAAAATAAAATAAAAAGAACAATGAGAAAGCAAAGAAAATGAATATAACAGAATTTAGAAAAATACGAAATAATAAAATTTAAAAAAAACAATAAAAACAAAAGAATGATGACAAATGATTACAAAACAGAGAAAACAAAATAATAAATATTCAAAAAATAAATGACTCATTTAAAAAATAATAATAAAAACAAAAGACAATCGATTTTACTAAAGAATTTAATAGATCAATAAATTGAAAATAAAATAAAATAAAGAGAACAATGAGAAAGCAAAGAAAATGAATACAACAGAATTTAGAAAAATACGAAATAATAAAATTAAAAAAACAATAAAAACAAAAGAATGATGACAAATGATTACAAAACAGAGAAAGCAAAATAGTAAATATTCAAAAAAATAAATGACTCATTTAAAAAATAATAATAAAAACAAAAGACAATCGATTTTGCTAAAGAATTTAATAGATCAATAAATTGAAAATAAAATAAAATAAAGAGAACAATGAGAAAGCGAAGAAAATGAATATAACAGAATTTAGAAAAATACGAAATAATAAAATTTAAAAAAAAACAATAAAAAAACAAAAGAATGATGACAAATGATTACAAAACAGAGAAAACAAAATAATAAATATTCAAAAAATAAATGACTCATTAAAAAAAATAATAAAAACAAAAGACAATCGATTTTACTAAAGAATTTAATAGATCAATAAATTGAAAATAAAATAAAATAAAAAGAACAATGAGAAAGCAAAGAAAATGAATATGACAGAATTTAGAAAAATACGAAACAATAAAATTAAAAAAACAATAAAAACAAAAGAATTATGACAAATGATTACAAAACAGAGAAAACAAAATAATAAATATTCAAAAAATAAATGACTCATTAAACAAATAATAATAAAAACAAATGACAATCGATTTTACAACACAATTTAATAAATTACTAATTATTTAAAAAAAAGTAAAATAAAAAAGAACGATGAGAAAAGAAAAGGAAATCACAAAATTAAAAAAAATTCGAATAAAATTTTAAAAACAAAAGAGAGTCGATTTTACAGTGCAACTCAAAAGGTTAATAAGTCTAAAAAACTGCTTGGAAGGAAATGTAGCAAAACAAAGGAAACAAAACAATAAAAATTCAAAAGTAAAAAAAGCAATTAGAAAAAATAATAATAATAAAAACAAAACAATTTAAAAGATCGATAAATTGAAAATAAAATAAAATGAAATAAAAAGAACGATGATAAAACAAGGAAAATGAATAACAGAATTTTTAAAAAATACGAAATAATAGAATTAAAAAAACAATGAAAACAAAAGACAATCTGCCGAATTATGTCGACATAATTCGGCAGATTAATAAATTTTAAAAGTAAAACTGGACGGAAAGGTGACGAAACAAAGGAAACAACTGAACAAAATTTAAAAATATATTAAAACAAAAATACATAATAATAAAAAATAAAAGCAAAAACGCAACAAAGCACAATTAATTCATAAATTAAAACAAACTAAAAAAAAATTTCGATGTACTTCAACAGATGGCGCTGTTGAATGTCATATAATACAGTCACTAAATAAATACAGTACCGCAATCCATATGCTCAACGTCTAAGACAAAGAAACCACGTTTTTGCACTAAAATGGCCGTTTTTTTAGTGATTTTCTTTCCGGCCAGTTTAAATGGCAGACTTTTCTAGTGGTTTTCTTTCCGGCAAGTTTAATCAAATTTGACACCTGCCAAATAAAAGGTGTCGATGTTAGCGTTAGAAATTTAAATTTCCTGCCAATATTTTGCACTAAAATGGCGGCTGATTGTGGTACTGTGATTATTTAGTGACGGCATCATCTTTTGTGACCGTCCAGATATCATCGCAAAATGACAGAAATGAACATTGCTAATAATTTTATGACAGGTTTCACCTCAAAGTGACTCTTCATTTTACGAGTTAAGATTATTAAATCTTGACTGGTTTAGCTAAAGTTATTTTCAAATGAAGTCACTAGATTTGTCTCTGAACCTGTCATCGAATCACTAAATTTTCGACATGTATGAAGGTACGTCACTTTTACCCCCAATCAAGTTCTACGAAAACAACTAGACAACTCTAAACTGGGCGTCAGTGTCCTATCTGCGTTTACTTAATCTGTGCTGTGTCAACCAATCCATTCATTAGGAGCAAATGGAAACATAGTACGTTGGTGGCAAATAAATAATGAAATAAAAACGCAAGGGTAGATTTTGACCTTAGTTTTATCCCTAATTTTATTCTGTGAAAAGTCGTCGTCAAACTGGACATCATTATCCTATCTAGGCGTCCTTAATCTATGTCACCCAAACTATTTGTAAGTGGCCAATAGAAACATAGCATACCGGCGATAATTAAATAACTCAGGGAGTAGATTTTGACGTTAATTTGAACCCTAATTTTGTTCTGTGGAAAGACGTCGCCCAAATGGACATCACTATCCTATCTGAGCGCTCTTAATCTGTGTCATCGAACCTATTTGTCAACGGCCAATAGAAACATAGCATACCGGCGGGAATTTAAATAACCCAGGGAGTAGATTTCGACCTAATTTGTTCTCTGATAGCGTTTTCGATTCACCTGCACCGATTGCACTCAGTATATTTGCATCTTCTTTTAACGTCATGTAATAAAACGAGATGAAGATACACTGAGTGCGCACTATAGTCCATTCACTTTAAGAACGTAGTAGGTGGCGCTACGAGCTGAGGAAGAATTACGCAGGAACAATAATTGTAAAAGCTCTGATAAGAACTTATTTTATTGGAGTATACCTAATTGTTGCTCTATGTTATAAAAACAAAAACTCCGTCAACAAAACACGAATACGAAATAACCTTACTTCAATGTTAAGACTCAAGACGCCAGCTGTTGTTCATACAGTTTTCGTGCTCTTTGTTCCTGTGTAACCTTGCAATGTGTTTCCACCAATCACAAGCGTAGAAAGTTAAGTTCTGTCTTTTCCTATTCGCTATGTTCTTGTCGTGAATGGAGTATAGTACAGTCAATCGAAAACACTATGAAAAGACTGGGCATCGGTGTCCTATCTGGATGTCCTTAATCTGTGTTATGTAACCTATTTATTAAGGACCAATAGAAACATAGCGTACTGGCGGGAATTTAAATAGCATAGGAAGTAGATTTGACGTTAACTTTTTCTTTGATTTTGTTCTCTGAAAAGTCGTCGCCAAACTAGGAATTAGTGTCTTATCTGAGTGTTCTTAGTCTGCGTCACCTAACCTATTTATCAATGGCCAATAGAAATATAGTATACTGGCGGGATATTTAAATAAAAATATCTATCCACATTTTTCATTCTAAGTGAATACATTTTAAGCAATTGAAAAATAAAAAGTGAGCAAATAAAAATCAGATTAGAGTAGGCGGTGCAAAGAAAATGTATGTCTGTGATTAACTGAATTAATTAATGTAATACATTCGTGCACTGTCAAATTTATTGACTTTTCATTTAATCACAGACATACATTTTCTTTGCACCGCCTGCTCTAATCTGATTTTTAGTTGCTCACAGGTTATATCCAGGTGACACAAATTCTTTTCTTTCAAAATAAAGAGGATTTACCTCGTACTTGTATTAGAAGAGGAGGAGGAGGAAGAAGAGTCATAAAATCAAATTAAAAGAGATAAGGCCACATCTGCAAACGTACAAGTGGATCGTTTGCAGCTCTTCCTGATTAACCAGATTCAAGTGAAATGTAAATAATGTTCTGCGGAGCATTTATTACATATTCGTGTAAAAAAAAAACTACTCGGAGCTATGTATGTATCTGTACCATCCATTAAATTATTGCAACACCGACGTCAACGTGTTCGCTTGCGAAAGGTCATAACGTTTTATCTTAATTTAAACAATAACAAAACCGCGATATTATTTACTCGTTACTTATGTAATGTGAGGTGAAGGTCACAGTCAACTTGGAAAGATAAATCGGAGATCATTCGTTAATAAACGTGCGCACAAAATTTATTCTCCAGTTCTTGAGTGTGGAAGGAAGATTCTTTTTTGCCATAGAAATGGAAGCCATACAATTCAACGCGCAAGAAAAGAAATTGAAATTGGTCGAGCTGCCTTTACCTAAAGTAACAGAACCGAATCAGGTTTTGGTTAAGGTTGCATTTTCTGGGATTTGTGGAACTGATCTACATATCATACAGGTAGGTGATAGCTAAAGAGTATGAAGCAAGAAGTTAAAACATTTCCACGAGGAGCAACACAAGTACCAATACATAGTGAGGTCGAAAAATAACGAATTTTTTTGGAAAAATCGCTTTTCTTTTATTGCTAAGCTTATTTTAAAAATATTTTGTTTTATGCAGGCGTCCTAAATGTCTTGCATCCTAAGCATAAAATCAACGATTTTTGAGTTATTGACATTTCGCATGTCATTTCAAGTAATTTTAGTAAAGTTTGCAAAGAGGGCCTTAGATTACTATGGTGGATAAAAGCCATGCAACGTTTATCATATTTTTTTCGAGTAGTCCTTGAATCTTTAAATCTAGAAAGAAAAATGTCATTACTACATTTGACATTGACATTTCTCTTATAAATTTTGGTTTTAAATCGGCCATATTTGATTCCGATATGGCGTCGGTATGCGTCTCTTGAAGACCTTTAATTGGATGGGTGCTTTCCTTTCTTGCAAATATTTTCAATGACTTCTCGAACATTTTTTTTAATCGATCAAGATGGTGCCGGTGTGACAGATGTACTCGTCTTCGATACCTGTCATTTTAAGTGTCACATGATCTCTTTCACAAATGCAAGAATTCGCTTTATTCAAACTTTCTCTGAAATTCCTGCATTATTCAGAATCTTCTTTTGTTTGAATTGGGCTTAAAGGCGGCCATTTTGTCTCGCGAACGCTCTCACTTGATACGTCACAAAACAAATTGTTAATTTTTTCCGTGGTCGTACATCTTTCGCATAGAACAAAAAAACAAAACAAAAGAAGACCGACTGTCACAGAGAGAAGTAACCATGATTTTGTTATACGGAAAAATAAAAGGCAATCGCTCGATCCTGTCTGTTTAAAAGAAAGTCGATAATCTATTGCAGATAAAAAGAAAAAAAAACAAAAGACGTACGATTGTACAATACGCATAAAGGTCATGATTTTGTTACAGAGTTCAGTGTTTTTTTCCAAAAAATGGTAAAAATAAAACAAAAGACGATCGATTCAGTAACGAATTTCAATTTTTCACAACTGTCGATTAAAGGTATTTTCGTTGATTCGATCGGAGCGCTATTTTTCTCACTCTTACGTGCACTAAGTCTCTTAATGTTCTCTCTCACATTTCTACTCGGAGCGAATTTTCGAAAACGCCTTAAAAGTCAACCTTTCGGTATCACTTGGCAGCTGTCAAAATCAATGTAAAAGTATTTCTCATACTATTTTATGTCAAAAATCGAGCGCAAATTGTCGCGAGCTTAACTGTTGATTAAGTCAATCATTTGACAGCTATCAAATCAATTTAAAAGTTAACGTTTCGCCACCGTTTGACAACTGTTAAAATTATTTTAAGAGTCAACGTTTTGCTATCGTTCAATGGCTGCCAATGTCAATTTAAAAATCAATATTTCGCTATCGCTCGGACAGGTTTTTCATTACCTTTTGACAGCCGTTAAACGTTAGTGAAACATTTCTTTTTAATTGAATTTTACGACCTATCCGACCTATAGCGAATTTCGATTTTTAATTTGATTGGTAGCTATCGGACGATAACAAAACGTTAACTCTTAAATTGATGTTGACAGCTGTCAAACGATAGCGAAACATTGACTTTTAATTGGATTTTACATCCCGTCCGACTTATAGCGAAACATCGACTTTTAAATTGCTTTTGACAGCTGTCAAAATGGTAGCGAAACGTTGACTTTTTAATTGGATTTTACTTCCCGTCGGACCGATAGCGAAACATTGACTTTTCAATTGATTTTGAAAGCTGTCAAACGATATTATTACGTTGACTTTTAAACTGATTTTGACAGCTATCGAACGATAGCAAAACGTTGACTTTTAATTAGACTTTATATGGTATCCGGTCGAATGATTTTTAAATTGACTTTGGCAACTGTCGAACGGTAGCGAAAGGTTAGCTTTTAGTTGAATTTTATAACCGCCTGATCGATAGCAAAATATTGACTTTTAAATTGATTTCGACAGCTGTCAAATGATAGCGAAACTTTGACTTTTCATTTGATTTCATAAACTGTCCGACCGATAACGAAACGTTGATTTTCGAACTTGACAGATGTCACAAAATAGCGAAACTTTGATTTTTAAATTGACTTTGATTTCATAAACTGTCCGACTGATGGCGAATTTGACAGCTATCGAACGATAGCAAAACGTTGACTTTTAATTTGATTTTATATGGTATCCGGTCGAATGATTTTTAAATTGACTTTGGCAACTGTCAAACGATAGCGAAACGTTTACTTTTAATTTGGTTTCATACTGTCCGACCGATAGCGAAACGTTAATTTTAAATTTTAACATCTGTCAAACTACAGCGAAAATTTGATTTTTAAATTGACTTTGGCGTCTGTCGAACGGTAGCGAAAGATTAGCTTTCAGTTGAATTTTATAACCGCCTGATCGATAGCAAAATATTGACTTTTAAATTGATTTCGACAGCTGTCAAATGATAGCGAAACTTTGACTTTTCATTTGATTTCATAAACTGTCCGACCGATAACGAAACGTTGATTTTTGACCTTGACAGCTGTCAAACTATAGCGAAACTTTGATTTTTAAATTGACTTTGATTTCATAAACTGTCCGACTGATGGCGAAATGTTGGTTTTCAAATTAACTTTGACAGCTGTCAAACGATTTAATTTGATTTCATAAAGTCCAACCGATAGCGAATCGTTGGTTTTCAAATGAACTTTGACAGCTGTCACACTATAGCGAAACTTTGATTTTTAAATTGACTTTGATTTCATAAGCTGTCCGACTGATGGCGAAATGTTGGTTTCCAAATTAACTTTGACAGCTGTCAAACGATTTAATTTGATTTCATAAAGTCCAACCGATAGCGAATCGTTGGTTTTCAAATGAACTTCGACAGCTGTAAAAAAATAGCAAATCGTTGATTTTTAAACAGTTTTTGACAGCTGTCAAATCGCTCAATTGAAAAAAAGGAGAGGCAAAAGATCATAGAAAAGACGAGCGTCCCGTTCAAAAAACAAACGCAACCTCACACGACGGTTTTGGTTTTTCCGCTATCGTAAACACTTTCGATCGTAACTCGATCATCTTCAGTTCAGAGATGTAAACTCTGAAACACCCAAAATTGACATGTTTTAGGCATTTTTTTTTGTAAAGAAGTAACACTGATTTTTCTAAAAATACTTGATTTATCACCTGTATACTTTTTAATCTGTCAAACGTCAATAACTCCAAAACAATTGATTTTAGGCATGCATGTTAAACACGTAAAATTATATAAAACTTTGACAGCTGTCAAAGTATCAAAGAAATCATATCAATCAGTTAAAATATAAGTTACTCAAAATTAATATTATTCATTAAAATGACATCATCAAGTCTACTAGAAAACTTTATTAAGTACTTGACAGCTGTCATAATTGTCCAAAATGATTTTTGACCAAAAAAAAATGGACTGTCAGTCAGCTTGACAATTTTGATTAATGTGATTAATTAGAATGGCGTCATCAATAATCTACTGGAGAACTTTATTAAAACTTTGACAGCTGCCGTAATTACCTAAAAAAAAAAGCCGTCAGTAGACTTGGCAATTAATTAAAATATAAGATTTTTTAATTAATGTGATAAATTAGATTGACGTCGCCGACAGTCTTCTAGAAAACTTTATTGAAACTTTGACAGCTGTCGAAATGAAAAAATCAGATGTCAGTCAGTTTGACAATTAACATTAAATTTTTTATTAACGCGATGAATTAGAAAGACGTCGCCGGTATTCTACTAGAAAACATAAAACTTTGACAGCTGTCAAAGTATCAAAGAAATCATATCAATCAGTGAAAATATAAGTTACTTGAAATTAATATCATTCATTAAAATGACGTCATCAAGTCTACTAGAAAACTTTATTAAATCTTAGACAGCTGTCATAATTGTGCAAAATGAGTTTTGACAACAAAATGGACTCACAGTCAGCTTGACAGTTTTGATTAATGCGATTAATTAGAAAGATGTCATCAATAATCAACTGCAGAACTTTATTAAAACTTTGACAGCTGCCATAATTACAAAAAAAAAATGAGCCGTCAGACGACTTCACAATTAAAATTTAAGCTTCTTTATAAATGTAATTAATTAGAACGTCATGTCATCGGCAGTTTAGTAGAAAACGTTATTAGAACTTTAACAGCCGTCACAATTGTCAAAAATGAACCGGTCAGACAGCTCGCCAACTATTTAAAAAAATATTATTGCGATTAATTTAAAAAAATCAAAAAAAATCAGCTGTCAATCGACTTGACAATTAAAATATAAAAAATTTTAATTAATGTGATTAATTAGATCTACAAAACTTTGTTAATACTTTGACAGCTGTCAAATTGAAAAAAAAAAATCTGATGTCAGTCAGTTTGGCAATCAATATTAAGTTTTTTATTAACGTGATTGATAGTATGTCATTGGCAGTTTAATATAAAACTTTATTAAAACTTTGACAGCTGTCACAATCGTCAAAAATCGTCATTCAGCTTCCCAATTATATAAAAAAGTTAATATTGCGATTAATTAGTCAGTTTTAGCAGTTTGTTTGTTCAAAAGTAAACATATTTGATTTATTATTTACGCAATTTTTAATCCGTCAAACGTCAATAATTCGAAAACAATTAATTTTAAGCTTCTACATGAAAAAACGTTTTGAATTTTAGGCAATTCGAAACTGAGAAAAAATGGGAATTGCTGTAAAAAAAAAAACAAAGTTGATATCAGCTAAGTCTTTTGGGACGCGCTGTATAAAACAAAGCATTTTAAAAATAAACCTAGAAAATCGGCGGGCCCAAAAATTAAAGTATTGAATTTGTTCCTCGGTTTTCGACCTCACGGTATATCGACTTTAATGTCAATATACCGTGAGGTCGAAAAATAAGGGACAAATTTACTAATTTAAAAATGTTAACTATGAATTATGAGTGTGAGAGAGAGAGAGAGGAACTAAAGTGAAGGAGAAAGGTTCACAAAAAAAATACATTCCGAAAAGAGAGCAGGATAATTTTTTTTAGAGCAAAATACGATAACAATTAATCGTGTTAATAAGGACCCCCTCGTTTCTTTAACAATTTTGAGTACCTACCGTTTGAAACACAAAAATTTGCAAATTATTTTGTTTAGGGTGAATTCCCCTGCAAGCAAGACGGACCTGTAACCCTGGGCCATGAATTCTCAGGGGTAGTTGTCGACACCGGATCAGCAGTGACCGAAGTAAAAAGGGGAGACAACGTTGCCGTAGACCCAAACAAGTAATGTTTATTTTAAAAAACATTTACTTTCAGTTCTAACAAACACCTACGAGTGTAGAAGATTAAAAATAAAAAAATTGAGCGCGTTAGTTCGAATCCTACTGACTGCGCCAAGTCTTAGTGCGTCTTCTATATTCAAACAAGCTTGTGTTTATAATTTTTTTAATACTTAATAAAATTAACTGTATTACTAATATTATTTGTACGACAACACTTGCAGGAAGAAACAAACAATAAAAATAATTGTGTTTTCAGAG
Organism: Dorcus parallelipipedus; assembly: GCA_958336345.1. Classification (NCBI taxonomy): domain Eukaryota; kingdom Metazoa; phylum Arthropoda; class Insecta; order Coleoptera; family Lucanidae; genus Dorcus; species Dorcus parallelipipedus. The sequence goes on along the minus strand of OY284480.1, from coordinate 43,476,156 downwards.
GCTGCCAGGTCTGCACGTATTGCCATTCGGGAAATCCCCACTTTTGCAAGACCGGTGGTCTCGCAAGTACCATCGGGATCTACAGGAATGGGGGTTGGGCTGAATATTGTTTAGCCCCCGATGTGCAAGTTTCTAAGCTACCAAACAGCATCCCCTTAGATCACGGTATGTTTTATTTAAATACAAGAGTATAGTCGTAGGCAATTAAAAGGAAATCTTATCGTAGCGTTATCTTTTAACTGTCCACGACTACACATCTACATCGATTTGAATCACCCTGTATAAAACGTCTTGTATAAATTAAAATTTGCAGCTGCGCTATGCGAACCACTTTCGTGCTTGGCGCACGGCTGGGACAAAATATCACCCATAACGGTGGGCCAGAACATTTTGATCATCGGGGCGGGCATAATAGGAAACCTTTGGGTGGTCTCCCTGCATCTACAGGGGCATCGCAAAGTCACCATATCCGAGCCGAATCCAGCCAGGAGGAAATTGGTGGAAAAACTGAGTGAGTTACACCGCTTCTTTAGCAAAAAAAAACGCGCTTTAAATCGCTTGCTTTTCTGGTGCTAAGTGAACGCTACAGCTTGAAGGTGCTTTGAAGTTGAAGGTCAGCCCCCTTTACTTCGATAAAACAAAACAATAAAGCCTCTACTTTTTAGGTACCGGATACGACGTCATAACACCGGACGAACTTAAACGAAGAGAGAACGCAGGGGTCCTCTACGACCTCATAATCGACTGTAGCGGCTACGCCCCCGCCCTAGAAAACGCGCTCGACCTCCTGAACTTCGGGGGCAAACTGTGCATTTTCGGGGTTTCCCCGCCCCACGCGAAAATCAGCGCGTCCCCCTACGACCTGTATATAAAGGAGGCCAGCATTTACGCGATTAAAATCAACCCGTTTACATTTCCGAAGGCGCTGGGGCTTTTAGAAGCGCTCGGTGAGAGGTGGGTGGGGGTGGTGTTGACTTGAATACAGGGTACTTTCATGATTTGCTTCCCCCTTTTTGTTTCAGGTATCTGAATTATGAGAACCTGGGGATCAAAACTTTCGCACTGAAAGAGTACGACGAGGCCATCGAGTCGCTGAAGAAGGGCACGATTGCGAAAGCAATATTCAAATTGTGAATGTGAAAGAAAAACAATTCTAATACTAACAATAAGATGTCGTAATGACTCGTTTGTTTTAATAAACCCCCCTCCTCTTCATTTCGTACCTGTACATTTTTGACGTTTCTGTCAGTTCTGTCATTTGATTTTTAGGTTATACACAAATAAACAATCCATGTTATTCAAACGTGAAAGCCTATCGTGAATATTGTTGAAGAAAATCACAACCACAACTGCAAGCAAATCAAAATGTATTTGACGTTTCTTCTTTTTGAAATGACATAAAATTTCTCCTCGTAGTTTGCCGTGAATTGTTAGTTGTGAACCAGCCTCAATCGACCTAACGCATGAAATATCATAACCCCACTTTTAAACTAATAAAACGTTCCGAAATGGTTCTCTTGCAAGAACATAAAACTTTTGTGATCGAATCTTATTTTCGAAATGGCTGTCAAACTTTACGACATTTCCTTCAACAAGAAAAGTGAGGTTATGATATACGTCAATTTATTAACTTTCAAGCAAGGCTGGTTCACAACTATCAATTCACGGCCAACTAAGAGGAAAATTTTTTAAAAGGGCACGTCAGTATGATTAAGATTAAACGTGGCTTTTTTCTCTGATTGATTTGCTTAAAATAAATCATGGCTTTTTCTGTGTGTGTCTAGAAACCGGTTACAAGTGTATCAGCCCAGATGAACTCAAAAGGTTGCAACAAGATGGCGTCCTTTACGATATAATAATCGACTGCAGTGGTTTTGGCCCCGCCATAGAGGGTGCGGTTCAGCTTCTGGATTTCGGGGGAACCCTGTGCATTTTCGGGGTCTCTCCACCACACGTGACCATAAAGTAAGAAGAGCACAGAATTAATTTACGTCCAAGTAACTCCTTTATAAAATTCAGGCTGTCCCCGTTTCATGTGTTTTCCAAAGAAGCCACCATAGTTGGGGTCAAAATCAATTGCTACAGTTTTCGAAAGGCCTTAGCGTTGCTGGAATCCTTAGGAAATAGGTGAGAGATTTTGGAATATACAAAAATATACGAATTTTCTCGCTTTATTTTTTAATTTCGTAGTTTTTTGTTTCTATTAGAAAATTTTTAAATCTTCAGTTTCAAGCAAGAAATAACGAAACCCATTAAAAAAAATGTAGTTCAAGTTCAAGAAATAACGAAACACGTTTAAAAAATCGTAGTTCAAGTTAAACATCCGATGAACCGATTTTTATTTTTTGGGTTTAGTTTTCGTAAACTAGTTTTTCGAAATCATTAAACAAAAAAAAAGAACGACATATATACCTATTAATTCCGTCGAATTTCTAATGGTTTACACAAAAATCAACAGATGGCGCTGGATTAGAGCAAAGTTTAAAATACGCTTTAAAAATCAAATCGTCAAAAAAAAAAACTAATTGAATTTTTTGCGCTAATTTGTTTTGAATCGAGAGAAACACTCAATGCATTTCAAAAAACAAAAAAAAAAAACTGTTGAAGGGAATTTCAACTGATGGCGATAATAGTTAAAATTAATTTTAGCATCAAATTTAAATATTATCGCCATCTGTTGAGACTGAGAGAAATTGGTTCATGAATCGTTTTAGTCAATCCCAAAAATACCAATAAAAAAAAAAACTAAAACGAAAAATAAGCACTCATGAACAAAAGCGAAGCAAACAAGAAAAAGAATTATTCTTGGTACAAAAAAAAAGGCGTTAGAATTAGGACAATAAAAACAAAATATGATCAGAATTTTCCGACTTCAAAATTTCCAAAATTAAAACAAAAATCAATTCATCGGATGTTTAACTTTCGTTTTCTCGATCGCTCTTATTCTTACACTTTATTTTAAGCCGTGATGCCATTCACCGCCATCTGTTGATAGAACGTTTCGGTACCGTTTGACAACTGTTAAAATTATTTTAAGAGTCAACGTTTTGCTATCGTTCAATGGCTGCTAATGTCAATTTAAAAATTAATATTTCGCTATCGCTCGGACAGGTTTTTCATTACCTTTTGACAGCCGTCAAACGTTAGTGAAACATTTCTTTTTAATTGAATTTTGCAACCTATCCGACCTATAGCGAATTTCGATTTTTAATTTGATTTTGGCAGCTATCGGACGTCAAACTATAGCGAAAATTTGATTTTTAAATTGACTTTGGCGTCTGTCGAACGGTAGCGAAAGGTTAGCTTTTAGTTGAATTTTATAACCGCCTGATCGATAGCAAAATATTGACTTTTAAATTGATTTCGACAGCTGTCAAATGATAGCGAAACTTTGACTTTTCATTTGATTTCATAAACTGTCCGACCGATAACGAAACGTTGATTTTTGACCTTGACAGCTGTCAAACTATAGCGAAACTTTGATTTTTAAATTGACTTTGATTTCATAAACTGTCCGACTGATGGCGAAATGTTGGTTTTCAAATTAACTTTGACAGCTGTCAAACGATTTAATTTGACTTTTAGTTTTTAATTTTTTATTTAGTTTTTTTTTGTTATAGTTTAGTTTTTGTTTTCTTTTAACTATCACTTTGACAGTTTCAATTTGACATCTTTAGTGAATTTTATTGGTCGAGTTATAACTTACATCAAAAGTCAACTATTTTCGAGATACTGGAATACATTTCCTTGCCAGTTAAGCCATTAATTACCCTTTATTTTACTGGAATGCCTATACGAAAGTTTTTTTTTAATTTAGTAGTTTTTTATTGCCGTTCATTTTTTTGTTCTCTTTCTTTTCGAAAAATTTTAAATCTCCAGCTTCACACAAGAAATATCGAAACATTAAAAAAAATCGTGGTTCAAGTTAAATATCCGATGAACGGATTTTTATTTTTTGAGTTTAGTTTTCGCAAATTACCTTTTGGAAATCATTGAACAAAAAAATAACGACGTATCGGCCGCGTTCAAAAAAAAAATTTGTAAAAAAAATCGTGGTTCAAGTTAAATATCCGATGAACGGATTTTTATTTTTTGAGTTTAGTTTTCGCAAATTACCTTTTGGAAATCATTGAACAAAAAAAAAGTAACGACGTATCGGCCGCGTTCAGGTGACTGCAGCAGCTGAGTTGCTGACTAAGCAATCGTTTGTGATTGGTTCAAATTAAAGTAATAGCCAATCACAAGCGATTGCTTAGTAAGCAACTCAGCTGCTGCGGTTACCTGAACGCGGCCATCAATCCCCTGGAATTTTTCATGGTTTACACAAAAGTCGACAGATGGCGCTGGATTAGAACAGAGCAAAGAATGAGCAAAGTTTAAAATCAAATTGATCAGAAAAAACGAATTAATTCTTTTGCGCTAATTCGTTTTGAACCGAGAGATGCATTTCGAAAATTCAAAATCGCACAAAATACTGTTGAAGGGAATCTCATCGATGAGATTGAAAAACACAAATTAAAAAAAAAGAAAATTAAAACCAAAAGCGAAGCAAAAAAAAAATTGTATTCATTTTTATTCTTGGTACAACAAAAAAGGCGTTAGAATTAGGACAAAGAAAACAAAAGACGATCAGAATTTTGTGATCTCAAAAATTACAAAATTAAACACAAAAATCAATTCATCGGATGTTTAACTTTCGTTTTCTCAATCACTCTTATTTCTATGCTTTATTTTAAACTGTGATCCCATTCAGCGCCATCTGTTGATAAACGTTCTCGTTTATTCAAACTCGTGAACAACAGCGAAGCAAACATAGAATTCAATGGATCAGAATTTTGTGGCCTCAAAAATTCCAAAATGAAACACAAAAATCAATTCATCGGATGTTTAACTTTCGTTTTCTCAATCACTCTTATTTCTATGCTTTATTTTAAACTGTGATCCCATTCAGCGCCATCTGTTGATAAACGTTCTCGTTTATTCAAACTCGTGAACAACAGCGAAGCAAACATAGAATTCAATGGATTTTCGATACGACTTGCGTAATAGAAACAAAAGACAATTTTCGCGACAGTGTTGATGAGCTGACCAACTAACTGTTGACAGTTGGCAGCAGCGTGTCATGACTCAAGACACTTGACTGTCATTTCAAAGAATTTGTTTCCATTACAGCATGACATAAATATGCACTAAGGAAAAATATTTACAAAATTATACGCATTCATTCATGAATTAACTGAAACAAGTTAATCTAATCTATTAGGCGCACATCAGCGCATAGTTCAAAAATATTCAAAATTGTTCAAAATTGTTTAATTTTTTGCCATGTTATTTCGATTTTATTATATGAAGTTAGGAAAATTATTTTTAAGCATTAAACAGCGTTGCTTATTCTATTAGGCACAAATCAGAGCAAAGTTCAAAAATGTTCAAAATTAATTTTCTGCTAAATCATTTCGATTTTATTACATGAACTTTAGTAATAATTTTTTAAGGCATTAAACACCGTTGCCTAATCTCTACACGCACATCGGCGTAAAGTTCAAGAATGTTCAAAATTAATTTTTTGCTAAATCATTTCGATTTTATTACATGAATTTCAGTAATAATTTTTTAAGGCATTAAACACCGTTGCCTAATCTCTACACGCGCATCGGCGTAAAGTTCAAAAATGTTCAAAATTAATTTTTTTAAATTTTTGCCAAATAATTTCGATTTTATTACATTAACATTACTAATAATTTTTTTAAGCATTAAACAATGTTGCCTAATCTATTAGTGCACATCAGCGTAATGTTCAAAAGTGTCGAAAGTTAATTTTTTAATTTTTTGACAAATAATTTCGATTTTGTTACATTAACATTAGTAATAATTTTTTTCAGCATTAAACAACGTTGCCTAATCTATTAGGTACACTTCGGCGTAAAGTTAAAAAATGTTCAAAATTAAATTTTAAATTTTTTGCCAAATAATTTCGTTTTTATTACATTAATATTAGTAATGATTTTTTTAAGCATTAAACAACGTTGCCTAATCTATTAGGTGCACTTCAGCGTAAAGTTCAAAATTTTCAAAATTAATTTCTTGTCAAATTATTTTGATTTTATTACATGAACTTTAGTAATAATTTTTTAAGGCATTAAACAGCGTTGCCTAATCTATTAGACGCACATCGGCGTAAAATTAAAAAAAGTTCAAAATTATTTTTTTGCCAAATAATTTCAATTTTATTACATGAACATTAGCAATAATTTTTTTAAGTATTAAAAACAGCTCTGCCTAATATATTAGACGCAAATCAGCGCAAAGTTCAAAAATGTTTAATTTTTTTAAAATTTTTCGCCAAATGATATCGATTTAATAACATGAACATTAGTAGTAATTATTTTTTAAGTAAAAAACAGCATTGCCTAAACTATTAGGTGCACATTAGCGCAATGTTCAATAATGCTCAAAATTAATTTTTTGCCAGATCATTTGAATTTTATTACATGAACAGTACTAATAATTTTTTTTAGCATTAAACAGCGCTACCTAATCCATTAGGCGCACATCAACGCATAGTTCAAAAATGTTCAAAATAAATTTTCATCAAAAAATCATTTCGATTCTATTATATGAACGTCAGCAAAAAAAATTTTAAGCGTTAAACTTAATCTATTAGGCGCAAATCAGCGCAAAGTTCAAAATTAATTTTTTGCCAAATCATTTCGATTTTATTGCGTGAACATTAGTAATAATTTCTTTAAGCATTAAGTATAATTTTATTTCTCTTTTAATCTATGCAGTCAGTCGTGAGTTTGAATTCTAAAGTAGTTTGGACGAAAAATTAGGGGTATTTATTACCAATTTAGGGAGTTTTCAACTGACATCTAGGGGAAAAGTCCATTGAGAAGTTGGCAACACCGCATCCTAAGCAGCTAACACATACTGTGATCACTGATCAACAATTATTATTGAATGTGCCGCTCTATAATAATATTTGATTGTCCGCACGACGCCGACGCGACATGTAGAAATTATTACTGATATCTTTATAGGCAGAGGTAATAAATAACTATTGCGGAATGAAAGATTGATAATACAAAGTGGTCAAGAATCACTCTTTCAGCTGGCAGTGCTGAATTTTATTTTTAAATGGTACAACTGGAGTAACTTCCGGTTGTTGACGGCTCGACACTGACAGCCGTCGCTTTACAAACGTCATGTGACGTTTCTGTTTCCGCCAATAGATGACGCCATTGAAACTGTATAGGATCTACTCGGTTTCAACTCAAAACCCAACTTAACCTTTAACTGCATTTTACATTATTTGATTTTTGTGAATCAAAAGAAACAAACAGTTCTTTGTTTACATCTATTTGACTTTTTAGTTAGGACTGAACTATCATTTTTAGTTTGCATTTGTAAGTATAAACATAACCCTAAAAGGATGAAATTTCGAATAGTTTTGTTATCTTTAAAAATTGTAATTTATTTACCATGAATCACAATAAGATTTTATTACAGCAACTATCTATCGCTATTTCTACAACATTTCTGTTGTTGCAAATACAAATGACAAATTGCGCATGCTCAAAACTCGAATCTCGAATGAAAAATCAAATGGAAATAGACATCGACCTATTTTCAAAAATCAAATCTAAAATCAAATTAAAAATAGAGCATTTCACGTTAAACGTAAAATCAAACAGTGTAAGCGTAAATATTTCGTCATTTGAGCAAGTCAAATGCTAAATCCAATAATGTAAAGTGCACTTTAGAAATAAAAAAATTAATCTTTTTTAAAACGCTAATTTTTATTCTCATAAGCTACAATCTTGTTGCTGTTGATGTTACGTCAAATAAATCCACGAAACTGGTTGCAGTGTTGCAAACAGCCGAATAAAAACTGCTCTTAATTGTATTGCCAACTCAAACAGTTATTCTTGACCACTACTTTGTATTTTGGAAATATTTCAGGCCCAATCATTGTTGATCACAGTATATTAGTGGGCCACACACCTTGATGACTTCGGTGGCGACATCTATTATTATAATGTGAAAATCTATTACCAAAATGGAGCCATCTATTACGAAATTTATTTATTTTTTTCTGTGGCAACACTGGTTGCAGTTGCGGTAAAGTAAGCGTAGCAACGAGGAAAGAATAACAGGAGGCATGATACGGCAGTGGGAGAATACCGCAATATTGGCTGCGTTTTTTTAATGCACTAGTGCATGGTGCTCGAGTTATCTAATTTAGCTCGAACTTTCGTGTTTCTTACTCGAACTCCCGTGAATTTAAAAACGCCTAGAGTGTAGAAACATAACCTGAAATCAAGCTGAGATGGAAGAAACTGTAAATTTGAAAACGTTGTCATTAATTGTTGCACAGGGGCAGCAGATAATGTTTGATAGGGTAATATAATACACCTCTTGTGTACATACCTTCTTCATATAATATTACATTATTTTCATCAATACAAATCGCTCCACTCTTTCCAAGAAAACATGCATGATATCGCATCTCTTCCCAACTTACATCACTTACTTTACAATAGTAGCAACTATACTTATTAGAATCACCCATGGTTTGTACAATTGTTGTATTTATTAATTTTAAGGTTATACTATGTTCGTATGTTCCCGCGCTTTTAGGAAATTGCTCAAATGCACCTTCTGTTGACTAGGTGCATGAAACTCACGCTCGAGTTAAACGTCGAGTACTTTACGAACGCCCAGTTGTGTACCCAACTCGACTTTAAAAACGACTTTCATGGTATTTGTGTACACAAATACCAGTTCGAGTATTAAAAAAACGCAGCCATTGACATTTCTCGAATCTAATTTAATGTAGTAAGTTTGTTATAGACAATGATGAACTGTTGATTTGGGGATGTGCTAGAATTTTTTAAAACACGTGTGCGTCTATGACATGCAGCGGCCATGTATAGTGACCAATTTGGACAAGAAATTACTGTTAGTATGACTCCCTCCTGTTATTCTTAACTCGTTGAAACGCAGCTGTATTACGTTTAAATAACGGTCGCCATCTGTTGGAAACTAGATCGTTAGTGTTGCTTTCTTGCACGTGTCGCCGTACAGTGTTGCCAGGTCTAGGGAAATTTCCCTAGATCTAGGGATATTTGTACCACAGCAGGGAAAAAGGGAGAAATTATTAATTTGTTTCAAATCTAGGGAAATTCAATTTATTAATTATTATTATCCAACTTTCCAGTATATTTGTCTTTAAAAATAAAAGTTTAATATAACATATCAGATAAATTTTGTTTAAAATTATCGTGTAATTGTGTATTCCCATTTGTTGCGCGCGAAAGTTTTTTGTACAGTTGATATTGATGATCGATTTTGGTGCCCTCTGGTAGTGACTAGGATAATTACATTTCTAGCTGCAAACCATTGAAATATTTGTGTAACAATTCTGGTAAGTACATAAACAATTTCACGTTTATAGTCAAGATATTCCTATAAATTTCCGCTAAAACTGCACGTTAGGTTCGTAAATTTGCGCGTACTCAGAAATGTCAGATGCTCGTTTAATATGTGGTTAAATACATATAAGGTTAGATTTATTAATTTGTGTTTTATTTATTCCTTTCTGATAAAAAGTTTATTATTATACAAAAATGGCAGTTCTGAGTGCGCGCAAATTTAGGAACCTAACGTGCAGTTTTACCAAATTTTTCCATTTTCGTAATTAATTGGAAACTTAAACTTAAGTATTTTTGTATTTTTCACTAGTTCAGATTTATTAGTTTAGATTATTGCTCAATGGCTTTGTTAATACAAAATTGCAAAATTCGAATGTTTTTATTTACCTAAGAAGGTAGTTTTCAACAAATTTAGTAGAGAGGAGAGAGAAGAAAGTCTAGGGAAATCTAGGGAATTTTTCGTGAGAATTCTAGGGAAAAGGAACACGTCGCATCTGGCAGCACTGTCGCCGTATCAGTACCTCGATCTTTCCATAATAGATAACTGCTTTTAGTGTTAGAATATTGGACCGTAGATACCAATACACCAATAGTAAATACCATGTATGTCAGTTAAAGTTCTTTCCCTGTATATATGAGCAATAATACTTTTTAAAAATGAGTAATAAAAAGAGTACAGTATGGAATTTCTTTGAGAAAATAAATAATGAAGACTTGGTAAAGTGTATACTGTGTTTAAAAAAATATAAATCATCGAAAAATACTACGAATATGCTGCAGCATTTATAACTGAAGCATCCTAGCAAATTTAGAGACACTCAGCATGATTGTCCTGATACGAATAATCTCGACACGTTAAGTTTAAAATTTTTATTTTATGCAAGTACAACTGCGGAATCAAAAAGCGGGACAGTATAATGTCGTTAGTTTAATTGTTACTTCTTAATTCTAGTAACTATATAGTAACTTAACAAACTGAAGTTGAATGCCATATATTAATCGATTAATTTCATTCGATTATAATCATGTTGTGATTACGACTAACCAATTAATCAAATAATCAATTAATCGATTATTGGAAAAAAATTTCCATCTCTAATTTCAGGTTGCATTAAAGAGTATTTTGCGAAAAAGTATGCACTGGTGTACACCAGTGCAGGATAACAAACAGTCCTATTGTAGTGTGTATAAATTAATGAATGTTTAGTTAACCCTGAGATTCTTTTTTTTAAATTGATTGATTAAATAAGGCAGCATCATCTTAGGCTAGCTGTTAATTTCCACTGAATACTGAATGTTTGAAGTCTGATTATTACTACATGATTACATTATGTAACTATAAATAATTTTCCATGGATAGAGGCCACATTCCGATTAAAAAAAAAGGTTATCTCTGTTATTTTTTTAAACTTTCGAATGTAATTTTGCAATTATTTTCTTGCTTCTCCGCGTCAAACTCTTAAAAAAAAAATCTGGCAGTGCAACTTAACAATTTTCTCATTTATTTCAGGTATCTCAATTACGACAGCCTGGGCATTAAAACCTTCTCGATCAAAGACTACGAAGCGGCCATCGATTCTCTGAAACGCGGAACCATTGCGAAGGCGGTCTTCAAGTTTTGAAACATTTATTTACAAAAATAAATAATTAGCAACTCGCTACTATTTCTTCGCTCGGTCTTCAATTTCAATGCACCTCTTGATAATCCCCTGGAAATAAGCTAGATAAGTGGCTCCGATTAAGCGCAGGGGCCCCAATAAACAGCTCTGGTAAACGATTTCGAATAGGGTCGAGACCGGGGCCATACCGCAACACATCGTCGTGAGCAGAAAACTTTCGAATCCGATGTAGCTCAGAAAATTGCCTGACTATAAAACACCTCAGAATCATCCGATTATAAAAAAAAAAGCTCAGAGACTTACCAAGGCGTCTTTCATTATCTTCTTGGCGACCTTGTCCGATTTGAAGAGGCCTGCGACTTCCGAAATCTTGCAAGTTTCCTTCGGTTTGGATTGGTTTTCTTTGGCAAAACCCGGGGTGTCGGTGTCAGGTGGTAGAGCCAGCGTGACGTAAATATTGTAAGGCCTCACTTCCATGTCGAGGGCTTCGGCAAGGCCTTTAATAGCGAATTTGCTTCCGGAATAAGCGGAGTATCCGAAAATGCCCAGAAGTGAGCCCTGCGATCCTGTGAGTACGATGGAGCCTTCCCTGCGGGCCTTCATTCTTTTAACGATGGCTTTTATGGGGTTGTAAGTGCCGAAGTAGTTCAGGTCCATCAACTTCTTGACGTCGGAAATCGGGGTGTCTTCGATTTTACCGCAGATCGCCGTGCCCGCGCAGTTTACCAACATAAAAATCGGGTGTACCATGTCCATTTCGTTGAGGCGTTCGTTCACGTCGGAGTAGTTGGTGACATCCAGGCACGCGAAGCCAATTTTCTGGACGTCCGAAATTCGCGCCGCTTTGATTTCCGCATCCGCTTCCTTCAATCCCGGCAGGTTCCTGGCGATTATCGTGACATGCGCTCCGTGTTTTGCCGCCAAGATGGCGATCGCCTTTCCGATCCCGCTCGAGCCCCCAGTAACGACCACGTGTTTGTTTCTTATCGACAGTGGCTTCTTGCAAAATACAGTGTCGATTAAGAGGATAAAGACCAAGATTGAAACGGCGAGCAGGAGGAACAACATTTTTCTTGTTTGCTGTTTGTTGTCAACGTCAAAACCGCGAAATTGTTTCCGAACGCAGCGCCACCTCAATTCATTCGAATTCAAATTGTACCTTGAGAAGCGGGCGGACGCACGCACGAAACAATAAAAACTAGAGGACTACTACGTTCTTAATTAGTGGGACGCTTTCTTAAATTGATTCTTTTTCAAAAATTCAACGCATTTCAAAAGTTTGAGCTTCGTTGAAAAAGCGTGATGCACTCTGACATTAGCCAATCTTCACTACTGCCAACTTAAGATAATTCAACTATTATAGTAATAAGTCTTCTCATAAAATAAAATTTGAAAAGCCAAAGAAAGGAATGAAAAAATAATAATTAAGTGAACGTTCCGTAGTCCGAAATGATGTAAAACACTAAAATGCAATAAAACATTCAAAAAAGTGCAAAACTTCACCATAGACTAAAAATACTCAGATAGGACACGCTTTCACAGATCAAGAATATTCAGATAGGACACTCCTTTAATTCATTCGAATTTAAATTATAACTCGAGGTGTCTCGCAAACAACAATCAAAACTTACCGACTCCTTTCGCTCTTAATTCTACGGACTTTTTTTTAAATCGGCAATTTTTTCCTTTTTATAAATTCAACCTTTTTAGAAATTCAAAAGCCATTATCAAGTAGGCCTATGTCAAATGCTAATTTTGCAAAGTCACGTCGCAACCATACGATTGTTACAAACATAACCTAACTTTTTATGTCCATTTAATTACGATACGACTTTCCACAAAATGGATAATGAAACGCAACGAATGAAATAAAACTTCTAATTTATTACAAATGCCTCGAAGATATAAACAAAGCCTTTTGACGGTTGACAGCTGACGGTTATTCTAGGTTGCAACATACGTACTAAGCTACGACGTGCCTTCATAAAATAAAAGCAAGTTCAGAGCCTTCTCGATAACGAATTTTTTTGAACGCACGTTATATTTTTTAATAAAGAGAAGTGACTTAACGTCATGTGCAAAAAAAGTGACCCTTGGATTGGCTAAGCGAACGTCTGTTTCACACACAAGGCAATAATTCCAAAGTATGCAATCTAAATAAATATTTTAAATGAATTCAGTGATCCTCAATAGGGTTACATATTGTTTACCTTCAAATGTAACAACTTTACAACATCGACGAAAATTCTCACAAATAGTGATTTGTGATTGTGTTGTGTGACGTCACTAATCTTTATTAAAAAATAAAACGTAACAAGGATAACACTATTTTTACCTTGAAGATTTGAGTGCCGAAGAAAAAGCGTGATCCACGCTGATGCCAGCGAGCTTTCACTACTGCCAACCTAAAATATTCAACTGCGAATTCTTCTTGCAAAGTAAAATCTGTATGTAAAAGCTAATGAAAGGATTGAAAAGACAATTAATTTCACTTTTGCAGCCCGAGTTACAAAAAAAAGTGCAAAACCGTACCACAGACTAAATACACTCGGATAGGACGTGACATCACAGAGCAAGAAGGCACAGATAGGACACATGTTGCCGACATCTTTGATGATTCGAATTCAAAATGTAACCTGAGGGGCGTCTGTATGTAACAAACACAAATAAGCTCCTCGCGCGGCTTGTCTGCCATTTTGGAGCCCTTATTCATATACATATTTAGCAAATAACAGGTTAATTCGATATGCAAAAAATAAAAGCTGCCATAAGTACCGCGTGATTTTTTAAAATTTTTTATCAATTCTCTATCTCAAGATAACAACCCACTAAAAGAATGCAGGAAAACCATTATGTAATTTTAAAAATTAATGCAATAATAAACAACAATTCTTTAGAAATTTGTTGCAAGTTAACTCAAGAATCGGACGCAGGATGTCGCCACCTAAACTACAAATTTTTTAGTAGAAATATCGTTGGTGTCAAAACTACAATAGACGAAAAAATTACGAAATTCGCATTTTTATATTTCTCTTTTCCTTTGTTTCAGAATTATAATCAATTAATCTTCGGTTGCCGTGAATGCCAGCGCCATCTATGGTACAGTGGAGGAACAATTTCAGCACAGTCACGTCATTTTTATTTCCGGCCATTTCTTTCTAGTTTCTAATCGATTCTTTACGTCTAATCTTTCTCTCGATCTTGTTTTAAAAAAAAAGTATTTCATTTCATTCAATTTTTTTGGGTTGTAGTGACGTTCTCGGTTTAAGAATGACAAAATTGTCTTCCCGGGCTTCTTTTTGTTTCATTCTCTTTCTCTTCTCCTTCGCTCAATGGTTTATTTTCCTATTCCTGTCCATCTTCAAATAATAATTTCGAATTTTGCAGTCGTCCTTTGGTTGTAGTAAAAAGCATTAGCAGCGCCATCTGTTGTACATTTTGGAAACAACTTGAATGCCCTAATTCTTCGCCGCGTCAGTTCAGATCATTTTTCTTCTAGGTTTTGTAAAGCAAGTCACAATTAGATTAAAGAATTAAAAATAATTACCAAAAGAATGAATCAGCAGCGCCATCTGTTAACGGCAGAAGAAGTACGTTGTCAGAATAATTGGTTCTCTTTTAATTGTTTGCCATTTTCGAATTTCAAATCGACTTTACCGATTATTGAATTTCATTTTTTCCCTTCAAATCAGTATGATCATTGAAAAGGAGTGTTATCATGGAGTGTCTTACCTGGCCGTTCTTAATCTGTGACCCGCATGCCTCATTTTAACCACACCCAACCTGACGGCGCCAAATTTAAACTGTCATCAAACTCATTATTTCATTAAAAAAAAAATCAAAAAGTAAAATGTAACGTGTAATTTCAATTGCAAATTAAAAATAAAGTTTCATTGATATTGGTTGTGATTCCGATATAAATAAATTTCAAATTTCGCGCCGGAATAAAATTGTAGTTCGATAAGATTAACATTATCTGGGGCCACAGGATTAAATTTTTTTACGAATTTCAAATCTGGCGCCGAAAAATCGTAGTCCGACAAAATTTGCATAGATGGCGCCACACGATTTGTTGTTTTTTTTAAACGGCCGAGCAATTTTAATTGAATATTTTTTCTTGTCGACAAGCAACAAAAGAAGCCTTCAATAAACAACAAAATATGTACAAAAATATGTAGACGGCACCACGTACCTAATTTCGGTTCTTGTTTTAAACTAAATTTGCGGAAGACGATTGAAATTACTAAGCAAAATAAATTTCGCGCCGGGATAAAATCGTAGTTCGAAAAATTTTACATAGATGGCGCCACACGGTCGTAGTCCGACAATTTGTACATAGATGGCGCCATACGATTAAATTTAAAAAAATATTTCGTTGATTCAATTTCAAATCTTGGGCCAGAACAAAACGTAGTCTGAAAAGATTAACATAGATGGCGCCACAGGATTCTATCTTTTTTTTTTTGAAGAACGAATTTCAACTTTAATCATATCGTTGACAAGCAAACAGTGGAAGATTTAAACAATACAGAAGACAGGAAATAGATGTCACCACACGATTTCAACTTTTGTTTTAAATCTCAACCTGAGGAAGGCGACTGAAATTACTAAGAAAAATAAATTTCAAATTTCGCGCCGGAATAAAATCATAGTCTGACAAGTTTTACATAGATGGCGCACCACAGTTTCGATGTACGTATTTTCTAATGGCCGAATCTTAACGTAAATTAAAAAAATTATTAGAAGAAAAGAATTAGAAGACTTAAATAAACAGCAACAAAGTACGGAAGTAGACGGCGCCACACAATTTCATTTTAAATTTAATTTCAAATCTTGGGCCAGAAAAAATCGTAGTCCGATATGATTAATATAGGTGGCGTCACAGGATCCAATTTTTTTTTTTTCAATATCAATTTGAACTCCGACAAACTTTATGTAGATGGCGCCACACAATTTCGATTTACACACTCTTAACATCACTATACTAACGTACAGTACGTCCCATTTGTAATACCCCCCCCCCAAATTATTATTAAATGTTAAAATTATTCAGTGTTTAATATTATTTAAAAAAAAAACGGGAAATAAATCTGGATGTGTAAGGAGGTTTAGCAGTGAGAGTAAAACTCAATCCTGTTTTTATTTCTCTATTGTACATTAGTAAAAAAAAATCTCATAGAAAAGCATTTTATAAAAATCAAATCACTTTCAGAGCCGCCTGTTTCAAATCAGATCAAAATGATTCCAATCACTAACCAAAAATCATCAACATTAAAACAATTATTGCTTAGAATTCGATTTCGTATACTAAAGTTAATTAATTAATTAATTGCCTGTCCTCAACGTCGTTTTAGTACAAATAAATAATAAAAAAACTTATGTACAAATACTTGCTTCAACATGATTACACCTTAATTAAATTAATTAAAAGGAGATTATAATGAGGGAGAGATTCATATTATAACGAGGTATGTCACGTTAGTGCTGAGAAATGTACAATGTTTTAGATAAAAAAAAACTTCAAACAACATTTTCTTTTTTTCTTTTTTCCTAAATATAAATTTAGTGAGCAATTTGTGGCAGTTAGATTCTCGCTTATCACATCGTAAGGAATGATGATAACACCAACAGGAATGCACTACTAATCTAATAACGTGTTATTTGAAGAACATTTTAGGCATCGTTACACGCCTTGACCCTCGCTGCCTCTTCTAACAAATCAGGCTCGCTTAATAAAAACACACTAAGTGCCGCTACTAATCTTATTATGTAGTCTGCGTTTTTATGTGCACGGATAAAAATAGAAAACTTAATTATTTACATCTAAAACTCCTTCGTTAGTTCAAACCTTGCTAATAAGAAGCTATTTATAAACCGGAATCCGAAGGGGAATTTAAAAACATAAATACAAACAAAGTTCAGCTACCGCTAAGTTAAATCAGAAAATAATATCATTTCAAATCATCACATCTACATTATTATTATTACGATAAAATTAAGATTATTACTCGAGTTTAATTTATGAGTTTCATAAATTGCAACGAAAGAGCGAGACAAAGAACGAGAGCGATCTCACATGGACGAAAGTTATGACTCGACTTGTCCCAAATTAAACCGGCGTGGTTAATGTTGGGCGTTGATATTTCTGTAAACAATTCCACAATTACGTACTCCGCAAACACCAAGGTTTCACAAAACACAGACGACTACACTCACCTGTAAACACAAACGAAGAAAACTGCAAGCAAAGCTACGGTACTGGACGAAACGGCAGCGGCTCCTCCGAAATGCGTTTGTCCACAGGCAGGGGGGCATACGGGAATGATCGATTCTACACATTAACACTAACTATAGCCGACCACACACACATGCAATCTAGCATTCGTCATACAGTCGCTTGTTTGACTTACCGAAAAGCTCGACTCTTCCTTCGGATGTGCCGAGTTTATTGGCGGCCTTGCACGTGTACTGCCCGTACTGTCTCTTCTCGATGGTAATCACTCGAATTGTCGTGTCCGTAAACTCATCGGCTGTCGCAAAGTGCGATATACTAAAACCAACCGGTCAGAGGATCCCTTTTCGCAAAAAGAATCAATCACCTGTAATGTTGGTTGTTGGAGAGAGCGACTTCGTCTTTAAGCCACGTAATAGCCGGCGGGGGGTACGCCTCGACGTGACACTCCAAATCCATATCGTACTGCAACGCCTGCCCCAACCTCGGGCGGGGCACCGTCACAACCGGGGCGAACTCGACTTCCACGGCTATATTACGTCTCGTCCCCTTCCCCACGCCATTCTCAGCAACGCAGTAGTAAGTCCCCCGGTCTTCCTTGCGAATGTGCTTGATCTTCAGGATATTCCCCCTGTAGATGGAACCCCCAGTCGGGAGGATCGCGTTGTTCTCACGTCGCCAAGTGATTTTCGGCTGGGGGTAACCCCCGGCGTAACACTCCATTTGCACGGCTGTAATAACACAATCACTAAGCACGGGGGGTCATAAAATTAAGGCGGTCGTTAATTAACCTTGCCCCTCGGATACGACGACTGATCTCGTCGAGTTGTCGGATATAATCGGGGGCCTCCTGACTTGCAAGTTGACTTCCGCGGTGATTTTGTTGTTCACCGAAATCAGGACTTGGCATATGTAGATCCCAGCGTCGGTCTCCTGGATGTCCTTGATTTGTAAGGTGAACGTCGAGCTTTCCTACCAAGAGGAACGGGGGCGCATTAGATGGGGCAATCAATTGGATTCACTCACCTTGTCGTGTCGCAAAGAAAAGCGCGAGTCCTGCAAAATAAGCGAACTCAATGAGGAAATGGGGACGTTCGTTCCGTACTGCTTATCGAGCTTCATCCACAAAACCGGATAATCTTGGGCGTACTGAACTGAACACACCAGCTCGACGGTGCCCCCAATGTCTTTGATCTGCTCCTGTGATATGTACGAGATTGTCGGGGATCTCTGCGCGTGTGCTGGAAGGCCCCCAAAAAAAAGAGAAACAACAAAGTGAGGTTAGACGAAGTGACAAAACAAAAGACAACGAAACGGTGCCAACAGGAAATCGAAATAACTGGACGAAATTGATGATGCACCGATGAAATCATGCGTGTAATTAAAGGAGCGCCCATTTGATCGCGTCCCCGATACTAAAATAAACGTAATTATCGTAAACTTACCGTTTCGCGCGAAGAAAATAAATAGGGTAAATAATACTGTTTGTAGCAACGCCATTTTTACTACGGTTTGTTTTTTAAACACCACACCTTTTCACATCAGGTACTCACTGCGTTCATTAATTCATCACCGCATGTCAATTTGATATGGCTACGTTCTGGAATGCGACGCCGTTTGAACGTGTTCAACGAAGTGAACATTTTTTTTTCTCTTAAATCTTTCAATTTACAAACAAATATGAACTTATTCTATTTAATAAGATGCGACTAACTGAATTGTATTGGGGGACGTATTTTATTTCAGCTTCGACGATCACTCTGTTGTTGGTCAATTTGCCTTGGCTACGTTCTCAAATGAGACGCGATTTTCTGAACGTACCCCAACAAAATAAACAATTTTTTTTCTAAGCCTGTCAGTTTACAGGTGTTTACATAATACGTCCTTATTTAATGTAACTGCGAGGGCAAACAATAGACGATCGAATGACGAAAATGAAAATTTTGAATCGAAGAACGCGATACGATGCGAAACAATAGTAGACGAATAGGAACGACAAACGAAAATCTGGAAACGAAGAAAAACAAAAGACGACCCGGAAGTTATTTCACGCGAAAAAATAAAACAAATGAATGATGTGAAATGACAAATGAAATTATTACACGAAAAAAAAAAACAAGAAACAAAAACAAAAGACGAACGCAAGTTATTCCACTGACAAAAGAAAAAAAAAACAAATGAAACGCGATACGATGCGAAACAGACAACCGCAAATTTTGAAACGAAGAGAAACGTTATTTCAGAGAAGTTATTTCACGCGAAAAAGTAAAATAAACAAAAGAAACGCGATACGATGCGAAACAGCGGATGACCGAATGAAAATTCTGAAACGAAACAAAGAAATAAAAACAAAAGTCGAACGTAAGTTATTCCAAGCGCGAATAAAAAAAAAACAAATGAAACGCGACGCGACGCCACGCGATAGCGAAATGACAAATGAAAATTATTACACGAAAAAAAAAAAAGAAACAAAAACAAAAGACGAACGCAAGTTATTCCACGGATAAAAGAAAAAAACAAATGAAACGCGATACGATGTGAAACAACCGCACGTTTTGAAACGAAAAGAAACAAAAGACTTCAGAGAAGTTATTTCACGCGAAAAAGTAAAATAAACAAAAGAAACGCGATACGATGCGAAACAGCAGATGACCGAATGAAAATTCTGAAACGAAACAAAGAAATAAAAACAAAAGACGAACGTAAGTTATTCCAAGCGCGAATAAAAAAAGAAACAAATGAAACGCGACGCGACGCCACGCGATAAAAGGATGATTGAACGGGAAACGAAAAAGAAAAACAAAAGACAGTCGATAATTGTTCATGCGTAGAAAAAAATAAACAAATGAAATGCGTGGAGACTATTGTCTCTCGACTCTCGACGCATTTCATTTGTTTTTTGTTCATTTTTTTGTACGTGGAACTACTTTCGATTGTCTTTTGTTTTTCTTCTTCTTCCTCTTCATGAACGAAAGACGAACGAAAATTTTGAAACGAAGAAAAACAACCGACTATCGTAAGTCACTCTGTGTGCAAAAAAATAGGGAGCAAATGATGGGCGATGCGTTGCGAAAAAACAGATGATGGAATATCAAGCGAAAAAAAAAGACAATCGAAAGTTGTTCCATGTGCATAAAAGTAAACAAATGAAAGTCGTGCTTAGAACCTTGGGCTTCTCGGAGCTGCTCTGAATAGTTCGCAAATGGAACACGAAATTTTACGCGCGAATAACTGTCACCTTCAACATAACCAGTTTGATCAATTACATTTTATTTTTAAATATTTTAGCACAATTTTCAACTATTCAAATATTAATATTTATGCGTCAGATAGAGCTTCGTATAACCTCAAAGATCAACAAAATTGTCGTTGGAGCTTCACGTCCCTAGTCAAAAGGTGGTCTTCGAGGGGAAAGGGATAGGAACTCGAACGAGACTTGACGCCACATCGCATTTTTAATGGAACAGAGGGCGTCGTGTCACAGAGCCGTTCGGAGCTGCCCAGGCAGGAAAATGGAAAGCACCTTATAGTGGGAGTTTTGTCAAAACTTAAACAAATCTACTTTTTTTAAAATTTAATTTGAATTTCCCCCCTGTAATGTTGGTGTGACTCCGAGAAATATCGCGAGATGGCGCCACTACAAACGTTTATGAGTTAAGTGAACAAAAAAGAAAATATTTACGAGATGTTTTTTTAAATCAAATTTCAACTTCCCGCCGGTAACGTTGGTGTGACTCGGAGAAATATCAAGAGATGGCGCCACTACAGGAATTTTTGAGGACTAAGCGAACAAACGAAAAAATATTTATAATTTGTCAAAACTTAAACAAATCTACTTTTTTTTATTTAATTTGAATTTCCCGCCTGTAATGTTGATGTGACTGCGAGAAATATCACGAGATGGCGCCACTACATGCGTTTATGAATTAAGTGAACAAATAAGAAAATATCTACGAGATGTTTTTTTCAATCAAATTTGAACTTCCCGCCGGTAACGTTGGTGTGACTCGGAGAAATATCAAGAGATGGCGCCACTACAGGAATTTTTGAGGGCTAAGCGAACAAACGAAAAAATATTTATAATTTGTCAAAACTTAAACAAATCTACTTTTTTAATTTAATTTGAATTTTCCGCCGGTAACGTTGGTGTGCCTCGGAGAAATACTAAGAGATGGCGTCACTACAAACATTTGTGAGGTTAAGTGAACAAATGTTTATAAATTTTTAAAAGAAATTTTTTTTTTAAATTTTAAATTCCCGCTTGGAATGTTGGTGTGACTCGGAGAAATATCAAGAGATGGCGCCACCACAAGCATTTTTGAGTGCTAAGTGAACAAACGAAAACATATTTATAATTTGTCAAAACTTAAACAAATCTAATTTTTTAATTTAATTTGAATTTCCCGCCTGTAATGTTGGTGTGACTCCGAGAAATATCACGAGATGACGCCACTACATGCGTTTATGAGTTAAGTGAACAAATAAAAAAATATTTACGAGATGTGAAACAAAAACAAATCGATTTGAATTTCCCGCCAGTGTTGTTCGTGTAACACAGGGAAACATCAAGAGATGGCGCCACTACGAGCATATTTGAGTTAGGTGAACAGACGAAAAATTATATACAAATTGTTGAAACAGAAATGAAACGAAATGGGAAACAAATCACAAACGTAACATTAACGCAAAGAAAAAAAAAGCGAAGAAAGAAAAATGGAAACAATCAAGAACAGAAAAAAAATGAAAAACATTGTTGACCGTCGAAAAACTCAATTCCAATGGAAAAAAAATTAAATTACTAAGGTGCGGGCGTTTCGCACATCCTGATCCTAGAGTGGGTGTTTCACTCTTTCTTACCTGGTGCGGGCGTTTCACACATTCTGACCCTAGAGTGGGAGCTTCACTCTTTCTTACTTGGTGCGGGCGTTTCGCACATCCTGACCCTAGAGTGGGAGCTTCACTCTTTCTTACTTGGTGCGGGCGTTTCGCACATCCTGATCCTAGAGTGGGAGTTTCACTCTTTCTTACCTGGTGCGGGCGTTTCGCACATCCTGATCCTGAGTGGGAGTTTCACTCACAACCATACCACCGATCCGATCCCTGGAGCCTGTACCGGAACGTATGCACAGTGCATTGTCATTTAGTTAACATTAGTGTCCGTGAGACACGCCGTATATCACAGTTTCCGAAACTACCGTGATGTGATTAGTGTCCGCAAGACATACCGTATATTACCGTTCCCGAAGTTTAACTTTCGTTTACCGTCCTGTGATTTTCGTTTGCCGGAATATAAATATTTCAGTTTGTGAACACCTGTAAATATAAAGTAAGTTTGTAAATAAAGTTGTGTTGCTAAATGATAAGACGCTTTTATTTCCGCTGAACCCGGACATCGACGAGCAAACCCGAACCGGCGGACCGACGTCAAGCAGAGCAACGATCAGCAACTACAGACCACCCCGAAAACGACGAACCCTTACAAAGAAAATAAGAAAACATTCGCCCTAGATTTTTTATTGTTTCTATGGAATAAGTGAAATACTGACAGCAATAATTGAATAACAATTTTGTTTACGTCGATTTGAGCACAAAAAACAAATGAGTGGACGAGATGGGGGGCAGTGGTGGGCGGCTATAAAGAAGACGAAAACTGAAACAACTGAAATAAATTATTTATTGCTTATATACGAAATTTTACACAAAATCCTTTATATAATCAAAATAACACTTTGTATAATACAAGTTTTATAAAATTATCTATAAAATACCATATACAATATTACAATTTAGTTAACTACAAGTTACTAAGAGAGGGGAGGGGCGTGACAGGGAGCGCGTCCGCCGTTTTCAATCCGACCCAAAATCCAATCGACCGATATTTAATTTTAATTAAATAACGCAAGGCCAAGTCAGACTAGATTGAGGGGGTGGGGGAGAAACAAGCGTAAATTAATGGAATGCTCTAAAAACAAAATCTTCACTCCTGTCGTCAATCGCCGGATTAAAAACAAACGCCGGACGTCCCTCGCTCATTCGTTTTGCATGCTACTTTTATTTACGGTACAGTCACACCACGAGCTGCACCCAAAAATAAAAACCTAAAAAAAAAGGGAAGAGAACAAAAACCAGTGGTGACAAAACCGAAACAAAATTTATTGTAAAACTAGTCCGATCTTCGAGGGTTGAATGCTGGGACATCTCCAGTTGTACAGATAGTACTGGAGATTTCCGTCCCCCACCCCGAACTTGAGGGGCTCCAAAAATTCTTTATTGTCCATTAGGTCTAGCGCGTTGAACACGTCGAAGTTCAATTGTTTCGCGGAGATGAGGGCGTCGCTCATCAGCTCCATCCAGGGCGTCTTATTGGACACGTTGTAGAAGGAATAGGCGGCCTTGAGGACCTTGTGTACGGGGTGGTGCATCACCGTCGACGGCAGGGTGTAGTAGCTCACGAAGTCGGTTATCACATTGTCCACTTCCACCACGAAGCTATCCACGATGTCCTGCTGCGGTAAGAACCAGTGCACGAAGTCCTCTTCGGAGAAGACCGGAGCCAGATCGAACTTCTTCAGGTACTGAACAGGAAACAGAAACAAAAACAGAAGGAAATTCCACGAACTCGATCGATCTACGCAATCACCTCTGACAACAGTTTATGGGCCTGCGGAACGTCTTCGCTCGTCAACTTTCGAAAGCCGGGGGTTTTCGGTTGGTCGGCCAATTTGTACAACTTCAGGGTCCTCTGCATCGTCATGTTCCTCGACAGATGGGAGAACTTCACTTCGATTAATTTCTTTGGATTGAGAGATCTATGCCAGTACCTGCAACGAACGACCCCCACCCCCCCAAGTTTGTAAATTTGAAGGACACGCAGACAGTTCGTTACAAAACAAAAAACAAATTTGCTTGTCTTTTTAAAAAAAAAAAGTATATTCACAAGTAAAACAAGAGAGAAAGGAGAAAAACTTCGATTGGAAGAAAAAAAAATAAAAGAAAATTTAATTAAAGTCACGAAAAAAGTAAATAAATTTGTCGCAAGTCGGTTTTGATTGCAATGGATTCCTCGAGCATCCTCTAGATAGCTGTTTCGGTCCCATTTGGAGCCTCATCAGCAAAAGAGCTTGCAATCTCACGCGATTTTAGGTAAAAAAATCAGTCGCAAGATATCGCGGCCTAAACCGCTAATAAAAATAAAGAATTAAAAAAATTACAATCAAACATAAATTAAAATAGAGGAAAAAAGAAAAGAAAATATTAGTTGACAGTAAATGGAATGAAATGAATATAAACACGATAATTTGGGCAAGGTTTATAAAAAAGAAAAAAGCTCAAAATTGTGTTTGTAAAATGAAGAAATAAAGATAATTTAAAAATATGTAAGAATCCGCAACATTTGAATCGAATTAGATCGACTGCAACGATTAGAGCATTCCTGTGAAATTGAACAAAATGAAAAGAGAACATCAAAACAATTTCAGGTGAATGAAATAAATGAAAGGAGAACATCAAAACACACAATTAGAAAATAAAAAGCAAAGAAGATAATGAAAAGAGTCGACAAAGACGAAGGCAAGGTAACGAAAAATTGCAATTTTTTAAAAAGGATTAGAAGAAAGAGGACATTAAAACATACAAGTAGAAAATAAGAAACAAAGAAGACAAATCAAACGAGACATCAAAGAGAAGATGGCGGAAAAAACGTAAACGTTTTTCGAAGAACGAAAACACTTGATTAAAAGAAATGGGGGACGATAGCTGAATATTAAATAAAAATAAAATGAAAGAAAGAAAACACTTGTTTAGAAGAAAGAGGAAGGAAAGCGCAGAATTAAAACATGCAAGTAGAAAAGAAGATAATGAAACAAGGCATCAAAGGTGAAGGGAGGGTAGCGAAAAATCGCCAAAATTTTTGAAAATTAAAACTAGATGTAAATAAAAATAATAAAATAAACACTTCGTTAGAAGAAACAGGCAGAGAAAATGAAAGGGAACGTAGCGAAAAATTTTCTAGATGGAAATAAAAATAAAAAGAAAGAAGGGAAACACTTGTTTAGAAGAAAAGGAAATGAAAGTGTAACATTAAAACATGGAAGTGGGAAATAAACAACAAAATGATAAAGGAAGAAGGCATCAAAGTTGAAGAGAGGGCAGCGAATTTTTTTTTGAAAACTAAAACTACAGTATAACCTCTATAATTCGGACACACTTTAATTCGGACATCTAGTAATCCAGACATCGAATCATAGTTCGGACGCTCCTCTTTAATCCGGTCACATCCGGACTTGTCGAAAGCACTAAAAACCCTCAGGCCCAGTTTTTTCACCTCCAGTCAACTTTATCTGACGGTTTATTCCCATAGTAACAATTGTGATCACATCGTTACTATGGGAATTAATCGCTAGATAAAGTTAACTGGAGGTGAAAAAATCGGACCTCAATGAGTCATTATCTCATGGCAGGCAACAGCATACTTATAAAACACAAACATCAAAATGCCGAAAAGAAAGCACGTGAGGTTGAATTTGAAGCAGAAGTCCTAAATAATAAAAACACTTCAATCCGGACAAAGTCTCAGATTTATTGCAAAAAAATATGGAATCGGGAAATAAACGGTCGTCGATATAAATAAGAAGTTTCTAATGTGTCTATTACGTTCTTCTCTCTCGGAAAACCAGCAATAAAACTGAAAATAACTGTAGTATCAGTTCCAATAACTTTAATGAATTTTAATGAACTTGCTAATAATTTACCTAAAGCTGATGTTGATCCTATACTGCTGATGTCAAAAGGCTGTAACTTAGACAATAATATTACTTTCAGATTTTCCGAGGTTTCCTGTGTAGTCGTACGGGATGTAATTGATAACTTAAAGAATAATAACTCTTTAGATTTCTATAATTTAAATGTCTCTGTGATCAAGTATATAAAGAGCTTAATTATTCTTCCTTTGACGTACTTAATCAACGAATGCATTAGAAAGTCTAGTTTTTCCTCTTTGTTTAAAAATTGCGGTTGTTATTCCTCTGCACAAATCTGGTGACCTAATGAGGTAAACAACTATCGACCCATCTCCTTACTTCCAATATTTTCTAAGATTCTTGAAAAAATCTTGTATTCCCAACTGGTAAAGTATTTTGAAGGCCACAACTTGCTTACTAATTGTCAATACTGGTTCAGAAAAGGTCGTGACACAACTAGTGCTGTGCTAGAACTTGTATCTTTCATGGCTGATTGTTTTGAGGAAGGGACATATGGTATTGGAACCTTTCTAGATCTTTCCAAGGCATTCGATTGTGTCCCACACGATATCTTATTAAGAAAGCTTTATTTTTATAACTTAGAACCTTCAAGCTGTAACATGTTATCTTCTTTTTTAAGCTGTAGATATCAACTGGTCAGGTTCCAGGGACTTGACTCGGAAAGAGCTCCTGTCCTTCAGGGTGTCCCGCAAGGCTCTTGCCTTGGTCCCCTTCTTTTCATTATTTTTATTAATGATTTTTCTAACTACCTTCAGGTGAAAACCGTTCATTTTGCGGATGACACCACACTGATGGTAAAAAGTGATTCTCTAGAAACTGCCTTAAAACAATAGGGTTACATTAAATTTACACAAGTCAGAAAAACTTATCTTCTCTTTAAAAAGAAAAGAATTTTTTGAAGAAGGATCTTTAAAATTTCTGGGGGTGAAAGTTAACTCCTCTCTACGTTTTAATGCTCATACTGAAATGATTGCTAAAAAATTAAGCAGCGGTATTTTTGCACTTCGTGGGCTTAAACATTGCATTGCAGCAAATTCTTTGAGAACGGCCTTTTTTTTCATTGTGTCACTGTCATATTACCTATGGTATAATTTTATGGGGTCACACTAGCTCCCAATCTTTGATTTTCCGTTTACAAAGACGCGCTATCAGAATAGTAGCTGGTTTACAATATAGACAAGACTGTAGAGGAAACTTAATATTCTTACTGTTCCGTCGATCTTTATCTGTGTGAGTTTGATTTATGTTAAAGCTAATTTTGAAGATTACAAATGCCATAACGTTATTCACGACCATAATACTCGCCATAATGATAAAATTTGCCTCAACAACAGGCGTCTGAAAGGTACTGATGGCGGCACAGGAAACTTAGGAATAAAACTGTTTAATAAATTGCTTTCGGGTATAACTTAGCTAACATTAAGCTGCTTTAAAAGAACAATTAAGAACTTTTTATGCAATAAAGCTTACTACTCGTACGAAGAATTTTTAAACGATAAAATGTTGAGTGATGACAAGCAAATGTGCTGATGTCCTATGTTATGTATCTTTGTGTATTATTTATGTATTTATTTTTAATGATACTAACACTTATCCTTAGTGTTTTGACTTGTGCAACAAACTTCTGTTTCCTGGCATCTTAATAACCCCGTTATCTATCGTGCTTAATACAAAGCTATCCAATAATCCGGACAAATCGCTAATTCGGATAACCCCCCTGCATTTAATTGTCCGGATTAAAGAGGTTATACTGTATAGGTAGGTATGTAATTAAACATAATAAAATGGAAGAACGAAAACACTTGATTAGAAGAAAGAGCAATGATGGGAGAACATTAAAAAAAGCAAAAGATATAATGAAAGTATGCAATCAAAAATGAAGGGGGATGTAGCGAAAAATGACAAAATTTTGTGTATGTAAATAAAAATAAAACTGAACAACAAAAGTACTGCTTAGAAGAAAGAGAAATATAAAAGCGTAACATCAAAATATGCAAGCAGAAAATAAGCAACAAAGAAGATAATGCAAGAAGGCAGCACGGTTGAAGGAAAGGTAGCGCAGAAATAAATAAAAATCAGCTTTAAATAAGAAAAAAAAAAAAAAAAAAAAAAAAAACGAAAGAAAGAAAACAGATCAGAGCAAAAAATTATTCGCAAAAAATAAGAATTCACACTTTCTGAATGTAATACAATGACTAATGTTTTCAATGACAGGATACTGAAGAGAATAGATGTCAATAAAAATAAAATAAAAGAAAGGAAACATTTGGTTAGAAGAAATAGCAATAACCGTAAATTTCAAACGTGCAAGTAGAAAATGTAAAGCAGATGGACAACGAAAGAAGTCATCGAAGTTGAAAGGGGAAAATTAAGGAAAATTAAAAAAAATTAATATCAGATATAAATAAGAAGAAAATTGAAGGAAATTTCTTGTTCTTTTTTTAAAATGAAAATTCGAAGGATTCGCATCACATCAAATTTTTCAGCAAACAGTATTAAGAACGACTTCCAACATTTCCACTATACTTTGATAAATAATTGAAGGGGCCAATGCTATCTACATTTTTTCCACATCTTCGTCAAGAGAAGAGTAATAAACAAAAGACAATGATTTTTTATTCATTATACATTACATTATTACATATTATGTAAGCAACTCAATTAACATCTTCGAGGTATGTAGGCAACCCAACTTTCAGATCTAGCAATCAGGCTGCATACACACTTGATGTTTAATCTTGTTAATCAGCAACGGCAGCAGCAATTTGGGGTACTTAAAATTACCCAGAAATAATTAGAATTTAATTTCAAGGGAAACTGTGCGATGTTTAACCAAGAAAATTGAGATCCACTTCAAAGAAGTTGTAGTTACGAGGGTGCTCCTAATTTGAAATCGCTGAAAATAAATTCCAATCAATTCAGAGCAATAAGTACTTCAAATTGCTGCGGTATTCCAAGGCCTTCAAGCCAAGTAGACAACCCAATTAAAATATGTGCAAGTTGGGTTGCCTACATAAGTCGACGATTTTTTTTTTTGGTCAAAATTTTTTGCTATTGTCGACTTCGTAAATTACTTCAGGTTTAAAATCGTAAAACTTTCGCTGAAAATAAATTCTAATTAATTCAGAGCAACACTTCAAATTGTTGCGGTATTCAAGGCCTTCAAATCAACCATCAAAGATGTAGACAACTCAATTAGAAGATGTGCAAGTTGGGTTGCCTATACGTCGGCGATATTTATTGCATAAATTATTGCTATTGTTGATTGTTGATAGTTACGGACAATAAAATTCGAGCAAGAATTTCAACATATCGTGCGTATTTCAACAAATTTGTTTTCACTGAGGTCAAATTAAGAAAATAAAATTTGTATTAAACGTCAGAATTACTAATGTATTAGAAGTCAAAAACATTAAAGTGAGGTTTACATTGTACAAATGACGTGCCCGGATTTTATTGTCCGCTACTGTACATGCAAGTAGTGAAACACTTCGATTAACATCATGAAGTACCTATGTAGGCAATTCAACTTGCACATTTGTTAGTTGGGTTGCCTACTTATTCGATAATTAACAGCGTTTACGATTCACTGCTCTAGAGCACTCTCTCTCTCCATCTTCTATTATTACATAAGGTTAAAACAAGATGAGGCGTGCTCTAGAGCAATGAATCGCCATGAGTTAGTTGTAGATGTAACAATTTTCTTCGCCTTCAAAATACATAGTAAAATAAAACACAAGCAATTAATTTAAATTAAGAATCTCAGTTTCAATAATTCAAATTTTCTTTTCTAAATTAGCGAAAAAAATTACCACTAAAAGAATAAATGAATAAAATATGACGATGTTTTGTTGTTGTCTTCTGGCTAGATTGAATTTAAATATTAACTTGATATTAAAACGTCTGTAATTAAATTCTGGTTTTCCTAATGACGTTTTACCTTTATAAAAGCTTTGCTAAATATATGGAAAATGAAACGAAAACATTAACTAATCGAAACTATAACGAATTTAACCGCTTTCACCTTGGTGGAGGAAATGAACTCACATTAATACAGGAGATGTCGCTGCTGTAGTAAAAAAACAAATTGTTTACGTAAATAAATACCTGCAAGTAACCACGGGCTTCGGTAGAACAACCCCCGCGGTGTAAACAGCCTGAAACAGCCCCATCAAGTGCACCCGCCTGGTAATCTCCCGGATCAAAACGGGGGCCACGCGTTTCGACCTCAGCTTCTTGTGCACGCACAGGAAATTAATCTCGACCATCTTCTGCATCCTGAAAACACACACTCACTGGAATGACGGGCAAAACTGCTAACAGATGGAGCCTCCTTACCTCTCGTAGATGTTAAGCGTGACGGGGATGGCCGAGATGAAACCGACGAGGCGTCCGCTCTTTATCACTCGCACTCCGCAATGCCACTCCTTCCTCCACCCCGGTGCTTGTAGGGCCCTGCAATGTTTTTTTTTGGGGGGGTCAGACCTCAACGGGGTTTGCGGCTTACCATTTTAAAAAATTTGGTTGGTAGTCGAAGCGGAACATGCAGTCGTCATCCTCGACGTAGTTCTCGTTCAGGAGGGTGTAGAGCTCCTTCAGGACTAGAGGCTCGTTTAGGTTCAGGGTGTCCCACTGAAAGCCGTCCGGCAGACTGTAGGGTTCCGCCCTGACGTCGGTCATTTCTTTGTCGGGCTCTATTGCTTCGTTGACAGTGATTTTCTCATCTGTAAAAATTAAAACGTGCAAATTGTCTCTTATTTCCGCCTGCAGAGGACACCGCCGAAATCAGCAGGAGACAAAAAATTCCTAAACGCAAAAGAAAGCAAAAAAAGCACATTTCATATACATACATCAAGGTAGCACAGCAAAACAAAAGGCAATCGAACAATATAATAATAATCGAGTGGTGAACATAAAGTAAGGAAAACAAAAATGATCGACCTTGATATCTAAGGAAAAACAACAGATAATTGAGTGGTGAATGAATAAAAGGCAAAAAAAAAACAATTGTAATGAAGGAGAACGAAAGACGATCGCACAAACAATAGACAATCAAGTGGTGAACAAAAGGCGAACGGAAATCAGTTTCGTAACGAAGCAGAAACTAAACCATCGATCGGGCGCTTTAACGACTCGGAAAAAAATAACACAAACAAAAATGAAATTTGAAATAAAAAAACGACAATCGATCGTTTCGATTTTGATACGGAAGAGAACAATGGGCGATCGCAACCTACGAATACGTATATACGTAATTGTTTTTTCTTTTTTTTTAATTTAAACGAGTGCAGGAAATCTCAGACAAAAAAATAAACAAACGAAATACAATTTCGAAGAAAAAAAAAAGGAAAATTGAAAATGACAGTTGCCACACAGTATAGAAAATTGTTTCGGCCTTGCTATGAAAAACAAAAAATGAAAAAAAAATCACAATCGCACGAAAAAACTATAGGCAATCGCATGAATTGAAAAAACAAAGACAATTTTGACACGAATAAAATTCAGAAACAAACAAAACAAAAACAAAAATTGAATAACAAAAAAACAAAAACAAAAATTGAATAACAAACAAAACAAAAACAAAAATCGAATAACAAACAAACGAAATATTTTTTTTAAATAACAAAAGTAACAAAAAAGAATCGACTGAATAAAAGTTGCTCAGCCGAAAAATAAACAAATGAATTATAATTTTGAAGAAAAAGAAGAAAAACAAAAATGATAGGTGCCACAGTAAAGAAAATTGTTTCGGCCTCGCTGTGAAAAACAAAAAAAAAAATGAAAAAATTACAACCGCACGAAAAAACTATAGGCAATCGCATGGCGTTTTATGAACTGATAAAACAACGAATAGCAAAAACAAAAGACAAATTTTGAAACGAATAAAAATAAGAAACAGACAAAACAAAAACTAAAATAATCGAATAACAAACAAATGAAATAAAATTGAATGAGTAAAAAGAGAATCGACGAACAAAAGTTGCTCAGTCGAAAAATAAACAAATAAAATTTCGAGAAAAAGAGGCAAACAAAAAATTTTTTCAGCCTTGCTATGAAAAAAAAAAAGACAATCGCAAGAGAAACAATCGATAATCGCACGGAAAAAACAATAGAGAATCGTACGACGTTTTACGAACTAAAAAACAACGAAGAGCAAAAAACAAAAGACAGTTTTGAAACGAATAAAATTCAGTAACAAATAATATGTAATGCAAAAATCATAAATTTTTCAAAGAACGGGGAAACAAAAGAGTACCTAACGGTCTTATAAACAAGAAAATTATTTTGCGAGACAAAAGACGAACAAAAAAAAAAAAAGGCGGTTCTCATAATTTTTTAAAAAATTCAACTTGACAAGTAAAAACAAATGAAGCATCAGGTTCACTGACACAGATGGCCCTCAAGCTTCTTATTTTCGCTTGAAATGTCAGCAACATTCGAATGAAAAAAAAAAAAAAAACATGACAGTTCCCACATTTTTTTGTAAAAATTTTAACTTGACAAGTAGAAACAATTGAATCATCAGCTACTGGAAAACAAATTAAAGAAATAAAATTACGAGAAGAAAAGGAAAACAAAAATGACAGTTGTAGCAGTAAAGAAAATAAAAGAAAATGGCTTTCGTTTTGCTATGGAAAAAGAAACTACACAATCGCAGGAAAAACAATAGATAATTGTACAGAAAAAAAAACAATAGATAATTGCACAGAAAAAAAAAACAATAGATAATTGCACAGAAAAAAAAAACAATAGATAATTGCACAGAAAAAAAAAACAATAGACGATCGCACAACATTTTATGAAGTATGAAAAATTTTTTGATTTTGATTTTTTTTTATTTTGAAATAAATTTGAATAAAATTCAAAAACAAATAAAACAAAAACAATAGATAATTGCACAGAAAAAAAAACAATAGATAATTGCACAGAAAAAAAAAACAATAGATAATTGCACAGAAAAAAAAACAATAGATAATTGCACAGAAAAAAAAAACAATAGATAATTGCACAGAAAAAAAAACAATAGACGATCGCACAACATTTTATGAAGTATGAAAATTTTTTTGATTTTGATTTTTTTTGATTTTGAAATAAATTTGAATAAAATTCAAAAACAAATAAAACAAAAACAATCGCAGGAAAAACAATAGATAATTGCACAAAAAAAAACAATAGATAATTGCACAGAAAAAAAAACAATAGATAATTGCACAGAAAAAAAAAACAATAGATAATTGCACAGAAAAAAAAAACAATAGACGATCGCACAACATTTTATGAAGTATGAAAAATTTTTTGATTTTGATTTTTTTTTTATTTTGAAATAAATTTGAATAAAATTCAAAAACAAATAAAACAAAAACAATCGCAGGAAAAACAATAGATAATTGCACAGAAAAAAAAAACAATAGATAATTGCACAGAAAAAAAAAACAATAGATAATTGCACAGAAAAAAAAAACAATAGACGATCGCACAACATTTTATGAACTGAAAAAACAAGGAATAGCAAAAATAAAAGGCAATTTTGAAATAAATTTGAATAAAATTCAGAAACAAATAAAACAAAAATCAAAATCGAATATGTAATAAATAAATTCTTCAAATAACGGGGAAACAAAAGAGAAACGGCCTCGCACACAAGAAACGTATTTTGCGAGGCAAAAGTCAAACAAAAGAAAACAAATGACGGTTCAAATAAAAAATTTCAACTTGACAAGTAAAAACAAATGAAACATCAGCTTCTGTTCGCCGACACAGATGGCCCTCAAGCTTCTTATCTTCGCTTCAAATTATATGCAAAATATCAGGCAACATTCAAATGAAAACAAAAAAACATGAAAGGTTTCTTGCAAAAATTTTAACTTGACAAGTAGTAAAAACAATCGAATCATCAGCTACTGGAAAACAAACGAAATAAAATTACGAGAAGTAAAGGAAAACAAAAAAATGACAGTTGCCGCAACAAAGGAAATTGCTTCAGATTTGCTAAGAAAAAAAAAACAAAAGACAGTTTTGAAACAAATAAAAATCAGAAACAAACAAAGTAAAAACCCAACTCGAATAATAAACAAATAAAATAAATTTTTCAAATAACGGGTAACAAACAAGAAAGAAAATAAAACACGATAAATTGATCTCTCAAAACAAAAATGAAAATATCAAAAAAAAGAGAGTTTTGAAATGAATAAGAGAATGAAATAATTGCAAACAACAAATTAAAATTCAAAAGCTTCGCGCCGATTTTTTATTTGTTATTCTTAATGCCGGGAAACAAACGAGAGCTTGATTTATTCGATTTCCAAGGACTTCTCGTCGGGTAGCATACATTTTCCTTGCTTCATAAAGAAACAAACAAAAGATAACGAAATACAAAGAAACAAATAAAAACTTGATAATCGTGACCGAAAATATTTTTTATTTTTTCCGCAAAAATCCTTCGAGATAATCTTTCGCGGTAGTCATCGATTTTTGCAATTATTAAAATATTATTAAATTAAAATATATTAATTAAATTAAAATATATTAAAGTTTCAAATAAAAATTTCATAGTTTATATGTATACAGGTGTTACCGAACATACATCAAATAGTAAAATAATTTACCCAAAAAAGAAAAAGAAACGATAAGTTCTAATGTGGCATTCTTTAGCGAAATAGTTTATTTCTCTCAAATTGGGGGCTACTAAAAAAAATCAATTTCCAAATTAAAAAAAAAAAACAAGTGAACAACGCCTTCATACGTCATACGAAATTTACATTTTATCTAGCACACCCTGTAATTGTAACAGCCAACATTTCTTTGTTGACAGCGATGAAAGCGTCATTCAGTTTTTAACAATCGAGCATCTAACTTCCCAGTTACGAAACAGAACCGCATTTTTTCTAATCTATTGCTTTTACGAAATAAAACAACTCAAATTTTTGAATTCGCGCGCAAATTCTAGTCTGAATTCATGTGTCGCAACATAGGTCTAATGCGATTGGTTCTCGAGATCTCCTTGGTCTAAAATTTTAGAACTCGAAAACCAACCTCATTAGACCCATGGTGTGACACATGAAATCGGGCTAGAATTTACCCGCGAATCGAACGGTGGCAGTTGCTGGTGATTATCTCAAAGAACTTTTGCTCCATTTCTTTTTTTTTTTGGAGAGGAAAATTGCCACGAAAAATTATTTGAGTTTTTAATTTAATGGGGCCGTCGAGTTTACAAAAATATTTTAACACAAGAACAATCCGGTGATAATGAAAATTATAGTTCGATTGTTCTCTGGTGACGTGTTTGGAAAGTCTGCGCTCTTAGAAAACAATTGAGCAACGCATTTTCGAGTTTCTATTAAAAATATAATTTGTTCAAACGGAACACCATGTATACTAGTAAATTTTTGAATTCGCGAGTAAATTCTAGCGTGAATTCATGTGTCACATCATAGGTCCGAGGCGATTGGTTTTCGAGTTCTAAAATTTTAGGCCAGAGATAACCCGAGAACCAATCACGTTAGACCTATGATGTGACACATGAATTCACGCTAGAATTTACTCGCGAATTCAAAAATTTAATAAAATATAAGGCGTTCCATCCGATGTAAACAATGCATGGCTCGCGATTCAACATTCCATTGTTTTCTCGAGAAAAGCTCTCGCGCAGTTTAGTAAAATACATTTATTATAATTTTTGCGTCTTGACGAGATCATTTTGAAAATGCCGACCTAAATTGCACTTCTTTTAAATGGAACATCCTGTATATTATTGCAATTTTGTATTCGTCAGTAAATTCTAGTCCGATTTCATGAGTCACATCAGGAGTTTAAGGCGATTGGTCTTCGAGTTCTAAAATTTTAGATCAACGAGATCTCGAGAACCAATCGCGTTAGGCCTACGATGCGACACATGAATTCAGGCTAGAATTTGCTCGCGAACTCAAAAATTTATTAAAATACGACAAGTTTCATTTGATATAAGCAACATATTAGAAAAAAGCGGTTTTGTTTCATAACGGGGAAGTTAGATGTTCAATTGTCAAAAGGTGCATAATTGAATAACAAGGATATAACAAAAGAGGATCGATTTTATAAACAAGAAAAATATTTTGTGAGAAACGAAAAAAAAGAAACAAATGGCGGTTCTCATAATTTTTGAAATAGATTCAACTTGACAAGTAAAAACAAATGAATCGTCCGCTTCTGTTCGCTGAAACTGATGGCTTCTTATTTCTGCCTGAAATTCCTAGGATCATTCAATTGTAGAAACAAATGAATTGCCGACACTTGTCTCCTAAGCCTTCTCGATGTTTGTTAAAAATTTTTGAAAAAATTTCAACTTGACAACTAAAAACAACAAACAAAAACAAATGAATCTTCAGCTGTTCGCCGACATAGATGACCCTGACGCTTCTAGTTATTGTCTGAAAACATCAGCAACATTCAATTGTAGAAACAAATGAATTGCCGACACTTGTCTCCTAAGCCTTCTCAATGTGTGTTAAAAAATTTTGAAAAAATTTCAACTTGACAACTACAAACAAATGAATCATCAGTTGTTCGCTGACATAGATGACCCTGACGCTTCTAGTCATTGTCTGAAAACATCAGCAACATTCAATTGTAGAAACAAATGAATTGCTGACACTTGTCTCCTAAGCCTTCTCAACGTGTTTGTTAAAAAATTTTGAAGAAATTTCAACTTGACAACTACAAACAAATGAATCATCAGCTGTTCGCCGACATAGATGACCCTGACGCTTCTAGTTATTGTCTGAAAACATCAGCAACATTCGATTGTAGAAACAAATGAATGCCCTCAGGATTTCTACCTGACAAGTAAAAACAATTGAATCACCAGCTTCTGTTCGCTGACACAGATGGTCCTCAAGCTTCTTATCTTTGCCTGAAGTCATTGGGAAAATGTCAACAACATTCGAATGTAGAAACAAATGAATCGCTGACATTTGTTTCTAGAGTTCATAAGAATTTCTAAAACATTTTGACTTGACAAGTAGAAACAATTGAGTCTGCTTGTTGACATAGATGACCTCGACATTTTTGATTTGTGCCTGAACTTTTTAGGAAAACGACAGCAACATTCAGTTGTAGAAACAAATGAATTACTGACACGTTCTTTAAGCCCTCTCGATCGTTACAAATTTTTGAAAAAATTTGAACTTGACAAGTAAAAACAATTGAATCACCAGCTTCTGTTCGCTAACACAGATGGTCCTCAAGCTTCTTATCTTTGCCTTAAGTTATTGGGAAAATGTCAACAACATTCGGATGTAGAATCAAATGAATCGCTGACATTTGTTTCTAGAGTTCATAAGAATTTCTAAAAAATTTTGACTTGACAAGTAGAAACAATTGACGCTTTCGATTTATGCCTGAATTTTTTAGGAAAACGACAGCAACATTCAGTTGTAGAAATAAATGAATTACTGACACATGTCCTTTAAGCCCTCTCGATCGTTACAAATTTTTGAAGAAAAATTTGAACTCGACAAGTAAAAACAATTGAATCATCAGCTTCTGTTCGCCGACACAGATAGTTGTGGCGCTTCTCATTTTTGTCTGAAATGTTTAGGTTGTAGAAACGATTTGTTTTTTGAGTCCTTTGGTATTACCAACTCGAAAATAAACCAAAGATATTAAATGCGGTTGGTGCTCACCCATTTTTGGTACCGGCTGGGTGTTCCAGAACTGGTAGGACTTGTGCAAGGCCTCCTCGGGTGTCTTGGCCGGCTTCTGGTAAAACGAAAACATCTCCATGGCGGCCCGAAGATCCTTAATGGAGATGTTCCCGAGCGAATTCAGGTCCTGCCCCTCGAGGATTTCGATCTTGTTCTTCTCGTCCTTGCCGGCGTCGTCGCTGTTCTGTTGTTTTCCGCGTTTCCTCTTGCTGCAAGCAAGTCAATTAGAGGTTATGTTACAATCAGTTAATTTACAGAGGGTGATGGAGCTGCCCCGCACGGGGGGGCCGAATTCATTAAATATTCAGCGGAAAATCGGCGATAAGATATCGATTGGTGTGACGGGAAAAAATGAAAATCATCCTCGCGAGCCGCCGGAGGTCGCTTGAGGGGGACCGCCGGGGCTTCGGCGGGGACGCGCTTACCTTTTCGTTTTCTTCGCGTCGACGTTTCCGTCCATTTGGCTCTTTTCCTCCGGTGCACTTTTCTTGTCGGACATTTTCTTCGACGCAGGGCGCACTACGACTGTCATAAAATCAACTGTCATAAAAACCAGCCGCCAGGCGGCCAACTTTTACAGGACAGGGTAGCCAACCGTTACAAATCAACAGTTTTAAAATGGGGGGGATTTAAATAACACGTAATGATAATAGGTAATTTAAAATGATGATTGAGTTTGCATTTTTAATTTCGAATCTTCGAATTGATGTAATTAGTGGAAAATGCGGGGGCGGCGATTTTCGATGGGGTTGATTTATAGAGGGGCGCATGCCTGGCCCGTCGATCGATATTATGCGAACAGAGGCGTTCTTTTTGAGTTGCTGAAGACAATGTCCCGTTCGTCCGTGTCTGCTTCACGGGTCTGCGATGCCCCGAGGGCGAAGACCGACGACTTGAACACCGCCGGAAGTTTCTCCTAAATTTACCGCACCCCCCCGGTGATAAAATGGCCCTGACGGGGAACATCGACGAGAGAAGTTACATCTTAGAAGGGAGGCGCATCTTTTCCGAGGAGAGGGTAAGTCCAATTTTTGCAAAAATTAAAAACAAGGTGAAGAAACGATTTACAATAAAAAAGAAAAATAAACAACAGTCAATCGGTGGTGAAACTAGAAAAAAAAAAAAAGAAAAAGGAAAAGTGAATAATTGAAAGACGAAAAGCAAATGTCGCAATTATTTCACTCAAAGAAATAAATAAAAGAAAGTCGATTCATATTTCCATTGTTAAACTCAAAGAGCTTTTTGTCTTCATTGGAATGCACTATTTTTTTTTAAATTTTTGGCGACTATTTTAAAAATTTATTTTTTGAATAGATACCTATAAATCGTAGGGACTTTTTAATTAAATCGTTGGCTGCCCTGAATAACTTTGGCCGACGCTAAACGCATCAAAATTTCATATGAAGTAATTCGGGCGATTAGTCGATATGGAAATTAGTTTTTTTTTAAGAAAAGAATAAAAGAAAAAAATAATTTTGAAATGACAGAAAATTAAAGAATAAAATAAGATTCCAGAAGAGAATCTTGAATTTTGTTTCTTTTGTTTTTCACAGCAAGAAAATCGCAAAATCGAACGGCATTCGTTTTTTTCATCGCTAGAATTAAATAAGGATATTTTCTTCATGAAGAAAAAAAAATGAATGTCGATCGATTATGTAATGTAGACAACAAAGATAGAAGAAAACAAAAACCGATCGATTTCAGAAGGAAATTTTCAGTTTTCCTTTTTTTTGCGAGCTTTTCATTTTTCCATCGCTAAAGAAAAAAATAATATCGACGATCAGATGTGTATAAAGCAACGAAGAAAAAAACAAAAGACGATCCGTTCCAGAAGGGAACTTTCAACTTTCAATTTTCTTCCCCCCCCCCCCCCAAAAAAACAAACAAATTGGAAGATCTCCCGTCAAAACGACCGACTTTTGATAATTTCTTGGTCAAAACTAGAAACAAACGACGATCGGATTTATGTCCGAAAGCGGAAAGGAAAAGAAAAATGAAAGTCTTCTTGTAGATTCGATCGGATTCTTTTGTTGTCAAAAGTAAAAGAAAAACGAACGACGATCGATCACGTCATGAACGTTTAAAAAAGATAACGGAACCGGATCACTAAAAGAAAAAGAGAAGACGGAAACAAGAGAAAACGAACGAAAATCTTTCATCTTCTCTTCTTCAAAAGCGAGAAAATAAATTAAAAAAAAAAACAAAAGACGATCGACTGCACGACGAACTTCAATAGGCGTCTTTCATTCGGTTTTCTTTTTCTAAGTTTTCATCGGAAACGGCCAACAGAGAAAACAAAAGACGGTCTACTTCACAGCAAAGACTTTGTGTTTTCTTTTTAAGTGAAAAAAAAAAAAAAAATTGAACGTTAGTCTTTCCTTCTGTCCAGATTTTCTCAACAAAAAATAACATAGAAAACACAAGAAGATCCATAAGAGTCAGTCATAAAAATCGAGTCCTTCTTTACCGACAATGTTTTATGTTTTTGCAAGAATGTCGTTTTCTTGTTGTCAGTCACATTTTCACCGACATTTTTTTTGTATTCTTTGCTTTCTCGCTGTCAGTCATAATAAAAATCGAGTTATTCTTTACAGACATTTTAAAAATATTTTTGCAAGTGTCGCTTTCTACTTCCAATCATAAAAAACGAGTTCTTCTTTACCGACATTCTTTTAATATTTTTGGAAGAAAGTCGTTTTTTGCTGTCAGTCATAAAAATCGAGTCCTTTACA
The DNA here is from genome assembly GCA_958336345.1 of Dorcus parallelipipedus. Lineage (NCBI taxonomy): Eukaryota > Metazoa > Arthropoda > Insecta > Coleoptera > Lucanidae > Dorcus > Dorcus parallelipipedus. The sequence continues at coordinate 43,435,699 of OY284480.1, read as the reverse complement.
ATTTCTTTATATTTTTGGAAGAATGTCATTTTTTATTTTTTACTGCCAATCATAAAAATCGGGTTCTTCTTTACCGACAATTTTTGATGTTTTATGGAAGAACGAGTAAGAACGTCATTTCTTGCTGTCAGTCTCTAAAATCGGATTCTTCTTCACCGACAATTTTTCATACTTTCATCATATCAGTGGCCGAAGAAACCTAAGCATCATTTTTTCTTTTTTTTTGTAAGAAGAAAACTGACGATAGTCGACCGTCTCTCGTCTTTATTCTTTCTTTGTCTAAAAAAAAAAAGCAAATGACGATCGATGCGTGACGAATGTTTAAAAGAGAACGCTGATTGCCTTTTCTTATTATTCTTTTCTCCGTTGAAGTAAAAAACAAAACAGAACTGCTACTAGCAAAACGAAAAACGAAAGACAAAAGAGGACAACAAAAGACGATAGTCCGCCGTCTTTTGTCTTTATTCTCTCTTTGTCTAAAAAAAATGATCGATTTTATGAGGAGTTTCCATTGCGATTGTTTTTATAATTTATAAAAGCAAGCAGGTAACAGATGACGAATGTTTGTTTTTAATTTTTAACGCGTTTTTTTTTCTCGACGAATTCTCTTTTTCTTTTTCTTCCGTTGAAAGAAAACAAAACAGAACTATTACACGCAAAACGGAACGGAAAACAAGGACAAACAAAAGAAGACAACATAAGAACAAAAGAAAACTAACAGAAGAAAAGTAAACGAAAGTCGATTTACCTCTTCAAAAGCAAAACAAAACAAAACAAAACAGAAGGCGATCGATTTTATGAGGAGTTTCGATTGCGATTGTTTTTATAATTTATAAACGCAAGCAGTTAACATAGATGCCGAATGTTTCTTTCTATTTTTTAACGCGTTTTTTTTTCTCGACGAATTTTTCTCTTTATTTCTCTTTGAAATGTAACGAAGACAACAAAAGACGATCGATTCTGGAAGGGAAGCTTCGATATCTCTTACTTCGTCAGCTCTGTTGTAAAATAAATCGTTTCTTGTTTTCCTTTCTTTTTCGTTAACAGAAAAACGAGAGTTCTTTTGTAACATTGATCGATCGCCGTTTGTTCTTCTCACAAAAAATAAAAATAAAAGTGAATGAAAAGTTATCTTGTAAAAGCGATCGCCTTTTGTTTTCATTTCTTCCCCAAAACGAGAGCTCTCTTGTAATATCCAGTCGATTTTTGTAATTTTTTCGTGAACTCGTGAACAGAGAAGAAAAATTCAAGAACGCGCTTCGCGCGTTGAGGGCCGCTCGCCTTTGGGGGCTCGCGGCAGCTAGGAAATTGAATTTTCTCTCGTGTCTTTTCGACCGCGACCCCGAAGTCTTTCGTTTAATTTGAAAAAAAAATAAAAATTCTTTTTCGATCTCAACTCATTGCTTTCGTTGACTACAGTTGGGTTCGCTCGGATTGGGTTGACCTTGTACATTCGTTTCACCTTCACCTTGACCTTTAACTTATCCAATTCTTTTTCGCTAAAAGAAAACTATAAGTTATCTTCTAAAAACGATCGTCTTTTATATTCTTCAACATGAATCGAAAGTTTTCATTTAAAAGAGATCTTTATTTTGCACCAATAAGAAAATGTTTTGCACAAAAGATGGAACCGCTTCAAGTGACTTTCAAGTGATAGGAATCCTCATAAAAAATCAACTCTACGCTATCATTAAAAAAAAAAAAACTCGAGATTAAATTTGGCGCTTAAAGTATGTAGGTACACTTCGGTAAAATTTTCATAGATGGCGCTACCTGCTCCTTAAATGATGGCGCCACCACAGGCAATTGAGACTAGAGCAAAAGAAACAGTTCAATGGTACTTACTGCAAAAGAAATTAATATGTACCTAACATACTTTGATAACTTAAATCTGGCGCTAAAAAGACCAAGTTCTGAAAATTGTTCGTAGATGGCGCCACTTAATGTTACCAATACTTGCGAGTTAAAAAAAACCCGGTAAGTTAAGAATCGCCACCCGCTAATTGAATCGTTATAAGCTGCAGCTTCGCATGCAATTTAATCGAATTCTCTACCAAGTTAAGGGCGCCATCTTTCGGTTGGTAGTTAAACTTGATTCATAATCAATCTTAATCTTCTTCTAATGAGCAGCAACACGCCGATTGAGAGAAGCCGTTGTGAAAATCGCTTGCAAATTCAAGCGTTCGGAACACAAGCGCCATCTTTCGCCGGGTAGTAAACAGGCTTTGAATCAGGTTCAAATTTTTTCATAATTCAAGTCTGGCGCTTAAAGACAAAGTTCTGAATATTGTTCGTAGATGACGCCACTTAATGTTACCAAAACTTGAGATTTCAAAAAAAGAAACAGTAAAAAAAAAACAATATAATAATAATTAGATTGCCATTTAAATTTGGTGCTTAAAATTTTTTAGATGTAGATGTGTAGATGGCGCCACTTCATGTGACTTTCATGTGATAGGAATCCTCATAAAAAATGAGGTCGACGTTACTGGTAAGAAAGAATTAATGCTACGCCAGTTTAAGTTTGGCGCTTAAAATACAGCTCCGTGATATTTTCACAGATGGCGCCACCTCAACCAATTAGGATTCGAGTGGGAGAATGCCCAATAAAAAATTAGTTCAATGCTACTCTCCAAAAATCAAAAAGTTTCATAGTTTAAGTCTGGTGCTTGAGATACGGAATTCTAATATTTTACAGATGGCGCCGCTTACGATTTGAACGTAACAGATTCACAAAATTTTACATAGATGGCACCACTTCATGTGATTTTCAAGTGACAGAAATCCTCATGAAAAAATGAGCTCGACGTTATTATTAAGAAAGAATTAATACTTTGCTAGTTTGAATTTGGCGCTGAAAATACAGCTCCGTGATATTTTCACAGATGGCGCCACCTCAACCAATTAAGATTCGAGTGGAAGAATGCCTAATAAAAAATTAGTTCAATGCTACTCTCCAAAAATCAAAAAGTTTCATAGTTTAAGTCTGGTGCTTGAGATACGGAATTCTAATATTTTACAGATGGCGCCGCTTACGATTTGAACGTAACAGATTCACAAAATTTTACATAGATGGCACCACTTCATGTGATTTTCAAGTGACAGAAATCCTCATGAAAAAATGAGCTCGACGTTATTATTAAGAAAGAATTAATACTTTGCTAGTTTGAATTTGGCGCTGAAAATACAGCTCCGTGATATTTTCACAGATGGCGCCACCTCAACCAATTAAGATTCGAGTGGAAGAATGCCTAATAAAAAATTAGTTCAATGCTACTTTCCAAAAATCAAAAGGTGTCATAGTTTAAGTCTGGTGCTTAAGATACGGAATTCTAATATTTTATAGATGGCGCCGCTTACGATTTGAATGTAACAGATTCACAACATTTTACATAGATGGCACCACTTCATGTGATTTTCAAGTGACAGAAATCCTCATAAAGAAATGAGCTCGACGTTATTATTAAGAAAGAATTAATACTTTGCCAGTTTGAATTTGGCGCTTAAAATACAGCTCCGTAATATTTTCACAGATGCCGCCAACACAGTCGATTAATAAAAAAATTAGGTCATTGCTACTTCCCAAAAAGCAAATATGTATTTTCATAACTGAAGTCTAGTACTTAATAATTCAGGAAGCTTTGAAATTTTTTTATAGATAGCGCCATCTGCGATTTAAATTTTTGACGCCCAAAAAACAAATTCGTAAAATTTTGCATAGATGGCACCACTTCATGTGATTTTCTTGTAAAAAATCAACGCGACGTTAAAATTGGCACTAAAAGTTTCGTGTTGCTTACATAGATGGCACCACCTCGAACAATTAAGACTCGAGTAATTTCTATTCGTTTCTAGTGTTTTTTTTTCTATCAAGGGGAGCAGCATCGATTCGAACGAGAACGCGTTCGACGACATGAAACAGTTGATAAGCGTGAGTATTCCAACTTTCTGACGTAATTCCAAACGTGCTCACGCCCGAAATTCCCATTCTCTGCTAGAACGAAGACGACGAGAAGACGAGCAGCCTTCCGTGGGCCAGCTTCAACTTCATCAATTCCATCATCGGCAGCGGCGTCATCGGTAAGCGAAACCGAACCGACCGAAGCGGAAGTCAATGGAATTTTTTGCCTTAGGAATTCCCTATGCGCTCTACGAGGCTGGCTTCGGCTTGGGGATTTTACTCTTGATTCTGGTAGCCTACATAACGGACTACTCCTTGGTGTTGATGGTGCGCAGTGGCCACATTAGTGGCAAGTTTTCGTATCAGGGAATTATGGAGGCCGCCTTCGGAAAACCGGGCTACGTCTTACTGGGAATCCTACAGTTTATCTATCCTTTAATTGGTAAGTGAGAATTTGAGGATCTTGATGTGTGCTCACGCACAGAATCCTCCTTTAAATAGTAAGTATTCCCCTATTCCCACTTGCGGGAATATGGGAATTTGTGGGAGTATAGGAATTTTAAAGTATATTTACTTTTTGATTGATAAGTAGGTGTCTGGAAATTTTATTCCCACTTGCGGGAATATGGGAATTTGGGCGAATATGGGAATTTGTGGGAATATGGGAATTTTAAAGTATATTTACTTTTTGATTGATAAGTAGGTGTCTGGAAATTTTATTCCCACTTGCGGGAATATGGGAATTTGTGGGAATATGGGAATTTTAAAGTATATATACTTTTTGATTGATAAGTAGGTGTCTGGGAATTTTATTTCCACTTGCGGGAATATGGGAATTTGTGGGAATATGGGAATTTTAAAGTATATTTACTTTTTGATTGATAAGTAGGTGTCTGGGAATTTGTACGGAATTTTGCAATTTATTGGCTCTTCAATTTTTAAGATGGAATCTACACACTTTGTAACTTACTTGCACTTTATTCCATGAATCTAGGCAACTGGGAATTTTATAAGTAGTAATCTAGGAATCTTACAATTTCCATCCTCTTTAGACGGCAGATAGGAATATAGGAATTGAATTTTGGGAGTGTTGGAATTTATACCTACGTACCCTAAGAAAGCAAGCAAGAAAGTGGGAATTTTGTAATTAATTGATCTTTCGATATTTAAAAAGGAATTTAGGAATCATTTATTTTAGGACGAAGAAACGCCGGAGACACGGTCACGAAGGTGATAACCCTCCTCCCTTCCCATGGGAATCATAATTTCATCTTCGCATTAAATAATAAGCGAAAGAGTGGAAAATCTTGGAATTTGTGGGAATTTTCCGGCAATCAACTTTTAATAGTTAAACAGAAATGCGGGAATCTTGCAAAATTCGATAGGAGAGTAGCAATGCTTTCTTATAACGTCGAGTAGGAGATGCGGTCACAAAGGTGACCCCTTCCCATGGAAGCGCGATTCCATCTTGGCATTAAATAACAAATGATAGAGTGCAATTCTTGGAATATGTAATTTTTCCGACAATCAGTTTTAAATAGTTAAATATAAATGCGGGAATTTTTTTACGCTTCGAAGGAAGTGGGGTTTTAGGAATTTGGGAATCGGCGAATTTTTTTAAATTAATTACTGACCAATCATTTTCGAGCAATGGGGTCTTATAACGTCGAGTAAGAAACGCGGTTACAAAGATGTAAACTCCCTCCCTCCCTCCTTCCCAACGGGAATCACCATTCCATCTTAGAATTAAATAACAAATGAGAGAGTGGAAGTCTTGGAATTTGTAGGAATTTTCCGGCAATCAACTTTTAATAGTTAAATGGAAATGCGGGAATTTCGCAAATTTATTTATGCTTCGATAATGAAGTGGGAATTTAGGAATTTGTACCAATCATTTCCTTCCTAATAATATTTCCTATAACGTCATGGTGGGAGACACGTTCACGAAGGTGATAACCCCCTTTCCTCCTTCCCCCCCATGGGAATCACGATTCCATCTTTGCATTAAATAATGAACGAAGGAGCGGAAAACTATTGGAATTAGTGGGAATTTTTCGGCAATCGACTTTTAGTAACTAAACAGAAATGCAGGAATCTTGCAAATTTCAATCATGAGGAATTTAGGAATTCGGTAATTAGTGAATTTTAATTAATTATTGACCAATGGTTTCTTATAACGTCGAGTACGAGACGCGTTACAAAGATGACAACCCCCACCTCTTCCAATGGGAGTCACGATTCCATCTTGGCGTTAAATAACAAATGAGAGAGTGGAAATCTTGGAATTTGTGGGAATCTCCCGGCAATCAACTTTTAATAGTGAAATGCGGGAATTTTGAAAATTTATTTATGCTTCGATTAGGAAGTGGGAATTTAGGGATTTGGGAATCTGGAAATTTTAATTAATTGGTCACCAATCATTTCCTTCCCAGCAATGTTTCCTACAACGTCATGGTGGGAGACACGGTAACGAAGGTAACCCCCCCCCTCCCCCCTCCATGGGGTTCACGATTCCACCTTTGCATTATAACAAACGAAAGAGTGGAAAAATCTTGGAATTTGTGAGAATTTTCTAGAAGTCAACTTTTAATACTTAAACAGAAATGCGGGAATCTTGCAAAATTCGACAAAAGAGTAGGAATTTAGGAATATGGGAATCAGTGAATTTTAATTTCATTTCCCAGCAATTGTTTCTTATAACGGCGAGTAGGAGATGCGGTTACAAAGATGACAATCTCCACCTCTCCCATTGGGAATCGTGATTCCATCTTCGCAAGACAAGACAGTGGAAATTTTGGAACTTGTGGAATTAACTTTTAATAGTTAAATAGAAATGCGGGAATTACGCAAATTTATTTATGTTTCGATTATGAAGTGGGAATTTAGGAATTTGGAAATGTGGGATTTTTAATTAATTAGTACCAATCATTTCCTTCCTAATAATATTTCCTATAAGGTCATGGTGGGAGACACGTTCACGAAGGTGATAACCCCCTTTCCTCCTTCCCCCCATGGGAATCAGCATTCCATCTTTGCATTAAATAACAAACGAAAGAGTGGAAAAATCTTGGAATTTGTGAGAATTTTCTAGAAATCAACTTTTAATACTTAAACAGAAATGCGGGAATCTTGCAAAATTCGATAAGAGAGTAGGAATTTAGGAATACGGGAATCAGTGAATTTTAATTTCATTTCCCAGCAATTGTTTCTTATAACGTCGAGTAGGAGATGCGGTTACAAAGATGACAATCTCCACCTCTCCCATTGGGAATCGTGATTCCATCTTCGCAAGACAAGACAGTGGAAATTTTGGAACTTGTGGAATTAACTTTTAATAGTTAAATAGAAATGCGGGAATTTCGCAAATTTATTTATGCTTCGGTTAGGAATTGGGAATTTAGGGTTATGGGAATCTATGAATTTAAATTAATTAGTAAACCAATCATTTACTTCCCAGCAATGTTTGCTAACGTCATGGCGAGAGACACGGTCACGAAGGTGATAACCCCCCTTCCTCCTTCACCACATGGGAATCACGATTCCATCTTCGCATTAAATAACAAATGAAAGAGTGGAAAAATATTGGAATTTGTGGGAATTTTCCCGCAACTAACTTTTAATAGCTAAATGGAAATGCAGGAATCTTGCAAATTTCAGTAAGAGAGTAGGAATTTAGTAATTTGGGAATTAATCAATGACTAATCACTTCCCAGCAATGGTTTCTTATAACGTCGAGTAGGAGACAACCCCCCACGATTCCATCTGGGCAAAAAATAACAAATGAGAGAGAAGCTTGGAATTCGTGGGAATTTTTCGCCAATCAACTTTTAACAGTTAAATAAAAATGCGGGAATTTCGCAAATTTATTTACGCTTCGATTAGGAATTCGGAAATTTTAATTAATTACTGATCAATCGTTTCCCAGCAATGATTTCTTATAACGTCAGGTACAGGAACTGCGACGACAAAGGTGATAACTACCCCCACGGGAATCACGATTCCACCTTCGTAAGATCTTGTCTTACGAAGGTGGAATCGTGATTCCACCTTCGTAAGAGTGGAAATTTTGGAATTAACTTTCAATAGTTAAATAAAAATGCGGGAATTTCGCAAATTTAATGGAAGAGTGGAATTTATAGACTTGGGAATCTAGGAATTTTAATTAATTAGTAACCAGTCATTTCCTTCCCAGCGATGGTTTCCTATAACGTCGTGGTGGGAGACACGGTGACGAAGGTGATAATCCGCCTGTCGGGAATCACCCCCGATTCCATCTTCGCCAAGAGGGAGATGATCGTATTCATCGCCACCTTCTTCATAACGATACCCCTCTGCCTCTACAGGAATATATCGAAGTTGGCCAAGATTTCCTTCCTCAGCCTCGTCTGCATAGGCTTCATCCTCATCGCGATCTTCATCAGGATCGGGACGATGAAGGGCATCGTGTAAGTCGGATTTCTCCCTTCACCCCCTCCCAATTATTTTTAACCACCTCATTCATTTTAGGCCACGTCATCCCGACTCATGGAGCTTTGCCAACTACGATATTGTCCCGGCCATTGGGATTATGGCTTTTGGTAAGTTTGGTGAGTAAGTGGGGGTTTGGGCTGACGCCGACTATTTTCAGCGTTCATGTGCCACCATAACACCTTCCTCATCTACAGTTCGATTCAGGACGCGAATCAGAAGAGGTGGGACATAGTGACCCACGCGTCCCTTCTGACGTCACTTCTGGTGGCTTGCCTTTTCGGAATCGCTGGGTATTCCACTTTCACCGCGTACTCCCAAGGTGAGTCCCTAGTGGCTTCTCGACTCTTGGGTCTTTACTACCAGAAATCCGCAGGTGACCTCCTGGAGAACTACTGTTGGGATGATGACCTGATGAACTTCAGCAGGATGTTGTTCAGCACCACCATCTTGCTGACCTTCCCCATCGAATGCTTCGTCACCAGGGAGGTCATTGAAAACTCGTTGTTCCGAAAGGACCCCAACGTCCCCATCTCTGACAGAACGCACTACGCCATCACCTTCACGATAATTGGCGCTGCTTACTTTATCTCCATGGCAACAGATTGCCTTGGCGTCGTCCTAGAGCTGAACGTAAGTATCCACCCCCCCAAGATTCGACCATCAAATGACTAAGGTATGTATTGTATGTGTCAGGGGATCATCGCGGCTGTCCCATTGGCGTACGTCCTCCCCGCCTTTAGCTACCTCCAATTGGAGGAGGGCTACATCTTCTCGCGGAGGAAGATTCCGGCGCTGGCCGTGGCGCTCTTTGGTTGCACGATATCCATCCTGGGCACCATCTCCATCTTCATGGACGTCGAAAAGGTGGATACTTGCTCGCATGGGAGCGTCATGTCGTACTGTGTAAACTCGACCTCATTGGTTAACGCCACCGACATGTAATCGGCGTTGTTGCACCGGCGCGCGAAGCAATCGGCGTTCTTTTGTTATCCACGTTATGTACTTCCACAAGTTTGTGCCAAAAATCAAGAGGGGGCAATTTCGTCTTGGGTCGGTGTACCTACCAAGATGTTCACTATTTTGTTCGATGTAGTACGATCTTTTGTTTGTACTTTCACAAATTTGTGCCAATTTCATTTCTGTTCAGTGTACTAACGTGTTCATTTTTGTTCGGTGTAGTTAAGTACAAGTACTGTTAGATGTACTTGTCGTGTATTATTGGCATTCCTGTTCAGTGTACATGCATGAAATATGAGACACCCTCTTCAGTGTAATTGTTGTATTCGAAAGTCTGCCTTTTTATTTGTTTTTGTCGCAATTAAGCCAACACGACATGTACTCAGTGTACGAGGGACAATGTCAGTGTACTTACGGAATATAATCATGAGTTACCTTCATTTCTGTTTCATGTACTCAGTGCAAATGAAGTGTCTTTTCCAAGTATGGGGCGTAATATGAATCTTGATTAGTGTACACCTCAAGTACACGTTGTTTTACCTTAATTCTCGTTCAGTGTACATGAAATGTGAGATAATGTACTGTGTGCATCGGGTATTCAGTGATTTCTTAGTGTACTTATTAGTTACTTTCATTTCAATTTGTGCCAATTTCATTTCTGTTCAGTGTACTAACGTGTTCATTTTTGTTCGGTGTAGTTAAGTACAAGTTGTACAAGTACTGTTAGATGTACTTGTCGTGTACTATTGGCATTCCTTTTCAGTGTACATGCATGAAATATGAGACACCCTCTTCAGTGTAATTGTTGCATTCGAAACTCTGCCTTTTTATTTGTTTCTGTCGCAATTAAGCCAACGCGACATGTACTCAGTGTACGAGGGACAATGTCAGTGTACTTGCGGAATATAATCATGAGTTACCTTCATTTCTGTTTCATGTACTCAGCGCAAATGAAGTGTCTTCGAAGTATGGGGCGTAATGTGAATCTTGATTAGTGTACACCTCGAGTACACGTTGTTTTACCTTAATTTTCGTTCAGTGTACATGAAATGTGAGACAATGTACTGTGTGCATCGAGTATTCAGTGATTTCTTAGTGTACTTATTAGTTACTTTCATTTCAATTTGTGCCAATTTAATTTTTGTTCGATGTAGTTAAGTACAAGTACTGTTATATGTACTTGTCGTGTACAAGAGTGGACTATTGACATTCCTGTTCAGTGTACATGCATGAAATATGAGACACCCTCTTCAGTGTAATTGTTGTATTCGAAAGTCTGCCTTTTTATTTGTTTTTGTCGCAATTAAGCCAACACGACATGTACTCAGTGTACGAGGGACAATGTCAGTGTACTTGCGGAATATAATCATGAGTTACCTTCATTTCTGTTTCATGTACTCAGTGAAAGTGAAGTGTCTTCGAAGTATGGGGCGTAATATGAATCTTCATTAGTGTACACCTCAAGTACACGTTGTTTTACCTTAATTTTCGTTCAGTGTACATGAAATGTGAGATAATGTACTGTGTGCATCGAGTATTCAGTGATTTCTTAGTGTACTTATTAGTTACTTTCATTTCAATTTGTGCCAATTTCATTTCTGTTCAGTGTACTAACGTGTTCATTTTTGTTCGTTGTAGTTAAGTACAAGTTGTACAAGTACTGTTAGATGTACTTGTCGTGTACAAGAGTGGACTATTGGCATTCCCGTTCAGTGTACATGCATGAAATATGAGACACTCTCTTCAGTGTAATTGTTGTATTCGAAAGTCTGCCTTTTTATTGGTTTTTGTCGCAATTAAGCCAACGCGACATGTACTCAGTGTACGAGGGACTATGTCAGTGTACTTGCGGAATATAATCATGAGTTACCTTCATTTCTGTTTCATGTACTCAGTGCGAATGAAGTGTCTTCGAAGTATGGGGCGTAATGTGAATCTTGATTAGTGTACACCTCAAGTACACGTTGTTTTACCTTAGTTTTCGTTCAGTGTACATGAAATGTGAGATAATGTACTGTGTGCATCGAGTATTCGGTGATTTCTTAGTGTACTTATTAGTTACTTTCATTTCAATTTGTGCCAATTTCATTTCTGTTCAGTGTACTAACGTGTTCATTTTTATTCGATGTAGTTAAGTACAAGTTGTACAAGTACTGTTAGATGTACTTGTCGTGTACAAGAGTGGCATTCCTGTTCAGTGTACATGCATGAAATATGAGACACCCTCTTCAGTGTAATTGTTGTATTCGAAAGTCGGCCTTTTTATTTGTTTTTGTCGCAATTAAGCCAACGCGACATGTACTCAGTGTACGAGGGACAATGTCAGTGTACTTACGGAATATAATCATGAGTTACCTTCATTTCTGTTTCATGTACTCAGCGCAAATGAAGTGTCTTCGAAGTATGGGGCGTAATATGAATCTTGATTAGTGTACACCTCGAGTACACGTTGTTTTACCTTAATTTTCGTTCAGTGTACATGAAATGTGAGATAATGTACTGTGTGCATCGAGTATTCAGTGATTTCTTAGTGTACTTATTAGTTACTTTCATTTCAATTTGTGCCAATTTAATTTTTGTTCGATGTAGTTAAGTACAAGTACTGTTATATGTACTTGTCGTGTACAAGAGTGGACTATTGACATTCCTGTTCAGTGTACATGCATGAAATATGAGACACCCTCTTCAGTGTAATTGTTGTATTCGAAAGTCTGCCTTTTTATTTGTTTTTGTCGCAATTAAGCCAACACGACATGTACTCAGTGTACGAGGGACAATGTCAGTGTACTTGCGGAATATAATCATGAGTTACCTTCATTTCTGTTTCATGTACTCAGTGAAAGTGAAGTGTCTTCGAAGTATGGGGCGTAATATGAATCTTCATTAGTGTACACCTCAAGTACACGTTGTTTTACCTTAATTTTCGTTCAGTGTACATGAAATGTGAGATAATGTACTGTGTGCATCGAGTATTCAGTGATTTCTTAGTGTACTTATTAGTTACTTTCATTTCAATTTGTGCCAATTTCATTTCTGTTCAGTGTACTAACGTGTTCATTTTTGTTCGTTGTAGTTAAGTACAAGTTGTACAAGTACTGTTAGATGTACTTGTCGTGTACAAGAGTGGACTATTGGCATTCCCGTTCAGTGTACATGCATGAAATATGAGACACTCTCTTCAGTGTAATTGTTGTATTCGAAAGTCTGCCTTTTTATTGGTTTTTGTCGCAATTAAGCCAACGCGACATGTACTCAGTGTACGAGGGACTATGTCAGTGTACTTGCGGAATATAATCATGAGTTACCTTCATTTCTGTTTCATGTACTCAGTGCGAATGAAGTGTCTTCGAAGTATGGGGCGTAATGTGAATCTTGATTAGTGTACACCTCAAGTACACGTTGTTTTACCTTAGTTTTCGTTCAGTGTACATGAAATGTGAGATAATGTACTGTGTGCATCGAGTATTCGGTGATTTCTTAGTGTACTTATTAGTTACTTTCATTTCAATTTGTGCCAATTTCATTTCTGTTCAGTGTACTAACGTGTTCATTTTTATTCGATGTAGTTAAGTACAAGTTGTACAAGTACTGTTAGATGTACTTGTCGTGTACAAGAGTGGCATTCCTGTTCAGTGTACATGCATGAAATATGAGACACCCTCTTCAGTGTAATTGTTGTATTCGAAAGTCGGCCTTTTTATTTGTTTTTGTCGCAATTAAGCCAACGCGACATGTACTCAGTGTACGAGGGACAATGTCAGTGTACTTACGGAATATAATCATGAGTTACCTTCATTTCTGTTTCATGTACTCAGCGCAAATGAAGTGTCTTCGAAGTATGGGGCGTAATATGAATCTTGATTAGTGTACACCTCGAGTACACGTTGTTTTACCTTAATTTTCGTTCAGTGTACATGAAATGTGAGATAATGTACTGTGTGCATCGAGTATTCAGTGATTTCTTAGTGTACTTATTAGTTACTTTCATTTCAATGTAGTGTACATCAAGTGCGAGGCAATCTCACTGTACATGGCACTTTCAACACTGTTCATTGTATTCTGCAAGTACGAGGGTGAGGCATTGTCATGTTTGTTCAGTGCACTAAGTACATGTGAGGTGCTCTTTCTTGTTTTGTTTTGTTTAGTGCACTTATCAAGTACACTCATTTTTGTGTAGTGTACACAAAATGTGAAACACAAGAAAGTCGACTCTCTTTCGTTTTTTGCCGTTGGTATTACAGCGCCTCCATCGAACAAGGAATTTCGTTAATTTTTTTTCTAAGAATTTCTAGTTATTGCAAGTGTACTACGCGTGTACTAGGATGGACTGTAATAATTTCTGTTCAGTACTGTTTGATGATCTTAGTATTGGGGGTAATTTCAATTTTGTCCAGTGTACTTATTAAGTGCGAGGGTGTACACTAAGTATGAGATGATATCAAAGTACAGACTCTGTTCCCTGTACTTGTCGAGTACAAGGGAAAGACGAGTTGATTTTTGTTTTGCGAAGTGCCCTTGATGTACAATGGGTAATGTCAATTATCTTGTGCCGTTAGTGTACTATTCTGCTTGTGGGTTATTATCATTTCTGTTTAGCGTACACTAAATTTCTGTTTATTAGTGCAATGAAATGATCTTAGTGTTGGAGCAATTTCAATTCTGTTCAATGTACTCATTAAGTGCGGAGTGTACACTAAGTGTGAGATAATCTCAATATACAGAGTCTGTTCAGTGTATTTAGATATACAGGATATAGTACGAGGTTAGTACGTGTTAGTTTTTGTTTAATGAGATCTCTTTAGTGTACGGGAAGCAATGTCAATTCTCTTCGGTGTACTTATCGAGTACAAGAGTGGATCATTGTCATTTTAGTTTAGTGTACTTGAAACAATTTTGTTTAGTGTACTATTTAAGTGCGAAATTTACAGAGCCTCTTCGGTGTACTTATCCAGTACTTGTTCATGAGTGTACTGGGGGAATATCAATTCCCTTAGTGTAGTTATCGAGTACAAGGAAGGATTATTATAATTTCTGTTTAGTGTACATGAAATGCGAAAATAACCTTAGTGGTGGAAATAATTTCAATTCCGCTCAGTGTACTCATTCAGTGCGGAGTGTACACGAAGGTAACCTCAGTGTATTCTGTGAACTTATCGAGTACGAATGTACGAAGGTGTATTTATCGAGTACAAGGATGGATTGTTATCATTTCTGTTTAGTGTACACGAAATGCCAGGACGACGTTTTTAACTTCTGTTCAGTGCACTTATTAAGTGAAGAGTGTAAACAAAGTATGAGATAATCTCAGTGTACAGAGTCTGCTCGGTGTACTTATCTAGCGCGAATGTACGAACTTGTATTTATCGAGTACAGGGACGGATTATTATCATTTTGTTTAGTGTACATGAAATGCGAAGGTGGGGGAAGCAAATTCAATTCTGCTAATGGTACTGATTAAATGCGGAGTGTACACGATATAGGTGTGAGATAATCTCAGTGTACAGAGTTGGTTCAGTGTACTTATCAATAACAAAAGTTGAATGTATTCACTTTTGTTTCACGGGGGTAATCTTAATTTTGTTCAGAGTATTCATCAAGTACGAGGATGATTTATTAACATTTCTGTTTAGTGTACACGAAATGCCAGAAATTAATTTCTGTTCAGTTCACTTATTAAGTGAGGAGTGTACACGAAGTATGAGATAATCTCAGTGTACAGAATCTGTTCAGTGTACTTAGCACGAATGTATGAAGATGTATTTATCGAGTACAAGGATGGATTATTACCTTTTGACTTAGTGTACACGAAATGCGAAGATGACCTTGTTGGTGGGAGCAGTTTCAATTATGTTCAGTGTACCTATTTAGAGCGGAATGTACACGAAGTTGGTGTGTACAGAATCTGTTCAGTGTACTTATCGAGTAACCTTTTTGTTCAGTGTACATGATCTTATGGTGGGAGTAGTTTCAATTATGCTCAGTGTACTTATTAAGAGCGGAGTGTACACTTAAGTAGGTGTGAGATAATCTCAGTGTATAGAGTCTGTTCAGTATACTTATCGAGCGCGAGCGTACAAAGGTGCATTTATCGAGTACAAGGTTGGATTATTACTTTTTTGTTTAGTGTACATGCGAAGTTGATCTTAGTGGTGGGAGCAGTTTCACTTATGCTCAGTGTACTTATTAAGTGTACACGAAGTAGGTGTGAGACAATCTCAGTGTACACAGTCTGTTCACTGTACGTATCGATGACGAGAGTTGGATATATTCATTTTTATTTCATGAGGTGTCCTTGAGGGTGTACAGGGGAGTAATCTCATTTTTGTTTAGTGTACAAGCGAAGATGACCTTAGTTGTGGCAGCAGTTTCAATTAGTGCACTATTAAGAGCGGAGTGTACACGAAGATAATCTCAGTGTACAGAATCTGTTCAGTGTACTTATCGATAACGAAGGTTGGACGTATTCATGGGGTGTTTTATGTACAGACGTAATCTTAATTCTGTTCACTGTACTCATCAAGTACAAGGATGATTTATTATCATTTCTGTTTATTGCTTACACGAAATGCGAGGACGACGTTTTCATTTCTGTTCATTGCGCTTACTAAGTGAGGAGCGTACACGAAGTACAAGGTATGTTCAGTGTACTTACCGAGTACATGAGGTACATGATGTTTCATGAGGTGTCTCTAATGCACTAGAAGCAATGTCAATTCCCCTCGATATGCTTACCAAGTACGAGGATGGATTATTACCATTTCTGTTTAGTGTACAGAAAATGTAAGGTGTCCTTAATGTTACAAGTGCGAGAAAAGGACGTGTTTATTTTTGTTTTAGGAGATATACCTTTAATTAGTGTACAAGGGGCAATCTTAATTCTCTTCGGTGTACTCATTGAGTGTGCTTAGTGTACAGTAAGTGTACAATGTACAGGGACTTTCAAATTTGTTGTCCGATGTATTTATCAAATAGGCGCTTTCATTTGCCCTTAGTTTACAGGAAGGGGGGAGAGTCAATTTAAATTCTGTTCAGTGTACTTCTTAACTGCGAGTATGAGTCAGTGTACACGAGAATTTTATTCAGTGTACTTATTAAGTAGGGGAATTTGGTTGATGTACTTATTTAGTATACGGGGGCGGGTCATTTTCATTTCTGTTTTTGTACACTTAAAACTTCCAAGCCGTTTGCATCACAGCGCCGCCGCCATTAAAAGCAGATCGAATCAAACAAGCGAAATTCGTCCATTTTTTTCTAGAGTTTCTAGCCGTCGTACATACATAGTAACTAGGTGTACTACATTGCATGCGAGCGAGTCTTCACAGTCCGACCGGGGAATCACAGGGCGTCGTAACTTTTGTATTTAAGAAGTGTTTAATAACTTTTGAGAGGAGGCGAAGTATCCCGAGATTTCGGTAAATAAACCCAGCCATGTTATTTACCCCGACGAGGTACAACATACAAACATCGATGAATAGCTTTGACACTTTCTTTTTTTATTTTTTTATTTAATCGAGTGATAAGTCATCACGCATGTATTTGATTGTTGTTAAAGGTTAATCGTTTGTGCCAAAGTATTTTTTACTAAGTGTTTATGTACATACATAGTAGATGTATCTAGAGGGAGAGTTGTATGCGTTCAATGTATAAGACGAGGATGGATAATAAATATTTTCTCTATGCACGTTTCAGGCGAAGCCCAAGCACTTTATCAGTGATTTTTCGATGTGATTACACTGAGACTATTGTAAATTTTATTGGATTACATATAGTTTATGCGAATGTGTTTGGTTTAATTACCTCCCCCCCCCGCAAAGGAAAAAAAACTATAAATCCGCGTGAGTTGCAAATTTCAGAGACTGACATCAGAAGTGGGATAAGAAGTTGTACCACGCAGAAAAACACGTCTTTCATTTGTTTATTTCACAGAAACAAAATGCGTAGGTACTTCATTTATTTCTTCTTTAAACTCATTGGTATCTTATTGTATCTTAGTACCTTCTGATTGGTTACTTACCGTACGCAACCAATCAGAAGCAAGGACGTCTCACCTCGGGCTGTTAATCGAACGTTCTCCGGCGAATCACGATCACCTATAATTTAAATTCTACTGATTGGTTCGGCTTGATTGGCTAATCAACCAATCAGGAGGAGGCGATTTATGAATGAGTTCTTCCATTTATAACCATTTAATAAAAACTTGTTTATTTCATAGAAGGCAAAACAGTGTCGTTTGTTTCTGTCTCAAATTCAATACGAACTTCGATATTTGACCAATCAACCGCCTAACGTGCGTATTTTATGATCGGCCAATTAGAAACGAGGACACACCTCCCACTTGTCAACTCTGCTTCGAATCAAACATGTTAGGACAATCCTTCTGAATGGTTGTCTATTAATCGACTTGATTGACTGACCGATCAGAAGCAGGAATATATAGAACAGTAGACTTCAAATGTTGGCCACGCCCCCCGACGAACGTTCTTTAAAAGAACCGCCCTCATTTTTGATTGGCTGTCCCTCGTTCGCCAATAATAAACAACGAAAATACACAAAACACCAAATTATAAATCGTTGTTAATTATTGTATCTTAGTACCTTCTGATTGGTTACTTACCGTACGCAACGATCGGGCAACCAATCAGAGGCAAGGACGTCTCACCTCGGGCTGTTAATCGAACGTTCTCCGGCGAATCACGATCACCTATAATTTAAATTCTACTGATTGGTTCGGCTTGATTGGCTAATCAACCAATCAGGAGGAGGCGATTTATGAATGAGTTCTTCCATTTATAACCATTTAATAAAAACTTGTTTATTTCATAGAAGGCAAAACAGTGTCGTTTGTTTCTGTCTCAAATTCAATACGAACTTCGATATTTGACCAATCAACCGCCTAACGTGCGTATTTTATGATCGGCCAATTAGAAACGAGGACACACCTCCCACTTGTCAACTCTGCTTCGAATCAAACATGTTAGGACAATCCTTCTGAATGGTTGTCTATTAATCGACTTGATTGACTGACCGATCAGAAGCAGGAATATATAGAACAGTAGACTTCAAATGTTGGCCACGCCCCCCGACGAACGTTCTTTAAAAGAACCGCCCTCATTTTTGATTGGCTGTCCCTCGTTCGCCAATAATAAACAACGAAAATACACAAAACACCAAATTATAAATCGTTGTTAATTATTGTATCTTAGTACCTTCTGATTGGTTACTTACCGTACGCAACGATCGGGCAACCAATCAGAGGCAAGGACGTCTCACCTCGGGCTGTTAATCGAACGTTCTCCGGCGAATCACGATCACCTATAATTTAAATTCTACTGATTGGTTCGGCTTGATTGGCTAATCAACCAATCAGGAGGAGGCGATTTATGAATGAGTTCTTCCATTTATAACCATTTAATAAAAACTTGTTTATTTCATAGAAGGCAAAACAGTGTCGTTTGTTTCTGTCTCAAATTCAATACGAACTTCGATATTTGACCAATCAACCGCCTAACGTGCGTATTTTATGATCGGCCAATTAGAAACGAGGACACACCTCCCACTTGTCAACTCTGCTTCGAATCAAACATGTTAGGACAATCCTTCTGAATGGTTGTCTATTAATCGACTTGATTGACTGACCGATCAGAAGCAGGAATATATAGAACAGTAGACTTCAAATGTTGGCCACGCCCCCCGACGAACGTTCTTTAAAAGAACCGCCCTCATTTTTGATTGGCTGTCCCTCGTTCGCCAATAATAAACAACGAAAATACACAAAACACCAAATTATAAATCGTTGTTAATTATTGTATCTTAGTACCTTCTGATTGGTTACTTACCGTACGCAACGATCGGGCAACCAATCAGAGGCAAGGACGTCTCACCTCGGGCTGTTAATCGAACGTTCTCCGGCGAATCACGATCACCTATAATTTAAATTCTACTGATTGGTTCGGCTTGATTGGCTAATCAACCAATCAGGAGGAGGCGATTTATGAATGAGTTCTTCCATTTATAACCATTTAATAAAAACTTGTTTATTTCATAGAAGGCAAAACAGTGTCGTTTGTTTCTGTCTCAAATTCAATACGAACTTCGATATTTGACCAATCAACCGCCTAACGTGCGTATTTTATGATCGGCCAATTAGAAACGAGGACACACCTCCCACTTGTGAACTCTGCTTCGAATCAAACATGTTAGGACAATCCTTCTGAATGGTTCTCTATTGATCGACTTGATTGACTGACCAATCAGAAGCAGGAATATGTACCTATAGAACAGTGGACTTCAAATGTTGGCCACGCCCCCCGATGAACGCTCTTTAAAAGAACCGCCCTCATTTTTGATTGGCTGTCGCACGTTCGCCAATAATAAACAACGAAAATACACAGAACACCAAATTATAAATCGTTGTTAATTAAAAGAAGCTGAAGTTTAAAAAAAAATCATTCTTGCTTTTGATTGGTTGCCTGGCGTTCAGACTGAATCGTCCAATCAGATGCATTGGCAACGTAAAAACTGCTAAAAAAACGCTCCAAATACTTCGAAAAATTAACGTCTGGCAGCCGTTACGGAAAATTTAAATTCGAAGGCACCGCCCTTTCTTCTAATTGGTCGACCGCTGCTCGAGGTTATTGGCAACCTAATCAAAGACAAGGACGATTCATGAAACGCCTGAAGCAAATTTTCAATAGAGACACGCCCATTTTTCTTGTAATCGAACGCTCATCAATAGAAATAAATTGACCAACCAATCAGAAGCAAGGACGATCAATTGTTTCTAATCTTAATACAGCCGCATAGCAACTATCATTTCTGGTTATGATGATTGCCTATTTGCTCCTCGATTGACTCGCAAACCAATCGACGTCTGACGCAATAAACGAAATTTCCAATAGGGGCACGCCCACTTTCTTCTGATTGGATCAAATAGACCAAGCAATCAGAAGCAAGCACGATTACTTTTTTCCAACTTTAATGTAGCTACATAGCAATTATCACTTACGATTGGTTGCCTGCTGCTCAAGTTGATTGACAAGTCAAAGAAGATTCATGAAATGCCCGAAATATTTAATAGGACCACGCCCCTTCTCTTCAATATAGAAAAGCTGACCAATCAATCAGAAGCAAGGACGATTGGTTTCTTCCAATCTTAACATTTTTGGTCGGTTGCCTCCTGCTCGAGTTGATTCGCCAACCAATCAAAAACAAGGACGATTCGCATAAAGTCTGACGCAATAGACGAAATTTCCAATAGGAACACGCCCCCTTTCTTCTGATTGGACGTTCAGCATTAGAGAAAAAATGAACCCAACCAATCAGAAGCAAGGACGATTATTCATTTCTATCCTTAATACTGAAACAATAGCGACTCATCTCTGGTTACGATGATTGGTTGCCTGCTCCTCGATTGATTCGCAAACCCGAATAAACGAAATTTCTAATAGGGACACGCCCACTTTCTTTCGATTGGACGCGCAGCAGTAGAAATGAATTGACCGACCAATCAGAAGCTAGCATGATTATTTTCTTCCAACCTTAACGCAAACACATAGCAATTATCGATACTGATTGGTTGCCCGCTGCTTGAGTTGATTCGCAAACCAATCAAAAACAAGGACGATTCGCATAAAGTCTGACGTAATAGAAGAAATTTCCAATAGGAACACGCCCCCTTCTTCTGATTGGACGTTCAGCATTAGAGAAAAAATGAACCAACCAATCAGAAGCAAGGACGATTAATTATTTCTATCGTTAATACTGAAACAATAGCAACTATCATCTCTGGTTATGATGATTGGTTGCCTGCTCCTCGATTGATTCGCAAACCCGAATAAACGAAATATCTAATAGGGGCACGCCCACTTTCTTTCGATTGGACGCGCAGCAGTAGAAATGAATTGACCGACCAATCAGAAGCTAGCACGATTATTTTCTTCCAACCTTAACGCAAGCACATAGCAATTATCGTTTCTGATTGGTTGCCTGCTGCTTGAGTTGATTCGCAAACCAATCAAAAACAAGGACGATTCGCATAAAGTCTGACGTAATAGAAGAAATGTCCAATAGGAACACGCCCCCTTTCTTCTGATTGGACGTTCAGCATTAGAGAAAAAATGAACCCAACCAATTAGAAGCAAGGACGATTATTCATTTCTATCCTTAATACTGAAACAATAGCAACTCATCTCTGGTTACGATGATTGGTTGCCTGCTCCTCGATTGATTCGCAAACCCGAATAAACGAAATTTCTAATAGGGGCACGCCCACTTTCTTTCGATTGGACGCGCAGCAGTAGAAATGAATTGACCGACCAATCAGAAGCTAGCACGATTATTTTCTTCCAACCTTAACGCAAACACATAGCAATTATCGTTTCTGATTGGTTGCTTGCTGCTCGAGTTGATTCGCAAACCAATCAAAAACAAGGACGATTCGCATAAAGTCTGACGTAATAGAAGAAATTTCCAATAGGAACACGCCCCTTTCTTCTGATTGGACGTTCAGCATTAGAGAAAAAATGAACCCAACCAATTAGAAGCAAGGACGATTATTCATTTCTATCCTTAATATTAAAACAATAGCAACTCATCTCTGGTTATGATGATTGGTTGCCTGCTCCTCGATTGATTCGCAAACCCGAATAAACGAAATTTCTAATAGGGGCACGCCCACTTTCTTTCGATTGGACGCGCAGCAGTAGAAATGAATTGACCGACCAATCAGAAGCTAGCACGATTATTTTCTTCCAACCTTAACGCAAACACATAGCAATTATCGTTTCTGATTGGTTGCCCGCTGCTTGAGTTGATTCGCAAACCAATCAAAAACAAGGACGATTCGCATAAAGTCTGACGTAATAGAAGAAATTTCCAATAGGAACACGCCCCTTTCTTCTGATTGGACGTTCAGCATTAGAGAAAAAATGAACCCAACCAATTAGAAGCAAGGACGATTATTCATTTCTATCCTTAATATTAAAACAATAGCAACTCATCTCTGGTTATGATGATTGGTTGCCTGCTCCTCGATTGATTCGCAAACCCGAATAAACGAAATTTCTAATAGGGGCACGCCCACTTTCTTTCGATTGGACGCGCAGCAGTAGAAATGAATTGACCGACCAATCAGAAGCTAGCACGATTATTTTCTTCCAACCTTAACGCAAACACATAGCAATTATCGTTTCTGATTGGTTGCTTGCTGCTTGAGTTGATTCGCAAACCAATCAAAGGCAAGGACGATTCGCAATGGGCAAAATTTCCAATAGGAACACGCCCCCTTTCTTTTGATTGGACGTCCAGCATTACGAAAAACTGGACTAACCAATCAGAAGCTAGGTCGATTAATTCCTTCCAGCTACATAAACGATTATCATTTGTTTATTTCATGGAAGCAAAATACATTTTCTTTCCGGATTAAATTCAATGTTGGCTTAAATACATGGTCAAGATCAACCCGACGATTAAGACGATGACCTTGGCCTTATACGCAGGCGCGTCTGAATCTTGGGGGTCCCTGCTGACGTCACGTCCGTATATACCGAACGTCATCAGGCGACTTTGCGATTTCAACAGCGTGATGGTCCTCTGTACCGTCGTCGGCCCTAAAGACGCGCCGGCCCAACTGTACGCGTTGGTGTTCAAGGGCCGAATACTGCTCAGCAAGGTATTGGGGAACTGACTGGTTTGATCCGTGCGAGAAAACGTGGCCGAAACCTTGATTTCCTCGAACCTGATTGGCCAAGAGACGTCCGCGTAACTGGGGAACCTGAAAAGCACGTTTGGCATCATGCAAGAACCTCAAGTGGAAGTCTCAGTGCGCCACCTGGTTCCGCAGCTTGAAAGAGACGAGTCGGTGCAGGCAACCAGTCCGCAAACATCCACGCCCCCGTCCATCACGTCGAAATGCCTTAACCCCGAAAACGCCACCAGGCGGTACCGGTAGTAGGTGTCGCCCTCAACTGACGAGATCCTGATCCTGACGTTGAAGTCGCAGCAGAATTCCCCGTGGCACACCGTCGCCTCGGTGTTGGGCTCCGTTAGGTTTAGCGGCGAGGACTCGTACACTGAGGGGGTGTGATTTGGGTGAACCGGAAGTGAAAGCGCTGGGGGGTTTACGTACGTGAGAGGTTGTCCTTTTTCAAGTAGAAGTCGTCCATTTCGACGGCTAGGTCGTCCGTGGACCTGGCGTCGTCGGTGACCTCTTCGGGGGTGTACCCGGTGGTTCCCCCTACGACTATATTTTGGACGAAAACTTTGTTCCCGCCCGCGCCGATTATGTCCATTACTAAGTGGCCGTATTTTCCTGAAAATTTGACGTTTTAGCATTGACGGTTACGATGAAGTTTGTGATGAAGATTACTGTGGATGTAACGATGAAAAAACGATAAAGATGGCAAGTAGATGAGGATGAGAGTGAGGATGAAGTTCATGTCAAAGGTAACAATGAAGATGAAGATGATGTTCATTGTTGAAGATGATGAAAAAGGTAACAGTAAGATTGTGATGAAGATAACGATAAGATAAAGCTGAAGGTGATGTTAAAGTTGGCGATGAAGATGAGACGCGAATGATGGAAATAATAATAAGAGATGAGGATGAAAACAAATGCATGGGAGTGCAAGGTCAAAGACAAAGGTGACAATATGAGACCTTGAAATAAGAATGAAGGTGATGTTGAAGTTACAAATATTACGAGTATGAAGTTAATAATGAAGGCGGAAATGACAATAAAGATGACTGTGGTCGTAACGATGAAGGTGATGAAGAAAAAGATCAAGTTAACGTCGAAGGTAACAATGAAGATAAAGATGAGGAAGAAGGTAATAGTAAGATTGCGATAAAGATAACGATGAGATAATGATGAAGATGATGTTGAAGTTGGCAATGACGATGACGATGAAGATGAGAACTTCAAGTTGAATATGACGAAGAAAATAATAATAAGAGACGAGGATGAAAACGAGGAGACGCAGACGAGGTTGAAGATAACAAAGGCCACAATCGAAGTTAACGGTGTGATGACCTTGAAGCGATGTTCAAAACAACATCGTGACGACTATGAAGACAACAATGAAGGTGACATAACGCTGATGTAAAGATAACTATGAAAATAACGAAGAAGATGACAAACAGATGATAAAAGTGGCGATGAAGTAACGATGGAAGGTAACGATGAAGACGGAGATGACGATGATGAAAATAATTTTGAAGATTGCAATCAAGATAACTATGAAGTGAGATGCAGATGACGTTGAAGATAGTAATAACGACGAAGAAAATTTTGAAGATGACGAAGTCACGACGAGCGTAACAGTAAATATAAAGACAATGTTGATTATGACGATAAAGGTTACAGTAAGATTACAAGATTACGATAAAAATGACAGTGAACATAATAGTGAGATGATGAAGATGACAATATGACGACTATGAAGATAATAATGGAGTAGTTGAAGTTGAAATAATTAATGATATTGACAATGATGTTGAAGATGACAATAGAGGTTACAGTCGATGAAAACGATGAAAACAACAATGACAAGTAGATGAAGATTAAAGTTACAATGCTCATGATGAAGATGACGCTGAAGATGACGATGAAGGTTACGTAAATGACCGTGGAAACAACGATGAAGATGACTTAGGACAAAAGTGACGATGAAGTTTATGATGAAGGTAACCATGAAGTTAAATATAATATGCAAGACGTCGATGAAGGTTACTTTGTCAATAAAAACGACCGTAGAAATAACGATGAGGATCACATTAGAGACGACCAACTATGAATGAAGTTGAAAACAATGATGATGAAGATGACCTTAGAGGCGATTGTCGATATAACGATGAGGACAGTGATGACAAGTAGATGAAGATGAAGTTCATGATGACAGTAACGGTGAAGATAAAGTTGATGTTGACTATGACGATGAAGGTTACGCTACGCAAAAATGACCGTGAAGATGACAAGCAGATTAGGACAAAAAAGACGATGAAATTTATGATGAAGGTAACCATGGAAATTAATTTAATATTGAAGGTGACGATGAAGGCTACATTGTCAATAAAAACGTTCGTGGAAATAACGATGAAGGTTACCAACTATGAATTAAGGTGATCTTGAAGTTTACGCGAAGAACGTGATGACAAGTAGATGAAGATTAAAGTTACAATATTCATGGTGAAGATGACGATGAAGGTTACGTAAATGACCGTGGAAATAACGATGAAGATGACTTAGGACAAAAGTGACGATGAAGTTTATGATGAAGGTAACCATCAAATTAAATATAATATACAAGACGTCGATGAAGGTTACTTTGTCAATAAAAGCGACCGTAGAAATAACGATGAGGATCACATTAGAGATGACCAACTATGAATGAAGTTGAAAACAATGATGATGAAGATGACCTTAGAGGCGATTGTCGATATAACGATGAAGTCAGTGATGACAAGTAGATGAAGATGAAAGTTAAGATGAAGTTTACGATGACAGTAACGGTGAAGATAAAGTTGATGTTGAATATGACGATGAAGGTTACGCTATCGCAAAAATGACCGTGAAGATGACAAGTAGATTAGGACAAAAAAGACGATGAAGTTTATGATGAAGGTAACCATGGAAATTAATTTAATATTGAAGGTGACGATGAAGGCTACATTGTCAATAAAAACTTTCGTGGAAATAACGATGAAGATTACCAACTGTGAATTAAGGTGATCTTGAAGTTTATGCGAAGAACGTGATGACAAGTAGATGAAGATTAAAGTTACAATATTCATGATGAAGATGACGATGAAGGTTACGTAAATGACCGTGGAAATAACGATGAAGATGACTTAGGACAAAAGTGACGATGAAGTTTATGATGAAGGTAACCATCAAATTAAATATAATATACAAGACGTCGATGAAGGTTACTTTGTCAATAAAAGCGACCGTAGAAATAACGATGAGGATCACATTAGAGATGACCAACTATGAATGAAGTTGAAAACAATGATGATGAAGATGACCTTAGAAGCGATTGTCGTTATAATGATGAAGACAATAAGTGATGACAAGTAGATGAAGATGAAAGTTAAGATGAAGTTCAGGATGACAGTAACGATGAAGATAAAGTTGATGTTGACTATGACGATGAAGGTTACGCTACGCAAAAATGACCGTGAATATGACAAGTAGATCAGAACAAAAAAGACGATGAAGTTTATGATGAAGGTAACCATGAAGTTAAATATAATACGCAAGACGTCGATAGAGGTTACTTTGTCAATAAAAACGACCGTAGAAATAACGATGAGGATCACATTAGAGACGACCAACTATGAATGAAGTTGAAAATAATGATGATGAAGATGACCTTAGAGGCGATTGTCGATATAACGATGAAGACAGTGATGACAAGTAGATGAAGATGAAAGTTAAGATGAAGTTTATGATGACAGTAACGTTGAAGATAAAGTTGATGTTGAATATGACGATGAAGGTTACGCTATCGCAAAAATGACCGTGAAGATGACAAGTAGATTAGGACAAAAAAGACGATGAAGTTTATGATGAAGGTAACCATGGAAATTAATTTAATATTGAAGGTGACGATGAAGGCTACATTGTCAATAAAAACTTTCGTGGAAATAACGATGAAGATTACCAACTGTGAATTAAGGTGATCTTGAAGTTTATGCGAAGAACGTGATGACAAGTAGATGAAGATTAAAGTTACAATATTCATGATGAAGATGACGATGAAGGTTACGTAAATGACCGTGGAAATAACGATGAAGATGACTTAGGACAAAAGTGACGATGAAGTTTATGATGAAGGTAACCATCAAATTAAATATAATATACAAGACGTCGATGAAGGTTACTTTGTCAATAAAAGCGACCGTAGAAATAACGATGAGGATCACATTAGAGATGACCAACTATGAATGAAGTTGAAAACAATGATGATGAAGATGACCTTAGAAGCGATTGTCGTTATAATGATGAAGACAATAAGTGATGACAAGTAGATGAAGATGAAAGTTAAGATGAAGTTCAGGATGACAGTAACGATGAAGATAAAGTTGATGTTGACTATGACGATGAAGGTTACGCTACGCAAAAATGACCGTGAATATGACAAGTAGATCAGAACAAAAAAGACGATGAAGTTTATGATGAAGGTAACCATGAAGTTAAATATAATACGCAAGACGTCGATGGAGGTTACTTTGTCAATAAAAACGACCGTAGAAATAACGATGAGGATCACATTAGAGATGACCAACTATGAATGAAGTTGAAAACAATGATGATGA
Organism: Dorcus parallelipipedus; assembly: GCA_958336345.1. Classification (NCBI taxonomy): domain Eukaryota; kingdom Metazoa; phylum Arthropoda; class Insecta; order Coleoptera; family Lucanidae; genus Dorcus; species Dorcus parallelipipedus. The sequence continues at coordinate 43,408,056 of OY284480.1, read as the reverse complement.
AGATGACCTTAGAGGCGATTGTCGATATAACGATGAAGACAGTGATGACAAGTAGATGAAGATGAAAGTTAAGATGAAGTTTACGATGACAGTAACGGTGAAGATAAAGTTGATGTTGAATATGACGGTGAAGGTTACGCTACGCAAAAATGACCGTGAAGATGACAAGTAGATTAGGACAAAAAAGACGATGAAGTTTATGATGAAGGTAACCATGGAAATTAATTTAATATTGAAGGTGACGATGAAGGCTACATTGTCAATAAAAACTTTCGTGGAAATAACGATGAAGGTTACCAACTATGAATTAAGGTGATCTTGAAGTTTATGCGAAGAACGTGATGACAAGTAGATGAAGATTAAAGTTACAACATTCATGATGAAGATGACGATGAAGGTTACGTAAATGACCGTGGAAACAACGATGAAGATGACTCAGGACAAAAGTGACGATGAAGTTTATGATGAAGGTAACCATGAAGTTAAATATAATACGCAAGACGTCGATGAAGGTTACTTTGTCAATAAAAACGACCGTAGAATAACGATGAGGATCACATTAGAGATGACCAACTATGAATGAAGTTGAAAACAATGATGATGAAGATTACCTTAGAGGCGATTGTCGATATAACGATGAAGACAGTGATGACAAGTAGATGAAGATGAAAGTTAAGATGAAGTTTACGATGACAGTAACGGTGAAGATAAAGTTGATGTTGAATATGACGATGAAGGTTACGCCACCCAAAAATGACCGTGAAGATGACAAGTAGATTAGGACAAAAAAGACGACGAAGTTTATGATGAAGGTAACCATGGAAATTAATTTAATATCGAAGGTGACGATGAAGGCTACATTGTCAATAAAAACGTTCGTGGAAATAACGATGAAGATTACCAACTATGAATTAAGGTAATCTTGAAGTTTACGCGAAGAACGTGATGACAAGTAGATGAAGATTAAAGTTACGATGAAGTTCATGGTGAAGATAAAGTTGACATTGAAGATGATGATGAAGGTTACGTTGACCAAAAATGACCATGGAAATAACGATGAAGATGACAAGTAGATCGGGACAAAAGTGACGATAAAGTTTATGATGAAGGTAACCATGAAGTTAAATATAATATAGATGTCGACAGAGGTTACATTGTCTATAAAAACGACTGTGGAAATAACGATGAAACGACTATGAATGAAGTTGAAAATATTAATGACATTGATAATAATGATGAAGATGACAATGGAGGCGATTGTCGATGTAACGATGAAGACAATGATGACAAGTAGTTGAAGATGAAAGTTCATGATGACAGTAACGGTGAAGATAAAGTTGACGTTGAAGATGACGATGAAGGCAACGATGGAGGTTACGTTGCGCAAAAATGACCGTGAAGATGAAGTCTATGATTGTGATGAAAGTAACCATGATAATAAATTTAATATTGAAGATGACGATGTAGGTTACATTGTCAGTAAGACCGACCGTGGAAATAACGATGAAGATCACAATAAAGACGTCCAACTATGAATGAAGGTGATCTTGAAGTTTACAGCGAAGAACGTGATGAAGATGAGATGGATGTGGTTGAAGGTGACGATGAAGTTGATGTCAAAGGTCAATAACGGCGATGAAAACAACGATGAAGAAGATGAAGATTTTAATGGAGAATACGAAGGCGAAATAAATAATGACGAAAAACAACTATGACGGCAATGACAGATGAAGACGATGAAAGTTACCGTCATCAATAACGATGACCATAGACCCAATGAAACGACAGTAAAGACGAGGGTGACATTTGAAGATGATGGTGAGAAGACGAAATTAAGAAGACGAAGAAGATAAAGACAACGATGAAGTTGAGCTATGAAGATGATGGATCCTCACCCAGAAAAATTCCAGATCCTCCACTCCCCCTCGAGGGGTTATTAGCCCCGGCCGCTAAGAAGACGACGTTGTTCTCAACCGTCCACATACTCTGCGCCTGAAGAGCTGAAAAACAAAAAACGAAACGTCGGGATTCACCTCACCAGTCACCTGGGATGACCTCACCAGTTAAGAAGGGCAACTCAGAGAACCACATCGTAGGGAAAATGATGTGGTTAATCCCCTGCCTGACCAGCTTAAGGGCGGGGGTCTCGAAGAGCAAATCGAAGCACGTGAACATTCCGAACGTCACATCAAAATCGGTGGTGAACGCGGTGATGTCGGCCTCCTGGGTCTTATTCATGGGGTATTCCCCGAAGAGGTTGAACTTCCGGTACCGGGCGACGACCTTGCCCCTGCGGTCGAAGGCCACGTTGGTGTTGTACAGGTTCCAGTTGTCTTCTGCGCAGCCGCCCTCGACGCAGGGCGATCTCTCCATCAGGTTGGCGACTAGGTACGCGTTGGACGCCCGGGCGGCGCACGACAGCTTCCTGAAGTAGTCCGAGAAGTTCTCGTTGGAGGTCGTGCATGGGACGACATCTTCGGCGGCGGTTGGAACTAAAGTCGAGAGGCGTTGGTAATCCTCTCTGTTTAGGGCGAGAGCTCCGAAGGTGATCGTCATTTCCGGGTACACGATTATGTCCAGGTTCTTTCGTTAAACAAATTGAATCAGAAGTGGGATTATGATGACAAGTAAAGGGTTACCAATGACCTTGAAGTCAGAACTTCGTACGTTCGTGTCCCTGTTCTTAAGGAATTTGATAGAGCAAGAATAAATTCAAGGGACTACGTAACAAGTAAGCAAAAAATATCCTAGAGATGACCTTGAACTTCACACGGTTTGCGTTCAAGATCATTTCGAGGTCCTATCTAACAGACAAGAAAAATTATGCGCTGCGAAGCTTTACATAGTCGTCAAGATGTACTTCAAGCTTATACTTGACGTATCCGAGGCTTTAAACGGCCTTGAACCTGAATCTCGACGAGAGAGAAATCTCTCGTCTTGTTGTGAAAGATTTGCTTAAAAAAACTATTCGACAGACAACAAAGTAAAATCTAGAACCCTTTCGAGATGTTCCTGAATGACCTTCAACTTTGTGGGAATAAATATTAGCAAAAGCGTGCCTTGTAGGAATAATTGCAGGGAACGCTGTAATAGTCAACGCTGCTAGCTTTAGAAAGCCTTAGAAATGACCTTGAAGCTAGAACTTCACACGCACTTAGGATTAAAATGACCTTCTGGCTTATTATATTTGTCTTGCATGACTAACTACAAGACACTGCTTAATAGAGAAACAAAATTAAGTGCTGCTAACTTCAGGAAGTCTTAGAGATGACCTTGAAGCAAGAACTTCATGCGCACTTAAGCTCAGGACCTTTAATTTTGCGGCATAATGCAAGAAACTATGCGATGGGGAAACAAAATTATGTATTGTTGGCTTCATAAAGCCTTAGAGATTACCTTGAAGCTAGAATTTCACAGGTACTTAAGCTTAGAGTGACCTTCAACTTCCCCTTTATATTTTGGATGAATAAATTAACAAGCATGCGCCTTGCAGGACTAACTACTTAATAGAGCGCTGGTAACTTCTACATTTATTTAGTTGCTCACCTTTCGACCCTTTCACAAAAAAAAAATCTTCAGGAATTTTCATCAATGTCTAGTCGCTTTAATATTTTACGGCTTTTCAAAATGCAATCTTCGATACTCGATAGAGACGCTTGTCGAAGAACTACCCCCCCCCCTCCCCTCCTACCGCCGTCAGTCTAAATTGCTTGTAAAAATGTATTCCATTTGATGTATTCCAACGTAATTTAATGTAACGCAAGAATGTATTCTGTCGTACTACAACGTAATCTTAATAATAATAATACACTGTCTAATTTTATGTTGCCTAACGCAACGTAATCCAATGTACTGTGATGTAAACTAATGTAAATTAACGTAATGCATTTCAACGTCACGCTACGTAATTTACTAATGCATTTCAACAAAATTAAGTGTAATACAGTGCATTACAGCACATAACATTACATAATGCAATGTAGGTCAATGAAACGCAACGTAACGCAATGTAATTTAATGTGACACGTAATGAGGAAATAAATTTTGGCGTGCTGCAGCGTAATCTAACAAAATTCGACGTATTATTACATAATCTATTAAAACATGAGGTCATTTCACGTCGCCTGATGTAATGTCCTCAACGTTACGTAATGTAATTCTGTATAAATTAATAGAGTATGACGAAATCAAATATTTTTTACCAAAGCACGGCGTAATAAATATAATAAAGCACAATGTCATTTAATCTTATATAATACAATGTATTTCAATGTAATTTAACGTAACGCAAAAGCATATCCTACTGTACCACAACGTAAGCGTAATGATAATATGATGTATAACCCAATATAATTCAACGTCATTTTATGTTACGTAACGCAATGTAATTCAATGTATTGCTACGTAAAGTAATGTAAATTGAGTTAACATAATTTACTATTGTATTTCAACGAAATGAAATGTAATACAGTGAGTGCATTACAGCATATAACATTATATAATGCAATGTAGGTCAATGAAACGCAACGTAACGCAATGTAATTTAATGTAACACGTAATGAAGAAATTCATTTTGGCGTGCTACAGATTAACCTAATAAAATTCGACATAATACGACAAAATCTATCAGAACATGACATCATTTAATGTTGGGGAATGCAATGTCCTCAACGTCACGTAATGTAATGCAGTGTAAGTTAATAAAACATGAAGAAATCAAATATTTTTTTACCAAAGCTCGGCGTAATAAACATAATAGAGCACACTGTCACTTAATGTTACATAATACAATGTATTTCAACGTAACGCAAAAGTATATTCTACTATACCACAACGTAAGCGTAATGATAATACGATGTTTAATCCAATGTAACTGAACATCATTTTATGTTACGTAACGCAACGTAATTTAATGTATTGCTATGTAAAGCGATGTAAATTCAGTTAACGTGATGCATTTGAAAGTCACGCAATGTAATTTACTAATGTATTTCAATGAAATGAAATGTAATAAAACATATAACATTACATAAAGCAATGTAGGTCAATGAAGTGCTACGTAATGCAACGTAATTTAATGTAGCACGTAATAATGAAACTTATTTTGCCATACTACTGCGTAATCTAATAAAATTCGACATATTACGACATAATCTATTATTGCGAAATGCAAAGTTTTATAATGTCACGTAATGTAAAGCAGTGTAAATTAATAAAACATGAAGAAATTAAATATTTTTTACCAAAGCATACGACGTAATAAACATAATACAGCACAATGTCATTTAATGTCATGTAATACAATGTATTTCAACGTAATTTAATGTAACGCAAGAATATATTCAGCTGTACCACAACGTAACGCAACGTAACGCGACGTACCGCTACGTAAAGTAATATAAATTAGATTAATGTGGTTTATTTCAATGTCACGCAGCAATGTAGGAGTAATTTTTTTATAATACAAAATAATTAAATGTATTTTACGGCATACCAACATAATACAACGCAATGTCATTTGTTATTACGGAATGTAAAGTATTTCAATTTAGTTAATGTAATACAAAAATGTATTTTGCTTTAGCAAATTTTATTTTACGTAACGCAATGTAATCCAATGTCAGGTAACTTTAAGCAGTATAAATGAATGTAATGTAAGGTAATGCATTGTTTTCTTCTTGAAAGGCTTATATTTCAATGTAATAGATTTCGCTGTGTTACATTGAAGTAAAAGCGAAACTTATTTTATTTTTGACGCACGGATAACCTTACTTTGTTTGAAGCGCCATTCAAATATGCGCTTTGACCGTCTTGTAGGAGTTTTTCTCAATGTAAATTCAGTTATTGTAATGTACCGTCAGTTAACTTAATGAAATGCAGTGTAAAGTCTGAAGTTTGCTACAGGATGTACTTCAAAGTAATGGTAATGTAAACCAAAATTTTGTGTGAGGGGTTTGAAGACGTTCTCCCTTGGTTTTCTTTTTGTTTTTGTGTTTGCTATTGTTTTGGAAAAATGAGCAATACACCCAATTTAAGAATTACATTTAATTGTTGTAAAGGTCTTAGAGATGACCTAGAAGCTCGCATGTGTCCAGGTCTAGAGCGACCTTGAACTTTTTTCTTGTCAGAAGAAAATTATTAAAAGAACGCCCAACTCTCAAACTCTACGCAATGGAGTAGCACCTTAGATATGACCTTGATGCCAAAACATAATTCGCGCCCAGGTTCAGGCTGACCATGACTTTGAAGCGACGGGAATCGGAATTTCCTCGGTTCGAAACCATTGAAATTGACATTCCGTTTTCGGTTCGTGTACAATATGATTTGGGCGTTAAGAAGCATGCACGGACTGGGCTCTAAAAAGCAAAATAAAGAAAACAGATCATTTTCTCTTAAGCGGTTACATTTCGACTCCGGCTCACGCATAGCTTTTTTAAACCATTTAAACCTGCGCACGGACCGTGGCATTGACATTCTGTTTTCGGTTCGTGTACAATATGATTAGGGCGTTAAGAAGCACGCATGGATTGAATTCTAAAGCAAAATAAAGAAAACAGATGCTTCTGTCTTATACGGTTACATTTCGACTTCGGTTCGCCCATAATTTTTTTTAAAGGATTCAAAACTGCGCATGGATCGTGGTATTGACATTCTGTTTTCGGTTCGTGTACAATACGATTTGGCCGTTAAGAAGCACGCACGGACTGACCTCTAAAGCAAAATAAATAAAACAGATGCTTCTGTCTTATACGGTTACATTTCGTCTTCGGTAGTTTTTTTTAAAGCATTTAAACCTGCGCTCGGACCGTGGCATTGACATACTCTTTTCGGTTCGTGTCTAATATGATTCGGGTGTTAAGAAGAAGCACACACGGACTGACCTCTAAAGCAAAATAAAAAACGCAGATGCTACGGTCTTATACGGTCACATTTCGATTTCGGTTGGCGCATAGTTTTTCTTAAAAGCATTTAAACCTGCGCACGGACCGTGACATTGACATTCTGTTTTCGGTACGTGTACAATATGATTTGGGCGTTAAGAAGCACGCACGGACTGAGCTCTAAAAAGCAAAATAAAGAAGACGGTCTTATACGGTTGCATTTCAACTTCGGCTCGCGTGTAGTTTTCTTTTAAAGCATTTAAACCTGCGCACGTACCATTCTGTTTTCACACAATATGATTTGGGCGTTAAGAAGCACGCGCGGACTGAGCTCTAAGAAGCAAAATAAAGAAGACGGTTGCATTTGGACTTCGGTTCGCGCGTAGTTTTTTTAGGCATTCAAACTTGCACACGGACCATGGTGGCATTGACATTCTGCTTTCGGTTCGCGTACAATATTATTACGGCGTTAAGAAGCATGCACGGACTGAGCTCTAAAAACTAAAATAAAGAAAACAGCCTCATACGGTTGCATTTCGACTTCGGTTCGCGCGCAGCTTATTTTTAAGCATTTAAACCTGTGCACGGATCGAAACTAGAACGAGTTTAGCTTTGAGTTTAGCCCTGTTTTCTGGAAAACAAATTAGCTATTGAAGTAAGTATTTATTCATTCCACCGTTAATTTAATCGTAATAAAGAAGTTTCAACGGTTCGGTCGGTTATTTAGGCAATAGGCAAAACGTGAATTTGAAAAACCATTCAAAGCGATTGGTCAGGACGCTCTATTTTGTTTTCGGTTCGTGTACGGCGTGCTTCGAAGACTTACACGGACTGAGCCCTAAATACACTTTGAAACCGTCCTTGTTTGCTGTAAGAGATTAACTTTTTTGCGCGACCACACAATATATGAGCTATATAAGGCGTTAGAGACGACCTCGATGCTAATTTCGGAAACTTTATTTTTCCGTCGTAGCGTCGGGTAATAATTGAGGAAGCGAAAGACCAAGCGATATGAAAGAGACGATGTAATTTACAGCAAGAAAATATAGAGCCTTAAGGATGACGTTGAAATAAAAAAACTCATATGGTTTTGGATTCAGGATGACCTTGACCGCTTACTGTTCCATAACAGTTGATCTAGTGCATGCTATTTTTATTATACCTCTCTAAAAAGAGAGAGAGAGAGAGTAAAGAGACTCCGAGACTTGAAACTGTATCTGCTCTTAGATTCAGGATGACCTTGAACTTGTTCTTTTGTTTTTAATTATTTATAGGCTATCTATATTTACCAAATGTGAAACGGAGTCCAATAATTTGATGTACTCATCAACATTTCCTCCAGTCAGCTGTTCGATGGTAGCACTCCGGTTCTGGACGGGGTAATATTCCACCACGGCGGCCTTGTAGGTACGAGCTGGAATCTTTTGAGGACCTATAAGTTTTATGTCGCGTTTCTCCGCATATCTTACCTGCGCGTACATCTTCGGTTGGATGGCGAACAACACCAGAAGGAACAAAAGCGCGTATTTCTCCATTGACGATGTTTCCCAAGCAGCGTCAAAATCTTATCTGCGCCGGTTTTCAACAGTAGTTGTCGAGTAGCACGATTACACTATCGCTTTGTCGCATGATCAGCATCTAGATTGTGATGGCGTTTTATTTCATAAATATTTACCGTTCAATCGAGGCGCGTGTTTAACGTCGCTAATGGAGGTGGGCCCCTTTCGCGAAGCAACCGAGATCGAAGGTCGTACGAGCCCTTAATTGCCTGCGAAACCAGAGGTCGTTATCGGGCACGTAGATAACGAATGACTTGCCGCTGGTGACTAACGCAAAGCCAAAGTTCAGACACAAAATATTTCCGTTGAATTGTCTTCTTGAAAACAACGCTTGCACGTGTGATTCAGAAATTAGTAAAAACAATCGAACGTTGTGATTAAAGGTCGACCGAATCGGATAAGATTTGCGTATCTACTAAATTTAAAACAACTTTTGTATGGGGCAGATAATTAAATGTAAATAAGGATCAACCGCATCGAGCGCATTTACAGTGACTTTGCAAAACGAACAAACGAAATACAGCAGGCTGTTGCACAATAATAGTAAATAGCGCGCAAACTAAATAAATATTTATTCAGTAAAAGCGAGGAGTGCTGCTAAACAACTGGAAAACTATCTGCTTTTTAAATTGAATCGCGGCAAGAATTTTAATTCCAATTGGTTCCGTTCAATGCGAATTTCTTTCGTTCTGTCCTCGGTTCGTGCGTAGTGTGATTCAGGTGTTGCTCAAGACTGAGCTTTGAAGCACAAAACAAAACGAAATAAAGTCTCACCTTATGGCCGAATGCACCACCAATTAACTCAGTTTAACATAGAATGTGACTTATTCAATGTGTGAAAGTTCAAATGTCATACTATAATCGTCACGCAAATTTAAACTCAGCTTAAGTGTTCGGTGGATACGGAAATTGTATTCTGACTTCGGTTCGTGCGCCGCTTCTTAAAATCTATGTACGGACTGAAACTGGAATGGGTACAACTTTGAGGCATCATTGCCTGGAAGTTATCTTCCGATTTTCTCCTATTTTGGTGTTCCGCTGCTTATTTGAGCGACTTAAAAAAAGTCGCATGTGTTAACCAGTCAATCAAAAGCAAAGATATTACGTAAAATATAAATCTGAAAAGTGCTCTTTTCTTTTGATTGGGTGTCAACCTTTCAAAATAACTGCCCAGTTAATCAGACTTGATTGATTGCAGTTCACAGCGATTTTCGTTTGCCGATTCATTTTATCCTCGGTTCGTGCACAATGTGATTCAAACAGCATACACGAACTGAGCTCTGAAAATCAAAGCAAAGGAAAACAAAGACTGTTTGAATTGGCTTCCGATTGGAACCGCGTCACGTTGACCTCTTCTACTGCCGACGTCTCGTTCTCCATTGAGAACTGCCCGGCCTCAACGACTAACGAAAAGCAGCAGCAACATCACCAGCAGCAGCAGCCCTGAGGAGGTTCTCCTGCAATGGAGAACGAAACGTCGGCAGTAGAAGATATTGAATTGAAAATAAAGACTTTTGTTCTATGTTGTTGCGTTCTGACTTCAGATCGTGTACCGCTTTTTATAACCTATGCACGGACTGTAACTAGAATGGTAGAAAAAACAAAGGAAAATAAAGACTTCTGTTCTATGTTGTTGCTTTCTGACTTCAGTTCGTGTACCGCTTTTTATAACCTACGCACGGACTGAAACTAGAATGGGAGACATCGTTTTCTGGAAGGTAAATTAGGAATTAAAATAAAAAATAATACTTCTTCTATTTTTGTATTAGTCTTAACTCATAAAAAAATTACCTGGAACGACTAGGAAAGGCGGTGTGCAAAACACAGATTTGAAGAGTTACATTTCTTCCTGATTGGTGGTCCGTCGTTCAAGACGATTGGCATGTCATTTCTTATGCCGTTTTATTTTGTTCTCGGTTCGTGCATGAAGTGTTTTAGGTGTTAAGAAACTTGCACGGACTGAAACTTAAAAGCAAACAAGCAAAATAAAGACGTCTTAAGCCATTGGATCCAACTTCGTTTCGTGTATCGTCCTGATTGAAGAAGCTACGACTTTGAGACATTTATGGAAAGTTTAGTGCCGTTACAAAAAAAAAAATTATCAGCCAATCGGAAGTAGTGACGATAAGCAGATATTACAAAACACGCACGGATTGAATTCCTCTAAGAAGCAAAACAATGGAAAACAAAAGGCAACCGTTTTCCGCCATGGTATTCTAACTTCGGTTCGTGCACCGTTTCTTTTAGATTCTAAAACCCAAACACGGACTGAAACTAGAATGAGCACCATTTTCTGAACTTTTTTTCTATTTTTTGTATTCTACTGTCTAATTAACTGTTACAAAAAAGACCTTCAATTAGAAGCAAGGACCATGGCAAGGACCATGGCAAGGACCACATACAAAATACAAATTTGAAAAGCCGCGATCTTTTTTGATTGGTTGTTCGCCGTTCGAATTAATTGGCCCGAAACTTTTGAAGCATTTCTATTTTGTTTTCGGTTCGTGTGCGGTACTTCAAGAATATAAGGTAAAGCAAAGGAACCATACACCTTTCTGACCTCGGTTCGTGCACCGCTTCTTTTATACACTAAAATCAATGCACGGACGGAAGACTAAAGTAAAAAACTTAAACTTTTTGAATTTCTTTAAATATTTTGAAGTTCACTGTTGCAAGGACGACATACAAAGTAGAATTTTGAAAAGTCGCGGTTTTTTCTTGATTGGTTGTCCTCTGTTTGAAGTCATTAGCCCGCTATTTCTTAGGCCGTTCTATTTTGTTCTCGGTTCGTGCACGGTGTGCTTCAAGGGCATCCCCGGACGGAACTTTAAAAAGTAAAACAAAGGAAAATGTCTGCCTATAGTAGTACCATATACCATTCAGACTTCGGTTCGTGCATGGTTTCCTTTAGACACTAAAGACATGCACGGACTGAATCTAGAATGAGTAAGGCTAGGAAATAACGTTTTCTGGAAGACAAATTAGGAACTATAGTAAAAAATTTCGATCGCTTGGATTTTCTATTATTTTTGTGTTCCGCTGATTATAAAACTATTACAAAAAAGGTTCTATCAACCGGTGGCAAGGTCGACGTACAAGCTTGACAAGCCGCGTTTTCTTTTTCGATTGGTTTTCATCGTTCGCCCGCTATTTCTTAGGCCGTTACGTTTCCTTCTCGGTTCGTGTGCGGTACTTCAAGAATATAAAATAAAGCAAAGGAACCATACACCTTTCTGACTTCGGTTCGTGCACCGCTTCTTTCATACACTAAAATCCATGCACGGACGGAAGACTAAAGTAAAAAACTTAAACTTTTTGAATTTCTTTAAATATTTTGTAGTTCACTGTTACAAGGACGACATAGTTACAAAGTAGAATTTTGAAAAGTCGCGGTTTTTTTTGATTGGTTGTCCTCTGTTTGAAGTCAGCTCGCTATTTCTTAGGCCGTTCTATTTTGTTCTCGGTTCGTGCACGGTGTGCTTCAAGGGCATCCCCGGACGGAACTTTAAAAAGTAAAACAAAAAAAAATGTCTGCCTTATAGTAGTACGATGTACCATTCAGACTTCGGTTCGTGCATGGTTTCCTTTAGACACTAAACACATGCACGGACTGAATCTAGAATGAGTAAGGCTAGGAAATAACGTTTTCTGGAAGACAAATTAGGAACTATAGTAAAAAATTTCGATCGCTTGGATTTTCTTTTATTTTTGTGTTCCACTGATTATAAAACTATTACAAGAAAGGGTCTATCAACCAGTGGCAAGGTCGACGTACAAGCTTGACAAGCCGCGTTTTCTTTTCGTTCGCCCGCTATTTCCTAGGCCGTTCCGTTTCCTTCTCGGTTCGTGTGCGGTGTACTTCAAGAACTTGCACCGACTGAACTCTAAACACATTTTTCCCGTCCTCCAGAAGTCGACTCAGCGGAATTTAGGTTTACAGGTAATTCTATTAAGCGAGGATGGCGCCACCGGTTTTCTTCGGAAGCGCCAACTTCAAATAATACTTTACGAATTGTTCATTTACAAAAAAAAAAATTGTTTATTTAAGCATGCTTCCTCTCTCTTTTAAACAAGCTCACAACTAAGTACCTAACGAATAAATTAACTAATGAAATCGCCACAAAACACCGCTGAGGACCCAGTAGAGAAAACTGAGGCAGATGATGACGGCCACCGCCTGGATCAACTTGTGCAGAATGAAAAGCCTGGAAGTTTCAGGTGAAAATGAGAGTCCCCTCCCCGTTTCAAATATTTACCTCCGCCATCTCGCGCGAGCTTCCGGCAACGTATCGCGGCTCTCCTTCAGGAGGTACGACCTTACGCCTATGACGTAGGTCTGATAGAACTCATCCCAGTCCAAGTTGGAAATGTCAAAGGCGAAGAGCTTCTGGTCCGCCTCCGATAATCCCCTCCAGAGAGTCCGCGTGTTTTCATCCGTGAAAATCCAGTCCTGCGTGTTGAAGTAGGTGATGACGTTGCTGAATTTATGGATCTTCTTATAGATTTTCGTCAGCCTAAAAATTCAAGGCCGTTATAGTCGAGAGAGTGAGGAAAAAGTAAGCTCAGCTCACGTACTGTGGTTTTTTTCCAATCAAAATCGAGACGCCATCTACGAGGAACGCAGGGATGAAATGCAATAGGAAGATGTACAGGTAGTACTGGTACTTGTTCTTGATGAGACCCAAGCTGTAGTACCACAAACAGCGTGAAGATGGAGTCATGACTCCGTAGTGCCTGGTGAACTCGCAGAATCCCCCCCAGGTGATGGGTTTGTGCGGGGACGAAACGAAGTTGTAGATCGTCACGTCCTTAGACCTGCAAACGAACGCCTTCTTTCTTTTGTTCCTTTTGCAAATCAAATCACATACTTATCAATGGCGGTTTTATAGGAGGAGGCGATCATGGCGTTTATGGCCATGTCCGCAGGAATGATTTCGGCGACTTTGTTGGGATCGCAGTTGAGGGCGCGCAGAATCCCCATGCCCGCCCCCAACACCACGCCCGTAGGTCCGTATATGTTGTCTATCCAGCTCCTGATTGGTTCCTTGTAGGTGGCAAGGACTGGAAAACGTAATTATTGAAACGAGGAATTCGACGGGGGGCGGGGGGAGTTCCTTACCTATCGATGGTCTGAATATGCAGACCGGAAATTCCGAGCCATATTTTAGGACGGCGTGTTCTGCGATGGCCTTGGTGAAGGCGTAAGTGTTGGGCCAAGCTCCGACTAATCTGCAAAAATCATTGGTTTGGGTTTACATCACGCCCATTTGGGGCGTGGCATAACTTAAGGACCGCCCTGGCCGACCGAACTTTAACTGCGCCCTTTCAATGTGTCATTTGGAAGTTGGTGCGAAATTAATATCGTAGATGGAAGAGGGCGAGGGGGCGGTTCGCTCTGGGCGGTAGCTAGGGGGGTGGTAAATTCAACGATCGCCCCCGAAGGCACAAATTCCAGTTGTGACCCCTTGTTAGAACGTCGTTCAGAAGTTTTGAGCGGGCGAGGGTACGGCCCGATTTGTGAGGAAGCACTAGTGGGTGAGCGAGGCGTTAATAAATATTAAGAGCATGGGGGCGGCAAACTCAAAGATTGCCTCAAATTGCACAAATTCCATTTATGACCTTCATTGAAATATGAATCTCATGTGGAAGTTAGGGCGGGCGAGGGGATTTGGCCGGCAGCTTTTTATGAGGATGCAAGGCAAGGTGTAACAATAATGGCAGTGGGGGTGGAAAACTCAAGGATCTCCCCGGATGGCACAAATACCAGTTTTAATCCTTAGTTGGAAGGTCGTTTGGGCGGGAGTGGGGGCGGGTCGATCTCGGCGGTAGCTTTTGCGAGCAGGCATCGGCGCAATGAATGGTTAAGACGAGTGGGGGCGGCAAACTCAATGATCGCCCCGAATATAATAAAATTTCAAATATGATTCCGAAATATCACTTGTTCGAATATCATTCCAAAAATTAGGCGGGCGAGGAGGTGGCACTTTTTTGGCAAGTGACACCTGCGTGAATAAATATTAAAAGCATGGGGGCGGCAAGTTTAACATAGAATGTGACTTATTCAATGTGTGAAAGTTCAAATGTCATCCTATAATCGTAACGCAAATTTAAACTCAGCTTAAGTGTTCGGTGGATACGGCCCTTAGGCAATTGTATTCTGACTTCGGTTCGTGCGCCGCTTCTTAAAATCTATGCACGGACTGAAACTGGAATGGGTACAACTTTGAGGCATCATTGCCTGGAAGTTATCTTCCGATTTTCTCCTATTTTGGTGGTCCGCTGCTTATTTGAGCGACTTAAAAAAAGTCGCATGTGCTAACCAGTCAATCAAAAGCAAAGATATTACGTAAAACAGAAATCTGAAAAGTGCTCTTTTCTTTTGATTGGGTGTCAACCTTTCAAAATAACTGCCCAGTTAATCAGAATTGATTGATTGCAGTTCACAGCGTTTTCGTTTGCCGATTCATTTTGTCCTCGGTTCGTGCACAGTGTGATTCAAACAGCATACACGAACTGAGCTCTGAAAATCAAAACAAAGGAAAACAAAGACTGAATTGAAGCTTGAATTGGCTTCCGGTTTGAACCGCGTCACGTTGACCTCTTCTACTGCCGACGTTTCTTTCTCCATTGAGAACTGTCCAGTCTCAACGACTAACGAGAAGCAGCAGCAACATCACCAGCAGCAGCAGCCCTGAGGAAGTTCTCCTGCAATGGAGAACGAAACGTCGGCAGTAGAAGAAGTCAAACATGGACGACGGCCGTGGAAGCCTTCAAGTTAAATTGAAAATAAAGACTTCTAAAGTTCTATGTTGTTGCGTTCTGACTTCAGATCGTGTACCGCCTTTTATAACCTATGCACGGACTGTAACTAAAATGGGAGACAAAACAAAGGAAAATAAAGACTTCTGTTCTATGTTGTTGCGTTCTGACTTCAGTTCGTGTACTGCTTTTTATAACCTACGCACGGACTGAAACTAGAATGGGAGACATCGTTTTCTGGAAGGTAAATTAGGAATTGAAATAAAAAATAATACGTCTTCTATTTTTGTATTAGTCTTAACATAAAAAAATTACCTGGAACGACTAGAAAAGGCGGTGTACAAAACAGATTTGAAGAGTTACATTTCTTCCTGATTGGTGGGTGGTCCGTCGTTCAAAACGATAGGCTAGTCATTTCTTATGCCGTTTTATTTTGTTCTCGGTTCGTGCATGGAGTGTTTTAGGTGTTAAGAAACTTGCACGGACTGAAACTTAAAAGCAAACAAGCAAAATAAAGACGTCTTAAGTCATTGGATCCAACTTCGTTTCGTGTACCGTCCTGATTGAAGCTACGACTTTGAGACATTTATGGAAAGTTTAGTGCCGTTACAAAAAAAAAAAATATCAGCCAATCGGAAGTAGTGACGATAAGCATTTGGCCAATCAGTTTTTATGCCGTTCTATTTTGTTCTCGGTTCGCGTGCGGTGTGATTCAGGTATTACAAAACACGCACGGATTGAATTCCTCTAAGAAGCAAAACAATGGAAAACAAATGGCATCCGTCTTCCGCCATGGTATTCTAACTTCGGTTCGTGCACCGTTTCTTTTAGATTCTAAAACCCAAACACGGACTGAAACTAGAATGAGCACCATTTTCTGAACTTCTTTTCTATTTTTTTGTATTCTACTGTCTAATTAACTGTTACAAAAAAAACCTGTCAATTAGAAAAGCCGCGTTCTTTTTTGATTGGTTGTTCGCCGTTCGAATTAATTGGCCCGAAACTTTTTAAGCATTTCTATTTTGTTTTCGGTTCGTGTGCGGTACTTCAAGAATATAAGGTAAAGCAAAGGAACCATACACCTTTCTGACTTCGGTTCGTGCACCGCTTCTTTTATACACTAAAATCCATGCACGGACGGAAGACTAAAGTAAAAAAACTTTTTGAATTTCTTTAAATATTTTGAAGTTCACTGTTACAAGGACGACATACAAAGTAGAATTTTGAAAAGTCGCGGTTTTTTTTTATTGGTTGTCCTCTGTTTGAAGTCATTAGCCCGCTATTTCTTAGGCCGTCCTATTTTGTTCTCGGTTCGTGCACGGTGTGCTTCAAGGGCATCCCCGGACGGAACTTTAAAAAGTAAAACAAAGAAAAATGTCTGCCTTATAGTACTACCATGTACCATTCAGACTTCGGTTCGTGCATGGTTTCCACAAATTCAATTTATGACCTTGATCGCAATAAGAATGTCATTCGGAAGTTAGGGCGGGCGAGGAGACGGTCCGATTTGGGCGGCAGCTTTTTATGAGGAGGCAAGGCAAGGTATGGTAACAACAGCAGTGGAGGTGGCAAACTCAATGATCGCCCCAAATGCCACCGAATATGACTTGTTCATTAGAAAGGTTGGGTGGGCGAGGTGGAGGTCTGGGGGCGGCAAACTCAAATATCGACTCAATCGGTACTAATTTCAATTATCTAAAACCCTGATTGGAATATGACTTCTTCGTATGTCATTGGGGCGTGCAGCGGGCGATAGATTTTGTGAAGGGACATATTAAGAGAGGTGTCATCTTGAATTATAATTTGTTTGAATGTCATTCGAAGGACTGAGCGGACGAGGAGATACTTTACCGTGCAAGGGGGGCGGTAAACTTAAGGCACACATTCCAGTTATGACCCTGCTTGGAACATAGTGTGCAGGAATATAATCTGGGCGATACGATGGGCTAGGGGGCGATATTAATATTATGAGCGCTGAAAGCGGTACGAGGGTGTCAATCTCAAGGATCGCCCCAGAGGGCACATTTTCTATTTTTGACTGATTGGAATATGACTTGTTCGAATGCCAATCGAAAATATGAGTGGGTTAGAGGGTAGTCCAATCTGCCCGACAGGTTTTGCGAGGAATTAATTAAAAGCAATTGGGGTGGCAGACTCAAAGGTCGTGTCGAATTGCATAAATTCCAATCACGACCCCAGGATATAACTGGAATGCCATTTGGAAGATTGAGTGGGCGGGAAGGGCGGTACTTTGTGTAAAGAGGTACTTGATTTAATAAATATTATAAGCGTGGGGGCGGCTAAATCAAAATCGCCCCTGATCCGGAAGAGAGGGCGGGCGAAGGGCGATCTACTTTGGGCAGCATTAACGTTAAAAGCAATTGGAATAGCGGAGTGTACTGGGTTAGTAAGAAGCGAGCAGAAGGGGTGGTCCACCTTTTCAATTTCAGTTGAAATATGACTTGTTCCGACATCGGGAAGGGGGGGATCGACTTCGGGCGGCATTAATGTGAAAAGCAATTGGCTTAGTGGAGTGCACTGGGTCAATAATAAGCGAGCAGAAGGGGCGGTTCACTTTTTGTGATTTGTTTGAGCGAATCACTTACTCGGGGGTGATCTTCTCGAGGGTGCTTGGGGGCGTCGATTCGCACACCTGTATGAGATTATCTGGGCTTATGGGGATCTCATAGAACTTCTCGTCGATGTGCTTCACCTGGCAGTTGGCGAAGGCGGTGCTGACGTGAACGAAGGCCTCCAACTGCCTGCACTCCTTGGCCAAGGCCAACATGTCTCTGGTCCCTCTCACGTTGATGGCGACCGAAACGTAAAGTTTCTCGTCGAACTTCACGGTCGCTGCGATGTTGAATATCACGGACACCTGTAGTACATACGTAAGGAGTCAAATTAGTTAGACTAACATTGCGTCAGCGTGAACAGATGGCACTCGTCTCAAGTTAAGACGCCCACGGCTTTAATTTGAGGAGGACATTTCAGGTTAAGACGAGTGCATCGAAAACAAAAGAAAACGCCAGCGTAATTAAGGCACGTCGATTAAAAAGCGAGTTGCTAAAGTAGAAAGTGCCGATGGACGCCCGCGGAATGCTTATTGCACTTGTTACGTTGTCATTAACGTGCGGGCGTCCTTGGCTTGCGTCTCTTTTGAAAAGCGAAATGCTTCTCGTCGTACGTAACGTGCACCGTCTCATCATGCAGGGCCGGACTTAAAAGAAAACCGTCGGTAGTTTGTAAAAATACACATAAAATTTGGAAAAAATTGAAACCGTGGTGGAAGTGCACTTTTCCGTTTGAGATTTTTGCAATTTCACCTCGGTGGTTAATTTATGCGAATTAGAATCAGTTTTGGTGAATTTTCTCTTCTTTTGTTTTACCTTCTCTTTGATTAAGTCTCTGTCATCCTGGCTGATGCCTAGGCCGGGCAAGGAAACGTCGCCGTTGATGGGCGTGATCTTGTGCCTGAATTTTGGTCGGAGTTTTGACAGTTTCTCGTACAGCTATAAAAAGATAAACAAAGCGAGTCAATTACTTCGTTCGTTTTCAATCTGAGGCTTTGAGTGATACGAAAGCTAAATAATTCAATGTGCTTTAATTGAATTAACATATAAAATTAATAAATTATTCAATTGATATAAAACACGACTAAAAATGAAAATATTTTAATGTAATTCAATGTATTTTAATGTAAGTCAAGGTAACTGAATGTAATTCAATTGATATACATGTTAAATTAATAAATTACTGTAATAAAAATCTTGATATGGAGCACTACAGAAAATGAAAATATTTTAATGTAATTCAAGGTAACTGAATGTAATTCATTGATACACATGTTAAATTAATAAATTACTGTAATAAAAATCTTGATATGGAGCACTACAGAAAATGAAAATATTTTAATGTAATTCAAGGTAACTGAATGTAATTCATTGATACACATGTTAAATTAATAAATTACTGTCATAAAAATCTCGATATGGAGCACTATAAAAAATGAAAATATTTTAATGTAATTCAATGTACTTTAATGTAATTTAAGGTAACTGCATGTAATTCAATCAACATAGAAAATTAATAAATTACACTAATAAAAATCTTGATATGAAGCACTACCAAAAATGAAAATATTTTAATGTAACTCAATGTACTTTAATGTAAGTCAAGGTAACTTAATGTAATTCAATTGATATACATGTTAAATTAATAAATTACTCTGATAAAAATCTTGATATGGAGCACTACAAAAAATGAAAATATTTTAATGTAATTCAATGTACTTTAATGTAATTTAAGGTAACTGCATGTAATTCAATCAACATATAAAAATAATAAATCACACTAATAAAAATATTGATATGAAGCACTACCAAAAATGAAAATATTTTAATGTAATTCAATGTACTTTAATGTAAGTCAAGGTAACTTAATGTAATTCAATTGATATACATGTTAAATTAATAAATTACTGTAATAAAAATCTTGATATGGGGCACTACAGAAAATGAAAATATTTTAATGTAATTCAAGGTAACTGAATGTAATTCAATTGATATACATGTTAAATTAATAAATTACTCTAATAAAAATCTTGATATGGAGCACTACCAAAAATGAAAATATTTTAATGTAATTCAATGTACTTTAATGTAAGTCAAGGTAACTTAATGTAATTCAATTGATATACATGTTAAATTAATAAATTACTCTAATAAAAATCTTGATATGGAGCACTACCAAAAATGAAAATATTTTAATGTAATTCAATGTACTTTAATGTAATTCAAGGTAACTTAATGTAATTCAATTGATATACATGTTAAATTAATAAATTACTCAATTAAAAATCTTGATATAAAACACTACAAAAAATGAGAATATTAATGTATGTAATTCAATGTACTTTAATGTAATTCATTTATAAATTCATTTATAAATCATATATAAAATTTTGATATAAAGCACAAAAAAAATGAAAATATTTTAATGTAATTTAGTGCACTTTAATGTGATCCAAGGCAACTTAATGTAATTAAACTAATCATAAAATTAATAAGTTACTCTAATAAAAATCTTGATATAAGACACCACAAAAAATGAAAATATTTTAATGTAATTCAATGTATTTTAAAGTAATTCAATGTAATCTAATGTATTTCAATGTGACGTAATTTGATATAATTTAATCCAACGTTTCAATTTGCATTCAGCATTCAGATATTTTTTTCGACAGCCAATGGAAACACTTGATTCATTGGCTGGTTAGAAAAACGAAAGATAATGCCATAGATGTCTTCTCTCTATTGTCTAGGTAATTTAATGTAATTCAATGTAATTCAATGTATTTTAAAGTAATTCAATGTAATCTAATGTATTTCAATGCAATTCAATGTATTTTAAAGTAATTCAATGTAATCTAATGTATTTCAATGCAATTCAATGTATTTTAAAGTAATTCAATGTAATCTAATGTATTTCAATGCAATTCAATGTATTTTAAAGTAATTCAATGTAATCTAATGTATTTCAATGCAATTCAATGTATTTTAAAGTAATTCAATGTAATCTAATGTATTTCAATGTAACGTAATTTGATTTAATTGAATCTAACGTTGTGAAACGGTTTCAAATTGCATTCAGTATTCAGCTATTTTTTTCTCGACAACCAATGGAAACGCTTGATTCATTGGCTGGTCAGAAAAACAGAAGATAATGACACAGATGTCTTCTTTATTTTGTAACTCTCCCTTTCTTCTTACCTACATCTGCTGTTTCTTCCTTCTTTTACTGTTTTCTTTCTTTTCTTTTCATTAACTTTCTTCAATTTGTCGATCTATTATTCCCTATCTTTTTTGTTTTTTTTTCTTTTCTCCCTACGTAACCCTCTATTGTCTTTCTTCGTCTTTCACCTTCTTCTTTCCTTATTTCGACCTTTTCTTATATTTTGTAACTGGTTTAAAACTGTTCTACTCTTCCTCTCTGCTTCCTTCCTTAGTTCCTTGGTCTTTGTCTTTTCCACAAATTTCTTCTTTTATGTTCCTGTTTTATTCCCCCTCTCTTTCTGCTTTCTTGCTTTCCCTACCTTTTAGGCGTTATGTTTCGTACTTCCTTTTTCTTGCGTGTCTTTGTTTTCACATCGAGGCATTTGAAGGACTCATCAAGGTCACTTGACATTAAAGGATATTAGAAGATTGCTCTTCTTTTGTTTATTTTTTTTGGTGTGAAGAAATGGCTCGCACTCAACACGTTATTTAGATGCGTTTGTTTAACTGTTTAAGACGTTGCTGTGGCAATGAATCATTTCGCCGCTCATTTTTCTTGTCACTAATTCCCCAAGGTCATGGAGCTTGTTATTTGAAGAACTTATCGAGGGCGTTCAAATTAAACGAATCAAAATGATCAAAATTATATGTTGTTGTTTTTTTTTCACGTCGCCGCATGCAATGGACGTCGCTATGGCAATCAGTTATTCGCTCTCTTGAAGGATGTTTGTCCTTCAATGAGATTAAAATGAATTTGACGAGAAAAAGGACTTTTTTGACATCCAGGCACGTAATGGACGTTGCTATGGCAAATGAAACAAAACACGCAAAAAAATGGCGAGTAGTATTTTGAATTTTCATTTACGAGGTGCGACTGTAGGAACATCGACCGTCAATTGTTTTTATTATTTATTTCTCTTTTAAATCGATGCTTTTGTCGCCTGTCAATTGTTTTTATTTTTTGTTTTCGTGTTTCTGTACGAGGTGTGACTGTAAAATAAAATTTAAAAAAAATCTTGAAATCGATCGTCATTTATTTTTATTTCTCTTTTGTCACGTGTCCCTTCAGAAGTCATTTCGTTTTTAAATCGATGTTCTTGTCGCCCTTCGATTGTTTTTAGTTTTGCTTTCGTATTTCTGTTTTTTCTTCCAATACAAATAATTTTATTTTTTGAATTTTTATTTACGAGGTGTGACTGTAAGAATATGAAACTAAAATGGAAAACAAGCGACAGTCGATTCCCACATCTGACGATTTTTATATACGAGGTGTTACCTACTGTAAGATAAAATTAATAGAA
Source organism: Dorcus parallelipipedus (assembly GCA_958336345.1). Lineage (NCBI taxonomy): Eukaryota > Metazoa > Arthropoda > Insecta > Coleoptera > Lucanidae > Dorcus > Dorcus parallelipipedus. The sequence continues at coordinate 43,385,782 of OY284480.1, read as the reverse complement.
AAAAAAAAAACGCCAACCGATTCGGCAAGATAGTTCAAAATATTGATTCAAAATAACTTTCTTAGTGATATTAAATGAATTAATATTTTGGAAAATAGAGACAATATGACTAACAATACACATACAGATAACAATGAGGGATGCAGGGGATGCAACTGTGCCAGGGGCTGATTAAGAGCCTACCTGAGCCCAGAACACATTCAGTTAAACGACAATTACAAATAGTCGTTTAAAAACAGATCCATTTCGTTCAAAACTGAGCGAAATGCTATGGAAGTATTTTCATTTTATTGTTGAATGAAGTCCATAATTAGGTGAATTTAATGTAAGAAGAAAAAGGCACTTCCTAATTTCTTAAGAAATTAGGAAGTGCCATTTTCATTTTACTTTAAACTTCTCTTAATCACGTCCACAAATGTAATAATAGTGTAACAGTGGGCCTGGGCCCAGAGGCGTAGATAGAAACTTGTTTCGGGGGTGGGGGGGGGGGGGGCGAACAAAAAAAATCTAACGAGTACGAACTCTACTTAACTTTTATTTGTGAAATGTAGAACAGCGAATAAAAAATAATGCCACACGAAAAACTTCTTTTGCATGAATTACGCGAAACATATTCTAGGGAAATTTGGAGAGGCGTCGCCCCCCTCCCCCTCAACTACGTTAACCACGTCACTGCCTCGGCCTATTACTTGTTAGTTATTTTTGGCGCAACGAAGCATGAGGTCAGCGGATTATTTTCCAAATTTTATAGTCGCACCTCGTACTTAAGGACTAGAACAACGTCATTTCCGTTTCACTGAAACTAGATTCTTGTACGGGTAACCACCAAGTGCTTCGAGATAAAACAGCGCCACCTTTTGCCATCGCGAGGCGACTAAAAGTAAATTGTCCTACTAACGTCAAGAGGAAGAAAGTCTACGGTCCTGTAGGAGTAATCGCAAGTATCTCTTTTACTACTGCGAAGCTAACCATCGCCATCTATTGTTGCAAAGATGAAATTAACAATAAAATGCGATCGTTTCTTATTGACAAACGTCAAAGGATGAAAGGTGAATGAGAACTGTTTATGGAGGACGTCACTTCGTCGTTCGTTTTGAAGAATTTATCAAGGCCGTTCGTCCTCCAATTAAATGAAAACGAATTTGACAATCAAAATGATACGTAATTCATTTTTTTTTACATCGAGGTATGCAATGGACGTTACTATGGCAATCAGTCATTCGCTCTTTTGAAGAATTGATCAAGGGCGTTTGTCACTCAATCAAATTAAAACGAATTGGACAATTAAAAGGACTTTTTTTCACATAGAGGCACGTAATGGACGTTGCTATAGCAATCATCAGTCATTTCGTTGTTTCGAATCAAAATGATAAGTGATGATAAGTTATTGTTTCTTTTTACGTCGAGGCTTGCAAAGGACGAAAGCTGTGGCACTTAGTAATTCGCTCATTTGAAGGATTTATCAAGGGCCGTTTGTCCTTCAATCAAATTAAAACGAATTTGACGATCAAAAGGACTTTTAAATGTTGAAAATGATATGCCTTAAGTCACTATAGAACGTGTCGTTGAAACTCGTTGGCTAAATGAGTTCTTCATCCTTGAGAATACCGACGAAAGGAAGTTTGGTTTGCGCTTTTTGCCATTAATTATAAAATTAATGGCGATTATGATCGACAGATGGCGCTAATTGACAGTTATAAAGCGAGTCTTTCATCGTTAAGTAATCGAGCAAAGATACGGCCTTATTTCTTTTCCATTTATTGGCAAATCGCATTTTTCTTTTGGTTATCTTCTTTGGGTTCATCAAGAAATTAATAACGTTAATACTCAAGAGGTGGTGCTAGTTGAAAATATGAGCTACTAGCATCATGAACGTGCTCTTTCATGCGCGCAGAAAACAGTTAATTGGACGTCTTCTTTTACGCTCTTTTTCGCTTCCATCAATAAATGAACGTCGGAGTTCCTCGACAGGTGGCGTTGCTTAAGAGTCGGAAATTCTTGTAGCAACTGAATTTTCCACCCTCGGCAGAGCGGTTAAGAAATTTCTTTATTTCTCTTAGTTTCAGTTATCTGTGCGCCTTTTTCGATTAATTATAAAATTAAACCCGATAATGATCAACAGATTGCCCTAATTGGCAGTTATAAAGCGAGTCCTTCATCCTTAAGTAATCGAGCAAGGACACGAACTTATTTCTTTTTTCTTCATTGACTTCATTTTGGTTAACTTTTTTTTGGTTCATCAAGAAATTAATAATGTAAACACTCAAGAGGTGGAACCAGTTGAGAATCTAAGTTCCTAGCATCATGCCCTCTCGTGCACACAGAAAACAATTGGTAAGCGTCCTTATCATTTTGATTGGACGTCTTGCTTTCCGCTTTTTTTTTCTCTTCCATCAATAAATGTACGTCGGAGTTGCTCAACAGATGGAGTTGGTTAAGGGTCGGAAAATCTTGTTGCGTAACTGAATTTCAATGTCGGCGGAGCGGTCAAGAAATTTCTTTATTTTTTTTAGTTTCAATTGCCTGTGCGTTTTTTTCGTTAAATTACAAAATTAATCAAGATAATGATCAACAGATGGCGCTAATTGACAGTTACAAAATGAGTCTTTCATCCTTAAGTAATCGATCAGGGACACGACTTTATTTTTTTTATTGGCAACTTTTTTTCTTCATTTTGGTTCATTTTTTTTGTTCTTCAAGAAATTAATTATGTTAATTATCAACAGGTGGAGACAGTTGAAAATACATAAATGAGTTGTTAGCATCACGAACGAGCGCTTTCATGGAAACAAAAAACAATAGTGAAGCGTCTTTAGCATTTCGCTTTACGTCTCTTTTTAATAATTAAAGCGGGTTCTTGTCTTTTTTTATCGTCCATCAACAAATGAACGTCGGAGTTGCTCAACAGATGGAGTTATTTAAGGGTTGGGAAAGTTTTGTTGCGCAAATGAATTTTTCACCCTCGACAGAGTGGTTACGAAATTTGTTAATTTATACCAGCTACAGTTATCTGTGCGTCTTTCTCGATTAATTCTAAAATTAATGCCGATGATGTTCGACAGATGGAGCTAGTTGACAATTTCTGCTTGAATTTCTTGCATACAAAGCCAGTCCTTCATCTTTAAGAAGCGATTGAGCACAAGAACACAACTTTATTATTATTTCTTTTTTCATAGGCAACTTTTGTTTGTAATTTTTTTTTTCTTCTTCTAAGGTCGCCAAGAAATTAATTATGTTAACACTCAAGAGGTGGAGCTGGTTAGGTTTCCAAATAGAAGTTAAGTTTCCAAATCCATTTATTCTTTAATAATCATTTAACAAAGGATGACTAGATGACATGTTTCGGAAAATATTCCATTTTCAAATCTAATTAAACAAACCCGCAAGCACAGCCATTTCTAAATTTCGTCAATTATGTTTGTCAAACAATTCATTTTTTTCTCAAATCGAAAATAAAGGCACAGTAACAGGTCCTCATTTGTTTTCTTTACGGTTTGAAGAAGAAGAAGAAGAAGTGTCTTCCGCTACCCTACTTTGTCCGCTTTTTTATTTAGTTTCCTCTTTTTTATTGTTTTGTTTAAAGAGGTTGCTATGGCAATCAGTCATTCGCTCATATGAAAGATTTATCGTAAGGGCTGTAAAATACCGTAAATTCTGCGTTCGAAAATTATACGTCGGATGTATTTGGATCGTATGATCTCATCTTTCTCACTCACGATTTTTAATCTATTTTGTATCTCGCTCATCCGTTTAAAAAAAAATCTTGTGTTTATATTATTTCCATGACAACAGGCGAACTTTTCACATCCTACTTAAATGTGGGACGCTAATTACGTTTCCTGGCAACAATTCGCAAATTATAATTTTTTCTACCTTGGATCGTGACAATTTGGACAACCTATCTAATGCGTTTCAAAGACGTGTCTAATTTTAAAAGACAACAATTTCGGCGTGGATTTTCCCAAACTCCTCGCTTCCTATGTTCCTTTCATATCCCACATTTAAGTAGAATGTGAAAAGATCGCCTGTTGTCATGGAAATAATATAAACACAAGATTTTTTTAAACGGATGAGTGAGATACAAAATAGATTAAAAATCGTGAGTGAGATCATACGCTCCAGATGCATAATTTTCGAATGCAACTAACAGTAAAAAGGAATTTGATAATCAAAAGCTTTTTCTTTTCACATCCAGGAAGTTGCTATGGCAATCAGTAATTTCATCGGCCATTTATTTTATTATGATATGTAGTAAAATAATACGTCCCAACTTTTTCTCGATATTTTATTTTATGACGACCGGTTTCGGTTTAAAGAACCATCATCAGGTATACAACATCGGAAAAAAGAGAAAATTAACAATAAATCTTATTACCTAAAGACATTTTTATATTTTTGTAAAATGTGAAAACAGTTTTTGTTAAAATGAATTATTGTTTGAATGTGTGATATTCATGGACAAAAATGAATAATTTAAACTTACCGACAACGTCAAAGTTGAAATATTAATATTAAACACATAAAAATTCTGGTGAAGAGGAGAAGAGACAAAATATCGTGTATAGTGCTTGAGATCTGCTGTCAAACTTGATGTGAAGTTAGGTATAAACGTGATCTAGAAAGTGACATGAAGTTGGTTAATTGTTTAAGTAAGTATAGATAGGTTTAAAATTAAGATATATCTGATCGTTTATGCAATTGATGTTAGGTTTATTTTTTAATTTATGTGTTTCGTAAACTTCAAGTAAATTTAGTTTAAAACTTTTTTCCTGTTGATGTAATAATTTAGTGTTGTTGATGTCTATTGTATGACCTGTTTCTAGCAAGTGTCTCCCTACATTTGAAGTGGTTTTGTTGCGTATATGTTCTTTTATTCTTGTATTTAAATTTCTACCGGTTTCTCTTATGTATGTAGCGTTGCAATTGTTGCATGTTATTTTGTATACACCATTTTTTTCTAGTGTTTGTAATTTGTCTTTACCATTTTGAAGTATACTAAGTATGTTTGTTTTTTGTGAAGTGGCTGTACTGATGTTGTATTTGTTAAGAATTTTTTCAATTTTGTAGTTTATGTTTCCATGAAAAGTGAATTGTTTGTAGTTATTGTTATTAGTGTTTTGTGTTTGATTGTTATTTGTTGATTTGTGTTTATTTTGTATTTTATTTATTAAGTTAGTTTGGTAATTGTTATTAATAGCTATAGCTTTTTTGTGTATGTGTGGATGGTGTGAGTCATTAGGTATAATTATATCTGTTTGTGATATATGTTAAATTGAATTTTAGTTAATGTTAGATCAAGAAAATTTAATGAGTTATTTTTTTCTGTTTCTATAGTAAAATGTATGTTTGTGTGTAAATGTTAATATAGTTATGAAATTTGTTTAAAGAATTATTATCTCCTGTCCAGATGCAAATTATATCGTCAACATATCGTTTCCAGTATTTAATATTTTGTGTGTAAGTATTATTAGTGTTGTGTATTTTCTGTTCTAAATTATCAATAAATATGTTAGCAATAAGGTATGCATTGGGTGAACCCATGGGTAAACCGTCTGACATTTTGTAAAATTTTTTATTGAAAAGGCAAATGTTATTATTTAATGTAAGGTTGAATAATTTTATTAGATCTTCAATTTCTTGTTTATCTTGTATATTGTTTTCTAAAATTTGTTTTATTATGTTTATTGTTTCGTTTGTAGGTATATTGGTGTATAGATTGGTTACATCAAAAGATACTAATATGTCATTGTTTGAAATGTTTAGATCTTTTAGATCGTTTATTAGTTCTGTTGAATTTTTTATTGAATATGTGCTTTTGTAATTTGTAATATTATTAAAGATTTTTATTAAAGTTTTACTAATTATATGTGTTGGAGAATTTATTGAATTAACTATGGGTCGTATGGGTATATCTTTTTTATGTAATTTTGGTTGACTGTATAGTCTTGGTATGATGGGATTCATAGGTATGATTTTGTTAAATTGGTATTGGTCTATGTGTTTAAGTAGTGTGTCTTTTGTGTGTTTGAGTGTAATTTTAGTATTATTAATAAGATTTTGTAATGGGCTTTTTGTTACTATAGTAAAATTGTTGTTAGTTAGAAAATTTTCTGTTTTTTCTATATATTCTTTTTTGTCCATGAGTACCATACCTGCATTTTTATCAGCTTTAATAATGATGACTTGTTGATCTTCTATTTTCTGTTTTAATGTTTTTATGGTTCTTTGTTCTTGGATTGTTGTGTGTGGTAGTTTGAAATTTTTGAGTTTTCTTTCTTGATTTTTAAGTAATTGAATACATTCTGCGCGGATTTCTTCTTCTTGGTTGTGGCCTTTTATTGCGTTGTCGATTTCTATGGAAAGTAATGGTAGGTTTGGTTTCTTGGGGATGGCGTATGTATATCCTTTTTGTAATAGATTTTGTTCAGGTGTTGTAAGTTGCATGGATGATAAATTTGTTATTCGGGGGTAGAATTTTTCTTTTGTTTTGTATGTTATGTTTTGTTGTGTTTGTTTTTGGTTTCTGAGTTGTTGTAACTTCAGGTTTTTCTTTCTTCTGTTTTCTTGACATTGTGTTGTGAGATTGTAGTCTAAATCTTTTTTGAATGTTTCTATTTCGATGTAGTGAAGGTGTTTGGTAAGTTCTTGATATGTACTGTGCAGTAGTCTTTCGATGTATGCTAATTTGCTGTATATTTGATTGCGTGGTTTTTTCAAAATTTTCTTTCGTATTGTGGTTATTTCTTGTTGATTTAATTGTGTAATTCTTATTTTGGTGAAGTTGGGCAGTAGATCTTCTCGTAGACATGTATTTAAGAAGTATAAGTGTTCTTTATTGTTTCTTCTCCTCTTCTCCAGATGCTGTATGTGTTTTAGGATATCTGGCGTATTCGCAGTAACTTGATGTGTCATATCCAAAAATTGGGTAATATGATGATATGTAGTAAAATAATACGTCCCAACTTTTTCTCGATATTTTATTTTAATTTTATTTTATTTTTTATTTTTATTTATATATATAATTAGACGTACAGTACATCGTACATAGTGGTATACCAAGGTCGTTCGTCATCCAATTAAATTAAAATGAATTTGATCATCAAAAAGGTACGTTATTAATTTTTTCGCATCCAGACATCAGAGAGATCGATCTTTTTTTCTTTGACGTGAAGAAACGGCCTCCGCTTAGTACTTTGTGTAGGTTTTCATTTGTTTTGTTTTGTTTTTTCTTTTGCTTGAAGACGTTGCTTTGGCCGTCGTCATTTGAGGCAGTCGTCAAGGACGTCATTCAATTATGTTTGTCAATTAACATTTTTTTCTCAAATCGAGGCACAGGAATAACAGGCCCAAAGAAGATTGATCTTCACTTGTTTTCTTTACGGTCCGAAGAAGTGGCCTTCGCTTCCCTAATTTGTTCAGATACGTCTGAGCTTTTTTTAATTTATTTTTTTTAATTTCTCGTTGCAGTGGCAATTAGTAATTATTTTATGGCACAATTCGGTAGATCATTAAATTAAAAAAAGAAATTGTTTGGAAGGAAAACAAACAAAGCGAACAAAATTTTGAAAATTATACAGATGCCAATATTTACAAAAAGAAAAAAAACAAAAGACTCAACAAAGCAGAATTCAGTAGATTCATAAATTAAAAACAAACGAAAAAACGACTTTTGACATGTCCCGACAGATGGCGCCGTTGAAAATCTTATGACAACGCAAGTCATTTTTAGTGACCGTCAAGAAATGACTGTCAATTGAAACTCAATGCTGGTTTTTCAACATAACCCGTCAATAACCAGTGAAACAAATGAAAAGAAGACTATCGGCTAGAGATTTGATTTTTCACCGCTAGATGTCTCCAAATAAATTTGCCATCTCTAGACGGCGCTAAACAAAATTTGTAATATGTACATATTTCAAAAACCAATAAGGAAAAGACAAATTCGGTTTAAATTACAAATTTACAAAATTTAATAAGAACGTTAACGCGACTTTCCATCGCTAGATGGCTCTAAACAAAATGAATATTTTGAAAACAAAACCGAAAGAAATTAATTTACAAAAATCTTACAAAATTTCCTTCGTAGATGGTGCTAAATAATATTAATGAAATTCGTACAGAACGTCAAAAAAGGAGGAAAAAATTAATACGATTTCCCGTCGCTGGATGGCACCAAATTAATACAATTTCAAAAGAAAATCAAAGAGAAAAATTTCATTTAAATCACTTACAAATTCTAAAATGAAAATCAATATAATTTTCTGTCGCTAGATGGCGCAGATTGAATTTTCATCGTCACAAAGCGCTGAATAAAATTAGTGAAACTGCAGAACAAAATCAGAAAGAAAAAATCGCTTTAAATCGATTAAGTTACGGCATCTAAACGGTAAATAATGTGATTATCTATCGCTAGATGGCGATGAAATGAATTAAATTTCAAAAGGAAACAAAAAAAGAAAAGAAAATCGATATAATTTTCGATCAGTAGATGGCGCTGAATAAATTTTACAACGGACTCACTAAGGAAATTAACGCCTTCAATTTTCCGTCGATAGATGGCACCATTGCTAAATGGCGCTGAATGAAATTAGTAAAACTGGGAATGTAAATCAGAAAAAAACAAAATCGCTTTGAATTAACTTACGGAAACTAGAAGGAAAATTAAAGCGGTTTTCCATCGCTAGATGGCGCTAAACAAGGGAAAACAAAAACGGAGGAAAGTAATTTTCTGTCGCTAGATGTGCTGAATGTAATTAGTAACATTTCAAGAGTAAATGAAAACCAAAGATTCATTTTAAATTAATTTACAAAACGCAAGAAGAAAATCAAGGTATTTTTCCGTCGCCAGACGGCGCTAAATTAATTTTCCATCGCTAGATGGCGCTGATTAAAATTAATAGTAAAACCTCAAACGAAAATCGGAAAAAAAACGCTTTCAATTAACTTACGGAGTCTAGAAAGAAAATTAAACGCGATTTTCCACCGCTAGATGGCACTCGATGTAATTAATAAAGCTTCGGGAGAAAACAGAAGAAGAAAATAAACCTAACTTTCTATCGCCGGAAGTGCTAAATGCAATTAGTAAAATTTCGAAAGAACATCGACATCTTTCGTTTCGAATGGAGTCAAGAGAAAAAAAATCATCGAGTGTGTACACGGCCTTATCTTACACAACGTCTAGCGTCAGAGAAAATTGTTGCCGAATTCTAATTTCAAATTAACTTAAGAGAGACAAAAGTCGTTGAGAGTGAACACGGCCTTAACTTACTTAACATTTTTCAAAGAAAATTGTTATTGAAGATAAATTTAAAATTAATTTAAGAGGAAAAAAATCGTCGGAAAAAATGTGTACACGGCCTTACGTAACTTACGTAACGATTTTTTAGATATTAATTTTTTCGCATCCAGACATCAGAGAGATCGATCTTTCTTTGACGTGAAGAAATGGCCTCCGCTTAGTACTTTGTGTAGGTTTTCATTTGTTTTGTTTTTTTTTTTTGCTTGAAGAGCCGTTCATTTGAGGCAGTCGTCAAGGACGTCATTCAATTATGTTTGTCAATTAACATTTTTTTCTCAAATCGAGGCACAGGAATAACAGGCCCAAAGAAGATTGATCTTCATTTGTTTTCTTTACGGTCCGAAGAAGTGGCCTTCGCTTCCCTAATTTGTTCAGGTACGTCTGAGCTTTTTTTAATTTATTTTTTTTAAATAAATTTCTTGTTGCAGTGGCAATTGGTAATTATTTCGTTGCTGGATTTACCAAGGCCGCCGGCATCTCTTACGATTTATCTATTTAAGAATGGCCTTTAAGATAAAAACGAGTTTCTTTTTGAATACAGGAAGCGCTTCGCCAAAATTTCCTGCCTCGTGCTCGAGTTGTTATCACCGTGTTAATTACACGTGTTTACGTACAGTATACACGAGCGGAGGACGAACGGATCGTCTGTTTACTTCATTATTCAAATCAGCTGCATAATTCCATCCTAATACGGCCGACTAATCACCTGCTTAGTTACTGTTTTCTTGACACAATTGCTTCGGGCAAGGTGACGACGAGCGATTTCACAAGAACTGGTCGTCTTTCATATAGAGGAGGAGCAAGGCGCAGGTAGAAATTCGCAAATTAGAATTTTTTCCACCCATCTGGCGGCCTTGGACACGAACAATTTGGACAACCTGTCTAATGCGTTTCGAAAACGCGTCTAATTTTCAAAGACAACAATTTCATACTGGGCTTTTCCAAACTCGTCGGTTCGTCTTTTTTTTTTTTTTTTCGTCAAACCAAACAAGCGACTATATAGTACATTTTTGGGACTCTCGTCTCTACGTCTGTCTTATCGGAGAGTGCGGCGACACCGCTTTAGTTACATCAAGCGATAACTGTTACGAGTAGGTGTCGCTCACGTTCCCGCGTGGAATGTGACGCGCATAATTAAAAGGCGCGTGGTTTATGAAAGTAAATTCCGTCTCGTCCGTCCGGGTGGTCCGTTCGAGAATTTTCCCAAAAATAACTTTGCAACGCTCAAACGTTAAAAATAAAAACGTCAAAAATTGCACAAATGTCAAATCTTAATTTTAGAAAGTTTTGATTATTTAATGAGAATTTTTGAATTTTCGTTATTTTTCGTAATTTTATAAATTTTGTTGATTCATCGATCGTCTCTTATTTTATTTTTCATCGAAAAATGCACAATTGTCAAATCTTAATTGTAGAAAGTTTTGTTTATTTAATGAGAATTTAATTTTTATTTTTTTTTGTAATTTTATTTAATGAGATTCTTTTATTTTTATTTTTTTGTAATTTTATTCAATGAGATTATCTTATCTTAATTACTATTTTTTTTTAATTTTATAAATTTGTCGATCGTCTTTTGTTTTATTTTTCGTCAAAAATTGCACAAATATCAAATCTTAATGAGAATTTTTTAATTTTTATAATTTTTTGCAATTTTATTTAATGAGTTTTGTTTATTTTTGTAATTTTTTAAAATTTCATTCAATGAGATTTTTTTAATTTTATAAATTCGTCGATCGTCTTTTGTTTTATTTTACGCCAAAAATTGCCTGAAGTTCAAAATCTTAATTGTAGAAAGTTTTGTTTATTTAATGAGAATTTAATTTTTATTTTTTTTTGTAATTTTATTTAATGAGATTCTTTTATTTTTATTTTTTTGTAATTTTATTCAATGAGATTATCTTACCTTAATTACTATTTTTTTTTAAATTTTATAAATTTGTCGATCGTCTTTTGTTTCATTTTTCGTCAAAAATTGCACAAATATCAAATCTTAATGAGAATTTTTTAATTTTTATAATTTTTTGCAATTTTATTTAATGAGTTTTGTTTATTTTTGTAATTTTTTAAAATTTTATACAATGAGATTTTTTTAATTTTATAAATTCGTCGATCGTCTTTTGTTTTATTTTACGCCAAAAAAAGTTCAAAATCTTAATTTTAGAAAATTTTGTTTATTTAATGAGAATTTTTTCATTTTTTATAATTTTTTGTAATTTTCTAAAAAGTAGAAAATATTGTTTATTTAATGAGAATTTTTGTAATTTTATTGAGATTTTTTTTATTTATATTTTTTCTAATTTTATTCAATGAGATCTTTTTTAAAACAATTTTATAAATTTTCTTTATTTCTCGATGGTCCTTTGTTTTATTTTACGTCAAAAATTGCACAAATGTCATCTAAATTTTAGAAATTTTGTTTATTTACTAAGAATTTTTAAATTTTCAATTTTATAAATTTTCTTTATTTCTCGATCGCCTTTTGTTTTATTTAGCGTCAAAAATTGCACAATAACTGTCAAATGTCTTAATTTTAGAAATTTGGATCCAGAGTTTTGTTCATTTCATGACTCATGAAAGTTTTTAAATTTTTTTTAAAACGGTTTTCAAAAATTAAAATCACCTGAATAAAATCGGTGATTTTAAACATGATTTTAATCAAGTGATTTAAATTAGCTCAACCGAAATTCAGAGACATCTATCGGAATTTTTCACAACTATCTTCCGAAATGCTTCGCTTGATCAGTTGGCAGCACTGTTGCCGATTGCCGCCCAGTCCCACATATAGATGACTTTAACCTGAAAAATCGCGTTGTGCGAGAGATGGCGCTCTTAATCACTCATTGCTACAGTCACTAAATAAATACAGTACCGCAATCCATATGCTTAATGTGTAAGATAAAGAAACTAAAATGGTCGACTTTCCACTTTCGTCAACTTCAGTGACCACTTTCGTCAATTCAGTGACCACTTTGGTCAACTTCAGTGACCACTTTGGTCAACTTCAGTAACCAATTTGGTCAACTCCAGTGACCACCTTGGTCAACTTTAGTGACCATTCTCTATTCTAGTTATTTTCTTTCCGGCAAGCTTAAATGGTCGACATTTCTAGTGATTTTTTTCCGGCAAGTTGAAATTGCCCACTTTTCTAGTGATTTTCTTACTGGTAAGTTTAATCAAATTTAACGCCTGTCAAATAAAAGTTTAAAATGCGTCGTTGTTAGGGTTAGATGTTTGAATTTCCCGCCAATAATTTGCGCTAAAATGGCGGCTGATTGCGGTACTGTAATTATTTAGTAACTGCACTAATTGCAACTGCGTACTGAACTTCCACGCGCATATTATTTTTTGGTGATTGCGAAAATGACTTGGAAACTAGCCTGTCAATATCCTTGCGTTTCTTTTCTTTCTAACTTGGCCGAAAGAAGGTAATTTGAGGTTATAACAAGAGAACTTGTCAAAATTAAAAAAAAAAAAACTTATCGCGTTGTCCGAGAAATGGAGCTCTTAATCGCTCACTGCCATTTCGTGCTGAACAAGTGCGTTCACAAGTTCTTTCTTTCTTTTTTTTTTTGGTGGTTGTCAAAATGCCCATTCAATTGAGCAACCTATCAGAGTCCTTGCGTTTCTCTTTTATTTTTTCTTTAACTGACGAATTAATCCTAATATTTGACTGAGAGCAGGTGACTAAATTTCATAATAGGAGAATATGGCAAGATTAAAAAAAAAGAAAAAATGTATCGTGTTTTCCGAAAGATGGCGCCCTTAGTCACTCATTGCAATTGTTTCTCTTTTGTTTTTTTTAACAGGCGAATTACTCCAAATTCTTGATTAAAAGAAGGTGACCTGATTTCGTGATAAGAGAACTTGACAAAATTCAAAAATAAAAAAGAAACTTATCGCGTTGTCCGAGAGATGGCGCTCTTAATTACTTGCCGCAACTGCATGTTGAACGTCCATTAGAACTGACTCGAAAACTGGCCCATTCAATTGAGCAACCTGTCGGAGTCTTTGCGTTTCTCCTTTTTTTTTAACTGGCGAATCATTCAAAATTCTTGAACTTGACAAAATTCAAAAATAAAAAAGAAACTTATCGCGTTGTCCGAGAGATGGCGCTCTTAATTACTCGCCGCAACTGCATGTTGAACGTCCATTGGAACTAACTCGAAAACTGGCCCATTCAATTGAGCAACCTATCCGAGTCTTTGCGTTTCTCCTTTTTTTTTAACTGGCGAATTATTCAAAATTCTTGAGCTTGACAAAATTCCAAATTAAAAAAAAAACTTATCGCGTTGTCCGAGAGATGGCGCTCTTAATTACTCGCCGCAACTGTACGTTTAACGTCCATTGGAACTGACTCGAAAATTGGTCCATTCAATTGAACAACCTGTCGGAGTCTTTGCGTTTCTCTTTTTTTTAACTGGCGAATTATTCAAAATTTTTGAACTTGACAGAATTCAAAAATAAAAAAGAAACTTATCGCGTTGTCCGAGAGATGGCTCTCTTAATTACTCGCCGCAACTGTATGTTGAACGTCCATTGGAACTGACTCGAAAATTGGTCCACTCAATTGAGCAACCTGTCGGAGTCCTTGCGTTTCTCTTTTTTTTTAACTGGCGAATTATTCAAAATTCTTGAACTTGACAAAATTCAAAAATAAAAAAGAAACTGATCGCGTTGTCCGAGAGATGGCGCTCTTAATTACCCACCGCAACTGCATGGTGAACGTCCATTGGAACTTACTCGAAAACTGGTCCATTCAATTGAGCAACCTATCGGAGTCTTTGCGTTTCTCCTTTTTTTTTAACTGGCGAATTATTCAAAATTCTTGAACTTGACAAAATTCAAAAATAAAAAGAAACTTATCGCGTTGTCCGAGAGATGGCGCTCTTAATTACTCGCCGCAACTGTATGTTGAACGTCCATTGGAACTGACTCGAAAACTGGCCCATTCAATTGAGAAACCTATCGGAGTCTTTGCGTTTCTCTTTTTTTTTCAACTGGCGAATTATTCAAAATTCTGGAACTTGGCAAAATTCAAAAATAAAAAAGAAACTTATCGCGTTGTCCGAGAGATGGCGCTCTTAATTACCCGCCGCAACTGCATGTTGAACGTCCATTAGAACTGACTCGAAAATTGGTCCATTCAATTGAACAACCTATCGGAGTTTTTACGTTTATCTTTTGTTTTTTTTTATTTAACGGACGAATTCATCCAAATTCTTCACTAAAAGTAGACGATTTGATTTAACAACATATAAGAAAACTCGACAAAATTCAAAAATAAAATACGAAGTTATCGCGTTGTCCGAAAGGTGGCGCTCTTAATCACTCACTGCAACTGTACGCTGAACATCAATTCGCAGTTATTTATTTGTGTTTATGAAACTGACGCGAAAACCGACCCCTTCAGTTGAGCAACCTATCAGAGTCTTTGCGTTTCTCTTTTTTTTTAACTGGTGCATGACTACAAATTTTTGGCCGAAAGGTGGTAATTGATTTCATAATAAAAGAACTTCGCAAAATTAAAAAAAAAAAATTGTTGCGTTCTCCGAGAGATGGCGCTCTTAATCACCTACTGCAATTGGGTGCCCTGACAGGTTACTTTTTTTATTGGTGATTGGGAATGTAATCAGAAAACTTGTACGATTGGGGGACCATCAGCATCACTGTGTTTCACAAAAAAAAACTGACGTATTAAGAATGTGGTTTCATGTCATAATGAGAGAACCTGGCAACATTCAAAAAAAGAGAGAAAATACTTATCGCGTTGTCGGAGAGGTGGCGCTCTTAATTACTCCCCGCAACTACATGTTGAACGTCCATTGGTAGGTTATTCTTTTTTGTGATCGTGAAAGTGATCCCGGGTGTATGTTTTCCTTTTCTCTAATTTGATAAAATTGCTCCAAGAGAAGCGAAATTAACCGAGAGATGGCGCTTTGCGACTACAAGCAAAGAACAAAGAACGGTTTGAAAGCGGCAACATTTTCGATGGTTTTGAAAGAGACTCGCAAGGTGATGATCGATTTCGTCTTAGCGAAAATTTGACAAAAATAGAAAAAAGAGCTTACCGAGAGGTGGCGCCTTTATCGTTCTTTGTACTCCAAACCGCGCATCGATTTTCGGCCGGTGAAACAATCGAGGGACATCGATTTGGTTTCGGGAACACGAAAAAAGGACAAAAGAATGAAAATAAAAAGAAAACTTCCTTTACTAACCGAGAGGTGGCGCTCTTGATCGTCCTTTATTTTAAATTGAAAACGAAATTCGGATCGTCGCGTCGATTCGAAAAAGTCGATTTGATCAGATTTCCAAATCCAATAATTTATTAATGAACGAGTATTTCTTTTTTTTTTTTTTCTGTAACAGCAATGTAAGTACAGCAATGGACAAAAGTAATGTAGCGTACATTTCACTTCTGTTTCGTAAAAAAATATTTTCGCTATTAAACGAAAGGTGGCGTTCATCAAAAACTCGGAAACATTTGAAATCCAAGCGAGCGTAAGTTTTATCACGGTTTTTAAGCATGACGATGGATCAAAGTAACGTAGCGTCTGTTTCGTTTTTCTTTTGTAAAAGAAAACTTTACTGGCACGCGAAAGATGGCGCTCATCGAAAACTTTAAAAATTTTAAAAAAGAAATCTTGAATTTGGTCACAATTTTAATGCAGCAAGGTAGCACAGCGATTGATGGAAGTAATGTGGCGTTTGCTTCGCTTCTGTTTTGTAAACAATATCTTTTAGTGTTAAACGAAAGATGGCGCTCAACCTTAAATTAAATTTAAAAAAAAAATCCATAATTTAGCGAGTTTTTAATTTAGTCACAATTTTATTGCATCAAGGTAAGCACAGCGATTGACAAACGTAATGCAGCGTTTACTTCGCTTCTGTTTTGTAAAAAATAACTTTTATTGTTAAACGAAAGACGGCGTTCATCAAAAACTCAAAAAAAAAAAAATTAAAATCTAAGCGTAAGCACAAAAGCAATGCAACATTTGATCTGCTACTGTCTTGCAAAAGACTTTTACTTTTGAACGAAAGATGGCGCTCATTAAAAACTTATACAATATATCAAAATCTAAGCGAGCGTTAGTTTTTAATTTTTAAAATTGCGGTGGAAACATTTCTTCTACTTCTGACTTGCAAAAAAAAACTTTTACTTGCGAACGAGAGATGGCGTTTATTAAAAATTAAAAAAAATTAAAATCAAAGCGAGCGTTAGTCTTTTTAATTTTTGAGTAGCAACGTAAGCACAGCGGTGGACAAAAGTAATGTAACATTTGCTGTTGCTCTGCTTCTGTTTTGCAAAAAAAAAAACCTTTACTTTAGAACCAAAGATGGCGCTCTTTAAAGAATATAAAAATATTAAAATCTAAGTTAGCGTTAGCTTTCTTATTTTAATTTTTTATCAACTAACAATAAGTAAGGGCGAACAAAAGTAATTTAACTTTGACTTGCAAAGAAACTTTTACTTTTGAACGAAAGATGGCGCTCATCAAGAATTTAAAAAATATACGAAAGTCTAAGCGAGCGTTAGTTTTTTAAATTTTTTTTTTTTTTTTAGCAGCGACGTAGCACAGCGATGGGCAAAAGTAACGTAACATGATTAGCAAAAAATCTTTTACTTGCAAACGAAAGATGGCGCTCATTAAAAACTAAAAGAAAAATTAAAATCTAAGTGAGCGTTTACTTGTTTTTATTGTTGAGTATCAACGTGAGTACAAAAAGAAAAAAACGTTTACTTTTGAACGGAAGATGGCGCTCATTAAAAACTAAAAAAAAAATTAAAATCTTTTTTTAAATTTTTTATCAGTCAAGTAAGCACAGCGGTGCACAAAAGTAATGTAACATTCGCTCAGCCTTTGACTTGCAAATAAACTTTTACTTTTGAAGGAAAGATGGCGCTCAGCAAAAAACGTAAAAAAATTAAAATGTAAACGGCACCAGCTTTGTCAGGATTTTCCAGCAACACGTAAGTAAGCACAGCGACGTACAAAAGTAATGTGGCGTTTGTTTCACTTCTGTTTTGTAAGAAAGAACTTTCACTTTTGAACGAAAGATGGCGCTCATCAAAAAACGCAAAAAATTTTAAACCTAAGCGGCATCAGCTTTGTCAAGATTTCTCAGCAACACGTAAGCACAGCGACGGACAAAAGTAATGTGGCGTTTGTTTCACTTCTGTTTTGAAAAAAAAACTTCTACTTTTGAACGAAAGATGGCGCTCATCAAAAAATGGAAAAAAAAATTAAAACCTAAGCGGCGTCAACTTTGTCAAGATTTTTCAGCAACACGTAAGCACAGCGACGGACAAAAGTGATGCGGCGTTTGTTTCACTTCTGTTTTCAAAAAAGAACTTTTACTTTTGAACGAAAGATGGCGCTCATCAAAAAATGGAAAAAAATTAAAACCTAAGCGGCATCAGCTTTGTCAAGATTTTTCAGCAACACGTAAGCACAGTGACGGGCAAAAGTAATGCAGCGTTTGTTTCACTTCTGTTTTGAAAATATAACTTTTACTTTTGAACGAAAGATGGCGCTCATCAAAAAATGGAAAAAAATTAAAACCTAAGCGGCATCAGCTTTGTCAAGATTTTTCAGCAACACGTAAGCACAGTGACGGGCAAAAGTAATGCAGCGTTTGTTTCACTTCTGTTTTGAAAATATAACTTTTACTTTTGAACGAAAGATGGCGCTCATCAAAAAATGGAAAAAAATTAAAACCTAAGCGGCATCAGCTTTGTCAAGATTTTTCAGCAACACGTACGCACAGCGACGGACAAAAGTAATGCGGAGTTTGTTTCACCTGTGTTTTGTAAAAAAAAACTTTTACTTTTGAACGAAAGATGGCGCTCATAAAAAATGGAAAAAAATTAAAACCTAAGCGGCATCAGCTTTGTCAAGATTTTTCAGCAACACGTAAGCACAGTGACGGGCAAAAGTAATGCAGCGTTTGTTTCACTTCTGTTTTGAAAATATAACTTTTACTTTTGAACGAAAGATGGCGCTCATCAAAAAATGGAAAAAATTAAATCCTAAGCGGCACCAGCTTTGTCAAAATTTTTCAGCAACACGTAAGCACAGCGACGGACAAAAGTAATGTGGCGTTTGTTTCATTTCTGTTTTGTAAAAAAAAAACTTTTACTTTTGAACGAAAGATGGCGCTCATCTAAAATGCAAAAAAATTAAAACCTAAGCAGCATCAGTTTTGTCAAGATTTTCCAGTGACACATAAGTATAGCGACGGACAAAAGTAATATGGCGTTTGTTTCATTTCTGTTTTGTAAAAAAAAAACTTTTACTTTTGAACGAAAGATGGCGCTCATCTAAAATGCAAAAAAAATTAAAACCTAAGTAGCATCAGTTTTGTCAAGATTTTCCAGTGACACGTAAGTACAGCGACGGACAAAAGTAATGTGGCGTTTGTTTCATTTCTGTTTTGTAAAAAAAAACTTTTACTTTTGAACGAAAGATGGCGCTCATCAAAAAATGGAAAAAAATTAAAACCTAAGCGGCATCAGCTTTGTCAAGATTTTTCAGCAACACGTAAGCACAGTGACGGGCAAAAGTAATGCAGCGTTTGTTTCACTTCTGTTTTGAAAATATAACTTTTACTTTTGAACGAAAGATGGCGCTCATCAAAAAATGGAAAAAATTAAATCCTAAGCGGCACCAGCTTTGTCAAGATTTTTCAGCAACACGTAAGCACAGCGACGGACAAAAGTAATGCGGCGATTGTTTCACTTCTGTTTTGAAAATATAACTTTTACTTTTGAACGAAAGATGGCGCTCATCAAAAAATGGAAAAAAATTAAAACCTAAGCGGCATCAGCTTTGTCAAGATTTTTCAGCAACACGTAAGCACAGTGACGGGCAAAAGTAATGCAGCGTTTGTTTCACTTCTGTTTTGAAAATATAACTTTTACTTTTGAACGAAAGATGGCGCTCATCAAAAAATGGAAAAAAATTAAAACCTAAGCGGCATCAGCTTTGTCAAGATTTTTCAGCAACACGTAAGCACAGTGACGGGCAAAAGTAATGCAGCGTTTGTTTCACTTCTGTTTTGAAAATATAACTTTTACTTTTGAACGAAAGATGGCGCTCATCAAAAAATGGAAAAAAATTAAAACCTAAGCGGCATCAGCTTTGTCAAGATTTTTCAGCAACACGTAAGCACAGTGACGGGCAAAAGTAATGCAGCGTTTGTTTCACTTCTGTTTTGAAAATATAACTTTTACTTTTGAACGAAAGATGGCGCTCATCAAAAAATGGAAAAAAATTAAAACCTAAGCGGCATCAGCTTTGTCAAGATTTTTCAGCAACACGTACGCACAGCGACGGACAAAAGTAATGCGGCGTTTGTTTCACCTGTGTTTTGTAAAAAAAAACTTTTACTTTTGAACGAAAGATGGCGCTCATAAAAAAATGGAAAAAAATTAAAACCTAAGCGGCATCAGCTTTGTCAAGATTTTTCAGCAACACGTAAGCACAGTGACGGGCAAAAGTAATGCAGCGTTTGTTTCACTTCTGTTTTGAAAATATAACTTTTACTTTTGAACGAAAGATGGCGCTCATCAAAAAATGGAAAAAAATTAAAACCTAAGCGGCATCAGCTTTGTCAAGATTTTTCAGCAACACGTACGCACAGCGACGGACAAAAGTAATGCGGCGTTTGTTTCACCTGTGTTTTGTAAAAAAAAACTTTTACTTTTGAACGAAAGATGGCGCTCATCAAAAAATGGAAAAAAATTAAAACCTAAGCGGCATCAGCTTTGTCAAGATTTTTCAGCAACACGTAAGCACAGTGACGGGCAAAAGTAATGCAGCGTTTGTTTCACTTCTGTTTTCAAAAAAGAACTTTTACTTTTGAACGAAAGATGGCGCTCATCAAAAAATGGAAAAAAATTAAAACCTAAGCGGCATCAGCTTTGTCAAGATTTTTCAGCAACACGTAAGCACAGTGACGGGCAAAAGTAATGCAGCGTTTGTTTCACTTCTGTTTTGAAAATATAACTTTTACTTTTGAACGAAAGATGGCGCTCATCAAAAAATGGAAAAAAATTAAAACCTAAGCGGCATCAGCTTTGTCAAGATTTTTCAGCAACACGTAAGCACAGTGACGGGCAAAAGTAATGCAGCGTTTGTTTCACTTCTGTTTTGAAAATATAACTTTTACTTTTGAACGAAAGATGGCGCTCATCAAAAAATGGAAAAAAATTAAAACCTAAGCGGCATCAGCTTTGTCAAGATTTTTCAGCAACACGTACGCACAGCGACGGACAAAAGTAATGCGGCGTTTGTTTCACCTGTGTTTTGTAAAAAAAAACTTTTACTTTTGAACGAAAGATGGCGCTCATAAAAAAATGGAAAAAAATTAAAACCTAAGCGGCATCAGCTTTGTCAAGATTTTTCAGCAACACGTAAGCACAGTGACGGGCAAAAGTAATGCAGCGTTTGTTTCACTTCTGTTTTGAAAATATAACTTTTACTTTTGAACGAAAGATGGCGCTCATCAAAAAATGGAAAAAATTAAATCCTAAGCGGCACCAGCTTTGTCAAAATTTTTCAGCAACACGTAAGCACAGCGACGGACAAAAGTAATGTGGCGTTTGTTTCATTTCTGTTTTGTAAAAAAAAAACTTTTACTTTTGAACGAAAGATGGCGCTCATCTAAAATGCAAAAAAATTAAAACAGAAGCAGCATCAGTTTTGTCAAGATTTTCCAGTGACACATAAGTATAGCGACGGACAAAAGTAATATGGCGTTTGTTTCATTTCTGTTTTGTAAAAAAAAAACTTTTACTTTTGAACGAAAGATGGCGCTCATCTAAAATGCAAAAAAAATTAAAACCTAAGTAGCATCAGTTTTGTCAAGATTTTCCAGTGACACGTAAGTACAGCGACGGACAAAAGTAATGTGGCGTTTGTTTCATTTCTGTTTTGTAAAAAAAAACTTTTACTTTTGAACGAAAGATGGCGCTCATCAAAAAATGGAAAAAAATTAAAACCTAAGCGGCATCAGCTTTGTCAAGATTTTTCAGCAACACGTAAGCACAGCGACGGACAAAAGTAATGCGGCGATTGTTTCACTTCTGTTTTGAAAATATAACTTTTACTTTTGAACGAAAGATGGCGCTCATCAAAAAATGGAAAAAAATTAAAACCTAAGCGGCATCAGCTTTGTCAAGATTTTTCAGCAACACGTAAGCACAGTGACGGGCAAAGGTAATGCAGCGTTTGTTTCACTTCTGTTTTGAAAATATAACTTTTACTTTTGAACGAAAGATGGCGCTCATCAAAAAATGGAAAAAAATTAAAACCTAAGCGGCATCAGCTTTGTCAAGATTTTTCAGCAA